>OY728121.1:164212727-165521894 GCA_963277665.1 Viscum album | reverse complement strand
ATGGTGATCATATACACTACCCAAGTTATAATTGTGTTGGAATACCTTGGTTAAGTCAGGAAGAAGTTATCTATTATATAAAAAATATGGTTTTAAAATGAACTACTATGTATGGTATCACAATGGGGTGAAAATGAAATCTCAAAATGTTCATGATCTGAATTAGAGGAGGAGATTGAAAAATTTATTAGATGACCAGTTTCCATTTATTCATCATAATGAGAGGGAAAGGATTCTGACCCAAGAAAACTTAAATCCAAGAACACATGATGCATGTAATGAAAATGATGATGTTGATAGGGTGAAAAAAGATAATGAAGTTACCATGACTCCAGTATATCAGTAATGTTGTAAAATGAAAATGTGGGAATTTTTAATCTAAATGTTTCATGGGAAAACCATTTATGGGATTTATAATACAATCATCGATTATATTCATACCTTTTTCAATGAATTAATTATGTATGATGTAGATATTCCCACAAACCATTATATGGGATGGATGTTAGTTTTAAAATATGGATTTTCTAAAAAAAATTCATGTTTTTCCGAAATACTACATATTATTTTAAGAGGAAACTACTGAATGAAATGATTTTATAAAATGTGGCACATCCAAATAGAAGATAAATGATGATGTAACACAATCTCGTGTGATACAGAATGTAATTTGGAACTTTCAATTGATTCATAGACTCCAAAATATTTTCATTTATGATAAAATATCGATAAATACATGATGAAATAATTCCAATAGATGAAGTATAATGTTTAGATTTTTCATCTTGTATGTAGATTTTCATGGAGAACATTTTATGCACAATATATTTTTTTGTAGCTAATGTGCATAAGGTGAGGTTGGTTCTATAATGTGATGGTTTAAATACATTTAGGTAGATACTTACTTCCCACAACAGAGGGTCAATTTTAATAAAAAATTAAAACCTTCATCTTTGGATTTGTAAGAAATAACCTTTAACATTCAGAAGTATACTCATATATAGACCTTCTAATATTAGAAATAATATAGATGTATACACACATCATTTAATAAAAGAGTTGAAATGTAGAGACCGAAATCTTGACGTACATGGACATTACATTCATTTTGTAGAATACTTAATATATAACAAAAACAGACACATAAGGATCGTAATAGTTTTGTGTCTTTGGAAACTTGGAATATAAACTTCTAATCGTGTTGAATGATCTTTAGCAGCTCCCATAACGATCTTCCCCTTCTTTTTTCCTTACCTAAAAACTTTCTTTATTTCCTGGGGAAAATAAAACATAAAAGGGTGAGCTCAAATTCTCAGTAAGTGAAAACATAGAGAACAAAAAACAATCCATAAAGATTTGAAAGCAAAAACTTGAACATTAAATTTAAACATCAAAATATTGAACAAATACATAAACCGTGGAAGTACTTAAGGAATATATTATAATGTAACATCAATCACTATAAAATATCAAGGGAATAAAACATGTAATTGTGGCAACCATTCCACACTTGTTATGATATCCATAGTAGCCAAGGCATTGCTGCCAGGACCATCATAGTTGACAAAGTCCCTTTCTGAATCGAGTTCACTCCTCGTTTCAATCCTGTAACACTGAACCAGATAAACTCACCATTCTAGCCAAGTCTATATCATGAGATATAAATCTTTACCCAATGCATTGGAGGCAGATATAGGTCCCACCCATCTCATAATGAAATCATTCTTACTTGTGCCACAAAATAAACATACATCATTCATAATAACACAACGAATGAAATGGGTTTCAAAAACATCATCCAATCATCACATAATCCATATAAAATAAATGGATATAATTTCATAATAAGAAAAGTGAAACCAGGTAAATCATAGAGACATTATACTTGAAACATACACATATAATATAATTTCATCTTAGATGGAAAAATAGTTTTGATAAAACACTTGAAATGAATTCTTGAGGAAAATATCCTTTCTTCTTCAAAATCAATTTCTTTTCACAAAACGTCATGAAATTTTAAAAGAAAAAGATGTTATTGAAAATAGTCATGAAATCTTATGGTGGAAGCTACATGAAAATAAGGCTTTATAAAACAGTAAAAATCCTTTCTTGTCGTATAAGATAAAAAAACATTCTTCTCGTACTTTTTCCGGAAAAGTCAAAAAAGTTCCTCGTAAAAGAAAGATTCCTTCTATACGATGTGGTAAAATTAGAAAAGGGTAAAAATGACTTTAAACATAGAAGGATGAAAATTAAACATTTTATGGAAACATTTTGAGAACATATGGACAAGGATAATAATCATAACCCCAGTAAATAATTACAAATAAACAATCTCAGATAAGAATGAGATTGGAATAATTATCCCTTACCTTATGTCTGATATGCTTCGTATGTACCTGAACCTCCTGTATAATGATTTAAATAATTTTTTTGACTTATTACAGAATCATATTCATTGTTATGATATCATATTTGGTTCACTTAAGACTTTATATTACCCGTTCATTTGTAAATTCCATGTTAAAGAGCGTTTTGGGTAAAATCATTTCTATGTCATCCGTGTTTTGACTTGTAATTATTAATATGATTACTTAGATCATGACTAAATAATTTCATAATATAAAACATGATTTATATATAATATATACTCAATATGTACATATATATAATAGATCAATAAATGGAAATAAATACATCGTTCATGGAGACGGTAGTGTGTATGTACGCTTGAACGCTATTTTCATTTCCTTATTGAATTGAATAGAACTAAGTATATGACATACATATATATATACATAAATATAGAATCATTATTATGTCATATATTTCATGGTTACTTATTATATATACTTTATTATTATTCTTGAATTTTTAACCTGGAAAATGAATCTCATCGTGTCGTAGAGGTGGTAATCTGTACGTACGCAAGAGCGATGATATCATTCCCATATTTATTGAATTGAATTGGAGTGAATGATATAATATCTTAGAATCAGTATGATGTTATAATAATCATATGTATTTATTCTTTACACCATTATACCAATCCATGTAAGGTGGTGGTGGAAAAACAGATTACACCACAGAGTGGAGACGGTATTCCGTACGTATGCACGTGCTGTGATTTCATTTTCCATAGGATGGATTGAAAATGAAATAGGGTTGTTTCATATTTATAATAAAATATCAGTATATGACAGATACATATGTTATTACTTCATAATGAAGCAACTAATGAATATTTTTTATAAGAAGAATGGAACTTGAAGAAAATGGTAGAAGGTATTACCTCTTTCTCGAAGTGCCTCCTTTAAACTTTCTCTTAGGGCACTAAAATTGGTCTTTTAAGAATACCAGGACCTCTAGGATGATTCTAGGGATGTTGAGAAGATAATTTGGTAGGGTTTGGAAGAGCTTTAAGGCTAAATGTGGTGTGAGGAATAGAGGGAGGAAGTTCTCTTTTATAAGGGAGGAGAGGGGCACCTTTGGAAATATAACAAATATTAGTTTATATTAAATACCAAACCCACATAAAAACTTCCAAAATGACTCATATAAGAATATTAGATGATATAGGGTTGTAATATCATCAAAAAATAAAATTTAGTCATGTTTCGAATTTATTTTAAACATTATCAACTTGATTTATCTTTATTTATCAATTTAACTTTATTCGTGGTAATAATATTCTAAATTTTAAATTATTATAAATAATTACATAAGTGTTTTTAATTTTTCATAATTTGACACTTTATGACATTTTCGACAATATAAATTTTAATTTATAAATTTTAAATATTTTTGTGATTTTTAAAAATTTTTATAATATGTTATTTTTATTAAATAACAATAGTGTCAATTTTGACATTATTCATTTATTTGAATTTAAATAAACAATATACAGAATATATATTCTAACTAAATTATTAAATAGATTCATAACATGTAATATGTTAGTAGAAAAATAGTGGAGCACATTAAATAGTAAATATAATATTTATTTTAATATTTTTAAAACCATTTATTTGATATTTCTCTTAATAAAATAATTTCAACATCACTATTATGTCACCTTTAATGATAATTATTTAATCCCAAAAAATTATAAATAAATTCATATGATGTAGATAATTTTATTATCTTTCTATAGAATACATATATATCTGACGTTGCATTAAATATATCACTAAATTAAAATTATTATATTTATAATATTTAAGAATGTGACATGTTGTCCCTTTCTTTGGTTTTAATAATAATTAAATTATTTTCATGGAAAAAAGTCCATTAAATGATTCTAATCCGACCCATAAGTGATATGGGTTGACTTTTAGTCATCCAATAGGTTTTTGATAGTTGTTAGGGTAATTTTATAATATTAAATTTACCCTTAATTACCCGATTTACCTTTAACTATGGTAAATAAAATTTACTGTAGATCCTATTCATAATGCCCAAAAATAAAAAGTATATTATTAACATAATTTGGACCCACTGATTTCGAATATGGAATTCATTTTTCCAAATTCAATACAAAAATGTTGCAGAAATAAAATTAAAATAAATCCCTTTGTTGAAAGAAAACGGGTTTTTGTTTAAAACATTACACAAGATTAAATTGATTTAACCTACGAATTCAAGGTAAAATCAATGCTGATGACATAAATTATATTTAATGGTAAAAATATATTCTATTTATAATTTAAAATCATTCAATATTATAATTTATCCATATAAATTATAACGATGAAAAAAGTCGTTTTTAATTAAAATATAGCGTGTTTTTACTATTCATTAAAATATGAAAGTTATCAGAAAAATATCAAAACATTATCCAATGAAAATTTTTATATCCTGATTCAAAAGAAGAAGTTTATTTTGTAAAATTTAACTTATAAACATGTCAAAAACTAGATTTAATGTTTGTGCGCCATCAAAAGGCGGCAAAACTGCATTTTTTGAAAAATACTTTTCTTACCTGAAAAATTTATTTTGTTCATATAAAATGTTTTAGAAAATTTATAAGATGAATAATAAAGTTATAAAATTAAATATTTAGTTAATACTATTCATAACGGCTAGTACATAATAATATTATAACAATATATCATCATTTAGTGAAACCTGATATTGCGTACAACACACGCTATCGAGGAAGGTCGCGATTATGTGTAATGCAAGCCTAGTCAGGGTTGTGTGTTGTGCAAGACTTCTTCGTTTTTTTGTTATAATATAATCCAACCATTTTTCATTTATACATTGAATATATAAATATATATACACAATTTTTTGTAGAATGACTAGTATCAAATGAACTTGAAATTGTGTGTAACACAATCTAAGAATAGTGTTGCGTATACTGCAAACTAATACAGTGTTGCGTATAGCACAAGATAATCTTGTTGTAGCATAAAACACATGACATCAAATAAATTAAAAATAATACTTATCATAAAATATCGGGTTTTTACATTCTACCCCACTTAAAATGAATTTCACCCTCGAAATTAATTGGGGTTATACATGGTTTTCTACATGAAAGTTTCTTTAATTGAAACCCACATTGTAAATGTAAATACCAAAACATAACGTTATAAATTAATGTATGAAACATAACAGTTACCCAAATTAACTAATCACTGGGTTTCCACATAGGAGAACATAGGTGAAAATATGGATATGGAAGATAAATCTAACCATCATGTTCTGATGGAGAGTGTTAGAGAACATGGCTATGAAAAAGCTATTAATCACAAAGCCATAAATTTGTTATGATTTAAGGTACCATATGATTCATCGGAAATAAGGGAACTAGGACAACATTTTTGGTTTTCAAGATGATTTCCCTAAATCTGAAGAAATTGGAATTAGAAGTAATAATTTCATGATTTTGGTAAAGTCTCACCATTGGTCGTTCCTTGGACAATTTACACTTCATCTCTTAAAGAAATGAAGTTGAATTTTTCATTCGTGAAGTGTTATCATATCATGTGATAGAATGATGGGTCATTCCATCTACCTCAAACAAAAGGTTAGAAAAAGTTATCAAAAATACAGAAGTCCATGTATTGTGAGATTAATCATATATGGTTGCTAAAATGGACTTATACTTCATATATCATACCTCTTAATACAATAAAACTAGTTTCTACTAAACAGGGACTTACTGTAGGCCAGTGGTAGGCAATAAAGGCATGTTGCACTTCGGTTGTGGGTTCGATTCCCACAGCCTTGTTGGACGAAATGGGTTGTCGCCCGTCCTGCAGGTTGTCCTTTTTCTAAAACTACATTACTATAACATCCCATCAATAATATCAAAAAAAGTTCCATCCTTAAACAATACTAACTTATGTCCGGCATAATCCATTTTAATCATTAGGCTTATCTAAAATATTTCGGTCCAAGCTCATAGTGTAAAGAAAATGATTACTTGAAATGTCACATAACAATCACGTGAATGCCATCATTTATCCCCCATATATCATAAGGTATATCTTGTTGGTCAAATTACAAACATGTGAATACCATAATCATGAATTCTCTGGAAAAAATAAAAACCCATTTATCCTTAGTGAAAACATGAATGCTATCAAAAGTTAACACTTTCCACATACCAAAATCCAAACAATTCTATATACTCAAACTATGATATCACTTAGTCCTTATATCAATCATGAGCTCATGAATACAGTCAAAAATCTCATTATCTTCTTATCCATTAATTATGCACATATCATCTACATTCCGAAAATATCTTAATAACCATCCATGGTTACCGGTACCATTAAACATATAAATTCAAATACATTAGAAAAAACAATAGTGTAACAGTCCTTAGATGATTCTTTATTCCAAAGTATCGTACATTATTCTTTATAAACATACAATCATTCCACTAACTTCTTAAACCACTGACTGAGAATCATCATTTCTTTCATCTCATATTTCATTTGTAGTCTCTTCATCATCATCCACATAAATACTACTCATATAACCATGTTGATTCTCTTCATGATATTTTCCCTTAGGGAATTCGATTGAATAATGCTCATACATTCCACATTTAAAACATCTAATCATTATTGATGTTGTAGCAATACCATTATCTTTGTCCATGGTGTTAATGGAACCTTTTCCATTGTAATTACTGGCTTTGTGTCCTTCTTTTCCACAACCAAATCATCTTCTAGATCCATTGAAACATTCTCCATGATTCCTCTTCCCACATGATTTACATGAGGTAAATTGAACTTTTTTTCCTCTATGATCATCATAAAACTCCATCTTTCTCTTATTATCTGTATCAGGAAACATACCAAAGTTGAGATTATTGATCATATTATTAGATTGCTGATTAGGCATAATAACGATGTTTGGACTTATAAATCCCATTTCATTTGGATTCTCATGAGTAATATCATTCCATTGTCCATCATATCCTCCAATATCGTGAATCTTCTTATTTCCATCCATTCTCGAAAACCCAAAAAGAATAGTGTGAGAGGAAAAAATCATGCTAGGGAAAACAACATTGTAAAGGGGGAGTACCCTCAATATCTAACTTCTTAGGTTAAATTCTATGATCCTTACTGTAGTTCTAGGACTATATCCTATACATATACTTATCCTTAGGGACATCCCTAGACGTGCCTTAAAAATATCTCTAGGGATCTCACTAACATTTTCGCATCCTAGTTTCCAAAGGTTGACTAATCTTTTCCTCTGATACCAACTGTAGATACCAAAAGCTTGACATACATGGACATTACATTACTTTAGAGAAATACTTAATACATAAAAAAACAGACACACAAGGATCTTAATAGAAAAGTGTCTTTTAAAAAATGGAATATAAATTTCTAATCATGTTTAAAGATCTTCGCCAACTCCCTTAACGATCTTCCCCTTTTTGTTTCCTTACCTAAAACCTTTATTTATTTCCTGGGGAAAATAAAACATAAAAATGGTGAGTCCAAATGTTCTGTAAGGGAAAACATAGAGAACATAAAACAATACATAATCATTTGAAAGCAAATACTTGAACATGAAATTTAAACATCAAAATCTTGAGAAAAGACATAAATCGTAGAAGTACATAAGGAATATATCATAATGGAACATTAATCATGATAAAATAGCATGGGAATAAAAAATTTAATTGTGGAAACCATTCAGAACATCTTATGATTTCCATAGTAGCTGGGGCATTGCTACCAAGACCATCTTAGTGGACAAAGTCCCTTTCTGAATCGAGTTCACTCCTCGTTTCAGTCCTGTAACACTGAATCAGATTAACTTACCATTCCAGCCATGTCTATATCATGAGATATAAATCTTTACCTAATTAATTGGAATGAGATATAGGTCCCACCTATCTCATAAAGGAATCATTATTACTTGTTCCAAAAAATAATCATACCTCATTCATAATAACCCAATGAATGAAATGGGCTTCAAAAACATCATCCCATCATCACATAATCCATATAAAATAAATGGATATCATTTCATAATAAGAAAATTGAAACCATGTAAATAAGAAATACATTATACTTGAAACATACACATATAAAATAATGTCATCTTATATGGAAAAATTGTTTTGATAAAACACTTGAAATGAATTTGTGATGAATATATCATTTATTCTGCACAATCAATTTCTTTTCACAAAACATCATTCAATTTTAAAAGAAAGAGATTTCTTTGAAAATAGTCACGAACTATTTTGGAGGAAACTTCATGAAAATTAGGCTTTATAAAACTGTAAAAATCCATTCATGCCGTGTATGCTAAAAAAACATTCTTATCGTACTTTTGCAGGAAAAGTCAAAAAAGTACCTCGTTAAAGAAAGATTCCTTCTATACGATGTGGTAAAAGTAGAAAAGGGTAAAAATGACTTTATATATACATGGAAGAAAATTAAACATTATATGAAAATATTTTTAGAACATATGGACATGGATAATAATAATAACCCCAGTAAATACTTACGAATAAACAATCTCAGATAAGAATGAGATTGGAATAATTATCCCTTACCTTATGTCTGATATGCTTTGTATGTATCCAATCCTCCTGTATAATGATTTAAATAATTTCATTGACTTATTACATAATCATATTCATTTTAATGATATCATATATGGTTCACTTATGACTTTATATTACCTGTTCTTTTTGTAAATTCCATGTTAAAGACCGTTTTGGGTAAAATCGTTTCATATGTCGTCCGAGTTTTGACTTGTAATTATTCATATGATTACTTAGATCATGATTACATAATTCAATAATATAAAACATGATTTATATATAATATATATTGAGAATATACATATATATAATAGATCGATAAATGGAAAGAAATACACTATTCATGGAGACAGTAGGCCATACGTACGAATGAACGCTGTTTTCGTTTCTTTATTAAATTGAATGGAATTATGTATATGGAATACATATATATATATATATACATAAATCCAATATCATTATTATTTCATATATTTCATGATTAATTATTATATATACTTTATAATCATTCCGGAATTGTTATCATGGAAAATGAATCTCATCGCATCGTGGAGACGGTAATCCGTACGTACGCACGAGCGATGATATCATTCCCATATTTATTGAATAAAATTGGAGTAAATGATCTAATATCATAGAATAGGTATTATGTTATAATAATCATATGTATTTATTACTTACACCATTATACCCATCCATGTAAGGTGGTGGTGGAAAAACAGATTAAACCACGGCGTGTAGACGATGTTCCGTACGTACGCACGCGCGGTGATTTCGTTTTCCTTAGGATGGATAAAAGATGAAATAAGGTTGTTTCATATTTATAATAAAATATCAGTATATGAGGGATACTTATGTTATTACTTCATAATGAAATAACTAAATAAGAGGGAGTATAAGAGGGATGGAACATGAAGAAAACGGTAGAAGGTATTACCTGTTTCTCGAAGTTCCTCCTTTAAACTTTTTCTTAGGGCACTAAAATTGGACTTTGAAGAAGACCAGGACCTCTAGGATGTTTCTAGGGAATTTGATAATAGCATTTGGTAGGGTTTGGACGATCTTTAAGGCTAAAAGTGGTGTGAGGAAGAGGGGGAGGATGTTCCCTTTTATAAGGGAGGAGATGTGCACCTTTGGAAATATAAAAAATATTAGTTTATATTAAATCCCAAACCCACATAAAAACTTCCAAAATGACTCATATACGAATATTAGATGAGATAGGGTTTAAACTAATCATTAAATAAAATTTAGACATGTTATAAATTTATTTTAAACATTGTCAACTTGATTTATCCTTATTTATCAATAAAATTTTATTTGTGGTAATAATATTGTAAATTTTAAATTATAATAAATAATTACATATGTGTTGTTAATTTTCCATAATTTTATACTTTATGAAATTTTAGACCATATAAATTTTAATTTATTGTTTTTAAATATTTTGGAGATTTTTAAACAATTTTATAATATGTTATTTTTATAAAATAACAATAGTGTCAATTTTGACATTATTCATTTATTTGAATTTAAATAAACAATACATAGAATATTTGTTCGAACTAAAATATTTAATATATTCATAACATGTCATATTTATCTATAAAATTAGTAGATCACATTAAATAGTCCATATAAAATTTATTTTATTATTTTTAAAACCATTTATTTGATATTTCTCTTAATAAAATAATTTCAACATCACTATTATGTAACGATTAATGATAATTATTTAATCCATAAAAATTATAAATAAATTCATATGATATAGATAATTTTATTAGATTTATGGAGACTATTTATATCCGAATATTCATTAATGTTATTACGAAATTAAAATTATTATACTTATGAGATTTAACAAAGTGACATGTTGTCACTTTCTTTGGTTTTAATAATAATTAAATTATTTTCATAGACAAAAGTCTATTAAATGATTTTAATCAGAACCATAAGTGATATGGGAAGACTTTTAGTCATCCAATAGGTTTTTGAAAGTTGGTAGGGTAATTTTATAATCTTATATTTACCCTTAATTATCTGATTTACCTTTAACTATGGTAAATAAAATTTACCGTAGTTACTATTCATAATGCCCAAAAATAAAAAGTAGCTTATGAAAATAATTTCTACCCAATTTTTCCAAATATGGAATCCATTTTTCCAAATTCAATATAAAAAATTTATAGGATGTAAATTAAAATTAATCATGTTGTTGAAAGAAAACAGGTTTTTGTTTAAAACGTTGCGAAAAATTGAATTTATTTAACTTACGAATTCAAGGTAAAATCAATGCCGATGACATAAATTATATTAAATTGTAAAAATATATTCTATTTATACTTTAAAACCATTAAATATTTTAATTTAACCATATAAATTATTACGATGAAAAAATTTGTTTTTAATTAAAATATAGCATGTTTTTACAATTCATTAAAATATGAAAGTTATCAGAAAAATATCAAAACTTTATCAAATATAAAATTTTATATCCTTATTCAAAAGAAGAATATTATTTTTTGAAACTTAACTTATAAAAATGTAAAAATCTATATTTAATGTGGGTGCGCCATCAAAAGGCGCCAAAACTACATTTTTTGAAAAAATCTTTTCTTACCCGAAAAATTTATTTTCTTCCCATAAAATGTTTTAGAAAATTTATAAGATGAATAATTAAGTTATAAAATTAAAAATGTAGTTAATAAAATTCATAAAATCTAGTCCATATTAATATTATAACAATATATCATCGTTTAGTGAAACCTGGTATTGTGTACAACACATGCTATCGAGGAAGGTCACGATTGCGTGTAATGCAAGACAAATCAGGGTTGCATGTTGTACAAGACTCCTTTGTTGTTTCGTTATAACATAATCCATCAATTTTACATTTATAAATTGAATATATATATATATATATACTCAATTTTGCGTAGAATTACTATTATCAAACGAACATGAAATTGTGTGTAACAGAATCTAAGAATAGTGTTGCATATACTGCAATCTAATACGGTGTTGCAAATAGCACAAGATAATCTTGTTATAGAATAAAACACATGACATCAAATAAATTAAAAATAATACTTATCATAAAATATCGGGTTGTTACATGAAAAATATTTGGAATGTCAGTGTGCATATATATGATGTATGTCTGAAAGAAATATTACAGATTCACACTGCACTTATGTAAACTATAAATGATTTTCCTTTTTATGAAATGATGTTTTGATGTATTAAAAAGGGAAAAACTATCATTTCCTATTTATATTAATAATACACAATCTAAAAGTCTTAAATATCATCGTATATTCTTTTTAATGAGATATCAACGATTCTTTCCAATGGTTTATCTATATAGTAATAATCATCAATGGTTTGACAATACCATGGATACTAATAAACATATTAGAATATTTCTATAAATTATGTAATTAATGAATTTAAAGATGTTAGTTTTTTTATTCATGAAGGGACATATGAAATCTATAAAGAAGAAGAATGCTTCCACAGAAAACAATTACAATTTAAAGACGAAAAGTATCTTCTTTGAGTTTCATTATTGATCAAATTTTTTTACATCATTTATTATAAATAATTCAAAATTAAAATAACATATATATGAAATGTTTCTTTTTATTCTTTAAAATTTCAATAAAAAAAATTATTTACAATCTTGGCATGAATTGGTGGATTTGGGTCTCCAACCCGAATTGAATCATGTGTATATCAATGAAAATAAATGGAAAGTATTAACTGATTATTATATGATGAAACTTATAGAAAAAAATAAATTTCTATAAGTATTATATACTATTAAAGTTACAAATATTTATTCAAGAAGCATATCAAAATGGGTAAAAAAATATAGTTTATGTTTAAATATTTGAAGACTCATGATTGCCACATCCTTTTTTGTGAGTTGATTCCAACAAAAATCTTTCATCTACTATCTAATAATTTAAGGGTGTAAATTATTTTATTGTTATATTTTTATAGATATCTTTGTGATAATATGTTTTCCATGTCTTCCTTGAAAAAAATGTTTAAACAAACACCTTTAGTTTTGTGTGAATTAGAGAAAATATTTCTTCCATCACTTTTCACAAGCACACTACATATAACTATTAATATTTTAACCAAAATAATTCTTATAGTACCTTTTGATTTTCATTGGATGTATCCAAATGAAATAAATATGTACACATTTATGTCTTATGTCCAAAATAAGAATCAACCTAAAGGTTCTATAATGAAAGGATACTTGTGTAATGACCCAAAATTTTATTAAGGAAAATTTCTCTTGATCTAATTAAATGTTTTATTATTTAAAATGGATATATTCAATTCTTTGGTATTATGATTTTTTATTTTAAAATACCGTTAAATTTTTTTACTGTTTCTAATATAGCCGTTGAATAGTGATCACATGATTAGTATAAATATAGGGCCTTAACATATCCAATTTACTCAGAAAAAGGAAGTGATGGCCACATCCAATAGAATTTCTCCATAACAAGCCCATTTTTCTGAGCTAGGAAGGTAGGTAGTATCACTTGGATTCAATATTGTTAAGACCAAGATGAGCTTCAACACATTAATCTTGAACGGAACAACCCATAGAAGAAGTGGAAGTTAATGGAGATCACCACCTGAGCGATGTTATCTGAGATACCCTGAGAGACTCTCACCATCTCACACCTTACCCTTAGGTCATATGTGGGTGTTATAAGGTGTTATGTAACAATACCCTAGCACTATGAATATGTGTATTATTTTTGTATAAATAATATACATTCATTTTATTATTGTCACTTTGAAAATAGTTTTTAAAGCACAAATAGTATTTTTAGATAATATTCAATTAAGAAATCTATTTTGATGAATTAATGGATTTTTTACTAAATAATATTTTAATAAAATATTATTAATAAATTACTTTTAATTAAATATAAATGATCATATAATTTTTATGCATAAAATTGTAATTTTTATTAAGGTTTGAAAGTTATTTTTGTCAAAACCCATGAATTTTTATAAATGTCAATTTTTATTTTAAAAGTATAAATTAAAATATTTAGAAAATTATTTAGATAAAATTAATATTTTTTTTGTATTCAGTACGTCCAAATTATCTAATGGTGAATTTTCCATAATTTTCTAAGACACACGATTTTTTGGGTAAAAATTAAGTATCGTTTAAATATATAATTTGTTCTATGACATCTTAATGACCCAATAACATTTTAATAAAATACTATAAAAGGTATATTTGTCCAATATATGTTTTAAAATTAAAATAATGTAATTTTAGATTTTTTTATATTAATTGTATGGTTCCTTAGTGGAGCCTCCAAGACTTATAAAATATTTTAATTTTTAAAATTATTTACTTGAGAGTGTGACTAACCTACACTTAACTAAGCCAAATATTTTAAAAAGGTAATAAATTTTCCATATAAATAATTTTTTCCACTCAAAATTGGAAAAAACTATGGGAAAAAACCATTGGTTGTTATGTGGTTTTGAATATTTAATTATATAGATTCTAAAACCTATGTTTGTGATATATTAAAGAATTCCCCTCCCATTTCCTATAAAAACCCACTGAAGATCCCACTTATCATTTCTAAAAAACATTTGATATCTACCCTAATATTTAATCCTTTCTCTAGAATCATCCCAAGGATCCCCAAGCTCTCAAGAATCCCCTCCCCAATCTCTAGAAGCCACCCACTTCCAAGTATGGGATCCTCACATTCCTTACTTTCTTATTTTGGCCCAAGTTTCCTTAAATTGTTATCCCTTATATTTTCAATTAAAAATGTTGGGGTTTGATTTCTCACCACCCCCATACTTCCCTCCTTATTTTTTGGATTAGAAACCACTTTCTCTTTCATTAACCCCTCTCATGTACACCCATTACCATGCCGAAATTTCATAAGAGTTTTTCCGTTTCTCCTATTTCTTCAAGTTTCATTAATATGTTATGACTTCGATTTCCAAATTACATGTTTTGGGACATGTATCTATATGACCCCATTACTTTAAATTTCTTTTACATGTGATGATATATACATTTCACTCTCATTAATCATTTTTATGAATGATTATGTCATGCCGTTATGTTGCCTAAATTGCACCGTGTTTTTCCAAGACAAATCATCATGTAGTGAATACCATAACCATTTATCTATCAAGGGTATTCAACTTTATTAAAAATATATGTATTTAATGGTACTTACATGTATGTATTCCACATTCCTTAATCTTGGAATAACATATGATGTTGAATCATCCCATGTTATATGATCCATGTGGCACACTTATGCATGAAATGAAATTTTTATAAAAGGTGCACCCTTATAGTACTCCAATGCATTGGGTAAATATTAGTATCATGATATTCCATGTAAAAATGAGGGTTTAATCATTATAATTCAAGTTAAATTAGGGTTTAATCATGATAATTCATGTTCAATGAGGGTTTACTCATGCTCCATGTGTAATGACCCTTGGCTCGTGCTACTATCATGATAAATGTTGCTACTTCATCTCCATTTTATGATAATCATTATATATCATGAATTTATGTTCATGTTTATATTATTCTCCATGGATATTACTAGTTCCTAACATTTATTGTATTCTTTATGTTATTATTTTTTTACTCCCTTACTGGGATTTATAACTCACCATTTTTTATTTATATCCTCAGGTTATCCCATGCAATGCTAAGTACGAAGGAATGTTGTAGCCAGGTAAAATAAGTTTTCTATAAAATTTTGGTATTTTATATCTTAATTTTTCATGTAATGTTCCTAATTTCTCAAGACAATATACCCCTCTATCCATATAGTTTTCCTAAGTGTATGTTTATGTAATAAATCATGTTTATGTGTGTAATAAAGAGTAGGGTTGTTATAGTTGGTATCAAAGGATAAGTTTAGTTATTTTGGGATTACGATTAGAAAACCCCAGTGAAATACTTAGGGATAAGACTAAGTATAATAAAAACATCTCTAAATTTTTGTGAGTATAGAGTAAGTGATTTATCATGAAAATACTTCCCTTTCTGGATACGAATAAGTAGATGTGGATCTGGCACAAATGTATCTAGGGGTAAAACCTGAAAACACCACTTTGAGCTAGAATCAAATGAGAAATGGTGCACAAAAATGGGTATTGATTCAGTCTTGGTTAGACACTCCTAGGGAATATTTTTTGGTAAATTCATAATATTATTAAAAACCATCATTAATGGAATAAAAAAAATTCCCCTAAGAATATATGTTGGGAAGTAGATCATGGATAACGTAGATTGAAGAATATAAATTCATAATTTAAAGAAATAAATGTAATTTTTTAGTTATAACTTTTTTTCATTGGATTACCCTTTATGTGTTACCCATAAATTTTCTTTTATTCTATCCAATTGTCGGTAATATGAGGAATTGGGATGACAGCCGATGTGAAGATCAATGTGATGACTATTCTAATGAGATTCCTAATCTGATGGGAGTAGGAATAAAAAACTTTGTCATGATACTCTCTTAGTTAACTTAAATTTTTATTAGAAACATGGGTCAAGAGGAACGTTCATCCTACCTTAAGAAAGAACAAGCCACAATAGAGAGCTTCAAGAGACAAAGTCCTTCAAATTTTAATGGATCATCTGATCCCTCAGTCACCGACAAATGGGTCCACTCCATTGAGAAGATCTTATCCATCCTTCAATGTCCCAAAAATGAGAATGTTCTTATGGATGCTTATCATATGGAGGGTGAAGCTTATCAATGGAGGACATTGATAAAAAATATGAAGCCTACGGAAGAGATCGAGGCATTAGAATGGAAGGATTTTTGAAAATTGTTTTTTGATAAATATTTCCCCCACACCCTCTGAATTAAGATAGAAAGGGGCTTCTATTCCCTCATGAAAAAAGACAAATAATCCATTATATCATATGAGGAAAACTTTACAAGGATTTCATGATATGCCTCCAACTTTGTTATTACACTCGAATTCAAGGTTGACTTCTTCATTGTTGGGATAAAACCTATCCTACGGAAATCCCTAGAGATCCCTGATTTCAATAGGTATAAATAAATATTTAGATGTTCCCTCAATGTCGAAATGGTGATCGAAGAATATCATGGGTATCATGGGGATAATAATTGGAAAGTGGACATTAATTCTTGTGGTTTTATGAATTAATCCAATGGTGCTATGAAATTCTCACACCCCACATTCCAAAGGTACAGAAAGAAGCATCCTAAAAATTACCTGAAGAGGACAAGGAAATGATTTAGGTGTGGGTGTGAAAGGAACATGACTATTAATTGGCGATAAGAAAAACTTGTAGTTATGATAGAAGATAGGAACACACTATTTAACCCTCAACACATTGTTCATTGTTTCAACTACAATGATCCAGGTCACTTTTCAAACCAGTTCCCTTAGACAAGGGTTTTCAGAGGAAACCAACAACCTTCAAGGTAGCAAGGGAAATCTTTTTCCATCACTACCACCGAAGCGAACCTCGACAATGAAGTGGTTATATTTATGCAAGTTATTTATTCAAAAATAGAGAAATTAATTTTTTATTCATGTTCTATGCATTATTTTATGTGATTAATGTTTAGTAGAACAATCCCAACACCACCACAAATCATGGATGTTGAGATGTTGCTGATAATGGAAAATGGGTAAATTATTACATCCTAAGAACATAACTCCTCCCTGGTCACAATTTTGGGATTTAACTTCCTAGAGAACTTCTTAATACTCCCTATGGTGTAATTTGATTAAATTATTGGCATGGATTGAGTTTCCCTATATAGAGCCAACATAAATTTTTGTTGGAGGAAAATCAATCGTCATATGAAGAATTGAACCCTAATTCTATATACGTTCATGGAGAAGGATGAATCTTCTTTAAAACCATCATATCAAGTATGGATATTAATACCCTATGAGTATCTGTATCTTTCTCATATTACTGAGTTTAAGGAAGAAACCATCCTTGAAGACATTCATATTGTGTGGAAATTCACTAAAGTGTCTTCTGAGGAATTTCTCGGTCTTCCTCCTAGAAGAGATTTTGAATGCTTGATTGATATTATACCTAGTGATTTTCTGATATCCAAAACTCAATATATAATGGATTTTGTAGTGATTTAGGATCTAAAGAAACATCTATAGGAGAATTTGGAAAAAGGGTTTATACACCCAAGTGCTTCACTATGGGGTGTACCAGTCCTCTTCATCAAGAAGAATGATGGGTCAATGCGCCTTTGCCTTGATTATCATTAGGTCCAAAAAATCACAATAATGAAAAAAGTATCCTTTATCATGAATTGATGAGTTGTTTGATCAGCTACGTAGCGAACAATACTTATACAATGTGGATCTGTGGTCGGGATATTTCCATGTAATGGTGATGAATGAGGATATCCCCAAGAATGCTTTTCGTACAAGGTAAGAGAACTATAAATTCATTGTAATTCCTTAAGGATTCACTAATGCTCCAGAAATATTTATGGACATGATGAATACAGTCTTTAGAGATTTCCTTGAAAAATTTGTGGTAGTCTTCACTAACGATATTATAATATAATCCAAAACCAAGGAGGATCATGATGAACATCTATGCATTGTACTATAGACCTTGTAAAAGAATAATCTCTATGAAAAGTACATCATGTGTGAGTTCTGGTTGAAGGAAGTCTCATTATTGGGACATATAATCTCATGAAATGAGATATATATGGATAACTCAAAGAAAAATTCAATTGATGGATGGATGAGGAAAACATCGGTGACAGATATCCATAGATTCTTGGGGTTAACATGATATTATCGCAGATTTTGAGAAAATTATCACGATTTTCAAACCCTCTTACCAAGATAACTCAGAAGGGAGTCAAGTTTTCTTGGAGTGATGAATGTGAAGAAATATTCAAAGAGTTGAAATGGAGGCTTATCATTATTCTCATGCTCACACTACCCACAAGTGGAGAACATTTGGGGGGTATTTAGTGATGCTTCAATGAAGGGCATGGGATGTGTGTTGATGAAAAATGACAAACTCATTGCCTATTCTTCAAGGAAATTGAATGTTCATGAGAAAAACTGTCCAACACATGATCTGGAGTTGTCTGAAGTAATATTAACATTAATAATTTGGAGACATGTCTTATTTGGGGAGATGTGTGACATATATACGGATCACAAAAAAATCGAGTATATATTCACATAGAAAGAGTTTAACATGATCCAATGAAGATGGTTAGAGCTAATCAATGACTATGACTAATCAATATATTACCACCCTGGGAAAGCGAACAAGGTTGTAGATTCTCTATGTAGAAAGGACCCAACAATTCTATCATTAATGATAATTAAAAAGGATCAAATCATCTTAGATTTGATGATGATGGACATGTAAATCAAAAAGAAAGGAATATCATCAATTCTTTAATAAATTATTGCTCAACCATATCTTTTGTAAAGGTTAAAGGATGATAAAAATGATGATGTGGGAATTAAGAAGTGGAAACTATTAGAAAACAGGAATCCTCAGAGTTCAATTTTAATGAAGAGGGAATTGTGTGATTTGGGAAAAGACTATGTGTTCCATCAAATGCAGATTTAAAGAATGATCTTTTAGAAGGTGAACATAGTTTGAATTTCTCCATTCACCCAGTAATCACAATGATATATTGAGATATCCGAGAGCATTATTGTGGGGATAACATGAATAATGAGATCACTGAGTATACATCAAAGTGCTTGGTGTGTCAGTGAGTGAAGACTGATAGAAAGAAGTCTAGGAGGATGATGGAATAATTACCCATACCCATATAAAAATGGGAAAACATCACCATGTAATTTTTCACTTGACTTATGAAGAAATACAAATGAAACAATGTTATCTATGTTGTTGTAGATCATCTTAAAAATACTGCACACTTCATTTAAATTCATGAGGATTTCCAATTGGATCAACTGGTATGTATATAAATCAGAGAAGTGGTATGGATACATGGAGTACCACTATCGATTGTATTTGATCGAGATCCAATATTCACCTCAAAGTTCTAGAAGAGTCTCCAACATGCTCTGAATAATGAGTTGAACTTCAGTACGACTTATCATCCTCAAACTGATGGCCAATCTAAGAAGAATATCCTAACACTTGAGGAGATGTTGATATCATGCTCAATGGACTTCAAAGGATGATGAGATCAACATATTCCTATGGTTGAGTTCTCTTACAATAAAAATTTCCACTCAAGCATCCAAATGGCTCCTTATAAATCCATTTATTTTAAGATGTGAAGAACACCGACATGTTTGGATGACGATGGGGGTCAAAAACTCCAAGGTCCACAAATGGTCAAAGAAATGGTGGAGAAATTTAAGACCATCAAGCATCACATTAAAGCTTCTTAGAGACGACAAAAGAGCTATGCTGACAACCATCAATGAGACCTAGAGTTTGATGTTGGAGACATGGTATTCCTATTCATATCACCATAGAATAGATTTATGAGATTTGGGAAGAAGGTAAAGTTTAGTCCATGGTAAATTGGCCCTTTTGAGATCCTTGATCTGATTGGAGTAGTGGCCTATCAACTAGCACACCCACTGAACCTATCTCAAGTACATGCCGAATTCCATGTATCAATATTGATAAATTATATACCTAACCCATCACATGCACACAATCCAGAAGTGGTACCGTTGGAGCATGACCTCTCTGGTGATGACCTTATATCATATGGAAAAAGTTTTGTGAAATAAGACAATGCCCCTCATCAAAGTGTTGTGGAGAAACAAAACGCTTGAATAAGTGACATAGGAACTAGAGTAAGTGATGAGGTGGATTTACCCACATCTTTTTTAATGTGGGGAAATAAAATTTTGAGGGTGAAATTTCATAAGGGGAAGATTGAAATGAACCAATATTTTATAAATGAAAATTCATCTTGATCTAATTAAATGTATTATTATATAAAATGGTTATATGAAATTCCATGGGTTTATGTTTTTGGAATTTAAAATACCATTAATAATCTTTACCATTTCTAATATATCTGTTGAATTGTGATCACACGATTAGTATAAATATGGGGCTTTAACAAATCCAATTTACTCAGAAAAAGGAAGTGATGTCCTCATCTAGTAGAATTGATCCATACAAAGCCCATTTGTTGGAGCTTGAAAAAGAGGTAATGTCACTAGGCTTATCTCTAGACTAATCCCAAGCGGAGCATCAACATATTAATCTTTAACAGAACCACCTATGGGATAAGTTAAAGTTAACATAGATCACCACTCGATTAAGGGATCCTCACTATCATTCCATCCTTATTTATGACCAAGTTTCCTTATATTGGTATGCCCTTCTATTTTCAATCAAAAATGTTGGGGTATGATTTGGAACCTCCCCCATACTCACATACATATGTTTAAATGATTATATACCTCTTCCTCTTCCATTAATCCCTCCCATGTACACCTGTTACTGTGCCGAATTTTGATGAGAGTTATTCCCTTTCTCCTCCTTTTTCACGTTTCTTTAATATTTTACACCTTATATTCCCAAATTCCATGCATTTGTATATGTATATATATGAACTCCTTACTTTCAATTTATTTTACATGTGATGATATATCCCTTTATCTCTCATCAACAATTTTTATGAATGATCATGTCACGCCGTTATGCTGGAGAAATTGCATCATGTTTTTCCACGCTAAATCATCTTGTAGTGAATGTCACACCCATTTATATATCATGGGTATTAACCTTTATGAACATTTTCTTATTTAATGTCAGTTACATGTATGTATTACACATTCCTTTATCATGGAATAACTTCTAGTGTTTAATGATCCGATGTTATATGATCCATGTGTCACACTTATGCATGAAATGAAATTTTTATAAAAGGTGTCCCTTGATAGCACTCTAATGAATTGAGTAAAGAATATTATCATGATACACCATATGAAATGATGGTTTAATCATGATAATTAAATTGAAATGAGGGTTTACTCATGATAATTAAAGTTCAATGACGTTTTACTCATGCTCCATGTGCAATGAGCCTTTTCTCTTGCTAATATCATGTTAAATATTTTTTCCACATCTCCATGCTATGATAAACCTTGTATATCATGCCTTTATGTTCATGTTTCTATTATCATCCATTGATATTACTATTTAATTGCATGTATTTTATTTATAATTTTATAAATTATTTACTCCATTACTGGTATTTATAGCTCACTATTTTTTATGTATGACCCCAGGTTATCCCATGCATTTCTAAGTACGATGGAATGTTGTGGTCATGTAAAAGAAGTTTTGAATAAAAATGTTGTATTTTTTGTCTAAAAATGTCATTTAATGTTATTAATTTTCCAAGACACTAGACCTCCCAATCCTCAATATTTTCTTAAGTGCAATTTGATGTAATAAATCATGGTTAAGTGTGTAATAAAGAGAAGGGTAGTTATAACTTGGATCATGATTGTATAGATTTATGTTTAATATATTTGTTTGATGTGAATGTGAGACAAAATAAAAAAAAATTAAAAATTAAAAATTGTGGAATGATAAAATTTATCCCGGTTTCCATCACTTCTCTAAATAGTGGAATTATTGAATCATAAACGTTGACTACATTAATCCATGATGAGAAGGATATAGCACATCAAACAGTTTTGTTTAACTATGATTTGTTAAATGACTACATAAAGTAAATTTAACATGTATATGTTATATCATCTCATGTAATTATGAATATATATTAAAATATATCTATTTTTCTGATAGGGAACATAAACTAATTATAAATAGAAAGCATTATTCTTTATCATTGATAAGGTGAGAGGTGATTTTCATAACAAATAGTTTTTTTATTAGTTGAAGGTATAAGTATTTCTATAATAGATTAATTAAATTGGTATTTAATTAATTTTAATATTAATTTATATTTCAGGTTTTGAGTATCCCTATTAAATATCTCGAGGAAAATAAGACCTTTGGATTTTTGTCCGAATTATATGGTTCATGAATGAAAATAAATTTTGATCAATGGGCATAAATTTATTATCACTGAACGAGCATTGAACATGATAACAAAACATGATGATGTTATGGTAACTACCACAATAGACTATTATTATTGTGTATCAGATATTAGACATCAATTATAAAACATATCTTATTATGCAGTCATTATGAAAATACTAATATTGGATTATTACACTCATGTTTGAGTCACTATAATGAAATGAAAGTGTTTTTATTGGATGACGAGGAATGAAAAATTTATTCATAATTGTCTCTTTCACATTGATAACATGACTCAGAATCTTACTACTGATGACCCATATATATTAGAATTAATGGGGAAAAAATATTTTTATGTGAAAGATCATATTTTCAATGTATTTGGTGTCATTATTGATGTAATCCCAAAAAATATTTTTGATTATGGTGATAAAAAAATCGAAACATTCACTGCTCCCATTGGACCAAATTAATTTATTACTTATGATGAATCCAATAGTTCAATTGTTATGTTGATTGTGAACTTTATGTTTTGGGGGGAAATATATAGAATCATCCATCTATATTCTTATCTATTTTGGTTTATCTTGACTTGTGTTGATCAGGTTGGTAATATTTAAATTTATTTACTAATGATTACAAATATTTATCCATCAAACTTGACATTCGTTTGAATTTTCAATATATAATTGTTGTCGTTTTCTTGGAGTTACAATGTTTAATATTGAATTGAACTGTATTAGAACCTACCAAAACCAAAAATAATAATTAAATTGGAACAAAAAAATATGAATTTAATTTAATCATATTTAACTAATTAGAATGAAAATCAAAACCAATGAACGAAATTGAAAAATGACATTTTCCAAAATATGAACCAAATGGACTAACCCAAAAAAAATGGGCAAATGACCTAATCAAATGAGGAAAATGAACAAAATGACCTAATAATAATTGAATTGGATTGACTTGAAAATAGAAGAAAATTATATCCTTTCCATTCTAAACATGCTAATTTGAATGTATTGATTTTTCTATGACATAACATTCATGTTTTGATATTCTTCCCACTAAATATAAAATTATTTTTTTATATCACTACAAAACATTTATTTGTTTTGATAATTGGTATTTTTTAATTAAGTCATGTTCTATATTTTTTTATTTTTGGGAATGAATATTAGTTATGAATTTATAATTAATCCCATATTTGTTTACAAATGTCAAAAATGAAAAACATTGAAGAGATACGAAGGAAATGGATGATAGACAATAATTGTTGTATGAGAGAGATGATTGTCCCTCCATTGGTGCCTCTGGTGATTATTTTATTTAAAATATATATATATATATATATAACATATAATGTCATGTAATTAATTTTTTTTCACTTTTAATTAGGATCCACTACCCAAGATAAATATATTCTCTAACAATTCTCATGGTAGCACTGCTCAACCAGACAATGTGAGTGTGGGGTCACTAGAGCTATGCACATCACTCAACATACCATATCACACCCTATCCCTTCCTCTAATATACGTTCTTGAACACCTTCTTATCCAATAGTTTCATTAGAAACACTCGAGATATTTAAGTAACCTATGTTTTCACCACCATTTTCATTTGATCCTCCTTGCCTTTCCTTCCCTTAACTGATGATGGATCCTACTCCCCATCCATATTATACATTTCCATAGATTTATATGGAATCTTATTTTACTTACACTTCATTTTCCTTGAGATTATAAGTTCGTGCTAATTCTTCTTCTAATCTAACACGTTCTAAGCCTCCAGAGCATAAATTGGGTCCCACTCATACTATACTGATTGATGATGCTTCATATCCTAGGGGTCAAGTGTCACCAAATAATCAAAATACATCAGGATTATTTATAGAGACTTAGTAATATTTTAACCTTAATTTATTTTTATTATAAGATGAATTGTTATAATATTTTTTTTCTTTGACAGATAGATCTACCACTAGGAAGCATGGGTGTACACATATGCATGAGGTTTGGAACCATAAACAATAGTTGATGTTTGAGTACAATTAAGTAAATAAAATGATCAAAATAATTGGAAGAGATTATTGGATTTTTATGGCAACACTTTCCAAGTACTTTAACATCTTTCCTATGAGGAAACACTCTTAGGGAAACCTTCAAAATGAATTAAAATATAATGATTGGTTGAAAATATGGGTAATCCAATTCAATGGGTTTAATGTCATATTGTAATTGTATTTATAAAAATTTATATTTTTGTTCTAGATTCATTATAATTTTCCCAATAGTGAGTCTTTGAGGACAAAAAGTCTCATGGAATTAGATGTATTGTGGAGAGAATATAAGCATGAGTTGTATAGTGGAGGGAGTGATAGAGTTGGTATGGATTTATAGTCCAAACCAATCATGTATGATTTTATAGCATCACATTATCAGGAAATGATTTTTTTGAAGTGTATTGAGTTTAATGTATCAATAAAATTTGACGTTTTTAATGAAAATTACCATGGTTTACATTATTATGTTTTTTTATTATTATAAATTATTTTTTAGGAAGTGTTAGAATGAAATAAAAAAACAAGGATGCTGCAAAATAGCTCCACATTTTTTGTTGGACTACAATGTTGAAACATGAGAGGAAACATGTATGACACTCATTTATAATTGATCTATTTAAATAAATTATAGAAATAAAATATCATCAATTTTATATTATATAGATTCATTACAATTTTTTCAAAATAACTATATTTAATAATTAAAAAGTATTTGATTTATTAAAGATATCTTAATTATAGGGAAGTGTAAAATAGGGTTTAATGTATAATAATTTCTTGTGGAATCCTATATAACCTCTTAATAATTCCAACAAGGGATACATTAGTCAACCCTATGCAAGCAGAGTGATTAATATACTAAAATACATGAATTTAATTAGCGAATTAAAATAATTTTTAAAATAAGACTAGAGAAAAACAATTAACTCTATCTAACAATAGGAATAAGGCAAGTGAATAAATTATTGACACATTCAAAAATCCCAAAGAGTTACTAGAATTCAATAAAACATGAATTTAATTACTATAAAAACATATTAAATTCAAATCAATGTATTCCACTTTAATAATAATAACAGTTTGTAATATTAATGAAAAGTTGTGAATTACTAATTGTATTTTTAGTATCAAATACACAAACTAACCAATTATTTTCACACCAAAATTACACTTTTTAGTATATTTATCACACATTTCCATATATTAAATATTAGACATCTGTTTCCCCTTTTAATATTTACGTTACACTATTTTATTTTAAATTAACGATAAACAAAAATCATAGAAATTTACACCAATCACATGGAATAACTTAATTATTATACCTAAATCAAGTCTAAGCAAATCACATGTCTCTCATGCTAATATCTCACATCAAATCATATCCCAGGGAAGAATGAAACTGATCTAATTTAGGTATATTTACATAATACTAAATAGTTACTAGAAACCATCCAAAAATGACATTAATTTATAGAATAACATATAACATTCAGGAATATTTATTCAACTGGAATCATGAAAACACTTTGAAAAATACAATAAAATTCAAGATTTCCTATTTACATTTTTTGGTATCAAACACAAAAACTCAAAAACCATTTAAAAAAAGTACTATTTTTTATATCTTTGTCACAATTTTTTTTTATATTCAATATTATTCATCCATTTACCCTTATTATATAAACTTTAACCTATTTAATAAAAAATTCAAATAAAACACACATAATAGAAATTCACAAAAAAATCACAACACACATCACACAAACACATGATTAAATTCTCACGTTAATTAAGTGCTTTTACTCTTAAAAAATTATTTTCATATAATAATATAATCATTATAGTGGAAATTATTTCTTTTAAACATAAAGAGAATTACTAACTCATCCCAATAATAAACTAAAAACCATTTCATTATAGTGGAAATCATTTTTTTTCAAAATTATTAACACATAACACACCAAATTCTTTATTTAAACATCAATTATAGTCCTCATTTATTCACCTTAATCATTTCATCAATTATTACATCATTTTTACATTTTATTTAATGATTTTTCTCTTTAATGCAACACGTTAAACACAGTTATCCAAAATTATAGCACTCTGAAACAACATTAGAATGTGAATTTCAAAAAAAAAATATAGAATATTAATATTTTACATAACAACTAGTTTTCCATGCCAAAAAACTCACATGAAATGATTTAATCATTAAATAGTGTACATATAATATATAATCACGTGTTAAATAGAAAATAAATGAAATAAGTTACCAACATCGAACAATAAAAAAATATGCACAGGGAAGGGGGATATAGATCTTCTAAGAATATAAAGAATCAATATTCCACCAAACTATAATCAGAAGGGAGAATATTAAAATTGAAAAGGGACCAAATCTCATCATATTATTAAAAATGATAGGTTTATTGAATCTAACACTAATATAGAACTAATTTCACCAAAAAATTGAATTTTTTTTTGAAATATTAAATAATTAATTTCATAATATTATTATAGAAAGAGAGAGTTTATGAGACTCATATTTCATAAAAAATAATCATAATAATAAAATACATGAGTTAATTTCCAAAATCCATGATATAAAATACGTAATGTACATAATTTATTCAACCCAAACAAGAATGTGCATCATGTAAAATACATTTTAGATGTCAACATGCCACATGATGATTTAAAAATAATAATTATAGATCATTAAATATCACTCCCCACAAAAACCCATTTAAAATGAAAACCAACACATCAATATTATTTAGTGTTAATAATTCAAAAATTGATACCATTATCACCATCAAACGTTATTACAGAAACATAAACCAATAAATGACATGAAATGATTATTAACTACCAGATAATCAAATATTCATAGAATAAATTCAACAAAATAAAAAATAATAAAACATTTTATTCCACTTAAGGTCTCTATTATATCACAAAACACATTTTATTCCATAGCATACTTAATTCCCTACAATATTCTAAGATAAACATAAAATTATTTCACATGTTTTATCATTATTAAAGAATAATAAATAATGTTAGCTTATAAATCTTTGAATTATTAGTTAATTATATAAAAAAATCATAAAATAACTAAATTCAATTATCATATTAACCATAGTACAATATGATATGGAATTATAAGTTCAAAGAAGTTTATTTCCACTCACATCAAGGTATGTTACATGTAAAGACCCGTAAAATTCAAGGGAAATTTTTTTTTCTTAATTTTCTTTAGAATTTTACAAGAGCGTGGTTTCAGACGGCACCTGATTCCGAGGCCCGGAGTGCCCGGAATTAAGTTCCGAAGTTTGACTCGGGTACGTTCAGTGAACGAACGAGCGGGAATTCCTAACTTTTGATCCGGTGCTCGGAATTGAAATCCGAGGGCACCGATGAACTCGCAGTGCCGATATTCGCTTAAAGAGACCTTTTCGGGAGTTGCGTTTGTTGCGGGTTGAAAGTTAAGTTTTGGGGTTTTTAGTTTGAGTTAAATAAAATTGTGAAGAACAATTTTATTTTTACTTGTTAAAACCTATCAAAGGAGGTTGGAAGTGGGACCCACACCCACTTAACCTCCCTTGGGAGGATTAAGTGTGGTGGGGCCCACACGAACCCCTAATTCTTTTCAAATTCCCTAACCCCTCTAAACACCCTCTTAATTATGTAACTCTTCCCTACTTTATTTCTTGCCAACCTATCTCTTCATTTAATTTTGTCAACTCTAGATTTAATTAATGAATTGAATTCAACTTTTGAATTTTGAAAGGTTGGGAAAGTAAAAATAAAATAAGGTGTAGCTTATTTTATTTTGGGTTGACCGTTTGTCTTCTTGAGAGGTGGAGAGCTCTTCTTCTTCTTCAAACTCAACGAAGAACGCGAAGAACGTCGTTCTTCAACGAAGAACTTCTCCGCCGAAGAACACGGTTCATCCGCGACGCCGTATCCGCGACGCGACGTACTTCTTCCGCGCCATCTGTTCCGCGACGGTTTTCCGCGACGAACGCCATCGACAACTACTCTTCCTCCGCGACACCGATATTTCACGACTACGTCAACGTGCGACTATCGAGGTAGAGGTTCTTGAGTTCGTTGTTTTCTTTATTATTTGACTTTCCTCAAGACTTGACGAGGAACGCTCTTTTTCCGACGAAGAACGCCGCTTCCTCCTCGGACCTTCTTCGTCGGCATACGAAGATTCGCCATCGACGTATCTCTTCGGGCATATCTCTTCGTCAACGGATTTGACGAACGACGACCGCGACGCCCGACCTCCGCGACGCCGTCTTCCGCGGAACGTAGACGAATCTTCGAATCTTAAACCCGAGGTAGG
The DNA here is from genome assembly GCA_963277665.1 of Viscum album. Lineage (NCBI taxonomy): Eukaryota > Viridiplantae > Streptophyta > Magnoliopsida > Santalales > Viscaceae > Viscum > Viscum album. Next base: position 165,492,325 of record OY728121.1, on the reverse strand, counting down.
GGTTGTTGATTTAATATTTATTTATTTCATTCTTGCTCGTGGTTTGTATGACTAACGTGAGAATGTTGTTTCTTAAAAGTTGTGTTATTATTTTAACGTGAGGGGGGCCGGACCGCATGAACACGGCCGAACCCCCTCCATCGTTCATGTTGATTATTCTTGCGGGCGGAAGCAAGGTGGCGTGGTGTCGTCGCACCACGCGGATAATTGTACGTTTAACTTACGCGATGCCATCGCGCGCGCACCTTGGAAGAAACAACAAGAACGCGACGCCGTCGCGCCGCTTTGAATGATTATCAAGCACGGCGAAGGGGCGCGGTGCCGTCGCACCGCGCCGGATTACGAACGCCGCGGCCGGTTCCGGGCCGCGGCGGGACGAGGAGACCGCGGCCGGTTCCGGGCCGTGGCGGAAGAGAAGACCGGCGGCCGGGCCGCCGGCGTCGGAAGCCGAGGAGGGGACCGGAATTTCCGGTCCCGTTGGAGAAAACCGGCCGGCCAGCTGGCCGGCCGGATGTCATTAAACCGGGGGAAATAATTCCCCCGGCCAGCACATAAAACCCCCCCTCTTTAAGAGGGGGGGCAGTTCCATGAAAGGGGGGGGGGGGGCAGCAGCCCCCCGGTTTGACTCTCCAAAACCGGCCCCCACAGGGGGCCGTTTTGTTACTCAGGCGCGGCACAAAGGCCGCGCCACCTTGGAGAAGCGGGGGCTTAGCCCCCCGCGTGCCAGACTCGTGCGGCGCCAGGCGCCAGCCGCCGCGCCGCCCCGGGGGGGGGGGGGGGGGGTCGGGCCGGGTCGGCCAGGACCCAGACCCCCCCGTTTTGAACCTGTTTTGGTCTTTTGGCCATAACATGAGCCTCGGACCTCCGAATGACGAACCGTCTGCGGCAACGCTATCCTTGGATCGAGACGGTCGTTTCGGTGTATCGCACTCAAGGTTTCGGTTTACTTTGAGTTCGGCCGGGTTGGTTCGTTCACGAAACCAACCGGGCCTTCGGAGCGAAAACGCTCATATCTTGAGCTACGAACGTCCGATTGACGCGCCGTCAGTCGCGTTGTGTTCCTCTTAGTGAGACGGATCTTTTGGCATACTCTGCCCGAGGTTTGGACGCAGGTGGAGTATGGTCGGGTTGGTTTTGCCTTAAAAACCAACCGGGCCCCGGAGACGAAAATGCCAATAACTCTCAGACCGGGCGTCCGATCGACGCGCCGTCTGTTGTGTTGAGTTCCTGTTGTCGATACGGAACTTTTGGATACATCAACTCTGGTCTTTGTGACAGTTGATGTATCAGCCTCTCGGCTCGTGGAGCGGATCCTCCGAACGAGCTTTCTGTGTGCGGGAACCCTAGTGCTGGCTGCGACTATTACTGTGACGACTACTACTACTGCTACTGTGACTGCGACGACGACAGTACAGAGATCCTGTGTGGATTCGACGACGACGACTACAGCACTCAGAGATCCTACGTGGAACAGTGCTACCGAACCTGTGTGAGCTGAATCTTCTGTTTACCTAGGGCGGTGGAGCGCTTGGGTGTAGCGGCGGACCCGTGGTACTTGACAGTGGTGGTGCGCTTGGATGCAGCAGCAGACCCTTGGCGGTGGAGCGCTTGGTTGTAGCGGCGGACCCGCGATACTCTACGGAGCATGTGCGCTTGGTTGTAGCGACAGACCCGCGATGGTGGAGACGTGCGTGCGGAGTACGGAGACCGTGTAGATGACTGAGACCTGACGACTGCTTGACCGACTCGACTTGGAGTGAGTCGACTAGCCCAGTGGACGGAGCGCCCAGTAGTTGGCAGCAGACCCACGGCGGACGGAGCGCCTGGTAGTTGGCAGCAAACCTGCGGTACTCGACAGGAGGAGTACCTCAGTAGGCTATTTGGGTGAGCGCCCGGTATTTGGCGACAGACCCTCAGCGGACGGAGCGCCCGGTAGTTGGCCGCAAACCCGCAGTACTCGACAGGAGGAGTACCTCAGCAGTCATAGGTTAGTGAGCAGTACCTCGGAGTCGTGACAGGACTACTGCACACTTCAGAGACGGGGCTCTTCAGCAGCTACGGTTTCGATAATGAAAATCCTGGTTTGAGCTGAGTCAATGATCTTTGTGTTTCCTCATGATTGAGATGGGTCACTTGATAACTTAGGTATATGTATGGGCATATACCTGGGTAATGGTTATCCGTTGATTTCATAAACTTGTTTACTCTTCTTTGTGGATTGGGTTGTTCTTGGGCTCGGTGTTGGAGCCGAACGGAAATTGATGACTTAGGTATATGTATGGGCATATACCTAAGCAGTGTCAGTTGTTACTTCGTGATTGTTACTTTTCTTCGTGGTTTATCCTTTGTGGATTTGAGAGACCTTCAGGGGTCTCGGGGTCCCTACGGAGTAGCTCATACTCACCCCTGCACGGGCTTTGCCCGCACTACGTTGTGTTGGTTGCAGACGACATACAGCGTTGACCTTAGCTGAGGCTTGCAGAGCGGAACGGTACCCGGAGGTGGACCACTGGACGGGACGTGCACGGAGCGGACGGCGGGACCCGTGGAGCAGAGGAGCTATCTGTACTCACCCTTCAGGTGGGATTTCCAGTGGACAGCTCGGAGTAGCGGCTTTACTTTTCAGTTGCTGTTTTTTTCCCTTTTTGATTTGTACTTTACTTTCAGTTTGGGTTTGTATTCTGGCCCATTTACTTTTCTGAACTTGTAGTTACTTTCCGCTTGTTGACTCTGTGGTGGTTGTTACTTATAAAGGCAATGCCTTCCCTGTTTACTGGGATTTTACGCCTTGGTGCTAGTCGCCAGCCCCTGGCCTATGGAAGGCGGGCTTGGGGTAGTCACGGCACGGATCCCGAGGGCGGGTCGTGACAAATTGGTATCAGAGGAGTTCGGTTCTACCGCGAACTCTAATCTTTTCGATGTGAAGCAATAATGTTTAGCGTATTGAGTATGGTTATCAGTCCAGGGAGTCCAGTGTTGGTGCGGCGGCCGACGTATCCGTACACCAGGACCCTGACTTCTGATTTCCGACTTAATGAACGAAAACATTGATTGCGTGTGTGTTTCAAAGTTTTCTTTGTGATTACTTATATCAGCTCACCAGGTATAATGTTTGACCGTGGCGCACCTGTCTCCTTTCAGGATGGCCCCACGACGGCAGCCAGCTAGGGTTCCGAGAGTCGAGCGTGACGACAGCCCACCGAGCAACGAGGCCTCGGTACAGGGCCCTTTGTCAGCAGTGGCACCGGCGGTAGCTCTACCCGTCGAGCCCCTGATGCTTCCAGCAGCAGCCGCTGACGATGCACGTCGCCTCAGCGCACTGCATGAGTTTCAGCGCCAGCGACCGCCCAGGTTTCGCGGGGAGACGGATCCCCAGGAAGCAGAGGATTGGCTGGAGGCAGTGGTTCGAGTGTTTAGGCTAGTGAGGACACCAGCAGACCTCATGGTGATCCTCGATGCGAGCCTACTACACGCAGCAGCAGGACGATGGTGGAGCTTGATGCTCCAGGTACACGATGAGGCATCTCTACTTTGGAAGGACTTTGAGAGCATCTTCCGCTCGGAGTTCGTCCCAGCCACCCTTCGTGCGGTGCGTATCCAGGAGCTTCTACAGCTGCGGCAGGGCAGCATGACGGTCGCTCAGTACGCGGCGAGGTTCACCGACCTTTCTTGGTACTCGACAGACATGGTACGGGACCCCTTCATCCGGGCCCGGACCTTCGAGCAGGGTTTGAGACACGAGATCAGGGCATCACTGATCTCCCTCAGCATACCGACTCAGACAGGAGTACTGGAGCGGGCACTTCTGATCGAGAGTTTCCTTGCTGAATCTACACCAGCACAGCAACTCACCGCAGGGCGGCACGTGACAGAGTCATCTGCAGCAGGTAGCCGATGGATGACTCAGGGTTCCAGGCAGACCAGACCTACCGGTGGCCGACTGCACGACTCAGGCTCAGTTGTACGGGGAAGCCGGGGCGGAGTCAGAGCCAGGCGTGCCGAGAGTGGGAAGTGTTACTCCTGTGGCGGGATTGGTCACATGGCTCATGACTGTCTGACCCGCCATGCTGATGATCAGCAGTTAAGTGAAGACCCTCCCAGGCAGAGGCAGAGGTTCGACCGTGGCGGTCCGCAGGGAGGAGGCGGACGAGGCAGAGGAGCTGGACGAGCAGCCAGTGGTGGGCGACGCTTTGAGGCTCTTCCACCACCACCACCAGGAGGTCCACCCCGACCACAGGGAGTAGGTGAACATGCGAGAGCTCAACTTCAGGCAGCCGAGGCCTTCGATCATGGAGCACTGGGAGCCGATGGACAGGAGCTGAACTAGTAGATACATCCTTTGTACTTCTGGTTCCTTGTTGCATTTGTGTAGCGTCTTGTATTATGAGCTGCAATAATAAAAGACGCATACCTTTGTGATTTTTCGTTCCTGTCCTCTTTCGTGATGTTACTAAGAGGTTCCAGTTTTGACTGTTGACTTGACCCTCTCTTGTGAGACATCTACTGGAGGAGACCCAGTTACCACACACTGATGCCGACAGTGTGACTCAACCCTTGGAGGCGAGAGTAACGGTTGAATCTCTTAGTAGTAGCGTCGAGGCCTTACGACGTCATCCTTGGTATGGATTAGTATCATCCATGTTAGGATTGACTGTTTTAGGCAAAGAATGTGGTTCATCCAGGGGATGAGACCAGATTTCTCTTTTCGGCAATGAAGAAATCTTGCAGCTCTGGTGGGACCGGAGATGGTCCAGGCCACGACAGAGAAGGTCCAGGTCATCCAGGAGCGGATGAGGACAGCTCAGAGCCGGCAAAAGTCATTCGCTGACAGGAGGCGGAGGCCACTTGAGTTCGAGGATGGCGACCACGTCTTCTTGTGGATCTCACCTCGACGTGGTATTCGGAGATTTGGCAGAGGCGGCAAGTTATCTCCGCGCTTCATCGGACCTTTCCAGATTCTCAGCAGGATTGGCGAGGTGGCTTATCGCCTGGATCTACCACCTCAGTTGCACCGGGTGCACGACATATTCCACGTATCTCACCTGAGGAGATACGTGCACGACCCGACGCACATCATTGACCATGGGGAGCTTGACGTTGACGATGGGGCGACCTTTACGGAGGTCCCGGTGGAGATAGAGGATCGACAGGAGCAGGTCCTGCGTGGGCGATCGATTCCTCTTCTGCGCATCAGATGGCAGCACGGGAATCTCCAAGAGAGCACATGGGAGCGGGAGGCTCAGATGCGTGCTCAGTACCCTCATTTGTTTCCCTAGTTTTTGATGTATCTTTACGGGGACGTAAAGCCCTGAGGTGGGAGTAATGTAAAGACCCGTAAAATTCAAGGGAAATTTTTTTTTCTTAATTTTCTTTAGAATTTTACAAGAGCGCGGTTTCAGACGGCACCTGATTCCGAGGCCCGGAGTGCCCGGAATTAAGTTCCGAAGTTTGGCTCAGGTACGTTCAGTGAACGAACGAGCGGGAATTCCTAAATTTTGATCCGGTGCTCGGAATTGAAATCCGAGGGCACCGATGAACTCGCAACGCCGATATTCGCTTAAAGAGACCTTTTCGGGAGTTGCGTTTGTTGCGGGTTGAAAGTTAAGTTTTGGGGTTTTTAGTTTGAGTTAAATAAAATTGTGAAGAACAATTTTATTTTTACTTGTTAAAACCTATCAAAGGAGGTTGGAAGTGGGACCCACACCCACTTAACCTCCCTTGGGAGGATTAAGTGTGGTGGGGCCCACACGAACCCCTAATTCTTTTCAAATTCCCTAACCCCTCTAAACCCCCTCTTAATTACGTAACTCTTCCCTACTTTATTTCTTGCCAACCTATCTCTTCATTTAATTTTGTCAACTCTAGATTTAATTAATTAATTGAATTCAACTTTTGAATTTTGAAAGGTTGGCAAAGTAAAAATAAAATAAGGTGTAGCTTATTTTATTTTGGGTTGATCGTTTGTCTTCTTGAGAGGTGGAGAGCTCTTCTTCTTCTTCAAACTCAACGAAGAACGCGAAGAACGTCGTTCTTCAATGAAGAACTTCTCCGCCGAAGAACACGGTTCATCCGCGACGCCGTATCCGCGACGCGACGTACTTCTTCCGCGTCATCTCTTCCGCGACGGTTTTCCGCGACGAACGCCATCGACAACGACTCTTCCTCCGCGGCACCGATATTTCACGACTACGTCAACGTGCGACTATCGAGGTAGAGGTTCTTGAGTTCGTTGTTTTCTTTATTATTTGACTTTCTTCAAGACTTGACGAGGAACGCTCTTTTTCCGACGAAGATCGCCGCTTACTCCTCGGACCTTCTTCGTCGGCATACGAAGATTCGCCATCGACGTATCTCTTCGGGCATATCTCTTCGTCAACGGATTTGACGAACGACGACCGCGACGCCCGACCTCCGCGACGCCGTCTTCCGCGGAACGTAGACGAATCTTCGAATCATAAACCCGAGGTAGGGGTTGTTGATTTAATATTTATTTATTTCATTCTTGCTCGTGGTTTGTATGACTAACGTGAGAATGTTGTTTCTTAAAAGTTGTGTTATTATTTTAACGTGAGGGGGGCCGGACCGCATGAACACGGCCGAACCCCCTCCATCGTTCATGTTGATTATTCTTGCGGGCGGAAGCAAGGTGGCGTGGTGCCGTCGCACCACACGGATAATTGTACGTTTAACTTACGCGATGCCGTCGCGCGCGCACCTTGGAAGAAACAACAAGAACGCGACGCCGTCGCGCCACTTTGAATGATTATCAAGCACGGCGAAGGGGCGCGGTGCCGTCGCACCGCGCCGGATTACGAACGCCGCGGCCGGTTCCGGGCCGCGGTGGGACGAGGAGACCGCGGCCGGTTCCGGGCCGCGGCGGAAGAGAAGACCGGCGGCCGGGCCGCCGGCGTCGGAAGCCGAGGAGGGGACCGGAATTTCCGGTCCCGTTGGAGAAAACCGGCCGGCCAGCTGGCCGGCCGGATGTCATTAAACCGGGGGAAATAATTCCCCCGGCCAGCACATAAAACCCCCCCACTTTAAGAGGGGGGGCAGTTCCATGAAAGGGGGGGGGGGGGGGGGGGCAGCAGCCCCCCGGTTTGACTCTCCAAAACCGGCCCCCGCGTGGGGGCCGTTTTGTTACTCAGGCGCGGCACAAAGGCCGCGCCACCTTGGAGAAGTGGGGGCTTAGCCCCCCGCGTGCCAGCCTCGTGCGGCGCCAGGCGCCCGCCGCCGCGGCCCGCCGCCGCGCCGCCGCGCCGCCCCGGGGGGGGGGGGGGGGGGGGTCGGGCCGGGTCGGCCCGGACCCGGACCCCCCCGTTTTGAACCTGTTTTGGTCTTTTGGCCATAACTTGAGCCTCGGACCTCCGAATGACGAACCGTCTGCGGCAACGCTATCCTTGGATCGAGACGGTCGTTTCGGTATATCTCACTCAAGGTTTCGGTTTACTTTGAGTTCGGCCGGGTTGGTTCGTTCACGAAACCAACCGGGCCTTCGGAGCGGAAACGCTCATATCTTGAGCTACGAACGTCCGATTGACGCGCCGTCAGTCGCGTTGTGTTCCTCTTAGTGAGACAGATCTTTTGGCACACTCCGCCCGAGGTTTGGACGCAGGTGGAGTATGGTCGGGTTGGTTTTGCCTTAAAAACCAACCGGGCCCCGGAGACGAAAATGCCAATAACTCTCAGACCGGGCGTCCGATCGACGCGCCGTCTGTTGCGTTGAGTTCCTGTTGTCGATACGGAACATTTGGATACATCAACTCTGGTCTTTGTGACAGTTGATGTATCAGCCTCTCGGCTCGTGGAGCGGATCCTCCGAACGAGCTTTCTGTGTGCGGGAACCCTAGTGCTGGCTGCGACTATTACTGTGACGACTACTACTACTGCTACTGTGACTGCGACGACGACAGTACAGAGATCCTGTGTGGATTCGACGACGACGACTACAGCACTCAGAGATCCTACGTGGAACAGTGCTACCGAACCTGTGTGAGCTGAATCTTCTGTTTACCTAGGGCGGTGGAGCGCTTGGGTGTAGCGGCGGACCCGTGGTACTTGACAGTGGTGGTGCGCTTGGATGCAGCAGCAGACCCTTGGCGGTGGAGCGCTTGGTTGTAGCGGCGGACCCGCGATACTCTACGGAGCGTGTGTTCTTGGTTGTAGCGACAGACCCGCGATGGTGGAGACGTGCGTGCGGAGTACGGAGACCGTGTAGATGACTGAGACCTGACGACTGCTTGACCGACTCGACTTGGAGTGAGTCGACTAGCCCAGTGGATGGAGCGCCCAGTAGTTGGCAGCAGACCCACGGCGGACGGAGCGCCTGGTAGTTGGCAGCAAACTCGCGGTACTCGACAGGAGGAGTACCTCAGTAGGCTATTTGGGTGAGCGCCCGGTATTTGGCGACAGACCCTCAGCGGACGGAGCGCCCGGTAGTTGGCCGCAAACCCGCAGTACTCGACAGGAGGAGTACCTCAGCAGTCATAGGTTAGTGAGCAGTACCTCGGAGTCGTGACAGGACTACTGCACACTTCAGAGACGGGGCTCTTCAGCAGCTACGGTTTCGATAATGAAAATCCTGGTTTGAGCTGAGTCAATGATCTTTGTGTTTCCTCATGATTGAGATGGGTCACTTGATAACTTAGGTATATGTATGGGCATATACCTGGGTAATGGTTATCCGTTGATTTCATAAACTTGTTTACTCTTCTTTGTGGATTGGGTTGTTCTTGGGCTCGGTGTTGGAGCCGAACGGAAATTGATGACTTAGGTATATGTATGGGCATATACCTAAGCAGTGTCAGTTGTTACTTCGTGATTGTTACTTTTCTTCGTGGTTTATCGTTTGTGGATTTGAGAGACCTTCAGGGGTCTCGGGGTCCCTACTGAGTAGCTTATACTCACCCCTGCACGGGCTTTGCCCGCACTACGTTGTGTTGGTTGCAGACGACGGACAGCGTTGACCTTAGCTGAGGCTTGCAGAGCGGAACGGTACCCGGAGGTGGACCACTGGGCGGGACGTGCACGGAGCGGACGTCGGGACCCGTGGAGCAGAGGAGCTATCTGTACTCACCCTTCAGGTGGGATTTCCAGTGGACAGCTCGGAGTAGCGGCTTTACTTTTCAGTTGCTGTTTTTTTCCCTTTTTGAGTTGTACTTTACTTTCAGTTTGGGTTTGTATTCTGGCCCATTTACTTTTCTGCACTTGTAGTTACTTTCCGCTTGTTGACTCTGTGGTGGTTGTTACTTATAAAGGCAATGCCTTCCCTGTTTACTGGGATTTTACGCCTTGGTGCTAGTCGCCAGCCCCTGGCCTATGGAAGGCGGGCTTGGGGTAGTCACGGCACGGATCCTGAGGGCGGGTCGTGACATTACAATTCCTCAAAAGTATCAAAAGACTAATTCATCCTATAGTTACCAAATATCAAGAATCCACTATAAACTAAAAGAAAAAATAGAATTAAAACATAAAATAAACTAGACATATTTTCCTTTTACCCAAATAATAAGGAAAACAATATACAAACAATTTCAACACAATAAAAATATTTTTAATCATCCAAGACCATTAAATTTTAATTTTACATACTCTCATTATTACTAAACATAACATTTATTAACCAAATAAACAATCAATACAATTATTTCATTTTTCTTTTTAACAAAAAAAACATTAATATTGTTTACACACATTCATCAATACCCATCAACGAAACATTTACCTTACTCTACCCTATTTTAAACCATTTAAATATAAATCATATTAACATAGAAACAAAAAAAAACATATATAACATAAATTTTACCTTTCAATTTTACTATATTATAATTTTATTTAATATTTATTAGTTTTTTAATAATTGAATTCCATTTCCATTATTCTATAATTACATTTCCCACATATTCATGTAAATAAAATATAAAATAATAATCCTTATATGACACTTTATGTTAATTTAAAAAATCATTATTTAATCATATTATGAATTCACCCTATTTATTATATAAAATTTATTGGGTTAACCAACTCATATCATTGTAGTGAAAAGTAATAAATCATTATAGAAAATTATGTTTTATCATCGAGTATATTCATTTTATTTTAGTTATGAAATTTAATATTATTAACCTATTTTCACTTATGGTTTTCTATATTCAATTTCATTTTAGAGGGAGGTTTTAAATTTTTTACGATACATGCCTCAAGAAAAATTGTTTTTCTTGACCAAAAATAAGAAATACGGAAGCACAACAAATGAACAGACAAAATAGTATATTATAAATTTTAATTAGTTGATTATAAATTTTAATATCTATTTTGTAACTAAATATTCCATTTATATTTATAAAAGTGTGATTTGGAGGCCCTTGATGAGAAGGAAGCTAAAAAATTTAGGCCAAATGATTATTTAAATCAGGTTTTGGGAGATTACCTCAATGAAAGCGAAAGATGTAAATAATGGAAAAGTATTGTCTTGAATAGATATTGGCCAAATTTAGGTGTTAGTTTTGGTAGCACTGAGTTGGAAACAACACATTCATAGGTAGCACTTGCTCAGGAGATCGAAGAAGAGGCAAAAATGGTTATATATGAGTGTCAATTGAGTCAAAAGGAAAATGATGAAATTATGAAATTTATGAAAGTATTATGTATATCACTTCAACTAGATACCATCATGTATTACTATATATATATATATATCAAGGATTTGTATGTTATATGGTGAATCTAGTGATGGTCCTAGTGGTGGCCAGGGTTGTGACACCCCAGGTAAATAAAGAATATGACCATTTCATATTTTTCCATATCATTGAATAAAATATTAATATTACTTCAAAGGGAACTCTATGCTCTATGGCGTACCAAATACGCAACAACGAGTTTCTTTGAAATCTTACGTTGCACTCTAATAATAAAATAATATTATTTTAAATGGTAGTTAACACCTAACCGTTGTAATGGTGGGAATGAACATAACTAACTACAAAATTATTATATATTTTTGTCAAAAATTTTTATTTTTATAATAAATTTTAGAGGATTAAAAATGCGAATGAATCCAATTTTTTAAGCGTAAACATTCTAATGTTCTTTAAAAGTCCGATTAACCGCCTTTTGATGGCGAACCTCTTTTAAAATAACTTTTTGACAATATTATGTGTTATATTTGAAAAAAATAAAATTCTTCTTTATAATCGCGACAACAAAATTTACTTTGTGTAAATTTTTGGTATTTTTCCGACAATGTTCATTTTTTAATGAATAGTTAAAACTACTGCATTTTACTTCAAAATTGCTTTTTCATCCAATTTATTTATATGATTAGATTATCCTGTAAATTGGTTTTAGAGTGGAATTAGAATATATTTTTAACATTTAATCCAATAGTGTTCGTTGGAATTAATTTCACTTTGAAATTGTACTTAAACTAGTGTCAATCTTTTGATACTTTTTGTTTCATAAAAACACGCTATTTGTTTTGACAATGAGAATTATTTTAAAATTAATTATTGCAATTTATCTGTTTTGAATTTGGAAAAATGGATTACATATTTGGAATCATAAGTTCCAAATTATTTAATTAAGGCTCTTTTATTTTTGGACATTATGAATAGTAATGACGGTAATTATCTTTAATTATCTTGATTAATTAATAATCGGGTAGTTAAGGATAATAAAATAGTATCATAATAATAACAAAAAACCACAAAATGTTTCCTAAGGCTACTGTTTGTCTCATGGCCGACCATGGGATTCCTTGTGCCAAACATGGGGGCCCCATGAAGTCACTTTTGTGAGAAAGTGACTTATTATCTTTTTATTTTTTAAAGAATGTTAAATGTAACAAAGAATGTATCACCTAAGTAAAATATTTTTAATTTTGTCTACATAAATGATAATTTGGACTATAAATAGTCATCGGAAATATAACAATATTTTCTACATCATAGTATTTTTTTTTAATATTTTTAGTAATTAAATTAATTAAATTATTTATGACATCATAATGATGCGGCAATGACTTCATTATTTGACAATTTAAATAAAATGGAAAGATAATGAAAAATATAAGACCTACACATGTCCAAAACCTATTGTATGGGTGTATTTAGAACCCTTATCACCTTATCCTCTAAATACATCAATGTGGTTCCTTTAAAATCCGAAACTCTTTTGAAAATAAAGTAATCTTTTATACCTTTCCAAGAGTGCCCCTCCTCTCCTCTTATAAAAGGCCCCCACCTCTACCACCTTACCCACACCTCTAAAGCCTTTTTCTCGGCCAAACCCTGACCATTTTGTCCCTCCACATCCCTCTCCTCATCCTAGAAGCCTTACCTTGGGCAGAAATCTCTTCAAGGAACCCCTTTGGTTCAAACCAAGAAGAGTTACCTGATTATAAGGTAATGTCTTCACTTGAGTCCTTTTGTTTTATTTTGCTTCTCCAACCCCCTAAATCATTTTATTCGTTTCTTTTGTAACAACTCCAGTATATTCAATACACTAGGATGTTGTTATAATAAGGATTCGAGCTACACTTACATACACCTAAATCTAATGGTTAATGAACATACTGTTTCTGTGGATGGTGAATTTCTGCCTCCCGAAACGATGGTTGTTCAACATTCTTTTAACACCTTCAAAGGTGGACATTAAGATGACACTATATTTATATATGATATATAATTTGTTTATGTTTTCCTTGAGCTTTTTTATTTTTCATTTTGGGCATACCTTTATGGTTTCCATTGTGGGTAAACACGATAATTTCATTTTAGGAAGTGCGGACTACCGCCCCCTCAAATTGATTTGATTCGTTAATGCCATATGTGGGACGTATAAAGGATGGATTAAAAGTTATTATATATTATGTTATACTGGAATTATAATATACCTTTATATCACTATTATTTTCTTTCCATTAAAGTATGAGATAGAGATGAAAGTAGAGTTCATACGTACGTACGGATTACCGTCTCCATGAACGGTGCATTTCATTTCTTACCTCTAAATGATTATTTAATTTTATAAATACATGTATATGCTAGATATATATGAAATATATGATATCCAAATCACAAATATCATTCTGGATATAATGAACCCTTGACTACACGAACAATGTGTAATTGTAAGAAGTCCACTTTCGACATAAGAACCAAATATCGACAAAACAAACATTATTAACTTAAATGATTACATAATGTTTATAACATAGAAATAAGTGATATAAAAGTTATAATGAAATTTAAAAAGGCTCTTAAGAAAGTCTAAATTAACACTAGTTTATTATTTAGGAGATTAAAGAGCAATCGAGTCACGTCGGACACGAGGTAAGGGACTTCGTCTCAATCTCCTTTCATTGAGGCATATTTAGTTTTATACACAACTTTCTTTTATAAGGTGTATAATCCCCTTTGAGTTTTAGTTCTATACAAAAGGAATATTTTTCAATGAAGTGTTTTACTAAATGAAAAAAAGGAATGTTTTTTTAACGTATGTGGTGACAATGACATTTTCCGACGCCGTGAGTATTATTTGGTCTTTGGCTTCCTCAACAAGCCGTAATGTTTTTTTAATGAAATAAATACCATATACTCTTTTACGTATTTTGGTATTGAAAATGATTTTTATAATGGATTTATTATGTCAATATATTTAAGTGATATATTGTGATCAATGTGTTGAAATGTTCTCTATCCATTATATTTGTTTTATGTCTTATGATTTTATAATGGTACTTGGACATTTGAGGGGTGGTTACATGATTAACCATATGACAGGTGGTGTCGTGAATACCAGGACGGGTGGTTACGTTATAAACTCCAGTGCATTGGGTGTGGAAGTTGGTCGTATGGCTATTCCACTAAGTATGTATGGAAGTCGGCCGTATGGCTATTCCATTAAGTGATATGTGTGGAAGTCGGCCGTATTTTTATTCCACTTAAGTATGTTTATGTCCCAAGTTACCTTTATATGTTATGTGTTTTTTATATGGGTTTTATGTTAATATTTTGGTTACAAAAAGGTTAAGTAATGATATTTTATACAATGAAGAGTTTTTACTACTTCATGAAGGTGAATGTATTACTTTGATAATATATACTTGGTTTACTTGATATTTGAAAAACTAACAGTTTTCCTTCTTTGTGTATCCCTTACTGGGATTTTTATGCTCACCCCAAGTTTTTTTTTGAAATTTTTTTCACAGGACATAATGTGGAATAGGGTCAAGGATGGGATTAAGGGATAGTCATGCTATATAAAACATGGAACTAGACATGTTTCTTTTTAAGAGTTTTTTTATTCTACGGAAACTTAGTAGAAGTTTCTACTTTGTAACCTTTTATGATGTAACAGTTATGTCCTAATTCACTAAAACTCTAAACCTGAAAAGATCCTCAATGTGAATTATTCATTTAATTCAATATTAGGTAAGGTTTAAGGCCGGGGCCCAATAGTTGGTATCAGAGGTCGGTTTAGATAACTTTAGGAGTTATAATTCTATTAAATGATTAACCAAAAATATTTTTTATGGTCAAATTGATGTGATATAGTATTTGAATATTACAATGTTGCTTCGTCTAAGACATGTTTGTTCAGAATGGTTTTTCGCAGAGGAAAGAGGGATGTAGTGCTAGGAAGTCATGCAGAAGGAAATAACCTTCCGAATTAGCATCCTGAGATGGTCGGAATTGGAACTGAATAGTTTGTTGCAGTAATGGCGCAGTTGACTCAAGCGATAAATGGCGGTGGTATCCATAAACGAGATCAGCCAGATCAACCGCAGAGGAACATGTCAGTGGTGGAACATTTCATGAGGGAACATCCCCCATCATTCAGAGGATCATATGACCCTGTGCTAGCTGAAAGGTGGATTAATGCACTGGAGCAGATTTTTGATGTCATGGGGTGTTCAAAACATCAAAAGGTTAGTCTTGTTATTTACCGTTTTGAAGGAGAAGCTGATCAGTGGTGGTCAATGGTGAAAAATATTAGGGGTACTGATGAGATTGATGATCTTCATTGGGACGAATTCAAAGGTATGATTTTTGAGAAATATTTTCCTAAGGTGGTTCGTCTTATGATGGAAAAACAATTTCTAGAATTGAGGCAGGAGGATGAGTCAGTGGCATCTTATGAAGAAAAGTTCACTCGACTGACAAGGTATGGTCCAAACTTCATACGAGATCTTGATAGTAAAATCAACCGTTTTTACTCAGGATTAAAGCCTATGTATCGAAGGGATTTAGCTTCTCGTGAGTTCAAAAGTTATGAAAAACTTGTACGATGTGCGGAAAATGTGGAAATGGGGTTTGCCGATGATCAGGTGTTCTTTGAAAAACGATAGAATAAGAGGTCCAGTAGGCAGGAAAAGAGGAAGAATACATCAAAGAAGCAAGGAGGTAAGAAAACCAAATATCCATCCTATGACTAGTGTGGTAAAATTCATCCTGGAGAATGTTTTTCCAAGTCTGGAAAGTGATTTTGGGGTGGTAAGTCTGGTCATATTTCTCATAACTGTAAGGAAGATGATCAGGCGGGCAATGAAAAGCCAGTGGTAAGATGTTTTAAGTGTAATGAAATGGGTCATTATGAAAATGAGTGTCTAATGAAGAACTCAACTAAGGGAAAGAAGCCAGACTACAAGAATAAATGGGTGGTGAAATCCTTTGCAACTACTTCAGCAAATGTTGGGTTGTCGAATAAAGTTGTATCAGGTACACTGTTTGTTTGTTAAAATTATGCCAATGTGTTGTTTGATTTAGGGTCTACACATTCATTCATTTTTGAGAAGTTTTCTAGTAAATTGGAAATTCCATCTCAAGATATGAATCCTAAACTTATGGTAAAAACACCCGGAGGAAACGTTGAGACCAAAAGAAATTATAAGAACCTTCCTATCCTTGTGTGTGGAAAGAATCTACCTGAAAAACTTATTTTTTTTTGCCTCTAGTAGAGTTTAATGTTATTTTGGGCATGGATTAGATTTCTGTTTATCATGCTAAGATTGACTGTAGAGCTAAAATGGTTTCTTTTCAGAAATATTTTCAGTTTGTGTACAAGAATGAACGCTTGATTTTGATAACATATCAGGAAGTTGAGAAACGAGTAAAATATGGAAATGAATGATATCTTTCTCATATCGTTGAAAACAAGGGAACTGTTCATATTAATGATGTGCTAGTAGTAAATGAGTATCTTGATGTTTTTTCTGATGAGTTTCCTGGTATTATTCATGACCGGGAAGTTGAATTTACTGTTTACTTAGTTCTGGATTCTAAGCCAATTTCAAAACCCCCTTATAGAATGGATCAAGTTGAACTTTTAGAATTAAAGAAGCAATTGCAAGAGTTATTAGATAAAGGTTTCATTCGACCTAGCACTTCACCATGGGGTGCTCTAGTCTTGTTTGTTAAAAAGAAAGATGGTTCAATGAGACATTACATTGATTATAGAGCCTTGAATAATATCACTGTTAAGAACAAGTATCCTTTGCCTCATATCAATAATTTGTTTGATTAGCTCCAGGGAGCTCAGTATTTTTCGAAGATTGACTTGAGGTTGGGGTACCATCAGTTGAAAGTAAAAGAAGAAGATGTTCCGAAGACTGCATTCTGTACTAGATATGGCCATTAGGAATTTTTAGTTATGCCTTTTGGGTTAACCAATACACCTGCTATATTCATGGACCTTATGAATAGAATTGTCCATGAGTTCTTGGATAAGTTTGTTGTTGTTTTCATTGATGATATTTTTGTGTTATCTAAAAGTAAAGAGGATCATGATAGTCATTTAAGGGTTATCTTGAAAACCTTAAATGAAAAGAAACTATATGGAAAATTCAGAAAGTGTGAGTTTTGGTTACATCAAATTTCTTTCCTTAGTCATATTGTTTCAAAAAATGGCATAACTGTTGATCCTCCTAAAACAAAAGTTGTTGAAGAATGGACGAGACCCACAAGTGTAACCGAGATCCGTAGTTTACTTGGATTGGCAGGTTACTACTGAAGGTTTGTTGAAAATTTTTCACGGTTATCTAGTCCAATGACTAAGCTAACTCGGAAGGGTGTTAAGTTTTTCTGGACAAAAGAATGTGATGCTTTTTTCAAGGGTTGAAAAGATGATTGTTGAATGCTCCAGTTTTGGTACTTCCTTCCAGGAATGGTGAGTTTGTTATATACAGTGATGCTTCGTTGAAAGGACTTGGATGTGTCCTTATGCAGAATGATCAGGTAACTGCATATGCTTCACGTCAGTTGAAAACTCATGAGGTAAATTACCCTACACATGATTTGGAATTAGCTGCTGTTGTTTTTGCTCTAAAAATTTGGATACATCATTTGTATGGAGTAAAGTGTGAAATATATACTAATCACAAAAGTTTAAAGTATATATTCACTCAAAAATAATTGAACATGAGACAGAGGAGATGGATAGAATTAATCAAGGATTATGATTGTACAATTCACTACCATCCGAGAAAAGCAAACAAAGTTGCTGATGCTTTGAGTCGAAAAATTAATGTTTCATTAACGATGTTGCGTTTGGAACTTGATACTTTGTTAAGGATTCGATGAACGTTGGCATAGAATTTGTTGGTGCAGGATGTCTTTCTGTTTTGTTTCAGTTATCAGTGAAGTCTTCTCTATCAGACAGAATCAATCAAGTACAGAAGCAAGACAGTGAGTTGCAGAAAAAGGTAGAGCTGGTTTAGCAAGGTATGTATCATGAATTCAACATTGATAATGATTGTGTTTTGTGGTTTGGTAGGAGATTATGTGTGCCTTGTGATTCACAGTTGAAGAATGAGTTGTTATGTGAGGCTCATAGTTCCCATTTTACAGTTCATCTTGGCAGTACTAAGATGTACATGGATCTTCGAGAGTATTACTGGTGGGATGGAATGAATAGAGATATTGCTGATTTTACTGTGAAGTGTTTGACTTGTCAGCAGGTTAAAGCAGAGCGCCAGTTAATGAAAGGGATGCTTCATCCTTTACCAGTGCGAGAGTGGAAATGGGAAAATATATCCATGGACTTTTTTGTGGGATTACTGAAGACATCTAGAGGTAATAATGAAATTTGGGTTATTGTGGATCGATTGACTAAATCTGCTCATTTACTCCCTATTCGAGATACTTTCTCTCTAGATCAAATTTCTCTTTTGTATCTTAAAGAGATTGTCAGGTTGCATGAAGTTCCCCTGTCCATTGTATCTGATCGTGATCATAGGTTTAATTCTAACTTTTGGAAAGGCCTTCAAATGTCTTTGGGTACTGAATTAAATTTTAGTACATCTTTTCATCCTCAATCAGATGGGCAGTCAGAACGGACGATTCCGACATTGGAAGATATGCTACAAGCTTGTTTGATGGATTATCAGGGAAGTTGGGACCAACATATTTCTTTGGTTGAGTTTTCATATAATAACAGTTTTCATTCCAGTATACAGATGGCTCCGTTTGAAGTATTATATGGTAAACGGTGTTGAACTGCATATTTTTGGGATGAATTAGGTGAAAGGAAGCTGATGGGACCAGAATTGGTAGAAGAGATGGAAGAAAAAGATTAGTTGATTCAGAAACACAAGAAAACAACTCAGAGCAGACAGAAAAGTTATGCGAATTACCAGAGGAAGGATCTATCTTTCGAGGTAGGTGATCATGTTTTTCTCAAAGTCTCCCCATGGAAAAGTGTGATGCGATTTGGTAAGAAAATAAAGCTGAGTCCAAGGTTCATTGGACCATATGAAATTCTGGAGAAAGTTGGATCATTTTCTTACCGAGTGGCTTTACTGCCGAGTTTATCTCAGGTACACAATGTTTTTCATGTTTCGATGTTGAGAAAGTATGTGCCAGATCCATCTCATGTTTTGAGCCCAGAGGTAGTTCAGTTGGAAGAGAATCTCTCTTATGAAGAACAACCAGACCAGATTCTTGACCAAAGAGAGAAAGTTTTGCGAAATAAGGTAATTCCCCAGGTAAAGGTTTTGTGAAAAAACCATATGGTTGAAGAGGCAATGTGGGAATCTGAAAATGCTATGAGGGATAAATACCCCCACTTATTTTGATAAGTGGATAAAATTGCGAGGATGCAATTACAAAAAGGGGGGAAGGATGTAACACCCCAGGTAAATAAAGAATATGACCTTTTAATATTTTTCAATATTTTTTAATAAAATATTAATATTACTTCAATGGTAACGCTATGCTCGATGGCATACCCAATACGCAACAACGAGTTTCTTTGAAATCTTACATTGCACTCTAATAATAAAATAATATTATTTTAAATAGTAGTTAACACCTAGCCGTTGTAATGGCGGGAATGAACAAAACTAACTACAAAATTATTATATATGTTTGTCAAATATTTTTATTTTTATAATAAATTTTAGAGGATTAAAAATGCGAATGAATCCAATTTTTTAAGCGTAAACATTCTAATGTTCTTTAAAAGTCTGATTAACCGCCTTTTGATGGAAAACCACTTTTAAATTAACTTTTTGACAATATTATGTGTTATATTTGACAAAAAAAGTCTTCTTTATAATTGAGACATCAAAATTTACGTTGTGTAAATTTTTGTTATTTTTCCGACAATGGTCATTTTTTATTGAATAGTGAAAACTACTACATTTTACTTCAAAACTGCTTTTTCATCCAATTTAATTATATGATTAGATTATCCTTTGAACTTTTTTTAGAGTGGAATTAGAATATATTTTTACCATTTAATCCAATAGTGTTCGTTGGAATTAATTTCACTTTGAAATTGTACTTAAACTAGTGTCAATCTTTTGATACTTTTTGTTTCATAAAAACACGCTATTTGTTTTGACAACATGAATTATTTTAAAATTAATTATTGAAATTTATGTGTTTGGAATTTGTAAAAATGGATTACATATTTGGAATCATAATGTCCAAGTTATGTAATTAAGACTCTTTTATTTTTGGACATTATGAATAGTAACGACGGTAATTATCTTTAATTATCTTGATTAATTAATAATCGGGTAGTTAAGGATAATAAAATAGTATCATAATAATAACAAACAACCACAACATGTGTCCTAAGGCTACTGGTCGTCTCATGGAAGACCATGGGATGCCTTGTGACAAACTTGGGGACCCCATGAAATTACTTTTGTGAGAAAGTGACTTTTTATCTTTTTAATTTTTAAAGAATGTTAAATGTAACAAAGAATGTATCACCTAAGTAAAATATTTTTAATTTTATCTACATAAATGATATTTTGGACTATAAATAGTCATTGGAAATCTAAAAAGATTTTCTACATCATATTATTTTTTTATAATTTTTAGAAATTAAATAAATTAAATTATTTATGACATCATAATGATGCAGTGATGACCTCATTATTTGACAATTTAAATAAAATGGAAAGATAATGAAAAATATAAGACCTAAAGATTTCCAAAACCTATTGGATGGATTGATTTCGCACCCTTATCACCTTATACTCTAAATACATCAATATGGGGCCTTTTAAAATCCGAAACCCTTTTGAAAATAAAGTAAACTTTTACACCATTCCAAGAGTGCCCCTCCTCTCCTCTTATAAAAGGCCCCCACCTCTACCACCTTACCCACACCTATCAAGCCTTTGGCTCAGCCAAACCTGGACTATTTTGTCTCTCCACATCCCTCTCCTCATCCTAGAATCCTTACCTTGGGCAGAAAGCTCTTCAAGGAACCCCTTTGGTTCAAACCAAAAAGAGTTACCCGATTTTAAGGTAATGTCTTCACTAGAGTCCTTTTGTTTTATTATTCTTCTCCAACCCCCTAAACTCTTTTTATTCATTTATTTTGTAACAAATACAGTATCTTAAATATACTAGGATGTTGTTATAATAATTATTCGAGCTACACTTACACACACCTACATCTAATGGTTAATGAACATACTATTTCTGTGGATGGCGAATTTCTGCCTCCCGAAAAGATGATTGTTCAAAATTATTTTAACACCTTCAAAGGTGTCCATTAAGATGACACAATATTTATATATGATATATAATTTTTTTATGTTTTCCTCAATCTTCTGTATTTTTAATTTTGGGCTTACCTTTATGGTTTCCATTGTTGGTAAACATGATAATTTCATTTTAGGAAGTGCGGACTACTGCCCCCTCAAAGTAATTTGATTCATTAATGCCATATGTGGGATGTATAAAGGATGAATTTAAAGTTATTATATATTATGTTATACTGTAATTATAATATACCTTTATATCATAATTATATATTTCCCTTAAAGTATGAGATAGAGATGAAAGTAGCGTTCATTCGTACGTACGGATTACCGTCTCCATGAATGGTGCATTTCATTTCTTACCTCTAAATGATTATGTAATTTTATAAATACATGTATATGATGGATATATATGAAATATCTGATATCCAAATCATAAATATCATTCTGGATATAATGAACCTTTGACCACACAAACAACGTGTAATTGTAAGAAGTCCACTTTCGACTTAAGAACCAAATATCGACAAAACAAACATTATTAACTTAAATGATTACATTATGTTTATATCATGGTAATAAGTGATATAAAAGTAATAATGAACTTTAAAAATGTTCTTAAAAATGTCTAAATTAACACTAGTTTATTATTCATGAGATTAAAGAGCAATCGAGTCACGTCGTACACGAGGTAAGGGACTTCGTCTCAATCTCCTTTAATTGAGGCATATTTCATTTTATACATAACTTTCTTTTATACGGTGTATAACCCCTTTTACCTTTAGTTCTATACAAAAGGAATCTTTTTAAATGAAGTGTTTTACTAAATGACAAAAAAGAATGTTTTTTTAACGTACGCGGTGACAATGACATTTTCCGCCGCCGCGAGTATTATTTGGTCTTTGGCTTCCTCAACAAGTCGTAATGTTTTTTTAAATTAAATAAATACCATATACTCTTTTACATAATTTGGTATTGATAATGGTTTTTATAATGGATTTCTTATGTCAATATATTATAGTGATATTTTGTGATCAATTTTTGTTAATGTTCTCTATCCATTATATTTGTTTTATGTCTTATGATTTTATAATGGTACTTGGACATGTGACGGGTGGTTACGTGATTATCCATATGACGAGTGGTGTCGTGAATACCAGGACAGGTGGTTATGTTATAACCTCCAATGCATTGGGTATGGAAGTCAGCCGTATGGCTATTCCATTAAGTATGTATGGAAGTCAGCCGTATGGCTATTCCATTAAGTGATATGTGTGGAAGTCGACCGTATGGTTATTCCACTTAAGTATGTTTATGTCCCAAGTTACCTTTATATGTTATGTGTTTTTTATATGGGTTTTATGGTAATCTTTTGGTTACAAAAAGGGTAAGTAATGATATTTTATTTAATGAAGAGTTTTTACTACTTCATGATGGTGAAGGTATTACTTTGATAAAGTATACATGGTTTACTTGATGTTTGAAAAACTAACAGTTTTCATTCTTTGTGTATCCCTTACTGGGCTTTTTATTCTCACCCCATGTTTTTTTTTGAAATGTTTTTCACAGGACATAATTTGGAATAGGGTCAAGGATGGGATCAAGGGAAAGTCATGCTATATAAAACATGGAACTAGACATGTTTCTTTTTAAGTGTTTTTTATTCTATGGAAACTTAGTAGACGTGTCTACTTTGTAACCTTTTTAGATGTAACAGTTTTGTCCTAATTCTAAAAAACTCTAAACCTGAAAAGATCCTCAATGTGAATTTTTCATTTAATTCAATATTAATTAAGGATTATGGTCGGGGCCTTATAAGGGTTATGATGTCCCTGGCGATGGTGACAGTGATAAAGATAAGGATGGTTTGGATGATCATGAGGATGATAGTGAGGATGATGGTGAGGATGATGGTGATGATGGAAGTGAGGATGACAGTGAAAATAGTGATGGTGATAGTGACGATGGATAGATCGATGCTTTACATTTTGATTTTATATTTATGACATTTTATGTTTTGTGATTAGTAGTGAATGAATATATGTGATGTTTTGAATTTTGTTATCACTTTTTTAATTAATTAATTAGTTTCTTGTGTTATAATTGATTGTATATTGGTTGGTGATGTTTGGTGCAATTATTTGGTGATTTCTGTAGGTAATTGACCAAGGTGGGGGTGCTGCTATGATTTATGTTGGTTGTTTGGGTAGGGTGGGGGTTTTCCTACTTGGGAATATATAGTAGGTCTACACAAACAGTTTCAAAAATATTTGATATAGAGCTATACCAATAATTTCATGAATATTTTGGTATATATTTTAACTATGTAAGTATACTATAATGGTTTAAAAATAGTTGGTATAGCTCTATACCGATGTTTTTCTTAAACCATTAGTAAATATGTATACTAATGATTCTATCAGAATCATTGAAAAAATGTAATTATATAAGTCTTATACCTATGATAACATAAATTTTTGGAGAATTTTTGTTATAGACTATACCAATGGTTCTCCAACCATTGCCAATGGTTTTGAACCATTGGTATAGCCCAAGTTTTCATGAGTGAATGGTTTTTATTTCATTTTGTGAGATAATATTATATTTAATTCCATAATCATTTAGAATTTTTTATTATAAAAACTATATCATTTTTAAATCATAATATCAAAATCATAATATCATGAAACTTTATGATTTTTTCTCAAAAGATTGATTTTTTCCGTGAATAGTGAAAATACCGATTTTTTAAAGATGTAATCTATTTTAATTAAAGATTCAAATTATTCATTGAATATTAACTTATGTTAATATAACAATCCATTATTTTTAAATAATATAATTAATTACATAAGAATTACCTTTATAATTGGAATTTTGGTATAATATCACTTTTGGGCTTAAAAAGGTATTTTTTCTAAAATATAATTTTCATTGTGTTGTACACAATTATATTAAAATAAAGGAATTTAATTTTATGAAATAGAATTCATTTTTGGAATCATAAATTCAATTTTATTATTTTTTTTAATATTTCTATGAATAAGTTAAATTTTTTATGAATTGTAAAAAATACAGTTTTTATGAAAAATAATATCATTAATGATATCACCAAGACATGGATACGGTATAAAATTTTATTCAAATTAAAAAATGAATAATTTATGATAATAGAATATAAATATCATAAAAAATATTTCCAAAAATATAAAATATAATTTATTTTATGATAAATATGAAAATTATTTTCAGTGCTAACGCTGTTCTTATACAACATTAGAAAAGTCGAGTATGGTGTTCTCAAGATAATATTTTTCAGGTAATAATTATTTGATCAATTTTTTTAAAAAATTGAAGTTTTATTAATATTTTTGAGTGATATATTCTAATTCAGTAGATATATAACACACGACTTATCCAAATGCTTATGTAATGCTCGCTAAATGATATAAAAGTCTAAATAACATATTAAATATGTTTTCATAAAATATATGTGAGTAAATATACACATTTAATTAATATAAAGGATTATATTTAACTTCATTTATTGTAATTTTATGATTATAATTTATTTCTAATTTTTAGTGATGAATCATTTTCCTTAAATTCTTATGCAACACTGACTCACTTCTTGTGCATGAAGTAGAAAAATCAAGTAAATTCTCTTAAAAACTATAAAAGTAATAATTTATATGTTATTTAAAATGTACCATGTATTTTTAATATAAATATAAAATATTTGAGATGTTTTAAATGTTTATATTTTAATTCCATTATTATCTTGATTACTTTAAAGTAAAGGTAAATGAATAGTTCCAAAATTCACATTAATGAGATTTTATAATAAATTATATTTTGTTAATAGATTTAAAATTAATAAAAATCAAATCTCAAACCTAGTGAATGTGATATGGTATAAAATATCAACCATTGTACATTTATGGGTCATTTTTTCCTTTCATAGTAACTGTCATGACCCCTAAAGTGTAAAAATCATTGATACCACCGTAATTGTCAAAAAGGTTAATGAGGGGTTAAAAAAAGAAATAATGGTTAAATCATAATAAAAGATTATTAATATTATATTTTATGAGACTATTTCCCCTATAGGAATCAAATATTTTAATTATATTAATTTCGAGCTACATAAACATGAAAATTAATTTATATAAATTTAATACTTTATGAAATTCCAAGAGTGCCCCTCCCATCACTTATAAAAGGACACCTCCTCTCCTCTATCCTCACACAACACTGTAGATCATATAATACCTAACCAAGTCCATTATATAATCACTCAAAATTTTCCAAAGGTTACTTATAGGCATAATACCAACCTTAAATGGGTTAATTTAAAAATAAAAGGATTTTTTTTAAAGAAGCGGTATAACTTTTAACCAACAATATTACTTTTATTTCCACTTCTAACTTAATCAAATCTTATTAAAACATGTTGAAATAAAAAACCAGTATCTTTCATATACTGATATTTTTTTAACTTTAATGGCATAACCTATATATATATATAATTACCTGACCTTAAAAAAAATTAAAAAATTATTTCTTTAGACAATAATTCATTTTCCTACATCCTCAAAGATCATTTCGGATTAGAGTTTTATAGAATTTGTCTTCAACCTTAAATAAATTAATATTACATAAAAAATGTATACTTACACTAAATATCCATTTTTCCCACACTAAATAACTTTTAAAATATAACAAGTTTTCTTTTCAAGACATATCTTTACAATTTTCATTTTGACTTCATCCTTGTCCCTAATAATCCTTAAAACCCTGTGAAAAAACATTTTAAAACATGGGGTGACCATGAAAATATCATTAAGGGATATATAAAAAGGAATAAACACCCATTATTCCTTGAATAATCATAACAATTTCTATTTTTTGTAATAAAATTTGAGCTCAAAACAGATATTTTCTTACCCAAGAAATTAACTTCTCTGCTCAAATATTTTCATAAAACATTTCTTATGAAATCTTAAAGAAAAAATAAAACAGATAACGGTTTCCTTAAAATCATGAAAAAATGATTTTTTCCACATAGTTATACTTTTCACCCTTAATAATTATCATAAATTTAACAAATATATACTTTCCAACTTAGGGGGATGGAAAATTAATTACATCAGTTTGTGAGGTGGTAGTCCTCCATATACATGAATTATAGTTTGATTTCCAATTTTATGAAATAAATATATGTATATTTGTTATTAAATTAATATATAATCATATAATAATATTTAAAATATTGGTTTTATTATTATAACATGATCAATAATGATTTAAATAAGGTAGAAGATGAAATAGAACTAAAACATTCGGTTAAAAGCTACACCACTTCTTTAGAAAACCTCATTTTCTTTAAACCTTAACCTATATATGGTTTGTATTATTACCCAAATGAGATTATTGAACATCGGTAGGGATGTTAAGAAGATATTTGTGAAGTTATTTTCTAAGGTAGAGTGCTCACATGTTGTGAGGAATAGAATAGAGGAACTCCCATTTATAAGTGAGAAGAGGGGAATTATTAAATTTTCTGAAGTAATAAATTAATATAAATTAAATTTATTTGAAAAATCGATAATAATTTATATAATTATAATTTAGGATGAGTATGGTTCTAAAAACACTCATAAAATAAAATTTTTACACGTTTTAAATTATTTTTTTACCCTTATCTCTTTGTTTTAACCCCATTTACCCTTTTGACAAACACAACGATATCAATTTTTTTAAATTTTTAGGGGTGAAGTAAGATACAATAAAAGTGTAGAGCCCAAGGACCAGTTAGGATATACTTATAGAGGGTGAAATAGTTTTAAAATAGTTTTATGAAATTTTATTCTTTTAAATTTAACCTCTTGAACTATTTAAACTTCTCAATACACTAAATAGTTTCTCTCAATCTAACATCTTGCGCAGTAGTAAAATAAGAGAGGGAAGGAAATATTATTTACAAGGTTTGACAATAAAAAGACTAATTTTTAACATGTTAGTTAGACACCCCAACATGTATTCTCTTAACTATCTCCACAATTCAATACAATTAGTTAGACACCCTAGTTACAATTTATCCGAAATTAGTTAGACACCACAATTTCTCTTCTCCATTGTTTGTTAGACACCCCAACCACTCTTCTTATCTTGTTGGTTATACTCACCAATCACAAGTATCTAGTATTGGTATATACACCACAACTACAATATTTATCTTTAGTGTTGGTCCATAGCTATACATATCTTCTTTACATATATTTTTTCGTCCATATATTATCTGAATGTCCCATCTTTATATACAAATCTTCAAGATCTTCAATAGTTGACTTGATCAATCTTGTTATCCAAGAAACTCATTTAAAATCTTGAATGATTTGAATTATATTTATAAGGCCCTGACCATAAAAATTACATAATTTTAAGTTTTATTCATGAAATTAAGGTCTTTCACATTGAGTATTTTTTTAGGATTAGAGTTTTAGTGAATTAGGCCATAACTCAAACATAACAAAACAATAAAATAAAATGTGGACACCTCATATTAGTATCGATTTTTCCACCATATAAAACATTTACAAATAAATCATGATATATTTTATGATACTCTTCACAAAATTCAACATGAATTCTTACAATCCCTTAGTCATAATTAAATGCTGTGAAAAAAATTTAAAAACATGGGATGAGCATAAAAATATCATTAAGGGTTAAAAAAAGAAAGAAAATTTTATTCCATTGATAAGAATTAAAAGTCCTAAAAAATACCTTCTTTAAAAAACAAGAATTTACTAAAATAAATAAATATCATTCACAAATAAATTTCATTTATTTTTCCTTTTTGAAAATAAATTATTTCTATAGGAAATCATTATCAATCATTGAAAATTCATGTACATACCTTGGGACATCATCACATTAAAATATTATAAAACCTTAAAGAACCCTTATAGAGTGTAATAACCATACAGAAAACATTAAATATAATTATTGATTGAATATACTAATTACCCAATGCATTGAAGATCTATAATGGGGATCACCCATCGTATAAGGTATATTGGGATCACCTGAGTTTCATGAGCTATAATCAGGATTGACCCTTTTTATACACTATAAAGAGCTCACCCAGGAGCTATAATGGGGTTCAACCTTCTTATAATCTATATCGGGATAACCTATTTCATATAATTCTCAATTACCATATCAAGAGTAAAATAATCTCATCATAAAACCCATTAAAAATATTATAATCCCATATGAAAACACATTCATATAAAAATACGCTTTTCATTTTAGAATCCATTTTGAAAATCAAAACACCCTTTTATTTGAAATGAAAATTTAAGTACCAAAATATCCAAATATATAAATATGGTTTTTCTTTTAAGGAAAAATGAAATCATTTAAAGGTATCCAAAAATAAAATAATGACTATGATGGTTAAAAATTCATTATCTATGTGTATGTTATGAATAGAACATTCTTTTTAATATTTGTCAAATGTTTATGTATCAAACACATAAAAAAGAATCCTTTTTGATTTTTTTGAATGAAATTAAAAGTAGACATAAATTTTTTTTATAATCCCATATACAATTACAAATATAAAATAAAATAAATAATATTTACATAGAGAAAAACGTTTGAAAATTAAATCTTTAAACATTCAAAGAGTCTAATACCCCTTGGAACATTTAAATCATAAGAACCATGGAAGAATAAAATTTTACAAAACATTAAATTACATGAGAAATGATAACATATTTATATTGAAATTAAAATATTATTTATATACACCTTATATAGTAATAAAGGTACATATCATCAAGAAATGTCTCAGTGAAAGGTGATTGAGGAAAAATCCCTTACCTGGAGTCTGAATTGTCGCATTTGTATTAAACTTCTTGAATATTAAAAATATGTTAATTATTTAATTGTTTACTTTTATTTTCAATATTATCATTACTTTTATTTCAATTATTAAAATTTTGTAAAGAAACTATTTAAACAATTATGTTTTGATCTGGTGTTTTGACCATATTCGGTTTATGTGTTAAAATGACATTGGTAGGTCAACTATATCCAAAGGGGTCATCATATAAATATATAAAGAATAATAATCATGATATAATTATAATATTTATACATCAATTATACTTTTAAAACTAATTAGAAAATATGTTTATGAAAAATTAACAAACGTTACAATCATGGTGACAATAGGTTGTATATATGAATGAGTAACATTTCTATTTTTTAATGAACATTATGGAAAAAAAGTAAGTGAAATTTATCTTTATAAAAATATAATTATATCGTATATAAAATATTATTCTATCATATATACTTACATGTAGAATTACTATGACATAAAATGAATCACACTGTGTCAAGGAGGCGGTAGATCACACATCCACGAACGACGTTATAATCTTTTCAGTGTGTGCAAGGGTAATAAATAAAATGATATATTATAACTATAGAAAGATAATTATATCATTAAGATCATATTTATGTTAATTATTTAACATATTTTTAATTAAACTCATCCATAATATAGTCCAGGTAATGTGTGAATGTGTTAAATCGTTTTGAGGAGGCAGTAGTCCACACGTCCATAGAAGATGTTATCGTATTTACAAAAAATTGAAAGCATGGAGGTAATTATATATAACCATTAAATAAGTATTAATAAATAATAAATATTATATATATATATCATATCAAAATATTGTGTCCATCATAATGCCCAACCATGAGAGGTGGTAAAGGAAAAATTAATGACATCGTTACATGAGAAGGTAGTTCATCTAACACGAATAGTAATTTCATTACCCATTTAATAAAAGTGTGTGTAGTTGTAGGTAGAAACATTAAAATAAAAAAGTATAATTATATTTATAATAATTATTTTATTATATAATAATTTAATAATTTTTAATTAAGGGGTGGAGAAATAAATAAAACATAAATGCACATGTAAGAATGTTACCTCTTTTTCAGTTAACTTCTTTTGGTTTGGACCAAAGGACTTCTTGGTTGGATTGTTCCCAAGGTGAGACATCTAGGGTGGGAGGAGGGAGGTTTGGAGATTAGTTTAATAGTATTTTTATGATCCAAATGGTGTTCATATGTGTTAATTAATGGCAAGGATGGGTGGATTTTTATAGTGGAGGTGGAGTGGAATTATAGTAAATTTTTGAAATTGGTATTATACCAACGTTTTTACATGTAAAATGGATAAAATAATTGTGAAAAATAGATAAAAGGTTTTATAGGTTCTAATTATTAATAAAAAAGGATTTTGGAAAAGTTTCTAGGTTATTTTGGCTATTAAGTTTATAGTTTAGTCCCTTATTATGCAAATTTTCATCTAAATCAATGTAATTAATTTGAATTAAATTTACTAATATTTTTGTTCAAAAAATAAATTGAACTTATTATAATTTATAAAATATTCTGATTAAAAATATGGAATCAATTTTTCTAATTAAAATCATATAATAGGTAGAAATTAATTTAAATTTAATCCCACAGATGGGATGAAAAAGAAGTTTTTCAAAGTAAAAATGTTTCAATGTTTGCTATTTTTTTATATCTAACTTCAATGTGAAATTACTTACAATGAAAAAAATTAGATTAAATTATATAAAATTGATCTAAATATACTTTAAAAACAAATGATAACAAAATTTATCTATATAAATAAATTAGATTTAAAATCATTTTTGAACTAAAATTTAGTATTATTCACTATTCATCTAAATTTGAATGTTCATAGAAGAATACCAAAAATAAACCCAAAGAAAATTTAGATATTTAATTTTTATAAAAGAACTTTATTTTTTCATATAAAAATTATTAAATTTTGAAAAATTATATTTAATATAAGTCTTTCATTAAAAGACATCCAAACTATTTTTCAGAAAAATACAATTTTTAAGTGTAAAACTAGATCTATTCTGTTATTCTTCCAATAAAGTTTTTTAAATAAAGTTAATAAAATTATTGACATAATATAGATAGTCATATTCATTCCTATCGATAAAATTTCTAGGAGATAACTTCCATATTAGATAATATTATTAATAATATATTATTATTCGGTATAACTCAGTCTTGCATGCAACTAAAGATTTCAGAGAACTTGGTGTTTTGTAACACATAAACTATTGTAAATAACATCCCTTTTAATGTAATATTACAATATATTTCACAAATAATAATAAATACAAAAAAGACTAATTATATAATTTCCTGGGATGTTACATGCTTCCCCCTTTTAGAAATCCCGTCCTTGAAATTTTATTCACTTATCAAATATGTGGGTAAATTTTCACCCCATTGAATTTTTATATTTCCATGTTTCATCTTCAACCATAGGGTTTTCCATAAAACATTAACCTAATGAATCACCCTATTCAACAATACTTGATCCCTATGGTCAAGAAACTGAAATGGATGTTCCTTATAAGAATGATTCTCTTCCAGTTGAACAACTTCATGGCTCAAATAATGAGATGAATTTGTTACATTATTCCTTAACATTGAAATATGAAATAAGTTATGTACCTAGGTTAAATATGGATGTAAAGCCACATGGTAGGAAACTGGTCCATATTGAACCTAGATTTCATAAGGTCCTATGAATTGTGGACTCAACTTCCCCTTCTTACAAAAACCTATCATGATTTTCCATTGATAAACTTTTAAAAAGACTTGATCACATAACTTGAAAGAATTTTACTTCCTCTAGTTATATCCATAGCTTGTTTTCCTAGTCTGAGCATCCATCATTTGTCACTAAATCAAATAAAATTTTTCTACTGTTTCATATAACAAGTATGGTCCCTTCAACTTCATTTATCTTATATAATCCCAAAAATATGGTGTTCGACACTGATTCCCATATAATGACTCAAATGGTGGATTATGTGTACTAGAATGAAAAATATTATAATAATAAAACTCAACCAAATAAATATTTAGAACCCAAATTCGCTGATAATCCATTGAGAAAGAATGAATCATATCTTCAAAAGACCAAATTATCCTCTCAAATTGTTCATCAGATTGAGGTTAAAAAATACTAAAATTTAATTCAGTAGCCAAAAAATTATAAATTTCATAAAAATATGGATGTGAACCTTGGATCATGGTTTGATACAATAGAGTGAGGTACTCTATGAAACCTAATAATATCTTTTAGATAAATTCTTTAAATTTTCTATAAATACATTGTATCTCTAATGGGAAAAAATATGTAGATTTAGTTAATCAATCAACAATAAACAAAAGTGCATTATTACAATGGTAATTATTTAGAAATCTTACCATGATATAAATTGATTCAATCTCCCATTTCCATCCGATCACTTGTAATAGTTGGAGCATCCACTTTGACAACTTTTATTCTGCTTTAACCTACTGAAAAATGAAACACTTAATGGTAAACTCATCAATATATCTTTTCATTCAATCCCACCAATAATACCCATGAAGGTCTCTATATATCTTAGTGCTGCCTAGATGAATGGATAATTTAGAAATATGAGAATCAGTCAACAACTATTTCCTCAAATATGAATCATTAGTAATAAATAATATTTTTACAATTCTAAAACAACTTTTTCATCTCTATTAAAATTTGGAAACATAGCATTATTATAGGATTATATATTCTCATGAAAATATTGATCCACATTCAGAGACCTATTAATTATTTATGACAAAGTATACTATACTGAATCCTGAAAAAATATAAGGATTCCCCTACATCCACAACTTCTAAGACAAAATTAATCAAATCATTAACCAAAGGGTCATGTTCCAAATGTAACATGGTTAACTTGGAATTATTTTTTCGACTCAAAACAAAAATCACCTTGTTTAATTTTCAATGATTATAATAAATCTAGAAATCAAAATCCTTGATTAGTTCTGGTCATCTTCTCTATCTCATGTTCAGTTACATCTTAGAGAATATACACATAAGAATTTTGTGATCATAATATATTTCACACTTCACTCCATATAAAAGATGCCACCAAATTCATAATGAAAATAAAATAAAATCTATTCCAAATTTTGTGTTGGGTAATTTAACTCATGAGGTTTCAACTGATGTGAATCATAAGAAATTACCTTGTCATTTTGCATCAGGAAATAACCAATTCCTTTCAATGAAGCATAACTAAAGATGATGAATTCTCCATTTTTTGATGGAAATTCCTAAACATGAGTATTCACCAACATTATTTTTAGTTTCTAAAAACAATAATCACATTATTTTATCTATATAAACTTAAATACTTTTTTATTTAACATACATAGTGGGATAGAAATAAAAGAAATATTTTCAAAAAACCTCTAGTAGTAACCCACCAATCTTGTAAAACTTTGAATATCTGTGACATTATTTAGTCGTGGCTACTCTTCAACAACTTTTTTAGAATGTTCAGTAGTTATTCCACATTTAGAAACAATATGTCCATGGAATGAAATTTTTTTCAACCAAAATTCACTCTTAATAAACATCCCTTATAGTTTCTTTTAATTAAACGTTTTTACAATAGTCCTTAAGTTATTTTCATGTTTCTCGTGAATTTTGGAAAATAAAAAAAAATATCATCTACAAATTATACCAAAAACATATCCAAAATTGTTTTATTTATGCTTATTTTTAAAAAATTAGGAAAATATTCTTAAATTCATCCAATTATAAGGCATCAATACTTTCAAATTATATAATATTTTTAACCATTGACATATAATAATCAGATTCACCTATAAAACTATAAATTAATGGAGTTTTATTTTTATGATCTGAATAACCTAATACAAAAAATATATTTTCTATGGATTTAATCCTTCCTTATGCTAGAATATTTTCAAATTATGCTCTGAATAATGGAAGATTTTGTATCATAAAATTATTCACTATCATCAGGTTCCTCTATGGAATATCAATAATCTCTCCGACATAGACACAACCACCATTTATATCCATTTTCAACTCATCCATCACTACAAAAAACTATTTTGTTTCAATTCCAACCATCTTAGTATGCTTATTGAGAAGAATATTTTTCTTTTGGTTCATTAAAACTTATACTCCCCAATTTCTTCTATGAAAAAACATTCTAAACAAACATAATTTAGATGATGAAACAAGGTAATCTATAAATTATATATCATTATAACATAACTATAAAGTAAAATCTTTTAATGGCATTCTATTAACTCTATTCTAACCTCTAGAGTTATCTAAACCAACCATTGATAACAACTATAAGTCCCCACCTTAACAAAACATAATCGTGTGATTTAGTCAATAAATTTCTTTCTTTCACATTTAGGACCTTTTCAGGTTTATATTTTTATAGAATTAGTCCATAAATCATACATATCAAAACATAAAATAAAAACTGCACACTTCATATTAATATCCATTTTTTCCACTATATAATAATTTTAAAAATAAAGCATGATTTTTTTTATGAAAACAGTTCTTCAATTTCAACATGAATTCTTCCAATACCTTACTCATCATTATATCCAATGAAAAAAATTAAAAATTGTGGGATGAGAATTAAAATATCTGTAAGGGATATAAAATTAAGGAAATAATTAGTCCATTGATAAACATTAAAACTCATGAACAAACCTTTCTTGAAAACATAATAATTTACTCAAATAGGTAAATATCATTTATTTTACCTTTTTAAAACAAATTATTAGCATTATAACTTTTTATAAAAAATAAAAAATTCATGTAGTTACCTTGGGAAATCCTCACATCGAACCCTTACAAACCCATTATAGATTGGAATAACTATATGGCCAACTTACACTATAATTCTCTACACAATAAAATCGTTACCCAATTCATTGGAGATCTGAAATTGGGATCACTATTCATATAATATATTTTGGGCTCACCCATTTCTCGTGATCTACAATGGGGATCAACCCATTGTATAAGCTATATTGGGCTCACATGTGACCTATAATGGGGATGAATCATTCATATAAGATATTTCAGGCTCACCTAATTCACATAATGATCAAGTACCGCATTAAGAGAAAATTAATCTCATTATAAAACTCTTTAAAAAAATTTAAACCCATTTGAAAATACATTTGGATAGAATCATCATTCCTTTTAAGAACACATTTTCAATATCAATACACCCATTTCTTTAAAAAAACATTTTCATTACCAACATTCCCAACAAATATATATATATTTTTTTCATTTAAGTAAAAAGTATATATTTAAAAGGAAGTCAAAAATAAAATTCTTTCCATGATGGTAGAAAATTCATTATTGTTGTGTATATTAATAATGGAACATTCCATTTATTGTTTTTCAAAACATTCTGTATCAAACACAAAAAAAAGTTTGGTTTATAAAAACATTTTAATGAAATAAAAAATATACATAAAATTTACTTTATAATAACAGTATACAAATAAACATATAAAATAATATCAATATTATTGACATGGTGAAAAATATTTTAAAATTAATTTTTTAAAAATTTGAAGTATCCTATACCACTTTGAACATTTAAATGATAAGCACCATGAAATAATAAAAATTTAAAAAAAATTAAATAACACTACATAAGATACCATATGGATATATAATTTCAAATAGGTTTTATATACACCTTATAAAATAATAAAGGTGTATATATTCAAGAAATTTCTCAATGAAAGGAGATTGTGAAGAAATCTCTTACATTGAGTCTAACGGGCCACTTATGTCTTTATATTCCTAAATAATAAATTTAATTTAATCATTTAATTCATTTATAACCTTTTAAAAGTTTATAATTACTTTTATATCATTTATTACAATTTTTAAACAACTACTTAAACAATTATGTTTACATATGGTGTTTTGACCATATTTGTTTTACATGTCAAAATGATTTGGTAGGTCAACTATGGCCAAAAGGGTAATTATATAAACATATACATAATAATAATGAAATAATTATTATATTTATACATAATTTATTCTTTTAAAAACAATCATAAAATTTGATTAAGAACAATGCACCAACGTTACAATTATGGAGACGGTAGGTTGTACGTATGCATGAGTAATGATCCAATTTTTCAATGACCGTTATGGAAAGAAGCTATGTGAAATTTATCTTTAATAAATAATAATTATATCACATATAAAATATTATCTAATCATATATAATTATATATATATAAATATTTTTATGTAAAAGGAATCATATCACATCGAGGAGGCGATAGTCCACAGGTCCACGGACGACATTATCACTTTTTTTTGTGTTTAAAACGGTAAAAAATAAAATTATATATTATAATTACAGAAAATTAACTATGTAATTAATATAATATGGATGTTATTTATGTAAAATATTTTTAAATAAATTCATCTTTAATACATTCCATGTAATGTGTGAATGTATCACATTGCTTTGAGGATGTGGTAGTCCACATGTCAACAAATAATGTTATCATATTTTCACAAAATGGAAAGTATGAAGGTATGTGTATATAACAATTTCAGAAGTATTAATAATTCATAAATATTATATATATATATATATATCATATAAAAATATTTTTTCCATCATAATGATCAACCGTGAGCGGTGGTAAAAGAAAAACAAACAACATCTTTATGTGCTGTGTAGTTCTCCATACACAAACTGCAATTTTGTTACCCATTTGATGGAAGTGTGTGTAGGTGTTGGTAAAAAAATTAACATAATAATATATAAGTATATTTATGATAAATACTATTTTTTATATAATAATTTAATAATATAAAATGAAAGGTTTTATAAATAAATAAAATAGAAAAGTACATTGAAGAATGTTACCTCTTTTTTAGGTAACTCCTTTTGGTTTAGACCAAAGGACTTATTGGTTGACTTTATTACAAAGGTTATGACTCTATGGTTATGGGAGTGATTTTTGGAGACTATTTAGGCAGGTTATGGATGATCCAATGGGGCTTCATTGGTGTGAAGAAATGGGAAGTGTGAGTGCCTTTTTATAGTGGAGGTGGAATGGCATTCTTGTAAAAAAATTAAAAGATAATTCCAACCATGTTTTTACAATGTAAAGTGGATTAAATAATGGATAATGTTTTATAAAAGTGACTATATGTTCTAAATATTAATATATATTGGATTTTTTACAAGTTTCTAGGTCATTTATGATCCTACGTTTATGGTTTAGTCCGTTGTTATGCTAATTTTCCTTTTAATTACATTAATTAATTTTAATTACATTCACTAAAATTTTCGGTCAAAAACTAGTTGAACTTATTATAAATTAGAAATTTTAAAGATTAAAAATATTAAATATATTTTTACAAATTCTTATCAAATGTGTTCTAGAAATTAATTTAAATTTAATCCCATGGATAGGATGGCAAAGCTACTTTTTAATGTAAAAATGATTAAACATTTGATAAGGCTTTATATATAAATTCAATGTGAAATTGTGTCCAATGAACTAAATTTGTTTAAATGATATAAAATTTATCTAATTATACTTAAAAAAACTAAAAACATAATTTAACTATATAAATAAATTATAAGAAAAATAAGTTTTGAACTAAAATTTAGTATTATTCATTATTCATCAAAATGTGAATGTTATGAGAAAAATACCAAAAATAAATCTATAGTAAATTTCAATATCATTATTTATAAAATGAAGTTTATTTTTTCATATAAAAATTATAAAATTTTCAAAAATTATATTTAAAAAATCTTCCATTAAAAGGAAGAAAAACAACTTTTTTAAAAAATACCATTTTTAAGTGTATAACTAGTTTTATTATTATATTTTTACTATATAGTTTATTAGAGGAAAGTAAAATAACTTTAAACATGTATAAATATAACATTTTTAGTACTATTAATTTCTAATAATAAACTGTCTAGGAGATCACTTCCATATTAAATAATAATTATAATAATATATTATTATTCAGTATAACTAAGTCTTGTGTGTAATGTTAGATTTTAGAGAACTCATTATTGCATGTAGGGTATGAATTGGATGTACCATAAATTTAAAGTTAATATTAATAATTAATTCATAATTATTAATAAATATGAAAAATACTTATTCTATCATTATATGGGGTGTTACACTCTTCATAAAATTCTCATGTACATAAAATAATTGTCTTCAAGAATTACCCAACTTTGGATCATTATCAAATTTCTTCTTGCACAATGGATGCAAGGAATCTAAAAATTATTATGAAACACTATAAATTTAATCAACACATACATATACATATTTATAAAATATATTATGGTGCTTGGGATCTCAATAATTTTTTTATTTTAAATTCCTTTATTTAAATCCTTAATTAAATGATTCAGTAAATAAACACATTAACACTCCTTAAAAATTTAAGTACTCAAATGATGTTTTGGTATTTATATTACTCATTATTAAATAAACCAAAGATTTTGAGTATTACATTACTCATTAATTTCATTTTAATACCCCATAAATCACGGGTATTTTTATTTATTCACCACATATAAAATACCTGAGTGATGTATGGGTATTTTAATCATCATGGATAATATCTCAAACACCTGATCGGGTATTAAATTTATTCTTATTCATGTGCATAAGTAATCACTCACGGAGAAGCTCTACATTCATACATTATATATTTGCCTTAAACACATTTAAAGTCTCTAAAATCAGGGTTCCTTATTCCTTTACGCGGTGTGAAAACCCCATGACTCATACACAAGAATATATAAAAATTTTAAATAATCAAGAGACTCAGGTATAATATTATAATGTAGATGAAAACCTCTATGGATTACTCTCAATATATTCTTCACATGGTATGAAAACATAAAATATCTCATTAAAATACTCGAATTCTTGGGTCCCCTATTTGTATTCATGAAGATACTAAAATGCCTAAAGACTAAAATATAACTCCATTCATCACACAACATAAAAAATTCCACATATCATCCTATGTTTCTTCATATGGATGACAAACATCATGAAAAATATTCATTTTGAACATCCAGAGTGTGAATATCATTCACATGTCCCATTCATTCAATTTTCATGCATGAAATGCAGAGTGGCATCGTGGCTCATTTCGATCATACATGTGATTTAAACATAGAATTTACATCATTAAAATACTATGATTCATTATGAGATAATCATGGATTTATGATTCATATTTTTATTCATGTAAGTGCACCAATTTCGTTTCCAATAATTGTTTTAGACTCACTTGGAATTCATGGGTTCTTCATGGCTATATTTAATGTGTAAGATGGATCATTTATCGATCTCGTTGGATTTTTATAGTGGAATATAAGCACTAAAAACCCATTATAATTCACAAGGAGGAAGAATATACCCCCTTATTTATTTCATAGATTAGATCAACATGATTGAGTAGTTTTGGAAATGTCAATCTCTTTTAAGGTGGATGAACAGTCCACCAAAACTGTGTTATCCCACATTAATTTCTAAATCATGATCTACTTCAGTTTATTACCAAAGATATGAAATAACTCTCATGATATAGATATGCGGGATCAACACCCATCTCACTCGTACCACATGCCATCATATGTTTAGGCCCATTAGCACTCTGGGTGCGCACCATGCGACCTTCCGCTCCTATGGGCCTACAAAGCCCAATCACATATTATACATGGGTGTTTTCCCTCCTCTTACAACCATTTACATATACCAAGATGGATCCCTTGGGTGTGGTCAACCTACAGGTCCCACATTATCTCTATGTTAAGATATCCTTGATTGATTAGTGCGTTGGATGATGTTTTTGTAAATCTTCCATTATATTGCTTATAAAATTACAATTTATATAATATATAGTCACATTTTATTTCTTAACCACCTCAAAAAACATCATGATATTACCTCCATTTTTCATGGAATATTATTCAATTAATAATAAACTAATCATTAAATAATATTTCATTTTTCATGGTCTTTATTTAAATACTTCATTGGACTCCTTTCTCCTTGCATGGAAATGTTCTTCTATATGTATTTACATGGTCTTAATTTATGGTAATAAAAGTGTAACCTTTTGACACATGTATTTCACTTAATGAAAGTTAAAACATAAATCACATTACAACATGGATAATTTCCCAATCATGACATCCAATTCCATTACAATTAATACAAAACAATTCTCCATACATCATCAATTCATCAACATATTGACTGATAGAAAACACATGAAACATGGGATTAAAAAGGTAAAATTACTCATAAATGGATCATGTTTGATATTTTAAATCATGTTATATTATGTTTTCTAAATATTGTATTTTTATTAATTTTAAATCATTTAATAAAATATTATTTTTTATAAAATTTAATTAATATCATTTTTCGGACTATTCATTTAATTTGACTTTGAAAACAACAGGAAATCAATGGAAATTGAATATAATCCTTTAACACATTCATAATATGTTATATTTATCTATAAAATTCGTGATACACTATAAATCACAAAAAAATTACTTTTAGAGATTTTAAAACCATTTACTTTATTTTTCTGCTCCTCGAATAGGCACTGTGTCGGCATTGCATAAGAATTTAAAGTAAATATAACTTTAATAAAAATTAAAATAAATTCACATGATATAAATATAATTTATATTTTAAATAATAATTTACAATAGAACAAAATTTGCTTTCTATTTTCCAAAAAAAAATTATAGATATTAAAAGTGAGAGAGTGACCATTTTGTCTCTATACTTAAACTAATATATAAGCCATTTTCAAATGAAAATGTTTAAAAATTACAATAAATTAGAATCATGAATTTTTATTGTCAAATACCAATAATATAATAGATTTTATTCCAGTGTTTTGTTCATTTTTTTATTTATCATATTTTTTGACCTTAAATTACTCGATTTACACTTACAGAGGTGACAAATATCTAATATGGTAATTATTCGTACTAGCAAAAAAATAAAAGTGTCCTATTTATAAAATTCTGAATCATTGATTCTAAATATGGAATTTGTATTGAAGATTAAATTTCTAGAAGTGGCATATATTTAATTAATATTAAAATGTAAAATGCAACAAAAGACTTTTTTTATAAAAATGTGTTTGATGTTCAAAAGAGAACTTATTCAAAAATTAGGTATAATGGTGATTACTATGTAATTAATTAGAGAATTGATAATTAATGGATACTTATATTACTTTAATATAAAATTATAGTTTTAAATTACATTATTTATTGAAATGTAATGACAGTTTTATAAAAATGATTATTTTCACTATTCACTGAAAAATCAATCTTTTCATAAAAATACAAAAATTTCACCCTAGTATAATTTTTATATTCTTATAAAAAAATTAGTTACAATTTATAAAATTAAAAATAGTAAAATTTTCAAATCAACTAATCAAATAAAACCATATAATATTTGTAAAGAAATTAGGAATAATAAAACCATTTCCTTTTTGAAAAAAAATTAATTAATATTCATATAGTGAAAATATATATCGATAAAATATAATTATTTAAAATTATAAATACATGAAAATGATTTAGCTTAACATTAATTTGGTTTTTACATTTTTCTAACATTTGGAAAATGTGTCCTTATAATTTTATTCAGTACTTTAATAAAAAAGGATATTTTTTATTCATAACATTTTCTATTTCCCATTTTTCTACTACCTGGATCTCATATTTTCCTTATTTTCATAGAATACAAGGTTATCAAAAAAATAAATGTGTACCATCTCAACATAGTGAACATGTTTCTCAAAAATTTTAAATTCTCAAGAGGCCAAATCTATTCGATATCTCGGCTTTAATCCCGCTTTAAAATGAATAATTTTACCGTCATGATCCTAAATAAAATATGGTGAGTAACTTGATAATCAAGTGAAATTTTATTGATACATGAAAACTGAATATTCACATATTTTCTTTAATTATAAAACTTTATTTTGCATCTGAATTTAAATATCCATAAGAAAATATTTCTAAAGGTAAATATTCTCAAATTCATTCCATTCCATAGCATCATTCTCCTCTTTTTATCTAATATTATTAACCATTAACCACTACTGGTTAACTTCAAATTCAAAATGATAAATAAAAAGAGTTAAATTATTATTATAGAAAAATACCATGGCATTGAATAACTTCTTTATGTATTTAATTTGTCCCTCAACTACAATTAGGTAAACAGGTCTACAAAATTCTATAGGGTGTTCTCTCATAAAATGCTCAACTATCGAGATGTTCCTCTATGGTAGATATAAATACTATCTAGAATAGATTCCAATGCTATTTATATCATATTACAACTGATAGTTAACTTTAAAAAACTGATTATTTAATATAACAACCATTTTATGTTGCTGATTAGAAAAGATACTATCTTCTTGGTGCCTTCCTACATCAACTTCCTTATTTCCTCTCAGAAAAATAATTCCTAATAGACATATTTTTTATGAAGAAACATTAAAATATTGAAATTAAATATCATTAAAACCGTAAAATATAATATCCTAATATTATTTACTCTTATTAACCAAAACTCTAAAATTATATAAACCTTTGATCTGATACCAACTATAAGTAACTGACCATAAAATAACCATAAAAATTGATAATTTAGATATGAATTCATTTTATTGAATTCAAATAGTTATTTTAGTTTTATAGTTTTAGAAAATTATGCAATCACCCTAATATAAAAAAATATTACATCATAATGTAGAAACTTATACTTTGTATCCATTTCTACCATGGTATACAACTTTTAGGACATAACAAGATTTATTATTCATTTTATATATTCAATAT
Organism: Viscum album; assembly: GCA_963277665.1. Lineage (NCBI taxonomy): Eukaryota > Viridiplantae > Streptophyta > Magnoliopsida > Santalales > Viscaceae > Viscum > Viscum album. The sequence goes on along the minus strand of OY728121.1, from coordinate 165,449,407 downwards.
TTTTATCTTGACTATATCCTTATCCCTAATCATCCTTAATAACCTATAATATTTTTAAATGTGGGATGAGTACTGAAATCATAGTAAGGGATATATAAAAAGGAAGAAAGAAACTTGTTAGTCCATGAATACTCATAAAAAATATCTTTTTTAAATAAATTTTCATGTCAAAATAAACATTCCCTTACATAGGAAATCAAATTTTGTACTCCAATATTTTCATAAAACATTTATTAAGAAATATTGAATGGAAAATAAAACATATAAAGAATTCATTTTAATCATGAAAAACTCATGATAATATCTTCAAAAAGTTATACATTTTACCCTTAAGAATTAACATAAAATTTCCTTTAAACATAATAACATTATTCCACCTTGTTATATCATTATATTAATGTAATAACCCATATAAATAATACATAAAAAATGTAGGTAAAATGATACATAATTATCATATCAATATTAAAATAAATCTTACAAATTAAATAATCTACTTGGTAAATTCAAATAATCTCTTAGGGTAAACCTAATAGGTTAACTCTTTCCCTTTTCCCAATGCATTTGAGAGCTATATTAGGTTCACCCATCATTAGGAGATATTCTGAGGTCACCCATAATCATGATCTATATTGGAATCACCCACAATCATAAAAAATTCTCAATAACCATAATGTAATCATAATACATGAAAAGTTATATTTCCATTACCATACTCATAAAAATATTCGTTCACTTATAATAAAAAATTTCTGGATATTGTAATATCGAATAATTTTTTTTTTCAAATTTCCAAAAAAAATGAAGGCAAATTATTATTTTAATAAAATATGAATTCTTTTTAAGGAATAAAAAAATTAAAAATGGATACGATGGTGATAAGAATCATTGATATTGTTTACATTAAATAGAACATTCCTTTTCGTCAAAATTTTCTGTATAGAATGTGTAAAATGATTATTTTTGAATATATTTTAATGAAAAAAAATAATTAAATTTAATTAAATTTATAATTAATTTATTTCCATATAAATAAATTCACAAAAAAATTTCAAGAATATGAACAATGAATAAATTGTTTTAGAAAATAAAATTTTAAAACATTTAAAACTAGGATTTTTATGGTAAAGTGTCCCTTACCATGAATGTGACTCATCACATATGTTATATATCATTCAAAATAATAAACTTAAGTTAATTATTTACATTATTATGAACCATTTTTATGTTTACAATTTATTTCATTATATTTATGACCATGTTATATACAATTATATAATCAATTAAGTTAATGTTTGATGCTTTGATAATATTCAACTCATATGTCCAAAATCAATATGGTAAGTTGACTATGATCAAAGATATAATTATTTCATAATATAGGGAATAAAAATCATGACATGATAATCATTTATATATATCTATTATACTTTTAAAATGAACTATGAAATATGGTTATGAAAAATGAATTATGTTACAATCATGGAGACGAATGATTGTACGTACGCATGAGTAATGTTTCTATTTATAAACAAAAATGATGAAGAGAATGTAAATATTATTTTAAATTTTCATTATTTTAGCTTATAATAAATATAATATATTTATTTATATACACTTATATATAGAATCCATGTGATGTGTCCCTGAAAAACGAATCACAAAGCTTTGTAGAGGTGGTAGTGCACACATTCACATGGACAACAATATCATTTTTCAATGGATGAAAATGTAATAAAATATATGATATATTATATTTAATATCATATATACACTTTAAATCCATAATTATAACCATATTTGAGAGAGTTTTATGGAAAATGAATTACACCAATTCACGAGGCGGTAGTCCACCCGGAAGATGAATGATTGTTTCATTTCCCATTTGATTGAAAAAAATATGGATATCAGTTATTTCATTAAAAAACATATAAATATATGTATTATAATGGTTTTAATATTTATACATGTTTAAATATTTTTTTATGAGGTAAAATAATAAATGGAAGTAAAACAATTGGTTAAATGTTATAGCCCTTTTCAGAAAACCTCATTTTCTTTACACCTTAAGCTTCTAAGGTTGGTATTATAACAACTATAAGACCTCTAACATGTGGGGTGGGAATTTAAGAAATTATATGTAAATGAATTTTTTTATATAGGGTTATAAAGTGGTGTGAGGAATATATGAGAGGATATTCCCTTCTATAAGTGAGGGGAGGTGTATTCATGGAATTTCTAAAAGTATAAATTTAATATAAATTAATTTTCAAGGATAAATGGATAAAAATGGATATAATTATAATATATAATCAGTATGTTTTGAAGTAATATTATCCAAAAAATTTGGTCAAGCTTAAATTATTTTACCCTTATCTATTTGTTTTAACCCGCCATTAACCCTTTGGAAAAAATGATGATATTAATGCACTTTACTATTTAGAGGCCACAAAAGATACTTTAAAAGAAAAAATGTAGAAAAAATGGGCCATTTTTGAAATAATCAACCATATTATATTCAAATGGATTAATATATAATTTTTTTCAAATTTAAATCATCTAATAAAATATTTTTTTATTATAAAATATCATCAATTCTATATTTGGAAATATTCAATTAATTTTACTTTGAAAGATACATGAAAAAATGTATTAGAATATTAACCTTTAAAAAATCCCTGATATGTTATATTTATATTTAGAATTCATGGGAAACAACAAATCACCCCAAAAATTTTCTTTTAGAGTTTTTAAAATCATTTACTAGATTTGTCTACTACTTACACAAACACGATGTCGACGTTGGGTATGAATTTAAGGTAATTATTGCTTCACGAAAAATTTAATATAAATAAAAATGAAAAAATATTATTTAGTTTTAATATTATATTTTAGAACATAACAGAAGTTTTTTTCCCATGTTGAAAAATATTATTGATATTAAAAGGAAGAGAGGGAAATTTTTGACTTTTTAGTTACATGAAGCAATATATAAGTCATTTTGAAAGAAAAATGGAACATAATTTCTATAAATTATAATCATAGATTTGGATAGTCTAATACCGCTCATAAAATATATTTAATGAAATTTTTACTATTAATTTAAGTTCTTATCATATTAATTTTAAAACTTAATTACTTTATTTACCCTTATCGAGTTGACAAATATCTACAATAGTTACTATTCATAATGACAAAAAATAAAATGGAATTATTTACCAAATTTTTACCTAAATATTACAAAAATTTAATCCATTTTTAAGAGTAAATTTATAGTAGGGGAATAATCTAATTTAAGATATAAGTGAAAAACACATTGAAAAACAGTTTTTTTTAGAAAAATTCATTTTTCGCAAAAAAATTATCTTATATCAAAATAAGGAATAATGATTATTTATATTTAATTATTTATATTATTTATAATTAAATTATAAATATTTTACTTTAATATCAAATGATAATTTTTAATTAATTTATATAATTAAATGAAATTACCTTTCTTTAACAATCGATATTTTTTTTACTATTCACTGAAAAATCAAATTTTTCAGCAAAATAACCAAATTTCACCCTAAGATAATTTTTATAATATGATTTAAAAATTTAATTTAATTTTAAAAATTATTATTCTAAAATATTGAAATTATTCATTTAAATAAAACTCTATAATATTTGTAAATAATTTTAGTAAGAATAAAGTTATTTGATTTTTTGGATGGAAAATTACTAAATTTTATTATAGTGAATATATATCTATAAAATATAATTTTTTAGTATTTATAAGTATTGAAAATTATTTATCTTATCATTACATGAGTTTTTACAATATCCATATTCTTATTCTATCAAATGTGAGATGAATACATCATTAATATATACAATGGACTACCACTTAACAAACTGATATAATTCATTGTTCATCAGAACCTTTTTCTATTGTATATAATGATAGATTTAATGTATATATATATATATATAAAAGATATTAAGTAAATATTTATCATTATATAATGATTCTATATTATCTACTTTCTTACCATTCATCTATTGAAGAATGATAACATCGTTCGTGCATACGTATGAATTACCACCTCCATGAAGTGATATGATTCGTTTTTCATGACACACATAAAGTAAATTATATATATAAGTGTATATAAATAAATAAGATTTTTTTTATATAAGAAACATATTTTAAATATAAAATAATTATTATCTTTTTTCCATCAGGTTTGATGAAGAATAGAAATGTTACTCATGTGTACGTAAGGCTTGCAGTCTCCATGATTATAACATAGTTCATTTTTCATAACCATATTTAACAAATGGTTTTAAAATTAAAATTAATATATAGAAGTTATAATTATTTTACTATTATTATTTTTTATATGAAGGAATAATGAACTATTTGACCATAGTTAACCTATTGAATTCATTTTAGACATATGTGGTGAATATCTTTAAAACATCATAAGATAACTTTATTAATTAAGTAATTAAATATAACATGATAATAAATAAAATAAATGGAAAAATAATATTTTAAAAGTTTATTAATAAATAATATAATTACTATATGTTTATTATTATATAAGATAAATAATGTATATTATGATTTAGACTCAAGGTAAGAGACACTTTACCTTAAAAACCACGTTTTTTATGTTTTGAATATTTATTTTGTAAATATTTTTATTCCATGTAAATATTCATAATATTTTTTTATAAATTTATTTATATGTAAATAAATTAATAATATATGAAATTTCATGTATCTTTTTTACATTATTTTAAATGTTTTCGAAATGAATCTTTTTTCATATTTAATAGAGAATTATTTGAATTTCTTTATAAAAGTAAAAAAGGAATGTTCAATTTTAATTTATATGGTGTCAACTAATTTTCCTTACACCACAAACATTATTTTATAATTGTATTTATTTATAATATTCCAAGATTTATTTAAATAAAACCCATCATTACCTTTATTCTAGATATTTTAGTTTTTAAAATTGGGTTTTAAAGGAAATAGATTTATCAATATCCATTTTTCTTACTTAAGGGTTCAAGAGGATACTTTTTATGATTATAATGATGAAAATTCAAGATTTTATTTTTTTATACATGTTATGGTCCTTGGAAATCATTTATGATATAGTGATCCTGTTATGTCACTCTAATTTCATGGTTAATGGTTATGTTTTCTATAGAATTATCATGGAAGTAAACCATATTGTTTATTCTAATTGTAAGGGTTATATAATGATTATGTCCTAATTAACATATGTGATATTTCTAATATTTTTAATTAGTTTTAAAGGAAATAATTTAATTTGAAAGGTTTAATCCAATTATCATTTTTAATAGAAGGATTATTCCTTTTTAGGGTAAAAATGTATGTTTTTTAAATAAAGTTTTTCATCGGTTCTCATGATTTCTAAGAAACCATAATGATGATGATTTTTACATTATGTTTTCTTATAATTTATTTTATAAAAATCATTGGGTAGTAAAATTTATTTCATTTGTAAGTAAATTATTATTTGATCTCAAAATTTATTATCTTAACGATAGCCTTTATTTTATGATTTTATGGTTTTAAAATGGACTAACATGTTTCTTTTTTTAGGCGACTTTCTAAAATTTATGTATTCATACTATGTTTTAAAATGTTTTTCCTAGGTTTTAATGATTAGTAGGAACAAATAATAATTTAATATGATAGTTAGAAATGTTTTTCATGAAAATAACATGTTTTTTTTATTTTAAAATTTTTTTATTAGGAGAAAATTGGATTCTAAGAGGAAGTGTCTAACTTATAATGTATGATTTTTTTATATAAGGGTTATGAACAAATTATTTAACACTATAAAACTAAAAATATCTTTGGGAATAAAAGAAAATTAATTTTTTACTTAAAACCCAATATTATTTAATGTTTTAAGGTTGGTCCTTAGACACACAGATGCATACCCATATACAAATCAAGGCATATAATAGTATGTGAAGGCCACAAAATTCTATAGACTTACGACCTCAATAGTATCAATGGATAAAGATAATAATTTTCATATGAATAAATCTCACACACCAATTGTAACATCCTGAGTTTTAAGAAATATACGCTTTGTTCAATAGCGTACATGATAAGCTACATCATGCTTAAACGAACAACTAAATATTATTATTTAAATTTTACTATTATAAAGAAGCCATTAGAATGGTGGGAATAAATATTATCAAAAAAATTATGAAATTATAGTTTTTAACATTTTAAACTATTATTATTTAGTTTATAAAATTCATTATAAATGGAAATGAAAATGAATTGAATATAAAGGATGCGTTTTTATGAAAACATATTTAGAAGAGAATAATGGTGTTTATTAATTCAAAACACATTTTTTGGTTTTATATTTAATGAAAAATATGTTTTATATAATCATATTATTGTTTAAAATTATTCTTATATGTCTTCTATTTATGATATAAGAACAATTCTGATTTTTTTCGGATAAAAGATGTATTTTTCAAAAAAATAAATTTTTACCACCTTTTGATTGAGAACCATTTTTAAATTGACTTTTTATCACTTTTATATGTTATATTTTACAAAATAAAATTATTATTTATAATTAGGAAATAAAAATTTACTTTGGTTGAATTTTTGTATTTTTATGATAAAATTCATCTTTAAAGGAATAGTGAAAAATATTTGATTTTAATTCAATATGACCATTTAATCTAATTTTTTATATAGTTATATTGTGCTTTTAATTAGATTTAAAGTTTTATTGTATTATGTTTTTATCATTTAATCCAATTTTAGTCATTTTATGTAACTTCACATTGAAATTCAATATAAACACAAGCCAATCTTTTGAGGGTTATTCCATTTTTAAAAACCAATTTTATATTTTTGTCAACTAGAATTAATTATAAATTAATTTATAAAAAAAATTTGTATCGAATTTGTAAAAATGGATTCCATATTTGGAATCATAAGGTCCCAATTATGTAAATCAGTCCTTTTTATTTTTGAACATTATGAATTGTAACTTTAGTAATTATTTTTATTTACCATGGTTAAAGGGTAAATTAGGTAAATAAGATTAACAAATAATATTAAAATTAATATAAAAATACTCTAACATGTGTCCTTATCCTATTGGATGAAATATGGACGACCGTGGTCATCCTTGGGTAGATTTTAGGACCCCATGTAGCCACATGGATGTGATAATGACATGTTATAATAATTAATTTAAAGTAAAGTGAAATACAACATAAACATGTATCTTTTATTAAAAATTTTAATATAGGGTTATATAACTGAAATATTTGACAATAAATATTTATTATTAATATAAAAATATTTAATAAATCATGGTATTTTATTTATAATTTTTAGAAATTAAATAAATAAATTTATTTATGACATAATGATGATGCACTAATTATCTTATTAAGTAATGATTCAAATAAATAATATTATAAATGATAAATTACATGTAATTTGAAAATTATGATTCCCTATAAAAATTTTATGACATTGAAAAGTGTGGGATGATTTAATTCCATTGTTTTGTAGAAATCAAGTTGTTATGACTTAAAAAATATCAATTACAAAATAGTGTCAAAATTCATATAAATGGGTTTTTAAAACAAATACTATTTTATTAAATGATATAATAGTACTAAAAATATATGATTCTGAAAATGATTTATATAATGTTAAAAATATCATTAATCATTCACTATTGGTTCACTTGGGATTTTGTAGTATCTATAATATCCATATATTATGAAAATACAAGAAGACATAGTAAGAGTAAATTTTTTTAACTAAGGGTTAAAGCCAAAAGATTAGGTTAAATGTGGGACCTAAAATTGTCTAAAACATATTGGTTGAGATTATTTCTAACTATGATCATAATATCCTAGAAATATATCACCTTGGAACTATTATAATTCTAAAATAAATTTTTAATAAAATAATATTTCCAGACTTTCCTAAATTGCCACACCTCCCTCTTATAAAATACCACCACCTCTACCCACTTACTCACACATATCAAGACCCTTGGATAGACCAAATTATTCTCAAAAAATATACCAAAATACCTTAATTACTACTATAAGCCTCAACATGTGCATAAAGAAATTCAATAAATCCTTTTGGCTAAACTCAAAAGTAGTTACCTGATTTAGAGGTAACATTTTCTCTCAAGTTCCTTTCATTTATTTTCCTCCTCCAACCCAAAACCTATATTTATTCTATTATTTTATAAAAAAAATATCATAAATATAATATTATGTTTTTATGATAAGTTTTATATCTACACTTACACACACCTCCATCTAATGGATATAGAACATATTGTTTCTGTGTACGGTAAACTACTCCCTCACGAAACGGTGATTGTTCAATTTTCTCATGCGACCTCTCATGGTGAACATTATGATGGAAATATATTTATATATGATATATATTATATTAATATTTTCTCTATTATTATGTAAATTTTATTTACAACATAACTTTATCCTCTCCATAAAGTGTAAATATCGTAATTTCATTTGAGGATGTGTGGACTACTGCCCCCTCAACGTGATATGACTCGTTCATTCCATACACAGAACATATAAAGGATGGAAATAATGAACATATGTGACATATATAACACACACACACAAATATATATTATAATTTAATTATAATATATCAATGTATCATTTAGTTTTGATTTCATTAATATGACAATGAAATGAAAGCAGGGTTCATGCATACGTACAACCTACCGTCTCTATGAACGTTGCATTTAATTTATTATCTCAAAATGTTATGGACTCTTCTAAGTACTTATATACTTGATATATATTTTATTTAAATCATTAATAATATTATATAGATTATGATATTTTTACCACATGGACAATTTACATCAAAATAAGTTCATTTTTGACTCATGTATCGAACATTTACAAAGTGTCTGTTAAAAACTCAAATAACTAAATAATTTCTATAATAAGAAAATAAGTGATATAAAATGAATAATAAAATTGAAAAAGGTTCTCAATAATGTATAAATTAAATTCATTTTATTATTTAGGAATATATAGAATGAACAACACAATTCATACTAATGGTAAGGGATATCTTAACTCAATCTCTTTTTATTGAGTTAAATATCCATGTCATTAGTTTTGTATTTACAAGAATATGTGTGAATGATATATGATTTATTTAAAATAAATACCCAATTATAATCGGTGTATTTATACTAGTTACACATAATTATGTCATTTATTTATCATTAATCTAAAGATACAATATTTGTAAGTAATTTCGTCTCAATTTACATTCCATTGAGACTTATTTGTTGTTATGCACCAATTCACCTTTATATAGTGTATAAACTTACCTTTGACATAATATATCAATAATATCCCTTTTATCATGATATTATAAGTTTTTTTTAATATTATTATATAACTATTTTTATTCAAGTATATTCTCATGAGGTAAGTGACTCTTTAAATAAAATTTCATTTTAAATGTTTTAAAGATTTATTCTTATAAATATTTCTCATTAATGTCCTTTTTTTCAAAATGGATTTAACAATTTATTTATATGTACATTTTGGTTTTAAAATTATAATTCATTTAAAAATATCAATGTGGTATGGGAAACTTTTATTCCAAAATGTTTTTTTTAAATTTTTTAAATGGGTTTTTTAACTGGATTCATTATATCGATATCTTGAAATAATGTCTTATGATTGCAATGTGGAAATGTTATTTTCCCTTTATGCATGGTCATGAATTTTTTTTTATGGATCTTGGTAATTGATTATGTATATAGGTGGTTCCATGATAATTCTAAGGTGAGTTAGCACGTGATAGCTCTCTAATGCATTGGGAAACTTGATAGAGGAAAATGATAAGTTTTCTCCTAATAGATTTATGGAATATACTGTGTTGGGTATTCTAAATGTAACCATTAATGTTACTCCCAATGTAGATGTGAAAGCTACAAAGTAATTATTATATGGATTCCATAGGTTACCTTTAAGGTTTATTATTTCTATGAATTTTGCAGGAATCGTATGATTACATGATGTAATCTAAATAGTTCATTTTATATGGGTGAAAATTATGATTTTGTGAAAACAAATTTCATGGGTTATAAATATTTATGGATTAATACTTTTATTCCTTATTTTATATTACTTAATAATATTTTTATTATCATATCAATTTTTTGAAATTTTTTCCATTGGGTATAAGGATGGTTAATATAAAGGAATAATTCAATAAGTTTATTATCAACAAAACTACTTCATGTTTTATTTTAAACAATTTCATTTATTTAAAAAAATGGATAGTTAGTGTTAGAGTAAAATTTTCAAATTTTTGAGTTGTTATGTAATAGTTATGGCCTAATTCTCTTAAACTCTTAACCTGAAGAGATCCCCAATGTGAATTATAAACATAACACAAGATTATGTATTGTTTAAGGAAGGGGATTATAGTTGGTATCATAGGGAGGTTTAGACAACTTTGGAGATTAGAATGTTTTATTAAGAGTTAGGGATATCATAATGGGTTTATAATTTTATTGTAGATAATAAGTTCAATGTATTAGAAACCCTTTTTGAGGCTTTAAAATCTGAAATATTAAGGTAAAAAAATTATTTCTCGAGATATTCACCTTTTAGGAAATTATGGGTTAATAATTTTTGGGATGAAAAATGAAAGGTATGAGATAAAATTTTAGGTTAAAATATTTAATGGTTATTTATGAGGATTTTATCTCATATTTGAGAATGTTATAATAATGATATAGTTTTAGAAAAAAAGTACAACCCGCAATATTGTTGACAACCCGTCGCATCCGGAAAGACTGTGGGAATCGAATCAACAATCGAAGGGTGATAAGGGCACATCACCTACCATTGTCCTACATGATGTCCATAGTTAGTATGACAATTTATTTTTTGTTAAATTATATTTTGTATTAATAATATGTTTATTTGGGAGATATATATTTTATCGAATGGATATCCTTAGTATTGGAAAATGATTTGGTGATTAAGTGATAAATGTTATTTTATAAGATGTTCTCTATTTTTGGTATCTTATTTTATTATGGTAAAAAGAATACTCTAGTATTTAATTAATTAGTAATGGTTGAATTGTATTTCATTAATAATCTATGATTTTAATTGTGTACTTTTTGGGAATTAGAGTATTTAAGGACACGATTAACCTCTCTTGTAGAATATGAGATTATTTTAATTACTTTTTGAAATAAAACATTATGCGTGATTGATTTTATTTGGAGATACATGATAAAATTTATCTAGGAAGACCATGTGATTAAATCCTTATGAATATTGGGTTTCAATCCTAGTTTTTATTATTTTAAGGAATTTTACGGACATTTTTTTGAATGATCTATATAGAACATATGTATTACTGTTGAATTTTGGATATTAAAAGTAGTCCTTCTAATTATAAAGGATTATTATTTTGTGTGATTATCTGATATTTTACTAAAAGGTTTGTTTTTGGTTAATGTTTCAAGATATTATTAGTATATAGGTAATCTTTTGTGGTTTAATTGATTTTCTAGAAGTTGATTCTAGTGCTTTAGGTCTAACTAAGTCATATTAAATACTCATCGTTTGAAGAAAAGATTAGTTTGTGGTAAATATTTATAATAGGATCAAACTATAAATTATAGGTAAGTATGTTTCCTTATGTTCTTAGTCACGCTCAAAAATAAATTCCTCAACATTATGAAAAATAACTCTAAACAAAAGTGTTGTCTCTTTACTTTTCCTACTTGGAAATCAAAGATCATTTAACCCATCAAAAGTTTGTGGTTTTCTGATTGTAAAATTTATATTGATCATGTTTTCTATCAATCTCCATATGAACTAGATTTTTAGTTTTTCTTTTATATCCATGTTTTCCTACATTCAATTGTAATATGTGTTATCTCAGTTGACCTTTGTACTTAACTTTCTTTCTTTTAAAGTGATTGTTTCATTAACCCTTTTTCTATGGGAGTTTGCAATAAAGGTATTTTGAAAATTCATACCATAGTTACCAATCCAAATTAAAAATGCAAGGATGAAATTTATTAATGGGGCAGGGTGGGTGGATGTAACATCATGAGTACTAAGAAATAAAAACTTTTTCAATAGCGTACATGATACACTGTATGGAGCTTAAATGAACAACTAAATATTATTATTTAAATGTTACCACTATAACCAAGCCGTTGGAATGACATGAATGAATAATATCAACTGAATTATGAAAATATAGTTTACACATGTTTAAATAATGGTTATTTTGGTTACTAAATTTTTTATAAATGGAAACGAAAACCAATTGAATATAAAGGACGTGTTTTTACGAAAAACAATTTAAAAGAATATAATTGTCTTTATAAAATCTTATCACTCTTTATAGATTTTTATTTAATGAAAAATATATTTTATATATTCAATTTAATTTTTAAAATTCTTCTTATTTTTTTATAGATATTATATAAGAACAAATCCAAATTTTTTCGGATAAAAGATGTATTAAAAAAAATAGTTTTACCACCTTTTGACGGAGAAACCTTTTTAAATTGTGTTTTTTTCACTTTTATATGTTCTATTTAAAAAAATTAACTTCTTATTGAGAATAATTAAATCAAAATTTACTATGTTTTATTTTTTTATTTTTATGATAAAATTTATTTTAAATGAATAGTGAAAAATATTGGATTTTAAATCAAAACTGCCTTTTCGACTAATTTTTTTATATATTTAAATTGAAATTTTAATTGATATTAACGTTTAATATGATTAATTTTTTATCATTTATACTAATTTTGGTCATTGGAAGTAATTTTATGTTTAAATTATATATAAATGAATGTCATTCTTTTGATGGTTATTTCTTTTTAAAAACATGTTTTCTAGTTTTGACAATGAGAATTAATTTTAAATTAATTACTTAAACTTCTATGTTTTGAATTTGTAAAAATATATTCCATATTTTTAATTATAGGTTAAAAATTATTTAAATATTTCACTTTTATTTTTGGATATTATAAATAGTAACTTCAGTAAATATTTTTATTTATCAAGGTAAAAGGGTAAATCAGGTAAACAAGGGTAAAAAATAATATTATAATAATAAAAAACTAACCTAACACATATATTAATCCAATTTTAGAAAATATGGGCAACTGTGGTCATCCATGGGTCGATTTTAGGACCCCATGGTGCCACTTGGATGTGATAATGACATGTTATAATAATTAATTTAAATTAAAAAAGAAATATAACATAAACAAGTTTATTTTACTAAAACAATTTCAATATAGGATTATATTAATGATATATTTGACTATAAATATTAATTATAAATCTAAAAAGACTTAATACATCATGGAATTTTTTTATAATTTTTTGACTTTAAATAAATTAATTTATTTCTGACACAATGACGATGCAATGATTACCTTATTAAAGAAAGATTCAAATAAATGATATTATAAATATTTAAATAATCATATTTTTAGAATATTTAAGCCATCCATGATTTTTTGGTATGACATTGAAATGTGAGGGATGATCTAATCCCTTTTTTTTAATGAATAAATTTTTTATGAATTAAAAGAAATCAATTACTAAATCGTGTCAAAATTGACATAAATGAGTTTTTAAAACAAATTCAATTTTATTAAATGATATAATAGTACTCTAAATCTATGATTCAGAAAAATAACTTATATAATGTTTTAAATGTCACTAATTATCCACTTTTGGTTCTCTTGGCAATTTACAGATAATATAGTAACCATATATTATGAAAACACAAGAAGACATTATAAGAGTTGATGTTTTTAACTTAGGGTTAAAGCCAAAAGATAAGGTTAAATTTGTGAAATAAACTTATATAAAACCTATAAATTTAATGTATTTATAATATAATCATCTTATTATATAGATATATAACTTTATAACTATTATAATTATAATATAAAGTTTTAATAAAATAATATTTCATGACTTTCATAAAGTGCCCCTCCTCCCTCTTATAAAAGGCCACCACCTATACCCACGTAATCACACCTCTCAAGACTATTGGATCCACAAAAGTATTCTCAAATAAGCTCAAAAATCCCCCAAATCCTCCTATAATCCTCACCTTGTGCATAATAAAATTTAAGAAATCCTTTTGTCTAAATTCAAAAGAAGTTACCAAATTTAGAGGTAACATCTTCTCTAAAGATCATTTCATTTATTTTCCTCCTCAAACCCCCAAAACTATCTTTATTCTATTTTTTTTATAAATAAGTATCCTATATATACTAGGAACTTTTTATTCTAGGTTTTTGACCTATTCTTATGCACACATCCATCTAATGAATATAGAACATAGCATTTCTGTGTACAACAAAATACTGCCTCCCAAAACGATGATTATTCAATTTTATCCTAACACCTATCATGGTATAAATTATGATGGAACTATATTTATATATGATATATATGATATTTATATTGTCTCAATGATTCTGTAATTTTTATTTACAACATACCTTTATTCTTTCTGTAATGTGTAATCATGATAATTTCATTTGAGGAAGTGTGGACTACTGGCCCTCAAAGTGATATGACTCATTCATGTCATTCATGGAACGTATAAAGGATGGAACTAATGAAAATATGTTACATAAATAACATAAATATTATACTGTAATTATAATATACCTATGTATCATTTAATTTTTATTCTGTTAATATGATAAAGAAATGAAAGTAACATTCATGCTTTTGTACGACCTACCATCTCTAAGAATGGTTCTTTTCATTTCTTATATCAAAATTTAATGGAATATTATATATATATATATATATTTTTTATTTAAATCATGAATAATATTCTGAATATGATTTAATTTTTACCACATAGACAATTTACATAAAAAAATGTCCATTTCTGACTGTTGTACTAAATATTGACAAATCATCTGATATAAACTCAAATAATTAACTAATTTATATAACATAGTATTAAGTTATATAATAATATTAATAAAATTGAAAAAAATTATCAACAAATTATAAATTATCCTAAGTTTATTATTAAATAATATAAATAACGAATGAGACATGTTAGACTTAAGGTAAGGGAAATCTTAACTCAATATCATTTCATTAAGTTAAATATCCATGTCATTGGTTTTTTTTCAAGAATATGTGTGAATGACCTCTGATTATTTTAAACTAAATATAAAATTATAATTTGTGTATTTATACTTGTCACACATAATTATGTCATTGATTTATCCTTAATCTAAGGATACAATCTTTGTTAGGGATTTCGTCTCAAATTTTATTCCATTAAGACATACTTGTTATTATACACCAATACAGTTTTTATGGGGTATAAACAACCCTTTTAAATATTATATCATGAATATCATTTTTCCATGATATTATATGTTTTGTTTAATGTTATTATTTAATTATTTTTATTCAAGTATTTTCTCAAGTGGTAAGGAACTCTTTAACTGAAACATCATTTTAAAAGATATTATGATTTATTCATCAAAATATTTCTCATTAATGTCCTTTTTTTCAAAACGGGTTTAAGGGTTTATTAATATGGAAATTAATTTTTTAAAATTTTAAATCCTTTAAAAGTTTCAATGTGGTATGGGACAGATTTATTCAAAAAAATTCTTTTAAAATGTTTTAAATGTGTTTTTTTAAATGGATTGATTATATCTATATCTTGAAATTATGTGTTATGATTGCAATGTGGAAATGTTATTATCCCATTATTATTGTTCATGTGTTTTGATTATGTTTTGGTTATTGGGAATTGATATTGTATATGGGTGGTTATTTGATAAAACAATGGAATGTGAGCATGCGATAACACTCCAATGCATTGGTTAATGTCATGGAGGTAAACGATAATGTTTCTCCTAAGAGATTTAAGGAATATACTATGATGGCTATTCCAAATGTAACCATGAAGGTTACTCCCTATATAGCTATGAAGGATAAAATATAAGTATTACATGGATTCTACTTTTTACCTTTATGTTTCATGATTTTTATGATGTTTTGTAGGAATATTGTTATTACATGATGGAAGATAAATAGTTTATGTTTTATGGGTGAAAAGTATGATTTTGTGAAAAAAAAATTCGTGGGTTTTAAATATTCATGGAATAATAGTCTTATTCCTTATTTTATATTCATTACTGAGGTTTTTATGCTCATCCCATGTTTTTGAAATGTTTTCCACAGGGTATAAGAAAGGGTAAGACAAATAAAGAAGTCAATAAGATTTTTATAAAGAAAAATAAGACATGTTTTATTTTAAATAGTTTCATTACAAAATTTATAGTGATTGGAAGAGTCAACTTTGAAATTTTTGTGTTGTTATCTAATAGTTATGGCCTAATTCTCTAAAACTCTAAACTAGAAAAATACTAAATGAGAATTCATAACATAACTTAATATTATGTAATGTTAAAATATGGGGCCTTATACCAATGATCCATATAACTAATACCAATTCATAACATGAGTATTCTTGAATAATAATCCACGAATAATAGCATGATATGGTCTAGAATTTGGTTACACTTACCCAATAAGAACCACTATCTCCACTAGATCTAGATCTGATCAAGAGAGAGAGAAATATCATTAATATATCTGGGCTATTATCATTCAACAATATAATAATTCTCTATTAAATCACATAAGAATCCATATATATATATATAATAACTAAAATCCATGATTTATCACAAGAGAAAGAGAATTTTTATGCTAGAACAAATCAATCTTACAAAATATGAGTTTTTGAATCAATTGGATCTTCCAATGATGAATGAGAGGAGATAATAGATTCAATTTTACCAAAAGGGAGACACAATATTTGTTTTGGTTGAATGAGGGTTAATATAGGAGAGA
This sequence comes from Viscum album, assembly GCA_963277665.1. Taxonomy (NCBI): domain Eukaryota; kingdom Viridiplantae; phylum Streptophyta; class Magnoliopsida; order Santalales; family Viscaceae; genus Viscum; species Viscum album. The sequence goes on along the minus strand of OY728121.1, from coordinate 165,432,394 downwards.
TTGATATATAACGGTCTATTTAATGAAACAATATTGCATCTCCCAACTTAAAATAATTATGGGGATCTATCGGCTATCTAGTGGATGTCCCACAACTAGCTGATAGTGCCAGGTAGAGAATGAGGCTACTAACTCTATCAATGACTGGCCAGTGTAACTACACCGTCTAGTAGGAGGCACCCAGTTAGTTACTAGGATACATCAACCACCACCGGATAGTAGGTGACATTGAACTGATTAGCCGGTGGCACCACTATAGATCTAAAACTATTGGTTGTTTCCCACATCTCTTAAATATTCTAATAATTGGTACCCAAAAACCTCTAAAACATTCCAAAAGATAAAAAAGGCAATCAAGTTATATCAAACTAAGCATAAAGTACTTTTAAATTCAATGATGTTACAGACATACCACACTAATAAAACACTAACTGATATAAAATCTACATAATATGTGGTTTCATTTCCTACTTGGGCATGGACCATATTTTAGACCCTTTATAGAGATGAATTACCATACTTTTTTGTGCATGAAAACTATGTATCCTTTTAAAAATACTTTCAAATTTTATTAATATCATATATTATGGTGATATATGTCCTAGTTATATCAACTATGGTGGAAATTGTTTTCTAAAAAGGAACTAAATGGTTAAAGCCTTATCTTATTAAATTATTTGGAACATTAAGTTATTTTGAAGCAGTTTCAATGTGAAGAGGCCATCGACTACCCAAGGGAGACCCACTAGGTACCTAGTAGGGTGTCTAATGAAGAGAGTGGTCTTCAGAGACCACTCTGTATGTATTTCCACCTTTCCCACATTAGTTTTCTAGCTATTAGTTACCTCTTCAATATTTTAAAAATAAATATATGTATTGGAACAAATTTTGATGATTTTAATATTTTTTATCATGATTTTTGGATATTCTGCACAATATACTTGTTAAAGAGTGAATATTATTAAATTGTTATTTGTATTATGGTTACTTTAAATCTTTTATCTATCAACTTTTATGACTATCATGCAATATCAATTAGTATTCTCTATATATATGAATTTTAACTATGGTTAAATCTAATGTATTCTATATTTTGATATTTTATTTTTAGACTAGGGTATTAAAATAATAAAATTAAATATATATTTTTAATTTTATTACTGATGATTATTATTAAAAATAACATCAACATATTATATATTTTTTAATAAACATTAAATAAATAAATATCTCATCACAAATAATATTAGTCTTGAAATTAAATTACATTTTTATGAACTAGGAACTATCAATATTACTATCTAACTCAAAATATTTATATAATATATTATATATTATATTATCATAGAAAAAAAAATTAAAGGATACATCAAAACCAATTAATCATAGGCTCAAGAGAATCACAATATACCTCTTTAAATTATTAAGTGGGATTTAATATAATTTAAATAACCTAAATCATGAAATGCGTCATGGATAAAAGATTTGTTTGAAAATATTTTATATTAATGGTTTATGTTAATTCATTTTCATTAAAATTATTTTTTATGGAAGTTTTGTTATATTTTGAAATTCACAGGATTATTACCTGTTCAAGGATAAATAGTTTACATATTTGTTTTTTTTGATATAAACATTTTTTATTAGTTTAAAATTTTAATTATAACACTTGTTATGATCTTCTTTGTAAAGAGTCCGGTTTCATATATGTATATTTCATACAAATGTAATTTTATATGCATCTTCCCTCTAAATAAAATATAAAATTTTTTCTTTTTATAATATTACTTTGTATTTATATTTTCTTTTCTCTTATGTGTTTTTGAGACAATTAATTTCATGATCCCTTTCACCTAAAGAGTATCCCTCATGGGGAATTAATGAGGTAAGGGAGATGGTGACTACCAGAATGCCGCCACCAATAGGCCATTGGTTAATCATAAGAAATGAGGGTGTATCACACAAAAAATGTGAGGCATCATCCTCTAATAGAACATGCAGAAGTGAGAGATAAGAAACATTAACTAATCAACTCCTAATCATAAAGAAAAAATATTCCTAAGTGTATACATGTATTTTCATAAATTATGAAACAACTAAAAGAAACTTCAAGTACCAAAAAGTTAAACATGATAGTGAAACCAAATCCTAAATATATCATAAATAATAATGAGTTCTTAATCTCCCGCCCGATCTCAAACTTAATCCTGATGACCTAAAAAATAGTTTACATATACATAGGGTGAGAATACAAGGTATACTTAGTAGGATGACATCTATAGATTCTAATGTAAAATCTAAAGAAAGTATACTAAATCCTATAAACAATAAGTGAAACTAAGTCATCACATAAATAGGAAAACTAAGAGCCCATCCTCACTATGACTATCTCTCACTAAGTAGCACAATGAAGAAATCAAATATTATAATAATAAAACAAGATTATCCAGCTACTTATTTCTCAATGGTTTCCCACTCTACCCTAATGTCACATGTATTGATCCATCTCACTCTAAATGAATCTATCCTGAAGACAACTGGGATAAGTATCACAACATGAACCTGGAACATCGTATCATCTCATCATCCCATATACATCTATACATTGTAACCAAGTAGTTTTATGGATCCAACACATCCTATGTATCATGTATCATACATCATGTATTATACCTCAATCCATCACATCCCATACACTGAGTATGTACCTAGATCCCTAGCAATCCATTCATACATTACCTATAATAATCCCTAGGATACTATATCCTAAGATACATGTGTGTGACATAACCATAATCCATTATAGAACTCTACACACATATATGTGGTAACTAACTACCTTCCATACCATCACATAATACTATCATAATAAGAGAGTGAGGCTAGAGGGGTGGTCAACCATCCTTCCCTCACCAACCTAGATATTGGGGAAAAATCCCTCCTAGTGTCCATTGGGTGTCAGTCACCATAAAAAAGGAGTGGGGTAGAATATAAAATCACAAATATTATATGATTTAATATTTCTCAAAAAAACTATAGGAATAACCTATTCCCTTACATATCAATAGCTATCATCACTCAGACACTCGGCTAGCACTGGTATCCACTTGACATCCAATAATTACACACGCATTTTAGAAGACATACAGTAAATTTCCTCTTTTATTCTTTACATCTCACATTACATTTATTAATAAATTATCTATTAATTAAATTTATTCCAAATTAAATTTTATTTACCATTAGTGTGAAGTCCATGCCCTCTAGGAAAACTCAAACTGATTCGATGGTTTCTCAATATTAAAATCTTTTCAACATTCCAACAAGCACTAACCTCATGGGTTAAAACATTCATTATTATTTAACCATTTAATAATTATAGGTACTATAGGAAACATAATAATATACCATTAAGGATATAAATAACCAAACACATCTATATACCTTAAAATTTTGGGAAAGGAATGTAGATAAACAAACAACCTAGTCACTCGAAAATTAAAAATATTTATTAAGAATGCATCTCAACTTTAAGAACAACAATGGGTAAACCCAGTTTAAACCCATTACATAAACTATTATGTCATCCCCAACACCCAAATTAATATTATCATGCATATCTCCTCAGTAGGTGTCAATTTATGCTACAAACATGGGCCTCCCCACCCATATCTCATTAGCTATACTAGGCTTACATCACATCACATAAAAAGGATCACATCTAGAAAATAGAAAGAAAGAAAAAACAAAAAATGTAAACATGGATTCTAGGATATAAAACAAATAATTTAACCATTAAATGAAAATGGACTCACATGACCCCAAACACAAGGCATTCAGCCTTCACAAACAAAAGGGCTCACACATCTCCAAAAATTTGTCTTTATATAACAACTCTTTTTTATTCCATATTGAAACAACCAAATAAATTATTATAGGTTACTCTTATAGGTAACCTATGACATCAGTTATAACAAGTTATAAATTACTAATCATTATCTCTTACAACAAATATAGTTTTAAAAAACTATGAGAAGAAAAATTATCATTTAGCTTTCATTTTATTATTATCATCAACAAACATTATATGTTCATTTTGTTTATCCAATTCCATTAGCACATAGAATAACAACATCAATTTAAACATTCATTAAGCATCAATTGATTTCAATCAAATTAAAAGAAACAAAGGATTCATTAAACATGTTTATTTATATTTTTTTCTAAACAACCAATATACCATATTTATGTTATTTACTGATTACATTGAATAACATGATAATCCCAGGATGCTAAATAAATCATAACCTAGATAGAACACAATATAAAAATCAAGATACAAACCTTTATCATTATTGAAAAAAAAGACCGGTACAACCATAAACCAATTCCTATTTAATTTAGTTTATCCTATATTAGGGTTAATTCCACCACCACCTAAAGAAGATAAAGCATGGTAAATTTATGATTACACATAAAAATAAATGAGAATCAAAAAAATAATTTAATTGAAGACTTAAATCATCATCAAATGAGAACGGAATAAGAATGAGCACCTATGATAACCTCTCCTATAAACAAATTGCATCGCTCAACCACACCAACAAAAACAAGAGAAACACCATTATAATAGAGAAGATAAACTTTCAAAAAATGGAAAGAATAAAGAGATGGAAACTAGACCAGATAAATAAGAAACCAAAAGAAAATGTCTTGAACTCATATTTTATCACCACAGATTGATCTAAAGAAGGAAGGGGTTGATTTTGATCAAAATGGGGATTTACGGCCATTAAAAAGCACTCTATGGAACCTAGGGTTTGAGAGAGAAGGATGAGAGAAAAGTGGATTTAGTTATTTATAGTCCGACTAAAAAATATAAGACTATGATGAAACCTCTTATACAATTGAACAAACCACCTATACCATAAGGAAATCTCCCTATTCCATGACACAACCTGCCTAGTCAAACCGTATCTGAACAACATAATGCCTTTCATGCAGTAGATCAAATAAACCTAGAAGGGACTATAGTGTAGCCCTAAACCACTACACCATAGATCCCAATCTCAAATAAGGGATGATACACCACAACACCCTTCTATGGAAAATCTTCCTCCAAATTGAATGAACCGCCTCAAACACCCAAGTCATTGTTGAGCTTCTCCAATATACAAAACTTAGACAACTATGATGGTGCTACAACACAACCCAAATCCATGGAAAATCCATTCCAAAATTGGATGTGGCTAGGAAATCCTCTCGTGAGCCTCTTTAATCTACAATTGGGCTCTCCAAATTTTAGGGATCTACCCTCTGACACAACCTAAGGCTCCAAGATGTAGAAACCTTCCAATTCCTCTTGAAGCTTCATATAGGAATCTCTAACATAAAAAATGAAATTATAAAGGACTATAAAGATACAGATAAATATAAAAGATATATCATAATAAATTAGTTTCTTCAATAATTCAAAAAAACACGGAGAGATAAAAAGGAAAAAGGTTTTTTCAAATAAATACCACATAAGATACCTCTCAAAAATCTCACCATCATAGGATCTACACCACCTCTTCTCGATGAATGATGTGGAAACCCACAAAAAACCAACAAACAACTTCCAAACACTCTTCTAATAAAAATTATTTTCAAAAAAAATAAGGAAAAAAAAGAATTGAAAAAGAGAAAACTATATTATAAGCCATAAAAGGTCTGCAACTAAAAAAGAAAAACACTATAAGAGAAGAGATAACCATAAAATATCTATGGGTACTTAGTATGTATCTATGACTCATGTTACTAGTTTATCCCATTTTTTCCATCCTGAATCCACAAGACATGAACCCATGGAATTGCATGCCACAAAACATTTTCTCTTGGAGGTCCTAGATATCCACTAGCAACTCCTTAAAGGTCATATAAACATCAACATTGATCTTACCACAATTTATTATATGAGAATAATCATGAATATTATGGTATAACTATGACATATAGAAGACATCATGTATCTATATTATCCATAGGGTAATTTCTACACGATACACCACTACTCCAACATGAGTTAACACCTCAAAAGGCCCAACATATTAGGGAGAGAGATTACTCCCACTGAAAGTTCTAGGCACAGTTAGAGAACCAGATAGGGTATTAAAAACTTTTATTTTTATCATAAATAATGAATAATATGATATTTACACAACAATAAATGAATTAATCAGTGGAAATGAATAAAAAAACAATTGATGATTGAAACCTGGTACCAAGACACAAGATCATCAAATATTATTTATAATTAATTTAGGAAATTGAATAATTAACTTTGACAATAATATTTTCTTATTTGATTGATCTAACAACATCTATATGTCATACCATCATTTCCTTTTTATAATCAATAATAGATTTCCTCTAGCAGTGATCCAAACATGTTCTAATAAACTCAAAATGATTATGTAGGGATCTATGGGTACTATCATGGTAGATCATGATGCTTGCATCGTTCACATTTATTACCTCAAGAATAAATTGAAGATGGATTCTATTTTTATCTCTCTTGGCTAGATAGTGTTGGTGGAGGAGGATCACTCTCATTTCATGAAAACGTTCTCAGATAGGAAGACTTCTATGTCTTTTGGAGAATTCTTTCTAGATGTCATTGTGCATAACCAATTATAATAAAAACCCAAAATAAAATAATGTAATTGGGTTTATATACTGCTTGAGTTAGAAAATAATAATTGTGCATGAATCATTATTATAAATATTTTTAATTATTGTGTAATCCAATCTCAATAATAATATTATTATTACATCCTGACATGTGTTAAGCTCATTAATAAAATTAAATATTATTTATTAAAATTATATTCATTATAAATTATTTCTCATTGGAGGATTTATCTCAACCCTCCATTTCCACACAGAATTTATCGATCCTTGATTAATGACTATATATTTAATAAATATATATCATGGTATTATTCACAAATAAAAAAATATATTATATTCACTAAATAAAAAATAAATATTTATTAAATAATTTTCTCACATATTATTCTATCATATAACTGCTGAATAAAATATATGTGATCAATAAACATGAATTGTTATTAAACCATTTGAGATAATAATATATTTTCATATTGTTATGTAACAAATAATAATATTATTTAACTAGTTCTTGATACACTTTTTGTGTGACCCTCCAAGACTCTTTCTCAGTGGAATTAGACGAAGAAGACCAAATTCCAAGGATAGCATCTAGAAACATGTTATGGAACCCATATAGAAATATGTTAATGTTTTAATTACATAAAACCTAAAAGGATGCTTAATGTGTAATATAATCTCTTTATCTCGATATCTATAATTAAGAAGGTAGCGGGTTGGTGCCATCAACCTATGTGTGTGAACAATCTTTCTATGAATTTTTAGAAATTGAACATTACTATAGAACACCATGTACATGGATTTATTTTTGATATATAATTTCCATAATAGGTCCTAAGATATCATCTTTCTTTAAATAAAAAGGGTATAAATCCTCTCTCATTATTCATTACTGAAATATTACTTGTGACACACCCAACATATCCTACTTTTTCCTAAACATATGTGTTCATGGATTTCATCGATATATAAATGTACAGGAATTATAATATCCATTAATAATAATATTAAATTATAAGGACCAATAATCACACCCATTAACAAGAACATCCAATAACTCAAATAAATGTATATTTTGTACCGGTGAACCATGTTCCCATAATTCCCTAAACTAGAAATTACCAAGGGCATACACCATAAGAAGGTGTCTCAAAATAATATGAGTATTCAATGATGATAGACTATATAATTTTTTTCCCTTAAATGATTTTATCTAGCTATAGAATATATATTTAATAATTATATCATGATAATTTTGGATTCTCATCATATTAGGGAACTGATATGAAATTTCAGTATGATAAATACACTTAGGAAATTATCACATACAATGTAACATAGATGAGTAATCATGATGTTATAATGAGTCAATTAATATTAAAAAAAATGAATTCATGTTATCATGGGTATATAGAAGTTGGTTCTAGGACACCAACTCTATCACCCATGACCAAAACATCACTTCCCGTGATGAGGAGTCACATTCATGAACACATGACTTCTACTTAAAACTCTATAAGTATCCTCTTATGATCTACATAGGACTTATGATGAACCCACACTGGCTTCATCCTCTCATGAATCACCTAAACAAACTATATCGCACTATTCACTATTTCTAGACCAATGAATTCTAACTCTCCAAACCTAATCCAACATAATGAATAATTGATAGTTCATCCTTATAAATATTTAAAGGGTTCCATATCAATTTTGGGGTGAAAATTATTATTGTAAGTATACTCAACCAAAGGCAAGTTCCTAATCCATGAACCTCCAAAATCCAGGACACAAGAATGAAATATGTATTCCAGATTCTGGATGGTCCTCTCTATATGACCACCCATATATGGATGAAAATTATTTCTAAGGAATAATAGGAATCCACAATTTTGTTGATGACCTCTCCCCACATGATCTCAAGTTACAACCTATGATAAGTTGGCTACAAACCTCCTATAATATCATACAGGACCAAGGATACTCCGAACCTCAATATAAATCTTGGGGGATTCCCAAGAAAAGGATGCCTTGATCATAAAATGATATCCAAAGACTCCTTATTGGGACATAAAATTCTCCAGTAATAAAATTCATGAGCTCATAAATAAAAATTAAACTACTTCCCAAAGATATATTGATAATGAAGAACTACCAAAACTGCTTGTAGATTCTCTGCATGCTCTTTCTCATACACAAAGTACACAATGCTTTTGTTGATAAAAACCTCCATATACTAATATTGTAACTCCATGAACACTATGTTCATAAAAAAATGAATATGGATTGAGTTTTCATCACATTGAACAGAATCAAAATGCAATACTAATGACCATGTCAACATAGGAAAGAATTATTTGAATAATCCTCATATTTCACTACATATGATGATATCCTAAATATAGATTGATCTTTGATAACCAACCATCTACCTTCATCTATTCAAATAAATCATCAATCTGTGAATGATTATATAGATTCTTCATTCTCACCTGATTCAAGTAATTATAATCAAGAATGAGATGCAAACAACCATTGGGATTTTATGTGAAAAAAATGGGTGCACCCTAAGGTGACATGATGGACTGAAAAAACCTCACTGAAACATATCATCATGCTATACACACAACTCTCACAACTCAAAAAAACAATCATATACAACGACATTGAGATAGAATAAATTAATGGTTTTAGATCAATTATAAACTCAACCTCCCATCTAGGGGGTAATTATACAACCTCCTCAGGAAAAACATATGGGTATCTTCCAAAACCATTAGAAACACCATCGTCTAAACCTCTAAAAAACTCAAGAATTATCTCATCCAACTAGGAAGATAAATATTGAACAATTCTTTGACCCATCCGAGGTTCTCTCTCTCCAATGAACATTGTACACTTTCCATTGGCATCATAGAACACAATTTGTCTTATGAAGCAATCCATAATATCCTATAGCAAATACAACTGATCCATAATGATGATGATGTTGTATGGATATATCTATATACATTGTAGGTATCTCAAAGAGAGATTTCACCATAGAATTAGCTCACAGTCTCTATATACTTCATCAGATAAGGTCATCCTCTAACTAGAATTTTACATTCTAAGGGAACTGAAATTTTTTCCACATCAGGTCCTAAAGCATGGACTTGGAGATGTGAAATAAAAGAGTGTGTAGCTCCAAAATCATTCAAATAATGCACTCAAATGGAATAAAATCAAGGGATACGTATAATTATATCTGTATCTCCCTGCTATAGTAATGACAAAGAATGATACTGATTATGGCATGATCCACAGTCTCTATAACCATTATGATGACCACCTCCTTGGACACACTCCTCTCCTTGAGGATGAAAACCATATCAGTGTTATCTTCTACCTTCTCCATCTCCGCTCTACTAATCACAATATAGAGCATCATGATACTGCCTTGACTGAAACTTAAACAATTGAAAAACCTAATGTGGAGCACCTTTTGCATTCTACCTTACTATAAAGTTTAGACACTCCCTCTATTGATGAACTTTTCCTATGCATTAAAAAACATATGATCCATTGGAAAAGGTATGAGAGTGACCACCATCAACGAAATGAGACAATTATGTCTAGGACCTAACCTATAGTATCCAAAATCTTTTTTATCTAGAAAATTGGGAATCTCAAACCATAGCTCTGGGATTCAAGGAATCCAGATAACTCTCCTCTCATAATGAACTAGTTCTGGAAAATGTCCTATCAATGATATATTCTCTTTATATCAACTTGAGATACCTAAATAACATCTATGAGATTCCTTGGAATTGTATTTGTAAGAACATTGATCTTAATTTCAAGAATGGATCATGATTTCAGGTGTTTTTTAGAAAAAGTGGAGTTTTTGGAAATTTCCGAAGTATATGCCATGTACGTGGGAGTATATACCATGTACCAGGTTATCTTGGATATCCATTTATTGGACATGTAACAGCTGAGACATGGATTTTTGAGGTTACCTAGAGACCACCTAATGTGGGGTTTGGTTTAGGAATGTACACAGTGTGTACATTAAATGAACATGCCATGCAATTTTTCTTTTATTTAATTAATCGGACCTGGTTCATGTCTAATCTAAAGAACTCTATTCTTCTGGATGTTCCACATGAAGGAGCATACAAAATCACTAAATCTTCTTCGATCTATTGAATCTTCATCTATTACCTGAATAAAACATCATTGGGTGTGTTGGAATAGCCTCAGTGATTTCTTCCTTCTTCTTGCACTTATCCTCCAGATTTCTCCACTTTCTCGAGTTATTTAGGGTTGAAAATTATGGATGTTTTTATAGATCGACAACATTTTAGTCCAATTCAAGGGATGAAGTTTGGGAGTGTTCTACTTACTACATAATGTTAGGTGGTTTTTTTGTTTCATTGTTTTTAATTTAGTTTTATATGCCAATGTTCCTATTACCCATGTTTCGGATATTTTGGGTTATGGAAATTAAACCATGTTTTATCTACCTTAGATTGATTACTGAATTAAGGGTTTGTTGATGTGATATTTTTTGAAATTTCATTTTAATGGAACACCCAATGGGAACATTACCTTGTATTAATGTTTAGGGTCATTTGGTCTAGGTTTCTAGAGAGGCATACAATGTTTCCTTGCCTTGCTTGATAGGATGAAATTAATTTCCTATTTATTAATTTTTAAATTATTGTGAAATGCATTGGAATTGTTTATCCATGTAGTAGTTTATATTAACTTGGTATTCTTGATATCATATATGCACGGTTGAATTTCATAGGGCTGTAAGATCCTGGTGTAGTTAGAACACGTGGGGAATTGATGTTGAGTGAATCCTTAGAGTATCTGTTATATTTAACGCTAAAAGACTGGAGGTGGGATTCATGGTGAGTGCTCCCTCAGAGTGTATATAGTTTCCGTTACAAGACCACAAGGGGAACTGATGTTGAGTGCTTCTCTAGAGAGTCTATATTTATTCAGGAAAGACCATAGGGGGGATTGATGGTAAGTGCTTCCTCATAGTGTCTTTGCCTTTTCATTGCATTACATGGCCATAGGGGTTAGACTGTGTGAGATACCCTGAGGGTTAACTTAAATATTGAATGTTTTTGACATGTCTTCCAAGCCAAAGAACAAGATTGGATTCAGTCCTGTTATGTAATATTCTGAGATACCTATTGTGACAGTTACATTATTTATTAATGAACAATAAATGATAATGAATATGAATGGAAACTATAGGATTTGTTACTTTTGGGTACTCCTAGTTTCTTGCTGCAGTTCCATTATTACCTACTATATTTTCTCACTAACAGTTAGGCATAGATCTTGTGGTGGTTTCCTGATGGTATTTGTATCACACTCTATTTGGGTCATGTTTTTTGGACCCAAATGGATTATATGGTTGTAGGTATAGATAAGGGAAATCACCTTTTGTCATCTGGTACTCGATGGATGTGGATCTAGAGATCATGAGACAAAGATGAGGATTGCAATTCTACAAGATTTTATTATTTTCTTTTTTAATTGGTTTTAGTAATATATTTCCATCATTGTTACATGTTTGGATGTTTTATTAGACATATGTGGCATGGATAATTTATATATGTTCTCTAGTTGCTTAATTACTTTCATTATTCTCTTGTTTACTAGTTGTATTATATTATTTCTTATACTAATTTTTATTATTTTTTATTTCGTTGTGCATACTCTATCAATGAGGGAACATTTTTCCCACTATCACACCAAAGGACCTCACTGCTAGTCGGCATCAACATTTGTGGAAATTTGCATGAGGACATGTGACCAACAGGGTACGAGGAACCTTTGGGAGGCACTCAGAACCTGTACGTTACAAAGTGGTATCAGAGGAGGTTTTATTTACTACTTTGTCTTAATATTTGGAGCCTATAGATAGGGATAATAATTAATGGGGTTTTTGTAATATGTTGTGCCTCAGAGTAGATAAACCATGTATAGGGAACTACCAAGTTACCTTTGTTATTGCAATTTTTATGGTTTAGAAATCGTTACAGTTGATTTGATTTCACTGTTGGGTGATTCACATGACTTTTTTTCATATGATTAATATCATTGATGTTCTATTTCTATTGAAACCCGATGATATGAGGATATTTTATCACATGCATCATATATAAACTTTCTAGAGATCACATGTCATGAATTTTTTCATGCCATTTAGGATGAATTACTGGTTGCATGATGTTGTGATAGATATTGTGATAGATATTCAAGTTATTATGATAGATGATATGATAAAATATCTACTATATTGTGAGGGTATTAAAAAATTTAATGTTTCATTTGAATGGGAACCAAACTTTGGTCCCTAAGGTGTTATGGTCCCTCATGGAATATAATTCGGTGGATTATGTGATTGATTTCACTATTATTCCTTGTGATATACCTGAATATGATGCCAAGCATTGATTCACAGGAAGTATGGGCCCCCACAGATCAGAATTTCGCACTTTAATACTTGTTTCAATGTTTTTATGGGATTTTGGAGTAGTTTTTGAGGCTTAATATCTTGAAAAAACCAGAATACATGACGTTTGATGATAAATACATGTCATATAACGTTTTTTTTAGGAAAAAATATTTTTTTATTAAGTACACACCGTGTACTGTATGTACACATGGTGTAGTCTCTAACCACGTGACTGACTGTGTGAGTAGAGACACAGGGTTGGGGAACATGGGCAGAACACTCCATGTATAGGGAGTACACGCCATGCCAATGAGTCCATGTATCTTTCCCTGTGACAAACAACATGGGTGGATGAATTGCGGGTGGTACACAACATTTCCTTCTTGAACATGCCATGTGGAGTCAATTGTTTCTCTGACTGTGTGATTAATGATATGGGTAGTTGAAAAATAAGTAGTACACACCGTGTGTATGGTGAACACACTGTTTAGTGTTATATAAGAGATAACCGTGTTGTTTAGCTAGGTATAAGAACTCTGGTAGGGGGAAAAATTCAAGTACATGTCGTGCCATAGGTGGGACACACCATGTGTAAGGGTGTTACATGACCAGGTTAGGCATAGGTACACACCAATGTAGAAACCTAAGGGAACACGCTATATGTAGGGTATACGTGTCATGTAGCCTTATTTTCAACAACATTAATGTTTCCTTTATCATGTTCCTTTCTTGAACTTCTATATTTCCTTCTTTGATAATATTGAACTGAGAAGTGTGCTTGAACATGAAGATTCATGCCACCAAGACATCCTATGGTTGTATGAATGATACAGGGAAATAACATGACACTAGAAATGGTAAATCACAGACTAACAACAGACCCTCTCGTCATTCCTGTTTTTGCACCAACTATAGTTTCAGACACAGGTGATGATGCACAGTTCTAAGAAGGCTTCATGAGGATGATGCATACATTCTAGGGAGCACCGCATCCTTCCCCATCTGTGGTATAATTGACATGGGTTTCTCAAAAGTATAATCCTCCCACCATCTTTGGGGATATAGGAACTCTGGATGAAGAGTCTTGGTTGGAATCCATGATGTTTATCATTGAGCATCTCGAGACACCTCTAGAGAGGAGGGTGAATCTCACGATGTACATTCTTGGGGATTCCACCAATAGATGGTGGGATGTGATATTACAGGAAGGCAGCCAGTTGGTTATGGCTTGGGGTGAGTTCTAGTGGAACTTATATGACTACTTCTATCTGTAGACCTTTGGGGCCAACTGAGCCTGAGAGTTCATGAGTTTGGAGTAGGGTACTATCTCAATGATGGATTATTCTTCTCACTTCACAGAGCTACAATAGTTCACACCCATTCTGGTGGTGATGATTTATTTCTTGCGAGTAAGTTTGAGGATGGTATTTGATCTGAAATATGATCCCAGGTGATCATCATCATGTTGAATTTCATATCTTCAATATTCAATCAGGCGCTGATCTCCGAGCACAACATAAGGGATTCTGGAGCTACGAGCTAGGGGAGTATAACATCCAGAGTTGTTACTCTTCTGACTGATAGAAAGAAGTGCCGTAAAAAGTCTATGCATGCAGATTCATGTAGGAAGGATTTTCTTTAGGTATCTAGGTGGTGTTCTACCACTTCAAAAAGGGAATACATAAGAAACATCAGTTTCCAAAATGCCTAGTTGAGTGCTGATAATGTGGTAATATGGGGAATCTTTAGCGTTTATTCAATACCCTCCTTCTAGAAGCTAGTGGGGGGAGTATCTATCTCAAAAACTCTTTTTGGAGTTGGACCACTATTCCCACATCAAACTGAGGGCTTTATTTCTTCAGGATGTTCTGGAAAAGGTGGTGGTCATGGCCGTAGTGGTCAAACACAGGGTTTTTTGACAACTATAGGGTGGATTAGATCAGAGATCTCATATAGATTCATAGGGCCATGATGCATGTCAGGATTTTTCACTGGAGCAGATCCAAATTGAGAAAGATGGCAGACCCTCTATGGTTAGAGGTAAAATTGTGGTTTCCTCAATTTTAGCTTCTTCACTTTTCGATATAGGGGATTCCTATAGCTTTATATTTGTGCATGTTGTTGAGAGACTTGGGATTTGTATATTTAATTTTGTTGATATCATGACAGTGGATATTCCATTAGTGATTAGAACCACTAGTGTATGTTATTTCAAGGAGTTCCCTCTTGAGGTTGGTGGGTGTCACTTCTTATGGTACCTTTATATCTCAGAGATTAAGGGCTATGACATCATTCTTGGAATGAATTGGTTAGTTCCCTTCTAGGATTTGGTTGACTGCTATCATCATATGGCGAGTTTCACATCCCCAAAGGGTGGATTGTTTATATATAAGGTAAAATAGGATGTCCAGGTGAGCAAAGCTAAAGATGAGAATTATAGGTTATAATGAATTATAGTTGAGACTGCTATTTTATATTTGGATGACTACGGGACTTCACAGTTTGAATTTCCTCTGGAGGTGGATCATTTTAGGGATGTCATTCTAGATTACTTTTTAGGTTTACCTATGTAGGGAGAGGTAGATTTATCTATTGATCTTGTTCTAAGAGTGGAACATTTTTTCATTACTCTTTATAAGATCGATACACTAGAGTTACAGGAGCTCAAGAAGTAGTTGGAGGAGTTATAGGAATAGAGTTCCATCTGACCCAGTACTTTTCATAGGGGGTCACCTATCATGTTTTCAAAAAGGTGGAAGATACCCTCATACTTTATGTGGATTATCATAAGCTGAATGAGTTGATGGTCAAGAACCGATATCCTTTTCTGAGGAATGATGATCTATTTGATCATTATCGAGGAGATCAAGTGTTCTCAAAGATTGAATTCAGATCTAGTTATCATTAGTTACACATTAGACCATCAGATATACCTCTTATAACATTTTGGAGATGTTATGGTATATATGATTATGTGGTTATGTTGTTCTGTCTCACGAATGCTGCTTCAGTTTTTATGGCACTGTTGAATCGAGAGTTCCATCAATTATTGGACTCCTTTGATGTGGTTTTTGTGGATGATATCTTGGTGTACTCTCAAAATTGACACGACCATGCCATCCATATTGAGATCATTTTGAGTACACTGAGAGAGCATTAGTTGTATACAAATATCTAAAAATTCCACTTTTGGATAGACCATATTCACTTTTTGGGTCATGTTATCTCAATGACAGGAGTACCAGTAGACCCAGGGAATGTGAGAGCAGTAGTTTCCTAGGAGCAGTTGAAGAACATATTTGAGGTATATATTTTTCTGGGACAAGTTGGTTACTGTAGGTGTTTTATACACGACTTTTCATATATAGAAGTGCCACTAATGGGCCAGACTAATACGGGTGTGAAGTACTTGTGGAAAGAATCATGGGATTCATCCTTTTAGGAGCTGAAATATATGTTGATTTTAGCAACGATACTAGTTTTTCTAGAGCTGAGAAAGAGTTACATTGTTTACTATGATTCATCAGGTATCAGTCTAGGAGTAATGCTTATGTAGGGGGAAGGATTCATTGCATATGGGTCTCAGCAATTGAGGCCACATGGGAGGAATTACATGACACATGATATCGAGTTGGCTTCAGTTGTTCATGCCATGTTCTGTTGGAGACATTATCTTTTGGGAGATAATTTTGTGGTGTTCACTAAACACAAAAGTCTCAAGTACATATTTAATCAGTGTGACCTCAATTTTAGATATCTAAGGTGGGTTGAGTACCTTCAGTCCTTTGACCTTGATCTTGCCTACACACCAGGGAAAGTCAATGTAGTGGCTAATGTGTTGAGAAAGAGGACTCAAATATAGTCATTTTAGGAGGCCAGTAGAGAGTGGAAGATTATGGATATGTTCTCTGAGATGAATTTGGAGGTGCATAACAGATAGGGGCAGACATTTCATTCTTTTGTAGCTTTTACCTATACTCTACTAATCGAGTGTGAATGAGGAAGCTATCTGATTCTGAAGGCTTAGTCCTATGGGAGAGGGTGTCAGGAGAGGACCCTACTCATGGGTGGACCATAGGGGAGGATGAGGTATTGTATTTTCATGGATTCATATGGGTGTCAGGATACATACTCAAGGAGATGATGCAATATTTTCATTCCTCAGTTTTGGATGTTCATCCTTGTGTCACCAAGATGTATCGAGATTTACACTATCAGTATTAGTGGTCAGGTAATAAGAGGAACGTTTCTGGTTTTGTTATGAGATGATCCACCTATCAACTGGTGAAGGTGGAGAATTAGTGACCAGTAGGGCTTCTATTTCATCTTACCATTCCTGAGTGGAAGTGTTATGATGTCTCAAAGGATTTTTTGATAGGGTTATTGAGATTTCCTCTAGGAAATTATGTGGTTTGGTTTGTTATCGATAGGTTCATGAAGGTTTCACACTTTTTACCGCTCAATGATACATTCAATGTTGATGATCTTGAAAGGTTGTACATCTAAGATACTGTAAGGTTTTAGGGGGTTATGGATCTATCATTTCAGACAGAGATGCCCATTTTACTTCTCATGTCTTGCAGGGACTATCGAGGGCTCCGGGTACACAAGTAAATTTGAGTACAACATACCATCCCCAAATAGATGGAAAGTCAGATCTCATTATTTAGGTGTTGTAGGATATGATTCGAGGATGCGCCCTAGATTTTGGAGGTTCTTGGGAGAAGCATATACCTCTTGTGGAGTTTTCTTACAAATTTTTTTTTCAATCCACAATTTTAGATGGAAACTTATGAGGCTTCCTATGGTAGGCCATGCTGATCACCCCTATGTTGGATGGAAGTAAGAGAGGTAGCTATGTTGTGACCTCGTCTTGTCCAAGAGACCACTGAGCAGGTGTAGTTTATTCAGAAGAGGATGGATACTACATAGTCTCAGCAAAAATATTATGTTGATCGATGGAGATGACCTCTAGACTTCAATATCAGAGATTTGGTTTTTTTACATGTCACAATGAGGTTAGGACATAGGTGGATTAGGAGACATGGAAAGATTTCACAAATATATGTTGAGTTGTTTGAGGTTTTAGAGAGAGTCGGGCTAGTTTCCTATAAGTTCTAGTTATCTCAAAGGTACCAGGCTATGCACGATGCCTTTCACGTTTCTCAGCTATGACATTATTTCATAGACCTGTATCATTTTTTTTATCTCGAGAAGGTTGAGATGGAGGTGGGTGCATCATTTTAGGAGCATCCAATCTAGATTGTTGATCTATGCGATAAGGTTCTCTTTGTTCGGTATGTTCCTCTGGTATGGGGGTTGTGTCAGCATAGGTATGTACATGACAGGACTTGGGATAGGGAGGATGATGTGCGATTGTAGTGCCCAGAGCTGTTTGTGGATTATTCTTCACCACCTTGTTAGGGAAATTCAGGGACAAACATCATTAAGGGGGAAAGTTTGTAAGAATCTAGATTTTATATTCAATTATGGATCATGATTTCTAGTGTGTTTGAGAAAAGGGTAGTTTTTGGGAATCTTAGAAGTACACGCCATGTATTTGGGAGTATACACCGTGTACTAGGTTGTCATTGGTAGCTATGTAATGGTTGTGTAATGGCTGTGACATGTCTGTGTGACGTGACCTGGATACTACCTAAAGTAGGGGTCGATTGAGGCATTTACACAACATGTACATTAAATGAAAATGTCGTGTCCTTTTTCTTTTATTTGATTAATCAGATCAGGGCTGCATCTAATCTTTATAACACTCTTCTTCTGGTAATACCTCATGAAGGAGCATACAGAATCATCAAATATTCTCCAAGCCACTGACTTGTCATACTTTCTCTAAATCAAACATTGTTGGGTGCGTTGGAATCGCCTCGGTGAGTTCTCCCTTCTTCTAGAGCTTCTCTTTCTGATTTCTCCTATTTTTCGAGTTATTCAAGGTTAAACATTTTTTTAAGTTTTTGTAGATCTATGATATTCGAGGACAATTCAAGGGCTGATGTAAGAGAGTTTATTTTTACAATGTTGAGGTTGATGGTTTGTTTCCATTCGTTTTTGTCTTTGTGTTTTACAGGACAAAGGTCCAATTACCCATGTTTCAAGTATTTTGGATTAAGGAAATCGAACCTTGTATTATCTTCATTAGATTGATTTCTGAATTAAGGGTTTGTTGATGTGATATTATATGAAATTTCATGTCAAAGGAATACCCCATTGGTGAATTCCCTTGTTTCAATGTTTTGGGTCATTTGGTCCAGGTTTCCTAAGAGGCATACCTTGTTTCCTTTCCTTACATGACAGTATGGAAATAATTTCCTATTTGCTTCTTTTTTAATGCCTGTGATATGAATTAGAATTATTTATCCCTGTATTAGTTGAGATATACTTGGGATTCTTGATATCATATATGCATGATTGAATTAAATATGGGTGTGAGAACCTGGTGTAGTTAGACAAAGGGGTAATGGACGTTGGGTGTTTCCTCGGAGTGTCTGTTATACTTCATGCTATGATACCACATGGGGGATTAATGGGGAGTGATCCATCAGAGTGTCTATTGTTTAAGTTATGAGACCTCGCGATGGAATTGAAATTGATTTCTTCCCCAAAGAGTCTATAGTTTTTCAAGAAAGGCCATAGGGGGAGTTGACGGTGAGTGCTTTCACAGAGTGTATTTTCCTTTTTATTATAGTACATGGCTAGAGGGGTTAGACTGTCTGAGATACCCATAAGGATAACTTAAATATTTAATGTTTGTGACGCATCTGCCAAGCCAAAGCACAAGCTTAGATTTGGTCCTGTTAGGTAGTCTTCTGATATACCTATTGTGATACATACATGAATAAATTATGAAAATTAAATGCTAATGAATGTGAATTGAAACTGTAAGATTGGTTACATTTTTTTACTCCTAGTTCCTTGATGCATTTCCATTATTACCTACTATATATACTCACTAACAGTTAGGAATAGATATTTTGGTGGTTTCTTACTCGTATTTGTATCACAAACTATTTGGGTCATGTTTTTTTTTGAACCCAAATAGATTATATGGTTTTAGGTGTAGATAAGGGAAAGCACCCTTCATCATCAGTTACGTGATTACTAAAGAGGTAGAGAACATGGGACCAAGCTGAGGCTTGTGATGATACTGGAGTTTATTATTATCTTTTTTACTTTGTTTTTGTACTATATTTCCATCATTGTGACTTGTTTGGTTGTTTTCCTAGACATACATGACATGCATAATTTATATATGTGCTCCAGTTGTTTAATTACTTTTGGTCTTATACTCTTTACATGTTGTATTGTATTATTTCTTCTACTAATCATTATTATTGGTTATTCTATTGTGCATTCTATGAAAATGAGGGTATAGTTTCCCCACTATCAAACCCAAGGCCTTAACTTATATTTAATAAGACTATGACATTCGGGGAAATGCGCTTGATTCCATGTGACCACCTGAGTATGGGTCACTTTTGGGTGGCACATGGAACCGAGATGTTATAATGTTGTATCATTATAGCTATCCCGCATCAAGAGATGAGGATCATGAGGAACACCTTTATAAGGTGGTGTGGATACATCTCCCATCATGAGGCCTTTTCTTAGGGGATGCTTGAGGGAAAGATCCCAGTGAATGAATAATCATGAGGTCTAGGCCCGAAGCAGACAATATCATGATCGTGGGATAGGCTGGGTTGTTACAAATGGTATCAGAGCCAGGTTCCATTTGATCTTCCGGTGAGGACGTTGGGACCTTCTAGGGGGTGGGGTGGATTATAGCTATCTTATATTGAAGGAGGAGGATCCTGAAACACCCCTTTATAATGTGGTGTGGACAACTCTCCCATTATGAGGCCTTTTCCTGTGTAATGCTTGATGGATAGATCCCAATGAATGAAAATCCATCTAGGCTAGGCCTAATGTGGAAAAAATCATGAACGGGGGATGGACTGGTCTGTTATAGGTTCTATAGATGAAAAACAACCTCAACGTAACTCAACCTAGATTCTTTATCTTGAAATAGGTCTGAAGAATATTAGATATATTTTCTATCATAGAGCTTAAACTCCTACACACTAGAACATCCATGTCAAAGGGTAAGCATCTATTTGCGATTGACCACCTTTACGGTTGAATAAATTAACTATGCTTAGAACATGTTCCAAAAAATTATCCTACAGGACCTTTGATTCCTCATGATCCCCAAGGAACAAGATTCACCACTTCCTCACTAATCCATGTAGCTTCATCACATCCAAAGAATCCCTATGATTCTTTCGATCTTGGGTCAAATTGAAGGATATCTCAACAACTTCCAACAAGTATTTTATCACTGATTTAAAAATTAATCCCACATACTTTTGCAAAATATATTGATGAAATCTCAGATAATCCTCCTCCATGTATCGTCGTTGTTGACCACTACTCTGTAGAGATCTTCTAACATGACCTATTGAACATATTAGGCATGAACCTAATGAGGATGTTGACTGGGTTCCATGCCCGAAAAAGAATAATGGTTAGAGAATCCTAACCCTGGAATATGACATATATAACATAAATTAATAAATTTGGGGTTTAACCTAATATCATGGTCTACCCATTTCAGAAACATGTGAAAATAAGAATGATGCATTAACCTTTCCTAGGACTCTACACAATAACTAGTATGAATTTATTTAGAAATCTCAGTTAAATTAAATGTCCATGAATCAGATCACAGAGTGGCTTAAATAACCATATCTCAACCAGTCTCCCTTGTTTACATCAATTACTAAATTTAGATGGCACCATTTCCCAACCAAACCATATAGTCCTCACATATACCTAACTCCAAAATCCTTTTATTCCCTCAAACTAAACCTTTTATACCATTCAATCATGAACCCTCCACCAAAAGAGTACCCTTCCTGATCTGGAAATGAGGGAAGGGAGATAGTAACTTCCCAAATCCTATCTGTAATTGGCCAAAATTTGGCAATATGCTTTGAGGTTGTATCATACATACAAATGGGAGGTATTACCCTCTAAGAGAACATACATAAGAAAGAGATAATTCAAGTACACTGATCAACTTCTACTCATAATTATAAATCAAACCCAAGTGTATATATGTAATTTCAAACAATTTTGGAACAACTTAAAGGAACTACAAGTTCCAAAAAGAAAAACATGGCAGTGACTGTGGAGCCCAAATAGCTCTGAAATAACCATGAGAAAGAAATATCCCTCCTTATCTCCAACATTCACCTAATTGAATGAAAAATAGTATATATATACATAGGATGGTCATAATAGGAATACTTAGTAGGATCCTCCCTGGAGCCTCTCATGAAAAATATAAACAATGCATACTAAAGCCCAGTGAATAACAAGTGAAACAAACACATCACCTAAATGGGTAAACTATATTCCCAGCCTCACCATGACCATCTCTCATTAAGTAAGAAAAATATAAGATCATATATTATATAAATAAAATAAGTGTACCCCTCTACCTCTTCCCTATTGGGTTTTGGATCAACCCCATTGTCGTATGTCATGAGTCATCTCTCTCCAAAAGAATCCATCTCGAAGACACATTGGCTAAGTATTACTACATGAACCTCATGCATAACATCATCTCATCATCCCATCCACCTATATATATAGTAACCATGTAATTTATAGGATCCACCAAAACCTGTATATTGTGCATTATAATCAGGTATTATACATTCATCCACCACAACTTATACACCCAGTATGTATTGTAAGGTGTCACAATTCATACACATCAGACATTTAATAATAATTATGATAAGATAACTGGAGATACATGTTTATGAAATAACCCTAATAAATTAAAAATATCTAGAAACATATATGAGGAAACTAACCACCTTGCATACTGGCACATATTATTATCCAGAGAAGAGAGAAGGGTCATAGGGGATAGTCATCCATCTGCCCCGCACCAACATGATTGTTATGGAAAACATCATCCTGGAGTCTTCTAGGTTTTAGTCACCCTACATAAAAGGGTGGGTAGAATATTAAATCACAAAACATATTGGATATAATATATGTCACAAACACACTATGGGAATAACCTAGTCCTAGGCTCCACTGCAACTATCATCACTCGGACACCAGACTACCATTTCTGGGGACTAGTTATCCTATTATAAAACACGAAGTTAAGAATACTTACATTAAATAATTCCTTTAATTTTTAAATTTTAATTTATAAAAATTAATTCATTATCCATTAATTAATATTTTACTTAATTACGTTTTATTAACCATCAGTTTTAAGTACATTCCCTCTAGGCATAATCCAATCGAGTATATGGTTTCTCAAGATTAATATCTTTTCTATAATTTAACAAGAACTAAACCTATAGCTCAAGTAATTCATTGTTATTTTATGATTACATAATTCTAGGTACTATAGGAAGCATCCTCATCTACCCTCAAATTGTTGAATAACCAAGCACATCAAGATACCTCAGGTGGGGGGAAAGGAATGCAGATAAATAAACAGCCCGACCGTCTGGTCTTTAAATAGATTTTTAAGAAAACATTAAATATTTAATAACTTAAATTGCTAATATTATATTCAACTCATCCCATAAAATTTTATGTAATCCACAACACATTCATTCATATCATTATGCATCTCTCCATCAAAAATATCAACTATTGTCACAAACACAGGACTCCCTTCCTGTATCCCATTACCCATCCTAGGATCACATCACATAATATAGAAAAACGAACATTTTTATAAAAACATAATGAAGAAACAATCAGTGAGGAAAACATGGAATATAGGCACTAAAATAATACTTTTATCCATTACATGAAAATGGGATCTCACAGTCCTAAACACAAGTCATTCATCCTTCATAAGAAAACAATCTCACTCAATCCCAAATATTTATCTTTATAAAACAAATGGTTTTTATTATACCTTAAATTATTCAATTAAAGTATTATATATTACAAATATGGGTAACCTAAGACATCAAATATCACAAGCTATCATTTTTTAAACATTCTTTATAGCATCACATCCAATTTCAATTATCCATGAGAAGAAAAAACATGTCATTTATTATTATCATAAAAAATCATTATAACATCATGTTCTTTATCCAATTACCATAGCACAGAAAAGAAAAACATAAATTTAAACATCAATTAAGAATAAAATGATTTCATTGAATTTTTTTAAAAAATGGTTTCATTAAACATGCATCTTTAGATTTATATCCAAAAAAACAATTTAACAGATTTATGTTCTTTACCAATTCAATTGAACAAAATCGTAATCCAAGAATAAATAATATTATAAAATAATAATAACCTATATTGAACATTACCTATAAAGTCAGGAGGCAAACTTTTATTATATAGAAAACATATTTTTTTCTACAACCATAAAAAGTTCCTATTTAAACCGATTTATTCTTTATTAGGTTTTCTTCCACCTCTATAAAAATAAGTTAAAGCATGGTCAATTTAATATTTAATTAAAAAAAGATAATTGAATCCCCTACCTTAAGAAATAAAAATATTTCAAATGATAGTAGAATAATAATGAGGATATATGATTACCATTTCATAAGAAAATGACATCCCTATAAGGAAGTTTCACCACGACCATGCAAACAACAACAAGAGAAACACTATTTGAATGATAGAGATCAAATTATAAAGCATGAAAAGAATAACAAGATGAAAACAATAATTAATAGAGAATAAAATGTATGAAAAGGGTTATAACTCATCTTGGATCACCACATATTAGTCCCTATAAGACGGGAGTAGATTTCGATCGAAAGGGGGATTCAAGGCCATCGAAAAGAACTCAGGGGTGCATAAGTCTTGAGAGAGAAGGATGAGAGAAAAATGTTTTTAGTGGGGGTTCATGTATCTAATGTCCAATAGAAAATTATAAAGCCATGAAATTTCCTCCTATACCATGAAACATACAACTTAGTCCATGATGGAGTCCCCCTAGACTACAACACAACTTTCTTGGTCAAACCGCATTTGAATAACATGATACCTCCAATGATGCAGATCCTATAAAATCTAGGATGGACTATGACACATCAAAAACAACAATGTAACAAACACAATTCACCAAGAAGGGAGACCATTCCACAACCCACCGTCATGTTACAAATACCCCAAAATTGGAGTAATTTCACAAACCATCCCATATACCATGGTACGTTGATACGTGAGACATATCTGACATTGTTTGAAGGGAATTTCCAATCCCCATGGGTTGAAAAAATTACCTACCATCATACATTAATAAAAAGAGAATTATTTTTCCCTAAAATAGTGGAAGATAATAGGATAAAAATTTTTATATTAACCCTCCTCAAATAGAAAATACCAAAAGTCAAATAGGTAAAATAGTACCCAAGAATATATATAAACAATTCAAAGAAACTGCAATATCAATAGACTAATGTCTCAAAAACCCCATGTTACAGGTGTCCCTCAACTCCACTAGTCACCACCACCACTTTATAGTCCCAAGGATCAAGAAAATCCTGCACCACTAAGTAGTGTGTTTCCTTTAACCTAAATCAGCATAAGAAGATCTAAAAATGTATGAAGTCAAAGTTAGGGTTTGAGATATAAAGCTCAGTAGGGACTCAGAAAATGTTCCATAATATATTACATAACAATAAATCAATCATCCTATAAATTAAAATAAAAAATACATAGAATATCACATTTTTTTTATATTTTAAGAAAATTATTTCTTTTCAATAGATGGAAAAAGTTTCAAGAATGGATTAAATAAAATTTTTATACAAATCATTTATATAAATCATTTGGTATGTGTAAATAAAATTTATTATCAATGGAATATATAATAAAAATAAAAAAATAACCATGTTTGGCTTCTCTATAACACATTAGTTTCTGGATATTGGATCCTCGCAATTTTCAAATCAGTGCCACGACTAAACATGTGTGAACATGTCCCTCTCACTCAGGATAAAATGAACACATCAACATCCCATCCACAATAATCATGCCTAAATTGGTTTTTGATATATTTTTTTATCATTAATAAATTACTATGGTATAAAGATCCTAACAATATTTTCCCAAATAACCGAATAACTACCCAGGATTTCATGTGTTCAATCAATAAAGGAATAATTGGAAAATCATCTAATTTCAAATCAATAATCATTTAAAATTCAATTACACAATTTTCAGTTTCAATATGAAAATTTAATTCAAAAATGAAAACATGTTTTTTTCAACATTTCAAGCCTTTTTCAATATAAAACCGATCATTTGATTTCATCATTTAAATTTAATTCAGTTTTCTCAAAAAAATTCTAAAATAATTTAATTAATTCCATCATTTTCAAAATTCACCCCATAATTCCAATTCCATCAGAATTGGAGGTTTTATAAAAATTCATTCAATTTAAAATTAAATTTTCAAATCATATCAATTTCAGATTATATAAATCAATTGAATTCTATTTATAAAAATTCAAAAAAATCAAGGTTTCCATTATGTAGAAAATATCAAATGAAACCACATACCTTTAATCAAAGAAATAAAATGACTAACACTCACAATAGGAATTCCAATGACGATTGAATGTGAAGACGATATAGAAAAACAACCTAGAATAAATATCCAATCAAATATAATTGAGATCCATAAAAAAGATAATATAGTAGTCTATGAGGAGGAGGATAAGAAAGGACATATAAAACAATACAATAGGAGATCCACTTACCTGGAGGCAATTAATCCTGATCAAAACTGCTTTGATCCACCATGAAAAGGGTTTCGAGGAGTTTGAACTTCTTGTAGAGATCCTTTAAAGATAAGGAAAACGTTTACGATTGATTGGTGGTTGTCTAGGGGTTAAACCCGTGGATTTGGGATTTTAAAATTAATTTTCAAAGGAATTAAATTCTATGCACATGGTTTCTTAGGGAGGGCCTCACGATTAGAAAAACTATATCCCTAACTGTAAACCCCATTTGGAATCACTCACTAAGGGTTCACAACATCCCCTAGGTGGGAGAATTGTTTGGTTAAAAATAATACAATATTTTAAATTACCCATGCCTGATGCTACACAGTTTGAAAAAATCATGCCCCCCATCTATTGCACCATCAAAGGTTGCATGGATTTCTTTGACAGATTGCACAGTTTTCACTAAACATTCTCCAACTATTCTGAGCTCAAAAGGATTTTGAAATTCTCCAAATTTCACTCGAATCATCCCAAAACAAGAACAAACCAAAAAGAGATAAAAAAGGGGTAAGGAATATGTAAAAAAATAAAAAGATGTTAATACTACCACACCATAAAAACTTTACGTCCCAAAAAATATTATCAATAATTTTTAATATCAAAGAGATGTGGACAATTCTCTCTCACTAGTTCCATACACTCCCATTTATCATGGGAGAAGAACCATGATACCAATGAAATATGACCAAAGGTATCATCCAACCATGAATTACCTTTTTATTTGAATCCACAGTCCATATTAGATGCTCATTCATAGATAAATCAGGCTTAATATCAAGATCCTACCAACTGAACATATGAGATAGGTCATAGAGATACTTATGAAGACACAATACATGGAACCCATTATTTATCAACATCACCTATAGTGTAAGTTCTAAATGGTAAAACACATTACCTACAAAATTAATAACCCCAAACTTTTCCACAAACCATGGTGTAAGATCATCTTTCCTCCTAAGTCATCAAGGATCCATATGAGGTTAAAATCCCAAGATAACCTAATAACCAACCAAAACATTCAATAATCACTCTCACAAAAAAATTTGTGTCATCACCCAAACTGGTGTCCAACCCGGTCCGTGGAAAGGACTGAAGGGCATTCCCTATCCCAACAGGCAAGAAAAAGTTCTCGGGTACCATAAATAAAGAGTGTGAATGATTTAACTAAATTTATATGCATTAAAAAACGAAATGAATCAATAAAATAAATCCAAAAATTCAAACCAAACAAACCATATACAATTATCAAAATTGATTTACAAGGTTTAGTTCAAAACACAACAAGGAAAAAATGGGAACCCCAAGTATATAAAATGAACAACCACATGGAAATGGGGTAACCACCCTCAATCCATCTCCACGAAGCCGCACCTAGAAAAACCTCTAGTATCCCAAAACACTATCTCCAAAGGCCTTTCCCTTTCATCTGTCAAACATTACAAAGTCTACAAACACCCAAAGGTGTAGTAGGGTGTGATCCTAATCCCAGTAGGATGCCTCCTCATTCAAGATTCCACACTATAAACATTTTAAGACAAATAACTTGCATGTTTTTATAAAATGTAAATGTTTGTAAAAATTTTAAGGAAAGAAAATTTAAATGAGAAACAAATTTAATGAATGAAACTATAGGGAAAACACACTTTCTTTTGAAATTACCAACCAAATGTACCATATTATGATGGTAAGTACGATATATCAAATGAGAACTAGTCATGGGAAATACCCCTAGGAACTAGATAGCAATGTGACCCTAGGTACCTCATATATCAGTGAAATGTGGTTTAGAAACCAAAACAAATAGATTTCCCATGCACAAGCCACTATAGTGGAGAAACATCCAAAATTCTAGTGGCCATGAATCAACATCCTTGTTTAGTTAGTTTTGTCATTATCAAACCTACTAAGTGAAACCGAGCCATAGACACTTTTGAATCACTAACATATTAGTCCTAGTATTCCCACCTAGATACTCAGGTTTCTTTTTTGTTATCAATCAAGTTTCAAATGTCAAAAACACCACTTGTACATTTCATCGACCAAACAAGGACTTACATATCACATGCCACTACTTACACACCCAAATTCCAATCTAAAATCATACACGTACCAAAACCTTTTCAAAATATGTTCCTCCACTCTAACATAATTAAATAAATCATTTAAACAATTTAGAAAACAATTTCAAGAAGCATTACAAGGAATTTACATCAAAAAATGAACGCAAAACCTTCTTTAAAAATCAACCGCATGCCAACTCCATATCAAAACATGATTCAAATCTCTTACATAATTTAATAAATCAATATCATAATTTATAAAACACAACCAAGTGATGCAACAAGGTATTACATAATAAACACACCCAATTTTATATATAAATTCCATTTAAAAATTAAATTAATATTTAATCCTATCAAAAACCACTTTCTCACTGACCAAAATAATCATGTAAGATGCTAAATTACTCAATCATGGAAAATAAATTCACCAAATATTGTCTATACATGGAAACACCTACCTTTGGTGTAAAAATACCCAAAAATCAATGTGAATCTCCAACTGTACCTCAACCACACCACAAGAAAGAAAA
The DNA here is from genome assembly GCA_963277665.1 of Viscum album. Taxonomy (NCBI): domain Eukaryota; kingdom Viridiplantae; phylum Streptophyta; class Magnoliopsida; order Santalales; family Viscaceae; genus Viscum; species Viscum album. Next base: position 165,402,837 of record OY728121.1, on the reverse strand, counting down.
ATGAACCTTAATCACAAAGATCAAACCCAAAAACTCAAGTTTAAAACCTTGAAATGAAACCACAACTACTAGAAAATTAGAACCCTAAGAAGGAAGGAAGTAACCCTAAAAAAGAAGGAAGAAACCTAAGATAAATACACATACATGAAGAGTTATAAATTTTACCTAGAAATACCCATAAAAATGGGTGTCCAAAGGATCTTGAGGGAGCATGGAGTCCTTTATGGATAAAAATAAAATGTGTGGAAGAAGATGGTCAGAGCATGTTTTAAATCTGAAAATGAAAAAATGGTAAAATTTCAATTTCTAATGATATGGACATTGTGAATGGTTAGTCCAAATTGTTTAATAAACTAGAAAGAAATTTTTCACTTGCACTATCTAGAAAACATAGTTATCTTGTCCGAGGTGGATGACCGTGTGGTAGCCATGTGGTAGGCTCTTCCTTCTACCACATAGTTTTCTTGGTTGGGTGCAAGATTTACACTAATCGTTCACCAACCTTCCGTATGGTTCTGTCCACCCAAAAACATCCATTTTTCTCCAAAATTAAAAATTAAACCTATAGGAAAAGATATACCATAAATAAGAAGGAAAAATACCGGAAAAAAATACATGGATGTGACGATTATCCACACAATGAAAACTTTCTTCCCCCAAAAAGTCATCTTGATTCTTGGTTAGAAACTTAAAATATATATTCTTTCTCAACTGATGAATTATACTCCCAATTATCATGCAAGTCATTAATATGTGGCCAAAGTACATGGACCGAAATAATATAATTCCCATGAAGCAATTTCCCTTGGGAATCCAGTTTATGCATCGTCTATTCAAAAACAAATAAATAAAGCTCTATCTTCAACTCTTCCTAATTCAACACACAGGACAGATACATATAATACTAATTTATTTGGGATACATAAAATACCTCACGAATTTATGTCAAATAATAAGGAAAATATAATTGGTATGCTACATTTCCAATCCTCTCAATGATTTCATATGGTCTGACATACATTAGAGTTCGCTTTCCCTATTTTCCCAAATGATGGTGACCCAAGCGAGGGGCCACTTTCAAGAACACCTGATCACAGATAGAAAACTCTATATTTCAATGTCTCTAATCATAATTAGATTTTTGGTGACAATAAGATTCCAATAACCACTACATGATTAATTGGACATTCCTGGACATCTCTTCACAAGGCATGGTCACAAAAGTGAGGTCACGTTAACCTTATCCCAATATAATGGAAACTGACACAACCAACCATATAATTCCTCAAAAATATCCATTCAAATTAAAGATTGGTAACTATTATTATAGGTGAATTAGACCAATACCAAATGGATATCCCATAATCCTTCAAAATCTAAAACTCAAGCCCGAAGCATGTCCTCCAAAATCTGATTTTCCACTCTCTCTGACCATCTATTTGAGGATGGTCTACCGTACTCATCTTAATAGGAAAACCCAATGCCTTTTGAATTCCTTCCTAGGAGAAAGAGGTAAAACATGGGTCACTAACTGAAACAACTTCTTACAAAACACCATAAAGCCTTACCACCTCATGAACATACAATCAACCAAGATCACCAACCTTAGCTGGATTTATGATAAGAATGAAATTGGAGTATTTGGTCAAACAATCAATTACCACCCAAATAGAATTCCTTAACTGAGGTGTATGAGGTAAGATAACAATGAAATCCATGATGAAATCATCCGAAATACAAGTCAGAATAAGTAATGATTGATGTAAACCAGAGGTCCTTTGATGCTCTTCATTTACCTGCTAGCACGTATAACACCTCAATCTTAAGTTAGCTATGTTATGCCTCATGCATGGCCACCAGAACTACCAAAAAACTAAAAATTACATCTTGGTAGCTCCAGTATGAACAACCCACATAGAGTGGTGGCTATCCTACATCACCACATTCCTAAAAGGCAACTAAACTATGAAACATCCCTTAAATAAAAATATTCCCTAAGGAGACGAAGACCAATTAGCATATGTCTCCCCACCATGCATAAATTTCATAGAATTCTGACACAACTCATCACCAGTTTTCTTCCACTTAATCAACTCCAGAAGAGAAGTATTTTGTTAGGTTCACAAGGATGAATATCCTGAGAGGGGAGGGGGTGAATCAGGGTATGACTAATTAAAAATTAATGCCTGTTCTGATCCTGTTTCGCTGTTAAGACAAGCCCTCTTCTCTCTCTTTCACGGTACATAATATAAGAAGAAAGTAAAGATTGAACAGGACACAAAAAAATTTACTTGGTTCACCCCCACTAGGCTACATCCAAGGAGCATACACCGACAATGTGTTGATGTACCAAATCCACTAGAAGCGCATTGCTGTTTACAAGGTTAGGGATAGATCATTCCTATTACCAGGCTCACTACCTTTACAATGTTTAGGGTCAGGTCACTACATTCCCAAGGGTCACTCCCTGTATCTCTCTCTTTGTCTCACTACTAGTGGAGAGGACACCTTCTTCCCCTTCCTTTTCTAAATGCTCTTTAAAGGATCCACGCAGAGTATATAGACATGTAGGTCTCTTTATTATCACTAATGAATGCATCCTCTATTGAATGTAGATGCTCTGTTGAAGACCACCATTCACCCGTAGATGAATCTCACATTGCACTGAAGGTATTGTGCAATCTTGAAGCTTTCACGCTTCCCAAAAACACTACTGTGAATCAAACTTACATGGTTCCCAACTCTAAGTCGGTACTCAATTCAAAAATGGCATGCAAGTCCACCTCAAATACTTGTGGGACACAAGCCTCTACTGCTCCAAACATGCATGACGCAACTCATTTTACACCCAAACCAATATTGGCCCACAAATAACACCTGTCATGCAACATATACATGCACAACACACCACCAATTCTGTGAACACCACACCTATGACACAATAGATCTAATTTTCTTTATGTTTTGAACTCTTACAGAATGGGGATGGGTCGACCTGTATTTATAGGCATTTTGAAAGCCTGCGCGACAACGCGCAGGTCCAACCGCCCAAGCCTTTGTCGTGCTACTCACTTGCGTGACCACACCAATACATGCGCGACCATATTTACATTTCCATATATTGAAGTTATAATCTTGAAAAAAATAGGCGCACAAGTTTCCAATCATTCTTGGCATCGACGCGCAATTCCTTTCTTAGCGCGTAGGTCACTTGCATGACCAAACCCAACACTGGTGCGGCCCTTATCCCATTGCCATTTTTCCATGTTATGATCTTGAAAAACACATGGCGTGCATGTTTCCTCTCCTTCAAGTATATAGTGCACAAGTCCCTTTTCCAAAAACCACATTTCTTCATATGTCAATTTTTAGGCCCAAAAATTTGTCAAACACTGGAAAATGGCACCACCTTTTGTTTTCTCTTTTTGTACTGCCTCCAGATCATCCATTATTTATTAGATATTCTTGAATCATTCATGGATCATTATCCACAACTCTTGAACTCAACATGCCACCAGGAAATCAACTTTTTCAACAAATTTGTATGTCATAGTTTGCTTTTTCATCAATCACAACACAGATGTGCACTTTGTCAACAAACACAATCACCTAAAAAATTCATCAATGATTACTTGAGGGATTTTTTCCCACCATATTCAACTAAAATAATTCTATGAACGCACCTCTATTATACTCATTGGTCTCCAAGTGAATCTATGAAAAGATCCCCGTAAAGGTCCACTCGTTACTGGACTTTATCAAAGCCTACACCAAAAATTTTCTTCTCAAGGCATCAACCACCACATTAACTTTTATAGGGTATTAATGATATCAAAATTGATCCCCTACAAATAATCGATCCATAAACGATGCCTTAAGATCAAATATTTTTGGGAGAAAATTGAGGATATGATATTATGGTCAGAATGGACCATAAACTTCTCCCCAAAAAGTAAATGGTGCCATGTCTTCACCTAAAAATTTTTAATTCCATGTCATTGGTCAGGTAATTCATTTCATGATTTCTGAGTTAGAAATAATAATATGAAACTACATGATCATCTTTAATGATCACACACCCGATTCCCATACTTGAATCATGAAAATGAATCATGTAGTCCTTTCTAAACTTTGGAAATATCAACACAAGTGATGTGGTCAATCGCCACTTAAAATCCTCAAAGTATTCCTAACATTATGGGATCCATTCAAAATTTACCCCTTTATGGGTGATTGTGGTCATGGAAGAAGAAAGATAAGAGAAATCCCAAACAAACTTCCTACAATACCCTTCCAATTGATGAAAACTCCGGATCTCAAACAGATTCTTCGATTTCTACCACAAAATAATTACATTGATGTTCTTGGGGTCCATAGAAACCCCCTACTGTAATATCACATGAACTAGAAGATTCATCTCCCTAATCCAAAATGTGATCTTTGAAAACTTTTCATAAATTCAATGATCCCATAGAGTTCCCAACATGATCCAAAAATGATGATCATGCTCTTCCTCGGAGCCAGAGTAAACTTAGATGTCATCCACGAAAACCACAATGAAGGATTCAAGATACTGGTGGAACACTCTATTCATGAGTTTTATAAAACTATTGGATCACTAGTCAATCCAAAAGGCATTACCAAATACTAAATGTTGTTGTACTTTGTTCGGAAATCCATATTCAGGATGTCAACCTCTCTCACCGTGACTTGGTGGTAACTCGAATGCAAGTCTATCTTGGAAAACCACCTTTTCCTATTCATATAGTCAAAAAAGTCATCATTTCAGGGTAAAGTGTATTTATTATTAATTATTACCATATTTAGATTACGGTAGTTGATGCACAACAGAGAGATCCATCGTCTTTCTTTGTGAATAGAACAGGATCATACCAAAGAGAGATTTTTGGGTGAATGAACCCTTTGGATTTGAAATCATCCGTCTATATCATTAATTCCACCAGCATGGTGGGGGCTATATGATATGAGATAAGAGAAATCAACTATGTTCTCGGTGCCAAATCAATCGAGAACTCCTCGTCTTGCTCTTGGGGTAATCCAAAAACATCATATAGAAATACCTCTGGGAACTTATCCATTATAATAGTCAATCCACTCTTAGGAGAACCAACATCATCCTCTGTAGTTAGTGAAGATAACTAAAAGACAATATTTCCCAACATTGGGAGTGGTTGTCTCACACAACCTGACCGAGGATCCAATTCCCCCAGAAATACTCAAGGACTCCCATCAATTTCCATGAAACTCACATATCATCTATAGCTATAAATATTTTCATGGAAGCACACAAACTAATACACAACAAGGATTACATAAAAATGTTCTATATACAAGACATGAAAATCCTACTCCATCTCCTAACCTAACATGGAGATCACACAATACAGGCACAAGAAACCCTATTCCTTGTTCTTACCCAACGACGTCACCAACACCACAACAAAAGACATCATCTTGGTTAGCATGTTCAAAATATTTATAAGACGTGGAGAAATTAAAGAAATAGATGTACTGATATAATATAAAATAGTTTCTATATAAGATGAAATCTTAATGGTACATCAAACTATCGAGGGACCTACATCTTGTCCTGTTGGAGCCTAATCCACAACATGCAGATGCCGGGTCTCTTTCTGAGAATGACCGCTCACCTGCAGCTTTTACCTAAACTAGATCTTCCCTATAGATGACCCAATCCTACTACCCTGACCACCAATCTAATATCCCATCATCCTGGATGGCCTTGACTGAACTGACACACCCCTAGAATCCATAGATCATGCCCAAATCTAGTATGGGAACGTCTCTTTGAAAAAATGATACAAGTTTCCCATAAACCCAAATTTATGAAAATCCCTAGTGGAGATGTACATGTATCTAAAATGTGACATTTCCTCCCACACTAATATAACAAGACATTCCCTTCCCCATAATAAAAATATGATGTCTTCATTGAAAGATGTGTTAAACTTCAACCAAACTTATTCACTTACTCATCCTGCTTCCTCTTCTTCTTAGATAAAATGCCACTTTCCGTCACTTATATTTCCGTAAAGGAAATAGACCTTCCCTTGTGATCAATTTCCACCATACCAGCTCGATCAATTATTTCATCATAGGTCTTCATCTTGAACATGAATAACTGAGAATAGATCTCTGACTGTAAATACCTTTCAAACTTCTAAGCCTTCATATGCTCATTAGAGACTATTTTGGGTATAGATTGGACTAGATCAAAAAAGTGGTTGGCATACCCGATCATTGACTGGTCCCCCCTGAATAAGATCCAAAAACTCCAAGGATCTGTAGTAATCCAAGAACTCATGATAGTACTGGTCATTGAAGATAGCATTAAAGTCATTCTAGCTCATCTTCTTATAATATCTATCCTAAAGCACTAATTCCCACCAACTTTGACTAGGACCCTCTAGAAAGAATTAAGAGAATTTCATGCTATCATTTTCAGGTGTGACTATAAATTCAAACATGCACTCGATATTCAAGCCACTCATATTCTTTCTGAGGCACTGTGTTACCTCAGAATGTAGGAGGATTGTTCTTGAGAAACTCCTAGTCTTTGTCCTTCCTAGGACCAGATTCTTCTTCCCTAACAAGAGCAGGAGAAGTAACCAATCCCTGTCTCAGAGCCTGAATATCTCATACCGCATCTTCCACCAATCTCTAATCAAGTGTAATGATAGAACTCTCTATTAATTCCTCCGGTGGTTTTAAGGAAGCTCTTTGGGGAGGCATGTTTCTACAAAAATTAATAGTCACAATGGAAAACATGAGTACATAATTTCTGAAAAATTTCAGTAATAACATCAAATATAAATAAATAAAATGTATCAAAACATCAAAATGACCAAACCACTTCACCCCTGCCCAATGTCCATGCACTTTCTGTATCATGTACATCCTACATAGAAGAGATGTCAAAAAAATCCCAACATCCCATAGTGACTCGAGGTCTGTCATGATGTGTGTCGACCAAGAACCCTACTCAAAACTAGATCTCTGAGCCTCAATAGTCCTAGTTATTGTCTAACCAGACTCATCTCTAAGTAAATGACCCAATGAGATAAACCTCCCTTTGATAGTATTTTCTCATGAACCAAGCCAGGTTGTCATCCAAATCGACACTCGACCTAGTATGTGGAAAGGCATAAAGAGACATACCTATCCCCATGTGTTAGAACATGTTTTGGGTATCAAAAATAAAGAGTGATAATTATTTATCCAAATTTATATGCAATAAAAAACTGAAAAACATCAATAAACCAAAGCTGAATATTTAACCCAAACTAACCTTAATAAAATTTTAGTATTGAGTTTAATTGTTTAGGTCAAAAAAACATTGATACAAAAAAATAAACCAAAAGTATATTTAAAAATCTACCACATGGAAAGGTGACACCACCCTCAATCCATCTCCACAATGCCACAACAAGGAAAACATCTAGCAACCTGAACCACCATCACCAAAGGAATTTCCGTTACATGTGTCAAAAATTACCAATTCTACTTACATCCAAAGGTTTTAGTAGGTTGTGAGCCTAATCCCAATAGTATTTCATAGAATATAATATTTCATGCTAAAAACATTATAAGACAAATAACTTTCATGTTTTTATAGAAAGGAAACACTAGTAAAAATTTAAAGGATAGAAACTTTAAATGAGAAACAACTTTAATGAAAGAAACATAAGGGAAACACTAGATTTTTAAATTACCACCCAATCATATGGAATGCTGAAAGCAAGTGTGATAGAGGCAATGAGAACTAGTCATGGGAAATACCCCTAGGAACTATCTAGAAAAGGGTCCCTAGGTGCCTCAAATATCAATGAAATGTGGTATAGAAACCATGACCAATAACTTTATCTTGCATGATCCACTAGAGAGGAGAAAAATCGAAAATTCTAGTGGTCTAAAATTATAATCCATGTTTATTTAGTGTTGTCATCATCAAACCCTCTAATTCAAACTGGGCCATAGACACTTCTGAATCAATAGTATATTAGTCATTGTCTTCCCACCTAGATACTTGAGTTTCCCTTTTGTGCTCAATCATGTATGACATGTAACAGAACACAATTTGAATATTTCATCAACAAAATAATGAATTTTATATCACACACCACCACTTTCAAACTGAAATTCTATTCTAAAATCATTTGAACACCAAAAACTTTTCCAAATCTGTTCTGCAACTCATACTTAATTTAATAAATCCTTGAAATAAATTCTAATTTTTTTAAGAAACACTATAAGGCTTTTACACCAAAAATGAACCCAAAACCCACTTTTAAAATCAACTACATGCCAACACCATATCAAAACATGATTTGAATCCCTTACATAATTTTATAAACCAATTTCACAATTTATAAAGCACAACCAAGTGACACCAAAATATTTTACATAATAAACGCACCTAATTTCACATTGAAATGCCATTTCAAAATAAAATTCTTGTTTGATACTATTAAAAACCAATTTTCAACACCCAAAATATTCAGGTAACATTATAAATTACTCAATAAATAAAAAAAATTTAACCATATAATTTATATACATGGAACCACCTACCATTGGTGTCAAAATGCGCAAAAATCAGTGTGAATCTCCAACCACACCACAAGAATGAAAAAACGAACCCTAATCATCAAAATTTGACCCAAAAAAAACAATATTAAACCATAGGGGTGAAACCCTAGATGTTGGAAAATTATAACCTCAAGAAAGATGGATGAAACCTTAGAAAATGAAGGAAAAACAAGAGATAAATCAACTTACAAGAAGAGTTTTGAAGTTTCCACACTAAATACCATTCAAAAATGGGTATCTAGGGGAGATTAATGGATCATAGAGACCTTCTATGTATGAAAATCCTAAGTGGGGAAGAAGATGGAAAGAATAGGGTTTAAATTTAAAAATTGAAAAATGGTAAAATTTAAAATTTTTAATGTGTTAGACATTGTGTATGGTTAGTCTGCATGATTTAATGAAAAATGAAAAAACTATGGGTATTCTCAGTCTAGAGAAAAAAAATTACATGGGCCATGGAACACGACCATGTAGTATCAGTGCGATAGGTTCTAACTTCTATCGTACAATTCTATAGGTTGGGTGCACGATTTACACAAATCATGCACCAATCGTAGGCCTAGGTCTATCCACCCAAAACATCCAATTTCCAGAAACATTAAATAGGGAACCTAGGGGAAAAGAAAGACAAAAAAATAAGAATGAAAAAATACCTTAAAAAAGACACAAATTTTAAAATCAACTATGATTACCTTTATAATATTTTTATTGGCTTTTTTGCATCAAAATTATCTAAAAAATAAACTGAATATGTGTCTTCGTCTCTTAGACCAAACTAGGTCCAACCAAGGAACATTAAAAAATCTCATACCAACACAACAAATATTTTTATAGGAATTTACAAAATTTCTCAGAGGGATCCATATGTATTGTGAACTAGTAACTTTTATTGTAAGAAAACTAAAAAAATCAAAAATAGACATCCCAAACTCCACCAAAATTGGGGATGTAAGCAATGATCATGTCATACAATATATTTATAACATGTTATGTCTAACCACACATTGATAAATGATATTCCATACTCAAGATCACATGATATACCATTGACTCCTTGAGGATTATCCAAAAACAATAAGTGAAACATGGATATCTATCAGAGACTATCATATATAGAACACCATGCAACATGACAACCTCATGTATGTACAGGATTCAAAATTACATAACTTTGGTTGTATAATGGGTGCGTATAAATTGAGATAATTTGGTCATCCAATCGATTATAATCCATATTGTGTTCTTATTCTATGGTGTATGCTGCAAACACACCCAGAAATCCATAAAATTATCATCCCATGTCCAAGTTAGAAATGGAAGGTTCTGGAGAAAACCTGAAGGTTTTTGGTGCTTGACCTTTATCTATTGGAATGTTTAATAATGTGAAATAATGTCTGGAATGTGTTGTCTCATGCATGGCTACAATAATCATCTCTTTATTTCATAAAACATATTCATGTTACCTAGGTGAACTACCCATTGAGAAATATGATAGTATCCCATCACAACCTTCTTTATATAAAAAGGAACAAACTACTAGTTCTAGAAACATAGAATACCCTTCAGGGAGAAATTTCCCTCATGAATGCTCCCCCCAGTATAAAGAGAGTTCTTAATTCTAAATAATTCATCATCACATTGTGGGTATCAAAGAATAATCTTAATAAGAGATGAGTTAAAATGAACACACATAAAAATATCTTTATACCCATTATCCTAGACTCTCAAGTGAAACTGTGTAAAGAGAGCCATCAAATTCCACTGTTATGATTATTATTTCACAGATTGGGTTGAAAATTTTCTTCTCAAAGAATTAATGAAAACATTCCACTATCCTAATATATAACAAATTTCAATCCCAAATGACTATAGGTAATCCACCCAATGCCTCGAATAAATATTAAAATCTTTTTGAGACAATATATGACTAATGATTTTGTGATCAAAATAAATGGTAATACTCTTTCCAAAAATGTAATGTCCCTAAACATTTTGAGACTACATGATGGATGTAATTTTGATATAATGGATAGTATAGTTATCCTACTGTGGCCTAAGATATTTTCATAAATAGGTGACAATGTGATCACCCTACATAAGAACTAAACCCAGACATAAACATGATGAATCAAAGAAGACCACATAGCTATTCCTGGCCTCTCGAAGATTTAAAAGTAGTGAAAAAATAAAAATTCATTTCAACTCAATGAATTAGATTCAATACATATCATACTAAACAAACATCACTTCTTTACAAGTTAGAGTGGTAATTAGAGAATAAAACCTTGAGAAAACATTTATAAACCGAAAATAATACCTTACTAAACCCAAGAATCCATGAATATTAAAAAAATTAATGGTTTCTCCCTGTTTATAATAGATTTCACCTTCTCAGGATCAGTTGAAAATACCTTGTCTTGAGACCATTCTTCACAAGAAATCCACATATCAAATCCAGAAATCACATTTCAATAGCTTGGAATAAATTTGAAGATATTTCAAAATTCTCAACATTAATGTATGGGGACACACATGATACTCCTTGGTTTTAAAGTGAAAAAATATGTCATCCAAAAAATACTACAACAAATGTGTTGAGGTACGCATGGAAAATCCTTTTCAATAAAACCATGAAAACTAGAATAGTATTAGTTAGACCAATAGACATAAAAAATACTCATAGTGGCCATAACTACACATAATAAAAATTTTGGAATATCATATTATATAATTCAAAACTGGTCGTAACCAAATTGAAGATCAATCTTAGAGAACCAATTCTCCCCTTTTAACTAGTAAAACAAATCATCTTTCTAAGGTATCATATACATTTTCTTTGCCATAAATCAGTTTATCTTAATGTAATCAACCCATAGGTGAAGTTCACCATCATATTCCTTTGAAAAGAGAAAAGGTACTGCCCAAGGTGACACACTTAGGTGTATAAATCCTTTCTTGGAAAATCATCCAACTGAGTGATCAACTATTTCAAGTCATCTAGTTTCATATGTTTATAAGTAATAGATATCGGTTGAATAAGAGGTAATTAATATATAAAAAATAAATGTATCTCATCAGTGGAAAACGAGATAAATTAGAGGACAAAACAATGGTAAACATGATGAAAACTCGAGGGAGATCATCAGAAAAATATTCTCACACCAAGTCAAAATAATACACTATTATTACCCTTCGAAAATAAAAAAAATAAGATTTGGATCTATTTGATCTCAGGTCCCATTCTCCATGAAATACATGTCCCACCCCATTAGGCATGGTAAATGATCCTTGTAGAGGATAATAGTTAATATAGTCTTGATGAATGATCATCCAATCCAACCTAAGAATGATTTCAAGTGATTTAAATTTTAGAACCAAATAATTAATGGTAAATTAAAAATAAGATAAATAGAAAACAAAATCAGGACCACAGAGACCATACTCTCTCTTTGTTCTGAGGGGAATAGTAATATCCATCACATAAGATAAAATATAAATAGGAATGGTTATAAAATAAAAATCATGGGTTGATATGAATGAGTGAGATGTAATAGGTTTAAATAAAACAATCACTAAGGATTAATATATAGTGATGGTATAACTCACAATCATTATACTCATATCATATTCCTTTGGAGACTCTTTCACTACATAAAAAAGTATCATTCTAGATTCCTATGGCTAGAACTCATTTTTTCTTGAATCATATAATTGAACCACGTTACTTTTATGTGCTGACAATACAATGGAACTATGTGGGGAAAAAAATATAACAAATTTTCTACAAGTGACCAATGAATCCACATGAACTATATATATTATGTGCCTCAGTGAAAACACATTTCGAGTTTTCATCCATATAACACTAGAAACAAGTCAAATGTCCCCTATCAGGCACTATAGGAGGTTTGGAAGAACAAAGATATCTAAATCCAGCCTGAGGCTCATCATGCATACACATTCCTTTAAATTAACTCACATAACTACCATTGAAAGAAAAATGAACTCCATTCAACCCCGACATATTGGCTAGGTCAAGCATAGCCATAAATGCTCTATCCAGTATATCAGTATAAGAAGTTAGCTTTAGCATGATAACCTAGGATCAAATATTAGATTCAATTCCCATCCCAAATATTTGTTCCTTTATCCTCTCATTATACATAATCTTGGGAGAGAATGGCACCTACTCAATAAATAGGTTTTCATACTGAGTCATGGTATTTTCACTTTAAAGGAGATTAAGAAACTCCCTCAACATTAATAAAACCACGGAATCTGGATATAACCAATTGATTAAAATGACCCTGAAGTATTTCCACAACAAAAATTCATGCTTCTTCATCATTACCATCGAATCCCACCACCTTCTACTAGTACCTTCTAGCTTGATGGTAACACAGTTAAATTTAATTGAATTTTGAATTTCCAAGAATTCAAAAATATTTTAAATTATGTTAAACAAATCTCTATAATTTTGAGGATCATTAAGTACATGTAATCCTAGTGGATTTTGGAAAATAGAATCTTTTTCATGATCTCTAGATTCATCCTTTAGACATTCCATGACTGGAGACTAATCCTGAATTGGTGTGGATGCTTGTACCACAGCTTGGAAAAAACACACCACTACCTTAATGATATTATTGTCATTTGGAGGGTTTTCATTCCATGGTTCATCCATAGTTCTCTCCTCAAATCATTTTAAACTCTTTCTCGGAGGCGAGATGCAAAACACTAGTAGCATACAATAATAAACACATCAACAAGGACACTCATATCATAAAATCCAAAGAGATTCAAAAGCATAGTATTTTAAGATCACTCTAATAAACCAAGGAAAAGATTATAAATATAGTGACCCGGGATGAACATAAAAGAATATTTCATCAATTTAGATGAATATTTTGCACAAAAAAATTAAATTCTGAAGGACAAAAATAGTTTAGTATATTTGGAAACATGTAACACATTCTTCTAGTTTGGTGGAAGATCATCAATATCTCACATAAAGATATTCCCCTTTAGTACACCTAAATAAAACCTTTCTTCATAACATGGGGAAATGAAACATAATAAAGGGTGATATTTAATGATTATTAAGGTAAATTAAAGGAAATGTCTCAGAATAATATGAACATATGGGTATGAGAACATTGGCATAAAATTTGATGATCATACACTGCATATCAAAGATCATAATCATGAGACAAGGAATAAATATTAGAAGTTCATAAGACATGAATTATAATATAATCAAGAACATGAACCCTATGAACATATAATAGTTTTAATTCATATTCTTGTGGAAAAAACATAAACATGGAATATAATTAACAAATAAGTCAAGGATCATTTCCAAAAATAGTATCAGGGCAGTTCATGGGGACTAAACATACTAGGCAAGACACACCACCATCCCCAGTCATAGTCCTTTCCTTGTAAGGTTTTGGGTTTCCCCATATTCCCATAGTGTATTAGGTTTCCCCATATTCCCAAAGTGGATCAGGTTTCCCCATCTTCCCATAGTGGATTGGGTTTCCACAAATTTCCATAGTGGATTGGGTTTCCCCATCTTCCATAGTGGATCATGTCATGACCCGACCCATATTGGGGCTTAAGTCACAACTACACCAAGACCGCCTCTATAGTCCATGGGCTGAAAACTAGTGCTGAGGTCATAAAAAAACTAGGGGAGGCCTTTTCCTAAGAAACTGTACACACACACGCAGCCAAATCAATGCAAAAGTGAAGAGAAAGGAAAGAATGATTGAAAATGGCTACAAAAGGGAAACCAACATACATGCATCAAACACTAACCAGTATAAGTATAGTGCTGAAAAGTACTGACAAGATTACTGAATAGAAAAAGGGAGAAAACACACACCCAACTAGAAAGGTTCCACAACCCGGAAATAGTTAAACGAAAGTAAACGACTGGTGAGTCTCACACCTAGAAATCCTCCTACGTCCACTGAACGCAGCCCTATCTCATGTGTCCTGTACGCTCCTCCGTAGTCTCGATCGACTTGTCCGTCGTCTGTAATAGAACACCAAGTGTGAGCAAAGACCTAGTAGGTTTGGGTATAATGATACTTAGTAGGATGCACCAAAACCTATAGGGAGAAACAAAGGAGGTACTAAATCGATGAGTAGTTGAAAGAACAAAGAACGATGCAAGAGTACAAAAATGATAGTGCAGCTCAGCCCAACAAGAGAAAGTAAACATACTCATCTAGATGCAAGGAGCTAGAAATGGTGAGGAGATTAACTTCTCATCGAGTCTTCGATTCCTATAGTAGGAGAGTAGAGTCATCCAACCGAGAAGAGATAGAAACAGAAAGCATGTGGAATACCCCACACCTCTTTGCCCCTCCTAGAATGAGAGTAACAGAACCCAAGGAGTGGGAACAACATGACGGTGCATATATATAATCAATAAGAAAACCCGAACGAGTTGGTAAGGGGAACTCTATCTCCAAGCTCAGTCCAAGAAGTGTATCCAATAGTTCAAAGGGTATCCATCACTAATGCCCAACAATCCTGCACGCCAAATATGCCTCATAGCTAAACCGTACTAATGAGGGTCCCGATACGATATAATGGAGAAAAGTCATTGACTAGCCTCATAAAAAGGACTGAGTCTGAAATAAGACTTCGGTTAACCAACTTCACAACCTCGATGGAGGGTAAGCCCCGATAATTCAATGGTGACCCACTACCCAGCCCCACTGGAGGGTAGACCATAATAAATCATCTGGTGACCCACTGCCCAGCCCTTATAGAGGTTAAACCCTAAATAAGTTGATGTTGACCCACCGCCCAGCCCTGCTGGAGGGTAAACTATAAGAAAAAATCAGGTGACCCACTGTACAGCCCTGTTGGAGGGTAAACCCTAAATATGTCGACGGTGACCCACTGTCCTGCCCCACTGGAGAGTAAACCATAATAAAACATCAGATAACCCACTGACCAGCCCTTCTGGAGGGTAAATCCTAAATAAGTCAATAGTGACCGACTCCCCAGCTTTACTAGAGGGTAAACCGTAAGGTCAACGGGTATCCCACTTCCTAGCCACACTGGAGGGTAATGATTGTTTTATGGGGAAATGAACTAATGATTTGGGATGTATGTTTGTTTAAATTAATGGAGTATGAGTATAAATATTTAAATGGAATTACAGTGTTAGCTCTGAGTTCTTAGAACACTGAAAATGGTTTGGGTTCTTCCTTCAGAATATGGATTGTTTTCCACCTAGAAAACATTTTTACTTCCTAAATGATTAACATGATGCGAGACATTTTTAGGGAAGATTTTGTGAATTGGTTAAAGGTATTAAAGGATTATATTCCATGATTAGGTTCATGTTATGAAATGGTCGATATATGCATTTTTAAAACTAGGAGACGTACTTTTTGGTGTATCTTAAAAATTGAAAAATTCACATCATATAACAGTTACACATAATTAATGTTTCAATATTATTACTTTTTAGGGATTTGTATGGGTGATTAATATTTCATTCAGTTGAAACCACATCTATGAAGACCTAGGATATCTCCTAGGTGATTTTGGGTAACTCCTCTGATTCGGGACCATTTCTTTTAGTGATTGATCAGCTTGGATGTTTCGTTGCATCTCTATGGGAATGAAATAATTTTTTTCCTTGTTTCCATTGATCATAATATCACTATTTTTCTATATTTATGGATCTGTTGATCTATTATTATAATTTTCTTGATCCTTTCAATATGGATTGTTTTATATTATTCTAGATGTTGGCCTTTATATTGGTTGTGGTGTGTCGTGTTAGTTTCTTTAGGTATGTTTTGTGATATCTTCTTATATTGATGCCTTTCTTATTGAATTGATTCTATGTTGAAAGGAGTTGTTGTCCTTGTTTTCATTCTTACTGGTGAATCCTATTGTGGGCATGTGTGACTCAAGTTTGAGGTAGGTGTTTTTATCTCGATCCTATGATGGATAAACTACATTTATCTGGGTTTTTATTAATTGTTTTATAAATGATTTTACATGATTGATTGACTAATTTGATTTTGTGGAAATGAGTTTTGGAGAAAATATATTTTCCAACCGATTTTGGTAAAAGAAAAGGTATTTTAAAGGCATTGTAAAACGGATTTATGAAATGCTTTTAAAATCATGGTTTTATATGAAATTGTTTTGAAAATATAGAATATGGGAAGCCTTGGGTACTTAGGAGGATAGTGTAGTAATATTCCTCATCTGTTGATACATTCAGGGGGTTCACTCATGGGGTGTTCATTTTCTCCCTAGGATCATTATTCTAGGTACTTTTTAGACTTGTGGGGAGGGTCACTTTTTGGAGTTTTCCACTTATCTCTAGATTCAATGCATATATCTAGAGACATGATGCATGCGATTGTCTATGCTTAAGCACAAGATTCATTACTAGCTTGACCTGTAATGCTCCTTGGAATAATGATACATATGATTTATTGTGTTTTTGATTTGATATGATATGTGATACAAGATTTTATTTTACTTTTTTGATATTTTTAAAAATATTTGAAATTGTTTTGCCTATATTATTTGGAAAAATGTAAAAGGGGGAAATATTTTACCATGATTTTGATATAAAAAATATTCATATTATTATCATGACTTGTTTTATTTAGATTTTAACATATTCTGATCACTACACAATGACTTGATATAGAACACCCATACAGGACCCTATTGAGCTAGTTTATCTCACACCCTATGCACCCCTTCATTGGTGAATAGATATTGTTATGTATTTCAATGCAAGGAAAGGAAAGGAGCTGAAGTGTGGGGGTGAGGTTTCTATCTACTATTTAAAGGTAGCTTGTGGTGAGATGGTGGGATTTTTACAACACTATAACATGGAGTAGCTATTCTGGCTTTAGTTTTACTTTAATGTTAGACTTATATATTGATGATTATTTTGTTACTTTTGAGTTGTATTACATATGATTCTCCCTTTTTATATAACATATTTTTTTTATTTTACTCTTCCACTATTTCTTCTTTTTGTGTGTGTGTATATATATATATATATTTCTTTTGTCAGCTTTAGGTTGGGAAAAATTGTTCCCTCTAGTTGTTGGTGATGACTGGGTGTTAGTCACCAGCCTATGGGGATCAAGAATTCCCTTATATTATGTGTCAGTTCAGGTCAAAAACCAGTGCAAGATGGTATCTAGGTTGAGTTCATTACAAACAATGTGAGTGCTTAGGAGAGGCAGTGTTACCTGCATAGTTGGTGGATGGTTCGAAAAGCGATATGGCCAACTATGTGACCTTCCCTAAAACATTATAATTTTAACATTACCTTAAAACCCTGATGTATTTTAAACCATCTCACCTTCATATATTCCCATCACTCAACCCCCAACCCCTTCCCAATATGGAAGTGAACCTCCCTCTATTTATAGGGCTTGAATCCAAGCCTTTTTTATCATGGTTCATTAATAAATCACCAAGGGAAGTTATCCTCCTCATTCCTTTTAGTTGTTTCCTCTCACTTATTTATATTTACATATTATAAAATGTCTTTGAGACCTATGGTTTATGTTTTATGATTCTTAGGTATTGGGTTTTCATGATTTTGGTTTGATCTTATATCTTTTGTATCTAATCAGACATCAAAGTGGGTTTTCACAATAGGTAGTTGATTTACATTTGTTAAAGGTAAGTGGTTCAATATCACACTTTTTTTTATCAAAAAAAATTATTTTTATGATTTAAAAAGGTTATTCTAAATTAATTGGTTCTATATATGGTAGTTTTTATAGTTAATTAATTATGATATACATTCTTAAACGATTACCTCTTGATTTTAAAGGTAAAATGGTTTTTATTGTAATTATTGGAATATTTTGAAATGAAAATGGATATTGGATTGTTTATTGAAATACATTGATTGTGAATTTTCATATGCTTTTAATGAATATTGAAATGATTGAATGAAACAGAACCTAGGATTCTTGGTATCTAGGGGGTACGTTTAAATATCCCATTTTAGATCATGCCACTATGACATAGTAAATTAAATCTAGGTGATGGTCATAGTGTCATATAGTGGAAACGCTACACCACAGGACCAATGCATTCACTACATAGAAGGTGATTGGATTTCTTGTTGTGGGATGGGTGACACTTCACTAGACAGGGCATAACCTAATTAGTGTTTTGTGTGAAAATATGGGTTATAATTTATCTATCATGTAGATACAAGTATATTAGCCTCCCAAAAAACGATATAATAATAAGGGATCTCCATTGGTTCATGTTTTTTTGAATGGTCACTTTTACGGATTTTGTTTTTTCTATAAAATTATTTAAGAATGTGACTTGATTTATTACATCTAAAAGTTAAAATATCACTTTTATATGATTTATTTTAAACTATCAGGCTTGTTCTTATCAAAAACTGGTTATAGATGTAACACATGGTGGGATCCTATTAGTAAAATGGTTCTACCACCCCACTTAAAATTTATGGGTGTATGTACTCCAAGCTATAATAGATTTAGGTAATGGAAAGACACCATATGGAGATGAATGTAATTCAAACTATTTGATCATGGGATAATGGATGTGACATGGAAAGGACTTATCCCACATGTGACATGAATATGAGTTCCCCTTTCGGTTTTATTTGGTTGGAATGTTTCATATATTGTATCTCCTATTTGGAATCAATCCCCTTTCTTTTCTAATTTTGTATTTCACATCACCTCAAGAGGTTTTGTGATTTTTTTTAATGTTTGGGTTAATCTTATATCATGTATTTTTTTCTATGAGTTATTATAATATCATTGGTTTCTCACATAGTGTTTAATTTTGATGTTATTCCTAGGGCAGGTCTTGTCAATATATGAAAAGTTAATGTTGGGTACATGATCTAAACTCATGTTATCTTTCTTTGGATGAACTGCACCAATGGTATGTTCTATGATTCTATAAAACTTCTATCTTGTCTATAGGGATCAATAACACCGTTCAGGCCTTGATGAGATCCTAATCGAGTACTTATCTTAGGGGAAACTTGTGTTGGTTCTTGTACGAATTCTCTCAAGACTAGTTTATGATTT
Source organism: Viscum album (assembly GCA_963277665.1). Lineage (NCBI taxonomy): Eukaryota > Viridiplantae > Streptophyta > Magnoliopsida > Santalales > Viscaceae > Viscum > Viscum album. The sequence continues at coordinate 165,383,104 of OY728121.1, read as the reverse complement.
ATATTTCATACAAGATTAGGATAGACTGAAGATATAAATTTTGGGGCTCATGTAAGATGTGTGAAGGGGTGTTTGTTGTGGAAAAAAAATATTTCTATGAATCAGTTCTTTGGGTCTATCGTAGTCTCCCATATCTCTTTCCTACTCCTCTCAATTCACATAAATGAAAGATAATTTCCTAGAATGTTTATGATATTCATTTATGTCATTTCCAAAGAATTCAAATTATGCCATTCTCTTGTTCATCACTATTCTCATATGTTGATTTAGATCATTCTTTACCAAGCCCTTGAACACATGGAAATGATCATTGAAACTCATCACTTGCTGGTGATATTTGTTCAACGATTCAAAAAAATATATTAGTGGTTAGAAAGAATGAGCCTGGATGATGTTCATACTTGAATATGCACATTAAAAGTGTATAAATAATAATTTTTTTTCTATGTTTAGAAAAATATTACTTTTATAAATATTCACTAAATATTATTATTATAAATATTTAATATATTTATAAACTAATTTATTTTTAATGTTATAATTATTAATATAATTATATGTCTATAAATAAAAATATATTAACATTATTGTTATTATTATAAGATTGAAAATATATAATATATTATTATGTATAACAATATAAATTTATTTATATTGTTTTAATAATATTATTATTAATATTATTTTAATTTTATTTATTTATTTATTATATTTTTTTAATTAATTTAATTTAATTTTTTTGTTCACTGCTTTAGCTTATCTACAAACCACAATTCTTAGAATCCACAAAGGGATTATTCCCCAATAGTAGAGTGGCGGGAAAGGGTGTGTCTTCCTTATTCGGTGGTAAAAGACCCTATAGGAGGTATCAGATTCACGACCTCCTCTAATAGTGAGCCTTCCAATAGCATCAAATGACGTCATGCTCCACTTTAGGATGCACCAGCTCGAAATCAGCGAGAGATAACTTGGCTTGGTGATGAGTCACCAGGGGAAGATGTCGGCTGTGTAAAAATAAATAAAAAAAAGAAATTAAAATTTTGAAAAGTTATTGAAATATTAAAAGAAACTAAATTTATAAAGTTGAATTAGTTAAAAAGTTAAAAAATATCTAAAATATTATTTAAATAATTTCTTTTATTTTAAATTAAAAACTAAACATAAATTGAAATACTAAAATTAAAACTGCAAAATAATTACTTAATTTAAGATAAAATAGAAAGTTGAAAAAATAAAATAAATTTAAAAAAGTTAAAATATTAATTGAAACCAAATTTATTATTAAAATTTAAATTTAATTTAAAATAAAAAAACATTTATAATTAAATTAAATGTTACAATAATAAAATCAATATATAATAATGAATTTTTTAAATAATAAACACAAAAAAAAACATAAAATTTTAAAGTCACAAAAAATTAAAATATTAAAGGTAATTAGAAAAATAATAAAGAGAAAAATGACCCAGACAAACTTAATGAATTTTAACGATAAAAATAAAAAAAAAATTGGTAAAAATTATTAATTAATAAATTAAACTATAAAATTATTATTGTAAATAATTATCAAAAACTAAACAATTAATTATTTAAATTATCAAAAAGTTAAATAAAGTATGTGGAAACCCCATCAATTAATGACTATATAAAATTCCCCCATATTTAATTATTTACTGTCCTTAAGCAATTAAGAGTCAAATCCAATAAGAAATAATGAATCTAAAATTTGAATAACTGTAATTCCATAAGGAAGTGATTAATGTAAAATTATTTTCCCCTATTAATCATTTCAAAAGAATGTATGTATTCCCTCTTAAAATAATGTGGTTTTTGTACATGATTAATTATTTTTATACTAAGATTATTGCTTTTAATTTTTTGGAAATATTAAAAAAATAACATTGATTTAACATAGAATTCCAAATTTCTCTGTATCATTAGGTGAGTAGAAACAAATAAATATAACCCAAATAAATTAGAAAAAACTAAATGGATGAGACATTTCAATAAATACATGAAGGAATAATTAACTCATCCAATATTTTTAACTTAAATAGAAAATATTTAAGGAATGAAGGAAAAAAGCTCAACCCGAATTTGGAATATCATTTCATAGCTCATATAAATGCATGTGTTATATGTTTGATTCAATTTAAAAAGTTTTAATTCAATGAAGTTTGTATAAAATTGTATAAAAAATATAACTATGAACATATGATTTCAAGAGTGAAGGTAATTATTTACTCAATTAAACAAATGATATAATTAATATGTAACCCTTGCAAAGTATCCTCACATGTATCAAAAATAAGAATAATTTTGACACACTAAAGATGAAGATAAAAAAATGAAAATATAAATATTTTGAAATTTTTAATGGGATTTGATGGGTACACATTAAATCATAGTTAACCACAAATGAAGAGTCTATCCCCACATTTAAAACCCAACATTGTTGTCAAAGATGAATTCTATGGTGGAGAAAAAAATTAGACTTTTTATGTTCAAAAAAGGTTTTCAATTCAGTAGTTCAATGATATGTTTGAGGGTCACATTGAAGTTCAAAAAATTGAAACTTTTCCACAAAAATATTTAACAAAAAATTAGGTAAAATCATGCTTTATCTTTAAGTCACTGACATAGAATTTCAATCAAGTTCACAAGGTATCATACAAAACATTGAATACACAGCGAAGAGGGTGTATCATGTTTGAAAAGTTGAATCAATTAGATTTTCAATAACAAAGAAAAAAGAATTCTAAATACCCTATAAATACAAGAACATCCATTTAAATATATACAGGGGTATTACTCCCCCACAGTTAATTTCATATAGTAAATAGATTTAAAATCAATGAAACTGAAATTTCCAATAACAAATCATCTGCAGTATAGTTTCCAACAGCATCAGGAAACAAAAACTAAAATATTAAGAAGAGAAAAAAATACAAATATTAAAATAAATATCTATCTTGATTAAATTATATCTATTGAGGGTATAGAAAGAATCTCTATGTGATTTGAAGATAAAAGTGAACTCTTCTCTTATGTTAACATCTCAACAACAACCTTTAATAAGTAAAAGGACCAAGAAGAACGAGAACTAAATCTAGTATAAAAATTAAAGGAAAGAAAAAGAAACAATTATTTTATTCTTAGAAAAAAAATCAATGTTAAAAAATTTATTTCTAAGATGGAATGGGTTGAATCTCACAATGCACTAAATTTAAATACTAATATTTTAATTTCTGAGCGACTAACCGTAGTCACTAAGTTGAGGTTTTTTCTCATCAATGAACCATCAAATGTGTTTTCCCATGTTTTTTTATTAAAATTTGAGTTCTATGGGAATACAAACATCTAAACCCACTCTCTACTCACTTAGAAGTTGAATGATTTTCTTGAAATCACACTTCATCAATAAAGGATTTCTCAAAGGAGTCCTTAAGTGGTGTAGTATATTCATCACCCAATATCACATTCATAAGGGTTACAAGACATTCAAAATCAGTTGAAAAATATTTAACTCCCTCAAGATATTCCATGAATATTTTAAGCTCAATAAAAAAATAATTATCAAAATCACTCTTGATAGTAGTGTTCTCAACTTCTATATTAGGTTCAGATTTGAAAAAAATGAATTTTTAGGAATGTAAAATAGTGTACTAGGTGTTATTAGGGATGTTTCATGATTCTCACTACTGTAAACTCCACTAATATTCTCTAAACTCACTAAAATATAGGAATAAATGGATAAGTCTAAAAAATTATATCTAAGAAGTGGGTAATAAAAATCAATTGGAAAATAATTTTGAATCATTGAAATCACTTTAGTGCCTTATTTCTCTTACATTTATACTATGACACAAATATCAGTAGACCTAGTTTTAATCTCTTCAAGAAAAGGAGTATTTGATAATTGATAAAATAAATCTATTTCATGATCCATCTAAATATACTCTCCAAAAAAAATCATTTTCAACATCTTATTGAGTGAGTGCTTCATCATCCTTAAAGAATTAAAGATCAAACTCTGTGATTTTAATAGAGTGTCCAAACACACATAATTATTCTTATATAAATTCCACTTCTCAATGTTTTTTATAATGTGAGATAATTTATTATCCTTGTAAATTGGTAAAAAGTTCACTATTTTCAATTTTTTAACTCATTATCCCAAGAATCAATTTACTCAATATTCTCTTGAACCATTTTTTCAAACTTCTTTTCCCTTGAATACACTTGTTCACTGAGTAACCATATAGAAAATGTAAAACCATGATCATCCTTTTTACAAGTTTCATGAAAATGTTTAAAAATGAATTTTCCATTGAAATCAAGTAGAATGTTATGGATTTATTTTTAATATAATATTTTTTTCTTTTTTTTTGTTTTCAAATATTGGTCGCATGAAGAATTTCTTGGAAATGGTTCTAAAAACATGAAATGTTCATCATTAAAACATGGATATTTTAATTATTTATCAATCATATTTACAACTATATAGTAGTTTATTGAGTCATACCCATATGGTAGAAGCATACCAATTTTTTCAAAACAAACACCCTCTAAATAGTTGGTTGAAAAAAATTTCAACCTTTTTTTATTAAATAAAATGATGATGCAATTGCTTTCTACCTTTAGATATGTTCAATTGTGAATAATGATATTTCTTTAGAAATTACCAATGGGGGAAATGATTCACCATTGGATGAAGTCCAATGGCGGGTCACCAAAAAAACAAGACCACTATTAAAAGTTGTATTTTTTGTATTTATGATAGATAAAATAAAAATTTAAGGACATGTTTTTAATGAGATAGATATTTTTTATTAAATGGATGATGTAATAAATATTTTTATGTAATGCCCCAATTATGGAATCGTAGAGCCTGTATAATATTTTATTAAATTGTAATGATTACAAGGAATTGAATCCCAACGGACTGAGTAGTTAAGCTGTTTTGGAAATCTAGATACATACATAAGTTAAACATTAAAACATGAAAATAAATAAAACATATACATTTAATTGGGAACATCCACCACTCTAAGATTATCCTGGTAGGTCAATCATAAAAAAACATATTCACATCCTAAGAAAATGAAAATAAGAAAGGGGTGAGCTCAAACATTTTGTAAGGGTAATTAATACATCAAAAGATATCATAAACATAAAAAATGGACATGGTAAATGATTTAAGACACATGACTCTACAAATAATAAACATCAACACATTAAGGAAGGAATATTAGCTGAGTAAATAATGCCATAATAAGAAAAACCCATGGGTATTCTACTAGTCAAATAACCACATGGACTTTCAATTACTTGATTAATAATGATTGAAATGCATATTCCATACATTATAAATTATACCATCATATCCTTGACCAGGACTTATAAAATTTATTACGGCCTTGGCCAAAACAAAAATATTCACTTTGACAAGGCCACGTGTCAAGACCATTGTTTGTCTTATGAGACCTACTAATGCACTAAGGGTCTATAGATGGACCCACTTGGCACATACTATGTCTAATTATTTCCTCATATGAATGGGTATAAACATAAATAACACATATATTCATATTGAAACTAACATATGAAATGTAAATAACTTTCCCTGGAAAATAATCATAAACACTAACCATTCAGAGTAAATTGGTGAATGGTTTTAAGGTAGCACATCCACTGTAAAACCAATCATAAACCATTAAATTAAATATGGTATATGATAAAATAATATATAAAACTCAATGAAGTATAAGAACCAATAAGGATATTGACATATATAAGATACATTTAAATGATACCAATTAAATTTCTTGAGGTAATAATCCTTAAACATTCCAAAGTGTCCCATGACACCTTGAAATATTCAAATAATAATACATTATAATACCACTAGAATAAGGATATTCTTGATATTATATACCAAAATAATGTACATGCACCACATGCAAAAAATAAGTAGTGAAGAAGGCATATATGTCATAAAATTTAAAGTAAGATGAGAAAAAATCATTTTATTTTGTAAAGAAGTGTTTTTTTGGAAAATCATTTGTATTTTTCATAAAAAAGTTTTTAAAAATTTATATCCCATAAAATAAAAAGGAGGGATATTGAAATTACATCTGAGGAACTACTGATGTACCACTGAAGTGAAATCGTGTAAAAAGTGTTTTTAATGAATCTTTATAATTAAAACATTTTTAGTGTGGTTTATGAAATTACTTAAAGATATTTTAAAGAAAAAAGGCATGTTTTCTTTCATAAAACCATAAATGAAGCAAAATATATTTTTCACAGTAAAATGAGTTACTTTAGAAAGATAAATATGGATTAAAACATATAATAGGGTGAACTTGAAAATATGTAAGAATTTGAGAAGTTATGTGAATTGAGCCTGTATTTTGGGAAATTTATTGAATAAACCTTTTAAAACAAAAAACTCCCCCTAAATGAAAGTAGGATTCTGATTAGTACACATATATAAAACATTCACATAGAATTTATGAGCAGAACAATCAAATAAATAATAATATCATTGTGGTTAGTAGAGAATAAAGGCAACCTGAATGAAAATAGAGGTTCAGGTAGAAAATATTTACAACATTGTAATCAATTAAACCGTATGACCGAAATTTAATAATAATTAAATGGTACATTGAATATCATCAAAATAAATATATTCATGATATTAAACATCAATGGACATTATACACACAATATACAAAAGAAATGGAAGTGAATAAAGAGTATCTCACAAAAATGGAAGTGAGGTGAGGAAACCCCCTTACCTTAAGTCAGATGGTGTTATTCACTTAGACTTAGTGTCCTGGATAACCATATTAAATTCATTAATTAATATTTCCAGAACCGATTCTACAAGTAATTTATTTATCAGAACCTTATTAAGTTCATTCATGGGCTTTTTTTGGGTGAAGAGGTTCAATTTAATTGTTTGGGTCTGTTTGTTTCATTATCGTTATACTTATATACATGAACATAGAATCATGTAAAATGAGGATTGTTGTCCAGAATTGAAGTTATATGTCATTAGTGAACATAAATAAGGTTAAATAGTTTTAAATTTCAATTTTTACGTGGTTTGAATATGAATTATTATTTAAATCATTTAATGAAAACTATTTGGGTTAATTTTCGGTTTTTGAACACAAGGAAATCATTTTTTTAATAAATAAAAAAAAGTTCAAAAAAAGATTGTAGAGCCATAGATGTGACATAATACATATATTACAGTCTATTTCAAAAATAATAATTGTTTCATGACCATAATTTATGATATAAATAGAAATTGGAAACCCATCGTCCTGGAATGTGGTAGATTAACACATCTCGGGTGGTGTTTTCATTTTTAGTATAAAATAATGGGAAAGGAGAGATGATGAAAAATTATTCCTTTATAATGAAAAAAATCCATTAAATGTAAGATAAGGTATTTATCACAACATTTGGAAGAAATGACAACAGGAAAGAAAAATAAAGGAACTCAAAATAAAAGAAATGTTGAGAAATCCCTTACGAAAATCAGGCAGACTAGCGACGTCACATAAATATTCATAAAATATATTGTTGAGAGAAAAAAGTTATCTTATTATTTTTAAATAATATTGATATTATGGGGGATATGGAATTACATGTCCCAACATAATATACTTTAAATTAAATGGTAATAACATAACAAGAGTTCTTGAAAAAGAGGGAGATTTTGAGACAAAGATTCTACAACATAACGACTATGAAAAATGGTTTGAGATAACATTAAAAAGGGTGGGGAAATAGGTCAAAAATTCATGGAAGACTAAAAAAATAGTATTTGGACAAAATAAAATGGAAATAATAACATGTTCTGAAAACATTAAATACATACCACGTAAAAGCGAACTTGAAATAAATGAAATGAAAAGAGGAATTTACCTCATGAAGTAATATTTTTTGAGACTTTTGGAAAGACCAAGAGATTATTTAATGTGGGGAGTTACTAGGTAATGTTAATTGGGTTGAAATTTGAGGATCTTAAAGGATTATAGGACTGAGGAGAAGAGGGAGTGCGCGCGAGGGGGGGGGGGTTATATTGGAGGAGAGGAGTGAATTTTGAATATTTTATTTATTATTTTATTATTCCCATTATGACAACCAATAATGTTATTTCATGTGACCCCTAATAGTGATAAGTGCATGTGAATTTTAACCAATTGACATTACATCACTCATAATTTCAAAAATAGTCTATTTAACTGATAATTTGTATATACGGTATTTTACCATATTTCACTATTCATGAAAATTCAAGTATTTCATAAAAATCCCAAAAATTCACCCTAACCATTTTTTGATGTTTAGAATTCAAAAATAAAAAAAATGGAAATTAATTTTCTAAATATTTTTAATATAATTTTTTATAAAATCATAATTTATTTCCAAAAAACAACTTTAAAACTATAACTCGTTTTATAACACATTGATAATTGAATCAATGTCCCATAAAATTATCTTATAACCATAGGACAATAATCTAAAAATTTATCAATAAATTTTATGATAATAAATTCTAATTTTAAATTATTAAATTAATCATAAAATTGTAATTAAAATATTTATGGCATGAACAAATATCAATACTTATACTATGATTATTTTTTCACATTTTAGATGACTAAATTGTATTTATACATTTATGGGTGAAGTTTATATTTTTTTGGGTAGATTTAATATTCATTACTATTCATAAGGGTTTCTTACTATTCATAAGGGTTTGTTACTATTCCCAAAAGTTATGTTTTTCTTATTAGACTCTAAATATCTTACTAAAAATAACTGTGTATGTTAGTTTTTTGAAATTAAAATCACCGAGGTTAAAAATTTATATTTACTTGGTATGGTTATATTAAAGTTGTGTTTGTAGAGACTCATTATTTCATGTATTCTATATTAAATATATTTTTAAATTCTTGGGGTGTTACATTATCCCCTCCTTACAAAAATTTCTTCCTCTAAATTTGAAATTGAACTTCGAAAGTGAATGGTTGATACATAAAAATTACCTTGTGGGAAACCCACAACAAGAATACAGTTAAAATATACTATTAATAAGATGAAATGGAAATGTATTATTTACTACAAAACAACACATTCTAATTTGACAACATGGTAATGGAAGAATAATCAACCCATCATGTAGTGACATTAAACTCTAGAACCCTATACAATGATCAACTTAATCCATTTCTTAAATGTTTAAAATTATCAAATACAATGATTCAACACATTAAATGAAGGTCTCTAAATTTCCATGTTGAACATATCACTAAACCTTAATCAACAAAAGGTTTCCCTAAAATTCACATTCCAAACATTTGAATAACTTCATTATGTTTCCTCCTAAAATATGGTAATAACATGAATTACCGTAAAAACCATATTGGAAACATGAATTATTCCATATTCCTTAAGTATAATAGATGTTGCGGGATATATTCCTTAAAACAAAAATCAATGTAAAATCCATAAATGATAAAATAGACTACTTCTTGACAAGTCAATAATTAGTTACAGGGTATTAAGTATTTATCTGAATCAATCATTTCTTCATCATTATCTCAACATCAGATATATATATTAATGTTCATCTTTACCTCAATCATATATTTTTTTCAAAAAAGTTTAACATTCTTTTGAATCACTTTTCCATTTTACCATTCATCATATGACAAAAAATCCTCAATGGAAGAGTACTGTAGTAAAATTATTATATATCTCATAATTCATACAACCAGTATATTACTGAAAAAATCTTAAAATTTCATGATTCTTGACTAGGAATATTAATCATTACACTTCATCTGAGGAAGAATCATAACTTGATCATTATCCAAAATCATAATTTGGGTATATTATTTGAATCACGGGACATTGATTCACATAGTGTCCCATCTCTATGCAGTTGAAGCATTGAATATAGGAAAATTCATTTCATGTCTCGCAATTATGATCATAGTGTAATTTTTCACCACACTTGAAGAAAACACCTTTTAATCTCAAACATATACCAAGGTGTTCCCATCCAAAATTATCACATGTGGGAAAATACATCATTCCCTTCTTCATTTTATCCATCTTTTTCCCTTACATCATATTCTTCTTATGCTTCCCTTCAAAGACATAGGACTCACAGAAGTATTTAAATACCTTTTCAAAACATGATACTATTTACTCGTATGGTTATGATACCTAGGAGACAATCTTAATTTGAAATTATGGCTTGACACCATTAGAGATATGATCCTTCTTACTCTTCACATCAAATGCATTGGTGAAGTTATCATTCCTTCTTCAATGAACCATTTATAATAAATTCCATATTATATATTAGTTGGTAACATTATGAACTCTATATGACTCTAAAATGGCATAACACATTGCATAAATTTATGCATCATAAATTCTAGAACCATATACATTGGATACATTGGGGTCATATATCCTTCATAATGGTGGGTAAATAAAATGTGAATTATCCTTAGCATTTAACCTAGAAGTGTCAAACCAAGTGTGCAGTAAGACCCATTGTCATGTACCAGGATACCCTGGGTCAATCCTGAAACTCCTTGATAGATTTTTTCACTCCCAGGTACATCTTTTCGAGAACCATGTCCACAAGTAGTATCCAGACAAGGATTTATTTTCCAGGAAGATCCATATAATCTATTCCTTACCATGATTCTAGGATGTTCATTTATGTTTATCCACATAAACAATCTTAGGGGTTTGTCCCCTGATATATGTTTTCTAAATCTAGTTTCCATATTTTACACTAAACAACCATTGATACCAACATTAAGAACCTGACCCTAGTTGTCTGGAGTAGGTTCTTTATTTAATAACATTGGTGTGATTACAAGGAATAAAATCTCAAAGAACCGAGTAGTTTAGTAGTTTTGGAAAGCCAAATACATACATAAGTTCAACATTAAAACTTGAAACTAAATACAAAATATAAGTTTTATTGAGAATTTTTACCACTCTATGATTATCCTTGTAGGAAAATCAAAAAGAAACTTCTTCATGTCCTATGAAAATGAAACATAAGAAAGGGGTGAGCTCAAATGCCCAATTAGGGTAAGAAATAAAACAGAATATATCATAAACATCATCAATAGTCATGATGAATAATTGAAAATAAATACATACACAAATAATAATCATTAAGACATTAATAAATGAATATTAATATAGAAAGTAATCCCATAATAAAACATAACCATGGGTATTATACAAGTCAAATAACCACTTGAAATTTCAATTACTAGCATCATTATGAGGTAAATGAATATGTCAGACATTCTAAAATATAACTTCAAGGCCTCATCCAATACATCTAAAAATGATTAAGGCCTTGGCCAAAACCATAAATATTCATTTGGACAATCCCTCGTGCCGAGACCATAATTTGTCTCATGAGACCTACCGATTCACTGAGAGCATATAGTAGGCCTCAAACAACACTTACTAAGACCAATTAATTCCTCATATTAATGGAGATAAACATAAATAACATATACATTTTTATTGAATCAAACATATGAAATGTAAATAACATTCCCTGAATAATAATCAAAAACACTAACCCTTCAGAGTAAATTGGTGAATGGTTTTAAGATATCACATCCATATATAAAATAATCATATTCCATTAAATTAAACATATTAGATGATATCATAAGAGATAAACCTCAATTAAGTATAACATTCAACAATTATGTTGACATATAAAAGATACATTTAAATGACACCATTGAAAATTTCTTGAGTAAATAATCCTTAAACATTCCAAATGTCCAATACCCCCTTGAAATATTCAAATCACAATCCCTTAGAATATCATAAGAATAATGATACTCAATATATGATATAAAAATGGGAATTACATACAATAAATTCGAGGAATTATTTGTGAACAGGGTGTATATCTTATAAAAGTTAAAGGGAGATGAGAAAAATCCATTTTTCTTTGAAAGAAAGACTTCTTTTGGAAAATCATTTGTATTTTTGAAAAACCCTATTTTAAACTTTTATATCCTAAAAAATAAAATCTAGGGACATTGATATTAAATTTTTGGCCCAAGTGATGTCCCACTGAAGTGAAATCATGTAAAAAGTGTTCTTAAAGAAGCTTTAGAATTAAAACATTTTTATACGATTTAAAAAATTCATTAATGATATTTTAAAGCGCAAATGAATGTTTCCTTATATAAAACCATAAATAAACCAAGATAACATTTTCATAGTAAAATTTATGACTTTATAAAGATTAATATGTCTTAAAACATATTATAGGTTGAACTTCAAAATATGTAAGAATTTAAGAAGTTCCTTGTATCGATCTTGTATTTCATGAAGAATTTTTGAAATATACTTTTAAAACATATAAATCCCCATAAATTAAAGTAGTATTATGATTGATACAAATATATATAAAATTAACATACAATTTATGAGGAGTACATACCAATAAATAATAACATCATTGAGGTGAGTAAAGAATAAGGGCAACTCGTATGAAAATAGAGGTTTGGGTAGAAAATACTTACAACTTTGTAATCAATTGAATCATATGCCCAAAAATTAATAATCATTAAATTATACATTTAATATAATGAAAATAAATAGATTCATGATATTAAAAATAAATGGGTATTATTCATACACATTACACAAGAAATGGTAGTGTATAAAAAGTATCTCACAAAAATTGAAGTGAGGCGAGGAAACCCCATTACCTTATGTCTGATGGTGTTCTTCACTTAGTCTCAGTGTCCTAGATAAACAAATTAAATTCACTAATTAAGATTTCAGGAACCTATTATTCATGTAATTGATTTATTATAACAATATTAAGTTCATTCATGTCCATTTTTATGGGTTAAGAGGTTCAATTTCATTGTTTGGGTCCGTTTGTTTCTTGATCAGTGTACTTATATACAAGAACAGAGAATCATGTGAAATTAGGATTTTTGTCCATAATTGAAGTTATATGTTATTATTGAACATAAATAAGTTAACATGGTTGTAAATTTCATTTTGAAACTTGGAGATAATATGAATCATTATTTAAATCATTTAATGAAAATTGTTTGGGTTAATTTGCGGATTTTGAACACAACGAACTCGTTTTTCTTTATAAATTAAAACCATGTGTAAAAAAGATTTCAGAACCATAGATGATACATAATATATATATATTATAGTCTTGTTCAAACATAATAATGGTTTCATGGATAGAATTGAATACTATAATAGAAATTGAAAACCCATCATTCATGAATGTGGTGAATTTGCACATCTCATGTGGTGGTTTCATTTTTAATATAGAAGATTGATAAAAGAGAGTTGATGAAAAATTATTCATTTATCATGAAAAAAATCCATTACATGTAATATAATGTATTTTTTATAACATATGTAAGAATGGAAAATAGGAAATGAAAATAAAGAAACTCAAAATAAAATAAATGTTGAGAAATCCATTACAAAAATCTAGTAGTCTAACATCATTACGTAAAAATTCATAAAATATATTGATGAGAGAATAAGGGTGTATCATAATTATTACATAATATACATATAGTAAGTTATATATGTAATTACATATCCCAAAATTATATAATAGAAATTAAAGGATAACATAATAAGAGTTCTTGAAAAATCGAGAGATTTTGAGACGAAAATTCTGCAGCATAACGACTATACAACATGGTTTTAGAAAACATTAAAAATAGCGGAAAAAGTAATCAAAGAATAATAGAGGGATCATAAAATATTAGTGGTATTTAATAAAATGTAAATAATAAAATATTATGAAAACTTAAAATACATACCACATAAAATTGAACTTGAAATAAAAGAAATGAAAAGTGGAATTTACCTCTGGAAGTAATCATTCTTGAGAGCCTCTTTAGGGGAGATGTTTTGGTATTTTGGAATGAAAAAGAGATTAAATGATATAGGTAGTGACCAAGGAATGATATTTGGGAAGAAATATTAGGATATTCAAGGCTTAGAGGAGTTAGGATAAGAGGGAGTGGGGGGGTAATAGTGGAGGAGAGGAGTGAATTTTGAATATTTTTTCATCATTTTATTACTTACATTTAGACAACCAATAGTGTTGTTTCATGTGATAAAAAATATTGATAAGTTCATGTGAGTTAAAACCAAGTGGTATTACATCACTCATGATATCATAAATAGTGTATTTAACTGATAATTTGTATATACGGTATTTTACCGTATTTCACTATTCATAAACAATTTGTGTATTTCAGAAAAATCCCAAAAATCCACCCAACTTTTTTTCAATTTTTAGAATTAGAAAATGAAATACATGTTTTGAAATTAATTTTCTAAATATTTTTAATTTAATTTTTAAATAAAATCTTAATTTATTTCAAAAAAACAACTTCAAAACTATAACTCATTTTATAAAACATTGATAAATAAATCAAGGTCGATTAAAATTATATTATAACCATAAAACAATATAGTAACAATTTATGAATACATATTATGAAAATAAATTTCCATTTTATATTTTTTAATGAATCATAAAATTTTAATAAAATATTATTGAAATGAATAATTACCAATACTTATACTATGATCGTTTTTTCAATTTTAAGATGACTAAATTGTATTTATACATTTATGGGTGAAGTTTCAATTTTTTGGCTGATTTACTATTCATTACTATTCATAACTGTATGTTACTATTCACCAAGATTTATGTTTGTCTTATCAGAATCTAAATATCTTACTGAACGAAAGAGTGTATGTTAGTTTTTTGAAATACAAATCACAGTGGTGAAAAAATTATGTTTATTTGGCTAGGTTATAATAAAGTGGTGTTTTGTAGAGAATCAATGATTCTTGCATTCTATATTAAATCTATTTGTAAATTCATAGGTTGTTTCATTTTTAACAAGCTAAAACAAAATAGAAAATTATAAAAAAATTAGAATATAGATTGTGAAAAATTTACATTAGATATGAATGAATATTTAAAACATTTCTAGTTAAAATGGGATTCTTATCTTATGAAAACTTTAATGATGTCATGATCTTTAAATGAGTTTGATTAATCTCCCTAACATGGAGATTAAACATATAGATTGGTGGTTCTTGAATTTATCCACCTGAATAGATATGAAAAAGTAAATAATTTGAAGAAAAAATCATTTAAATTGCTCTAGAAAATTGTTTTTGAATTTTTAATTTGAAATTGTGAGGTTCAAAACAATTTTAATGATTCTAGAATTGATCTCACCGATCAAATATGATATTTCAAAAAATAATGGGAATAAATAATAAAGCAACATCCAAAAAATTGTTAAAATCCTTAAACCGAAGCAAGTTAACCAATATTCAAATTGAAATTGAGGAATTCTATAATTTGATTACAAATGAAATCTAGAGAACAATGGATAAGAACCCTCCCTAAAAATGGTGATCATAGAAAAAATGATGCTTCTTCAAATCTAGTCTTCAGGTCTGTCTCAGTCTCCCTCATCTCTCTCATAATCCTCTTGATTCAAGACAAATAAAGATGACATCCTTGAATTTGTAATCTATCCCTTTCTGCCATCTCCATAGAATTTAAATTTTTTCTTTCCCTAGTTTGTTACCATTAGTGTACACTGACTTAGATCGGTCTTTACCAAGCCCTCAAACACATGGAAATGTTCACCAAAACACATCATTTTCTTGTGTTCTTTTCTCAACCTGTATAACAAAAATGATCAGTGGTTCGAAATTGTGAGTCTGGAAGAAATTTGGGATTGAATATGCATAATGAAGACATAGTATAATTAATAAATTGTTACTCCATTTTTTATAAAAATATAACTTTTACAAATATTATTATTATATTATTATTATATATATTAAATATATTGATAATTTTTTATTATTGTTTCTAATAATTATTAAAATGATTATGTGTCTATCAATAAAAATATATTATCAACATTGTTATTATTATAAGATTTAAAATATATATTATATTTTATGTATAACAATATAAATTTATTGTTATTTTTAGAAATTTATTATTATTATTATTGTTGTTGTTTTAATTATTTAATAATTTGTTATATTATAATAATTTAATTTAATTTAATTTAATTCTTTTCATCACTTTAACATATCTACAAGTTGTGGCTCCCTCTGGATTCTCCTAGAAGCCATGACAAGATTCCTCTTCAATAGTGGAGAGGCAACACAGAGCACTTCTTCCTTGTTTGGAGGTGGAAGACCCTCGATGAGGGATTGACTTCAAAACATCCTCTAGTAGTGGCCCTCCAAGTTGAGGTGACTGGCAGTATGCTTTACTTCAAGATGCAGGGGCTCAAAATCAATGGGATATATTCAGATCTAGAAGCATCGAGTATAGACCAAGCAGGATGGATTCAAGGATTGTCTTCATCAAGCAGTGTGTGACTGGAGATTGTATTATTATTTTAATGTGATCTATATTGGAAGATCAGAGAAAGGCTGGTGGATCAGGTATGGAAAATAGTGTATGAGCATTAATAATAATAGATGGTTAATGATGATTGTGATAATAATACACTCAGGTTGAGGCACGATAAATGTTTCATGGACTTTGGTGGTTTGATTTGGACGATGGTGGATTATTTGAGGCAGTGGTTGAGTCTGGTGGAGAGTAGTTATAGGAGGAGGCTTGAGGCGAATCTATTGGAAAAAGGATATGTTGGTGGGGAATTTCAGGCTAGTGGTGAGACATTTAAATTCTGGGAGGGATGTCGGTGATTCGTATGAAACAAGTGAGTAGTGGATTAATCTATAGGTCACTCGATTTATGGTAGGGGTTTATATCCATCGGTGGGACATATGGAGGTTCCTTGGTGATGGATCAAGAGGTTGGAATTGGGTTATGGTTGATTTGATTTTGGTGACAATTTGAAAAAGAATATGGTGGTGGCTTATACTCTTCCATAAGAACTCATGTGAAACAAGGGACGGATAACTAGACTTAGTGATGAGTCGCCAACCGAAGATATTCTTTGGAGATACATAAATAAATTAAAGAAATTAAAAGTGTACGAAAATATAAAAAAAATGAAATTAAATTTAATAAATTCAATTAATTAAAAATTTAAATACAACTGAAAGATTAATTAGAAATAAATTCTATTATTTTAAATCACAAACTAACCATAAATTTAAATATTAAAATTAAAACTGAAAAAACTTAATTAATTTAAAAATTGAATAATAATTTGAAATAATAAACTAAAATTAAAAAGTTTTTAATTTTAATTTAATACATATTAATTATTAATATGTACATTTTAGTTTAAAAATATAAAAATAAAAATAAAATAATTAAAATTAAATTAAAAGTTACATTAATAAAATAAATTTGTAATTCAAAATTATTTAATTAATATACATAAGAAACATGAAAAATAAAATGTCAAGTAGAATTTAAATTTAAAAATTAATTAGAAAAATAATATATAGAAAATTAAGCGTGACAAAATTCATGAATTTAAAAAAAATAAAAAAATAATTATAAAAATTTTCTAATTAAAATTTTAAACTATTAAATTGTTAAAGTGAAATTAATTAAAAAATAAGATATAATTAATTAATTAATTAATCCCAATGTTATATAATATTTGTGGAAAAACAACTCAAGTAATGGCCACATCAAGTTATAAGTTGTATTAAAATAAAATAAATGAGGATTTTATTGATATATTTAGAAAATTATTTTCATAAAATTAATTTCATTTTTGGAATCTAAACCTTTAAAAAGGGATATGGTAATTTTTTCGTATTTTTCAAAAATAGTTAAATTTTTAGTGAATAGTGAAATATTGTAAAATATGCTATTTAACATTACAAGCTAAATACATGAATTTTTAAGTCATTCATGATGTAAAACCCCCTTAGTTCAAACTAACATGAACTATTTACGTTACATAGTCTCAAGAATCAATATTATTGAGAGTATTGAGCCAAAATATTAAACCAATAAATAAAATATTTAAAAACACAAATCTCTTCCCCTTATAAATATCACCCTTCACCCATAATTCTTCTCACAACTTCTAAGCCTTGTATATTTTCAAATTTCTACCCAATTTCCTTCCCAATACTCTCTTGCACATCTTGGTGCTTCTCGTCTCAGAAAAATTCCATTACAAGGGTTCCTTATGTGGAGTCCCAAGAGGATACATCTAAAGGAGAAGGTAATTCCCTGAACTGATTCTTTTAATTTTTCATCCTAATCATCCACAAAAAAATTCCATCCAAAATGGTATAATAACTATATTATCTTGTATATACTATAAGTTTATTATTATTATGGTATATCTAATATCGATTATCTTCCATTTCCGTTGATTATAAAATGAAAATGTTGTTTACAATATGTTTGGTTCATTGTATCTAGAAACAACGTACATTGTTTTTCTCCACCACCTTCAAGGAGGGTTATAGAAATATTATTATTGTTAGATATAATTATAATAATTATTTTATACATTATATAATGTTTTATAATGTTTTAATGATAATTTTATTATATAAAATGAATCCATTTTTTGACAGTTTGTAAAACAACTTAAATGAAGTAACCACATAATGTTAATATTAATACTAAGTTAGTAATCACTATGTTAGGAAACATAAGGTTATTTGGGGACATTAAAATTTATATAATTACATGAATATAAGTTTATTCAATTTATTAATATTTTCCCATTTTATATTAACTTTAGTAATTATTCATAAGTTTCCTGACCTTGGAACCATGAAATGAACACCCTTTGAACGACAAAATTAAACATTATATCTCATTAAAATGGTTATAAATTAACACAATAAAATTAAAAATAAATAACATATATATGTAAAAGGTTTTTAATTTTATAATTAATCAATCTATTTTGAATATATATGACATTAAGTTCAAGTAAAAGTCAATTTCAGAGCATGAGGTAAGTGATCTCTCAGAATCACCATATTTTCTTTTGGATTATGTTTTCTATCACATTACACACTTTCCCACTATAAAATTCTTATTTAATTATTATATATTCTATATATATATATCATAAATATATTCCTTGATTAATTTATCTTTCATGGATGGGGATATACATGTTTTACTGAACTACCCTTCTCAATTTCTCTCGGTGAGAAAACCTAATTAAATGAAAATATTTCATTTCTTACCCCATTATAAGTACCACTCCTTATAATGTTTAAACCACATATATTTTATAAATTTTTTTATTTTATAATGAAATAACATTTCTATTCATTTTTGGTTTCATTGAAATTAGTGTTACATTACCCTCTTTAAGTACACAATACCTGTTTTCCTAAAGCCTTTCTTAATAGGTACATTTCTAAATAGACTTCTATACAATTTTTAAATTCTTAATTTCACATGTAAATAATTTATAATGAACTATTATTATGAATTTCTAATAATTATTTAATCTATTATTTCATTGAAACCCTTTAGATATTTTTTCTGGTTATTATTTATGACATGATTATACAACCCATTTCTTCCGTGGGTAATTTTTATGTTTATTCCTTATGATTGATTTACTTTTGTGGAAGAAATAAGAATGTAAATTTTATAAAGGGTCTGATAATATAATGATCTAATTAAGTGGTTATTTTTTTCAAATTATATGGAATTTATGAGATTAGGGAGTTAACATATTCCATGATGGTACTTTTCCCACTATGTGATGTTGTCTTTGTAGTTGTCATTGACTTATGCTTATGTCATTTTTTATTTTGCTACAAATTTCCTATTCTTCTATAATATTATGATTTCATGTTTCTAATGATATTACTAAATGTTATTATTCATTATTCTTCTATATTATTATATCATAATATTTCATTTTACTAACATGTTATTATTCATAATCATGTTTGTTCACCTACCGTTCTTTATACCTCACCCATTTATTTTATGTTATCCTTAGTTATCCAATGAATTTTTAGGAGATCAATGGCATCAAAGAACATGATAATGAGAATAAAGTAAATATGTTGTATTTTAGTTTCTTTTTTTATGTGTTATAAATAAAATATTATAACGAAACAAGGCCTCATGATCTTTGGGATGTATTTATTGGGGTTTTATATTAAAAACCATGTAATAATATGTGTAAATGGATTGGGTCACTATAGTTGGTATCAGAGAAAGTTTTGGTGATTTTGAGGGATTAAGAATGGAATAATTTTGTGAGAACCCTAGGGATAAGTATAAGTATAACAGAATATCCTAAAATTTTGGTGACGCATAGTGTGAGTGGTTTCTATGAAATTGCATCCCTGTTTGGATACTATAATTGGTTGTGGCTCTAGAATAGTTTTATCTATATGTAATAGATCTGAAAAGGGATAACTGGTTATTAACTTAATAATCACCCGGTGCATTAAAATGCGGTTTTGGTACACACCTAGGTTGACACTTTTATGGGATATGTTTTAGAATATTAAAAAACTCTTTATGAACCATTATTTAATACTTCAATATATTTTTAGGATAAAAACCTAATATGAAAATTATCATGGATAACCTAGAGTGAACTTAGAGTCTATTAAGATAAGATTTATGAATAATTTATAAATTATTCTTTATTTTTTTTTTCTCTTTTTACATAATTTTTAGTTCGAGTATTCCCATCCTTTTTTATTTTAGTTAATATATGGAAATTGAAGGAATAATTCCAATAACCAACATGATAGGAAATTTGATGGTTTTCTAATGATATTAATAACATTATAGATGTATGATATGGTAATTTCATGGAAGTACTAGCTCAACTGACTCATTATATGAATAATAACTTGAATTAGGTGGATTTCCCTCCTTCGACTATGAAAGAGAAAATTATAGTCCTATCCATTATACAATAAAGGCCTCCTACCTTTAGTCGATATTCTAAACCCTCGACATACAATAATGGATTAAATCTAATGAGAAGATATTATGTGTGCTTTAATGCTCAGAATAAGAGAAATTCATGATGTATTTCTATAAACTTGAAGGGGAAGCCAGTAAATTATAGTAAATGATCAAGAACATGAAGTCCAAATAAAAAATAAATTCCTTGGAATGGGTTAGATTACGAAAATATTTTTTAATAAATATTTTCCCAAACTCTACATATTAAAATGGAGAGGGATTTCCATGGACTAAAGTGAAATAAATATGAGTCTATTAGGTCATTCTAGGAATAATTCACATGGATTTTTTTGGTACACATGAATCTTTTTAATCAACATAGAAAGAGATGTGGAATATTTATATAGTGGGTCAAAGATGAGTCTATTAAAAGTTTTAATTATTTGACATTTTTAAATCTATGAAGATATTTTCTATTGTGGCCTTAAGGTTGGAATACATATTTAATATTCTTAGTGGTCTCATGTTTCTAGAGGTGAAAAGTGTAAAATAAAGTTTTATTAGAGAGGATTAAATAAAAAATATCATATAAGAAGGAAAAAAAAATTCCACATATATAAAGTGTTGGAAGAATCATCCTAAAAATATTTTAAGGGAACTGGGAGATGTTTCAAGTGTGTATAAGAGGGGAATCTGAATAATCAATGTCTAAGGGATATGAAAAATGCCACTAATGCGATAGAGGAAAATAAGGTTCACATCCACACTCAGTCTATTATAAAATATCTGAAATGCACGGAACAAAATCATTATCTGAATCAATTCCCTAATAAATTTTTTTTTTTAGAAAATAAATGAAAAAAATTACTAAGGCCTTAAGATAATGGAATGGTATATACTATCACAACTATTAATATGGATTGGGAAAATTATGTGGTGATAGGTACACTTTTTATTCATTCAATACTAGAAAACAAAATTTTTTATTCATGTTCTTCACATTCATTAATATGTTGAATGTTTATTAGAATAATTAAAACTCAACCTCCAAATATGGGGGTTGATCTTCAAATGAGAATAAAAACTGAGATATTATTTCATCCTGAGTGTATAACTCTTCCCTTGTCAATTTCTATGTACTGAAAATTCATGGAAATCTTGTATTAATTACATTAGTGGAGTTTAATTTTATATTTTTCAGGAATTGGATATCCTTATATTATTCCAACATTAACTATTATAGGAGGGATATCTCTCATCACATCCCGAGTCATCCTATGATTCTGTATAAGTGTAAGGAAGATGATGAATCGTATTTGCAATCATTATCTCAATTGTTGATATATTGCTATATAAGGAAGAATATCTAGTTAAAATGATTGATTGAAAGGATAGGATCAAGACTTAAGACATTCCCATTATTTGGGATTATATTGGTGTATTCCATAAATATTTTCATGGTCTTCCTCCTGATCGAGAGGATGATTTCGTAATCAAACATATACTAAGATTTGTTAGCATATATAATACTTACTTTTAAAAGGATACAATTTTTTTTAATAATTGAAGAAAAAGTTAGAAAAGAATATTGAATATGGTTTTATATACCTGAGTGCTTCACCATGGGGTTCACTGGTCCAATTTATCTAGAAGAAGGATGGTTAAATTAACATATAAATTAACTATCAGGAACTCCAAAAAATCATGATAAAGAAAAAATATCCCATACCATGGAAATATGACATGATTGATAAAATATTTGGGGCCAAATGTTTCTATAAGGTGTAAATTTTGTTAGGATATCCCCAATTAAAGATGAAGAAAGAAGATATTCCAAATAATACATTTCGAACAAACTATGTTCACTATTATTTTATATTGATTCCCTTCAAACTCATTAATTCTCCAAGAATATTTATGGAATTATTTAATATAGTATTTAAAGATTACCTAGAAATTTTTTTGTAGTATTTAAAGATATTATTTTGATATAATCTAAAATCAAGGAAGTTGATGAGGATTATTTGAATTATATGAAAAATACAATATGAAATGAAAATATATATGTAAACTAAAGTAAATGTGAGTTTTATATGGATGAAGTATCATTCATGGGGCATGTAATCCCTAGTAAAGGGATATATACAGACCCATATAAGACAGAGGCAATTGAAGAGTGGCTCAGACCATCATTTTTAATGGAAATACATAGTTTCCTTAGACTATTTGGGTATTACCAAACATTTTTGAGAAACTTATTATGATTTTAAAACCTACTAATCATGTTTAATTGGAAGGGAGTAATGTTTTTCTTGACCGATGAATGTGAAGATAGATTTAAGGAATTGAAAAAGAGTATTACCTATTAACCAGTCCTCATACTACGCTCAAATGGAGAACTTTTCATGGTATGCAATGACAATTCAAAAAGGGATTGATCTGTGTACTAATATAGAATGGTAAAGTGATAACTGATAAAGTAATGCAGTTGAAAGATCATGATCATAACTATATCTCACATGATCAAGAGTTGGATGTAGTGATCTTTACATTGAAAATATGGAAACATTATATCTATGTTAATAAGTCTAAAATATATATAGAACTTGATAGTATAAAGTATATATTTACACATAATTATCTTGATATGCACTTGTGAAGATGGTTATATATAATAAAATCCTATGATTTCTCAATCCACTACCATCTAAGGAATTAATATAAAGTGGATGATGATTTAAATAGAAATGATCCCACAAACTTATCGATAGTAAGAATTTATAGGGATCCAATCTACTTAACCTACAAATGTCTGTACATGGGGATCATTAAGGAAATAAAATCATCATTCCTTTATCAAATTAATTCTTAAAGATCCATTTTGGAGAATAAAATGGTTTCTTAAAGATTTTATGTGCAGTTACTGATGTTGAAGAAATCAATAAGAAAAGGGAAATCCCTAGAGTTCAAAATTAATGGAGAAGGAGTTTTAAGATTTATGTAAAAAAAATGTGTATCATGAAATCCTGAGATAAATAAGGAGATGTTGAATGATACACATAGCTTGACCTTATCCATCCACTAAGAGAGTAAAAATATGTATCCAGATCTCCAAAATCACTATTGGTGGTACAATATGAATAAGGTGATCACAAAATATACATCAAAATTTCATGTATGTTTGTGGGTGAAGTCTAAAAGAAAACATTCCATTGGGATAATGTAAACATTACCCATGACTACATGGAAATGAGAAAAAATGACCATGTAATTTTTCATTGGTCTTCAAAATACACCCAGAGGAAATAATTATATTACAATTTATGGTGGACCACCTTACAAAGACTTTTAATTTCATCTCAATTTGAGAGGACTTGTCACTCAAAAAACTTGCAAGATATGGATCAAAGAAGTGGTGAGGATTCATGGAACACCACGATAGATTGTATTTGATCAAGATATGATATTTATATCCATGTTTTGGAAAAGTATCTTATATTTTATAAACACTGACTTGAACTTGAATACAACTGATCATGCCCAAAATACTATAAAACCTATATGGACTATCCTGACACTATAATACATGTTGAGGTTATTCTTGGTAAACTTAAAAGAAGGATTAAATTTTAATATTCCTCTAATTGAGTTCTCAAACAATTATATTTTCCACTAAAGAAACCAAATAGATACATATGACGTTCTTTATGGGAATAAAACTAGAACACCTATATTTTGGGAAGAAGTTGGTGGAGGTAAGCTTATGAGACTCGAAATGGTCAATGAAAATGTAGAAAATGTCAAGACCATTTAGTATTACATATGGGATGCTAATAGTTGATAAAAGATCTATGCTGGAAATTGTCAATGAAACCTTGAGTATGAGGTTAGAGATAATGATTTCCTCTACATATCTTCACGTAAGAGAGTCATGACATTTGATAAGAAGATATATCCAATTACTTGATACCAAATCCATTATGATATTCTTAATCACATTGGAGATGTGACCTATCAATTAACACTCCCACAAACCTTTTCTCTTGTATATGATGTATTTTATGTATCCTCGTGAGAAAATACATACCAAATCCCTCACATGTACTAAATTCAGAGGTGGTAGCACTAAAAAATGATATATTTTTTGAGGATAATCTAGTAAAGATCATTTACCATAGAGATAAAGCTTAATGTAAAAAGAAAACACACCTAATAAAAGTACTATTGTGAAACCATAAGTACAAGGAGGCAACATGGAAACTAGATGAATCCATGAATTAGATGTACCCTCACATATTTTCACCTTAGTATATAAAATTAAATTTCAAGGTATAAATTTCTTATGTGGGAATAATTTAAAAACTGTGAATTATATCAATGAAATTTCCCTTATGATTATATAAATTTCTCATATTTAGTAAAGTACATACAATACATGATAAAACTGACAAAAGTTTATTATAAAAATTTTAACAATATGTTTAAAGAATAAAATGGAAATAAAAAATTAAAGTATTAAAATGATGAAATAATAGAAAATAATATAACAATAGTAGGAAATTGTTGATATTCTCAATCCTCTAGAATAATCACATTAATGAACAACATTTTAGAAATAAATTTGAATATTAATAATGCATTATGAATTTTGAAAATGAAAATATATAACCTAGAGGGAAATTAATGTGAATTAATATTTAATGAAATATGGGGTATTTATAGGAAGTGAGGATCCGATATGACCATTACAAATCTGGCTATTGGAATAGTAATCTAACCAATGGAATAATAACTAGACCATTGGAATAATAATTTGACTGTTCAAAATAGTAACATAGACTTTAGAATAGTATCCTATCCTATGGAAGTGTAAAATAATACTTATGTGTCTTATAAAATGAAAATATGTTATATTTATATCATTTAATGAGTAAATAAATTTTTTAAAAATGACTAATTATGTGCTTAATTTTTTTTAATACATAAATGACTTCATTGAACTTTTATAAAAATTCTAATTATTTAAAAGAAATATAATTTTCATAAAATGTATTTTTACGTTCTTGTTATGTTTTATTATAATGATAATATAATTTTATGAGAGTTTAAGTACTTTTGTAAAGGGTCTGAAAATTTTTATAATATTAAATTTGGTATTTTTCGAAAAAATGAAGAATTTTTTTAAAAAATAAATTTATCAAATTTAGAAAAATAATTTCATTTTTTGAATCTAAAGTTCAAAAAATGGTTCAGGTTATTTTTTAGTATTTTTCTAAAATAGGTTATTTTTTGCAGAATAGTGAAATACAACAAAATAAAAAATTCTACATTATAAGCTAAATACATGAACTTTTGAGTCATGGATGATGTAATCACAAATTATCATTAACCAAAATACACCATTTAATATATTTATTCAATATAATAAATAATATTTGAATTCATGAGCCAAAATAATAAACTTATGAATATAATATTCAAAGACACCCCTATCCCCCCTTATAAATACCACCCCTCAACACCCATTCTACTCAAAAATTATAAGGATTTTATATTTCCAAATTTATAGAAAATTATATTCCCAATACTCTTCCATAAATCCTAATGAAACTCATCTTAAAAAATACAATTTCATGGTTTCCTTATGTGGAATCTTAAGTGGAGACATCCAAAAGGGAATGTAATTCCCTCACATGGTTCTTTTAAAATTTCTTCCTCCTCATCCATTGAAAAATTTCCATATAACATGGAATAATAAATCCAGTCTTTTATATATTATGGAATTATATTGTGTTAATTTATTATATACGAGCCATCCTCTTCTCTTCCCGTCAATTGATTCTAAAATGAAAACATTATCTACAATTTGGATGGTTTACCACCTCTATGAACAACATAATTTGTTTTTCGCCACCACCTTCAAGGAATGATATAAAAAATATAATTATAGTTAAATATGAGAATAATAATTATGTTATAACTTATTTCATTTTTTTAGTATTTTAATAATCATTTAATTAAATAAAACGAATCTAGTTCATTGCGGTCTGTAAAACTCCCTAAATGAACTAACCATATAACATTAATATTTTTACTATGTTAATCATCCCTATGTTAGAACACATATGGGTATTCAAGACCATTTTAAAATTATTAATTGAATTAATACCATTTAAGTTCACATCTAGATTTGTGGTTCCATTTTACATGAACTTCAATAATTATCTAAATGTGATCCGACCATGGAACCATGAAACAAATGCCCTTAGTACAATATAATTAAAAAATATATCTCATAGAAATGGCTATAAATGAATATAATAAAATTATATTAAATAATAAATATTCAAAAAAGGTTCTTAATTAAGAAATTAATTAATTAAATTCAATTATCTAGGACATTATGTGCAAGTACATTATGATTCTGAAACATAATGTTTGGGATCTCTACAAACAACCCAATTTTCGTTGGGGTTTTTATTTCACTCCCTTACCTCAATTTATCACTTTATTATTATTATTATTTTTTATTATATATTCTATATATATTACCCACACATATATACATAACTTAATTCATCTTTAAATTATAGGGATATAAGTGTATTAAAAGGTTCCCATCCAAATTTTTCTCAATACGAAAACCCAATTTATGGGAAGTTATCTTTTTTTATTTCCCTATTATATGTACCACTCCTTAAATGTTTTTAAACCACCCCTATTTTCTAAAATTTCTCATCTTATCATGGATGACCATTTTATTTCATTTTTGGCTTGGTGGAAATTATTATTATCTTACCCACTTTAATGACTCTTTACCATTTTTCATAAATCCCCACTTCAGAGGTACCTTTCAAAATGGGTTTAAATACTCTTTTTACAGACATTATTTCGCCTAGAAATAATTTATAATGAACTATAATTATAAACATCCAAGAATTATTATATACCTTCTTCCATCGAAACCCCTATGATATCCCATATGGTGATTTATTATGACACGGTTATACAACCCACTTCTTTCTATGGGTTATTATTATGTTTATGAAATGTGATATATTTATTATTGGGGTGCACATATGAATGTAAATGATTTAATGGGTGCACATAGATAGCTCTTGGATGCATTGGTTTTATTTTTTTCTTAGGATACATTATATGTAAGATCCCTATTTTTTATGAGGTAAAAAACCTTTTATTTTCTATTTAATTTTATAATTTTGACCGAATGTGGATGCCTATTGAGGATATGGAGGAAATCATGTTTTCCATGGATTTTTCATTGCCCAGAGCATGAATTTGTTGGAAAAGAAAGTTGGGTTTCAAAATTAGTATAAAACTTGAAACTTGATAAATATGGTTTGAGTATAACACATGGGGTGGTCTAGTCCTCTATCTAGGGTGTCACAGTTTGAGGGAACTATGTAATCATGGCTGCACACCCATGCGTAGTTGATGTAGTTTTTTAGCAGAGGAAAAATATACAGTGGGCAGATAGATTTTTTACCATGTACCAGGATAGTGTGAGGGGGGTTTTGCAGTAGAGAGGTGTGGATGGTTAGTGCATTGTTTTTACAAACCATGTGAAATTGAATTTATATGGGAAATGAACTTTCTACATTAATTCATTTATGTTTTAACCCTCCTTATCTATTCTTTATTTTTCTCCAATAGTGGACACCTTATTCTACCATTGAGAGATCCCTTTATGACGAAGCCAATGATTTTCTATAACTCCTTGATCTAGACTCACAATCACTTTTTTTGGGTATCTCTGGATGTGTGTGGATGAGTTCTCTATTCATATTTCACCTTTTTTAGTTTTCCTAGTTATCAAATATGTTATTTTGGGGTTGGTTCGTCTTCCCTATTTTTGGGTGTTCGTGTGTTCTTTTATTTTCATTTGATCTAGATAAAACCATAAGCTCATATTTGATGGGTGTTCCCTTACCAAGATAAGGTACTTGGATTAATTAATTTCCCTTAATGTCTATGTGTTTATATATTATGTCATTGGAACACACACCAGTTATTTCAAGAAAGGCCAAAAAATTGAACTTGTATTTAAATTAATTGAATGGGCATGTTCTAGATGACCCATGAGACCCCTTAAGAAGTAATTATAAGTTTATGAACTTGATTTTGAACCAACCCTTAGGTATGTTTCTTAATTATACTAAAACACCATGGGAGGCCTCATTACATGTGATTTTACTTTGAGGTGTTCTCTTTTACCCCTTTCCTTAGGGAGGTCAAATTAGTAATTAAAATTTTAAATGTTATTGAATGAATGAAAGAGGGAATGTGGGTCCATTTCGGAAAGAATTAAGATATTCTCATACTCTATTATGTATGAGAAATTTCTTATAATATAAATGGATAATTAAAAGAATAGAAGTATTACTATGATTTTAGGACTTCTGAGCCTATTTTGTATTTTAAACACCTTCTAAAGAGAGTTAATTGGATATAATTGTGATGAAAAATTGATTTAAAGGGGGAGATTATATGGTATGGATAATAAACAGTCCCATGACCATTCTTTATGATAAGGAAAGAGTGAGAGGTGTGTTCAGTTTGATTATTTTTAAAGAAAGACTCTTCTGGATTGAATAATTTAATATTATAATGAAGTTTTTATTTTACAAGGGTGAAACAAGTGTTCTCATATGAACACCATGGATAGAATCTTTTTTTGGTTAGCTTATATATTACAAAGTGATAATTGGACCCCCTTAATAATCCCTTAAGGATTGACTCAATGAGCGGTGACTTTTTACCACACCAATAGTCATACCATAATTCCTTTGATGAATGATTAGGATATTATTAAAGGTTGTTTACTTCATTTTATACCTAGAGAAATACATGGTTTACCACTTAGGAAAACAAAGGATTTGATTAGGTTATACTGATTGAATAATGAGTTAACGATTATTATGATGTGTTTCCCAAGAAAAAGCATAAGATTGGATTTAGTTGGATCCATACACTTTGATGATGGAATTATTATATACATCATATGTGATATGATACATAGGATATTCTCAGTCTATCATCCAGGTCCAAATAATTTCTTATTAAATCAAATCATGATTGATTTATTACTGAAGGACAATTTGACTTTGGCCAAAGCGGTTAGTAGAGGATGGGTGTTCCATGGTAACCCAAAATTATGTGGGTTATTTATACACCACACATCATTTCTAGATTTATAAATATCTAAAAAATATTTTTTATATATTCAATAAATATATGGAATTTAAAATCATTGTATTGAGGACTACTGAGTTTATATCACACCGTTCTTAGGCCGCCTTTATGGTACCTGAACAGACTTCATGGAAGCATGTGGGGGTAGTGGATAAATCACACTTGTATATGCTTAATTGATTTGGACATAGAAGTAGGGTAGCATAGTATTGGGCTTAGGGATCATGATTTTATATGGGGTAGTTTATTTTTGGTATTTTTTTTTGGACCAAGTATTGTAATGGATGTTTTTTGCCATTTTTTACCTATATTTTTTATTTCATGCCATGATAATCATCTGTATATGAAACTGTTGGATATATTTACATGGTTATTTATATGATGGATATTTATTCTTTTACTTATTATTTATTCATATGATTTTTCTATTGATTGACATGATTATACCTTTTTCTACACTCTGACCATGAGGGTATAGCCTCCCCACTATTCCATCGTGGTCTTTCACTGCTAGTCAGCATCCCATGGAATGTGGGGAGGTTAACTTTAGGACATGTGGATAAACGTTCTTTGTTAATATTGAGTGAACCGGGTTCGATGCGTAAAAAATTTTCATCAAAGTACTTTATTTTATTTTTTCTTATCATTTGTGGATATTAGACAGGATATTATGAATGTATTAGAATTTGGTAATGAGTTGTGCATATGAGTAGCTAACCAATATAAATGAAAAAACCAAATTTCCTTTAATGGGACTTGTTGTTTTGGATTGTGCTTATTACAATTACCTTTATTTCACCATTTGGTGATCCACATGATGTTTGATGATCCTTTTTATTAGGGATTTTCTCCTTGTACTGAAATGGAATGAAGATATTTCATCTTACATCACTATAGGTACTTCAAGATTTAAATGTCATGTATTAATCCATTCTATGTTTATATTAAAACATTCATTTATTTATACATGTTTTGGTCCCTTATTTCTATATCCATGATATTATGCTAAAATTTTATCCATTGAAATGAAAAATGAATTGTGGAGATTAAATGGATGTGACACTTCAGTTTATAATGTGTTTGAGCCATTATAAATACGAATTGGTGATCCATATGGGTCAAAATGTTGAATAAAATGTCTATATAAATGAGAATTTATTTAAATGAAATTGAAAACTAAAATAAAATGGTCATTGATAAATATATATTTGAATTTCAATTTAATTAATATTTTACTCTATATGTTTCAATTGACACTCTATATACTAGGACCAATTACTTATAGTATAGAACTTTACCCTGAGCCTAACTCACCAGTGTGTAGTATACAATGTATCTTTCTTATATTATAATTATTATTTCACATAGAACTGGTTCTACGAGAAGGAAAATTGGTGTGACATTTATATATAAATGTTTGTACCTATTCTCTTCTAATATCTGTCCTCTTAGTAGTTGAAAAATATCATTTTGGGGTATCCATTTGGATTTTTTAGAGACATTTCACCATAATAGCCTTGAGTCATGTTCCGTGAGGTTAGTGATGACCATACTCTAGAGGTGGTGGCCCTGGGTCACTAATAGATCTTTTAGTAGTGCCGCTTGTGGTACTGCGTGTTATACCTGATACGGGCTCTGATTCCTAGTGTCAATATGGGTTCGTGTGCTTCATGAAAACCATTCCCAAAGAACTGCATCATGCCCTTACCATTATAAAGTTGACGATAGATTTTCAATAGAATAATCCTCCCACATTTTTTAGGGTTGGTGAACCATGGGATATAGTGTCTTGGATAGAATCTATGCTATCGATTTTCGAACAAATCAATACACCTCCTGAGAGTAGTGTGATGTTTTCGATATATATTCTTAGGGATTCATCCCTAATATAGTGGGATGTGATTACACAGACGGATCTTCACCGAGATATGGATTGGGGGATTTTTAAATGGCCTTCAATGATAATTTATATCCCATGAATATGAGGGATGGTAAATATTGAGAGATCATACACTAGGATCAATCACCTTATTATTCATGTAATATTCTTACTTTTTTATGGTGGTCTAGTGTTTTTTCCTAGTATGTGATGTGACAAGTTATCTATAGCCAAAATATTTGACGATGATCTTAAGTATGACATCCGATCGTAGGTAGCTGTCTTTCATTTTACTACAATATCTATAATAGTTAATTTGTTGCTTATCACAGGGTGTAACCGGATAGAGGCTGGGGGTGCAAGCTCGGGTGGTTCGACATAATGATCTGGAACTACATCGAACAATAGTAGGAAGCATTATCTAGAGATTAAACATGGTGATATTAATAGCCATGGTGCATACTCAAATATCCAGGTGAGGTTTGATCAGTGTGGTAGATTTTTATATATGAGATCCTAGTGTACATGGGACCTAGTCAAATTCTGATCCTATGGTAAAATGGTCCATCTACATCACTTTTTCCAATATTTTCTTTCTATAGGTAGTGACAGAGCATCTGCACCAACCCCACCTTGTAGAGTAGGTTCAACAGCTTCTCTTCAGGAAGGGAACTAGAGTACAACTGACCAATCATGCCAAAAAGGTGTTTGTGGCCATAGTAGACCAACAATAGTTTTTTAGTGACAGAATAGTGGAATTACATAGGGAATTTAGAAAAGATATTAGGGCCATGGTTCATTCCAGATGTATAAAAAGAAATTGATACCTTAGGATAAGAGTGTTGGACCTTATATAGTGATAGTCACTATTCTAGTAGCCTCTACATTAGTATTTTGTATTTTCAACATAGGTGAATATAATTATTTCATATATATGCCTATTTTAGAGTGCCTTGGGCATAATTTTTATTTATCCTATGGCATGATGACACCTAATACTTATTTGGGGATATGATCAGAGAGTGTATGATAGTACAGGGAGTTCCCCCTTGAGTTAGGTGGGTTTCACTTCATAAGGGACCTCTTTTTCCTTAAGAAGACAAGGTTTGACTTCAATATTTGGAAGGACTGTTTGGTACTTAATCATTATTTCATTGATTTATATCAACAAAGGGTAAACTTCACATCACTAGAGGGTGATGTTTTTATTAAAAATGATGAAAGGTATTTATATGAGAGTCAATATGGACTAATGTATCATGGGATGGTTAGGATGACAAACCATATTGCTGGCTTATATCTAGATGATAAGGGAACATGTCAAGAGGACTTCCCTACAATGGTTGATCATTTTCTGAAGTGTTTTCTCAAATTGATTCTCAAGACTACCTCCTTAGAGGGTGGAACATTTTTTTAACTAGCTTGTTCTGAGATCTACACTGATATCAATTACTCCTTATATTTTTTCTACTAATGAGTTCCAAGAGCTCAAGAGGTAGCTAGAGGACTTCGATGAAAAGGGATTTACATGACCCCATACTTCTCCATGGGGTTCACTGGTCCGTTTTTCCCAGAAGGAAAGTGGAACTCTTTATTTATGTGTGGATTACCTGAAATTGAACCAGTTCATGGTTAAGAACTAGTATCCTTTGACGATAAAAACTAATCTCTTCAACCACATTTGTAGAGATTAGGTTTTCTCAGAGATTGTTCTTATATTGGGTTATCAGGAAGTTGGTGTTTGACCTTTATTCATACCTCATATAAATTTTCATTTCTTCTATGGTCAATATGAGTATCATATTATAACATTCAGTTTCATGGATGTTCCAGAACTTTTCATGCAACTGATGAACTGGGTTTCCATCCATATTTTTATTCATTTTTGGTGGTATTTATGAATGGTATCATGGTGTATTATTACACTTGACATGACTATGAGAACATCTTCATATTATATTGGATACACTAATAGAGTATCAATTATGTGATATGCTCACAAAGTGACACCTATAGATAGATAGGTTTCTTTTCATGGGTCATATTTTCCTAGATACTAGAGTATCAGTTGAACCATAGAAGGTGAGAGCTATAGTTTCCTAGGATCATCCTAAGAATTTCATTGATATACATAGTTTTTTGGGGATAATTGGATATTAAAGGCATTTCATACAGGACTTCCCATGCTTATCATCACCTCTTATGGGATTTACTAAATAGGGTGAGATATTATCATGGTTAGATGCTTATGAGATAGCTATTAGGAGATAAAAGAGAGATTGAATTTAATTCTAGTCCCGATTATGCAAGATCCAGGTAGGAGCTATGTAATATGTTGTGTTTCATCAGTTATTGGGCTAGGATTAATTCAAATGAAGTTTGAGTGTGTTGTGTCATATGAGTCTCATCATCTGAGGCCATGAGAGAGGAAATAATTGATGTACGATCTCAAGTTATCCATTATTGTTCATGGTTTTCACTATTAGAGGCATTACTTTCTGGTAAATTGTTTTATTTTGTACAAAAACAACAACATCCTCAAGTACGTCTTTACACAGTATGTTACTAATATAAGGAAACAAAGGTGGGTTTAATAACTTCAGTACTTTTATTTCATGATTTAAAACATAAATGTAATGGGAAATGAATTTTCTTATGAGCTCAGCATGAGGACTTAGATATAGTCTGTTTAAAAGGGTAGTCACAAGTGGCATCTTATGACCTTACTTTCAATGATGCACTTGGTGGTACATGATATCCGTCCGAAGACTTCTTTCTCATCATTCTAAGTGACTTCCGCTCTTCTAGAGAGGGTGAAAATGATCCATCTATCAGATTATGTGGTCTTGGTCCTATGATAGAGCAAAGTAGGGGATGATATGCCTCTTTGTTAGATCATTGGTGAGGATGACTAGTGACATGTGGTACATATATAGCCATTATCTATTCTGGAGTGGAAATAAGATAATGTTACCATGAATTTTGTGATGGTACTACCTAGATCACCATGGGTCAATGATGTTTTATGGATGATCATTGAAAGGTTGATAGAGGTTACCCATTTTCATTCTATTTGGGAGACTCATCCAGAGTAACATCTTGGGAGGATCGACATTACTGATATCAAACACTTCCATATGGTTCCAAAATCTATTATATCACACAAAGATTATCATTTCACATCGTGGTTCTGGCATGGTTTGTAGAGGGAACTGGGTTCATAGGTACTGTTATGTACAACCTGTCACCCACAAAACAATAATAAATACGAGAATTTGATATAGGATTTGGCGGAAATTCTAAAAAAATGTGTACATGATTTTTGTGGTCCTTGGGAGAAACACATACCTCTCAAAGTGTTCCATTATAATAACATCTTCCAGAATTCCATAAAAATGGATCCTTATGAATTTCTATATGGTAGGTCATTCTATCCAACCTTGTGCTGGTTAGAGGTAGGAGATACAGTGTGACTGCTTCCTCATATCTTTGAAGAGACTTTAGATTAGGTTCATCTTATTTGGAATCATATTTCAATAGCTTAGTCTGGATATAAATTATAGGTCAATCATCACCACTAACCACTAGAGTTCAAGGTGAGAAGTTAACTTTTATTTCATGTTTCACCTAGACTAGGACATAAATATATTTAAAAATAAGGGAAGATATCACCTCATTATTTTAGGCCTTTAAAAATTTCTAGGAGAGTTGGGAAAGTAGCCTATTAGTTGTAGTTACTTCAAAGGTATCAAACCATGCACGCCGTCTTCCAAGTATCTCAACTTCCCCGACATCATTATGATCCATCACATATTCTTCTACCAGATAAGGTTTATTTGGAGGTAGATGTGTCCTATGATGAGTATCCTATCCATATTTTTAATCATAGAATTAAGGTTATCAGGTATAGTTAGTTACTCTAGTACGTGTGCTATGGTAGCACAACCATGTACATGATGAGACTTGGGAGTAGGAGGCTGAGATAAATGCTTAGTGTACCTAATTGTTCTTTTATGATGTTTGACCATCCTTTGAAGGGGAATTTGGGAACATATTATTTTAAGGGTGGAGGATTATAATATCAAAACTTTTATATGTGGTAAAAAACCTTTTAATTTGCATTTAATTATTTAATTTTGACCTAATGATGCTGCATTGTGAGGCTATGGAGAAAATGGTTGTGTATGGGGATTGTTCGTAGATCAGAGCCTATGTTTTTGGAAATGGAAGATGGGCCACATTTTTGTAGAAACCTTAGAGCCTAGTCTACATAGTTTGAGTAAACTGTGTGGGGTGGTCCATCCCTCTATCCTGGGATGCATAGTTTGAGGAAACCTTATAATCTAATCTACACAATCATGCATGGTTACTATAGTTTTTAGAAGAGTAATAATCCATGGTTTATGCATGGTTTTTCTAACCATTCACCATGACTATGTGATGGGGTTTTGAGGTAGATATGTTTGTACGTTTGGCACATGGTTTGGGAAAAAATGCGGCACAACCATGTGACCCAATATTTATAGGGGAGATTTCCTTTTTCTCTTACTTTATTTAGGTTTTAATCCTCCTCCACTATTCTATGTTTTCCCCAGTAGTGTAGACCTTCTTCCCCCATTGATTGAACCCTTAAAGTGTAATCCTAGGCTTCTCCATAACTCCCAGATATGAATTCCAAATCAATCACCATCAGTCTTGTTGTATTCATGCTGGTGAGTTATATTTTAAACTTGAACATTTATCTATTTTACTCATTATTAGAGATTCATTTTGGGGAATTAACTTATGAAATAATTTTAGGGAACTATTTTCTTCTTCCATTTTATTCTAATTTAGATCAAATCAGAGCTAATAATGGGTGAGTATTCTTCAACCAAGCTAAGGTAGGTGGTCACATGATTTTTCATTAAAGTTGAGGTGTTTATATATTATGTTGATGTGTCAAATGTATATTATTCCAAGAGATACTTATGAACTGAAATTGTATTTAAATTTATTGAATGGACATGCTCTATATGACACAATATACCCATTGAAGTTTAATTATAGGCCGAGGACCATGAATTTGAACAAACCCTTCGGTGTATTGCTGAATTAAACTAAACCACAATGGGTGGCCCCTTTTCATGTGATTATCATATGAGGTGTGGTATTTTACACATTTCCATACGGATTTAAAATTAATTATTCAAATTTTTAATTGAATTGAATAATGGTAGGAGGGAATGAAAGTCCATGTACCTTGGCCATCAACAATTTCTTTTACTTACTTTTGCTTGAGACATATTTAATAATTGAATTGGATAATTATAATGAATGGAAAGATTCATTTCATTATAGTATTTCTAAGACTACGCATTATTTAAACAACCTTATAAGGTGAGTTAATTTAATATAATTGTGATGACCAATTTATTTTAAGTGTGATCTTAAATGGTATGGTTAGGGTATGGGTACATGACCATTCTTCTTGATAGGCTGACAGTGTGATGTGGGTTCCAATTTAGGATCTTCATAGACATTCTATTATGGATTGAAAAATTGAAAGTTATAATGAAGTTATTATGAACCTTGGGTGACATATTGGGTCTCATATGAATTCCATAAATAGTCTATTTTGGATGTTATATTATATATTCCTGAGTGATACTTGGGCTCCTTTATGGACTTACAAGGACATACTCAGAGGGTAAACCATTATTAATTCTTGAGTGATACTTGGAACTATTTATGTAAATCTTAGGAAGGACTCTTAAGGATGAATAAATTATATTATATGCATGACAATTTGGAATCCTTAATATTTCTCCAAGGACTGACATAGTGAGTTGTGATTTTATAACACACCTATAGCGATACTAGGATTACTTTTAAGAATGACTAGGAAGGGTTTATATGGTTTTTCGTTCATGATATTATTGGAGCGATAACTAGGTTCCAAATTAGTAAAACTAGGTAAGGTATCCAGTTTTACTTATTGAATAATTAATTAATGATTATTACAATGAATCTTACAAGACAAAGAATAATCTCAGATTTAATCACAGCCTTACAATTTATTGATGAAATTATTATATACATTTTATTGGTTATGATACAAGTGGGGTACATGGGTTATGATCTCAGTCCCAAAACTACATTATTAAATTAAATCTTGTTTTTTTACATAGGGATTGTCTGTCTTAGGCCAAAACATGTAACCAAGGATGAGTGCTCCATGGGAACCTGAACCTATGTGGGTTATTTATATACCCCATTTAATTGACATATTTATTACTACACACACTATTTTTTACATATTCACTGACTAAATGTAATTATATATAGTTGGAGGTGACCTACTGAGTTTATCTCACACCCTTCTCAACCTAACTTTACGATACCTAGACAGAATTCCCGGATGTAGGTCGGGATAGGGGAAATAACCCACTTGTAGATGCTTGATTCATTTTTGAATAGGACCAGTGGATCATAAGACATGTATTGGAGATCATGATGCTATCTCATGATAGTTCATTTTTGGTCTTTTTGTATTTTTATCCATGTGTTGTATTGGATGCTTATTTCCATGTATTACCTATCATTTGTATAGTATTCCATGATAATCATATTTATATGAAATAGGTGGATATGATTACCTAGTTATTTGTATGATGGTTGGTCATTCTTTTACTACTCAGTTATTCATATGATTCTTCTATTTATTTATATGATTATTCCACTCTTATACACTCTGACAATGAGGTTATAGTCTCCCCACTATTCCTCCATTTACTCTCGCTACTAGTTAGTAGCCTATGGCATATGTGGAGACTCACTTGAATTTATGTGGATAATCATGTTTGGATATAGTTTAGTGAATTTGGTTTGAGACATCATTGTATGTATAATATTAGGGATGGAACCTAATATGTGATGGGAATCAATCCTATATGATATTTTTTATTAGAAATTATCCATTCCATATTCTTATGAAATGTTTTATGTTTCTTCCACTTTCTTATGTTTACATGATCTTATGATTCAATGTTCTTTATGTTATTATCACATGTGATTATTCTCTATCCTTTTATTTTCTAATATCATGTTATTCCATTTAAATCAATTGTTTTCATTATTATCATGTTTATTACCTTACTAGAATATATACTTCACCAAGATTTTTTATGTATTCCCCAGGTTATCTTTTGAGGTTTTAGGAGATAAAAATAATTTATGAAGTAATTTAAGAGTATAAAATAAATATGTTTTGTTTTAGTTTTTTTCGACATATTATGAACCTAATATTCAAATGACAATAGGATTTGTGATATTTGGGTTCTATTTATTGAATTTATATATTAATAATTATGTAATAATATGTATAAAAGGCTTGGGGAGCTATATTTATGGTGTATACTGATCAAGAACATAAATACAAGCGATGAGGATGAAGCCATGGAATGGAGAGAAATCAAAAAATTAATTTTCGATAAGTAATTTCATTATACCAATTAGTTAAAGATAGATTTGGAAATACATAAGATGAAAAAATTGAAAACAAATCTGTGGGGAATTTTGAGATAAAATTTACAAGGCTTTCATGATATACTTCAAGATTTTTCATCAATTCTTATGGAATACTATATTGATTATTTGTTAGACTAAGACCCCACCTATAGAAATCATTGTAAATACAAGTATTTTTGAGTTATTAAGAGATTGTATTATGTACAATTAAAGTTTAAAATCAGTTTGAAGATATCTAATAAAATCATGGATAGAATGACTAGTAGATAAAAATGAATCATTTTTTTGAAAGAATGATAATGGAAAGAAAGTAAAAAAACCCATGTGTGACAAATTTGGGAATAATAAATTAGAGAATTGTTTGCATGGTTGTGGAAGTGCTACAAGTTTGTTGTAAATGGAAATATAGATATAAAATATCACATAATGTTAAGTATCAATATTTTACCACTAATTAAAAGTCAGATATGGTTAAAGCACAACCTTTCATGAAATGATGCATGTGTGTGTAGTATAAACATTTTTCTAATCAATTTCCAAATTGAAGATAATTGTAGAAAAATGCCATTAACTCAAACATAGGAAAAGGTATCATGGTAATTAATTTTTAATTATTAAATATAAAGTCTATTATTATGATGTTGTGGTAGGTACCATCACCATACAATCAAAGTCTTTAAGTAAATTGTATGATTCTGGTTCTACACATTCTTTTATTTTATTCATGTTGGATAAGAATATCATGTTAAACCATGTAATTATAGTGGTAGAGTTAATAGTTAGGACTCAAGGAGGAAATATTCATGAATTTATTATATATAGGGATTACCATATTAACATTGGTGAGTAAAATATCTCCACAAACATGTTGGTCCTTCTAATGGGGGAATTGGACAAAATACTTGGAACGGGCTGGTTTTCAAAGTATAATTCCAATATCAATTATAGAAGAAAGGATATTTATGATATATTTTAGGGATAACCAATAGTTATCTTCAAAAGTGAGATATCTCAAATAGTGTTTTTCCAATAACAACTTCTTATTTCCTTCTATATAGAAATTTTTAGTGGAGAAGAAAAAGATGAAAAGTTATAAATATGGGATATGTACCCATTATTTATGAATACAATGATTTATTTATAGAAGTGTTATAGGGACCTGCCATAGAAAGAGAGGTATAATTCATAATTGAACTCGTACTAATATCCAATACCAAATCAACCACCCATATAGAATGACATTTGTGGAGTTAGAGGAATTATAGAATTAAATTCAAGATCTTTTAGGGAAGGGTTTTATTTGATCAAGGGTGTCTCTTTTGGGAGAACCTATTCTATTTGTAAATTATACGGATAGATAAATTTTGTTGTGCAGTTATTATAGAGATCTTAATAGGATCACAGTGAAAAAAAATATCCTCTCATGAGAATTGATGATTTGAATGACCCTCTTTATAGGTACTAATTATTCTTCGATATTGACATACGATCAGGGTATCATAATTTGAAGGTGAAGAAATTAGATATCCTAATGAATATATTTTGAACAATATATGGACATCACAAGTAGGTTTTTATTCCCTTCATACTGACTAATTCCCCATCTATATTTATAAATTTTATGAATATAGTATTTAGGGACTACCTTGATAAATTTGTTGTTGTCTTTATTAATGATATTCTGATATATTCAAAAATTCATGAAGGGTGTGAGGATTATCTATCGGTCTTATTACATACTCCAAGGAGGGAAAAAATGTTTGGTGAATTCATTAAATGTGAATTCTTTTTACAAAAATTTTCATTCTTGGGAAACATCATGACCAGTGAAGGAATCTCAATGGACCAAGAAAAATATAATGGTCATAGAAGAGTGAAGACATCCAACAATAACAAATGGGATTCATCGTTTCCTTGGTTTAGAAGGATATTAAAGAAGGTTTTTGAAAATAATTTTACAGATTTAAAATCCTATAAGCGAGTTAACATGAAATATAGCTATGTTTATTTGGATGCAATAGTTTGAATAAAGTTTCAATAAACTGTAGAAGATGATGGTTAGTGAAACCATGATAACTCTACCCTTTTTCGAAGAAGTATTTTTTATCCATAGTGAAGAATCTATAAAATGGATTGAATGTGTTCTCATGAAAATTGGGAAGGTAAATTTGTATTCATTGTAATGACTCAGAAGTTCTGTTTATTATTTTTAGACATTATATAGATTATTTTTTAGAATTGGCGCTTAGATGACTTACGATTATATGGACCGTTGTGCCCATAATAAATGCTTCAAATATATTAATTATATTAAATACTACTTTCAAATAGTTTTCCTAAAAAATGGAATAAATTATAAAAGGGGGCCCAGATCATAAATTTAAGGGCTTCATTGAGTTCAAATCATGGGTTTTACATTAGGTGTGACATAACCATTTTCTACATGAGGCATTTTTGGAAAATCCATAATGGGAGTAGAATAAATAAAACAATTAAATGGAATTATTTTATTTAACTATCGATGACACAAATTAACGATTCTAATTAAATACATGCTTATGGTAAATTTTTAGGGTTATTCGTATAACCTTGAAAATTATTGGAGGGATTCCAGAGAGTGTTTAAGGAGTTCCTTTTATTAGAATATGACATGATCAAATATTAGAGATCAGTTCTTGATGGAATCAAAGAATATTTCAAATGATCAAAATGCATCATTGTTCTTCACTAGTGATATAACTGAATCAAGGCATGAAGTTTTTCTTTATTGGATTCATTCTCTATTTATGATTCTTATTATGAACATGAATCAATTAATTAACAAATTGATTTATAGATCATGCATATTATGAGATGGTTTAGTTTTATTTTGGAATTGGGATAATTTCTTTTTGATTATTTGTTATCTCTTCATTCATTATTCTAGAATTAATGAATCGAGGTCAACACACACATCATCTAATGTTTGTTCCTCATAATTGTTCCCTCCCTGATTCTTTGTACGCTATGGGAAATCTCTATTGGCCCATGGGTTGAAAACTCTAACGAAATTGATCATTTCTTACACATTTTTTAGCAAAAAATGATATTATAGATTTGGGCATGGCATGTTGTGACGGTGGTGTGACAATGGAGGCAAAATCATATCGAACTATGTATATACCTAGTTTTGAAGTTCATCATTGGAAAATGAAGAAAAAAATTCTAAGTTTTTTTGAAATGATTTAATGGATATATATCAATAATTTGACAATAGAAAGGCCTAGAATTCCCTGACATGGGGCGTGTTTGGAGTAGTGGGTGGAGAAGGGTGAGAAGATGCATTATTCTAGATATGGATTTCTATAATTTTCAAATGAATATGAAATATAAGGATGATTTAAATGCCATGTGGGGAACTTTCAGTGAAAACTAGGGTTTTAGGAGAAAGATAAGTATCACACAACATGTGACCATGTGATATAGTGTGTGACCCCTCCTCGATGGCTTGGCGTGTACTTCATAGGGTAGACAAACACAAACTAAGAGTACATGACTAGAGGCACGCCATGTACTTCTACACAAAAACTACTAGGCCAAGTTAAATAGGTTATGTCATGCATTGGAACATGTTATTAAGTACCTGGGAACAAGCATGTAATGAAATTTTACGTTGGAAAAGACATAGATATGGACCATTTACATGGACAAGTCCCAAGGTCAAAGGGATATGGAGTGTACTCCTACTACACATCGTGTACTCCATAAATGTTGGATTTTAGCCATTTTCCTCAGTATCTTGGACATTGTTTGATAGGTTGGGTTCCACATATCCATTCCGTAAGAGTTATTTTGGAATATACACATAGACCTAAGACAATGGTCCATTTAGAAAAACTTCTTTGATAGTGTTATTGGAACCATTCCATGAGTCTCAGAGTGAGATCCTCTATCATTTTCTTACTCTTCGTGGATTTCATGTTATCTTTGTGTCTAGTACTACATGGGAATTGATCCTCTACTTAGAGGGTTACTCTCGATTGACTTGGTGTTATACCCCATGTCCTTGGGAGTGATCCTCTTCTATGTACCATACCTATTTAAAATTCCAGGATATACTTATAATGGTGAGACCCGATGAGCACTGCCTATTGGACGATATCTCTAGTGCTATTTGACTCGTGGAATGTGTTCTCCTATATGAGTGTTATGTGGATAATTCAAGATGTAATCTTTGGCTAGTATTACAGTTATTAATTTACCTTTAAACTATGAGTCTTTGTTGATTATATCTATATATTCGTTTTTATATGTGTTTTAGACATATTCATATATAGAGATGATTGTTATTCTTTTGTATATGCATTGTGGTTTTGGGGTTTCCAAATAGGTATTATTAATCTTTCCCTAGATGATATTTTCCCACATTTGTCATTTATTTTACAGATAATTAAACTTTTGATTGAGTCCTAGATAGGCCAAGACCAGGCGGTGCTTAGTGAGACCAAAAATAACAATGTATGTTTCTGCAGTATCTTCATAGGAGTTCCTATATTTACCTTTCATGTTGGAATTGTTTTTAGACACTTGGTGGTGAATTTATATTTATCCCTATTTACTTTCCATTACTCCTTTCATATTGTGGTTGTGGGATCTATATGCATTCA
This sequence comes from Viscum album, assembly GCA_963277665.1. NCBI lineage: Eukaryota > Viridiplantae > Streptophyta > Magnoliopsida > Santalales > Viscaceae > Viscum > Viscum album. The sequence continues at coordinate 165,338,868 of OY728121.1, read as the reverse complement.
TGGATGGTTGTTTAGGTATTTTTACATTTCATCATTGTATGATATTGGAGATATGTGAATTTGTATAGGTAGTTAGGATTCGGACTCCCATATTAGTGATATGCCTACTCGGTTCTATTTGGAAGCACCTATACTATTGGAGGTGGTCTTGGGGATTCTTAGAAAAGACCCCATAGGGATGGAAAAAAATTGTATCTGGGGATTCAATTCTACCTTAGGAATTAAGTCTATGATATTGGTTTGGGGGAATTGTGTTAAGTGCCTCGAGTTCATCTTTCAGGCTAGAGACTCTGGTGTTGGTGCGATGACTGATGTATCCATACACCCGGACGTTTCTCATCTGCTTTTCAACTAAGTACGACATAAAACTAGTTATAGGAAAAAAAACAATTGTACCTTCATTATATAGGCATGGGTTGTGGTTTCCATTTCCGTCTGGAGTTATCTGTCCAGGTATACTCATTGAATGTGGTGTATATTATTTACTTTCAGGACGCCTTCACAATGTATGGAAGATTGGATTCAATATCAGGTTCATGAGGATGATCCCCTCTGTGAAAATGTATCAAAACATGGACTAGCTCTAGAGGTGATACCACCATGTGGTGCAATATCTATAAAACAACATATTTAATAGCAGATGGTAATTGCAGTACATGCAGATGAAATGTGCAGGTTTAGTGCACATCATGAGTTTTAGTAACAACAACCCCTCATTTTTTGAGGTGAGACTTACCCATATGATGATGAGGAATTGATTTAGATAATGATGTGAGTTTTCTATTTGGCCAGGACACCAGAAGATCATAAGGTGTTCCTAGAGATGAGCCTTCTCCAAGGCTCAACAGGAAGATGGGAGGGGTTGGTGATGAAGTATTTTGATGAGGAGAATATGGAATGGTCATAATTTGATTGCCTTTTTAGAAAGGATTTCTCTCCAGCTATGCTAAGGGCTATACATATCTAATAGCTTATGTAATTACAGTAGGTAATCACGATAGTAGTTGTGTATGCATTGAGGTTCACCAACTTTTCCACGCACATGATGCATATGTTTCATGAACAATTCTTTTAATCATGTACCTTAAATCGGGAAATGTATAATGATACTTGGGACAACATTTTATGGAAGGCAGTCTTCTAAATATCTCCATTCATTACCTTTAGCTGATGATATCTAGAACAAAGATCCATCTTTGAGAAGTACTAATATTCTCATAGATGATCAAACAAGTCATCAAAACATGGAAGATGATACTTATTCTTTATGGTGATCTTTTTGAGTTTCCATTAATTTAAAGACTACCACATTGATCCATCCATCTTCTTGACAAAGAGCACTAGAGAATCCCAATTTGATGCACTATGGCGTATGAATCCTTTGTCCAAATTTTCTTACAGCTAATTATTTAACTCCTCTAGTTTGATAGGATCCATACTATATGAACACTATGAGATAAGATTAAATCCTGGTAGGAGTTATATTAAGAACTATACTTCATGTTCTGGGGGAATTCTGGGTAAATTTCCAAGAAATACATCACTATATAACCTCACAATGGGAATTTCCCCTAGGTTTGTACCTTCCTTTGACTCAACCTATTGGTAGGGGTATGATTATTCATAGGGAATTAACACCAACACCATTGAAGGATATCTCCAAGTCATATTCATGATCTTACTTGAATTTGTAGTGGAGAATTAATGGTTTGGAATAATAAAAATATATTTCCTTCTCCCGATTGGGTATATGTGCTCTATATAATTAGATCCAATCTATTCCCATTATAAAATCAAATTACACCAAGGGAATTTTCATGAGATTTTATGGAATAATATTTCCACATATTCCAATAGGATAAGAGTCCAACACATAGGTTTAATTGATATCACAACTTAGTGTTTTTATAGATATTTCTCCTTCATGGTTTTAGGGGTTCAATCAATAGTTCTGTCAATATTTCTAGATATAGAGGAATGAGTAGAACCAAAATTAAATAATACTTCTCCATTATTGAGAGAATAGTAAGTGTACCATTTATTACTTCATTTTCTGGATCTAATTCATCAATAGTGATGGCCCCAATAATGCTTTTCTCCTTTGAATTTGGTGGATGCTGAAACTGATTACCCTAAAAAACTGAGGTTTAGTGCACTAGATTGCACAGTTACCTTACTTCTTAAAGTTTTAGCATTAGACCATGGTAAGTGCTCTCCCTTCCTCCACCATATTGTTGCACTTCATCATGAATTTTCTACATTCATGATCTTGGTAGCCATCTCTCCCACACTTGAAACATTTCCATATCCCTTTTAGGCAGTTACCATGATGCTTCTTTCCACCTTTTTAACATGTGGGTGGTTGAGTATTCTTTATAACTTTTTCATGAGATCCTCCAAATTGAAACTACATCATTTGTTTCTTATCACCATATCCATGGAATGATTCTGTGAAATCTGTCTCCACTTTGAGATCACATCGAACAAATTCTTCAAATCTACCAAAGTATCAAATTGCTCTAGCCTTAAGAAGGTGTGGTTTTAAACCACTAAATAATATTTTAATTTTTATATCATTGTTGATAATAAAACATTATTTGTACCTTTTTATCCTTTTTAAAGAATCATCTACATAGGTATCAATCTATATAAGAATTAATCTATATTGGGTAATAATCTTTCACAAATTGTGTAAGCATGATTCTATGCATTAAAATCATTTGATCCGGTTTAAATAAAATATAACAAAATCATAAGAATGAACTATGTAAAAAAAATTTTCTACTATGAATCATCAGTCTGTATATGTATATATCATTCCATAATTTTAAGTGTCAATACATAAATAATTTTTTAGGTGTCTGTAGATTGAAAATTCAAATGTTAAATTTTTTTAATATTCTAAAGAAACTAAAACTGATGATGCAAAAGATGGTCATGAATGGTTAAAACATCAAATTTAAAATTTTATTCAAGCTTATTGATGGAATATTTCAAAATGGATTTTCAATATTTCCATATATTTGAATTTTTTAGGTGATTTATCTTATTAGTAGTTGTGGAGTTCAAATTTGAATTTTTCAAAGAAGAAACATCAAAAAATAGTTATTTTATTTTAATGTTATGATTTTTTATTTGTTTATAGTTCCAATAATAAATTTGAACTGATTTTATAGTTGTTCATGATGAGTTATGAATTATGAATTTTAAGCATATGAGTTTAGTTATGAATATTTTTGGTGTGATTTGAACAAGTGATGAATATAAGTTCAAGTTATTTCAATGAGATAAAGAATATGGGTATTTTAAGAAATTCAAAAACTGATTATTTGAGAATTGTTTTTAGAATAATTGAACTATTTATGTATTAAAAATGAATTTAATTTTTAGTTAATTATGATATAAGTAAATAAGGGTGTGTAACTAACCAACCTAGGGAAACTAGAAAAGTCACCCAATATGGAATTCCACATATTAAAGTAAAAAAAGTTGAAGCCACATGTCTAATAATAAACCAGAATAAGGAAAACCACCATTGTAAAATGCAGAATCCAGAGAACAAATCCACGAGACATAAAAAAAAGAAAAGATAAATATGAAAAACTAGAAAGCTAAAATATTATGAGTCAATACAAGTCCATGTGTGTTCATATATCACCACCAAACCACCCTAATATGAAGATTATGATAATAATAGAAACTAGAAAACTACATAATAGCCTTACCATTACCCAAGTCCTACAAAATAACATCTAAAACCACACAAAGGAAAAATTTGGGTGTGAGCACAGGTCCCTATAAGATACCACCAATGAATCTATACAAGTTTTAATATCAATAATTCATTTCTTATAGCTTTCAAATATATCCAGTTTACAATCAATTATACTAAAGTAAATAATCTAAAAAAAAAATACTTTGGTTTTCCTAAAGCATTCCATATTCAAAATATCGAGGAATATGTAATGTAAGTAGTAAAAAACCATAGATAAAACATAATATAATCATGTGAGTAAATAATAATGAAATAAACCATCATGTGGTAAACCAATCATAATTGTAAAAGAACACCATTTTTTCACTAACTATAACAACCCTGCTTTTATAACATTACAGATAAATTATTTTAAAGAAAAACTACATAAAATTATTACACAAAAAGGATAACAAGGTTTAGTATCATGGGAAAATTAGGGCCATAAAAAAAATTTCAATATGAAACAAAAACATTTATTTAATTCCTTTTTCTCTAGCTTCTTATTGGCCTTTGAATTCTCCTTAGTACTTGTATCCACCTGAGGATATACATCTAAAAGGGGTGGTATAAAATTTTAGTAACAGAATAGATAAGTAAATGAATCAATATAAATTGGGTAAACAATAATCATCATCATAACATAGTCATAGAATCATAAACATGAGAGGAATCAATAAGAAAAGTCATAGAATGTGGAAATGCATAAAAATGAGATATCATGTCTTAGTGGTCAACCACCACACATAGTTGTGAACATATATAGCCTAATTTTCACACATAATTCAATTTATCTCATTATATTATTATCATTAACAAATTAATTGTAGAGATAAATAATTTTGGGCACACCCATCACATCATAACATTTACATTACGCTAATATTTTAGGGCGCACCCATCACATCATAACATTTACATTATCATGCATGGAATATAGAAAATATATCAATATTAAAAATATATTATCCCATGTAAAGGAATGGTTTTCATTTAATAAATCATAAATTCATAAAATTTTGGTTCCCAAATGAAATAGGGAATAACATATTTAAAACATCTACCATGAGTGAAGGAGAAACAATCTTGAGAATTACAATGTGTGTTTTTTAAAGAGTTCCTTTGGAAAACATTTTTTTTGTAATAAAATAAATTTGAAAAAATATATATCCCATAAAACGAAAGATAATAATTTATATATGATATTTTATAAATATACATATTGAATATTGGGTGAAATATGGAATCCCTAATGAAAGAGAGTTGGGTTCGAGAAATCCCCTTACCTTATATCTGAATGCATTATTCACATTATTATGCTATAGAATCACATTATATTCATTAAATTACAAACTAAAAACCTTTAATACATTAATTTTATTCATTGATGTTTTATTAAGTTCATTTATGGTCTTTTTGATGAGTTCTAGTGTTTACTGTTATCATTTGGAAACATTTGTTTTCATGGTTTTCATGTTTTGTTTGCTTGCATACATGGATGGAAGTTCATGTAAAATGAAGACAAATATATTGAATCGTTATTATTTTTTATTAATTATATTATATAATTTTAAATTATTTTATAAATAATTTAGTTGTATGGTGTGAGGATGAATTATTAGATAAAAGTTAATGATGATCATTTTAGGTTAATTTTGGCAGTTTTTCATCACAACAAACTCATTTTATTTTATCATTTAGTATTATGTATATATGTCAGTGAAAAAACATAGGAGGGTTTTAACATAAAATTTAAAATGTTTTTCAACAATTATAATGGTTTTAATAACATATTATAAGGAATTAAAGGAAAATGGAAGTGTGTCGCCCACAATGTCGATAAATTGACACATCACAGACGACAATTACATTTTTTGAATAAGAGAGGGGGGATTTTAATGATGGATATTCCACTAAAATGATATAATACAAGTATATAAAACATAATAGAGTTATAATTCCTTTTTTGTAATATATGGTTATGAGAAGAGAAGAAAATAAATTGAATTGAAAAGAAATTAAAAGAAACAGGAAGAGGATTTTATCTGTTGGATTTATCCACCACGGGGACCTCCTTAGGGAAAAGGTATTGGTATTTTATTGAGAAGAAGATATCCTAGACATGGGAGTGGGTATTGGGAATACATTTGGGAACAATTTGTATAAGTCTCACAATATGAGAGGTTTCATAGGAAGAGGGGGTGACATGTGGTATTTAAACAGGAAGAGAGGGGTGTTTTATCATTATACAATTCATTGGTTTATTGTTTTTCAAAAGATGAGAAATTGTGTTGATTATTGATAACAAATAAATGAATTATATAATTTGAGTTCAAATAATTGGTCCTTACATTATCCATGATTCAAGTAATAGAATATTTATCTTAGAATGTATATATACTGTAAATTACCATATTTTAATATTCATAAAATATTCATGTATTTCTAAAAAATCCAAAAAATTCACCCTAAACATTTATCTATACACAGAATTAAAAATTGAACTACATATGATGAAAATAACTTTCCAAATATATGTAATTTAATTTTGTAATTAAAACTATCATTTACTTGAAAAATATAGATCTTAAAAATATAACGTATTTTAAAACACATTGAAAATTTACTTAAGGTCTCATAAAATTATCATAAAATAAGAAGTCATCAAAATATTAATTTATGAATAAATTTTATGAAAATAATTTTCCTTTTAAATTATTAAATTAATCATAAAATTGTAATTAAATTCTTACGACTTTCAAAAATTTCGACACTTAATTAATAATTTTTATAATATTTACTTACATATAATATGATATAATTATATCATATTTTCACTTATAATATGCTTAAATTTTATTCATACTTTCATGGGTGATGGTACCATTCATTTGACTAGTTTACTATTCACAAGGGTCATATAACTATGTCTAATATCCAGTTAGTATTTCATCAATATAGGCTCCTTAACTTCTATAAATACTTCTTATTTCCTTAATTATTCATTTATAATGCTTTATTTATGGTATATAAGTGATTTTATGTTATTTCTAAAATATGAAATTACTATATGAAGGGGGAAAATCCATTGATAATAGTTTGGGTCATTACATTTTCCCCCTTTGGAAATTTCACCCTCGAAATTTCATTTTACATAAACATGTGAGGGTACTTCCCATTCATCACCTCCTCTGGTTCCCAACTTTATTCTTCATCCTTATAGTTCCTCCATAAAACATTGACATGGTGGGTTGTCTTATATCAGATAACCTTATGTCCCCAGAAAAAAATATTTATTGTATACTCTTTATAGGGGAGATCATATTCCTGATATACCACTGCTGACTCCAGTACATGTGAAGGATCTAGTATTTACATTCTTAGGAGTGATACATGGAACACATCATGAACTTGAACCATATTTTTTATATGTTCAAGATGATATTACATGACTCTGATGTGATCAAGGGTCTCAAAGGGGTCAATGTACCTTGGGCTTATCTTCCCTTTCTTTCAAAATTGCATGACTTTTTTCCTTGGGGATAATCAATGGACGATTTTATCCCAAATGTCAAAGTCCAAGTACCTTCAACTGTTGTTAGCATAACTCAATTTCTGACTCTTAGAAGCATTGATATTTTTTTGGATAGATTAAGCCTTCTCTATCATCTATTTCACAAGGTCAAGTCCCTGTATATTTCTTTCTATAACTTCATCCCAACAGGATTGAGTTCTATATCGCTTTCTATACAAGGCTTCATATAGAGGCATCTCAATTCCGATGTGGTAGTTATTGTTTTAGGAGAAATAATCCAATGTGAGATTTTAATCCCATACAAATTCAATTCTATGTAGAATTCTCTTATCATATCTTCGAGCATCTGAATATTCCATTCATATTGGCTATCCATTTTGGGGTGATATTCCATGTTGAAATTTAATTTAGCCCTTGAAGAATGTAAAGACACCTCCAAAATTTAGATGTGAAAATGAGATCAGGATCAAATACAATCTAGGGTTGAACCCCATACAGTCTCACCACTTCTTTTACATTTATCTTTTCAAGTTGTTCAGGTGAGAGATCTTCTATAATAGCGATAATGTGGGTAGACTTGATGTGTCAGTCTACCATAACCAATGTCGTATTATTTTCTTCGGATGTCTTCAAGATACCAATAACAAAGTCAATAGTGACATTATCTAATTTCCACAGGGGTATTGGAAATGCTTGTATCATCCCATTATACTTAGATCACTCAGATTTAACATGATAGAATATCAAGCACCATGATATATACTCAGTAATCTCTTTCTTCATGGTTCCCACCGAAATTGTTCTTGGAGATCATGATATATCTTTTTTATTAACGGGATGGATAGATAATGTTGAGCTATGTGCATTGTGCAATAGCTCATTTTTTAACACAAGTGATGAAAGTACATATAGCCTCGTTCCAAACCAAGTCACACCGTCACCATCGATATGGAAATCATGCAGTTTCCCATCCTTTACTACATTCATCTTCTTTTGTAACTCCGGATCAACAATTTGTACCTCCTTAATATTCTATTGGATAGATGGTTGGGAAATAATTTGGGCATGGTAGGATTTATTCCCCATTTTTATTATTTCCAAATCCATCCATTTCAGGTCTAAGATTAGTGGGTTTTTCTCAATCCGCAACATGGATAGAGTAGAATGTCCATTTCTACTAAGAGAATTAGCTACCTTTTTTTCATTACCAGGATGATTGTGAATATATAAATCATAAACTTTTATTAGATCTAACCATATCATTTGATTCATGTTGATCTCCTTTTGTGTGAATATATATTTTAGGCTCTTGTGATCTGTATATATGTCAAAATTTTCCCAAAAGAGGTAGTTCCACCAGATTTTAAGGCAAAAATCATAGCTTCTAGATCTAGATCATGCATCGAGTAGTTATACTCACAAATATTCAACTATCATGAGGTTTAGGGTTCCACATTATCATTATTAGTGACTAAAAAACCCAAGACATTCTTTGAAGCATTATTGTATATTGAAAAATGTTCGCCAATTTTTAGTAATGTGAGTATAGGTGTAGTGATCAACCTTTTATTTAGCTCCTTGAATCTGTCCTCACACTATTCAATACAGAAATAATTGTCCCCTTTCCTTGTTAACATAGTTAGCAGGCTTGACAATCATAGTAAATTTCATAAAAAACATCAATATTACCCCACTAATCTAACAAAACTACTAGTTTTTGTGACACCAAAGGGTCTAGGCCATTCCTCAATTTCATTTTTTGAGTGGTCCACAAAAATACCCTCACTTGTGATCATATGTCCCAATAATGTGACTTTCTATATCTAAAATTCAATCTTTTTTAACTTTTCATACAACTTATCCTTCCTTAATGTTGCAAATAAAAGCCTTAAATACTCTTCATGTTCCTAATTGATCTTGGAGTAGATGAGAATATAATTAATAAAAGATTCCAAAAAAATTTCATGGTAATGTCTATATACTCTATTTATAGAATCCATGAATATTGTAGGGGAATAAGTAAGACTAAAGGGAATCACCAAAAACACACAGTACCCATACCTTGTACAAAAGGTAGTCTTTTAAATATCTCCCTTCTTTACCTTTAGATGATGAAATATTGAATGAAGATCAACCTTTGAGAAGTAATGATCTCCTTGTAGCTAATTGAACAAGTCATCAATCCATGGAAGAGGATAATTTTTCTTTATGATGATCTTGGCGAGTTCCTGATAATTGATAAACAACCGCATTGATCCATCCATATTCTTGACAAAGAGCACTACTGAATCCCAAGGTGATGCACTATGGCATATGAACCCTTTGTCTAAATTTTCTTACAGCTACGTCATTAACTCCTCCAGTTTGATAAGAACCATACTATATAGACAATTTGAGATAAGAGTAGCTCTGGGTATGAGTTCTATTGAGAACTCTACCTCATGTTCTGGGGGAAGTATGGGTAAATTTTCAAAAATAAATCCCTATATTACCTCATAATGGGAATTTACCCTAAGTTGGTAACTTACTTTCACTCAACCATCTGAAGCATGTATGCTTCTTTATAGGGAATCAACACCTACACCATTGATGGATTTTCAAAATCATATTCATGTTCTTCCATTCTCTTTTAGAGGATCAAGGGATGGTTTTTAATATAAAAAGATATATACTTTTCTTAATTTTTTATATTTTCGCTATATAATTAGATCCAATCCATTCCCGTTATTGAAAAAAATTCCTATAAGGAAATTATCAAGAGATTTTATGGAAGAATATTCCCACATTTTTAAATAGGATAAGGGTCCAACACATAGGTTAAACTGATTTCACAACTTGGTGTTATTATATATTTTTCTACTGCATGGTTTTGGAGCTTAAATTTAATAGTTCTATCAAAATTTCATGATATAAAAGAATAAATAGAACCAGAGTTAAATAATACATTTTTCATTATTGATTGAATAGGATGTGTAACTTGTAGGAATTTGTTATCATTATCAAATTCCGCAGTAGTGATGGCATAAGACACTCATTTCTCCTTTGGATTTGGTGGATGCGGAAACTGATTACCCTCGAGGAACTGGGGTTTGGTGCACTGGAATTCAGAGTTTCGTTTCTCCATATAGTTGTAGAATTAGACCATGGGTGGTTCTATACTTTACTCCACCATATTTAACTACTTATTCATGTATTTTCAACATTAATGATCTCAGTATCCTTCTCTTCCACACTGAATGCATTTCCCCATCACTTTGAGGTAGTTACCATAATGCTTCTTCCCACATTTTTAACATGTGGGTGGTTGAGTTTTCTTTCCACCTTTTCCATGATATCCTCTAGCTTGAAACTCCATATTTTATTTCTTATCACTATAACCATGGGACCATTCTCCAAACTCTATCTCTTCTTTGAGTTCACATCAATCAACTTCTTCACAACTCCCAATGTATCGAATTGCTCAAGCCTTTCAAAAGCATGGTCTTAAACCACAAAATAATCTATCAATTTCTCTCTAATTATTGATAACAAAACATGAAGTGTACCATTCAATAATTGTGAAATCATCATCTAAATAGGCATCAATACATATAATAATGAAACTCTAGTTGTTTAGAATCACACTATTAGAAATTTAAGCTATATCCACGGACCTATAGCCATGGTTTTATAGGTATGTGTCTATAGGTTGTTTATAGCCACTCTTTAATTAAACAAACGTGGATAAACATGGATAAACATCAGAGTTTCTTTTTTTTGATTTTTTTGGATCCTCCTCTCCCCCTCCCCCGATCTGTGACCCTACACTCCGAACCATCTACAGCTCTCACCGCGGCACCCACCTCCCGACACTACCAATCAATGTTGTAATGCCCCGACCCCAGTTACCCAGATTCGATGCATTATTTTAATACATTGGCATGATTACAAGGAATAAAGTCTTAATGGACAGATCGGTTTATCATTCTTGGAAAATGGATTACATACATGAATGTTACATTACACATTAAAACATAAAAAACTATATAAATAATCCATTATGAATGCCATTATTCCCTTGGCTTAACCCTGCATATCAATCACTATACACTTCTTGGAATCCTGGTAAAAGTAAAACGTAGAAAGGGGTGATCTCAAACGTTTAGTAAGGGTAATCAATACTGTGGAAACTTTCATAAATAAGTATAAACATTTAAGTCAATTTATAACTAAAAAAGCCTTTTAAACTTGAACATCAGTATAATATGGACAAAAATAAAATGAAATTATGACATATACTTATTCACATGGATATTCTACTAGTCGAATAATCACATGCAATATCAATAACCACTTTCAAAATGATGGAATTCATAATTCCAAACTATCATAACCACATAGTCAAGGCCTTGTGCAAAGACTACAAATAAGATTTTTTCAAGGCCTTGTGCCAAGACACTAGTATGTCTCATGAGACCTACCGATGCATCAAGGAGCTATAGTGGGATCCACCCATCACTTACTAAGTCCAATTCATTCCTCATATGAAAAGGGTTATACATAACATAATCATTCTTATTAAAACTATCATATGAAATGTCGATACTTTATCCATAAACCATGAATGGTGTAAAAATAACACATCCACAGTCAAACATATCACAAAACCTTCAATAAAATGTGGATTCTTTGTATCATAATAAATCAACTTCAAACAAGATTAAAATCCATCAAAGGATGTTGATATAGATGAAAATGTTTTGTAAAACTCTTTGAGAGAAATATCCATTTTTCATGAAAACATTTAAAAGTTACACAATTAAGAAAGGAATACATTTAAAAAAATATTTTCTAATCAAAGTGTCCCACAACACTTTGAATCTTTTGAAAGTAATTAACATATTTAAAACATTCATGTCCATATAAATAAATCCTTAAAAACTTTTTTGAAAACGTAGACATTAATGAGAATGATTTAGAAGAATAAATATTTAAAATTTTTAAAAACTTGTTTTAGTAAAAAGAACCTTAAAAGGAATCCCATTGAAAACTCTTTTATGAAACATGGGCATGGACAATAAATATGTCCCAGTATATACTTATGTAAAAACAAACTCAGATAATAAATAGATTATGAAATTAACCCTTACCAATCTGGTAACTAACGAAACATACACCCCATGAAAGAGGTATCATACAATGATTATCTAAATACACATAAATTAAAGTGTATTTCAAAAATAATACAATTATGGTCTGCACATACCCCACACAAAAGGTAAGAGTAGCAATATTTCATGAATCTCATGGGAATAAGGAGTGAGATGAAAACCCCTTACCTTGCACTTTCCTTTATTCAAGGGAACGTTTAACCTCTTGTATAAAGATCGTAGTACGTTATTAAAGTATACCAGAACCATATTAATATTTATGATATCATACATGATTCATTTATTAATTTATACTATACATTTAATAATAATTCCCATGTTAAATTAACATTTCGGGTAAAATTCGCTTTCTTTATCGTACGTGTTTTAACTTGTTACTCTTGATTGTATCACGTAGATCAAGATTTAAGTACTTCCAGAATATAAAACATGATTTATATGTCATATATATTTAGAATATAATTTTGTTTATTTGAAATATATATGAAATGAAAAACACCGTTTATGGAGACAATAGTCCATACGTACGCATATACATTGTTTCTGTTTTCATCTCGTATTGAATGGAACAAAGTGAATAAGATATAGGTCAGTAAATATATATATATATATATACATATATATACAGTAGAATGATTATTTCATATATTATACCCTTATTAGTAATATATATATTTTATAATAATCAATGAATGGTGAACGTGGAAATGAATCACATCGCGTCATGGAGACGGCAATCTGTATGTACACACGAGAAACAATATAATTTCCTTAAAGTTGTGGAATTGGATGGTATATTAATTTTACAGAGACATTCTCATGTTATTTTCATTATTTATGCACATATTACTCATAATTATATCCATCCAAATAACATAGTGTCGAATAAAAAATTACACCACAAAGTGGAGATGGTGATCCATACGTATGCAATTATGGTGAAATGTTATTAAAAGGATGGATAAAATACAGAATATGGTTGTACCATATTTATAATAACATCACAATATATATAATATACTTGAGTTATTATTTTAGAATGGAAATAACAAAGAATGAAGAAGTTGAAGATGAAAGGAACTTGAAAGAGGGTGGTGAATACATTACCTCTTCATCAGGTTCTTCCTTTTGATTTGATCAAAAGGGCTCCTTAGGTTGGATTTCTGATCAAACTAGGGCCTTTAGGTTGAAGTGTGTAATGTTGAGAGAATATTTGGGTAGGGTTTGGCTGATCCAAAAGGCTTTGAAGGTGTTTATTAGAGAGAAGGGGGAGTTTCCCTTTATAAGAGGGGTGAGGGGCACATTTGGAAAATCTAAAAATATTATTTTATAATAAATTCATATTCGGTTTATAATGGCTCCAAACTAATTTATTTCGTGGCTAAGGTGGGTATGGATCGAAAAAACTCAAAAAAAATGTTTTAGATAGGTTTGGGTCACATTATTAACCTTATCTTTTATTTTTAACCCTTATTTAATTATTTTGACATTTACCATGTCTCTTTGTATTTTTATATTATATGATTAATAGAATTACTATATACATCCAAGAGACTCCAGAGTGGTTCATTAATGATACAAAAATCCTTATATATGTGCCTTTGCCAAGCCTTAGATTTTTAGGAATAGAATATGAATTAATAATATAATACTTGTTTTAAAAACTCTTTTATGTCAATTTTGACACTGTTGGGTATTTTGTTTTTGAAAAATTCATAATAGAATTATTACTTCGTAAAAAATTCATATAACCAATCCTAATATGTCATTTTAACCTAGAAAATTATTGGAATTCATAAAAAGTCTCAAATTACATTTATTAGGATATTTAAAATATAAATTATTTTAATATATCATTAATTAGATTTCTAATGAATATTTACAATCGAATTTATCTTTTGTATAACCCTATTTTTAAAATGTTTTAGTAATTAAACTTTGATTTTAACTCTTTTAACTCTTATTTGAATTAAATAATAATAAATTTTCTAATCTAATCTAGGTGGACCTAAATGATAATATTTTATTCTTAAGGTTGTTTTAGGTCGAGATACACTTTTTCAATAGAATTTGGATGCATGTTAGGGTAATATCAATATCATTTTTACCCTTAATTACCCTATTTACTTTTAACCATGGTAAATAAAAGTAAAAAGTTACTATGAAAAAAAATTATTTTCATCTCATTGAACCACATTTTACTTACTGATATCAACCGCGTCTCTCAGATTTTTGTAATTCCACTCACCAAAGTGGTAAAATTATGTTTTATGAAAATTTGCAAAAGCTCCTAGAAGGTGGGTAAAAGACGGTAAAAAGTTCAAAATTTAATGATTATCTAAAATCAGTATGGAATGACTCCAATGAATTAAATTTAACTTATATAGGTATTATGTATCTATTTTTACCTAATATAAATTTAAATAAAATAAATAATTATTTAAATAAAAAGTTGGTTTTAACCAATAACTCAGTGTTTTTCACTATTCATCAAAAAATGAAAGTTTTCACAAAAATACAAAAATTCACCCTAAGATAATTTTGATATTCTGAATTCAGAAATGATGTACATTTTACAAAATTCAAAACATAGAAGATTCATTAATTAATTTAAAAATAATTCCCATTGTTAAAACCAAAAGCGGATTTTTTTGAAATAATAAATGTCAATAGATTGACACTTGTTTATGTGAAATTTCAATGAAAAATTACTCCCAATGAACAATATTTAATTAAATGGTAAAAATAGAATTTAATTATTCTTTAAAACACCTCAAATATATAATTTAACACTATAAATTATTTTCATTAAAAAAGTTGTTTTTAGTTAAAATTTATTATTTTTCATCATTCACCCAATTTTGAAAGTTATCATAAAAACATAAAAAATTCATCGAAACTAAATTTTTATTTCCTGATTATAAATTAGAAGTTTATTTTGTCAAATTGATATATGAATGTGTCAAATATTTGATTTAAAAGGGTTCACAATTTAAAGTTGGTAAAAGTGCATTTTTTTTAAAAAAACATCTTTTGTCTGGAAAAAATGAATTTTTTCTTAAATTATGTCTAAGAAACTCATAATATGGATTCTAAAATTATGAGTATTATAAAAAATTCAAAATTTAGTTAATACTATTCATAACCACTTTTGTGTGGCTAGTTTTTAAGTTGTGATGAGCTTGAACTAGGGGTTGCGTGTAGTGCATGTTATTGAATTATTTTGAAGGAATAATGCACTATGAAATCTTGGGGTGTTACATTATCCCCTCCTTCAATAAATTGCGTCCTCGGAATTTGAAATTGTTTTTCGAAAATAAATGGTTGAAATAGAAAATAACTTTGTGGGAAAACCCACATCGAAAATAGGCTTAATAAAATTTAGTCTTAATAAGAGGAAAAGGGGAATGAAAAAGTCACCACCACATTAGTGATTAGGATAGGAGAACATTGGTGGAAATTATAGACACATAATTAGACGAAAAATGTAAATATTTATATGGACTGATTGAGGTCATCAATCACAAAAAAGTATAAAATCGAGGGCCTCAAAGCCATCAATCTATGATGACTTAAAATATCATTAGTTTATCAATACATAAGGTAATAGGGTAACAAATTTTTGGTTTTAAGATCCCTTCCCTAAATTTTAAGGATTTATTCCTTCATATGATGAAAAAAGTATACTTGGATAGTAGATTTACATCCTAAAAACTCATCTTTCACTCTAAACGATAATTGAACATTAAACTATTCTATTTCTCTTAATCGTATAGGGTGCCCAAAAATAATGAATTTATAATTCACATATGAGACCCTTTAAAAAAACTATATTATTAAATCCTGGACATAACGTGAGTCAATGGTATGTAATAAAACCTTGCCTCCCTTCAGTTGAAAGTTCAAGTCTCGCAGCCTTGCCGGACATGACTTGTTGCCACCCGACTTTAGGTTGTCCTTTTTGTGGTAATCCAAAAATAATCTCAAACTAGACTTATACAAAATATTTCAATCCAAACTCACTTTCCAAAATTTATAAATAAGTTAAACATAATGAGGATCCTTTTTTCCTGGTAATAACATGTGAAAACCTTCATCGTGTATTCTTTTAGAACACCGCAACATCCTGAATTACCAAAATCAACCATCTCTTATTCCAAAATCAGTACCTCATTATCAGGACTATATTAAGGATTAAATTTACATCAACCATTTATTTTCCAAAAAGTCTAGCTAACTGTTAATTCACTTTTCGTAGAACCATATAATCTCAAATCCTCAATAAAATAGTACTGCAGTACAGTCCTTATTTATCTCCATAATTCATGTAACCAGTATACTGTTGATACAACACTCAAATGAAATAATTCTATAATAACAACAAAAGAAAACTAGTCTTTCTTCTTTATATGAGGTAGTATCATAACATGAGTATTATCCAATAACATCATTTTATGTATACTATTGTGAATGGGATATTGATTTGCGTAGTGTCTCAATGCCTTGCAGATGAAGCATTTTACATTTGAAAATTTTTTCTTACCCATGCAATCAGGTACTTGGTGTCCTTTTTCTCCACACATATATAAAAAATCACATTCCATTAAATCATTTACCAGGGAGATTCATTGCACATTTATCACATATTTGAAAATCCTTCTTTCCCTTATTCCCTTTATCCATCTTTCTTTCTACCATCCTTTTCTTCTATTTCTTCTCTTCAAAGCCATAGGATTCAAAGAATTCTTTACTAATCTTATGATACAATTTATTTATAAGATGATAATACATGGGAGACTATTTACTTTAATAATTTTTTCTTAATACCATGAATGATATGATCCTTATTACTCTTTGGATCATATGTAATTCTGGAGATCTCATTCCTTCTACAGGGCGCCATTTCTAAAAAATGGAATACACTAGGTTAGCTTATGAATCGCATTTCATAATTCTAAACAAGTAAAATACTTAACATAAATTGAATAGTTTATAGATGTAATCCATAATCACAAAAATGTTTTCTTTGAGAAGGTATATACTCATAAACCCTTCATAGTGGTTTGTAAAGAAAATGATAATTATACTAAGCAAATCCCCCGGGTGTGTTGTATCCAAGAGTGCGGGAAGGCCCGTTGTCGTGCATGAGTTCCCGTTCGAGTATAGCTCAAAGCGGTGTTTTTGGGTTATACCCATAGGTACAAATGTGCCAGACCCACCTCTACCTGCTTGTATCCAGACAGGGATATATTTACTTGGAATACTCACAAAATCTCTACATTACTAAAATTCTAGGAAGTCCTTCTATACTAATCCTCAAATTCTATCTTAGGTTTATGAGCCCTAATCAGAGTTTATCTAAATCTAGCTTCCAAGGTTATTGCTAAACTTCCTCTGATACCAACTGTAATGGCCCGACCCCAGTTACCTAGAGTCAGTGAATTATTTTAATACATTGGCATGATTATAAGGAATCAAGTCCTGAAGGACTGATCAGTTTAACAGTAATGATAAATTCATAACAATATTATTACTTTGAAAAAAAATCATATAACCAATCCTAATATGTAATATTAACCTAGAATATTATTTTAATTCATAAAAAGTCTCAAATTACATTTATTTGGATATTTATAATATCAATTATTTTAATATTACATTAATAATGTAATTACTACATCACCATTATGTCATAAATAATTTAAATTATTTAATGTCTAAAAATTATAAATAAAATAAAATTATGTATGAAATATTTTTATCATTTTAATGAATATTTACAATCGAATTTATCTTTTGTATTACCCTATATTAAAAATGTTTTATTAATTAAACATTGAATTTAACTCTTTTAACTCTACTTTGAATTAAATAATAATAAATGTACTAATCTATTCCAAGTGGACCTAAATGATAATAATTTATTCCTAAGTTTATTTTTGGTTGAGATACACTTTTCCAATATAATTAGGACATGTGTTAGGATAATATTAATATCATTTTTACCCTTAATTACCCTATTTACTTTTAACCATGGTAAATAAAAGTAAAAAGTTACTATTCACCAAAAATTATTCTCATCTCATTGAACCAAATTTTACTTACTGATATCAACTATGTCTCTTTGATTTTTGAAATTCCACTCACAGAAGGGGTAAAATTATGTTTTCTGAAAATTTGCAAAAGCTCCTAAGAGGTTGGTAAAAGATAGTAAAAAGTTCATAAAATTTTGTATATCTAAAATCAATATAAAATGATTTCAATTAATTACATTGAAATTATATATTTATTATGTATCTATTTTGACTTAAAATAAATTTAAATAAAATATATTATTATTTAAATAAAAAGTTGTTTTTAACTAATAACTTAGTGTTTTTCACCATTAATCAAAAGTTGAATGTTTTCAGAAAATTACAAAAAATTCACCCTAAGCTAATTTTGATATTTTGAATCCCAAAATTATGTCTATTTTACCAAATTAAAAACATAGAAGTTGAATTAATTAATTTAAAATTATTTCTCGTTGTTAAAACCGAAAAGCGGGTTTTTAATAAATAATAACTATCAAAATATTGACAGTTGTTCATGTGCAATTTCAAATTAAAATTACTCCCAATGAACAATATTTAATTAAATGGTAGAAATATAATCTAATTAAACTTTAAAACCACTAAAATGTATAATTTAACACTATAAATTGTTTGTATCAAAAAAAAATTAGTTAAAATCTAATATTTTTCACTATTCACATATTGTTGAATGTTTTCATAAAACCATCAAAAATTCATGGAAACTAAATTTTTATGTCCTGATTCTAAATAAGAAGTTTATTTTGTCGAATTGAATTTATAAAAGTGTCAAATATTTGATTTAAAAAGGGTTCACCATTAAAAGATGTTAAAAGTGCATTTTTTTAAAAATAGTTCTTTTATCTAAAAAAATTAATTTTTTTTCTTACATTATATCTAAGAAACTCATAATATGGATTCTAAAATTATAAGGAATATATAAAATTCAAAATTTAGTTAATAATATTCATAACCACTATTGAGCGTCTACTTTGGTATGTCGTGATGCGCTTGAACTCGGGGTTGCGTGTAGTGCATGTTATTGAATTATTTTGAAGGAATAACGTGCTATGAAATCATGGGGTGTTATAAATGTACTCTCTCACTCTTCCATCTACCTCTCTCACCATGACCCTCCACTCTGAACTCTCGAACTCTCTCATGCTATTCACGATGGCCCTTCAGAAGTAGGAATCCACTGTCCCTTTAGCTTTCAATTTATGTGTACTTTCTGAATCTCCCTCCTTTTATTTTCCTCCCACTATAAGCCTCTTATGTTTTGTCGATCTAAGAATCCTCCTACCTTATAAGATGTTCTATTTTTTTAATTTCCATTATGTAATGATAATCACATGGTCCGGATGACTATGGTGAGTTGGGGGAGGAAGATAGAGAGGGTTTGGTTTTTTACTTCCTGTAGAGTTTTGAATTTATGATCATCATTTCAATTTATTTAGTCATTGATAGTTTCCTTTAGTATTTTTGTTCAAAGAAATTTTATCTGCTTGGGATGGTTTTTTTTGGATTCATTTTGTAGTAGACTCGATGAATAGTTTTCAATTTCCATGTGCCTCTGTCTTTTCCTTATTGAATCATTTCTTGTTAGGTGAAGTTACATTCTCGATGGAGTTTGTTAATTTGTATTCGATTTTCCTTTTACATCTCATGCTTATTTCACATATCAATTGCTTATCTTTTTTATCTAAGAACCTATGCTTTCATGGTGCATTAAATGAAATCCCCCTTTTTCTTGTGTTCCATGTAAGTGGGGATTCAGGATTTTATTTATCCTCGTATGATTTTCTCTATTTATTTTCTTAAATTCTACTTTTTGCATTGATAATCTTGTTAGCATGTCTTGTGGTTCAAATTATAAGGAGTTAAAAAATTTCTATATGTGGCTTCTGATTCTTGTCATTGAGTTAGCATGTGGTGTTTTCCTGATGAAAAATAAGGGGAGCTGCATCTATGTCTTTTTTAACTACATTTTGATTCTGTAGTGCCAAAGCAATCTTATTTGAACGCACAGTTCAAATGTTATCATGGGAGGAACTAAAAAAATAAAAATGTGAAGGTTTTTTACATTACTAATTATATTTTGAAACCCATATCCATGGTCAGAAATGCTTCCCACTAACCAACTTGTCCTTTTTTGGTGTTCACCAACTCCAAAAGTGGAGGTCATCTTAGAAGTGAAGTCTTTAAAATATTTTATGATGTTCTCAATAAGAAAAAGGTATTTAGGGGTTTAACCCCTCATATTTCACTAGTGTATTTTCTTCAATGGTTTGAATTTATATATTAATGGGATTTTAAGAGGTTTAAAATATCAAATTATGGATGAAAAACCATATAAATTTTTGTTATTCAAATCAGGTGAGTTCGGGTGTAAGGGTGGTGTTTGGAGTATGATGGATATATATTGGGTATTTTTTGGATTTATCTTTGGGGGTTTTGGTTGATGGTAACCCCTCACATTGGTGAATCTTTTTGTGGTTTTTCTTATTGTTTTGATGTAAAAATCTCTATATAGGGAATTTTGGTGATTTTTAGGTGATTTTATTGTGTAATTGTATTAGGAAGTTGCTTGTCAGATCAGTTAAGGGGTTGAAGGGTTTCTTATTATCAAGGCTGAATGTGTGGGGTTTGGTTGTTATTCTTGGTGTGTATGAGAGTAACCCTTATATTATTATGATAAACCATAGGGTTTTGTATTTTAGAAATGATATTTTGTTATGAAGTAAGGATTAAAGGTAGTTTCATGATTTGGTTGTAATAATGCATGCTTAGGTGTATCATCCCAGGTAAATAAATAATATGAATTTTTCATATTTATTAATTTTTGAATTAAATATTAACTTAACCTTAAAATTGTTGCAATGTTCGATACCGTACTCGATACGCAAAATAGGTTTCTTTGAAATCATACATTGCACACTAATAATATAATATTATTATTTTAAATGGTAGTTAACTTCTACTTGTTGTATTTGTGGGAATGAAATAACTAACTAAAATATGATTATACATGTTTGTTAAATGTATTTACATTTATCCAATAAAAGTTAGAGGCCTAAAATGTGAATTAATCTAATTTTAAGCATAATTTACATTAAAAGGTTGATTTAATGCCTTTTAATGGAGAACCCTCTTTAAATATAGTTTTGGTCACATTAATACATTCTATTTAACCAAACAGAATCATTCTTTATAGTGGGGACATCAAAATTTTTTGTGTGTAAATTTTTGGAATTTTTCCGATAAAGTTCATTTTTTAATGAATAGTGAAAATATTGTATTTTAATTCAAAACTACATTTTAATATAATTTATTTATATGGTTATATTATATTTTTCATTTTTTTTAAAGTGTAATTAGAATATATTTTCACCATTTAATCCAATGTTGGTCATTGGAATTAATTTCACTTTAAAATTGGACATAAACAAGTTCTAATCTTTTCATAGTTATTGTTTCTTAAAAACACTATATTTGTTTTGATAATGGGAATTAATTTTAAAATTAATAACTTCCAATTCTATGTTTTGAATTTTGTAAAATAGTAATCATTATTGAATTAGGAATATCAAATAAAGCTTAGGATGAATTTTTTTTATTTTTCTGAAAAACATCAATTTTTGATTAATAGTTAAACAACTTGGTGGTAGTTAAAAAAACTGTCTTTTTCATTTAATTGAAATTTTACCACTTCTGTGAAATGAATTTCAAAAATCGGACATACATGGTTGTTATAAATAATTAAAATGTGGTTCATTAAGATTATAATAATTTTGGTGAATAGTATCTTTTGACTTTTATTTACCACGGTTAAAGGTAAATAGGGTAATTTAAGGTAAAAAGAATATTATAACAATTAAAAATTACCCTAACACTTGTCCTAAACTTATTTTTTGAGTCATGACCGACCATGGTCATCTTTGGGATGATTTTGGGACCCCATGGAGCCACTTATAAATGATAATGACACTTTAGATTAATCAATTTAAAGTAAGGACAAAAATGGCATAAACAATAAACATTTAGTAAATTAATTTTTATATGGTTTTATATAAAGAATATTTTTTTATATAGATATTAATTGGAAATATAATAAGATTTCATACATCATGGTATTTTATTTATAATTTTTAGACATAGAATACTTTAAATTATTCATGTCACAATAATGATGCAGTATTTACCTCATTAATAAATGATGTCAATAAATAAGATTATAATGATTAAAATATTATCAAAAACATGTCCAATTATGATTGGATTATTTTATTTCTAATATTAGCCATCTTATCTTCGACCATAATTATTTTTGGAACTTTAGAAACTGAATATCATTATACAATAAAATAATATTTTCACACTTTCCTAAAGAGCCCCTCCTCTCCCTTGTAAAAGGAGATCACTTCTAACTAATTCCTCACACCTCTCAAGACATTTGGCTCGCCCAAACTGTGACCAATTGAGCTCCCTACATCACTCTCCTATACCTAGAAGCCTTAACTTACTCAGAAGGAACTTCAAGAAGTCCTTTGGTTCAAACCAAAGGTTGTTACCCAAATTAAAGGTAACTGTTTCTCTTAAATTGTTTTCTTTTATTTTACTTCTCCAACCCCTAAACTCTTTTTATTCCTTTATTTTGTAAGAAAAATAGTATCTCAAATATACTAGGATGTTTTTATGAGTTGTATTAGAACTAAACTTACACACATCTCCATCTAATGGATGAAGAACATAATGTTTCTGTGGATGGAAAACTAACGCCTCACGAAACGATGATTGTTAAAATATCTCCAACCGCCTATCATGGTATAAATTATGATGGAAATGTATTTATATATGATATATATAATTATTATGTTTCTTTTATTCTTTTTAATTTTCCATTTATATCATGCCTTTATGGTATCCATAGTGGGTAAATACGATAATCTCATTTGAGGAAGCACGGACTACCGCCCCCTCAAAGTGATGTGACTCGTTAATTCCATATGTGGGATGTATAAAGGATAGAGTTAATGATATTATATATGATATTATAATGGAATTATAATATAACTTTGTATCATTATGTTTTAATTCTATTAAAATAATAAAAAGAAATGAAAGTAGCGTTCATGTGTACGTACGACTTACCGTCTCCATGAACGGTGCATTTCAATTCATACCTCTAAATGTTATTTACTATTATATATACATGTATATACTAGATATATATGATATATATGATATGTAAATCATGAATATAATTCTGTATATAATTAACCTTTGACCACATGAACAACATGTAATTATAAAAATTCCATTTTTGACTCATGTACCAAATATAAACAAAACCAACATTATTAACTTAAATGATTACATAATGTTTATAACATGGTAATTATTGATATAAAAAGGAATAATAATCTTTAAAAAGGTTATTATTAATGTATAAATTATCTTTAGTTTATTATTCTGTATATTAAATAACGATCGAGTCACGTCAGACACGATGTAAGGGATTTTCATATCTCACTTTTAATTCCATGAGATTTCCATTGTGCACCACTTATTTATTGCATGTGGTGCATTATGTACTTCCATTTGATATATATTATCATTATTATCTTTTAATTCATGGTATTCTCTGATTTATTTTATGGGTATTATGTTTTGATCAAACGGCTCAGTTGAATACAACAAGGTAAAGGGTGCCATCTCACTATTATTCCCATGAGATTCATGATATATTTTCCACTATTTCCTTTTGTGTGGTGTATATAATACCCATGATTCTACTATTTGTGTAATACACATTCATTTTTTTGGTATTTACATCTAAATATTATGGTACTTCTTTCATGTGGCATATGTTTTGTATGTTAACAAATCGGTAAGGGAACCTTTCACCCTCGTCTCTTTATAAAAGACTTCTTTTTTTGTTATGTCTTTTAATTTACATCTTATTATGTCGGGATATGTTATTATATATAGTTATTGATATAATATTTATATCCAAGTGATGAGATTACCTTTTATTTTCTCATCAACTCATTTTCTAAATTTTAAAGTGATACTGTTAGGCTGTCGAATTTTTATAAGGGAACTTCTTATCCCAAATTCAATTCTTTGGGTTAAACATGTACTTCTTGAATAAGTGATCCTATGACTTTGTGTCAATGTCCTATTATTTTTTTACTCATAATATCCACTTATATTGGGATTATTTATATTTTTCACACATAATTATGTGATTGATTTATCCTTAATTTAAGGATTCCATCTTTATAAGGGATTTCATCTCAATTTACATTTCCATTGAGACTTCATTATTTTTATGCACCAATTCATTCTTATATGGTGTATATGCTATCCTTTGACATCTAATATTGTCAATCCCTTTATTCTCATGATACTATAAATCTGAGAATAAATGTTATTCCTCAATTATTTTTATTCAACCATCTCTCAATTTTTTAAAAACTCGTTAACTATAATATCATTTTAACTATTTTAGAGATTTATTCTTCTAAATCTTTCTCATTAATGTCCATGTTTTAAAAAATGATTTTAAGGAAATATTTAAAGGGACATTACTGTTTTAAAATGTTAATTCCTTTAAAATTTTCAATGTTGTATGAGTCACTTTGATTCAAAAAAATCTATTTATTAAATGTTTTTGAAAATGGATTGATAAAACATTGATTTTGTCAATATCTTGCAATGATATATTTGTGATTTCAAATGAAATGTTAATTGTGAAATGTCTATATTTTCAATATTTTATGTTCTATGATTTTATAATTGTACTTGGACATTTGACGGGTGGTTACATTATAAACCAAATAACGGGTGGTGTCGTGAATACCTGGATGGGTGGTTACGTTATAACATCCAATGCATTTGGTATGGAAGTTAGCTGTATGGCTATTCCATTTAGTGATATGTGTGGAAGTCGACCGTATGGTTATTCCATTTAAGTATGTTTATATACCAAGTTACCTTTATATGTTATGTGTTATTTATATGGGTTTTATGGTAGTCTTGTGGTTACAAAAGGGTAAGTAATGATCTTATATTTAGTGAAGAGTATTTACCACTTCATAAAGGTGGAAAGTATTACTTATGTCAAAGAATTCATGGTTTACTTTCTGTTTTAAAAAACTAATAGTTTTATTTCTTTGTGCATCCCATACTGGGCTTTTTATACTCATCCCATGTTTTTGAAATGTTTTCCACAGGACATAAAGAAGAATAGGGTGAAGGATGGGATCATGGAAAAGTCATGATTTCTAAAATATGGAAGTAGACATGTTTCTTTTTAAGAGTTTTGATTTTATGAAAAAAATGGATAATAGGTTGTTGTGTCTACTTGTAATATTCAAGTTGTTATGTAATAGTTATGGCCTAATTCTCTAAAACTATAAACCTAAAAAGATCCTCAATGTGAATTATTCATTTAATTCAAGATTATGTAATGTTTAAGGCCAGGTCCTTATAGTTGGTATCAGAGGCCTGTTTAGAAAAATTTAGGGATTATGAATTTTCGTTAGACATATGGTTAGTCACTATCTAATATTTCAGTTAAATAATTGTTTTATAACTTTTTCAGATCAAGGAAATTTAGTTACAAATGGATGGAGGAGGATCTCAAACAAAATTCCTATCTCCTCCTGATGACATGCGTGCAATAATAATTGCAAAGTCATGTTTGGATGATTGTGAAACCTTTTCTAGCATACAACTCACTTGCAAGCAGTTGTTTGGGATATCAAAAACCTGAACTATACCTCGTTATCATCATCTGTCATCAGTTGTATTTATAAAAATCCAATTTTCACAATATTCCCATATTTTCTAGATAGGTAATTATTATCAAGGAATTTTCAAATATTTTACCATATCACAAGATTTTGAAGCATATTATGATTTTAAAAATGGTGCTGAAGAAGGAGACCCTTACACAACCTATTTATATTTGATTTTAAAATATAGTCTCTCAGCACATACTTATGGTATTTTAAAAGGACCGTTAATTGAATGTTTCAACTCAAATTTGGTTCGACTGTTTTATAGAAATCATGTTTTATCAGATGTTTGGAAATTATATGCCATACATGATTATATTCTAAAACTGTTTTTCTGTGAACACCCATATGACCCATGTTGTACAAGGTGTATTCGGATGGAGGAAGAAAATGATTTCTAAGGATCTCAAAATAATTGTGGCAATGCATGGACCTTCTACTACCGTGAACAAGATGATGATGAAACCAAATGGACACCATGATCAATGTATGATGTTCTTCATTTTGGGGATTGTTTTATTTTATCATATGGTGGTGAAATAAGACTTCATGAATTAAGATTTTGAGATCATAATGAATTTGGATGAAAATGGGAGGTATAAGGAAACCATTGAGGTTAAAAAATGTTAGGGTTATTTTTGAGTTTTATAAAAAGGAAAACCTGTAGGATGGGTGACAACCCGTCTCATCTAGAAAGGCTGTAGGAATCGAACCCACAACCGAAGGGTGACAAGCGCGCATCCCCTACCACTAGCCTACTTGAAGTCCCTGGATAGTATGACTTATTATTTTCGTAATATGTTTTTATGGAACAAGAATAAGTTGATTTTTGGAACTTATGTTTTACCAAATGGATATACATAGTATTGGAAAATGATTTAGTGATTAAGTGATAAAAGGTTTTTGTGGAAGACGTTCTCTATTTTGAGGAAACACTATATGCCTATGGAAGATAGAATACTATGGGATTTCAATTGTGGAATAATGGTTGAAATTTTAGTTTGGAAAAATATATGTTTTTATTATAGACACATAATGATTTTATTTATTTATGAAAATGATTAACCTATCATTGAGAATATGTGCTTAGGTTAATTACTTTTCAATATGATACTTTATGAGTAACTAGTGTTACTTGGAGATAAATGTTAAGATATGTCTTCGAAGTCTATGTAATTAAATCCTTGTGAGATTTGGGTTACAATAAATGTTTGGATTATTTTTGAATAATTTTAGGGAAAATTGTTTATTTAATTGTCTTTGTTGAACATTCAGTTTTGTTAAGACAAAATTTGGAGATTAAGAGTAGTTTCTCTTTATGTAAAAGTTTATCCTTTTTGGGGATTATCAGATCTTGTATGAAACATTTTGGGTTTAGTTAATATCTAAAGGCAAGGGAAATATATAGTTCATCCTTTTTGGATTATTTGATTATCTAGAGGTAGATCATTTCACTTTTAATGTAAACAATTCATCCTGAATACTCATCATATGGAGGAAATATGAGTTTGTGTTAGATATCTATTGAAGGATAATAATCTACATGAAAATTAATTGTGTTTCCTTATGTTTTTAGTTAAGCTCATAAATAAATTCCTCAATGAAAAGTAACTTAAAACAAAAAACTTTTCTGTTAACTTTTCCTAATAGGAAATCAAATACTATTTAACCCATCAAAAGTTTGAGATTTTATGGTGGTTAACTTTCTCCTGAACAAGTTTTCTATCACTCTCCATCAAAACTTGATGGTTTTTTTCTCCTCCATATCCATGTTTTCCTAGAATCCTAGTATCTGTTATCTTGTATAACCTTTTTACTTCTCTTCATTTATTTTTAAGTGATATTTTTATTGACTCTTTTTTCGATGTGGGGCTTTCAATGAAGTTCACGAGCCCAATTTTTAAAATTGCGAGGACGCAATTCCCAAAAGGGGGGAAGGATGTAACATCCTAGGTAAATAAAGAATATGAATCTTTCATATTAATTAATTTTTGAATTGAATATTAATTTTTCATTAAAATGGTTGCTATATTTGATAGTGTAACCGATACACAACAACAGTTTTCTTTGAAATCTTACATTGTACACTAATAATAAAATATTATTATCTTAAATTGTAGTTAACTCCTAGACGTTGTTTGGTGGGAATGAACAAAACTAACTCAAATATGATTATACATGTTTTTTAAAAGTATTTACATTTATCCAACAAAATTTAGAGACTTAAAATGTGAATGAATCTAATTTTAAGCATAATTTACATTAAAAGGTCGATTTACCGTCTTTTAATGGAGAACCCTCTTTAAATATAGTTTTTTTCACTTCAATACATTTTATTTGACCATATTAAATCCTTCTTTAGAATAGGGACATAAAAATTTACTTTGTGTAATTTTTTGGAATTTTTCTGATAAAGTTCATTTTTCAATGAATAGTGAAAATATTGTATTTTAATTCAAAACTACATTTTAATGTAATTTGTTTATATGGTTATATTATCATTTTAATTTGTTTTAAAGTTTATTTAGAATAAATTTTTACCATTTAATCCAATTTTTATCATTAGAATTAATTTCAATTGGAAATTGGAGATAAACAAGTATCCATCTTTTGATAGTTATTGTTTCTTAAAAACACACTATTTGTTTTGATAACGGGAATTAATTTTAAAATTAATAAATGCCTCTTCTATGTTTTGAATTTTGTAAAATAGTCATAATTTTTTAATTCGGAATATCAAATAAATCTTTGGATGAATTTTTTGTATTTTTCTGAAAAACGTCAATTTTCGATGAATAGTGAAACCACTTAGTGGTAGTAAAAAAACTGACATTTTCATTTAAATGAAATTTTACCACTTATGTGAATTGAATTTCAAAAATCCGACATACATGGTTGTTATGAATAAGTAAAATGTGGTACATTATGATGAAAATAATTTTTGGTAAATAGTGACTTTTTACTTTTATTTACCGCAGTTAAAGGTAAATAGGGTAATTCAAGGTAAAAAGAATATTATTATAATGTAAAATTACCTTATCCATTATCCTAAAATTATTGGTTGAGTCATGACCGATCATGGTCATCTTTGGGTTGATTTTGGGACCCCATGGAGCCACTTATAAATGATAATGACACTTAGATTAATTAATTTAAAGTAAAGGCAAAAATGAAATAAACAAAAATCGTTTAGTAAATTAATTTTTATATGGTGTTATATAAGGAATATTTTTGCCTATAAATATTCATTGGAAAGAAAATGAGATTTTATACATCATGGTATTTTATTTATAATTTTTATACATAAATTAATTTAAATTATTCATGACACAATAATGATGCAGTATTTACCTCATTAAGAAATGACTTAAATAAATAAGATTATAATGATTAAAATATTATACAAAACATGTCCAATTATGATTGGATGATTTTATTTAGAATATTAGTCATCTTATCTTCTACCTTGATGATTTTTTGACATTTAGAGACTGAATTTCATTATATAATAAAATAATATTTCCACACATTCCTAAAGTGCCCCTCCTCTCCATTATATAATGAGACAACTTCTAACTAATTTCTCACACCTCTCAATCCATTTCTCTCATCCAAACTCTTCCCAATTAAGCTCCCTATAACTCTATATTTTTCCTAGAATCCTTACCTTAGGCAAGAAGGCACTTCAAGAAGTCCTTTGGTTCAAACCAAAGGGAGTTATCCAAATTATAGGTAACAGTTTCTCTTAAATTGTTTTCTTTTATTCTACTTCTCAAAACCCTAAAATCCTTTTATTCCTTTATTTTGTAAAAAAAAGATTCATAAATATACTTGGATGTTGTTATGATATGTATTAGAACTACACTTGAACACACCTCCATTTAATGGATGAAGAACATAATGTTTCTGTGGATGGAAAACTAACGCCTCCGGAAACGATGATTGTTCAAATATCTCCAACAGCCTCTCATGGTGGACATTATGCTGGTACTGTATCTATAGAAGATATATATTATGTTTATTTTTTCTTAAGGCTTCTGTATTTTCCATTTATAGCATTCATTTATGGTTTCCATAGTGGGTTAATACGATAATCTCATTTGAGGAAGCGCAGACTATCGCCCCTTTGTGTGATGTGACACGTTAATGCCTTATGAGGGATGTATAAAGCATAGAGTTAATGATATTATATATGATATTATACTGGAATTATAATATAACTATGTATAATTATTTTTTTAATTCCATTAAAATAATAAATAGAAATGAAAGTAGCGTTCATGCGTACGTATGACTTACCATCTCCATGAACGGTGCATTTCATGTCATACCTCTAAATGTTATGTACTATTATAAATACATGTATATAATGGATATATATGATATATATGATATATAAATCATGAATATCATTCTGGATATAATGAACCTTTGACCACAAGAACAACATGTAATCATAAGAAGTCCATTTTTGACTCAAGTACCAAATATCGACAAAACGAACATAATTAACTTAAATGGTTACATAATGTTTATAAAATGGTAATAGGTGATATAAAAATGAATAAAAAACATGAAAATGTTCTTATGAAAGTATAAATTATCTTTAGGTTATTATTCAGGATATTAAAGAACGATGGAGTCAAGTCAGACACGAGGTAAGGGATTTTCTTATCTCGCTTTTAATTCCGTGAGATTTCCATTGTTCACCACTTATTTATTGCATGTGGTGTATTGTATACTAACATTTGATATATATTATAATTATTATCTTTAATCTCATGTTATTATGTGATTCATTTTATGGTTATTAACTTTTGATCAAATGACTCAGTTGAATACAACAAGGTAAAGGGTTTCATCTCACTTTTATTCCCGTGAGCTTCATACTATATTTTACACTATTTAATTTTTTGTGGTGTATGTACTTCCCATGATTCTAATATTTGTTTAATACACTTTCATTTGTGGGTATTTACATCTACATTGTATGGTCTTTCTTTCATGTGGTCTATGTTTTGTAAGTTTCCAAATCGGTAAGGGATCCTTTAACCCTCCTCTATTTATAAAAGACTTCTTTTTTGTTATGTCATTTAATTTACATCTTATTATGTTGGGATATGTTCTTGTATATCATTATTTATGTTGATTATATATCCAAGTGATGATATTCCCTTTTTTATCTCATCAACTCATTTTCTGAATTTTTAAGTGACACCGTTAGGCTGTCGAATTTTTACAAGGGAACTTCTTATCCCAATTTCAATTCATTAGGTTCAACTTGTACTTCTTGAATATGTCGTCCTATGACTATGTGTGAATGTACTATGATTGTTTTACACTTAATATCCACTTATATTTTGTGTATTTATATTTGTCACACATAATTATGTGATTTATTTATACTTACTTTAAGGATACCATATTTATAAGGGATTTCATCTCAATTTACATTTCCATTGAGACTTCATTATTGTTATGAACCAATTCATTATTATATGGTGTATATGTTGTCCTTTGACATGTTATATCATCAATCCCTTTATTCTCATGATATTATAATGATCTTAAAAAAAGTTATTCCTCAATTATTTTTTTTCAAGCGCCTCTCATTTTTTTAAAAACTCTTTAACTATAATTTCATTTTAATGGTTTTAAAGATTTATTCTTCTATATATTTCTCAATAATGTAAATTTATTAAAAATGGTTTTAACAATTTATTTATAGGTACATTATTGTTTTAAAATGTTAATTCTTTTAAAATCATCAAAGTGGTATGGGACACTTTGATTCAAAAAAATTCTCTTTATTAAAAGGTTTTGAAAATGGATTGAAAAGGCATTGATTTTGTCAATATCTTGAAATGATATATTGTGATTGAAAATGAAATGTTAATTGTGAAATGTTTATATTTTCAATATTTTATGGGCTATGATTTTATAATGGTACTTGGACATTTGATTGTGGTTACGTGATAAACCAAATGACGAGTGGTGTCGTGAATACCAGGACGGGTGGTTACGTTATAACCTCCAATGCATTGGGTATGGAAGTCGTCCTTATGGTTAATCCATTTAGTGATATGTGTGGAAGTTGATCGTATGGTAATTCCATTTAAGAATGATTATGTCCCATGTTACCTTTATATGTTATGTGTTCTTTATATGGGTTTTATAGTAATATTTTGGTTGTAAAAGGGTAAGTAATGATCATTTATTTAGTGACTAGTATTTACTACTGCATAAAGGTGAAAATTATTACTTATGTTAATGTATTCATGGTTTACTTGTTGTATTGAAAAACATACAGTTTTCCTTCTTTGTGTATCCCTTACTGAGCTTTTTATGCCCATCCCATGTTTTTGAAATTTTTTCCACAAGACTTAATGATGAATATGGTCAAGGATGAGATCATGGAAACTTCATGATGCCTACAATATTGAACTAGACAAGTTTCTTTTGAAGCGTTTTTATTTTATGAAAAAATGGATACTGAGTAGTAGGGTCTACTTGTATTATTCAAGTTGTTATGTAATAGTTATGGCCTAATTCTCTAAAACTCTAAACCTAAAAATATCCTTAATGAGAATTATTTATTTAATTCATGATTATGTAATGTTTAATGTCATTTTCTTATATTAGGATTAAGGAGATATGGGTCTCTAATTAGTAATGTTGTTATTATGAGATGATGTTGAGTCAAAATTCATCAACAAAGCATCTAATTAGTATGATATTTTTTTCACATGGTAAATATTCTCAAGTTTTTTTTCCCTCATATTATGTTACAACTACTTAGATCCATTGACCAAGGCCTTCGAAAAGTAAAAGAAATGGGTTTCTAAGTTATCCATGAGTTCTAGGAGACTCAATGTCTAATTCTCAGTAGTGACATGGGATCGTAGGATGTTTAGAATATATTGAAGAAAGTTTAGTTGCTATTTGAAAGGATTGGAACTATATAGGATATATGGGTGAAAAAAGATGTTTCTAAATTCAAAGGAGATGAATTAGAATGGATAAATACATTTGATCATAATAGAAGGAGTGAGGAGGTTTTATGGATCAAGTTTCATTACCTCTTATATGAGAGGCTATGGTATATTACCAAAATAAGAGCATCTATTAGGGATTCAAGGAGCTACATAATTATGGGAATATGTAATGGAGTATGAAACTAAATTTGAAAGTTTTATTCATTTCATTCCATCCTTCAAATGAAATGTAATCATAAAGGAAATCTATTTTTTAAATGGTCTTATGTACTCATTATGAGCATTATTATCTTCCTTTTATCTGGACACCGACTAGGATATATTCATGAAAGACTGAGCTTTCCAAGTAGATACATCCATTCGATAGTAAAGTGCATGGAGACGGATCGAAACCAGGTAGGAATGAATGTGGGTTGGTGACCCTCAATATAAGGGTGACAAAGTAAATTGAATGAGTAATATCTCATCTCAATATTAGAAAAATAAATGAAACCTAGTCTATTTCTCATGCATCAAGAATGTGCATTCATTCCATTAGTATTGGGATAGGAAAAATAGGTTTCATGTATGTGTCTAGATGTGGGTTTCTATATTACTTTAATGGGATAATCCATCCTATGTGAAGGAACTTTTGTACCATACGTTTTTATGTATTACTAAAGTTATTTTTTTCTATAATTTGGTTTTCTCTATCTAATATCTTTTAACGTATTATTATTTTTGGATATAATGTGTGTTTGAAAGATGATAGTTTTTAAATGAAGATTTTTTTTGAGATTATTGGGTTAGGATCTTCTATAGTGATCATAATTTGATATGAGGCACTAGACATGTGTATGTAGGATGGATGACTGTATCGATAATATTATAGTGGGGAGATTCATACTCGTCCTTTTTGAGTGAAATCCAGATCAAGGGATGGTGATCATTATCAAGGTTGTGAAATGTATTAACCTAAAGAGTAAATGGACGAATTTATTGTCTGGATATGGATGTTGGATGAACCATATTTGGATCCAAGACCACACTAAAATAAATTATTTTCCAATTTTGGATCGTATAGTCAGTGTGTTCCGTTAATTATGAGGAGTTTATATTGGGAAATATGCAATTTAGAGATTTTGTATTTCTTAGTTGTCATTCAAATCAATGTGTTGGGTTAAGTATTAATATTTGATATTGTAGTGGGATAGTGCATGAAAATTCAAGTGTGGAGTTTGAAAAGGAGCCTAAAAATCATAATATAAATGCTGTTGAAAGTGTGTGTGGAAGGGAAATCAAGTAGTCAAAATTGTTAAGAATTAATGACATTGATTACATAATAATAATAATTTTTGAAAGATAAAAGTCAAGAACCCCTTATTGAATGTTCATAAATAGTTTCTACAAAGAAGGAATATACAATCAAGAAGAAGGAATATCATGCACCAAAATATTGTCTAATCATATTAGCAAACTAGATTAAAATATCCAAGCAGACTGAGTAAGTATAAAAGAAGGAAAATTATCATCTTTATAAAATTTATAAACCTATATAAACTAAGAATAAAGGTGAATTAGAGAAGAATAACATGCTAAAAAATGAGATTTCAATCATGAAAATTAAGACGGATATAGGCATGAAGAGTTTTAGGTAATTTATATGTTCAAGTAATGGAATTTTTAGGTTATGAAAAATGTCTAATCCCTATTTCTCACTTTTAATTACTGATGGATGTTTACTTTATCCTCATATTTTGGTGATTTTTTAATTTTGAATAGGTAATTGAAGGTGATGTTTGAAAAATAAATAGCATTATTAATTATTATTTTATTTAGTATTGGGATGTACATATTAATTTAAATATTATTTTTTAATTTTTATTTATCGATTCATGTATCATTTATCTTGTACAACTGACACACTGATCACATTTACATAAGAAGTCATTATATCTCATTTATTTTCCTACTATATTCTCATAGGTGGTTTCTTTAGATAAGACTGATTCTATCCACCACCATCGAAGACAATGAGTTCAATATTTGTGTAAGGTTTATTATGTTTTTATTCTTTGGCCAAATTTTAATTATGGTTTTTGTTTTTGTTTTTTGGGTTCCTTATATTTTTGTAGTGTGTTTTGGATTTCGTTGAGGTGGATTCGAGTCACCGTTGACGGAGGCTTACATGTGTATGCATAGGTAGAAATATGAATTTATAAGTTCCCCCTTTATATATATTCACTCATGGTAGTATGAATATATATATTAGGGCAAGTTGTGCTTATATATAGATAGGAAAATTGCATAAGTGTGTAAGTTTAAAGGGGTAATTGCATGTATATATATATATATATGGACCCCCTTGTGCATATGTGGCCATGAAAATATGTACATAGGGGCTAGGTGTCCTCATATATATGTTATGTTGGATATGCGTGAAAGAAAAAAAGGAAGATCCGAGTTGTTGTCATCAAAATAAAACACTCCTTGAGGTTGAGGTATGGTCTCTCAATTAGCCTATTTAAACCAAGCATGTATTAAATTGCATTTATTCGCCTTCTTAATTATTCATATTTATATTAAATTTAAATACTTGAATAATTGTTAGTTAGGATAATTGTTTTTTTTTTAAAAATAAGTCATGTTTTTGTAATAAAACCCCTCCAACGGAGGTGTGCTATCTACGAAAACACATAGTGGTATACCTTGATTAACATTATTGCATTGATGTTTTCCTTATAATTGATTTTGTTGATAGTCATAAAGAATACACTGTAATTGCCCATTTTTATATCCCTATATGTGGTTTCCCTGTTTTTGTTAAAATTTTTGTTTGAACCAAGACACTCTTTAAGTGCCGTTATACTTTTAAGATGGAATTTCTCATAATGAACAAGTCACCTCTAAGTGAATAACATGATTTTTATGGAATGTTTTGTAAATGGTTTTAGTATAGTTTTATTATGGTCATATGTATTCCTTTAATTCAAATAAATTCTCTTAATATTTCTCCACAAAGAGATTTATGAATA
Source organism: Viscum album (assembly GCA_963277665.1). Lineage (NCBI taxonomy): Eukaryota > Viridiplantae > Streptophyta > Magnoliopsida > Santalales > Viscaceae > Viscum > Viscum album. Next base: position 165,302,544 of record OY728121.1, on the reverse strand, counting down.
TTCTATTCATTGTTATTCCTTCGACTATGGACTGCAAAATGATCATTATTCCACTATTATATAAATAATTTAAATTAAACTGTACATCCATAAGTTTTACTATGAAATGGTGAAAAATACTATCCATTTTCTATCCACCATGCCATTAGACTATTAAGATGGAATCTCCCATAATGAACAAGTCACCACTAAGTGAATAACATGATTTGGATGGAATGGTTTGTACATGGTTTTAGTATGGTCAAACATATTCCTTTAATTCACATAAATTCTCTAAATATTTTTCCAGAGAGAGATTTAGGAATATTAAATTCATGGTTATTCCTTAGACTATGGATTTCAAAATTATCATGATTCCACTATTTTATAAATCATTTAAATTAAATATTACATCAATAAGTTTTACCCTGACATGGGGAAAAATACTGTCCATTTTCTATCCACTATGAGGATGGTCCATACCTCCATGGGGTGGTCTTCCTCTTTTTATTGACACTATATTTTCGAGTCCCGCATTAGACTTTATTGGATACATTCACTATTTAATCACTAAATATGATACATATACCACATTTGAAGTCATTTGGTACTGACCTATTCCAAAACCAGTAGTTCTTGAATACTTCTTGCTTCCACCTCTCACTAGGATCTTATTTCCTCATCACAAAACCACTTTTTACTATCTTAATATTCTTGTTAGTACCATACCACTTGAAATATGATATTATATCACTTTTTTTATCATCAATGATGTTTTAATACCATTGAAACGTTCAAATATAGATTTTACACCTCTTCAACTTTTGATCAGGCTCAACTTATAATTTTCATCATTATTCCAACAAGGTAATCCAGATTTGGATTAGGAAATAAAATTTGGTTGTTATAACCACTTATTTAGTTAGATAAAACATTACAACATTTGTTTTATCCTTGTAACAAATGATTTTTTTTAAAGTTTTATTACCAATTTTATCATTAATATATGTTCATCATCTTGTTAAAGGTATCTCTTTTAGATCACCCACATTGATTTCCAATATCAAACATATGTGTATTTTTATCACAGTCACACCATGAATCCATCTATTTTGAATGTATATAGCCCATGTATTATACCTCCACATTAATATTGCAACATTTACTATAATCATTTGACTAATTTATTACATGGAGGTAGGGGGAGTGGGGAGGGGGTAGGTCTGCCGTGCATGGGGTTGGTCTGTAGGGGGGTCTGTAGGGTAGGGGGAGGGGGAGGGGCGAGGTCTCTAGGGGACAGGGGGCATGGGAGATGGGTCCCATGTTGACCATGTCACAAGGCATGTGATATTTAAATGTAACCAAATGCCCAATACCACATCCTAGGGGTCCCACAGTACCAGTAATGTCAGATTATATGTTATGTAAACTATGACTTTTTTGGTCCCATGGGGTATTCCTATAGGTAATCTTATAAATTGATAGATATGAAAACCTAACCAAATTTGGAATATCAAGGGTCATCCAATCCTCTAGTCATCACAGATTAGCATTCATTTATTTAAATCTTCTAAGAAAACATCCTCTCATGTAATCCATATCATCCTATTTGTAACTAAGTGGATTAGATACTCAAAATCCATTATAATCCACCTCCAATTTTCCCTCACCATCATTGAACCTAAGAAACACTATTGATTAGGAATTTCACCAATTGTATTGATCTGTAGAACTGATGATTGGACACCCAATTATAAAATCCTAGGTATTTTTCAAACCACGTAACAAAAGAAATGAATATGATGTACATGAAAATAGTGGGTATAGAAAAACATAATCCCTAATATTGTGATGAATTAAACCCAATAATTTTTCATTTACCCTTGATTCATTATTGTAAAAAAATGTGATTGAAGAGGAATAAACACACACAAAAATAGTATTCGATCATTTTAAATATACTAATGATGCACATTTCATCATTGTTCATTGAAATGATCTACATTATTCAGAAGGTTCTGAGGTGGAATTTATATAAGGTTGAAACCTTTTGATGAACTAAAACTAGAATAAAAAACTTTATAAAGTGTGTATGATTCCCTTCATTTCAGTCCTGAAAGACTTAACCTCATCAAGAAAAACATCATACATGACTAATTTCACCATTAGAAGATTTTGGAACATGTACCTTTGGGATACAACCATAACACCAAGATCATTGAACTCAGACTTGGTAGTATAAACACGATGTTAGTCTAAGCTTTTGTTATCCAATTGTTTGAAAAAGGATTCCAAATAGAGTAGTAGAATATCCAAGCATGGAGGAGGAGGAAGCTCTATGGGAGTAAGAACCCCTTGAATATCCGTGGTAATCTAGAATCTTCCACATTGTATGTAGGTAAAGGGGCATGGGGTGGGGGGTGGGGGCAGGGGGTAGGGGGTGTAGTGGGGGTAGGTGCAGGGGGTACGGTGGTGGGGGTGGGTTGTGGTGGTAGGGGGAAGGGTGGAGGGGGAAGGGGGTATGGGGCTTGGGTAGGGGGCAGGGGGCAGGGGGCAGGGTGCAGGGGTGGGTGGAGGGGGTCACGGGGAAGGGTGGCGGGGGGCAGGGGGTCGGGGGCAGGGGAAGGGGGATGTCTGCAGGGTAGGGGGAGGGGGGAGGGTTGCAGAGAAGGGTTAATGGGAGAGGTTTGCAGGGTAGGGGGGAGGGTAGAGGGGGTGGGTGGAGTTGGGTGGTCTGTAGGGTAGGGGAAGTTGGGTGGTCTATAGGGGGGTCTGCAGGGCAGGGGGAGGGGGTGCAAGGGGGGTGAGGCAGTGGGGCAGTGGGGTAGTGGGGAAAGGGGGTGGGGTATGGGGGTGTATTTAGTCTCTCTAGGTTTCTTTAATCTTAGATAAGTTTTAATAATCATTACAATCTGTATCTAACTCCCCCATTTCTTCATGATTAGGTTTCCCCAAATATTCCCTCCTATTTACAAGAGTTTGCTTACACTAAATCAGGGCTTGATATTAGTTGAAAAAAATCAGATTTTGTATGATACCACTAGTTGTTATTAGTACGTATTTTTCACCTTTTATTTTAAAAATATAGGACATTATGTCCACTTTTTTTTCATTATAGCTTATAAAGATAGATTTGGATACTACTATCTATCCTCCTTTTCTTAGAGCTTTCCTATTTCTCACATTCTAAAAATTTAGGTTGAGGAAACATGGGTTTCTCTTCTTTCACATATTTATTATTATTTTTAAATTTCATATTCACTTGAGAAATTAGAGAACTCTCAATGTTTTTCGTTTTTTTTGGTTTATCCTTTTATAACTCATCAGACTATATGATGAAACATTCTTTCATATCATGTTCAACCTTCTTCATAGGTGTGGATCCATTTTTTGTTATGATATATTCTATTTGATTATAAATTATGTCCTCTAGTAAACTTTAATTATAGGGTGGGATAATTACTTGTATAAAAAAACCAAATTAAGCTGAAAATCGAGCCAAACTAATTATATACCATTAATAGGAAGAATAATTTTTAATTAATAGGAATGTACTATTTGATTGTATCATTTTGAAACATGGATCTATTTCCCATTTTCTTGCAGGAACCGGATTTGACCCATGGGGAATTGTGGTCCTTTAATGTGTGTGAAGGTTCATATAACCAGTGGGGGGGCATCAACTTTTAGTTAGAAAGTTCCAAGAGCTGAAGTGGACGGTTTTGTTCCACCTTGAGGTAGGATCCCTCTTCTAGACTCTTTAATTCAAAAATGATTTAAATTGAATTTAGCTTACTTCTTGATTATGCTTAATTATATTGAATTGCATATCTTTAATAAGTGGTCTTTAATATAATTGTTTAATTTGATAAATAAAGTCAGGTTTTTATAATAAAAACCTCCAATGAAGGGGCGCTGTCTGCAAAAACTCACAGTGATAGTTATGTTGATCTAGTTGGTTAAATTATTTCATTTGATTTGTGCTGAATGAGTTTTAAAATAAATTATAAATATAATTAAATGAATTGTGTGATAAATCAATCCATGATTTTATTATAAAACCCTCCATCGGAGGTGTGATGTCTTATAAACCAAAGATTATTGATAGTTATTTGTATCATGTTTAGATTTTTTTGAGTCTTTTATATGCCTCTTGTTGGTGTTTCTTTTGTGGCTAGTTAGTTTTTGTATTCATTGAATAATATAAATTGGCTTATCATACTTGTTTAACTCAAATGACACTGCCCAAGTAGGCATATGCCTTTACCGTGACACTTTTATTTTCACGCTATGAATATTATAAATAAAATTTCTATGTTTAGGAAAAGTGAATGAATTTGTAAATGGTTTGTGTAGGGTGTACGATTCTTTTCTACCATTTTGTTTCCCTTTAGACATTGCGTCATTGTGTCTATCGGTACAACGTTCTCTGGGGATCCCTTGTTCTAGCATATTAAATAGTTGATCTGTTCTATCATCTGCCGGCAGGGCGAGAGTGGGAATGTTGCCCCGCCTCCTCCCACTCTCTTCACTCCTGGTCAGAAGATGCTGCCCTGTGAATGTTGCTGGAACGGGACAACATGTCGCGATAATATCATGGTCATATCGTGGTCACACCGCAGTCACACCGTGATTTGGCCCTGCTCCAGGATGACACCCCGTGACAGTTCGCAGTGATAGTATTCCATGAGTCTTGTGATCAATGTTGAGACTGACTAATCACAACTTCTTCTGGTGGGGCGACGACCAGAATGTTTCCCCTCCTCCTTCCACTATTTTCGCTCCTGGCCAAAAGATGTTTCCCTAATGATGTTGCTGGACCGGGACAACATGTTGTTGTCATGTCACGGTCATGTCACAGTCACGCCACAATAATACCGTGATTTGGACCTGCTCTAGGATGACACCCCACATCGGTTCACATGTGATAGTATTCCATGAGTCTTTTCATCAATGTTGAGACTGAAAAATCAAAATTTCTACCCGTGGGGCTATGGCCGGAATGTTGCCACGCCTCCTCCTTCTCCCTTCACTCCTGGCCAGAATATTCTGCATCGCAGATGCCGCTGGACCTGGCCAACATGTCGTAATCATGCTGCGGTCACACCGCAGTCACGCCGATGTCACGCTGCAGTCACGCCGCGGTATTTATGTGATTTGGCCCTACTCTAGACACATCCATCCCACACCAGCCCCCTTGCACCTTCATTTCATCCCGGTGCTACCAAAATTCCATCTCGCAACAGCCCCCCCTGCCACCTTCGAATCAGCCCGCACCATCCCCCTAGCACCTGCAACCTGCCCCCTTCCACCATCATTCCAACCCCCTTCCACCTGCATTCGAGCCTGCACTAGCCCCCAACCACCTACAATCCAGCCCGCACCAGCCACCACACCACCCAACACCCCCAAGCATCCTCCAAAACACTCATGCTAGCCATCTACCACCTACAAAATAGCCCAGCCACCAGTTTCAGCCTTCACCAGCCCCCGACCTCCTACATCTCAGCCTGCACCTGCCCCTGCAACATGCCCAATAGCCCCCAGCCACATGAATTCCAGCCCACACTAGCCCACTGCCCCCTCTTCCTCCCCACACCAACCCACTGCCATCACCCTGCCTCCATCCTTCCCACTCGCACCAGTGACTCCAGCCCACACCAGCCACCTCACCAGCCCCCAGCCTCCTGCATTCTAGGATGCATGAGAAAACTCCAGGAAAATAACAAAAAGGAAAGGCGAAAGCAGTTCCCCTTTCTTGAGCCCTATTTTCCCCAAAAAGTAGCCATGTAAACTACCATTAATGTTCACCGAGAACATTGTGGTAGAGACACATCTTTAAACCCAAGATGAGAACCTAGCCGGAAATCTTAGTAGATATCATCCTATATGAAATCCCACCTCATCGAATCCAAAGCCTTAAATAAATCGATCTTGAAGGAACACCTAGGAACACCAGAATCAAGATGGTAGCCCCACAAAAGAAATATTCTCCTCCATGAATATTGGATACATATAGGAAAGGCTTTATAAGATTGAAAAAAACTATAATAATATTTCCTCATCTTTCCATACTACTAAAAAAATCTACTCCTCCATGAATTTCTTGATTAGAGTTTTCATCACTTTCAAATGGTCAACCTAATCCTTGAAAACACATTATATAGAATATTCCTCAATTAATCCAGATGAGATGAATTCACATCACCTATAACAACATGGAGATACTATTTGACTATATAATAGATCGAATCAGCATCAACTAAAGCCGAGGGAGGTGGAGCACTAGATGTAGATGCAACAATAGGAGGTTTCTGATAACTCAAAATTCTACTGAAATCTAAATGAAGTTTCTATCTGAAATATTATAAATATACTGTGGATACAAAATATAAAGGCACATGGGAATCAACTCTCTTAACACTAGGTAAAGAAGCCTCTACAGATTATGATTTGGTAGGTACATCTAAGGGAAAATCATGAAGCTCACCACTTTCTTGGTCAATCTTCTTAACTAAGGATCCTTCAGGATATGTTCAAGGGATGTGTAGGGGGGTTGTTTTCCAGGGGGGCTTTCCAGGGGGTCCAGTAGGGGGCTCCTATCCAGGGGGCCAGTAGGGGGGCTGCTATCTAGGGGGTCCAGTAGGGGGGATGTTGTCCAGGGGGTCCAGTAGGGGGGTGGGGGGCAGCTGTCCATGGGGTCCAGCATGGGGGAAAGGGGGTGTGTGCAAGGGGTGCAAGGGATGTGTGTGCGTGTGGGGGGGGGGGCTACTGTCCAGGTGGTTCGGGGGGGGGGGGGGGTCCAGTAGGGATGGTGCAAGGGGGTTCAGTAGGGGGGGCTGCTATCCAGGGGGTCCAGCATGGGGAGCTACTGTCCAGGGGGTCCAACAGTGGGGTGGGGGGTGTAAAGACCTGTAAAATTCACGAAATTTTTTTCTTCTTAATTTTCATTGGGATTTTACAAGAACACAGTTTCTGATGAAATTTGATTTTGAGGCCCAGTGTGCCCGAAATTTCTATCCAAAGATTAGCTCGGGTACGTTCAGTGAACGAATGAGCGGGAATTTCTAACATTTGAACCGGTGTTCAGAATCGAATTCCGAGGGCACCGATAGATTCGCAGTGCCTGTAATTGCCTAGGGACACCTTTTCCAGAGTTGTGTTTTCACGAGAGAAGTTGATAAAAATTGTGGAAGTTAAAATAAAAATTTAACTATAATTTTTATTTTACTCTAAGTGGATTATGCTTTGGGTGGAAGTTGGGTAACTACCCAACTTCCCATGGGAGGTTATGAGAGTGGTGGGGTCCACACGAACCCCACCCCTCCACTTTCCTTATCTCCCTCAACTCACAATTAAATTTGATAACTTATGTTTTAATAAATTATGATATTAATGATGTGTGTTTATTGTGAGTGTTTGAATTTCATACTCTTTAATTTAAAACCTTAAGTTATGTTAATAAAATAAGTAGGGGACTTGTTTTATTTTGGGTTGGAGGATTGTTTCTTGAGAGATTTGGGAGAAAAGATAAGGGAGACTTGAGTTTCTTCATCCTCTTCATCGAAGAACATGATGAATGCGAAGAACGCGAAAAACACCGGATTCCTCGGAGGTCGACGTCTCCTTCCATGACGTCTCCTTCCGCGACACCTCTTACCATGACGCCGACGATGTCTTCTTTCGCGACATCTCTTTCTGCGATGAATCCTCATTCAACAAACCTCTGTTCAAGCTATGCTCGAGGTAGGGGTTTACGCGTTTTCTTTTCGTGATTTACTCCCGTTCATTATCCACGTATGATTGGACCACATTCTATCAATTAACGGGTGGAGGCCGGACCGCAAAAACACGGCCGACCCCCTCCCTTTTATTTTCTGGTTGTTGCGGTATGACAGTAAGTGACGTGGTGCCATCGCACCGCGTGGGAACGAATGACAAGAATGTGCGATGCTGACGCGTCGCGTTTTTAAGAATATGTACCAAGTCGCGGCGCTGTCGCGCCATGACGGAGAACCGCAAAAGCACCATGGCCGGAGCGGGGCCGTGGTGGAGGGGTGCTGCGCCGTCACGCCGCATCGAACGAATGAAGGCCGCGGCCGGCACCAAGCCGTGGAAGAGCGTGGGAACTGGCGGCCAGAAATGGGCCACTATCGTCGGAGCAGGACCGGCGGCCGGAAATGGGCCTCCGGTGTTGGATCATGGAGGGGACCGGCCGTCGCCGGACCCGTGGCGGTAGATACCAGCCAGCTGGGGGGGGGCCGGCTGGACAGGAGAGAAGCCGGGGGCTCAAACCCCCGTCCGGCTAGCTAGCGGCCCCCATTAAGGGGGGTCGCGGTTACAAAACACAGGGGACAACACCCCCAGTATGCAGAATGGATCCGCCGTTCGGCCGGGCCAGCTGGCGTCGGGCGCTAGCGTGCCGGGCCGGGCCACCTCCAGCTGGGCTGAACCGGACCGAGTCGAGTCCACCCGGTTTGGGCCGTCCCAGGGGGTCTCGGGCCGGGTCGGTACGGGCCCGAAACCCCCGTTTTCGGAATCTCTTCGGTCATTTTCCCATATCCTGGGCTACAGACCTCCTATCGACGAACCTTCAGTTGCAATGCGATCCTTGGATCGAGACGGTTGTTTCGGTATATCACACTCAAGGTTTCGAAATACTTTGGGTTCAGCCGAGTTGGTTCATACACGAAACCAACTGAGCCCTCGGAGCGGAAACACTCATAACCTGAGTTCCAGACGTCCGATTGACGTTCCGTTGACTTTTTTGGATTCCTCTTAGTGAAACGGATCTTTGGTCTTACTCTGCCCAAGGTTTTGATGCAGGTGGAGTACGGCCGGTTGGTTATCCATAAAAACCTACCAGGCCCCTAGGACAAAAAAGCCAATAACTCTCAGACTGTGCGTCCGATTGACGTGTCGTCTGCGACGTTGAGTTCCTATTGATGATACAGAACATTTGGATTCATCAACTCCAGACTTTGTGTCAGTTGATATATCATCCTCTCAGCTCATGGAGCAGGCCCTCCCGAACGAGCTTGTTGTGTGCAGGAACCCTAGAGGTGGCTGCGACTGCAACAACGACGACGACGACTGTACAGAGATCCTCAGTGGATTCGACAGCTAGGACTATAGAACTAAGCGATCCTACATGGATCAGTGCTATAGATCATGTGTGGGTCCAATCCATTGTGGGTCAGCGCTCAGCGGTTCAGTGTGAGCCAACGCCTACAGATCTTGTGTGGGTCTGATCCTGTTTGGGTCATTGCGGAGGTTAGTTAACTATCGATCCTGTGTGGGTCAGACCCTTCCTATTTCATTACGGGGGTTAGTACCTATTGATCCTTTTTCGGTTCGACGTCTTAGATGAATCAGTGGCTATATCCGATCATCTTTATTGTCATATAATGAAGTATACATGTGTGAGATGAATCATGTTTGCTTTACTATGTGGATTGTGTTGTGCTATCCTGTGTGGAATACGTTTTTATTCCTATGTGGACTGGGTTGTACTTGGGATCAGATGTTAGAGAGAACTGGAATTGATGACTTAGGTATATGTTTGGGCATATACCTAAGTAGAGTCGGATGTTACTTTATGATTGTATCTTTCATTTTTGGATTATCCTTTTTGGATTTTTGGAGACATTCGGGGGTCTCGGGGTCCCTAATGAGTATCTTATACTCACCCCTGCACGGGATATGCCCGCACTACGTTGTGTTGGTTGCAGACGACAGATAGCGCTGATTATGGTTGAGGCTTGCGGAGCAGGACGGTACCTGGAGGTTGACCACTGGGCGGGACGTACTCGGAGTGGTCGGCTGGACCCGAGGAGGAGTGGAGGCTATTTGTACCCACCCTTTAGGTGGGACTTCCAGTGGACGGATCGAGGATGTGGATTTACTTTTCAGTTGCCGTTTTTCCGTTTCGAGTTGTAATTTACTTTCAGTTTGGGTTTGTATACTGGCCCACTTACTTTTCCGCACTTAATGTTGTACTCAGTTTTTACTTAGTGTTTACTTATACTACTTGCTTGCTCTGTGGTGTTTTTTTACTTTACAAATACAATACATTCCCTTTTTACCGGGATTTACGCCTTGGTGCTAGTCTTCAGCCCCTGGCCTATGGAAGACGGGCTTGGGGTAGTCACGGCACGGGCCCCGAGGATGGTTCGTGACAAATTGTTATCAGAGGAGTTCAGTTCTACCGCAGAACTTGGGACTCTGATCTTTTTTTATGTGAAGAAATAATGTTTAGCATATTGGGTGTGGTTATCAGTCCAGGGAGTCCAGTGTTGGTGTGGCGGCCGACGTATCCGTACACCAGGACCCTGAATTCTGATTTCTGACCTAATGCACGAAAACATTGATTGCATGTGTGTTTCATGTTTTCTTTATGTTTACTTTTTGTCAGCTCACCAGGTATACTGTTTGACCATGGAACACCTGTTACTTTTCAGGATGGCCCCACGACGGCAGCCAGCTAGGGTTCTGAGAGTTGTGTGTGATGACAACCCACCGAGTGACGAGGCCTCAGTTTAGGGCCCTTTGATAGTAGAGGAACCAGCGGTACCTCTACCCACCAAGCCACTGATGCTTCCAACCCCAGCCACTAATGATGCACGTCGCCTTAGTGCACTGCACGAGTTTCAGCACCAGTGACCACCCAGGTTCTGTGGGGAGATGGACACCCAGGAAAATGAGGACTGGCTGCAGGCAGTTGTACGGGTTTTCAGGTTAGTGAGGACAACAGAAGACCTCATGGTGATCCTCGCAGCGAGCCTTCTGCACGCGGAAGCAGGCAGATGGTGGAGCTTGATTCTCCAGGTGCATGATGAGGCATCTCTTCTCTGGACAAACTTTGAGAGCCTCTTCTACCATGAGTTCGTCCCAGCCACCCACCGTGCGACGCGCATCCAGGAGCTTCTTCAGCTGCGGAAGGGTAGCTTGATGGTCGCCCAGTACTCGGTGAGATTTACGAATCTCTCACGCTACTCGACATACATGGTACATGACCCATTCATCCGGGCCCGGACCTTTGAGCAGGGATTGTGGCATGAGATTAGGGCATCACTGATCTCCCTCAGCATTCCAACTCAGGCAGGAGTACTGTAGTGAGATCTTCTAATCGAGAGCTTTCTTGCTGAGTCTACACCACCGGCGAGACCTACCGCAGGGTGACATGTGGCGGAGTCTTCTGTAGCCGATAGTAGACAGATATCGCAGAGGTCCAAGAGGGCCAGGCCATCGGGAAGACAACCACATGATACTGGATCGGAGGTGCGGGGCACACGTAGAAAAACCAGTCATATGAGTGGAAGACAATGCTATGCATGCGGCGGGCAGGGCCACATGGATCGTGACTATATGACCCGCCATGCAGAGGAGTAGCAGACGGTTGAGGAACCACCTAGGAAGAGGAAGAGGTTTGACCGTGGAGGTCTGCAGGGAGCATGCAGACGAGGCAGAGGAGCTGGCCGAGCAGTAGGTGGGGGGTGACGCTTTGATGCTCTACCACCACCACCACAAGGAGGTCCACCCTGACCTCATGGGAGAGCACAGTTTCAGGCAGCTGAAGCTTACGATCATGGAGCGCCGGAAGCGGGTGGACAAGTGCGGGTCTAGCTCCAGGCATAGAGTCCTTTGCCCATTATTCCTCTATATTCATAGTTTGTGTTGCCTTATGTCCTTGTACTTTTAGTTGAAGTACTAAAAGACATTTTCATTAGTGATGTTTGCTCTCTTGTCTTTTGTTTGTTAATACTAAGAGGTGCTGGTTAATAAAAACTGTTGACTTAACCCTCACTTGTGTGATTCTTTCTGGAGGAGACCCAATGAACACACACTGATGCCGACAGTGTGACTCAACCCTTGCAGGAGAGTGTAACGGTTGGATTTCTTGGTAGCATTTTCGAGGCCTTACGACGTCATCCATGTAATGAATTAACTAATCATGATGGGATTGACTGTATTAGGCAAGGAACGTGGTTCATCCAGGGGATGAGACCAGATTTCCCTTTTCGGCAAAGTAGAAATCTTTGCAGCTTTGCAGAACGTTAAGGAGGAAGGGGCAACCCTTCCTGTGGTCAGACAGATGTCAGAAGAGCTTTCGAATATGAGACAGAGATTGACCAGTGCGCCTATCTTGAGGATTCCGGAGGAGGTAGTAGGCTACCTAGTTTACTGTGATGCATCAGGGACCAGACTCAGATGTTTCCTGAAGCAGGAGCGGGCCGTGATCGCCTATGGATCACGTCAGTTGACGCAGCATGAGAAGAACTATGCTACCCATGACCTGGGATAGCAGTAGTGGTCTTCGGTCTGAAAATTTGGCGATGATGTTCCAGGATCTCAGACGACAGCACTGGTGGCTGGGAATGAAGAAGGCAGTGGCGGAGTTCGTTTCTCGATGCCTCACCTACATGAAGGTGAAGGCAGAGCACCAGGTACTAGCAGGCTTGGTACAGCCTTTGGAGGTTCCGGAGTGGAAGTGGGATGACATATCTATGGACTTCGTGACTAGACTTCCACGCACTTCCAGAGTTCATGACTCCATTTGGGTGATTTTCGACTGACTCACCAAGTCGAAACACTTCTTACCCATTATAGAGCACGGCTCAGTGGAGAGCATGCGACGACTTTATGTTCAGGAGATTGCACGACTTCATGGTGTGACATCATCTATCATCTCCGATCGAGATGCTCGCTTTACTTCCCGGCTTTGGAAGGGGTTGTAGGAGGTGTTCGGGATACAGCTACGTCTGAGCACAACCTTTCACCCACAGACGGATGGTCAGATAGAGAGGACCATTCAGACTCTTGAGGACATTCTCCGTGCATGTGTTCTCGACTTTGGTCGTAGTTGGGAGGACCACCTACCCTTGGTGCAGTTTGCGTACAACAACAGCTACCACTCCACCATCGGGATGGCTCCATACGAGGCGTTGTACGGCCGAACTTGCAGATCTCCTTTGTGCTGGACAGACCCTGGGGAGCCAGCACTTGTGGGACCGGAGATGGTCCAGGCCACGACCGAGAAATTCCAGGTCATCCAGGAGCGGATGAGGATAGCTCAGAGCCGGCAGATGTCTTATGCTGACAGGAGGCAGAGGCCACTAGAGTTCTAGGATGGTGACCATGTCTTCTTGCGTGTCTCACCTCAACATGGATTACAGAGATTAGGCAGAGGAGGCAAGTTGTCTCCACGCTTCATCGAACCATTCCAGGTCCTCAACAGGATTGGCGAGGTAGCTTATCGCCTGGCTCTACCACCTCAGTTGCACCGGGTACACGACGTCTTCCACGTATCTCAGCTGAGGAGATACATGCACGACCCAACACATATCATTGACCAAGGGGAGCTAGACGTCGATGATGGGGAGACTTTTACGGAGGTCCCTGTGGAGATCGAGGATCGACATGAGTGGGTCCTACATGGTCAGTCAATTCCTCTAGTGTGCATCAAATGGCAGCACGAGAATCTCCAGGAGAGCACTTGGGAGCGGGAGGCTCAGATGCGTGCTCAGTACCCAAATTTGTTTCCCTAACTTATGATGTATCATTACAAGGATGTAAAGCCCTATGGTGGGAGTAATGTAAAGACCCATAAAAATCAAGGAAATTTTCTTTCTTAATTTTCTTTGGGATTTTACAAGAACTCTGTTTCTGACGACACTTGATTCCAAGGCCTGGTGTGCCCTGAATTTCTATCTGAAGTTTATCTTGGGTAAGTTTAGTGAACGAACAAGCAGGAATTGCTAACTTTTGAACCGGTGCTCAAAATCAGATTTTGAGGGCACTGATAGATTCGCAGCGCTGGTAATTGCATTGGAACACCTTTTCAGGAGTTGCGTTTTCACGAGAGAAGTTGATAAAAATTGTGGAAGTTAAAATAAAATTTTAACTACAATTTTTATTTTACTCTAAGTGGTTTATGCTTTGGGTGGAAGTTGGGTAACTACCCAACTTCCAATGGGAGGTTATGAGAGTGGTGGGGCCACACGAACCCCACCCCTTCACTTTCCTGAACTTCCTAAACTCACAATTAAATTTGATAACATAAGTTTTAATAACTTATGATATTAATGAAGTGTGTTTAATGTGAGTGTTTGAATTTAAAACTCTTAAATTTCAAACCTTATGTTGTGTTAATAAAATAAGTAAGGGACTTATTTTATTTTGGGTTTGAGGCTAGTTTCTTGAGAACTTTGTGAGAAAATCTAAGGGAGACTTGAGTTTCATTATCATATTCATCGAAGAACACGAAGAACATGAAGAACGCGAAGAACTCCGGATTCCGCGGAGTTCGACGTCTCCATCCGTGATGTCTCCATCCGCGACGCCTCTTACCACGACGCCGACGAGGTTTTTTTCCGTGATGAATCCTCGTTCGACGAACCTCCGTTCATGCTATGATCGAGGAAGGGGTTTATGCGTTTTCTTTTCGTGATTTAATCCCGTTCATTATCCAAGTATGATTGGACTGCTTGCTATCAATTAACGGGAGGAGTCCGGAATGCACAAACACAGCCGACCCCCTCCCTTTTATTTTCTTGTTGTTGCAGTACGACGGGAAGAGACGTGGTGTCGTCGCACAAAGTGGGAACGAATGACAAGAATGCGTGATGCCGACACGTCATGTTTTTAAGAATATGAACCAAGTCGCGGTGCCTTCGCCCAACGCTAGAGAACCGCAAATGCACCATGTGCGGAGCGGGGCCTCGGCGAAGGGGTGCGGCGCCGTCGCGCCGCACCGAATGAATGAAGGCTGCGGCCGGTACCGGGCCACGGCGGAGCGTGGGAACCAGCGGCTGGAAATGGGCCGCCGGCATCGGAGCAGGACTGCTGGCTGGAAACGGGCCACCGGCGTCGGAGCAGGGAGGGGTTCGGCCGTCGCCGGACCCGTGGTGGCAGAAACCGGTAGGCCAGGGCGGGCCGGCCAGATAGGAGAGAAGTCGAGGGTTCAAACCCCCGGCCGGCTAGCTAGCGGCCCCCATTAAGGGGGGTCGCGGTTACAAAACGCGGGGGGCAGCGCCCCCCCGCAAACTGAACGGCTCGGTCGTTCGAATGAGCCAGCTAGCGCCATGTGCCAGCGTGCCGGGCCGGGCCAAGCTGTTCCGCGCCAGCCGGGCCAACCCATGGGGTCTCGGGCCGGGTCGGTCCGGGCTCGAAACCCCCGTTTTTGGACCCTCTTCGGTCTTTTGCCCATATCTTGGGCTACAGACCTCCGATTGACGCACCGTCAGTTGAGATGTGATCCTTGGATCGAGATGGTCGTTTCGTTATATTGAAATCAAGGTTTCGGAATACTTTGTGTTCGGCCGAGTTGGTTCATACACGAAACCAACCGGGCCCTCGAAGCGGAAACGCTCATAACTTGTGCTCCGGACGTCCTATTGACGTGCCGTCGACTTTTTTGGATTCCTCATAGTGAGACGGAACTTTTGGCATACTCCGCCCGAGGTTTGGATGCAGGTGGAGTATGGTCGGGTTGGATTTTCCTTAAAAAACAATAGGGCCCCTGGGACGAAAATCCAATAACTCTCAGACCGAGCATCTGATTGATGCGCTGTCTGCGATGTTGAGTTCCTATTGACGATATTGAACTTTTGGATACATCAACTCCGAACTTTGTGTCAGTTGATGTATCATCCTCATAGCTCGTGGAGCGGACCCTCTTGAACGTGCTTGTTGTGTGCGGGAACCCTATAGCTTGCTGCGACTACAACGACGACGACGACTGTAAAGAGATCCTTAGTGGATTCTACAGCTATGACTACAACACTTAGCGATTCTACGTGGATCAGTGCTATAGATCCTGTGTGGGTATGATCCTATGTGGGTCAGCGCTCAGCGGTTCTGTGTGAGCCAACGCCTATAGATCCTATGTGGGTCCGATCCTGTGTGGGTCATTGCGGGGGTTAGTTACCTATCGATCCTCTGTGGGTCAGACCCTTCCTGGTTCATTGCGGTGGAAGTTACCTATCGATCCTGTTTGGGTCATACCCTTCCTGGGTCATTTCGGGGGTTAGTATCTATCGATCCTTTGTTGGTCCGATGACTTAGATGAATCAGTGGCTATATCTGATCATCTTTATCGTCTTATAAAGAAGTATACCTGTGTGTGCTGAATCTTGTTTGCTTTCCTATGTGGATTGTGTTGTGCTATCCTGTGTGGATTATGTTTTGCTTTCCTATGTGGACTGGGTTGTACTTGGGCTCGGATGTTGGAGTGAACTGGAATTGATGACTTAGGTATATGTATGGGAATATACCTAAGTAGAGTCAGATGTTACTTTGTGATTGTATCTTTCCTTTTTTGATTATCCATTGTGGATTTTGGGAGACCTTCAGGGGTCTCGGGGTCCCAACTGAGTAGCTTATACTCACCCCTAAATGGGATATTCCCGCACTACGTTGTGTTGGTTGCAGACGACAGAAAACACTGATCATGGTTGAGGCTTGCGGAGTAAGACGGTACATGGAGGTGGACCACTGGGCGGGATGTACTTGGTGCGGTCGGTTGGACCTGAGGAGCAGTGGAGGCTATCTGTACCCACCCTTCAGGTGGGACTTCCAGTGGACAGATCGAGGCTGCGGCTTTACTTTTCAGTTGTTTTTTTCCCTTTCGGGTTGTACTTTACTTTCAGTTTGGGTTTGTATACTGGACCACTTACTTTTCCGCACTTACTGTTGTACTCTGTTTTTACATAGTGTTTACTTCTACTGCTTTCTTGCTCTGTGGTGTTTGTTTACATTACAAAGGCAATGCCTTCCCTTTTTACCAGGATTTATGCCTTGGTTCTAGTCGCCAGCCCCTGGCCTATGGAAGGCGGGCTTGGGGTAGTCATATCACGGGCCCCGAGGATTGTTCGTGATATGGGGCTTCTATCTAGGGAGTCCAGTAGGGGGGTGCTATCCAGGGGGGTCCAGCAGGGGGCTACTGCTATCTGGGGGGTCCAGCAGGGGGCAGCTGCTATCAGGGGGTCCAGAAGGGGGGCTGCTGTCCAGGGCCGTCTAGTAAGGGGGTGAGGGGGGGGGGGGGGGGGCTGATGTCCAAGGGGGTCCAGTATGGGGGCAAGGGGTGTGCAAGGGGTGAAAGGGATGTGTTTGGGGGGGTGCTATCTAGGGGGGTATATGAAATGAGAAGATGACTTTTTTATGTTCATGGGTATTGGAAAAGAAAAGAATGTTGCTGGAATTGTCATAAATAATGCATGCAATATCCTCCACTTCTCACTTTTTCAAGCTATGATCACGTCACAGCTTTGCTGGTTTTGTCCAATAACAAACAAAGGTCTCACAATTGTCTATCTCCTTGATAGGGTACTCACAAATAGCTTCCAAAGTAGTCCAATGACTGCAAATTCTTAAGATGTCTATATGGATTTACAAAAGAAGATATAACAACCTTCCTACCCAGATCATAACTAAAGATCCATGTCTTACATATATGTGGAAAGCATAAGATTACCTCACTTCTAGAAATGAGAAAGATATTTATGGTATTTTATAAATATACAATGTAATTGAAATTATAGTCAACTTTGATAATTAGGTTGTCGCCATGATAAGGAATAAAGTGACATTATTAATTGATGTCCACATGGAGATAGAATTAAGAACAAGATTCATGGGAATGTTTTAATTATATAAGTGAAATATGGACTGCGAAATTAAAACAATAAAGATATGTTTTAAACTCTCATCCTCCCATTTTAATGAAAGGTTCCATCATCATCACTCTTATGGTGACAAGATGATTACCTTAAAAATTAGGCATGTGAGACAAGGATGATGACCATCCTAGTATAGTCTAACACAATGGTCTTGAAGTAAACCTTCAGAAAAAAATTGATGAAAAATGAGATGAATTCATTATCCTTCAACATATAGAGGATTAGTATCATTGGGAATAAACATTAGGATTGGTGATCCCATTAAGAATTTCTTATCCTTTAAAATTGATATAATGAGTAAAATATGGGGGGAGGGGGGTTGAAATGTGTTCTATTTCAGTTTTTGTCTTTGATTTAAAATTGCATGGGAAAATGTATTATCATTCCAGGGGGGTGTCTATCCAGGGGGGGTGTGGGGGGGGGGGGTACAATGTGTTCTATTTTAGTTTATGTCTTTGATTTCAAATTTCATGGCCTACTGTATTAGCATTCCAGGGGGGTGCCTATCCAGGGGTGGGTGGGGGGTGTCCAGGGCTTTGCATAGGGAGGGGTTTCTAGGGGGGTTGTGATGTGTTATGTTTTAGTTTTTTTCATTGATTTAAAATTGCATGGAAAATTGTATTAGCATTCCAGGGGGTGTGTGTCCAGGGTGGGGGTATCCAGGAGGGAGGGGGAGGGGGAGTGTTAGGGGGGTCTAGGTGGGGTGTTTGTCTTGGGGAGGGGGGTGTCCAAGAAAGGGGGGGAGTCACCAGGGGGTGTTTGTCCAGGGGAGGGGGCATAGGGGGGAGAGTGTCTAGTAGGGGGGAGTGTCCAAGAAGGGGGGGATTATCAATGTATAGTGTTTTATTTTTTGTCTTTGATTACAAATTTCATGGAAAACTGCATTAGTATTCTAGGGGGTATCTCACCAGGGGAGGGGGTGTCTAGGAGGGAGGTGGGAGGGAGTGTCTATGGGGGGGGGTCTAAGGGGTGTTTTCCCAGGTGAGTGGGTGATGTACACAAGGGAGGGGGAGTCTCTAGGGGGTGTCTATCCAGGGGGAGTCCAGGGGGGTCTGTCAAAGGGGGGGGGGTTTTCTGTCTCGGTGGTGTCTGTCCAGGGGAGGGGTGTGTTTGTCCGGGGTAGGGGGTGTCTTTCTGGGGTGTACATGGGTTTCTGTCTAGGGAGGGGAGAGACTAGGGGTATTTTTCTAGGATGGGGGGGTGTTCTGTCTAGGGGAGGGGGTTGTTTGTCCGGGGGGTGTATCCAGGGGAGGGGGTGTCCAGGGTTGTCTCTCTAGGGGGTGTCTGTCCGGGGTGGGGGTGTCTGTCTGGGGGGGGGTATGTCCATGGTGGGGGGTTTCTGTTTGGGGGGGGGGGTGTATGTGTAGGGGAGGGGGTGTCTAGGGTTGTATGTTTTTTTAGGGGGGTGTCTATCTCGGGTGTGGGGGTGTTTGTGCAGAGTAGGGGGTGGGGGTGTGTCCAGGGGGTTGATTGATAGGGGGACTGTCAGGGGGTGGGGAACCAGGGGAAAACAGGTAGGGGGACTACCAGGGGGCGGAGATGGATGGAAAACAGGGGGGATAAATGTAGGGTGGGGGTGTCAGGGGGACTAGCAGGTGGGTGGAAGGTAGGGGGACTAGTAGGGGACAGGGGTTGAAGGCTAGCATGCGTGCCTGCTGTGTTTTTTAATGAACATTAATCAATATCCATGCTTTTTAACCATGGCTATAAGGAATGTTGGTGTTTTACCTAGAAATTGAAGATGTACCCAAGATTTTTACTATAATTGAAGGCCATGTATGGCTTAAGCATCTGCCACGGTTTCAAACCATGGATATAAGGATTTTTCCACGCTTTTAAACTGTGCCTATAGGGCATTAGCCACGGTTCAAACCGTGGCTATAAGGCATTATCCATGGTTTTGGACTGTGGCTATAGGACTTGGCCTATATCCATTTCAATACCAGCCATGGTTCATTGAACTGTGGCTATATCCTATAGCCATGGGTTTTGGGCTTATAGCCACGATTTCAAACTATGGCTATAGCCTAAATTTCTAGTAGTGTCATTTGTAATATTTGTAAGCATGATTCTATTCATAAACATCATTTGAGCCTTTGTAAATATAATCTCCAAAAATCATAAGAATGATCTGTGTAATCATAGTTTTATACTATGATGCATCAATATTTCTATGTAAATATTATTACATCTATGTAATTATCAATAATTATGGAATTTTTAGATGTCCGTAGACTATAAATTAAAGAGTTCAAAAATATTAATATTCTAAAGAAACATAGCCTGATGATTCCAAAGATGATCATGAATGGTGAAAATATCACATTTAATATTTTATTCATGGTTATTCATGGAATTTTTCAAAATTAATATTCACTATTTCCATATTTTTTAATTTTTTAGGTGGTATATTGATTAGCAGTTTTTAGGTTTAACTTTGAATATTTAAAAGAAGAAAAATCAGCAAATCATTATGGTATTTTAATGTAAGGATTATTTATTGTTTTATAGTTCTAATAATAAATTGAAATTGTTTTTTATAATTGTTCATGTAACCTTATTATTTTTTAATTTTAAACTGATGAGTTTATTTATGAAGATTCATGGTGTGATTTGAATAGATGATGAAGATAAGTTCAAGTTATTTCAATGAGATGAAGAATATGGGTATTTTTTGAAATTAAAAAGTTGATTATTTGTGAATTATTTTTTAAATAATTGAATTGTTGATGTATTCATGATGCATTTAAATTTCAGTTAATTAGGATAAAAGTAAATGGGGGTGTGTAACTAACCAACCCAGAGAAACTAGACAAGTGCCCCATGATGGCATGCCACATGGTAAAGTAAAAAAAAGTAAAAGAGATATGTTGAATAATAAACCATAATAAGGAAAACCACCATGGTACAATGCAGAAGCAAGAGAACATATCCATGAGACATAAACAAGGAAAGATAAATAGGACAAACTAGAAAGATAAAATATGATGAGTCTATACAAGTCCCTATGTCACCAACTATCACCATTGAACCATCCCACTACGAAGATGATGATAATAACAGAAACCATCATACTACATAATAGCCTCCCCATTACATGAGTCCTACCAAATAACATATACAACTGCCCAAAGGAAAGATTCTAGTATAAGAACAAGTCCAATTAGGATACCAAAAAGGAATCTATACAAGTTATATTATCAATAATACATTAGTTCTAGATTTAAAATAAATCCTTTTTACAAATAATTTTCATAATGTAAAAAAATATAAAAAAATAAATTGGTTTTCATAAAGCATTCCATATTCACCAAATTGAGGAATAGGTCATGTATGTAGGTAAAAAACAATAGATACACCATAATATAATAATGTGAGTAAAAACTATGAAATAAACCATCATTTGGTAAACCAATCAAAAATGAAAAAGCACACCATTTTAGCTCTAACTATAGCAAGATGGCTTTTTATTACATTAAAATTACAACATTTTAAAGGCAAACAACATAAAATAATAACACAACAAGGATCTAAAGGTTTAGTGTCTTGGGAAAATTAGTACCATAATAAACATTTTCAAAATAAAACATAAATATTTATTTAATTCCTTCTTCTTTAGCATCTTATTTACCCTTAAATTCTTCTTAGTACATGTAACCACCAGAGTATATACATCTCAAAGGGCTGAGATAAAAGTTCCGTAAGAGTATCAAAAATTACATGAAACAATATAAATTTGGGTGAGAATAAACATCATAATATCATAGTCATAGGATCTTAAAAATTATTGGATTCAATAAGAAAATTCTTAGAATGTGGCAATGCATAAAAATGAAACATCATGTCTTAGTGATCAAATATCACCCATAGTTGTGAATAGATATATCATCATTTTCATTCATAATTAAATTTATATCCTGATATTATCCACATTACCCAATTAATTGGAGAGATAAATAATTTTGGTCACATCCATCACATCATAACATTTACATTGAAATATATAATTTTGGTTGCAGTGGTCACATCATAAAATTTACATTATCTTGCATGGAATACAAAAAATATTTCAATATTGGAAATAAATTAAATCATGTAAAAGAATGGGTTTGATTTAATAAATCATACATTCATAAAATTTGGGTTCCCAAATGAAAGAGGGAATAACATAGTTGAATCATCAACCATGAGTGAAGAAGAAACAATCTCAATAAGTAAAAGGTGTGTATTTTTAAAGAAGTGCAATTTTATAAAACATTATGTTTGTCATTAACTCAATTAAAAAACATGTATATTCCATAAAATGTAATATAATGAATAATAAATTATATTTAATAAATATAAATATAGAAAATGGGGTGAAAGAGGGATAACCCAATGAAAGAGAGTTGGGTTTGAGAAATCCCCTTACCATATGTTTTAATGCAATATTCACATTAATATCATGTATAATCAAATTATATTCTATATAATAAAAAATAAAAAACCTTTAATATAATAATTTTATTCATAATGTTTTTTATGTTAAGTTATGAGATTTTTAATGAGTTATAGAGTTTAATTTTATGGTTTTGGAGCATTTGTTTTCATATATTTCATGATTAGTTTGCTTGTATACGTGAATGGAAGTTCATGTAAAATGAAGAACAATATCTAGAATTGTCATTATATGTTATTAATGATATTATATAACTTTAAATGATATTATAAATATTTTTTATATGTTATGTGGACGAATTACTAGATAAAAGTTAATGATGACCATTTTAGGTTAATGTTTGCTACTTTTCGTTCCCAATGAACTTGTTTTATTTTACCATTTTGTATTATGTATATATGTTAGATAAAAAACCAAAATACGATTTTAAAATAAAATTTAAGATATATTTCAACCATTATAATGGTTTTATTAACATCTTTTAAGGTTTTAATGGAAAATTATAGTGCATCACCCATGATGTCAGTAAATTGACACATCACGAGTGATGATTTCATTTTTTGAATAAAAGCGGTAGAGAGAGAGAGAAGTATGACTCTAATGATGTAACTTACATTAAAATAATATCATAATAATATATTAATCATAATAGAGTTATCATTAAATTTGGATAATATACAGTTGGGATAAGAGAAGAAAAAAATGAAATTAAAAAGAAATTAGATGAAAATGGAAGAGGATTTTACCTCTTGGATTTATCCTCATTGGGAACCACTTTTGGTAAAATGTTTTGGACTCTTTAAGAGATAAAGATATACTAGAATTGGGAAAGGGGGTTGGGAATAGTATTGGGAAGAATTTATACAAGGATAAAAACTCAAGAGGTGTGATAGTAAGATGGGGTGACGAGTGGTATTCGTAGAGGAGGAGAGGGGCATTTTCTCATTATTTAATTCATTAGTCTATAGTTTTTATGAAGATATCAAATTGTGTATATTATTGAGAATAAATATAGTAATTAGATCATGTGAATTTAAAACAATGGTTCATACCTCATCCCTGACTAAAGGTATTTTTCTATTTATCTTATAATGTATATATACTGTTAATTATTGTATTTTACTATTTACCAAAAATTCAACTATTTCATAAAAACACCAAAAATTAATTATAACTATTTTTATACATGTTGAAATCAAAAATAAACTCAATTTTAAGAAAATAATTTTCTAAATTTGAGTAATTTAATTTTTAATTAAAATCATTATTTACATGGAAAATACAAATATTAAAATTATAACATATTTTTATAACACTTTGGAAAATTACATAAGGTTTCATAAAATTATCTTAAAATAATAAAACATAAAAATATTAATTTACAATTACGTTTTATGAAAATAAAATTTCATTTAAATTGTTAATTTAATCATAAAATTTAAATTAAATATTTATGACTTACAAAAATTACAACACATAATTAATAATTTTTAAAATATTTTATCACATATAATATGATATATTTAGATTATATTTTCACTTATAATATTCCTAAAGTTTTATTACTTTCACGGGTGATGTTACTATTCATTTGTTCAGTTGACTATTCTTAAGGGTCATATATCTATTCCTAAGCCCAAGTTACTATTTCATCAGTATAAGTTCCTTAACTTCCAGAAATACATCTTATTTCATTAATTATTCATATATAAATATTTTATTGTTGTTTATAAGTGACATTATATAATTTATACTATATAAAATTACTATAATAAGGTAGATATTCCATTGATAAATGTTTGGGTTGTTACATGGGGGGGAAGGGATACTAGTTATAAGTGGATAAAACTAGTCATACTTGGGTCAACATGATCTAATTTCCCAGTAAGGATAATGTTATAAGTAAGAATAGATCATTCAAGTGAGTGGTAGTCATGTCTACAAATAATCTGTGCATTGCAGCTTCTGATGCAGCTAAAGAATCATTTTACAATACATAAAAATTTATTCCACATATTTGAATTGAACATAGAAATTAATGTTTTGTCATAATATAAGTATGCTATTTCTACTATTATTTCTTGCTAATATGTCATTTTTTGACCACATAAAAAAGAATATAATTAGGGATATCATCTCTTTAGAAGTCTTAATTAAGTAGTTAAATTCATTGATAATAGAATTTCCATGAAGAGTAAATGTGGAAGGCCCATGACTAATGATAACCTCAAGATACTATGACATTATTCTTAAAAAAATATCTTATGGTATATATATATCATACAAACTATAAATAGCTGATGTTAGATTATTAGGTGTTGGGGGATCATAATAATTGAGACTTTTTCTAATAAAATTTTCACTTGGTGATCTCCAGTAAATGAGATCTTATGTAAAAACCTTTCAAAAGGAACACCACATGTTTTGGGAGTCAATGTTTATTCATATCTATGAACATGTTTATTTTTCTCTTGATTTGAGAACATTATCAATGTTTCACATTTGATTGAATTATTTAATGAAAGGAAATAACCATGAAATTAATGTCATAGAGAGCTGTCTTATATTGGGTGTGTCTTTAGTGGCAAGGAATTGGTTGAATAGTCAAGACACAATTTGTTGATTTTGATTTGGGGAAGTGAAATCTCTAGATTAGTCTATTAGGATGGATGTAACTTCATTAAATATATGGAAATTGTAGTCAAAGGTAAATCCATCCAATTAGATAAGAAAACAATAAAATAAGAATGAGTGATAAAGTAATATATGCATCAGGCATTATGAGATATCATGAGGAAAATTTATTATAAAACACAATGCATGTTCATAGGATGGTTATTATTACTATGACCATTCCTTGTCTCTTTACATCCCTTGAAGGGTTGCTATAATATGCTCCCTATATATGAATAATATTAACTGAAATCGAGATAAATTCCTAGAGAGTAACACATAATAAAGTATTCATGAATCTGCCATATATTGGCCAATACCTATATAGGACATTGTGGGACCCACCATGGGGTCTGAGAGTTATCCATGTTTTGAAGATCATTAGAAATTAAAAAAAAATCACTATTATTTGAGTTTATAATAAGTTAGTTGAGTTTATTTATTAAAAATATTATAATAAATTATGTGAATACATGGAATAATATTATATGAATGAATATTATTTTAATATTCAAGGGTCATTTAATATTAAAAGGAATTACTAGTCATGTTAATAACTCAGGTTTATCACATATATTTAACAAGTTTGTGACAAAATATAAATAATATTTATTATGTAGTTATTTCATCCTAACTATTTATTTTTTATTTAGTGTATTTTAAATATAAAAGGGATGAGAAAACTTTTGGAGTATTTCTAACACCGACTACATATGTTTTAAGGAAATTATTTCCATTATGTAGTTCATTTCAATGGATTGATATATCTTCCCTCATCCTAAATCCTAGAGAGAGAAAGGCCCCATCCAAGTGAAGTATCCATGAACTTCTTTGCATGTCGAAAGCATGATATTGAGTTGATCACTGTAATGTCGAAGGAATAATTGAAGATCCTCTCTAGCAACCAAAATTTGATGATCGATGTGTGTAGATTCTTTAAACATGTGTGCATGGTCTAGTGAGGTTCGACTTCAGATCCTTTTTACAATGGTCCCCTATGATGAGTTGATGTCAAAAACATGTTGAATTTAATGAGGTAACCATTTGTGTTTTAAATTTTTTTTCTTATTAAATTCATTCATGATCTTTGGACCTCTATCGGGTCTTTCATCACTATAGATGAAAAAGAAACATCACCACGGTGATAATTTTTTTTAAAATACATAGCCCACCAACTTACACTATGTGCCTAGATACCTGCACTTACCCTTAGGGAATATGCTGGTGTAATAATGTGTTATGTATTTAGACCATATTATCATCAAAGAGTAATTTTATTTGTATATATGAAATAGTTATTTCATGAAATTCGATTTTTAGTATTATTTTAATTAATAAATTACACTTGAATTTAAGATGAATTTGATAAATATAATTTTGGATACAGATAAAATATATTTATTTCATAAAAAATATATACACTTTTATAATAAACATAGTAATTCGACATTAATTATTTTTTCAGGAAATATTTTTTAAACAAAATATTTATTTAAATATAAATTATAATATAATTTTACAATGTTCTAAGAAATTATTATGTGTCAAATAATTTACTATATCATCAAAACTGTTATTTTCAATAAATAATTATTTTTATTAAAAAGTTAAAACTATCCTATTTATAGAATTATTTTGATAAAATAAACATTATATATTAAATTATCACGTCTAATTTTTTTTAAGGTTATTTTTTTAGATTTTTCTAAAATAATTTATTTTTCAATAAATAGAAAATGTATAGTTTTGTGTTTGAAATATGTTTTATGAACACATATATACGTAATAAGTATTTAATAAATAATTAAACATAATCAATAACCAAAAATATATTATTTTAATAATATTCTATATTTTAGTGTATTTAAATCAGTTTCCAAACCTATAAATGTCAACCCATTGTATAAAAAGGTAATTATGATTTAAAAAACAATATATTATGAAAAAAATTACTTCCTCGTGTCTAGAGTAATATTAAAAATGGATTTTATTTATATTGAATTAAAATATTATAAAATATGACTTAAATTTGTAAAACCATAAAAAACCATGGGTAAACCAATAGATTCTCATTTTTCGTAACCTAAAATTCCAATACCTCTATTTAGAAATTGTTAACGATTCCCACTCTTTTACTATAAATACCCCTACCATCTGATTAGAATCTACTAAAAATACCTTAAATATGAAATTATACTCATTTTACCTCTATAAAATCCCTCCAATGTGTCTATAAGGTCCTATGTTTTACCTCTCTGGGATTTAGGATGTTACTTACCCAGGTAAGGGAATTGTCCTCTTCTTATATTCCATTCATGTAACTATTTTTTGGTTACCTAATAATTGTTTAATTACTTAATTTCCATATATTTATATTTATCCCATTACTTTTTAAATAGTTTCTTATCAATGGATGACCTTCATTAACTCTCATTATTCCGTTTACATAATCCACATCGTATACTGTTACGTTGCATAATTAATTTTTAAAATATACTTATTTTATATTAAATATTATTATATTATAAATACCCAGACCGATTCCTTATCCATATATGTTCAAATAAATATAAAGATAATTTATTTATTTGAGTTTTACACATATGAAACCCAAATTGTATTTTCATGGGTAAAAAATGATGCAATTTTAAAGTCTTCAGAACTTATATACGTAATGATTTTATATAAACCCATTATTTGTTCTTCATAGGTTATTGAATAAATGATTTATTATGATTGATCTGTCTTACATAAATTAATAAATATTAAGGTTGTTAACTTACAGTGCTTCAATTCATTTCATAAATAATTAACCTATAGAGATTATATGTTTTATGATACATAGTTTAATAACTAGGGAAATTATGTTTTATGAAACTTTTGTGATAAATCTTGGTGATATGGTTATGAATGTCTCATTTTTATTTTATATCTAAATATAAATTTTTATTATCAAGTAGTTTTGATTATTATTTCATGTTATGCTGTGTGTTTTATTTGTGATGACTTTTCATGTTCTATTTCCATTATTATCAATTACTAGGCTTTATGATCACTATTTTATATTGATGTATGTCCCAAGGAAATTACATTTCATTAGGTGACATGGGATGGAATAACAAATATTTTTTTCAAATGGTTTTAATTATGTTTATTTTTATTTTTCCGTATATAATTCATGTATTGTGTAACTAGTTTCAAAGACACTAGACATTAAAATATCCTTCAAAATTATTAATGTAATACTTTGTTAAGGAATTATGTTAAATTTTATTTTTTAAAAAATATTAGAAACCATATCTGATCTAAATTATGGTTAAGTGTGTTTTATTTATTCTTGAAGGCCCACGGAAAAGTTGGTGGGAATGAATCATTTAGAAAAATAAGCATGAGAATCGAGAGTGGAAGGACATCAAGGTGATGTTCACCCATTGGGTTTGTAAAGATACCATGGATTTGGATAAGTCATGGGAGTTTGTTACTCTTCAGCTGGGTGATTGGTCAGTAATGGAGTATGTGAAGATATTCATTGATCTTTTTTTCACATTATAAAAGTGATGGTATCAAATGATAATTTAATTTCTCAGATGATTTAAATGGTCCTCTGGCCTAACATTTGATCATAAGTCATCCTCTTAAATTTCTTTACATATGTTGAGATTTTTGATCATGTGTTTATGGTAAAGATTGATCAAGAAGTTATTTCAAGTATTATTGGTGTCACTATAATTATAATTATAAGTAACTTTGAGAAAAAGAAGGATCATGATAGACTGATAAGGTTTGGTAGTAGTGGATTTAGAAATCTATCCCAATTTTCATCATTACCATCTTTAGTCAGGGTATCTATTATCTATTATCAGTTTTTCGTTTATGGGAACACAAGACCCTTTTACTGATACCACCCCTAAGTATTTCTATTTATATGGGAGTCTAGGCCATTTTTAGATTCTCTCTAAGGAAATTTATTCTCCCTAATGTGGTGTAAGATCCTCATTACCTATGGGATCCACTGTTTAGTTGAATTATTTAAATGTATAGAGACCCCATTCTTTGGGGGAATAGAGGTAGGGTAGAATCATAATATGTTTAGATAAAAATTTTAAAAAAATATCAGGGTAGTGGTAGGACTCAAACTCAGGTCAGGGATAGGAAATTTAACACTGTTGATCCATATTCCATTGATTTTAAGTCAACACCAATGACAATAATAGGTACCATACTCATTTTATCTCTTGTAATACAGGATTTAATTGATAAAATTATATGTCACACATTTATTTATAACTATTTTATGGAGTTTTTAATACTCTTGATGGAGATTATATGGTATGTTTTGAAAATATCAACACCCCTTGGGAAGAAGAAGTCAGGATTCATATATTCTTCCTTTATTGTCTATGTTCCCAAGTAATGATAGCCTAGGAAATCCTCATCCTTGATTTGTAATAATTTCATCTTGTAATTGTGATGTAATGGATGGTTTCCTTTCAGGATCATGTAGTATTATAACAACAGAAGGCGACATTCACTAGTACTAATAGAAATCCTCATGTGATTTAAGTGGATTGGGATCCTTGATCAAGTTTGGTAGGATCACCCCTTCCAGAAACAGGAATCCCAGTATGTTAGTTGGTGTTTCTTATAGATGAGGATGATAAAGGAAATCATGAAGCTAAGGTTATTCCTTTAGTAATGGAATTTATAGAGGTTTTGTCTAATGAATTCCCATGATTTCCTCTGAAATAGGATGTTTGGTTTTCCATTAACATGGTTTTTGTGAATCAAACTATTTCTCAGCCCTCTTATTACATAACACTGAAAAAGTAAAATTTTTATAGGTTTAGTATAATGATATATAATCCAATGGAATTATCCAGCCATGTGTATACCCTTAGGCCACACCGGTTCTCTTTTATATGATGGTGGATTGGTTACTTTTCATGTTTAGCAACTATCAAAATCTGAAATGGGTAAAAATTAATAACAAGTACCTCTTTCTATATATGGATGATATTTTTTGACCAATTGAATGATTCTAGGTTGTTCTAAAAAATTATCAACATTCAAGGTGTCACGAAATCATGGTAAAGGAGTTTGATATTCATTATATTGAATTTATAGAATGATATTGTCAATTAGAAATCATGGTGATATCATTGGGGTTGATGAATTCTCATATGGGTTTCCTTGCCCTCATGAATAAAATATTCCATCAGAACCTCAATTCCTTCACAATGGTGTTTATTGATGACATCCTAGTCTATTATATGAATGTCTAAAGCCAGGGAAACAACTATAAACATATCTTAGGGACCTTTCATGACCACATATGGTATGAAAAACATTCCAAATAAAACTTTTGGATTTGGGAAGTGTAATTTTTATGGAATGCGGTATCAGAACAAGGAATATTGACCAATCTAGATAATTTGATGGTCTTTATTCCTTATTAGGAACCAAGTAATTTCTTTTAAATTCAATTTTTTTGGGAAAGCTGGTTACTACAGAAAATTTTTAGATACTACTCTAAATTAGGGTCACCATTGATTGAACTCATCCAAAAGGGGTGAAGTTTCAATGGAACTAGGAATTTGAGGCCACATTAGATGTAATGAAGAATAATTTTA
Organism: Viscum album; assembly: GCA_963277665.1. Classification (NCBI taxonomy): domain Eukaryota; kingdom Viridiplantae; phylum Streptophyta; class Magnoliopsida; order Santalales; family Viscaceae; genus Viscum; species Viscum album. Next base: position 165,272,146 of record OY728121.1, on the reverse strand, counting down.
CTTCAACCCATGTGTTTGTTAAATGAATGTGGGTATTTATTATGTGGATTATTCTAGTTCCTTCAGAATTGTTTTTGGATATGTTTTGTTGCAAGGAAATCCCATGGTAGACTACAGATAATGATATATTCAATTGTATAAGAGCAAATACCCAACCCATGACCTAGAGTTGGATATGATTATCATTGTAATCAAATGTTGGTGGACCATACAATTTAGATAGAAATTAATTGTGTTTCCTAATCACAGACTCCAAGGATATATTTTATCTCAAAGGTATTTTAACCTCAAACATAAGAGTTTGGTCAAATATATCTAGAAATTTTATTTTGATCTTGTTTATACTCATGGAAATAGTAATTCTATAGCATTTTATCTCAGTTAAAATTATCCATATTAGGATCCAAGGGAGTCCAATGATGAGTGAACGATCATGTGTCTCCTATAAAAGTTTCACATAGAGGTAAAGAAAAAATGGATATCTTTTTTCTTTCGAATTTTTAGTTTTATCCTCTTATTCATGAACTAATTTCCCAAGAGAAGGTATAATATGGGGTGTTCCAATTACTTAAATAAGATCTATATGGAAGAGAGAACACTAGTCAATGGAATATTTCTCAATGTGGTCCCCATTGTTTTAATGACAGGCTCAGGGTTACTTCTTTGGCGAGGAAGGAAGTTTTAGGGGGCCTCCATTGGTCATAGTGGGATATCCACCACTATGAAATAAATAAGTAATATGACATGGATCATAGGTACTAGTGGTCAGTAATTAAGAGAGACATAGATTATTTTTTGTCTCTGTTATATACCTATAATTAGGTAATGTTTGAGCATCAACATCCTTATGGTATTATTCATCCTCTCCTTATTCCTACCTGGAAGTGAGAAGTGGTTTACTTAGAAATCATTATCAGACTACCTCATAACCCTCAAGAATAAGACATTTTTTAGTTTATGATAGATAGTCTATATAAATCCACCCACATCATAATGATCAAGTAGATGATGAAGGTAGAGGATCTAGGAAGGTTCTATGTGCAATAGATTATGAGACTTCATGGTGGGCCTTCAACTATCATCGCTAATTTGAACCACCATATTATATAACACTTTAGGAAGGTACTCTAAGAGATAATGAGTTCACTAAGTATGCTAATCATGACTTACCACCCTCAAACAAATTGGATGACATAATAAGACAATAAGATTCTATAGTATGTGACTCGGGTCAATGTTTTTTAGTATGGTGGTTCATCTGACACCCATATAGGAATAATTGATTTTTATTATAAAAATAGTTTACAATACTCTATTTATATGTGGCTATTTGAGGATCTTTATGGATAATCATAATTTTCTCCTTTATTACGGGCATAAGTGGGTGAGAAATCTTGGGTACAAATTATTTTCTTTCATGAGACCTTGGTGATGGTACTTATTATTCGATAATAGTTTGTAAGATACTAGAGTTTCCATAGGTCCTATAAAGATAATTGACATCGTCTTTTGTATATAGTGATCTTCTTAACGTATCACATTGGTTGAGTCATTTATAAACTGAGAAATTGGGAAATATTTCATTGAGGTATGTAGGGACTTCTAAAATCTATTATATACATGGAATGGTAAAATGTCATTTGGTGTTTCCTTTTCACTAGATGTCATTTTATAAAGTTTTCTTCATAATTTAGATAGTGAAATATAACTAGGATTTCCCTCATTTACCAAATTAATATGAAATTGATTTGGATCCTGATGCTTCTATGACTGAGTATCGAGTTCAAATTACCAACACATATGAAAAGGTTAAACACAAGAAATCAGTTTAGTTGGATTCTATTTTATAAGGAAAAATTTATGATTCTCATGAAACATAGGAGCAAGAATATCTTTTCAGAGAGAAGTGGAATCACCTTATCTTTGATAAACCCATTGTTTGAATTTTTAGGGATTGAAATTGGTATGGTGGGGGACTAATATCACATCCAAGTGTCACTTTAATGTATGATTTCCATTATCAATTAATTTATTCATTCCCCCTATGATTATGGGCCTTTTTTTGAAACATCAATATATTTTTTAGAAAAATTGTTGGTGTTTCACAGTCAGTGCACAATTAGGAATGACCATGTTCTATCCATGTGACATAGGTCCAAAATTTTATAGTTCCCTTTCACATGGTTATCACACAGTTTACTAAACCTTGTAGAAATTCCTTGTGAGTTACCAAGTGAGGTATTTTTACCCACATTGTTAGTGCATAGTTTGGAAAACATTTCTATAAAACCCTACGTCCTTCTCATAAAATAAATTTTTTTACTTTGAATGCTAAAATTTCGAATTTTAAATCCTATCACTAACTTTAATTCCCCTCACTTTACAATTATATCTAATCCACACATAAGGCACACATTCCTCTCATTATAGACCTTAAATCAAATCCTTTTTCATCATGGGGAACTAGGATTTGTGTTGAATGATTCTTAGAGATTGTATTTTAATTTTAGTGATTTTATCTTATCTTTATAGGACCCCATTTGATGTTTAGATTGGGACTTAACCATAAGACATTGGCTTTCCTTAGTGAAAGGTAGGTTGTTCCATGTCACACTATTTCATTTTAAATCAAATGTTCTTTCTATGATTTAAAAATGGAATTCTAAATTAATTGTAGTTACATAAGGCAGTTTCGATGGTTAATTATGTGTAATATAAATGTTTAAATTATTTCCTCATGGTTTTAAAGGTAGAATGGTTTTGAAGGGAATTATTTTAATATGTCAAAAAATCATTTTTTTTATTTTTATGGAAATACCATTGAAATAAATTATGATATTTTTGGACTGAAATGAAATAGGTTTGAATAAAAGGGATCCTGGGAACAAAGGTATCTCAGGGAGGATAACTAGTATTAAGTATAAAATTTTGGATTCAACACTCTAATTAAATTAATTAAATCTAGAGGATGTTCACGGAGACATGGAGGTATGACACCACAACACTAGGACATGTCATGCAATCCATAGAATGTTATTTGAAGTAGTTTCATGGGATGAGTGACACTACCCCGATAAGATAATTCATGACCTCCTTAGTGGTTTGTTTGCATACATGGTTTCACCATCAGCTCACAAGTCAATATAGGGATCTAAGATGTCCAAAAAAACCTTATATGACATAGGGCCCTCCTATGGTTCATGTTTTATTTAATGTTAACTTTTATTGATTTGGTTTCCATTTTTATTTTATGAATTTTACATGATTTCATGAATTTCAATTTTAAAAGATTACATTAATATGATTTATTTCAAACATGCATATTTTTATTATATAATAACGGTTATATATAGAACAATTGGTGGGATAATACTATTATAGTGTTTCTCACACATTACATACACCCAATGGGTGTATCTAGACCTTTTATTAGTTAAGGTAAGGAAATGTGTCATATGGAGAAACAATTATTTCAGCTATTAGAGCATGGGTAGATTGTGGTGACATGGATAATAAATTTCCCTCTTGTCACATGGATATGGGTTCACCCTTTGGTTCATTTTGATTGGTATTTTTTTAAGTTCCATCACCTATTCAGTATCCATCCCATTCCTTCTATACTTATATATATTTGGTTTCCCCTTTTTCTTCTCCTCGAGATGTTTTTTGAAAATATTTGTTATTTCTAATACTTTTTTATCTTGTGTATTTTAAATTTTTATCTATCATGATATCATGTTTTGATCTTATATTGTTTAAGGTTGATGTTATTCTTTGGTGTATGTCTTGAGAAGAAAAGGAAAGGTAATATCGGTTTAATGGACCATACCCCTCTATGGTTTCATTGGGTGAAGTCATTCCCAAGGTAAATTATATGATACCCAAGTTATTTACTCTATTCTAGGGGGATCTAGAACACACATTTTGTAATTACATAAGTTATATTCGGTACCGAGCTTTGGGGAAGCCTGGTTTGATCAATGGTATTAAGGATCTAGAAGATAACCTAAAAAATGTATCCATAAGAGGGTTGAAAAATGGGTAAGATCAAAGGGTAGAGCCACATATAGATAAGGGAAAAAATCTATATGAGGAATCAAGTGATTCTAAGTAGTTTTTAAATAAATCATCTTGTGTCGGAAATAATTCTATAGGTGACTAGTTTGAGAATGAAAATTAGAGGGTGGAGGCTAAAGATACATTTTGAAAGATGGGTGATGGATCACCCATTGATGATACTATATATATAAGAGGACTATTTCAAAAGTATAAATTTCAAATGGTTGATTTAAAAAAGGCATCTATTTGAATCTCAGTAAATGAGTAGGATCAAATGATCTTCATTCTTATAGATTAACTAACTAATTATGTTGAGTAAATTAAAGTATCCAATGAGTCCAATATTTTATTTTCAATAAAGAACTAATTGATAAAACTATTTTGTTATATAAATAAAGGAATAATAAAAAGTTTTACAAAAATAATTCCAGGAATCAAATTTTAGAGGGGGGGGGGAGATATTTTAATCTAGAATTATCCAAAGTTGTGAAAGGATATTTTTATGTGTACAAGGTGGTGTGGTACAATATTTATAAATCTGATGAAGATTCTAAAACTTTTTGACCATAAAGGTTTTAAAGAGAAAATTATTAAGGAAGGATACAAGGATACTCCAACCAAGAATACTTAAAAAAATTAAATACCTAAAGGTTATATTAGTAAAAAATGTACTCTAGGATTTTTTGGTAGGAATACAAAAAATAAATAAATATATGAATATCCCTTTTAGAAATTTTGAGGTTTTTCAAACATAGATACTTATAGAACCATTAATCATTTAATAATAGGAAACAATATTCTTTGGATTGGGAAAACAAAACTGATAGTATGTTTTAATTTATTCAAATTCATTTATTTTGATATATTAGGTTGATATTGTGTTGTTATTAAAAAATTGATGTTATAGATAAAACACTTTAGTTCCCTTTATTAATGAGGCTAGAAATCATTTCTATTATTCATGTTATCTACCAAATAGTTACATGTTCTCTTAACATTGATGATAAAACTATTTTATTATTTTTTCCTATTATATAATGTATTTTGATATGTGGTCCCTTTGGGAGGATATCATTCTTAAATATTAATCAATTTATGTTTTTAATATTCAATAGTCATTTTAACATTTTTATGGGAAAATGGGAGAGGTTGGTAATGTCCTTTACATCCATTACATCTTATTAATTCATATATTTCATATAGAATTTATATATCATCAAGAAAAAATTTAATGGGATAGTTACACATGGTATAAAATAATTTAGTAAAAATGCCATATGGTAAACTAGATAGATCATTTTTAAATCACATATTACATGAAAATGGTATATTATACCATGAATGACAAAGTATAACATGAATTATAACAATTATCATATTCAAATTTCCCATATTAGTGAAGAGGATAGGTATGTCAACCCTAGTCTTTATTACAAATTAATTCATGATTTGTTACATAGGAATAATCATAATACAAACTAGAAGATATTTAAGCCTAGTGGATTTTGTAAATTTGGTACAATAAATTACAAATTTAAAAGGGTAACATAAATATTATTAAAAATATACTTATCTTGGTCAAAATTTTCCATTTTTCCTAAAAATATATGAGATAACATGGGGACATACATAAGAAATAGGTGAGATATAATACCAAGTATGGGAATAAATAAATAATAACATGAATAAAGTATTACACGTTATGAAATAGTCATTTAAATGGGAAAAATTGGTGGAAATTCAAAATCATGAACAATGATGCATGATATAGCACGACAATATAAAGGCAACACGTGAAAGTGGAAAGAATATTAATCAAGAAATCATAAGATTATGTCATGGTTATCCACCATGATATCATAACATAATGTGCTTAGGAAAAAATCATATGCACCATAAATGGAATATATTGATAATACAACGTTAACCAATGTATTGGATCTCTATATAGAAACACCTATCAAAATAATATCTTGTACATGCATAAGTGTTCCACATAGATCATATAACATAAGAACATACTTCGTCACATTTAATCCAAATATTTATTATTTTGGGTTAAAAAAATTGATGTACCAAATAAATGAATTATAGGTAAAAATAATTTAATACCCTTGAGTTGAAATGGGTATGGGTATACATCTAAAAAATTTCCAGCATGGAAAATTGTAGTGACATTTGGGAAGCATAATGTCAGTATATAAAGATTCATAAAATGGTTCAATGAGAGAGAAAGAGGACTCTAATAGAATATAACACAAAATTTAAGTATTATGGATATTAAAGAACAAATTTTTTTTTGGAATTAATTGGTATAAGACAATGATGGTTCTTGGATAAAAAAAATGGCCTGGAAGAAGCACCAGATAATTTTAGCAGTGTAATGGGGGTACATAATAAATCACTAGTTGAATTAATGAGATTGAAAGGGTTAAATAATCAGTTGGAAATAATAATTTTAGTAACATATATGTGGATGAGAATATCCCATAAATATTAATATGAATAACAAGGTCATTACATAAATATAGTACTTGAATATAGGGAAGAAAATGAGGATTCCTTAAGAAACATTGGCATAATAACTTCTTAGGTAAATGATATAATGAGAGGAGATAAATTATCTCTTATTATTATTCCATAAAATTTATATTAGTTCTATATTTATAAATCATAAAAATATATCCTATTTGGATTCAAATGGAAAAATATAAATAAGGTTCTTGAACTGAAAAAAAGAGATAGAGGTCCCCTACCTTGAGGGGGTGCTTTGAAAAGCATTAGAGGACCTTATTGAGAGATTAGGGGATCCTTTGTTGGACACATGGGATGGGAGTTAATATTAAGGATGTGATATAAGGTTTTATATTGATTATTAATGATATATTGTGTGGGTTTATATTGGAAAATATATGTGAGATCTTTATTATTTCACAAACATAGGTTTTGGAAACTATAGAATAAAATAACCCAAACTAAAAAAATTACCAAGGTTTTTTCCCATGTTTTCAGAATAAATAAGAATTTTTTATTTATTTTTTATGTAATTTTGGATAAATCATTAAATTATTTCCCTTGGTGATGTGTAATGGAGTCATGTTCATAAAGAAATGTATTTAAAACCCTAAAATATAGTATTGGTTTTTGAGGATTTAAAAAGGATTTATAAAATTAATATAGTAACTCAAAAAAATACATTATTTTAAACATATATTTTTTCATTTATACCCTGAATAAAAAATTTTAAATTAGGTTTGAGATTTTATGATGTCATAATACACATCGTATTTTGTACTATATTTAATTTTTACCTAAAAATTCAATTGTCTTAGAAAATTTTGAAAAATTCACCATTGGATAATTTCAACATGTTGACTCCAAATATAATATTTATTTTATCAAAATAATTCCCTAAAAATTTGAATTTATTCTTTTAAATCAATAATGAATATTTATTTAGAAATGATTGTTTTTTATAATAACAATTTCTGAATCATTATAACAATTAAATTAAACTTCATAAAAATTATATTTTTATTTAAATTTAATAAAAAATATTTATAGTTTTATTTTATTAAGGTATTATTTATTTTTCAAATTAATTAATTCATAATAAATGAATGTCTTAATTTAAAATTATTATTATACAGAAAGAATATTGGTGTTTTATAGTTTCAAAATATATTTTTTATCCAAATCATTTATTAATAATTTATAATGAATAAAATATAATAATTATTATATTAAAATGGAAATATATGTATTCATAATATTATTGTTACATTTTTTCTCTTTAATAATAGAAATTTTCTACCCTTAATTAACCTATTTTCCTTTTACTATGGTAGTACATATTTACTCGTGTTACTATTTATATTGTCCAAAAGTTATGTTGGAATTATTACCTAATATTATTTTTTATTATTAAAAATATGGAATAAATTTTATCAAAATCATTTCACATAGGTAGAATAATTTAATTTAAAATCACATCCACATGCACGATGAAAAGCATTATTTTCTAAAAAATGCATTATTGAAGGAAAAATGATTTTAATTTAACTCTATAACAAGTAATATTCATTATATTAATTTAAACTCACAATGATATATTTATGATACATAAAATTAATTTAAATAATTTCCCATTGTGGGTTTTTTAGTTAATTAAAATTGGATATCAATATGCATTTTAAAATACTTTTCTCATAAATGTATTTTCAAGTCTAAAAATAATCATACACTAACTTATAGTGTAATGATTATGTAAATGTAATTAAATATATTCAATATAAATAAAAAAATTGTAATTTAAAATAAAAATAAAATAATAAATGGAATTTTAAATTAATTTATTTATCAAAAGAATATACTATTTTACAAAAAATTATTATTTCTCTCTATCCACTAAAAAATAAATATTTCCCAAAAAATCACAAACTTTCTCCATAATTTAGTTTTTATATAATGATCTCAATAATTAAGTTCATTTTACTGAATAAATTTTCTAAATTTTATATAAAATTAATATAATATTTTTTCAGAAAAATAAATAAAGAACATTTTTGATGTAAACATATTATGAAGACGCTACCAAAAATTGATTGATTATTTACTATTAATTTAACAATAAATTTATGTTGAGAAGGGAATATATATATTTCATAAATTATTTAATCCTATTCATACTTTAAAATTTTATGATTAGGTTATAATGGTCATATTTAAGTAAGAATGTTTTTATTTGGTTTTGTTGTTGCGTATCACATATTCTATAGAAAATAATCTCCTATTTTAAATACTTTAGGTGTTATATTATTCTCCCTTAAATTAATTGCACTCTTATAATTTGAACTTGATCTTGGTAAGAAATGTTCTTACGCTAAAAAATATCATTTTTGAACACCCAAAATATAAATATATTTAATAAAACATCCCCATGAAAAGATAGGAAGGGATGTATGAAGGTCATCACATCATTAGGTTCCCATGTAGGAGAAAATTAGTTGGAAGTAAAAATATATACATGAACGAAAATAATAACATCCAAGAACTAATAGATATTGATATTGAACAAGTTTATAAAAAATTCCATGACCATAAAACTATAAATATATGGTTGGTGAAAATTCCTTTAATTCATAATTTGAGAGTATTTTTGTTTCATGATTTTTTTCCCGGTGTTATGGAATTCTATTACCATCTATACTAGAAATATGAAGAAATTTACTTTATTGACATGTATAATTTCATCCTTTTATAAAATTACACTACAATATCATCTTTTCTAAAAACTATGAGTAATAAAGATAAATATTTTAATCTTGAAGCACTAGAATAAGTTTCTAACATATCACACAATCCACCAAAGAATAAAAATATATTCCTGTTATATTTAACAAATCCAAAATCATTAACATAATGTAAGTTAATATTTAAAATGAATAAACCTTAATAACATAATCTCTAAAATTCAGATAAAATACCAATGTTTTAACATAGATCATTCTTTAAATAAATACCCCTATATCTCAAATAACACAAAAAACCTCAACATTTAATAATTTTTTAACCTCTAGTGTTCTCATATACCCTTTAGCATACACCTAAAAAAATATAATAACATTATTCTAAAATAATCCTTTATATTCATCCTAATGGGTTTATATACATAAACCCATTAAAATATCTATCGAAATATCATTAATCACAAAAAAATCAAATCTATTTTGATCTTTTAATATGTTTCCCAAAATATCCTTAATTATGATAAACTTACATGACAAAAATCTTCAAAAGTGATATCAATTATTTAAATCATAATATTATTCATAGAAATATAATCCCAATATAATTTAGGTTTATCCCTATATCAAACACATATTAATAGTTTTCAATCCCTCAAACATGTGTTTTACCAAATATCACTTTATCACTAAATCACTTTTATAGGTCATCGATTCCATTCAACATATGTTTCAAATACATAAAGAAAAACAACTATTTTATAATCCTTATATGTTACATGATTATTATATTCTAAATTTAAATTCAATACTACTTCGACAACACTGTTATTAAATACTAATATATAAACACTTCAATCCTTACACATCAACAATTTCCACAACATAGGTCATTCCTTTGTCTAGGATTTAACCCTTGAATTAGGCAATTGACTCAAATAATTCCCATATTCTTGAGACATAATATTTTTAAAAAATGGTTTCATTGTATGTAATGTATTACCTTACATAATAATATTAATTTTTTCTTGGAAACTATATAATTTATTACCTATTTTTTCATATATAAAACACATTTGAGTTTCTTTATGGAATTTCCCTTGGTACTGCTATCCAAATTTCTAACACATTATAAATTTAATATTCTCTTATTTATGTAATTATCAAATGAAATTATGTGGGTCATTTTTGTCCTCTTATTTGATATTTTTGGAGTGTCAACTATGTTCCAGTTGCTGGTTGTGATTTTTGATAGCTGGTTTGGCATAATCACAGGGTGTATTACATTAGGTCCCGTAATGTTAGGTATTTTATTTGGGAGTTCATCACATTTCCCATAAAATTTGTTATTGAATTTTTTCCTCATATTTCTATAAATTGACAATAAAAAGGTAAAATTATGGATGAGTATGTTTAAACTATTTAACACACAAATTTGAAGCTAATAATATTAAAGGGATAACTTATAAATAACCTGTATTTACTAAACTTATGGATTTCTAAGATTAAATGTATGTTATCCATGATATATTTCCTAATATTGACTCTTATAGTTATTTCTGTTCCCTAAATAATGATTCATAATGATCTTGTGAATTCACTAAAGCATATCCCCACAGAGTGTCAAACCTGGTGTGTTGAAAGGCATATTGTCATGCATATGTTTTCAATATATTCTTCCTCAATACAGTGTTTTCAAGGTTGTAACCGCTAGGAATATATGTTCCAAATCTATATAAACTTGTATTACTAAAAAATGGATGTATTTTATATGAAAAAAAATTATACACTTTACCAAAACATAAGGAGGATTTCCTATAATTTGGGCTATACCTAAGGATTTATCAGGAACATTCTAATCCTAATCCCAAAAATAAATAGACCTCCCTCTGATACCAACAATAAAAACACTAGAAATTTTTGGACATTAATTCATGATTTATTATATTGGTATGTGCTTAATATAACCCAAAACATATATAAGTATAGTGTATTTGGGTAATTAGATACATTACATAAAAAATGTATCATGGGTTACTTCCGTATTATCCAAGAATTATTTAATATTCCTATAATTTTCCATTTTTCATAAAAATATGTGGGATATCCTGGGGACATACATAAGAAAGGGGTTAGCTATAAAGTCCAGCAAGGGAATAAAAAAAGCATAACATGAAGAATTTACTACATGTTGCAAAATGGAAATTTAAATGGGACATAAACTTGGTGACAGTCATAACCATGAACAATGAGGAATAATATAACATGATAACATAAAGGAAACTTAGAAAAGTGGAAACAACTTTAAATATGACATAACAAGCATAATTCATGTTTAACCCCATTGAAATCATAAAATAATGTTCTTAGGATAGCCAAAAATGCACCATACATGTAATCTCGTGAGACTAAAACATTACCCAATGCATTGGAGTGCTATCTAGGAGCACCCATTATAATCATATCATGTACATGCATAAGTGTTCAACATAGATCATATAACAAAAGAGAATATTGATTCAAATTTAATACCATGATTAAGAAATGTTGTAAAAATTCATGAAAGTCTAAAATAAATGTTTTATTGGATTAACTAGGCGAATGATATAGATTGTAAATGTGTATGGGTATACACCTCACAAACGTTCATAATGTAAAATCATAGTGATATTTTGACAGTATAACGACAGTACATAATGATTCATAAAATGGTTCAATGAGAGATAAATGGTATATAATAACTTAGAATCCAAAATCAAAGTATTAGAGATATCTAATAATAGAATTAAATTTTAATTTTAATTTAATTAATAAAAATAATACAATGAAGTCACTTGTATAAAATCTTGGCATGGAAAAATCACAAGATAATATCAGCAACATAAAAATGGTACATAATGAATCATGAGAGTGATTAATGAGAGTTAAAGGGGTTACTAAAAAAATTATAAATAATATTTTTAGTAATATGGACTTGGAATATTGAATCCAATTAATATTAATTAGAAGAAAATGTGCATAACATAAATAAGGTTCTTGAATAAAGAGAATAAATACAAGATCTCATACTAATGTTAGGAATATTAAAGGATTACATAAATGCTATAATGAGAGGGGAAAATTAGATATCATTATTAAGAAATAAATTTGATAGTATAGGTATCATTATAAAGTCAATAAAAAATGTCCAATTGATATTGAAAAGGCTAAATACAAAGAAGGTTCTTGAATTGAAAAGAAGAGAGAGGGTGGTCCCTTACCTTGAGAGGTTGATTCGAAAATCATGTGAGGATATTCATGATAGATTGGGGACACCTTGGGGGGACTATATAGAGGGTAGGTAAGATTATGTATGTGTTATAATGTTTTTTATTGAAGGGTAATGGGATATTTGGTGGGTTTATATAGGAAAATAGAGGGGAGTTCTTTATCATTTCCCAAACCTTGGTTTTGGACTCTATACAAATAATAATAATAAAAACCCCAAACATTTCAATTGATTTTACCAATGGTTTATTCCAGAGTACAGGTTTTCAAAGTTGTATAATTATATGATTTAAATCATTAAAATATTACACGTGGTAATGTGGAAGTGAGTCATGCTCATAAAGAAATGATTTTAAAACCATAAAATATAATATAGATTTAGAAGATTCATAAAATATAAAGAAAATTAATATAATAAAATAAAAAACACATTATTTTAATGGCGACACTAATATTGGACGTTTATACCCTTTTTATATTTTATTACATCACTTTTAGGCTTTTTTGATATCATAATATAAGATTTATTTTATACTGTATTTAATTTTTACCAAAAAATTAGAAATGTCTCAAAAAATAATGAAAAACTATCAATTGGATTATTTTGGCCTGATGATTCGAAAAAATATTTATTTTATCAATATAATTATTTAAATATGATAATTTTCACTTTTAAAATATTAATAAATATTTATTTAGAAATGATGGTTTTTTGACAATAACAGTTTTTCAACCCTTTTAATAATTACAATTGAATTCATAAAAAAATATATTATTCTTTAAATATAAAAAAAATTAATTAACTATAATTTTTTTATTAATATATAATTTATTTTTAAAATTCATGAATTCGTCATAAAGGAATGTCTTAATTTAAATTTCTTATTATACAAAAATACAAATTTTGTTTTATCATATAAATTTTTTTTTTTATCAAAATAATTTCTTAATTATTTATAAATAAACGAAAAATTTATTATATTAAAAATAAAATTAAAATATTCATAATATTATGGTTAATTTGTTTCTAGTCCATGTTAAATTATTTTTACCCTTAACTAATTGATTTTCAATTTACATTGGTAGTAAATATTTACAATGATTACTATTAATATTTTTAAAATTTTATATTGAATTTAAAAACTAATATTAGTTATTATAATTCCAAATATGGAATCCATTTAATAAAAAAAATCATAGAGGTGGAAGAATTTTTTTTAAAATACAACCTGTCGACATAATGGAAATCCATTTTTTTGAAAAATTCATTTTCAATAAAAATGTGATTTTAATTTAACTCAATAACTAATATTTATAATTATATGAATTTTAATTCTTAATTAAAGATATATTATTTATACATTTCATTTAAATAATTCCCCATTATGGGTTTTTTTCGTTTGGACCAAGTTGGCTGGATGTTTGTTTCTGGATGTTCGAAAATGTGTTTGATGTTTGTTTTTTTATTTATTTCATTTTAAAAAATCAAGTAACTTTTTATGTTTTGGTGATCATATAAAATGTGAAGCAGACATAGAATATTAAACACATTTTTGATAATAAATTCCCTCGATTTGGGTTTTCTGTTTTGGGTGAAATTTTTTCAAAATCCAATTGTGTCCAAAAAGAAGTTTTTGATCAAAATAAGAAGTTTTATTGAATTATGAATGTATTTTAAGATATTAATTAATGAATGAAATAATTATTTTATTTTTGGTTAGTTCTAAAATATCATATGTTGTTTGAAGCACTTGTGATGCATGGTTTCTAGGAGAAGTGATGAGAAAATTTTATTAGTCAGATGATGATGTTAGATCGTTATGTTCTAAACATCATGAAGACATCATGAAGGAATAATAAGTTTATAGAAGATGAATTTTTATGAATTCCCAATATTCAGGTCACAGATCATCACTATGAGAATCATGATATGTAAATTTAGTCTAAACACCAGGAAGTATGAAGTTGTTGAAGTACTGATTGACTGATCAATCTTTTTGTCTGATCCATTATACTATATGGTTCAATAAATAAACCAATTCATAAGGATTAATTTATAATTATAGATAATATGGAATAAATATGTCACTACTATTATTTTTCCTTCAAACATGATGTTCCAAAGATCCATCATAGGTGTTTTGTCACTAATCCTTTATACACGCTATTGGTATCAAAAGGGCATCAAATGCATCATTATTTATGATTAATAATGTTAAATATGGTACAGTTGTTGAGATCGATTATTGAAAAGAAAATCAGATACCTACCCCTAATATGGGATCAGAGACTAACAAACTGGCTGAGATCAAATACAGATCAACCAGATGATGTACAATAATGTAGTGAACCATTTTCATCAGAATACGAATTCATGTTGTGTTGTTTTATTTGGTTCAAGACAAAAAAATCCAGGATATTTTTTTTCAATTTGATCAAGATTAATCAGATATTTATTGATATTGACATATCATATGGAATGAAATATAGATCCATCAGATGCATACATGGACCAATAAGTCATCGGATGTTGGACTTCATTGGATGCAATATTAGCATTATAAGGAATGTTTTATCAAACGGAGAAAAGGATAACTGTGTTAAAGATACTAATTAAGTGTTTTTGAAGTAGTTTCAATGTTTTCAAAAGTTTCAATGATGTTTATGAAAAGAAACAGAAGTCTAATTAAGATGAAACAATGTTAATAGAATTATAGGTTTAGTTGGAACATCAGAATGAAAGGTCATAAGTTTTGTATTTACTCAAGTGGTTAATGAAAATAATTATGAAAAATTGTATCATAATGAAAATTTATATCAGACTCAATACTTTTTTTTCAATTTTGAAGAATGAAATATTTTAGAGAATATTTGAGATGTTTTGAGAAGAATCAATAAGATTTTAGAAGAGGTGATGTGGTGAAAGATGAAATCTAAAAGTAATTAAAATTCGAGATTCTAGAAATTTGGTTGAGATGGACAATGAAAATGAATTCACACCCATTATAATTTTTTCACAAATATAAATATAATTAATCAAAACATACATTATTATGAAGAATACACCATTCATGTGTAGGATAGAGAGTGATAATGGTAAATGTTTTGTGGAAGAAAAGAAGCTTTTGGACACATTTTTGAGGAGAGAGTTTTTTGGAAAAAGGAAGGGTATATAAGAGGTCACCAAATAAGAATGACTAGTTAGACTTACAATTTTAGTGGAATAAAAATGTAGTTCAAAATTATTTCTTGGGTATCATTTCTTTTTAAAATATATAATTGGTCTGATCCATCAGACTATGCCATAAGACCGCGTCATTGGATTGAGTCATCAGATTAATTTTTCATACAATGTCCAAAAAGGTTATTTCAACTAGATTTTCTATTGGAAAATGAATATCTGTTTACATTAAAGTTTGAGAAATTTTTAGTGTTAATATAGAACAATGATTTTTTTGAACCAATTGGTGAATGATTCTAAAATTTTTGCGAAAAATTTATTACATTACTCATTCTAGAAGAAGCTAATGCACTTTTGTATTGACGATATTTCTACACAACTGTATGGGTATTTCCTACTTGTTGTATCCACACAAAATAAATTTTTTTTAATATTTTTTGTTATTGGATTACTTCCAAACCATGTCAAGGAATATTTACTCTTATTGAGTAGTGAACCTTGTGAAAACTTATCCTTCTATGGATGTATGAAGGCTTTGTTTTCTTAAATGGTTTAATTTGATATTAGGAGGTGAAGATTGTTATAAAATAAAGATAATAAAATATATAAATATATAACTTACACTCCCCTCCCCCTCTCAATGATACATTGATCCTGTTTGGACCTTTTCAAGTGGTATTAGAGTGAAGGTTACCTTTGTTTACTCTTTGATGAAGCTTTTGAAGAGAATTTGTTATGGAGAATCTGAATTGTGTCAATAGTAAGGGGATTCAAGTATTCAATGGAAAGAATTATTATATTTGGAAATATTTAATGTTTCCATATATTATTTCACTTAGTTATGACGTTTTAAAGCTAATACATATGGATTTCTTCATCATATTAAATTTTTACCTCTTACATTTGTGGATAAGATGAATCTAGAGAATTATGAAAGTGATAAGAACCCTTTACTCTTATCACTTTTGGAATGATAAAGCCTTAGAGTTAAGGAATTTTCAAATACAAAATGTATCTGGGATAATTTTAAAAACATTTATGAAGAAATTCTGAAGTTGAATAAGGAAAAGTTACAAATATGGAGGTTGAAGTAAGAATATCTTAAAATAGGTGAGTATGAATCTAATGGATACTTATTTAATAGTGTGAGTGATATTTTTATCTCAATAATATGTATTTATGAGAAGATTGATGATTAAACTGTTGTTTAAAAGGTCTTGATAATTATTCCTGATAAGTTTGATGTTAAATTTTCATCTTTGGGTGATATATATCCTAAAACACTATCTTTTAATGACCTTCATATTATTCTCATTACATATGAAATGAGAAGGGAGAAATTTTAGAATGGAAAAGAAAAATTTGGTTGAGATATGTCCTTCAAGGCATTTAAGAGGTAAAATTATGAGAACATTCATGAAGAAGAAGAAGTTGGTGATTTTGAATCTGAAAATGAGCTTAGTAACAATCTTAATGAATTATTGTCTTTATTTTATAAAAATATTAAAAGTGGTAGAATAAATTGGTAAGGGAATGTACCCCTTAATTTTTTTGAATGTGGTGTTTTTGGTAATATTGCTACAAGTTTCCCTCGAATAAATAATGAAGAAGATATTTATGAATATACTAGATGTAAAATAAGATCATTGAAGAAATAGGGTGATAATTCAAGATTTTATTCCAAGGTAAAAGGTAAAAGGTACTCTAAATATAAAAGGAGAAGTTTTTTTTATAGATAATGAATATGATGTTAGTGAAGAAAAATTTACTGAGGTTTCTAGAGAAAATACTTTTATTGCAACAGTTAATGAGGAAGTGTTTGAAAGCTATAATTCTGAATAAGAATAGACTAATCTAGAATTTCATCTGAAAAGAGAGTTAACGAAATGTCTGTGAAAGATTTTAAGGCATGAAAGATAAATGGAAAAGTTGAAGAAGGAAATTCCATCAACAAAAAATCAATAATTTGTTCCTAAATACAACACTATGTTGCTGGAAGAGGTTTATTATCTAAAAAAGTATCTTGAAATTGAAAATAATCAGAAGGAAAAAATCAAAGTAAAATCCAAATCAAAGGAGGAAGAGTTAGAACATGTTTATAAAACATTCTTTAAAGATGAATAGGGAGTTAATGGTTTCAATAAATAAATCATTGAAATTTGTGTATGTAATAAAAACGATTAAACAAAGAAGGATCTATAAAAGCTTCCTTTGAAGGAAGGAAATAAAGTTGAATTTGTTCCTAAGAAGATGAAAGATAAAATTCATTTATATGGATAAAATGTAAAAAGTTTTAAATTTAGAAATTTCTAAAATTTCTGAGTCTGAAACATAACTTTCTACCACTTATGATTTTGGTAAATTTAGACTGAAATCCAAATTGAAGAATAATATTTTGGGTGACAACAAGAAGCTTGGAGAAAACCCCATTTCTAATGTGAATGAAATTTTTTTTTTGAGAAATATGTAAAAAATTATAGGAATTATGGAATTTGTAGATGTAAATATTTATTAAATGGTTATTACTACTATTGCAGTGGTTTTGGGAATGTAAATAATATGTGTAGGTTTAACTAAAAACATTTCAATTATTCCATAAGTTATAGAAATAGATGTTTGATGTGGAGTCCATCCTCTCAAATAAATAATTCTACGAAATATGTGATGAATGTTGATAAAAGGTTCCAACCTTTATAGAAATTTTTAAAAGATGTGAAAAAACTAAAAATATTTCAAAAGGGTGTCTTGTTCTGTTTCATGTAGAACAACATGTTTATAAAAAAAATCTTCAAAGATGTATGGGAAGACTGATAAAGGGATGACAAAAGTTCTTGGTGTAGAAACTATTCTCAATCCAAAAAAAAGGATAATGACCATGGATTTTGGATGGTGGTTTTTCATCGCATGTGATTGAAGAATTGACATTGTTGAATAATGTGAAAGATTTTAAATAAGGAATAGTTGAATTTGGCAGTGATGAATCCCTTAATATCAAATCTGTCAGATCCACTATTATTGGGGATGAAAAGTTAAAAATCTAGAAATATTTTTTTTATGGGTTGAAAAACAATATGTTGAGTGTTTAAAAAAATTATGTTGAATTATATAATTTTTATTCTATAAAATATGTTTTTTTTGTGAAAAGTGTGGAAGATGTAAAAATTCTAATAAAAGGCCAATGAAAAAAAAGGAAACGTGTTAGAAGTTGGTGAAGCATAGAATTCATGTAAATGTATGATTATGGTAGTAGATCATTTTTTGGAATGAAAGGTTGGGACATATGTGTCAAAGAAACATGATAAAATTATCAAAGTGAGATAGTGTACATGGTATTCCTGATATGTCATAAAGAATATATTTGTCCAGTACAATTTTTCATAAAGGTAATATTACAAACTCAATGCATAAAAAAAGTAGATATTCATTGAACTCAACCATTAAAATTTATTCATTCCGATTTTTGAGGTCTAATAAGAATAAAATCAACTTTTAAAGGTAATTAATTAACCTCTTTTGTTGATAATTTTACCCACACTACTTCTGTTATGTATTCAAAACACAATTAAGAAGTTTTGAGTATGTTTAAAATTTTAGGAGGAGAGATGAGAAGGAATGTGGTTATTCTAGGAATATGTTGAGAACTTATAATGGTGGAGAATAAAAGAATGAATATAACATATGTTATGTTGAGAAACATGTAATTCAGTAAGAGTTATGTACACCATACACAGAACAAAAAAATAGATTTTTTGGAAGGAAGAATAGAAGATGAGTTGAGATGGGTCATAAAATAATGATTGAACATGGCCTTTATCACTAACTATCGATTAAATCTATGATTATGTCGGTTTATATTCAGAATCTATGTTTCTATAGTTTTAGTTGTGATCTTAATCTTTATGAATTTTTTTTATGAGAAAACAATAGGTTTGAATCGATTTAGATTTTTTGGGAGTCTCTGTATCATAAATAACAAAGGTGAAAATATTGGTATGTATGATCAGAGATGTGAAGATGGAATATATCTTAGATATGATCTGGATGGAAGAGGATATATATGTTTTAACAAAGAAATAAGAATAATAGCTTATTCGTTTAATGTAATTGTTCTTGAAAAATATGAGGAAGATGTTCCAAAAATACATGAATTTGAGGAAAATGAAGAGGATGAAAGTATTGTTGCTAAGAAACATGATAAATATTCCAACAATTGTTATGATACAAAGGTTGAAGAATCAGACTCATCTATTTCTAATGATTAAGAAAAATTTACTAAATTTCATCCTATTTTGAGGAAATCGGTGGAATCACAAATCAATATTGGTGATCAACATGAAAATGTTCAAGCAAGAAGATCAGAAAAATTTGTTACACCTACTTTTTTTGTATTCAAAAGATGAGCCAAAATATGTGAATAAATCTTTTTATAATCCATAATAGATTTAGAATTTGAATGAAGAGTTGGATATTATTGAGATGAATGATACTTATGAACTTGTAAAATGTGTTATCGGTACAAAGTTGGTGTTTTAGAAAAATTTAAATTAAGCTAGTGAAGTGATAATAAACAAATAAATAATGGTTTTTAAATGTTTCTCATAGATTTAAGGAATTTATTTTTATGACACATTTGACTTATTGGAAAGGGTAGATACAATTAGAAATTTTTTTCAATTTTTATACAATAAAGTTATAATTTTCTATCATATGGATGTGAATTCAGTATTTCTGAATGGAGTGCTTGATGAAAATATTTACATTGAACAACTGTGTGGTTTTTTCATTGGGAAGGATGAAATATATGTGTTCTAATTGAAGAAAAACAAGTATGGTTAAAATGAAACTCCAAGTATGTCATATTTCGAATTGGATACCTATATAAGAAAGTTTAATTTTATGAATGTAAGATTTTATAGTAATATCTACGTTAATGAAAGTTAGGATATTTCCCTCATTGTTATTGATATGTTCATGATATTATCTTTTTTTGGAATAATGAAAAAATTGTTAAAGGTTTCTTGAATAAATGAAGAATCTATTTAAAATTTCCATTATTAGTCAAATGAAATACATTCTTGGGTTTAAAATATCAAAAGAGAAGAAATAAATATTTCTATCTTAGGAAAAGTATGATAAAGAAATTATTAAAAAGTTTTAAATGGAAAATTAGAAACCTATTTCAACACCAATTTCAGTTGGAACAATGTTAACTATAGATGTATAAGGTATTGAAGTTGACTCTAAAGAGATTCATAAGTTTATTGGGAGTATTTATTTGAATTCCTCATTAACAGACATCGTTTATGTTGTTACCTTATCTATAAGATTAAAAAGTGCTTCAAAATAATATTATATCTGAACAAAATAATTATCAGATAAATTAAAGGCACACTATATTTTGGAATTAGATATGATAGCACATGAATAATTTGTTTTGTTATACAGAAGATGATTTGAAAGGAAGTGTAGATTTTAGAAGATCCACATCTGGTGGAGCTTTCATTATAGGGTAATGTTTTTTATGTTCGAATACTAAGAAAAAAATTAGTAACTATTATAAAGGATGAAGGTGATTATGTTTCTGCCACTCAATTTACAAAATAAATTCAGTGGATAAAGACTCAATTGGAAGAGTTACTTGTTGATGTGAAGTTACTGGTGGGAAAAAATCCCTCAAGGTATCATTGAAGCATTTTTGAGGTGATTGTGTTTGTTGTCAAAGTGGAAAACTGTGCTGTGATTGTTGAAAAACCAACCCATGTCATACAAACATATTGAAAAAAGGGATTTCATGGTGGAATGTCGAGTTCATGAGATGTGGTTAAACAATCAATGTTTGATTCAAGAACGTCAACAAAGGAATGGGTGATCAGGAGGTTGTAAAAAAAAATAACAGATACAAGGTGGCGCCGTTTTCCAGTGTTTGCCAAATTTTTGGGGCTGAAGATCATCAAATGAAGAAAAGTGGTTTTTGGAAAAGGGTCTTGTGCGTCGTGTACTTGACGTATTTGAAACTTGCGTGCCATATGTTTTTAAAGATCATATCATCAAAATATGGAAAATGGATAAGTGTCGTGCAAGTATTGGTGGTGTCGCGCAAGCGACTTTCGCTCTATGAAAGCGACATGGTGATGATGACATGGAATATTGAGAACTTGTGCACCTATGGTTTTTCAAGATCAGAAGATCAAAATATGGAAAATGAAAGAGGTATGTGCAAGTTTGGATGTTGTTCAAGCAAGTGACTGGCAGGGGAGTTACCTGCGCTCCGCGACTTGCGCGCCGAGGGTTGACTTGCGCGCTATCGTGCAGGGTGGTCAATTTTCCTATGAATACTAGACCACCCCTCCTCATTTATTAATAGAGATCAACACTTAGAGAAATCGTAGCTCCCAACGCATAGGTGTGGAATTCACGAAAGTGGTGGTGTGTCGTGCAAGTGGGACTTGCACACCAGATTTGAAGAAGGGCGATTGTTGGTAGTTGCATGCCAATATTGGATTGGGTGTAAAAGGAAGTGTGTCGCACAAGTTTGGAGTTGAAGAAGCTTGTGTCGCGCATGTTTGTGAGGTGGACTTGTGCGCCTATTGTGACTTGTGTGCCGATACTTGTGCTCTGAGATAGACTTCTGCACCAAGTAAGGATTATTTCCGGAAGTGATTTTCGGTATGTGTGGAAGCTGGAAGTTTTCCCGATACCTTCAGTGCGAAGGGAGATTCATCTACAGGTGAAAGTTGCGCTTCAACAGAACATCTACATAAAGAGAAAGATGCATTACTTCATGAAAATGAAGAGACCTATAGGTTTATAATGTGTGAGTGGTTCCTCTCCAGAGTAGTGAGCGAAGGAAGATTAAGAAGGTGATCCTCTCCACCGACAGTGAGCTGGAGAGAGAGAAACAGGGAGTGACCCTTGGGAAAGCAGTGAGCTGACCCTAAACATTGTAAAGGCAGTGAGCCTTGGACAGAGTGACTGTTCCCAAACCTTGTAATCCACAGCTTTTGAAGATTAGTGGAATTTGGTATGATCGATAACCTATCAGCGTATGCTCCTTGGACATATCCTTTAGTAGTGAACCAATTAAAATTGTTGTGTCCTGTGCTTTCTTTAATTTCTGCTTAAATCATGCAACATGAGAGAGAGAGAGAAAAGAGTGTTTTGTTTAATAGTGAAACAAGATCATAACGGTCTATAATTTTAAATTAGTCATACCCTGATTCACCCCCCTCTCAAGGTATTCAACCTTGTGGACCTAACAGTTTTCTATTCTCTTAGGTTGTGATAATTAGAGTGATATTCATATGACATTAAATCTAGTACAATAATTTTGTTCAAAACTTATTGATATCAAATATCACTTCATCAAAGAGAATGTGGAGAAAAATGAACTCAAGTTGGAGTATGTTCTTAACTCAGAATAATTTGTTTAATGTTTCACAAAACCTTTACCAAAAGAAGCATGTTTTCAAGATGAGGTTAAACATGGGTGTCCAACATCTTTCTCTCCAAGGTTGAGGTGTTTTTATATCCCCTCTCTCATCTTGACTTTGTATAGTATTATCGAAGAGGTATAAAAATTATGTTTCATAAATATATCCATGGATATGTGATAAACCATTAAATGAAGAATATAAATAGGGGGATTTATGGGAAATATGTGAACTCATCATGTAAGTGTGTGAAATATTCAATTTTTTATGTGGTTATAGGAAAAATATATTTATAGGAAGAAAGAAGTTTTGAATAAGACAATAGCATGAATGTTTCAATAAAAATTTTAGTAAGTCACTACTTTTGGAAAACAAGGTTTTTTTATAAATTAGTCTTTTTTCCTATAATGAGTTCACTCACACATGATTATAATTATTGATTCATGATCCATAGCATGAGTTTAAAAATTTCATTGATTTATTAACCATGGTTGAAAAAAATATAAAGGGGGATATTGTTGGGACTAATTTGGATGGAAGTTGGTTTTTTGATGTTGGAAGAAGTGTTTGATGTTTTTTATTTTATAATCATTAAATAAAATCAAATCACCTTTAATGTTTTGTTGATCTGAGGAAATGGGTACTGGACTTAGGAGATTAGAAACATTTTTTATTATAAATTCCACCAGTTTTGGTTTTCTGTTCTAGGTGAAGTTGTTTTCGGAATCACATTGTGCTTAAAAATTAGTTTTTTATTTGACTAACAAGTTTAATCAGAGTCTAAATTTATTTCAAGATATTAGGTAATGAATATGATGTTTCTTTTTATATTTGGTTAGTTCTCAAATATCACAAGTGGTCTGAAATACTTATGATGCAATATTTGTAAAAAAAGGGGGAGAAGAGGTTTTGTAAGTGAGATGAAGATTTTTCGATGTTAATGTTATCAATGTTATAAATACATCATGAAAAAAGAAGAAGTTTGTGGATGAATAATGTTTAAGAATTCAAAGTATTCTGGTCATAGATCATCCATGTGAGAATCAACGAACACAGATTTCGTATAATCACTGGGAAGACTGAAGTTGCTGAAGTGTTGATCGACCAATCAATCAGACTTCTTGATCCATTAGACTGTCTAATTCACAGAATGATCCAATTTATAAGGAACAATATATAGTTTCATATAATTTGGAAAAAATAAGTATTTTCCGACACTGGTCCATATGATATGGTGTTCCATCAATCCATTGGAAGATTTCTGTCATTGATCCATCACAAGCAGTGTCTGTATCAAAATGGAATCAGATGCAGTGTTATATCTAAGGAATAATGTTAAATATTAAGGAGTTTTTTAGGATAATAAATTAAAATAAAATTAGATACGAGACAATTGGATGGGATCATGGAGAGATAAAATAGTTGAGATCAGATATCGATCAACCAGATGAAGTTCAATAATGTATTCAATAATTTTCGTTACAATATGAATTAAGGTTTTGTTTTTTTAGTGTGTAACGAGAAAAATAAGTCATTATTTTTTTAAAGATTGTAAAGAGTCATAAAACAATTATTGTAACCGATACATTGTATGAAAATAGATACTGATCCATCAAACACATACTAACATTGATAATTCTTCAGATTCTGGACTTCATCGAACGTAGGATTATTGGAGAAAGGATTATCGGTTGGAGGAATTTTTTATCAAATGAAGAGAAAGGGAATTTTGTAGAAGCTTCTACTGAAGTGTCTTCAAATGGTTTTCAAATTTTTTAGAAGTCTTAATGATGTTTATGAAAATAGAAATAAGTATAATGAATTTGAAATGATGATTATAGTAGAATGGGTTTAGCTGAAACATCAGAATGGGAATTCATTTGTTTTGTATTTACTCAAGTGGATTATGAAGATCAGAATAAAAAATTGTATCAATATTATAATTTTTATTGTACTCAATAAATTTTTGTATGTTTTAAAAGGGACATAGTTTTGATAATATTCAAAAAGTTTCTAGAAGAATCAAGAAGTGTAGAGAAGCATTTAATTTATCAAGGATAAAGTCGAAATATAATTCAAATTTATGTTCCATTAAATTTGGGTGAGAGGGAATATGAATGTGAATTCCAAAAAATTACACTCCTAGAAAACATATAAATATAAGTATGTGCAACATAATTTATGATAAAAAATACACTCTACACATGCAGGATAGAGTGTAAGAGAAAGGAAGGTTTAGTGGAAGAGAAGATGTTTTCAGACATAGTTTTCTTGATAATTTTTTCTAGATAGAAGAAGGATAAGGAAGACATTGTGTGGTCAGACATAGAAATAAGAATGATTATTACATGGAATGAAATAAGTGGGTCAGAATTTTTTTTGGGTATCATTTCATACCAGATTGATGAATCATACTAAGCCATTAGACTGAGTTTTCATACAAATTTCCAAAAGGATGTTTCTACTTGATGTTGGGTAGGAGAGAAAAAATTATTTTTCATTGATGTCTAATAAAGTGGATGTTTTATAAGAGTAATAGTGATGTATTTTTAACCAATTAGTGAACGTTTCTAAATTGGTTACAAAAAATTTATTGAATTACTCATGAAAGATGTGGCAAATGAACTATTGTATTAATCATAGTGCTACAAAGGGTAATGATATTTCTTACTTATTATATACATACAAAAGGGTTTTTTTCTATTTGATTTTTGACTTTATATTATTTAAAACCAATTCAATGTAATAACTACTCTTATTGATTAGTGAACCATTTATATACTTATGTTCATATAGATATGTGAATGTTTTGTTTTCAATAAAGTGATGATTCATTAACAGGAGGAGATGGTTGTTATAAAAGGAATATAACATGAAAGAAATAGATAACATTAATTCATACCCTCCCACTAACATTAATCCATTGATCTTGGTTGGGCCTTTACAAATTTTAATTAATTTAAATGGAGAAACAGTATGCATTTTAAAACAAATTTTTGAAAAATTTGTTTTCAATCCTAAAAATAAACTTATACTAAAATATGGTATAAATATTATTTAAATGAAAATAATTTTATTTAATATAAATAAATAATATCTATTTTATTTTTAAATTAAAATTAAATTAGTAGTGAAACTTTTAAATTAATTAATTTAACAAAATAAATGACAATTTTACAAAAATGGGTATTTTTCACTATTTATGGAAAATAAATATTTCTAAAAAAATTACAAAATTTGAACCAAAGAATAATTTTATATGCTGATAAAAAAAATAAGTTCATTTTAGTGAATAAATTTTATAAATTTTAAAGAAAATAATAATAATTTTTTCATAAAAATAAATAAAAAACATTTTTTAAGAAAACATATTTTGAATAAATTACCAAAAATTGTGTGACTATTTTCAAAGAATTTATCAATAATTTTTTTAAGTATGAAATATTTATATAATAATAATAATAATAATAATAATAATAAATTATTTAATACTATTCATACTAATAAATTTAATGTCTAGGTTATAACGATCGTATTTATATAATCATTTTTTGTTTGGATTTAGTGTTGTGTATCACCTACACTATTGAACATAATTTTATCTTTTAAAAACATAGGGTGTTACAATAGGGATCTGATTACTTTTAGATTTAATAATTCATGCCTTATTTATGATCAATACTCTCATATTTTATTCTTTAGATTTCTAGTATAGTTTATAGTATTCTTTATAACCATTTTACCAAATTAAATGTTATTTTGTCCAAACATAGAGATTATGTAGGAATAAATTTTGTTGAATGGAGGTAAATATCAATCAACTACAGGAATATATATTCATAATTGGGGCCACACATGATCTAATAATACTTTGGGACATCAATTTTAATAGGTATGGTGAAGTCTTTTTTAGGATAAATAATTCACTTAAGGACAATATGGAGATTCATAAGGATAATTTTACTGTTAAGTGTCATTAAGAGGGTGAAAAATATAGTTCTTTACAATAGTATTAATGAGGCATGGAAATTGGGAAATCCTCTTCTATATTAGATATATTTAAATTATATTTCATCTGATATGGAGGAAATAAAGAAGAATATTGAACAATTTTATTAGTAATTATAAAATTCATCCACTGATAAATGTTATTTTTCAACACTAGATGTGATTGCTATTGTGGTGAATCAATTAGATAATGAGATTCATATTAAAATTCTTGTTGTCGATGAAATTAAACGAGTTTCATATTACCTTAATACAAAATGTGTTTCATGATTGTATGGGTTAACAAATAAATTAATTTAGAACTTCTGGTTTGTTATTAAAATGATTTTATTGGATTTTAGGCCTTTATCAATCATGATTGTCTCTTTCATATCCTAAATTCATAATTTATAGTTCTTTTACTTATATGTTAACAAGATTATAAACTCTCTCAGTCTAGTCAAATAGTGATGTTCAATTCCCATTATAAAATCCTTATAAAATTATTCTATAATAGGCTCACATTAATTCAATGTAAGGTGGATTCTTATAACAAATTTGGGTTAATTCATGTTATAAGAATGAAAAATTTCATTATCATAGAATTTGAATATGTTAATTTTTTAAAATAATCAGATAGAGAGTAATGTTGATATCATGCTTCATAAGAATAAAGGTATTGACCTTATTAGTTGGACATAAATTTTTATAACCCTAAAAGGATTTATTTTTTTAAAAGATTTATCAACTAGGAGAGGACTTGTTTAAAGGATATTAAAATTTCAATTGTTTTAAATTGATCACTAGTGGGATATTTCACTTGTATTAGAGGGTTTGGGATAGGAAACACACTTTCATCTGTCAAACCCTATGATACTGATGAATACATGATATGTATTTTACATAATTTAGTTAATGATGGTAAGATTGGAAATATTTAGGTTATTAATGGACTCTTTGATCCTTTCTATTTTTTCCATCGAGATGAATTCAAAATATTTTATATAGAAAGTCAGAAGAATTTTAAAACATTAATAAATGTTTTCAACTATTATGAAAAGGTATTATTCTATGTTATCAGTTGGTATGAAACATTAATTCCTTTTAAAAAAATTTCTATCTCTCCCACGAAAAGAATGTGGTATATGTTCTCAGAATTAGAAAGGGAAAAAAACTTCCACTCTAAGAGTAATAATATTTTAGGGGAGGATAATGGTTATGTACATTCATGAAATCCACAAAAGGATTAAGAATCAACTAAAATAATGTAAAGGAAAATCCATTACAATGGGAGAAACATTTTTCTGGTCAATATATTTATTTTCTCCATGTTAGTTTATTATTTATCAGTTTTAGTTGCCCCCTCCCTCTTAAAAAGGATTAACATGTATATTAGAATCATTTTTTGGTGTCGGAGTATTCCTAAAATAATATTTATTACCATTTCTTATAACACCTGTTATAATCTAATTACTACAAGTAAAATTTTAATCAAATTAGTAAAATCCTTCAATGAATCTCTTCAATATATCTTCATATGTTGGTATGAAACGACTAAAACAATGTAAAATGTATTATTGATTATAAGTTCAATAAAAAAGATTAAACATTGTATCCACTTTAATATGATTCTTTTGAACCCAATGTTTCCCTACGGTCCCCTCAGGATTCATGAATTATATTTAACTTATGTGATTCATTGGGTGCACCTATTATCAAGATGTGAGTACCACATTGGGTCATGCATTGGATTACTTATTCTTGATAATAAGTTTGTGATCTAGTCCCTATCATGAGGCCAATTTCCATGGAAATAGGGCATAATTCCTTTTGAAATAAACCCTTTTGGGTTTGAATACCAATATAAATAGTATCATTACATTGGTGAGTGTTGGGGGATTGTTATAGTATATATATGTTTTATTAGACAGATGTGGATTAATTTAATCCCCTTGGGTAATGTTTAGGGAAATATTATTGGACCATGGGTTTTCTATAACTACCCATAAGATTAATGACCTTTCTTTAATTGTCATGTTTCTTAGGGAATGGATGATAGTAAGACATGAGTCCCGTATTGGGGTTTAAGGTGGATCATATTATCTAGATAACATCAGTGTGAATTTCTCTTTATCATGCGGAATTTTACCATGGAATGGTAGTGTGATGGGCCTAGGATGAAAAATATATGGGTAAGATTCATAAAGTGAACCAGATCATGGCACTAGTGAGTGATGGTGGATAGACGTAGGACCTATATGAGAAAAACATATGATTTTTTACAAGGTTTTCCCATTCATGGGAAACTACACCTTGTCTTGATTTTTTTCTCAACCCAATCATAGATTCTCTACTATAACAAATCTATAAATATAATGTGTTGGTCCTTCTCACATAAAAATAGATTTTAAATGTGTAAAAAATTTCCATTTCCCCAATGGACTAATTCATTACTGGCTTCTCACAATAATCACTAGTTTATAATCTCTCCATGTATCCAGCTTCAAGATAACTTCTCCAAATTATTATAGATAACAATAGTTCACTTACATTAGTACTTTTAATTATTTATCATGCGGATCAGCTCTTTCAATTTTCTGATTATATGGTATTCTCATATAACAACCATCTTTTCATGAACCCCCCAAATCAATACCCCTCTTAGGCCGACAGAGAGAGGATTATAGTGACCGCCTGAGTCATGCCGCTTGTAGGCCCCAGGTTGGTGACTAGTACTGACGTTATATCATATATACAAATGGGATGCATTACCCTCTAATTGAAATATGCAGAAGAGAAAGATAAGAAATATATTCTAATTAATACATAATCATATAGATATAAGAAATCCCATGTTCATATATATAATGTCATATAAGACTAAAATAACTGAAAGAAAACCCACAAGTACCAAAAATATAAAATCAATAATGACCATAATTCACAAATAGATCCTATAAAACCACTAGATAATAATATCCAGTATGATCTCCAACATGTTCCCATTGACCTGAAATACAATTTATATATATGTGGGGTGAGAATAATAGTATATTCAATAGAGAACTAAAAAAAACCTGGGGTGTTATCTTCTAATAATAAATAAAAAAGTGCATTCTACTACCTCCTCCCCACTGGTTTTCTTCTCTTCCCCAAGATCCCGCTTTTGATCCATCTCTCTCTGAAAGAAGAGAACTCAAAAAAACCTAGGATAAGTATGAAAAAAATGAAACTTGTGCATCAAATAATATAATCATTCCATATAACATATCCATATAGTAACCAAGTAGTTTTTTGGAGTGACCACAACCCATATAATGTGTATCATATGTTGGGAACTATACCTAAATCCATCACAATTAAGACACCAAGTAAGGTTCCTCAATCCATCACACCCTATCCATGTCATACCTATAATAATACAACAGATAATATATGGAGATACATGTGTTTGAAATAACCAAAATTCATTGCATCCCTCTACACACATATATATAAAACTAACCACACTGCATACCATAACATAATACGACCAAGATAAGAAAGTGGGGCAGGAGGGAGTACATACATCCGTTCGTGCCAACCTAGATGTTGGGGAGAACACCATCTTATATTCAAGTGGGTGTTATTCACCCTAACCAATATGGATGGGGTAGAGTATGAAATAAAAAAACATACAAGATATAATATATATCACAATGATAATATGAGCATAACTTAGTCCTAGGATCAACCAAATATATCATCACATATAAACATGATGACCACTGATAGAGACTAGATATCCAATAAGAATACATGAATTTAAGTATCTAAATTAATTTCATTTCATTAATATTTCACTTCTTGTTAATTAATTCATCCACCATTAATTAATATTATTCTGATTACTTTTCATTAACCATCCATGTGAATTCCATTCCCTATATGCCAAATCCAACAAAGTCCATGGTTTCTCAATGTCAATATCTTTTCAAACTTCTATCCAAAACCAAACCCATGGGTAAAAAAATTATTTAATGTTATTACTATCCCACAATTCCAAGTAATCTCCTAAAATATCCTATACTACCATAATAGATATACAACCAATAACATTTAGGTGCTCGAGCAGTGGGGAAAGGAATGTAGATAAAAAACACAAAAATATGACCTACAAATAGATTCTTTAATAAAAATAATCTTAGGTTTCATCACAACAATGGGTAATATCAGATTCAACCCATTTTATCCTCCTAGTGCCACCCATGACACCATCATGCATGTCCTCATGCATCTCACCATCACAAGCATCAACTTCTACCACAACCATGGGCCTCACCACCCATATCTCATTAGCCATCCACCAATGGAAAATGACCCTATACCCATGGTTTTCCAAAAACCGAGGGTATTAAAATTGGATTGAAACCTATATCCATGATTTTTTGGAAATTGTGGGTATTGGTTAAAAATTCCAATGTATACCCACAATTATTCAAGAACCGTGGGTATATGGGGACCTATACCAATGGTTTTTGAAAAACCGAAGGTATAAGTTTTACTTGAAGACCTAAACCCATGTTTCTAAAAAAATAGTGGGTATAGGTTTTGGATAAAAACATATACCCATTATTTTTTAGAACCACGGGTATAACATTCCCGCATATGTTTGGGAAAAAATATTTCTAGAGGAGCAATAAAATTTCCATGGGAAAAAATATACAATCATTTCTCTACATATATCCACTATTTATAAAAATATAAAAATATTTACAAAAACATAATTTTTGTGGGGTAGTGGTGAGGCATGTTAGTTATGAAGAGGTTGTCGAGGGTTCGAATCTAACTGTGGGATTTTTTTAAATCCTATAGCCACATGTTGAGAACTGTGGGTATAGTATTATTGATACATTGGACCATTTCCCATATACTTATTCGCACATTTCATAATTTTGGGTATTGAATTTTTCAAACCATTGGTATAGATTAGATCTATACTGATGCCATAAGATTTCATGGTTCTCTGAACTATGGGAAAAACCTATACCTAAAATTTTGTGGGTTATACCCATAGTTCCAAACCATGGGTATAAGGTTATTTTACAGTATTGACCCTAGACTCTTATAACATTAAAATTCTTGTGTCTCGATAACACAAAAGGAAAAAAAAATAGAAATATTCAATAGGGTAATCTAGGTCCCAAAATAAGGCATTCATCCATCAAATGGATATGGGATCTAATGGACCTAAACATAAGGCATAATTTTTTTAATAAAAAAATAGGAACTCTCGGCCCAAAATATTTATCCTTATCTGACAAAAAATTCGTATTCCATATTGAATTAATCGATTCATTATACATAGGTTCCAACTATGGGAAACCTAATACATCGACTATAAGAATATATAATTTATTTATCAATCGTTGAAATATTTATTCTACTTTCAAAAAAATAATGACAAGAAAAATTATCCTTAACATGACATTAATTAAATTATCCACAAGAATCATTTCAATATCACATTCTTATCTAATTCCATTAATATAGAGAATAAAATATTCTATTAAACATAAAATTAGCATAAATTCTATTAGCATCAAATTATAAGATTCACTAGATTTATTAAACATTCCTATTTATATTCATTTGAAAACCAGTTAATTTTAGATTTATGTTCTTCACCATTTTCCATTGTAGGTAACAAGCTAACCCAATCTTAATCACGGTGGAAACTAATAACTTGAAATCAAAACAACAATAATATAATTTCTTTCTATAATTTAGTTAAATATTTATAAGGCTAATTTATCTACTATACAAAGGATAAAACATTGGTTAATTTCTAATTGAATGTAAATAAAATAGAGGTAATGAATCCCCTACCTCAAAAGTTTCAATGATCATTACATGGGAATAGACTAATGTTGTGTATCTATGATCACCTATCCAATGGAAAAACCATGATCTCTAAAATACATCATGCCACTAACATTCTATAAAATTAAAACCAATATCTATTATATTTATGGAGATCAAATTATTCCACATTGTAAGAAGAGACTAGTGTAAAAAATATCAAATAGAAGAAACCTCAAGAAAATGAGGTAGATCTTGTTAGGTACCGGGACAGGCAGTAGAAGCCTATGGGTTGAGAAATTAAAATTTTCCGCATCACCAGAGCAATGTTAGGACATCAACTCCAGTGAGCTATCCCAGTACGGTCTGAGGACCATGTGTGGATTTGAAAGATCCTAAAAATAAAATGAACAAGTACCTTTAGTGGATATAACATGTGCAAGCGCGTCGTAGGTTGTCAGTGATCGTTGCTCAAAGACTTCAACATTTACAACCTCTATATCATCCACACATGCATTTCGAATCTTAACGTGCGTCATTCGTTGGAATCATGGTTCTATCACGGCACACCAACAATCACCTCAACGTAGTGATGATCACCATAAGACAAGGGACTTCGATCCAGAAAATAAGATCTTGATGTTCTTCCTTTCTTGAGGGGATATATCTCTAGAATCCAAGAGGAGAGAGAGAGTCTCTCATATTTGACACATGAATCGTTACAAGGAGAGAGCCTCTCTCTTACTTATATAGAATATATGTAAATACACGGTACGAGTTACTAGCCCCTGTGTAATAAATATCCTCTCTATAAGTATTATAAATATTTATTTATGCTAAATAAAATTATTCTATAAATAATATTTTTAATTTTATCACTAACTACAATATATATTAAATATATATTTTGAGAAAAACATGAGTCTGTAACTCGAATCAGTTCTCCTAAAAATATTAAACAAACCCTGGATATATAAATATGATCGAATAATATTTTATTTTTAAATTTACAAATCACTTGTAAATACATGTTATAACTAAATTCATCATATTATTCCAAACATGAATAATTAAATAATTTATTTATTTCTTTGTGATCCATAGAACTCAGATAATACATAGAACCATTGGTGGGGCCCACCAGGTTCTATATTCCTATTCCTAGAATATGTCATATTCTCAAAGCGTTATTGTGTGTGACCCTCTAGGACCTTATCTCCATAACAATGAATAATATCCACCAACCAAGAGAGGGGTTTAGCAACCCATTGAGGCCCCTATAGAGATAAAGTGAAGTCAAAGCAATGAATACCTTCCTACGAACATGGTCTATGTTATATAATATCTTTATCATCGATATCGAAATAGAGAAGAATGCACACTAGTGTCATCATACTTCATCTTACTCTATTTTATTTGTTCATTTGTCAAGATAATCTTACCATCCACTACCATGGCCATGGATTTAATGAATTTTCAACCATCCTAATAAACCTGGACTGAGATATCTCTTCCTAAACTTGGAAGAGAAAACTCTTATCTTGATCATTCAATCAATACCATGACACCAAAGACGTACCCAACATAAACTAACTCACCACGACATTATCTCCATGGTTTTTACCTATCATCTAAACACACAATTAAATTAAATCCAATGATAATGATCTCATGTATGAAGACCATTACACATGTCCATAGATAGTAATGATCAATGACACCTACAACATGTTGTGTTCCTATTATGGGGGTTTTTCATCATGATATCAACTACTAGAGATCATCCAGTGTGAACACCATGAGATGAAGCCTCAATGCTTATATGCCCCCAACACCTGATGGTCGCACATCATCTGTGTCCTTTCAGAATGATGTAAATGGACCATAAGAAGTTAATTTAATATTACTGTCATGGTATATCAAGGATCTCATTATAACATGGAATCTTCTATAACCATTTTATACGACATGTAATCTAAGGAAAATTAAATAATCAAAGTGGATGTAGAAGTATCTACACTATTATGGCAAGATAAACACATTTATTATAACAAACTGAATACATGTAGTGGTAATAAAAGTACAATACATGTTGGTTCTAGGGAACCCACTTTCAATATTCCAACTTGATCTAGAGCCAACTGATAACGATTTTCAATTTTCTAGCTCTCACATGAGAATCATGCATCTGCTGAGAAATGGATTTAGCCAGGGGGTCTTCCACATTGTCCTTTGTGGATACTATGGTAACTACAACTTCACCTCTTTGAGTAAAATCCCTCAAGAGATGAAACTTTATAAGAATATGCTTTGTCCTCTTGTCATACCTAGGATCCTTGGAAAACACCACTATAACCGTATTATCAAAATATACTAGAACATGGTCTGCACTACTAGGAACAACACCAATGTCGAGATAAAGCTGTGTATCCAGACTGCTTCATTTGATTCATCGGAAGATGCAATATATTCAGACTCTGCTGTATAATCGGCAACCACAGCTTGCTTCGAGCTTCTCCAGCTCACTGCCCCACCATTCAAACAAAAGATGTATCCTGACTGCAATTTCAGATCATCATGATCTATTTGAAACTATCATCAGTGTATCCCCTAAATACTAGTTCCTCATCTCCTCTATACACCTAGAATATATCCCTAGTTATCCTCATGTACTTTAGGATAGTCTTAAAAGCTTCCCAATGATGCTCTCCTAGATTGTATTGATATCTACCAAGCATGCTTAAAGCAAAGGCGACATGAAACCTAGTACATTACATGGAATACATGATATAACCCACTGTCGAGGAATAATGGATTCTACTCATTCTTTCAATCTCCTCATGTGTTTGTGGAAACATTTTATTGGTGATATTTATACCATGTGAATAGTTAACATTCCTATCTTGGATTTTTCCATATTTTACCTTTTAATTACCTTGGTAATATATTTACTTTGACATAGCCCATGCACCCTTTGAGATATATCTCGATAGATATTGATCCATAGAATATAGGCTGCTTCAACTATGTCCTTTATGGAGAAGAATTTATTTAACCATGTCTTAACTAAATGTAATACTTGTACCTCATTTCCCATAATTAATATGTCATCAACATATAATACTAAGAAAAATAGTGGAATTTACTTCATCATTTTAATAGACACAAGGGTCACTTTCAATTTTGACAAAACCAAAATCTCTTTTGGCCTCATCAAAACAAAAATTCCATGATTATGATGCCTACTTCAATCCATAAATGGATCTATACAACTTTTATACTTTATTGGAATTATTTGACTTGAAAAACCCTTTGGATTGAGTCAGATTGACATATTAAACCAACTTCACATTTAGAAAAGAAGTTTTTACATCCATTTTCCAAATTTCATAATCATGAAAGGATTCCAT
Organism: Viscum album; assembly: GCA_963277665.1. Classification (NCBI taxonomy): domain Eukaryota; kingdom Viridiplantae; phylum Streptophyta; class Magnoliopsida; order Santalales; family Viscaceae; genus Viscum; species Viscum album. Next base: position 165,235,725 of record OY728121.1, on the reverse strand, counting down.
TGCATGTAATATTCTAATGGAAATAAGCATTTCTACTAGTGAGAAGATTTTATTATATTCAATGTCTTGACGTTACCTAAAAACCATTGCAACCAATATTTCATTAAATATATTAACGTCACCATCAATGTCCAACATCTTCTTGAATACCAATTTTCATCCAATGTTATTTACATCAGCTGGAGGGACTACCAAAATCCAAACATGATTCTGGTACATGGAATCTATCTTAGAATTCATGGTTCCTTTCCATTTATCAGTTTCTTATCCTTTTACTACTTCCTTGTAGGTTAGAAGTTCATCATCCTCTAGGAATAATGTGTCACCTAACACAGTGCCAAGAAAACCATAATTCTCTGGTTCTCTAACCTCTTGCATAGACCTACACAATATTTTTCTCTAAGGAAAAACTTCTTCTTCCATGTTTTCTTTTGGAGATTGTTCCTTTACCAACACTTGTACAACTAGAGCATTACCTTCCTTGAAGTCAATCTTTCACCCACTATTTCCAATAGAAATGTGTTCCATTTCTATAAATATAGTTTATATTCCCACAATAAAATTTCTATCTAAATGGTTATATTTGTAATATACTCTAGTTATCTTAGGATAACATATAAAGATGAACATGATTCTTTTGGATGACAATTTTTCACATGGTAACGTCTTAAAAAATGCCCCGTACCCTAGCACGTATGTCTGTTAGACTGTGTTTATTTCTATACCACAACTCATATGTAATCCTATTTGCAGCTTTAGAAGGTACTCGGTTAACAGTATATATTACTGTATGCCAACCGTATCCTCAAAAGGATAATATAAGAGTTTCATGACTCATCATTAATCTGACCATGTTATGAAAGGTCATATTCCTCCATTCACTAACACCATTCCATTGTGGTGTATAAGAGGAGTGAGTTAAAATACTATCCCACACTTCTTTAAGTGATCAATGAAAGATTGGTTTAGATATTCTCCACATCGGTTTAAGTGGGGTGCTTTTATCTTTTTACCAAGTTGGTTTTCAACTTCATTTTCATATTCCTTAAAAATACAAAAGTAATCAAACTTATACCACATTAAGAAGATATATCCATACATACTATAGTCATCAGTAAAAGTAATGAATTATGAAAAACTACCCCTTTCCAATACTAGAAATGGACCACATACATCAGTATGTATTAATTCCAGTACTACATTGGCTATTTCTCCATTTCCTGAGAAAGGTGTTTTGGTCATATTTCCTTGTAAACAAGCTTGAAAAACATCCAAGTGTTCTAATTGTACCGAGTCTAAATAACCTTCTTGATGTAATCATAATAATACATTCTCACATACATGACCAAGCCTGAAGTTCTATAGGTGGGTGATATATGAGTCATGTTGGCAGTTTTTTCATTGATTCCCATTACGGGGTTCTCTAGTTCCCGTATATATAAACCATTGTTAATATGTGCCATACCATAACATATTCTATCCATATAAAAGAGACCAAATTTATTTCCAAACTTGAAATAAACACCCATATTGTCTAAAATCAACATGGATATAATGATTCTGGTAACAGAAGGTACATAATAGGAACTATTTAAAACTAGAACCAAACCAGTTGGTAAGGTTAAGTGATAGTCTCTCACGGCTAATGCTGCCAGACTTGCACTATTTTCTTCTTAGAGATCCACATTACCTTTTTCAATCTTCATTAACCTACTTGGTTCCTGTATATGAATAATAATATGTGAGCCACATGTTGTACCCAATACCCAACTTGTAGATAATGATATATTACATTCAATGAAAAAAGTACCTGAAGTAGAAATAATATTTTTCTTCTTCTTCCCAACTCTGAAATTCTTCTTCCAATGGCCTTTATTACCATATCCAAAGCATACAACCTCCTGATCATTACTTTGCCTCTGAATCTTTGGATTCTTTTCAGGATGATGCATTGTGGTCTTTGGCATTGACTTGTCCTTAGACACATTTTCCTTTCCTTTTTGTTCTTGTTCACCATAAGGACAGATGAATTGGTACTTTTCATATCCTTGTCATCTTGGCGAACTAAAGCCAAATTGTATGGGAGTTACTTTTTCATATCATTCATGTCTTAATTGGCAATAAAAGTCATGAAACATGATTGTAATAATGTAAGAATGAGATCCATTGCAAGTTTGTGGTTCAACATGAACCCAAGGGCTTCATTCATCTCAATATACCCAATCATCTTGAGTATGTGAGGACCATATTTGTGCCCTTCTTACAGCCTGCACTTATAATGATTACTTGAGATATCATACCTTTCCTGACTAGCCCTCTCCTGATATAATTATTGGAGATGTAAAATATTTCTATAAGAGTCCTCATCATCATGCATTATTTGCAATTGGTTGTACATGGATGACATTATGATTCATTGTAAATCAAACACATCATATACATGCTTTATCCATTTATATTTTTATGCATTTCATTCTCCATGAGGTGGCTCACCAAGAACTATGGATTCCAACACATATAACTTCCTTTATTGGAATAGTACTATGTGCAAGCACATATACCACTACTAGATTTTATTTCTAGTTAGGATGTTCTCTTTATCCAAAATCGATCGTAATGATAATTTACATGTGGTGTTGGTGATTTCCATCTTAAATCTATATCAGAAAATAATTTAGTAGTTAATACTTTGTCTTGATTACCGTTTTAAAAATTATGATTAATATATTATTATATCATCTTAATGTCTCCCACTATTTTATATTACCTTAATTGCCCTAACTATTAGATTAATAATATTCTATCGCTTGATTATTCAAGTGGAAAGGATCCTCTAATCCTCCCTTATATTTTACAAGGTATGGCTATGCCACTACTTGGAGGGTTTCTTGGTTGGAACAAGGCTAGCCAACAACTTGACTTGTGTTTCCTTGTATTGTTGAGTAAAGTCCTGGCTTTTAGAATCCAAACATGATTTACTCAACATCTTGCCTCTAAAGTGATAGCAAGTTAGATATGGATAAACCTTGACAACTCACATTAGTTATGTTGATCCAATTCCATCATGGTAACGCCCGGGTAGTAAGAGGAACTCTCAACTAAGGATGATGAGTACCCCAAACAGCTAGTTTTGTTTAGATGTGAGAAATGGAAGGCATTTGGACTTAATATATCTTTGATGGAATTTAATATTTTTTGATGAATAATCCTTTTCTATCTATATTTTCAAACCATATTGTTGTTCTCACAATTGAACATGCAATAGATATATATTTGTCACTTCTATATACATTTTTTAAATTGTTTACTATTCTATGTGATCAAGTAATAATCATTCACTCACAAAAAATAAAAAACAATGAATAAAGGTAAATCATGAAATCTGACGGGTCTTGATCATTCCATAATGATCAATTCATAAAAGATCAATTTTGACCTAGGGGCATCCGTACCTTAGTCGACACCTGACTCACATTGTAACCATCCCCAGTGCAATGTGCTCGACTCCCTTTTGGTTTACCGCCTCGACATGGAGGGGTCTGCATCTTAGGTCATCATCAATAATTTTCAAGTATACTCGCTTATAGGATAGGGGGTCTTGTGGTACAATATACAGCTCGTTCATTGGACATGCAGGACCTTATAAATATTTTAATTAAAAAGGACGATTCACAAAAATTGTTTGTTTAATTAATTATTATAATCATCACACACATTGAATAAATAAATAATTAAATAAAAAATCTCGACATGCATGGTTTGATCTCTTAATCAATATTAGTCGGTATAAATAAAGCGCTATTAAAATTAAATAGTAATGAAATTTAAATAGTACGAGGTGCACTTATAAATTTAATAAATTTAAATAAATTCAATTAATTTATTTTATCAATTCAAACTATTTAATTTAATTTTAATTCCTAAAATTAAATTAAACCATCAATTTAATTTTAACAATATAATCAAATTAAACTATTAATTTAAATTTAATTCAAATTACACTAAAGTTTTAGTTTAAATTAAATTTAAACTGAAATCTATTTCTAATTAATTTAATATAAAAAAATAAATTAATTAAAATTAAATAAATGAGGTAACCTGTAACTAGGTAGGGACACTATTTTGATCACGAACCACATTATGGGACTGTTACTAGAGCTGATTTGTGGTATAACCGCAATGCGACTGCATCATGTCCACGTTGTAACAGCTCGGTCTAGTAACTCATGCGACAATAGGGACTTTCGGTGAGTTGAGAAGGTAGTGGGAGGTGGTGGGGCACCGCTCTGGCTAGCTGTAAGGGTGGTTTCCCACTAATCCTGCCATCCACAAGGGTGGCGGCCCAATCCTGTGCGGCCAGGTCCAGCGGTGGTGGGGTCTGGCATTGCCTGGTCCGGTGCTGCCGGGACTGGCAGCTGCCAGGCTCTGCGCTGCCTGTTTGGGCGCTGCCTAGACCCGTAGTGGTCTGGTCCGGTGTGGCGATCCAGGGTGAGGTAGGAGAGGTGGAGTTGTTCAGCAGTAGGGAGTATCACTGGTGATCTAGGGGCGGTGCGATCATCCAGCATCATGGAGGAGGTCTAGCAGCTCAAGGCTAGGTGGCTAGTGTTTCTCCTCAAGGGGTTAGGCACACTACTTGAGGAAGAAAACCCACTTGGGTCTTCTATACATTTTTTAATAAATTTTCTTTAGACAAATTAGACCCCCATTTCCCATTTTCTTTAAATTTAAAACATAAAAGGGATAAATACTAACTTTGGTGTCTTGGTCCTCATTTTTTTATTTAATACTTTTAAATTATAAAGAATTTAAATAAATAAAAACTAAGACTCTACCCAAATTCTTCAACGAGCCCCTTTAGTTAATATTTTTTTGAGAAAAATAAAATAATATTATAAAATAATATATTTATTTTCCCCTCAAAATAAACATACTGAAAAAATTTTGGGCAACAGAATTCTGGCCAATGTGTGGCTGGATTTGGGTATTTTTAAAGAACACATTAACAAAATTAAAAAACATTCTTATAAAAATTTTAATCCATAGAAAAAGTAAACTGATGATTCAATCAAATTAAATTTTTTCAAATGGCCATAACTTAGACATTCGAAAATGGATCAATGTGTGGTCGGTTTTATTGGAACCAATTTAATCCCCATACTTAAATTTTAATGCAATTTAATTTTTTCATCTGACTATGAAAACTCATGTGTCACTCTAATACTACTATTAGGTACCGGGATGGGTAGTGGATGCCAATGGGCCGGGAAATTAAAATTTTTCACATCAGCATAACAATGTTAAGATATTGACTTATGTGAGCTATCTCGGTACGGTCTGAGGACCACACATAGATTTTATAGAGAAAAAAATGAAATTAACAAGTACCTTGTTAGGATCTAACGTTTGAAAGTGTGTCGCAGGTTTCTGGAGATCGTTGCTCGAATAATCTGACGTTGAAGTCCTTCAGATCTCCCAAACACACCTTTTGAATCTGCATGTGCGTTATTAGTTGGAATCCAGGTGCTAGTGAGGCACACCAACGTTCTCCTCAATGTTGTAGTTATCACCACAAGGGAAGTAATTTTGATCAACAATGGAAGACCTTGAAGTTCATACTTTCATGATAGGATCTCTCTCTAGAATTCATGAAGAGAGAGAGGCTCTCAAATTTGACACATGAGTCATTACAAGGGGAGATCATATCTCTTACATATATATGGGATATCTAAATACCTGGTATGGGTTCCCAGCCCCCATGTAATAAATATCCTCTGTAAAAGTATTATAAATATTTATTTATGTCAAAAAAAAAAATTCCACAAAAAAATATTTATAATTTTATCACTGACTACAATATATATTTAATATATATTGTGTGGTATACATGAGTTTATAACTCAACTAACTTCTCTTAACAATATTAATAAAACCCTGGATATTTAAATTCGTTCGAATAATATTTTATTTTTGAATTTACTAATCACTTGTAAATAAATTCATCATATTATTCCAAGATTAAATAATTAATGAATTTATTAATTCCTTCATGATCCATAGAAATCGGATAATACTCAGACCCTTTGGTGTGTCCCACCATGTTTTATATTCCTATTCCCAGAATAGGGTAGATTTTCAAAGCGCTATTGTGTGTGACCCTCTAGGACCTTATCTCAATAGCAGCGAATAATATCAACCAACCAAGAGTGTGGTCTAGCCACCCATCGAGGTCCCTATCGAGATAAGTTGAATTCAATGTAAATACCACCTTCATACAAACAAGGTCTATGTAATATAATCTATTTGTCATTGATATCTTAGTAGAGAAGAATGCACACTAGGGTCATCATCCTTTATCTTGCTCTATTTTATTTGTTGAATTGTCTAAATGGTCTTACCTTCCACTACCATGGACATGGATTTAATGATGGAGTAACCATCATAATCAACCAGGCCAGAGATATCTCTTTCTGAACATGGAATCGAAAAATCCTATCTTGGTCATTCAATAAATTTCATGTCACCAAAGACGTACCCAACATAAACCACCTCTCCACGACTTTATCGCCATGGTTTTCACCTTGCCTCATAATACACAATTAAATGACATCCATTGATAATGTTTTCTTGTCTAAAGACCCTTAAACATGTCTGTAGATAGAAAACCCCAATGACACCTAAAACATGTGGTGTTTTCCTATTATGAGGGTTTGTCCTCGTGATCTCAAATACTAGGTATCATCAAGTAAAAACTTCATGAGATGAATTCTAAATTCTTACGATCCCCCAGCACCTGATGGTCACACATTGTCTATGTCCTTTCAGAATGATGTAAATGGGCCATAGGACATTACTTTATGATTACTGTCATGGTATCTCAGGGTTCTCATTATAGATTGGGATTATCTATAACCATTTGATACAACATATAATCTAGGGAAATTTCCATAAATAAAGTGGATGAAAATGTATCTACACTATTATGGAAAGATTAACACATGTATTATGAAAACCTACATACATGTAGTAGTAATCAAATTACAATACAAGTTGGTTCTAGGGAACCCACATTCAAGAGATCTCAATTTGAATCACAACATATTGATCATTGGAATCCAAATATTGATTCTTTGTTGAAATGGGATTCAAAGACTTTAATGAACACATTCGGGATCCTTGGGGTTGAGTGGAATAATTGGGATAAAATTTGGGTTTAGGGGACATGAGGTATTTATAAACCCGCTAAAAACATAGCACCATGTTGAAGCCTTATAGACCACACCACAAAACTGGATAACACGAGGAACTTTATGGTGTAACATGAGAGACCATGACACAACCAAACTCAGTTAAATACAAGATCATGTTCCAATGGAAGATCAATTTAATGTTAATATGGATACTACAACACATCTCTAAGAACCATGTCATATGACCCCTTCACTAAGAGGGATGTGATGCCACAACACATCCACCATGACACAACAACCCCCTTCAATGGAAGAACATCCTGGAACCCACACACTACAACATCCCCACCATATTACAACCACCTTACTACCCACTCCTATAGACAACATAGACTATGTCGTATCCAACCACCATGGCACAACCAAGACCAAAAGGTAATAGATTCTATTGATCTCTGATTAGCCACTAAATAAGGATAATATTCATTGTTAATTTATATAATATTCATGTGCTTTATTAGTAATAAAAACCATTTTAGTGCATTTTACACTTTGAACATCATTTCACATTATGATTGTAATTACTTCTTAAAATGCACTATTATGTGGTACATTTTTTAACATCATTTAATGTACCCAATAATTCATATCATTTTAAGGAATCTAATTATACATATATTAATTTGATATTTTGTTAAATTTATCTACACTTAAATATGAACATGTTTGATTCAGGGATCAATGGATAATTAATGGAAGAAGATGGGGATATTTTGTGATGAAAGGAAACAATTCTGGAGATGTTAGATTGTACACCAGCCAACTGAATCGAATTTTGGGCCCACCATACTGGCCCAATGAATATAAAATTTCGTGGGATTCTATAAGTCATGTACAGTAACAAATCACTCTTCAAGATACAATGCTAATTTTTTCTCCATGGTTTCCATTTAGGCGGCCCAATTTAGAGATAAAATTATGGGCCATATTCTGCGGCCCAAAAAAACAACCACCTAATCGAACCATATCTCCGAATATACAACTCCACATGGGCCCAAATGTTACATACGGTTAGAAGACATCAGGGGATCCATTTTCATCTAGTATGGACCACTCTGATTCGGTCATCTAGAATTCCTTCCAAGCGTGTCTATTCGGTGGATGAAAGTTGTCTTCCACCTCTGGTCAAATGTTGAAAAGTCCATGTTCCACAAGCTTTCCAACACCCTAGCCCTACCATAATCAAGTGGTATGATTTTTACTATTTCAGGCTGAACCCAAGGCTTTAAAAATTCCTATTTAAGGCAGTGTTGTAGGGTTAGTTTGTTAATATTTGGTGCTTGGTTTCATTGTAGTGTTATGCTTTCGCTTTGTATTTGTAATCACATTTATTTCTCATGTAAGTTGTTTAATTCACCTTAGTTTCTTAATAAATGTTTTTCCTTTACTCTTATTCTATTCATCAATTTATCATGTTGATTCAATTGGTTTGTGGTGTGAATTTATTCAAACTGTGCTTTGTGATATTTATCACACAATGGAGGAGTGATTGATTTTTGTTGTTGTTTTTACTTCTTCAATTCCACCCTCGTAAGTCTACTTCCCTCTTTCGTTGAAGACATGCCATAAATGGAGGGATAAATCATTTATGGGTTTATCCAAGGGAGTATCAAGGGGCTTGATTGGATGTTATTTATCACCCCATTAATGTATAATCACTTCTTTTAAATGGGATTTTTGTTTCATGATTTTTTAAACTCCATCATCCTTGTTGAATTTAAATCCACACACTTCATGTGCTAATATAGACAATTACCTTGCAGTTCTCAATACTTTGATCATTTAAGTATATAGGTGATTAGTATTAAAGGGTGTAGGCATTAAACTAGTAAGTGATGATTATGTTTGATCTTCTTAAATGAACCCATCTCAATTATAAGAAATTGAAATCCTTAAGAAAGGAAATCATCCTATCCACCCTGAGCAATTACCTAGGATCAAATTATTGCCTTATTTTGAATTAACATAAAGCTATTAGTGATCCTTTAAAACCATATTAAATAAAACTAATTTTTCCACTTAATATCCAAAAACAATCCATATAATGAACATGTTTGTAGGTACTTTTTAGGTCTCTGAGGATTCGACAAGCCAAACTAGACTACACGGACCGTCATACTTTCTTCTTTTGGGTAAATTTGAGAGAGAATCATACATTGGAACCGTTGTCGGGGATCTAATTATGTTATCATAGACACTATCTTATTTTTTTATCCCTCTTTTCTATTCTCATCCCCTCACTCCTATGGAAGTCAATTTTGAACAAGTCCAACTATGGGAAACCTATCTCTACTTTGATCACCCAACCCCATGTATGATGTACAATGACCATCCTAATTCCTACTTGTGGGATCATCAGACACCTACTGAACCACAGTGTTTTTATGAATATTATCCACAATACATTCTAACCCATTATGAGTTCCAATCCCAACAAGGCCAATCGGAACATCCTCTTGTGGAATTCCAACATCATAGTTATCCTCCTGGATAATGTATTTTGATGTTTGATCATTGAGGTTAGAACTGAAAAGCATTTAAAATTGTAAGGAACCCATTCATATACAAATTGTCCTTTCCATAACCTTATGTAAAGTGTCTAGTTTCCCACAAACCTCTCATGAATTTACTGAAGGGAAAACCTTTGGATTTGGGGAAGATGAAGAGGATCAAGGAATTGTTGATGGGTGTTTAAATCAAGAGGAAACTAATTTTTTGTATTCACAAGAGGAAAATTTGACATCATAGATTGGGTCTCATGAATATAACTCCATTGATGATTTTTCAAAAACGCAAATCACTGAACCATTAAGAGAAATCACAAACATTGAGTCCATACCCATTCCTGAAACTGATCATTCCAATATGGAGGTTGAATCTTCTATTCAAAAGGAACCAATTCTGTTGAGAAATTTGAAAAATGGTACAAAGTTGGATCCAGAATATCAACTTGAGTCTAAATGTATTATCCAACCTGAGCTCAAAATTATCGTCCTTCTCACCCCTCTAATGAATCCATTCATATGTTATAATCATTACCTTTCAATGGAAATTAAATATTCTCTTGAAACCAAAAAAATTTGGAATGATCATTGATGTCTTAGAAAAGACTACAGAGGAAATTGGATTAACCATTTCTGATATTCCTTTGATTTTACCACTCATTTTAGAACATATGTTTGTGCATGAAACAAATTCTAAAAATAGAATCAATCTCAACCTAGTTGAATTAGTGAAACATGAGGTCCATAAAATGTTGAAAGATTGTATTGTGTCAGTTGTGGGGTTCAAGTCCAGCTAATGACATTAAATAAAGCGTTGCATGAGAGGCAACCCATGGTTTTCATGTTTCCTATCATTTTGTTGTTTTAATAATCTTTATATTTTAAATAGGATTAATTAATCATTTTGATAAAAAATAGACTGTTGACCTATTCTTCTATTATGAGAATGGATGGGTATGAAAGGGGAGCACCATATTAATCCTTTTCACGTGGTGTGATTCTTGAGTATTTCCTTACCTAGAAATTTAAAAAGAAGACAATGTATCATCAGTTTGTTTTATTATAATGTTTTTTGGGTTAAAATATAAATAAAAAAAGAAGAAAAATAAGAATATAAAATTTTATATATATATATATATATTGTTTTGTTTTGTTTTGTCTATTTTGTTTTTCCTTTTTCAACTATGGAACTCTGCAAGTGACATGGATATCAATGGATTTAAATGGAGCAGTAAGAATTTAAACTTCATCCACCAGGTGACTTCATTCCATGATCTTCATTTTCAATTTCCTTTTAGAACATTCATTCTCTACCTCTACCTCCTTCTAAATTTTCATTTCTTGAAATGTGGGGGATAATGTTGTCTTATGTTGGGGGGAGATGAAATAAAAAAAATTCCTTTTGTGAAAAAAAAATATTTGAATTTTTTTTGAGTAAATCGATGGAAAATTTCCTTTAACTTTGAACATTATATTACACATTAAAAACATTGAAACTAAATATCAAATAATTTATCATGCACTGATTTTGATTTTAATCCTTGTATAATTTCATGATCATAGATTTTGGAATGTGTGGCTGTCCAATGTGATATTTCATAATTTATATTTTCATCCAAATAATAAAAAGATCATAATGCACGTCCTTTGAATAGTGGGGTATTAGTTTGAGTTCATGGGGTCTCCCAACTAAATATCATAGTTTTGGTGATCATTTTAGTTTTAATATGAGTATTCAATAAAAAAATTAAAAAAAATAATACATTTTCGTGCAGAGCAATGAAATTAACTAATGTGTGGATTTCAGCACTTGGGCATCGTGACTCCATAGTTGTCTGGCCCAGAGTAAGTAATTTTATCTCTATTTTTGGTAATTTGAATTTGTTTTTGACTAAGTTAACTCGATATGATACCCGAGTATGTGGGATTCACTTTGTGCCCTAAGATCTTTGAGCATGGGAGTCATCGGCAATGTCTCGCTACAGGGGTTGACTATTTTGAGTTCAATTTCAATTACTATGGCAAAATTGCAAAAAAAAAACAAAAAAAAACACAAAAACAAAAAGAAAAACACAAAAATATGATACAAATTTTTTTGAATACTCATCTTAATATTGAAATGTGATTCCACCTAGCGCTTCTGTCATTTACCCCTTGAATAAAGATGAACCCCCATGTCTATTGTAATACATAAAACATCCTCATTCTTAATTGATATTGGATGAAATATGACAATGAATTTGAACAAAGGAATGGGCTTGGGATTGAGATCTACTTATGAAACAATATTGTATTAAAATATTTTGACGGGTTTCATGATTTCTTGTTATACGTGTTTCTGGTGATCATTGTGTATCAAAATGTTTTTGGAAAAAAGATTTCAAATATCATTTTGTTGAGATATATTTTGCTCGGGACTAGAAATACTCAAGTTGGGAGGTGTGATTATCCACTAAATGAGTCTAATATTCATTTTTAATTTATATAATATTCATGTTATTTATTATTCATAAACACCATTTTAGTTCATTTTACACTTTGAACATCATTTCACACTATTATTGTAATTACTTCTTAAAATGCAGTATTATGTGGTACATTTTTTAACATCATTTAATGAACCCAAAGATTCATATGATTTTTAAGGAATATAATTATTCATATTTTAAATTGATATTTTGGGAAATTTATCTAATTTTAAGTACGAACATGTTTGATTCAGGGATCAATGTAGAATTAATGGAAGAAGATGGAGACATTTTGTGATGAAGGGAAACAATTCTAGAGATGTCAGATTGGACAACAGCCCACTAATTCGAATGTGGGGCCCAACATACAGGCCCAATTAATCCCAAATTACATGGGATGCTATAAGACATGTAGCATAACAAATAACTCTTCAATATACAATTCTAATTTGGCCTCCATTGTGTCCATTAAGGCGGCCCAATTTAGACATAAAATTTTGGGCCAGATTCTGCGGCCCAGAATAACATCCCACTAATCGAATCATATCTCTGAATATAAAACTCCAAATGGGCCAAAATTTTACAGGCGTCTAGGATACATCAAGGGACTAATTTGCTTCTTTTATGTTCTACACTGATTCGGCCATGTAGAAGGTCTTCCTTGCGCGTCTGTTCAGGGGATGAAAGTTGGATGCCACCTCAGGTCAAATGTGGAAAAGTCCAAGTTCCACAAGCTTTCCACCACCCTAGGCCTACCATAATCAAGTAGGATGATTTGTACTATTAGAGGCACAATCCAAAGAATTCAAAATACCTATTTATGGCTGTGTTTTTTGTTTAGTTTTTTAATCTTTGGTTCTTGGTTTCATTTTTGTGTTATGATGCGGCTTTGTATTTGTAATCGCATTTGTTTCTCATGTAAGTTGTTTAATTCACCATAGTTTATTAATAAATGTTTTTCCTTCACTCTTATTCTGTTCTTATACTTATCACATTGATACCATTGGTTCAAGTGTGAATTTATTCACACCATAATTTGTGATATTTATCACACAATGGAGGAGTGATCAATTTTTTTGTTGTTTTTACTTCTTCAATTCCACCATCGTAAGACTAATTCCCGCTTCCGTTGAAGACATGTCATCAATGGAGAGCTAACTCCTTTATGGATTTATCTAAGGCAGTAGCAAGGGGCTGGATTGGATGTTATTTATCACCCCATTAATGTATAATCACTTCTTTTAAATGAGATTAATATTTGATGATTTTTTAAAATCCATCATCCATGTTGAATTTAATGCCACACACTTCATGTTCTAATACCATATATGGTTCATGGGAAGTTATTCTAAGAACACTATGTCTTGATGTCTTAGTGGATTACCTTTTATTATTCTTTTGATTCCATTTTTTATATTATTTCTATGTTCCTATTATTCCACGATGTTATCATATTATACCATGATTTGATATTAATTATTATGATTCCAACCATTGAATATAATCATATCATACATCTTGACTCACATTTACTTCTTTACTTTATTCTATGATTTTATTATCCCCGTACTAGGATTTATATCTCACACATTACTTATGTATTCCTCCAGACTATCCCGTGTATTTTATAAGATTAATGGAATTTTTATGGAGTGTTATATAGTTTTTATATAATTTCACTATACCCATATTTCATATTATCAGTCCCTGTCTATTTTGTAGCTTTCTGGTTTGATTTGCATCACACTTTCTTGTTTTCATCACACTTCTCCTTCTATTAATGTTTCCTCCTAGGACCATACTAGAGCTTTGTAATTCTATTCCTCTTTAAGCAACCAACTCGTGATTTTCAATTCTCTTATACTTAAATAGACTGCTTGGATATTCTATGGCTGATTTTTGGCTTAAAGATGAAATGTGGTTTCTTTCAACCTGGTAATTCATGTTTTGATTTTCTTGTGTTTTTTTTCAGCACAGCCTCTCTTCAGTCCTACTGCTTTATTAATGCACTTGGAGGAATTTTATGTTTATTTTGTGGAGGATTCATTCTCACAAGTGATATCGAGAAATTTTGAAGTGAAGAGGCACCTCATCTGATTATTTTCTTATCTGCTCTATTGTTATTTGGTTCTTTTGATCTTGTTTAACATTGAAGCCTTCTGTTTTTCTATGTGCATCCTTGAGCTGTCTTCGGTCTATTTACCACATGATAGTAGGTACTTCTGGTTTGATTTGGACTGCAATGCTAAACTGCATGTCAACTTGATCTGTGATTCTCTGCATACATTGTATGCTCTCCACTTTATCTGATGAGAAAATAAGATCTCAAGCAGTAGTTCTGGAAAATACTTTTTTTAATCTTTTTTCCTCAATGTTAAATCTAATTTTTTCTCTATACCATTGAGATGGTTTAAGCGTATTACACCTCAAATTTTCCTTGTAACCCTTTGATTTAAAAAATTCCTTTGGCATGGACTAAATTTTTAGTTCATGTCACTCTCTCAAAAAAACTATTTATGATCTATGACGGATTGGGTATGAAATTCATATGTTATGATAATGCCCCCATACTACTATTCTTATCTTATACTTTCATATGATCATCGATTGATATCTCCCATGTAAACCCTTAGCGATCATATGAGTTCACCCTTTTTTATATTTTTGTTTTCCATAGGTTATGATGAATTGTTTTATTTGAAAACAAATCTACAAAATTTACTATGAGAGAACAAAATTTTATGATATGTTAAAGATAATCCATAAGAAATAATTATTATGTATGTATTATCTAAAGAAAATAAACCATTATAGTTATGTTTTGTTTTTTATTGTGAAATGAAATGAATATTTACCTATAATAATGTAGTACATATGTATGTTACACTAGGTTCACCTCAATTGGAATTAGTGTAGGGTTTAGTTATTTTTATAGACAATGGTATGAATATTTTGAGGATAGTACTTAATAAAATCAATGATAAATGTAATGTGATATATCAAAAATATAAAATTGGAATTAGTTTATTAGAAGGTGTCATAAATTTTTATAAATCAAGAATTATTTTCATGAATATATTATTGATCACTCCGATTATTTCAGATTTATTCTTACACTATGATTTTTAGTTTTAGACAACATATTTAACCGTGTGGAATCATGTTTAAAGGGAATATGTTGGACAATTAAATGAATTTACTCTTGAGAAAATGAATGGAATGGGAACCAGAGAGAAAAATATTTTTATTATGATCACAAAATTATCTCAAACAATAAATCATTACAATCATCAAAATGAGAAAATTAGGGACTAAAAAACATTGATCCTTTCATGAGGATATATCCCCCTTCTTTTAGTTTATTCTCAAATCCATTATTTTTCGAGAAATGGATCATTTCCACGAAAAATAAGTTCTCTATTATCCAGTTCTCTATGCATGAACAAGTTTTCATAGAAGTGTATCATTTAGAAGGAGAAGTATATCAGTGGTTAAATTTTACTATTAATACTAGGCAATAAGAAGGAACTAAATCCTGGGAATAGGATAATATTAAGTTGGAATGTTTTAGTAAGCAATTTCCCCAAACTATTTGTAAGAAAAATGGGAAGAGATTTAACTGAGATTATGGAAATGGATGATCAATCAATTTGTAATTATGAGGTAAATTTTACATGAGTTTCATAGTAATCTTATGGTTTTATCATTGAACCTAAAATAATAAATGTTTAGTTCATTAATTTCTCAAAAATAAACTCTCTGAAAGGCATTGGCCATAAATTAATTCTATATCTATGAATAAATCTTGTTATTTGATATCATGGTAGAAATGGAGAGTTGATATTTCCATTATTATTTTGTTTCTGGTAGGAATATAAATATTGTTTTTCAAATATCTTCTAATAATAAAACCCATAGAGGAAATCAAACGAATATTTTTTATTCCCAAATTGTGTAAAAAAATCATGGGGTAAATTTTATTATGGTAACTAATACATGTTTTATATGTGGATAATAAGTTCATTGATATTGTGAACACTGAACCGATGTAATAAGGAAATCCAATAAAAAAATGTCGAGATATATCAACTAAATACACCATGCACACTCCAATGATAAAAATATAATGAGTATTTTCATTAGGAAAACTAGTGTAAGAATCTGTGGGTTAATGATGACAAATGTAAATAACCTATTAATAAAAATAAATAAAAATAAATCTTTTGTGATCATAATATCCAATGTTTTTCTTGAGAACAAAGTGTTAAAAGGTACACTTATCATTTACATTATATGTAAAAATTCATTATTTTATTATTTTTCTACCCACTATTTTATATCTGTAGAATTTTTGAAGGGTATCATATCACCACCTAAACAATTAGATATTCAATTATTGGTAAAAAATACTCATGGTATAATGATTTAATCTCAAGTCTATATCTCTTATCTGATAAAAGTTTTTAGGTATATGATTTCTAAAAATATTGTGATTCACAATCTATATAAACTTTGATGTGATTTTTGGAATGAATTAGAACTCTTTATTTGGTTCACATATCAATTACTATGAAAGGATAGTCATACTTTATATTCCAAATTAACCAGGGATTTTCTAACTATGTGAGGATTAATATGAAATTCCAATGAAACATGAGTCCACAATATGTGTATTATTACCTATTCATGAGGTGTAGATATCACGAATGGTTTGGGAGAAAATAAATATTAAATATATTCATATTATGTGAGAATTTTATAATTTATTTTCTGAGTAGTTTCATAATCATATCTAAAATTTTGAAGCTGGTTTTTTCATATAACTGATACTGGGTGATACATTTAATTTAATGCCTCTTTATAGAATAGTCCCGACTGTGTTATATGAATTGAAGAAAAAATACTAGAATTGAACATATATTCATTTAATCAATTGCATCAAGTTGGGGTGACATATTATTTTTTTTAGGAACATGGATTGGTCAATGAAGAATTGAAATTATTATCTAGAACATAAAACTACTACTATAAAAAAAAGTATCTTCTACCCCATATTGATAATTTTTTTTATCAACTACATGAAGATCAATACTTTTTCAAAGATTTAACTATGATCTTGATATCATCCATTGATGGTCAAATGAGGACATATCCAAGAAAAAATTTTATACTACGTGTAAACAATATGAATTTATAGGGATTCCATTTATATTTACAAATACCCCCAATATATTCAGGGATATAATAAATATAGTCTTTAAAGATTACAATGATCTTTTTTTGAATTTATTTATTGATGGAATTCAAACATATTCCATTATAAAGGAATATAATGAAGATCATTTGAGGATTTTGGTGATGAAATTTATGAATGAAAATTTGTATTCAAATTTTAGTAAATATTAATTATAGTTATAGGAACTATCATTCAAGGTTCATTTAATCATAAGTGAGGGGATATTGGTGGATTCATAAATGATTGAAGTTATCTAAAAATGGACCTGACTAACTATTGGGATATAAATACAAAGTTTTCATGAGTTATATGGATAAAACCATTGATTTTTGAGAGATTTTTCATGGATATAAAATCCACATTCCAAGTTGACATAGAAGGATGACAAGCTCCTTTGGATAAATGAATGTGAAGAAAATTACAAGAAACTAATGATAAGGTTGATCAGTGTACCTTTTCTCACACTACAATATAGTAGAGAGGGGTATGAAATCTATTGTGATAAATAGAAAAAGAATATGGGATGTGTTATCATGCATAATGAAATGGTAGTATCTTTTGACTCACACCGATTTAATGTTTATGAGACAAATTACATGACTATGGATTTGTAACTGGCAGTGGAAATTTTTTATTTAAAGATATATAGGAATTTTCCATATGGTGAAAAGTGTAGAATAGATACAGATCATAAAAAGATGAATGATAAATTCTCATAGAATGAGTTTAATATGAATTATATGGGGTAGTTAGAATTGATTAAATATTTTTACTCCTCAATACAATACCACCTTATAAGGTGAATAAAGAGAATAATGATCTATTTTAAAAGGCCATAATATTTTTTCTTTGATGAGGATTGAAATAAATACAATACTTATGTATTTTTAAAGGATTGAATTTTAATTCATATGAAAATGATAAATATCATATCTTTAATATATTAATGTTTATCCATCTATGAATGTGGTCATTAAGGGATATGAATTTACAGTTTTATAGACCCAGAGTACATTTCCTTATAAGTAATACAAGTGAAGAATGATGATAGAGTTCAATATATATCTGAGATATTAACATAGATAGAGATTAAATGATGCTTTTTCCATTTCTTGATAAGTAAAAACATAAACATAATTATGAAATAATGATCATTATAATTTCATTTATTGTGAACATTTTGTATTGTAGGGGACATTGGATGTTAGGTTTATTTTTCTCAAGTGAATGCACCTATATTGGTTTTTCTCTTTATTAGGAATAATTCGTAAACCGTTTTCCACCTTATTAAACATGTATGTTTTATTATAAGATTATTATTTATAATTTTCATTGTTTAGACATGTATTATTAGTTCATATATATGAAAATGCAGTTCATGGAAACAATTTAACAAGGAATACATGTCAATAAAGAACCCAGAAAAAATCAAATATGTGGATGTACAGGTAATTAGTTTTTATATTTTTATTTTTTATGAATTTATTGTTATATATTATATTTATTATCAGTTTACTATTTTATAACTGTAGTTTCATCATCAAAATGGAAATGTTGAATGTGGTTTTTATATTTTATGATTCACGTATGAGATAATCACAACTAGGGAAACTACTGATTTTCATAAGGTTAGTTGTATTTATTTTTTTATATTTTATGCCATATTATTTTTTTTAAATCTCATATCATTCAATATTATTGTTGGTATTCAATGATATACAGTCTTATTCCCAATATGATATAACCCATATTCGATCAACATTTCCGAACTATTTGTTAAGTCTGATTAGGATTTGAGGTATGTATATTATAATATTTATAAATAATAATATATATGGTCTCAAAAACAATCTCTTTGGATATATTATGTGTTTGAACCTACCAATAATCAAATAAATGCTTCAACAATAACCAATAATGTTCCTGCATTAAATTTCAGGTACATTTATTCTAATTTTTTTAACTTTCAATGTCAGTTTTTATTTGTTTATGCTTGGTATATGTATGTTATAGGTTATTTTTAATGATAATTATTATTTGACTGTTTCTATATATTTTGATTTTTACAAGGATTTTGATATTTTTAGAAATGTAATTTTATTATTTTTCTATTTTTTAATTTATTAATTTGTTATTTTAAAAACGGTGCCGATTTTTTTTTAAAAGAATTAGGGTTTTGGAGTCAGTTATAGAAAAAACTGACGCAAAAACCCCATCAAAATAGACCTTCAACGTCGGTTTTAAAAAAATGACATCGATACCTCAATTCAGACCGAGTTTTGGCATCAGATTTAGATAACACCAACGTTGAAACCCTTAACAAAAAAAATTTCTTCTTCGGTTTTAAAATAATCGACACCGAAAATCATATTTTTCATGTCATCTTTATAGACGTTATCTAAAAACCGACATAAAAAATAAAAAAAATGACGATAAATTGTGTTTTTTCACTACTAGTATTATAATTTTAATTTTAAAACCCACACAGTAATAAAAAAATGGACCCCAACACCATAACAAAATTATATAAAAATATCACAGAAAAAATACATGTCTGATATATCATGCAAAAAAAGAAACTAAGATTAAAAATAAATCTTTTTCAATAATACTCAACATAATTGATATAAAATGAAATCAAAATTGTGATTTAAAAAAACTCTAGGTGAACACCAAATTCTCTCACCAAGTAAAGCCCAACAACACCTACAACATGTCTAAGAGTTATGATAAATGATGAATAAAAATGTGGGTGATTATATTCTATACCTATTAGGTTTATTCTCTTTAAATATCATATGTAAATAGGGATTGAGAATATTATTTCCTCTATCGATGAAATAGAAAAACATGATAATCCATTATATCCCAATGGTTGGTCCACATCCTACTATTTATCACCACAATAACACACCCCTGAAATAAAATATAATTTTCCATATGATATAATATACAACATTAGTAAAAAAAATCATAAATAGTCCCTATAATCCACTAACCACCATAATCATCTCTACTAGCCCATTGAATATCAAAATAAGTTAACAAAGAATATTTGAGGGAATAAAAAATTTAGTTTTTTGGAATACACTAGATCAGATAGGGTAGGTGGTATAATATCCAATAAAACATGAATATTTGGGTATTAATAGAACAAAATAAAATATAGATATTAGAATATGATTTAAGTCACTCAAGTGGTGGTCAAATAGAAAAAAATCACTAGTGGAATATACACTACTCAGATGAAAAAATGATTTTAATATAGTCCCAAAATAATAATGGAAAATTAATTCAAAAAAAACCATCAAATTAAAAAAAATAAACCAGTTAAATTGTTTTCCTACCAACTAACTCATAAAAATATCAAAAACATTACCACATCATAGAAACATTTCACATATCCAGGAAAAATAAGAAATCTGATAATAACAAAAACCAAATTACTTCCCAACCATCATCTTTTGGAATACCACATATAAATCACACTAAATGATTAACATATCATATCTTTGAAATAATAAATCCTACCATTATACTTATAATAAAATAATTAATTATCTCTCAGAATACAATATATGGTCTAGATATTGAATATAACATCTGATTACCCATTAATTTAATAATTATCCTATATAAGTATGATAAAATATTTTTATAAGTTATATAAATTATTTTGAATCATATTACAACTACAATCATATGAATATAAAACCACATCCATTTCCATAAAATCAATCAACAAAATTAGTCAAATCCCCCCTCAAATCGATATATATTTCATCCCTATATATTTTTCAAATAAAAAACCCCTAGATATTAATAACTATAAAAATAATATTTAATAGATAATAATACACTAAAATAGAATGATAAATACACATAAAAATTAAAAGGATAATAATTAAAATTGATATAAATTGTGTTTTCAATGGAAATTTTTTAAATTAAAATAATTTATTGTTTAATCAATTCTATTTTTCAACATAGATACCTGTGTATGAAAAAACTAAGATCAATGAAGTAATAATCTTAAAACAAATAATAAATATCCAAGATAAATTTCTAAATTTTTAATTTACATTGATATAATCTATATCAATCATGGATTTCCCTGAGATATAAAGGTGATGTAAAATATTTGATTAACTATAGATATTTCAATTTTTATGAAAATATTATTTGATCTTCAAGTGGCAGAAATCACATGAATCCCTAATTATATAACCAAAATACCATCTAAATGTCCCCTAATAATGTAAATGCGATACTTAGTGTTGATTATGGGAATCAAACTAGATTTTTCAAGTGATTAAATGTCAAATCGTGAATCTTAAAAAAATATGTAATGTTTCGTTTCATGGATATATAGCACTTATGAAACCCTCATTATCTAAAAACCTCATTAAAATAAGTTTTTTTCACACCCATTCATAATCCATTAATTAGAAACTGTAACGACCCAATGTTTTTAATGGAAATTACCTTCTTATAAATATGCCTTAATATTACATAATAATGAACTACTAAGTGGTAACTAACCTTTAAACATAATTTTGTCACTTCTGTTTTCGAATTTTGAAAATCTAGCATACACAGTTCTGTTGAAGATGTTTTTTGGAGTCTAATAAAACAAAAATAATTTTTCGTGAATAGTAACCTACCCTAATGAATAGTAACATACCCCTATTAATATTTATATACCCTAATAAATAGTAACCTCACCTATGGTGGTATAAAAATAATATTCATGTTGAAAGTACGATGTACCTATAGTTTAGAATGAGTTAATGAATGATTTAAAACTAGTTTTGATAATACATTATTATTTTAATTAAATATTAAATTAATAAAATTTAGAAAAATATTTTTGAAAAATGGACTTCATTTTTGGATTCTACAAGTCGAAAAATGGTTAGGGTGAATTTTTGGGATTTTTCTGAAATACTTGAAATTTTGATGAATAGTGACATATGATAATTCACAAAATAAGCAAAATACATTAATTATGAAGTCATGATTACGTTATGCTGATGTAAGACCTTTTGGTTGGGATTCACATGATAAATTTACTATTTTTGGTCATGGAATCATCATTATTCCTTTTCGTGATGGAAATTAATAAACTATTGAATAAACAATTGGGAAAACCCACTCCTCCCTCACTATAAATACCCCCTCTACTTACCTCTTTCCATCACACCTCTAAAGCCTTGTTCCTAGCCAAATTTCTACCCAAATACCCACCCAATATCCTTCCCCACTTATAATTATTTATGGTCTTTCCAAAAGACCGTAATCAATGTTTCTAAGAGGAGTCTCAAAGAGAGGAGATCAAAGGGTAAGAACCCTCTTTCGTTTTCAAGTGTTTTGGTTTCATTTTCTTTCTTTTCTTATACCCTATTCCCACTCCCTTATCCAAAACTCATGAATGCTCCATAATATCATATATTCTGGATTCTAATCATGTTTATGAAAAATTTCAAGCATCATGCTTCTCCTCCTCCCCCACACATTCTAGAATTAAAACATCATTTGTGATGTGTCAAATTATTGACATCATGGATAATGTGTTTTCAAATTATTTTATCATTTTGTTTCTTGCCATGAAACCATTTATGTTATGGTTGAACCAGATTATTATATATTTTATATGTACTATTTAAGGGTCTGTAATCCTCAGACACTCATGATATAAAACAATAATACAAAACAAGTCAATTATGGGAGAAATCGTTAAAATTAATTCAAGTGTTTATCATTAATGTTTAATGTAAAGGTTCTCTTTCACTATAATTTACAAAATTAATTTTGTTACTATATAACCTTATTTATGTCCACTTATATTATATTACTTCATTTCTGGACAACCACTTTCATCTTACAATTTATTTGAACCTAAAAACAATTGAACCGATCAATAAAACAAACGAAACAAACGGACCCGAACAATGAAATTGAACCTTCTAATCAATCAAAATGGGTATAAATGAACTCAAAAATCATATAATTAATCTTTTAAATATATATAATGTTCTATAACTATTTATTAATAAAACTAATTTGACTATTCAGGTCATTAATATCAAGTGTAGAACACCTAAGGGCCTAAGGTAAGGGATCCTCTCCTTTTCACTCTTAGTCAAGATTGTTCTCCATGGTATGACATTTTGTGTAATACTAAGTGATGGGGTATGTTTTTGAACCTACTCTTTACTTCCCTCTTAATTTATAAGTGATGAGAAACCCATTTTATCTCTCATCAATTCCTCTTGGTCACACCCGACACCATACCGATAAAATCATAACGAATTCTACCTGAACCTTCTTTGTTCTATCAGGTTGCCTTATATTTCTTTAAAAATGGGGTCATATTACCTAATTATGTGAGTATTATGACTTCTGGTTAGTTGTACAGGACTCCTATATCAAGACCCTTTCATCATATTATTACGGTGATATACATGATTTTTGAAGATTCCCTCAGAACTTTCCGATAAGCAAACCTATTTTAAGGGGACTTCCCAAAATTTTACCCAAATTTCAAGTTCACTCTATCCTATGTTTTAAAACACCATTGTATTTATAAAATCCGTATTTTTATTATGGATACCTTCTTGGTTCAATTCTGTTTTTATATAAAATAATGTCCTCTTTTATTTTTGAAAATCTCTAGAGTGTTTTCCTTAAAATCGCACAAAAATGATTTAATGCTAATGTTCCTAAAATACATTTTTAATATGTTGTCACTTATATTTGACACAACCTACCATGTTATATGCCTATTTTATCCTATTAATGTCCATGTATGTTCTAATCCTTTCCTTTCATGGAAACTTTTGTGATACGCCCATTGGATATGTTATATGTCATGATTTGTGGTACCCAATTCTTTCCATGGGTACCCTTATGTTTTTGTATGGTTGATTATGTATGATTATTTATGTGGAAATATTATTTATGTGGAAAATATATTCATGAAAATGTTATTATGGGAGTTTTTAGACAGCTCTCCAATGCATTGGGTAAGGATAAGTCTCATGAGATGCGATGTGAAACGAGATTGGCGGTTAGCTTTGACCCATAATGAAATGGGAAACGGGATTGGCAGTTAGCCTTGACCCATAATAAAGATATGATTTATGATTCTGCCACATTTATATGATTCCATGCTTATAAGATCCCATGATTATGTTAATTGATTTTATAAGTTTCATGTTTTGGATATTATTATGTAATTACCTCTAACTCATGTTCTTGAGATGTATCCTTATGTTCATTCCTTTACTTGGATTTTTAGCTCATCCCTTTTTTCATGTGTTCCCCAGGGTACCCTATGAAGATGTAAGAGATCCATGAAATTTAGAATCTCTTTATGTAGATTAAATAATGATGTTTTTGTATCCCCATGATTTATGTTATATGTACCCAGTCTTCTAAGACACTAGACTTAACGATCCTTTGCTTGTCTTCTGATGATTAATTATGATTTAAATTATGAAATGTTTTATGTAAAAGCTCATGTCACTATAGTTGGTATCAGAGGATGGTCTAGTTATTTTGGAGATTAGTAATAGAGCACCATAGTGAGAACATTAAGGATGAGACGAAGTATAATAAAACAGTCCTAAATTTTGGTGAAGTATATAGTAAGTGGTTTATCAAGAAAATACATCCATGTCCGGATATGAGCAAGTAGAGGCGGATCTTGCACAGATGTATCTAGGGGTAAAACCCGAAAACACCGCTTTGAGCTTGACATGAATGGGAACTGTTGAACAATAATGGGAATTGCTGCACTCTTGGTTACGACACTCCCAGGGGATATGCATTGGTAGATTCACGAGCTTAGTACAAACCATTATTAATGGAAAAAGACAATAAGAATATAAGTTAAGAAATAGATTGAGGATAACCTAGATATAAACCAAAGTAATCACAAGTTAGGACATACTTCTTCTTTATATGTTTATACATTTATGTTCAAAGTTTCTTTTTATACTCAATAGGTAAGTATTCAAGACCACTAATTATACGTTCTTTTTCTTAGTTATTGGTGGGAAATAGAAGAACATGTTCCAACAACCAATGTGATATGCAATGTTATGATTATCCTAATGATATGAATAATGTGACGTAAGCGGTTGCTCAAAACATCATGGAATTACGTGCTCAGCTGGATCAAGTTATAAATAATAACTTGAATCAAGTGGAACGTCCCCCTCCTTCAAGGAAAGAGAATGTTGTCGTATAATCCTTCATGCAACAATAAACTCCCATGTTTAGTGGATCCTTTGATCCCCTCCTCATGAAACAATGGATTAACTACATTGAAAAGATATTCACCATCTTCCGGTGCTCTGAATAAGAGAAGGTGGTAGTGGCAGTCTATTGTTTTGATGGGGAAGCTGATCAGTGATGGACACTAATCAATAATACAATGTCCCAAGAGGAAATTAATTCCGTAGATTGGGAGGAATTCAAGAGGATGTTTTTCAACAAATATTTTCCTCGAACCCTCCATCTCAAGATGGAATGAGAATACCTCGGATTCAAGCAGAAGGAAGATGAGTCCATCGGGGCGTATGAAGCAAGCATTACCAAACATGCAAGGTACGCCTCTGGCTTTGTCATGAACACCGAAAGAAAGGTGGATCACTTCTTTATCAAACTAAAGCCGAGTATATGAAAAGTGTTGGCGATTCAAGACTTCGCTAGCTTTGAGGAGATTTTCCGTTGTGCCCTCAAGGTTGAAATGGAGATTGGAGACTATCAGTGCTCTCATGGGCCTAGTGACAAGAAGCGGAAAATGGAGAACAACACGGGTGGTTCATCAAACAAATACCATGATGTAAATAAGCCTCACTTTCCCCTTTGTACGAATTGTGGGAAGAAGCATCTTGGTGATTGTCTCAAGGGAACCACGAATTGCTTTAAATTCAGAAAGTTTGGTCATCTAGCCAAGAACTGCTGAATGGATATGAAAAATCCCACTAATGTTGAAGAAGAACAGAAGGTTTAGATCAACACTCAGCCTGCAGTGCAGTGTTATAACTGCAAGGATCTTGGGAATTATGCAAACAATTTCCCTATGCCGAGGGTTATTAGAGAAAATCAGCAACAACCACCATGGAAACAAGGAAGGGCTTATGATATCACTACTGCTGAGGTGGAGCTGGAAAACGATGTAGTGACAGGTATGCATGTTATTAATTCAATAATAGCAAACGTACTATTTGATTCTTGTTCTACGCATTCCTTCATATCTTAAATCTTTAGTAGAACTATTCAGGCACCATCTCAAAATTTGTAGGAAAAGTTATATGTGATAACAGTGAATGGGGAAATTATTGCATACATGGTTTATAACTCCTCCCCAGTTAATGTTTGCCAGGAAGGGGAGATTACTCTTCACATCCCGAAGAATCCTCCAATTCTTTACAAGTGCAAGGAGGAAGATGAATCTCCTTTAGAATCTTAATCTCATGTTTGGATATTTTTTCCTTGTGAGAAAGCATATCTAGATCAAATAATTGATACAATGGAGAGAATAATGCTTTAAGACATGCCCATCATGAGGGATTACACCGATGTATTCCCCAAAGAGCTTCATGGTCTTCCTCCTGACTGAGAGGTTGAGTTCTCAATTCAACATATCCCTGGATCTCTGCCAATCCCAAAGAAACCTTATAGAATGGCCACCATTGAGCTGGAAGAGCTGAAGAAGCAGTTATAGAAAAATAGGGAGAAGGGTTTTATACGCCCGAGTGCTTCACTGTGGGGTGCTCCAGTCCTCTTCGTCATGAAAAAGTATGGATCAATGTGCCTCTACATTGATTATCGTGAGATCAATAAAATCAATATAAAGAACAAGTATCCCCTTCCACGGATAGATGACTTGTTAAATCAGCTTTGTGGGGCCAGTTATTTCTCAAAGATGGACCTTCGGTCGAGATATCACCAACTAAAGGTGAGGAAGGAAGATATTACCAAGACTACCTTTCGAACGAGGTATGTACACTATGAGTTCCTAGTGATTACCTTCAGACTCACTAATGCTCCTACAATTTTCATGGATTTAATGAATTGAGTCTTTATAGATTACCTCGACAAATTTTTGGTGGTCTATATTGATGATATTCTGATATAATCCAAGAGCAAGGAGGAACATGAGGATCATTTGGAAACTATGTTAAAGACTTTGTGAAGGGAGAAGTTTTATACAAAGTATAGTAAATGTGAGTTTTGGATAGAGGAAGTATCATTCTTGGGGAATGTTATCACCAGGGAAGGGAGATCTATGGACCCATCCAAGATGAAGGCAATTGAAGAGTGGCTGAGGCCAACTTCTGTAATGGAGATAGACAACTTTTTAGGTCTAGCTAGGTATTATCGACGATTTGTGAAGAACTTTTCACGATTGTCAAACCCAACGACCAAGCTAACACAGAAGAGAGTAAAGTTTATCTGGACACATGAATGTGAAGACTGTTTCAAGGAGTTGAAAAATAGTCTTATCACTACTCCGGTACTCACACTCCCTTCAAGTGGAGAACACTTTGTGGTGTATAGTGATTCTTCTAGGAAAGGAATAGTATTTGTGCTAATGAAAAATGATAAAGTGATAGACTATGACTCAAGGAAGCTGAAAATCCATAAGCAAAACTATCCCATGCGTGATCTAAAGTTGGCAGCTGTTATCTTTGCATTGAAAATCTGGCAGGATTATCTCTATGGGAAAAAATGTGAGATATATACTCACCACAAGAGTCTCAAATATATATTCACATAGAAATAGATTAATATTCTCCAGCAAAGATGGATAGATCTCATCAAGGATTACGACTTCTCAATCCACTACCATCCTGGTAAGGCAAACAAGGTGGCGGATGCTCTAAGCAGAAAGGATCCTTCATCTTTATCAATGATGAGAATTGAAAAGGATCTGATCTTATTATATTTGAAAAGGATGGACATGGGAATCATAAAGGGAGGAACATCATCAATCCTTTCTCAAATGATTAATCAGTCATCCCTCTTGGAGAAAATAAAGGATTCTCAATGAATGGATATCGAAATTCAGAAAAGGGTGTAAGATGTTAAAAATGGGAAATCCTCTGATTTCAAAATTGATGAGGAAGGAATTGTAATATTTGAGACATGATTATGTGTACCATCTGATCCATAGATAAAGAAGGTGCTATTGAATGATACACATAGCTCGACCTTCTCTATCCATCCTAGGAGTACCAAAATGTACCGTGATCTTCGAGAACACTTCTGGTGGGATAACATGAAGAAGGAGATTGCAGAATACATATCAAGGTTCATGGTATGTCAGAATGTTAAATATGAGCGGACAAATTCCAAAGGTATGATGCGGCCATTGCCTATACCCATGTGGAAATGGAAAAATGATACTATGGACATTGTCACGGGTCTCCCGAAGACATCGAAGGGAAATAGTGCGATATGGGTTGTGGTTGACCGACTCACCAATACATCCCATTTCACCTCTATTCGGGAAATTCAATCACTTGAACAACTTGCAATGATAAATGTGATGGAAGTCGTGAGACTGCATGGTGTACCACTCTCAATTTTATCCGACCGTGATCCAAGGATTACATCTAAATTTTGGAGGAGTCTTCGACAGGCTTTGTGTACTGAATTGAGTTTCAGCACGTCCTATCACCCCCAGACTGATGGCCAGACTAAATGAACTATTCAGACGCTTGAAGATATTGATAGAGCCTTCTCTCTAGAATTCATAGGTGGGTGGGATTAGCATCTCCCATTGGTTGAGTTCTCATACAACAATAGCTTCCACTCGAGTATTTAGATGGCTCCATATGAAGCTCTGTATGGAAAGCTATGTAGAATTCCAACCTGTAGGGATGATGTTGGAGAAAGAAAGTTTTTTGGACCCGATATTGTTCAAGAGATGATAGAGAAGGTTCATGTCAGCCAAAAACACCTCAATGTTAGTCATAGTCAGAAAAAGAGCTATGCTGACAACTATTGAAGGGACTTGGAGTTCGATGTTGGAGATAAAGTCTTCCTTCGAATATCTCCATGGATGAGATTCATGCGATTCAGGAAGAAAGGGAAGCTAAGCCCAAGGTATATTGGCCCCTTTGAGATCCTTGACCGCATAGGAGTCGTGGCCTATTAGCTTGCAATTCCACCAAATATGGCTCGAGTTCATGATGTTTTCCACGTTTCACTCTTGAGGAAGTACATACCTGATCCCTCAAATGTACTAAACTCAGAGGTGGTGAAACTAGAAGATGATCTCTCCAATGAAGAGCAGCCAGTAAAGATTTAGGATCAGAGAGATATGGTTATACGCAAAAATTCAACTCATCTTGTAAAATTGTTGTGGAGGAACTATAAGTTTGAGGAAGAAACATGGGAACTATAGTAATCAATTAAGGAAATGTACCCACATCTGTTTTTTTCCTAGAATGTAAAATGAAATTTTAAGGGAGAAATTTCTCAAGGGGGGAAGAATGTAACGACCCGATGTTTTTAATGGAAATTCCCTTCTAATAAATATGTCATAAAAACACATAATAATAAACTACTAAGTGATAAGTTACCTTTAAACATAAATTTGTCACATCTATGTTTGGAATTTTGAAAATCTAACATACATAGTTCTGTTCGAGAAGTTTTTTGGAGTCTAATAAAACAAAAATATTTTTTGGTGAATAGTAACCTACCCTAAGGAATAGTAACATACCCTTATGAATAGTGATATACCCTATTGAATAGTAACATCACCTATGGTGGTATAAAAATAATATTCATGTTGGAAGTACGATATACCTATAGTTTAGAATGAGTTAATGAATGATTTAAAACTGGTTTTGATAATAAATTGTTATTTTAATTAAATATTAAAATAATCATATTTAGAAAATAATTTTTGAAAATTGGATTTCATTTTTGTATTCTACACGTCAAAAAATGGTTAGGGTTAATTTTTGGGATTTTTCTGAAATACATGAAATTTTGATGAATAGGGAAATACAATAATTCACAAAATAAGAAAAATACATTAATTATTAAGTCATGATGATGTTCTGATAATGTAAGACTCTTTGGTTCGGATTCAAATGCTAAATTTACTATTTTTTTCAAGGAATCATCACTATTCCTTGTCTTGAGGTAAATTAATAAACTATTGAATAAATAATTGGGAAAACCCTCTCCTCCGTCACTATAAATGCCCACTCTCCTTGCCTCTTCCCTCACACCTCTCAAGCCTTGTGCCTAGCGAAATTTCTACCCAAATATGCTCCAAATATACTTCCCCATGTCCAATTCTTTCATGGATTTACAAAAGACCAAAATCAAATCCTCTTAGAAGAGTCTCAGAGATATGAGATCAAAGGGTAAGAACCCTCTTTCGTTCTCAAGTGTTTTGTTTTCATTTTCATTCTTTCCTTATACCCTCTTCCCCTTCCCTTATCCAAATGGAATGAAAGATCCATAATCTCATATATTATGGATTCTAATAATGTTTATGGGAAATTTCAAGCATCATGCTTCTCCTCCTCCCCCTCACGTTCTAGAATTAAAACATCGTCCGTGATGTGTAAAATTACCGACATCATGGATAATGTGTTTTCAAATTCATTTATCATTTCTTTTCTGGTCATGAAACCATTTATGTTATGGTTGAACCAGAGTATTATTTATTTTATATGTACTATTTAAGGTTTTTTAATCCTCATTCATTCATGATATAAAACAATAATACAAAACAAGTCAATTATGGGTGAAATAGTTAAAATTAATTCATGTGTTTGTCATTACTGTTTAATGTAATGGTTCTCTTTCACTCTAATTTAAGAAATGCATTTTGTAACCATGTAACCTACTGGATATCCACTAATTTTATTTAAATTCAATTATGGACAACCACTTTAATCTAACAATATAATTGAACCTAAATACAATTGAACCGATCATTAAAACAAATGAAACAAACAGACCCGAACAATGAAATTGAACCTTATAATCAATCAAAATGGGTATAAATGAATTTAAAAAGGATATACTGAATCTTTTAAATATATATAAGGTTATGTAACTATTGATTAATAATACTAATTTGACTATTCAGGTCATTAATATCATGTGGAGAACACCAACAGACCTAAGGTAAGGGATCTTCTCCTTTTCACTCTTAGTCAAGATTCCTCTCTATGATATGACTTTTTGTGTAATAACATGTGATGGTTTATGGTTAAGCACCTCCCCCATAATGCCCTATTAATTTATAAGTGATTAGAAACCCCATTTATATCTCATAAATCCTTCTTGGTCAATCCTGACCCAATGCCGATAAAATCGTAACGAATTCTACCCGAACCTTCTTTGTTCTTTCGGGTTGCCTTATCTTTCGTTCAAAATGGTGCTATCTTACCTATTTATGTGAAATTTTATAACTTATAGTTAGTTATTCATGATTTTTATATCAAGACACATTCATCACATTCTTCTATGGATATACATGATTTTGGAAGATTCCCTCCTTAGAACTTTCCGATAAGCAAACCTGTTTTAAGGGGACTTTCCAAATTTTTACCCAAATTTCAAGTACACTATATCCTATGTTTTAAAACACCATTGTATTTATAAAATCATTATTTTTAATATGAAAACCTTCTTGGTTCAACTCTATTTTTATATAAAATAACTTTCGCTTTTCTTTTTGAAAGGCTCTAGAGTGTTTTCCTTAAAACCGCACAAAAATGTTTTAATGCTAATGTTCTAAATATATATTTTTAATATATCTTCACTTATATTGGACACCACATACCATGTTATATGACTATTTTACACTATTAATGTTCATGTATGTTCTAATCCTTTCTATTTATGGACACTTTCGTGATACGCCCGTTGGATATATTTTATGTCATGATTGTGGTACCCAATTCTTCCCATGGGTACCATTATGTTTATGTATGGTTGATTATGTATGATTATTTATATGGAATGATTATTTATGTGGATTGAATATTCATGATTATTTTATTATGGGTGCGCCCAGTTAGAGCTCCAATTCATTGGGTAATGATAAGTCTCATGAGATATGATGTGAAACGAGATTGGCGGTTAGCTTTGACCCGTACTGAAATGGGAAACAGGATTGGTGGTCAGCCTTGACCCATACCTAAGATTTTATTTATGATTCTACCACATTTATATTATTCCATGTTTATAAGATCTCATGCTTATATTAATTTGTTTTATATGTTTCATGTTTTGGATATCATTATGTCATGCCTCCTAACTCTTGTTCTTGATATGTATCCTTATGTTTATTCAATTACTGAGATTTTTATCTCATCCCTTGGTTCATGTGTTCCCCAGGGTACCCTATGAATATGTAAGATCTCCAAGTAAGTTAGAAGCTCTTTATGGAAATTAAATAAAGAAGTTTTCTGTAGCCCCAGGTTTTATGTTATATGTACCTAGTCTTCAAGACACTAGACTTAACGATCCTTGGCTTGTACTCTGATGATTAATTATGATTAAAAATATGTAATGTTTTATGTAAAACGCTCAGGTCACTATAGAAACTACTTGGATACATAAAATCCCTCCGAATATATATTTAGGACCCATATTCTCACCATATTTACAACCCATGGTATACAAATACAATATGTACCCTAAATTACACTCATAATTGAATTTTTGAGACCATTATGGAAACTATTTCACACTTTCAATATCCATAGTTAATAAAAACCCCAATAGTTTACAAATTAAAAGAATATAATTATAGATATCTATATTAAATACCCCTTAAAATCTTTTCAAACTAAAAATAATCTAATATATTATCAAAGAAAAAAATTAAAAACATTAATAAGTAATCATAACAACTAAAATTTCTCTACATCATAAAATAAATAGAAAAAAATATTATTATCCTTAATAGTAAAAATAATTAAAAGTGAAATAAATTTATCACTATTATATAATCCATTAAATATAGTTATTCATGATGTTTTAGGATTATATTCAATATATTGATTTATTTATATTTATTGGATTATTATATGATTATAAACACATTATATATTTGGTAGGTACCATGTGAAAACACATCATAGGGATTTGAAACTAGATTTCCCCCCCAAATTTCCCCATGTTCTCAATCACATACCTTAGTCAAAAAAGGTAATAAACTTGTGCTTTGGGATTACACAAATTCAATAGGGAAAATTTTTAACTAAATGAAATAAATATTTATATATAAATGAATATTATAATTTATGTTCAAACCAAAACTTATATTAAAAATAACAATGTATGAACACAAGTACCAATAATAAAATTGAAAAAAAATTAAACACACTAAAGCATAATATCCAAAGGTATACAGTTGAAACATATCATTTATGGAACCAAGTATCATTTTAAGAAACATGTTTTAACATTATCAAGTCTCATAAAGAATGTAGCTCCTACATGTCAGCATTGATGACCATTGTAGCTTTTCCATCTTATATGTTATAGAAAAAAGATTCTAACTAAACATATTTATGTTAATTTAGGGGTGATTAAAACGTTACTTAGTATTATTTAACCAAATCACTCCCACAAATCCTCATATATGATCTATTTTAAACCAAGTAACCAATGCGTTTAAAAAAATATGCATTTAAAATTAAAAATTCATAAAACCCATTTAAATAAGAATTCTAAATCTGAACATGATTACAAGAGATTGTATTTCCATTACTTAATGATTTGAGGGTAATTATAAAACTATTAATTTTATATACAAGAATAATAAAACCAAAAAATGATCATAGTTTACCTTCAATGAATCATCACAGACCCAAAGCTTTCAGGTAAGATCATTCTAGCTCGATAATGACTATTTCAAACCATGACGCCCTTGATGATCATGCCTTTAATCCAATTTTTGAAACAACACATTTTAATTCCAAACTATTTTTCCATGTCAAATATATAAATCAATATATCTTAAATTCTAAAAAATTAATATAATGACCTATGTTTTGACTAATCAAGTACCATGATTTAAAAAACCATTAATCATGATTTTCTTCAATATTTGGGTTTTCCATTTACGTTTAACCCCAAGAAATCATTATTTTATAAAATCAATTTCGAATACATTATATGATAAAATAAAAATTAAAATCATGGTTTTTAAATGTTCATCAATCATAATAAATGGATACATAACCAAATGAGGAACAGATAAAATCCACATAAATAGTTAATTTCCTTAAAATTCTGTACAAAATCCCCTGATGATGGCCTTAGTGAGGAAAGACACATATCCTTGCTCTCAAAATAAATTATAAACTATAGTTCTTAAAATTAAATGTCAAAAATTATAATTAATGTGATATTGGATTATGCACAGTTGGAGAGGCATGTGCACATTCTTCATGGACTTGTTTATATTTGAACAACCCAGACATGAATATTAGGTCTAATGTAAATTGCCTCCAGAGAGTGGCATAACCCCTATGACATTGGACATTGACATATGTAACTATTGGCCTTATAGGTGTATAACAAGAAGTGTGGAAGTATAAAATATAGATATTGGCATGTCCCTATAACCAAAATCATAAATCTCACACTGAAAACTTTAAAATATAATAAAAAAATTTGAGCCTCAATTTTTATGGATGTATTATCTAAATGCTTAAAAATATTATTTAAAATTTTGATTTATATAAGAATATACCTTGAAAACAATTCTATAAACATTAATACCCATCATTTTCTAGTCACTTTATGTTAATATCCCACCATCATCAATGGATAGGTTGTGTGAGATGTTACAGAGGAGAATATTCCCATGACCTCATCTGTTAATAGACCAAAATACATTATATGAGGATATAAATTCTCTATAAATAAATTCCCCCAATTATGAGTGAAATATTCATTTAATATGCATTTATTATAACCTCTCTCTCCCACCAACCAAATTACTAATGTAAAACTGATAACATTTCATTCAACTAATTTTTTTAATTAAAACCTATTAATTTAATTCTATAAATAAATCAATTAATAATTTCTTTATTAAACCATCATTTAACCCATGAAAACTATATTAATTCATAACCCCAAATTTAATTACTCAAAAAATTATTAATAAATTTTTACTATTTCATATAATATTAAAAATTCTAACCATTCTCCTAAATTACAAGTCAAAAATTATTCATTCATTAAAAAATCAATTAAAAATAAATACTAATCAAATTTTTCCATGGGAATGACTTTAGTAAACAAAAAGAAAATAATACCTATATAAAATAATTAAAATTTAAAAATAATTTATAATACTATTATACCAACTATAATAATTATCAAACTAAAAAATTCAATTATACTTCTTTTACACATATGGATATGTCAACTATTGGTGCATTTAGAATTTTCCTCCTCATGTTTCCTCCTAAAATATACTTGTGTTTTAAAATCATTTTAATCTAAGGAATAATTTTTCCTCTAAATACATTTACTTTTCTATTAATAATCCATACAATCCTTTTTGAAATGGTAATATGACATTCCAAATCAATAGATCATCAGAAAAAAACATAAGATGGGTCTGTTTATGTTTCTTCAACTATAATACATGAAACTAATAATGGAAAATAACATGATTAATTAAAAAATATAATCCATAATATATAATCTTGAAAAAATCAACAATTACAAAAAGTACCACATACAAAGGTGCTTATATTATTTACTTCTGAATCCATTGAATTCATTACTATGGTGATCATACATGAAAACTAGACCAATAACCAAAAACATTGAGGGTCATAATTGATACACTACATAGGATTTTTTTTGAGTCTTAATTTTTTTTAATTTCTTCTATTTTAAATAAATATTATCCATTTTCACTTTTATCAAACTTCTCCCTAAGAGAGATTCTGTCTTATATTTTCAAAACATCAATGTTTCTGAAACAAACATTCATACTATAATTTAAAACAATCCGCATGAATTAATCCTCAAAACAATTTTTATAGACAATTTACTCTCAAAAATATAGTTCACCTTGATTTCTGAAAATAAATTACACATGATCAAATAATTCCCTTGAAATATTTTGTGGTCCATTTACATTTCTCAAATATATATATATGTATTATATAATTTAATCACATTGAATTGAGTACCCATCAACATTTTAAATACTATTTAAAACAATGAAGTGAAATTAGGATCCCTTATTAATATGATATATTAAGAAACTCCATGAACGCTTAAAATTTCTTCCACATATAATATAACCAATTATTCCATGGAGAATATATCCATGGTGGATGAGATGATATCTAGTTTTATATATTGATCCATTATCAACCTAATAGAATTTTGATACCATGGCAACCTAAGAAAACTAAATAAAAAATATATTATTATTTCCTATAATTTCTATGTCATCATATGGGATCTTTGAAAAATTCTAATAGATCACTAATGGTTATCCTTAAACTATTGAAAAAATATACATTGAGATATTAACATTGTTATTTAATTATTAATTCTTTCCTACCTAAACTATCATTTAATGTCATGGTACATTATTATTTCCCTAAGATGAATCACCCAACTGGTTTTCTGGAATGATTTTATAATTTTTTCTCACAATATGAATGAAAAAACATTCTATTATTGAAATAGAAATTCGAATCCATTTCTACAGGCCACTCATCAATGCCCTCCCCACTATATGGGGAATTATGTAAAATTTTACATTTATTTTTATTTTTTTCCATCATTCACATGATTTTTATATAGATTTGATTGTAATACAATATTACAACATTAGATCTACCTCATCCTGAGCCTCCATATCCTCATCCTTTAGTATTGTCATCAATCTCCAATGATATTCCAATTCCTTTATTATTTAATTTATATACTTATGGAATCTACTACAACATTACCAATGACTAGTGTATAATTCAACTAAATAACAAATGCTTGGTGATACTCAACACATCTTCATTGCCTCACATTTAAATAAAATTTGGAGAATATACACTTCAATCCATTATGGTAAAAACTACACTAAAAATCTCTCACCAAAAAGGAAATGTCTTCAAATCTTTAATGTATGGATAACTTACGAACGATTGTTGCAATTCATGTCAAAAAAAATTAAATGTTTTCCTAGTGAAACATAGTTGTTGACAAGGGTTGTCTCACTTGAGGAGCCTCTCAATTTGTTCAAATTATTTATCAATAACACTCATTATACTTCTTTTTATGGTATTAGGTGTATAATAAAAAAATGACATTCTTTTTCTATTTTTGATTTAATTAAATGGAATGTTGAAATATAAACATGTATGAATGATATATAGAATGAGTTAATGGAGGAATGTATATAGTCTTTGGTTCAGCCTTGGATTCAATCATTATTCTCTTTTATGTGTTTTATTTAAATTCAATAATCCAAAATTAAATATCATTTTTGAATTGCTATTATTTATTTGGAAATTTTGGAATATCATTGAATTCATTAGAACCCTTAATTCTACCTCATCCTTTAATCATAGTTGATGGCACTCCTTGGCCTAGTAGGTTCCATCTTCGAGGACCTAGATCTACCGATATTGTTACATCAATTGATTAGTTCAACTTCAACACGTGAATAACAAACCAATGGAGAGAGGGAAAAATGATTTTAATAAAAGAATATAAATAAATTGAGTTACATGTCATTGGTAGGAAGTTATCTAATCAGAGACATTCGCCACCATTCCTGATACTCAATTTACCACAAACATAAAAGTAAAATTTAATGATGACTCAAGAATACCTTGACCTCCCCTGGCCCACGACTCATGTTCAACCTCTCATTTTTGAGAGTAAGATATTACAATGGTGAAGTGAATGGATGAAGAGAAGGAAAATTGAATAAAAAAAATGAAATAAAAATTAAAAATAATATGGGATGAGAGTATAAAAGAATAAAAGAAAATAGAATTGTATTGAAAGATGTGAGGGAGATAAATAGAGAGAAGAAAATAAAAAACTAAAAAAAATATATAATTTATAATGAATTTTAAGATAAAAATAACAATAAAAATAATAATAATAATTATTATTATAATAATTTAGTGAATTATTTTTGAAAACGGAATAGAACAAAATAAGAAAATAAATTTAAAATAAGAAATCTATATAGTTATAATAATAGTAATAATAATAATAATAATAATAATAATAATTATTATTATTATTATCATCATAATTAAAGAAAAATAAATTAAATGATGGGAACAAAATTAAAATAAATTAATGCACATTATTTATTTAGAATTAATTAAAATTACAATTTAAACCATAATAAAATAAAAATTTAAATAAATGAAATTATTGAAAATAAAAATTAAGAGGAAAGGGAGGAGGGAGAGAAGCGACGACCCGAGATCCAGTGGGATCCATCCTCGGATTGTGGTGTTGAAATGGGGTTTTCAAGCATAGAGGCAGTGAGAGAGGAAATCGCCCCCCTCTATCTTTATATATACACCACCAAGAATGTGGGTGTTCATTCAACTTAGAAAACACCTGTGTGCCACAGGTGTGGCATGCTGCATTTGCTCATATTTTTTTTACGTTTTTTTTAAAAAAATTCCAAAAAACTGTTAGGGAGAAAATATTTTTAAAAATGAAGGTTAAAGGCGGAATCCTGGATGCCGCCTTTTCATTTCGTTGGGAAGGCCGCATCCACGATGCCGCCTTTCCCATAATTTTTTTGAATTTTTTTTATATTTTTGTTTTGTTATTTATATAATCAAAAAAAAATTCAGCAGAATTTCTCTAATATTAATGATCCAGCGCTACAGCCATTACAGCAGTCTGGATTCTGACAGAAACTCTTAGTCCGGCCTCCCTTTTATAAGAGGGATTGCCCTGAAAATCATTCTTCACTTTCGATGTGAGATTCAGGTTCTCCCTTTCCTGTGCAGTACATTCTGCATTTCCGATGTGGGATTATGTTTCAAGTATGTGACTTTGAAATATATTAAAATATAAACTATAAGGAAAATATAAATAAAATTTTAAACATTGATTAAATATATAATAAATAGTTGAAAACAAAAAGAATTTCCTCAAAAATATTGATGAAAAATAATTTATAACCTTTCAAAACCACCTACATAAAACATAAAAATGTTTCATGTACGTGAATTTGAAAGACTATAAAATATAAAATATAAAACTAATATAATTGAAACTTTAAACATTGATTAAATATATAATAAATAGTTGAAAACAACAGGAATTTCCAAAAAAATTCTGATGAAAATTAATTTATAAGCTTTCAAAACCGCCTACTAGAAACATAAAAATTTTCAAGTATGTGAATTGGAATGACCGTAAACCATTAAATAAAAGACCAATATAAATGAAATGTTGAAAATTGATTACAAATATAAGTAATAGTTGAAAACAAAAGAAATTTCCAAAAAAATGTTAATGAAAAATAATTTATAAGATTTCCAAACCGCCTACTTGAAAGATAAAAATGTTTCATGCACATGACTTTGAGAGATTATAATTATATTACTAATTAACTAAATAATTATTATATAATTAATAGTTATATAAATAATTAACTATATAATTATTATATACGTAATAATTAAGGAGTAATAATTAATAATTTAATGAATAGTTATAATTAATATTTTTATTACTAATTAACTAATTAATAATTACTAATTACTTATTAACTATTATATAATTAATAATTATATTACTAATTAAATAATTAATTATTATATAATAATTTTTAATAAATACTTACTAACAATTATAATGAATAATTATAATGAATAATTATATTATTTATTAACTAATTTATAATTACTAATTACTAAGTAATAATTATTAATTACTAATTACTAATTATAATAAATATTTATATTACTAATTAACTAATTAATAATTAATGATTACTAATTACTAATTAATTAGTTATAATTATTAATTATATTTCTAATTCAGTAAATATTTATTATATATGTAATAATTAGATTACTAATTAATTATTATATAATTAATGATAATATTACAAATTAACTAATTAATTATGACATATTTTGTTATTAATAATTAATAATTATAGATAACTATAATTATATTCAATAATAATATTACTAATTAAATAATTAACTATTATATAATTAATAATTTTATTACTAATTAACTAATTAATAATTAAATAATAATTTTTAATAAATATTAACTAATAATTATAATGGATAATGAATAATTTATAATTATATTACTAATTTACTAATTAATAATTATATAATAATTTTTAATAAATACTAACTAATAATTATAATGAATAATTATAATTTATAATTACATTACTAATTAACTTATTAATAATTACTAATTACATATTAATAATTATTAATTACTAATTACTAATTTTAATGAACAATTATAATAAATATTAATATTACTAATTAAATAATTTCTAATTAATAATTACTAATTACTAATTATTTAGTTGTAATTATTAATTATATTTCTAATTAACTAAATATTTATTATATATGTAATAATTGGATTACAAATTAATTATTATATAATTAATGATAATATTACTAATTAACTAATTATTTATGACATATTTAATTATTAATAATTACTAATTAAAAATTATAATAATTATATTTAATAATAATATTACTGATTAACTAATTAACTATTATATAATTAATAATTATATTAATAATTAACTAATTAATTATTATATAATAATTTTTAATAAATACTAACTATTAATTATAATGAATAATTATAATTTATAATTATATTACTAATTAAATATTTATAAAAAGGGCCCCGACTATATCTTTCTCAAAAAATTAACTAATTAACTATTATATAATTAATAATTTTATTACTAATTAAATAATTATTTATTATATAATTAATGATTAATAAACACTAATTAAAAAATTAAAAATTATATAGTTAATAATTATATTACTAATAAACTAATTAATTATTATATAATTAATAATTATATTTCTAAGTAACTAGTTAATTTTTAAATAATCAATAATTATATTTCTAAGTAACTAATTAAATATTAAATAATTAATAATTATATTACTAGTTTAATAATTATATTAGTAATTAACTAATTATTTTTTATATATTTTATTATTAATAATTAATAATTAACTAATTAATTATTATACAATTAATAGTGTTATAATTAATAATTATATTATTAATTAACAAATTAATATTTAATTATTAATAATTATAACGAAAAACTTTAATTTATAATTATATTACTAATTAACTAATTAACTATTATATAATTACAAATTATATAACCAATTAACTAATTAATTATTATATAATAATTTTGAATAATTTCTAATTATTAATTATAATGGATAAATATAATTTATAATTATATTACTAATTAAATAATTAACTATTATATAATGAATAATTATATTACTAATTAATTAGTTAATTATTAAATAATTAATAATTAATAACTTCTAATTAACTAATTAATTATTATATAATTAATTATTATATAATTAATTATTAATAATATTAATTTAATAATTAAATAAATTATTATATGTTTATTTCGTGTTTTAACATTAATTTATACCGGACTTATAGTTTATATTTTAGTCATTCAAAACCATATACATTAATCATTTTAAGTTTCAAGTAGGTGGTTTTGAAAGCTTATAAATTATTTTTCATGAAAAATATTCACGAAATTCTTTTTATTTTCAACTATTTTTTATATGTTTAATCCGTATTTTATGTTTTATTTATATCGGTCTTATAGTTTAATTTTATAGGCTTTTCATGTCACGTGCTTGAAACATTTTTATGTTTCATGTTGGTCATTTTGAAAGTTTATAAATTATATTTCATCAATATTTTTTAAAGAATTATTTTTATTTTCAAATATTTGTTTCATGTCTAATTCATGTATTAAGTTTCATTTATAATGATCTTATAATATATATTTTATAAGCATTGAAAAGCACGTACTTGAAACTTTTTAAGTTTCAAGTAAGTGGTTTTTAAAGCTTATAAATTATTTTTTATCATCACTTTTTATGATTTTTTTGTTTTCAACTATTTTTTATATGTTTAATCCATGTTTTATGTTTAATTTATATTGGCCTTATATTTTATATTTTATAGTCTTTCAAAGTCATGTACTTGAAACAGAATCCCACATCGGAAATGCAGAAGGTTCAGTGCAGGAAATGGAGAACCAGAATCCCACATCGGAAATGCCGAATGATTTCTAGGGTAAGAACTCTTATAAAAAGGAACCATGGGTGAGAGCTTCTATTAGAATCTAGACTGTTGTAATGACAGTACTGCTGGATTTTAAATAGCAGATAAATTCTTTTGAAAATTTTATTTTTTTTATTTTTGTTTTGTTATATATATATAGAAACAAAAAAAACAATAAAAATAAAAATAAAAATTTTCTAGAAATTTATTTTTCCTATTTTAGGGGAAAGGAGGCATCTAGGATGCCACCTTTGTGGAATATTTTAGAATTTTTTTTAACCTAGCTTGTTTTTAAAAAAATATTTTTTTTATGAAAACTTATTTAAAGAAAACTCTGCATGACTCCTTCAATAATGTTTTCATGAGGAATGACGGATGTTGCAGTAGGCGACGATCCGCAGATGGTAGCACGATAGTGGAGTCGCAGAGCAGGAGGCATGTGGATTTGGAAATGGCAGTGTTAAGCAATGTCATTCCTCGACCGAGGCTGCGGTGGAGTAAGTAATTTGGTGAGGAAGAAGTCAGAAACACGGTGGTGCGGTGATGGAGCATTCCAGTGACCGGTGATGAGGCCTAGGGATGATGAGGGATGGGAGAAGATGTAGAGGTGAAGCATGGTTTGAGAAGGGTGGCGGAATTCATGGAAGGATTTCATGGCAGAGGAGCAGCGATTGTGGTGGCTAGAAGAGGCAGTGTTATGTGCAGCAGGTGGCGAGCCGACGGAGAGAGGTGAGCAGGTGGCAGCAGACGGTGGTCCGGGGAGCGGGGGCCAACATCTCCAGGGGCGGTCAACGTCCTGCGGTTGTTTCGGTGGTATATGCTGATGAAGCGTAGGGTGGAGAGGTGGTCAGCAGGGTGGCATGTGGTGGCCTTGGGTGAATGGTTATGGGGAGGCTTGATCAGCGACAACCACCCTATGCGGTAGCTCTACCCACAAGGTTTTACCACCAACAAGTTTGTACACAACAGTAGTGTGTATGCTGGTCCTTAAGGGCCATCCCCGGCTGGTATGGCTGGCCGACCCACAACATATCGGCTGGATAAGTGGTGTGCTGACCTAGTTGAAGGCTTTCTTGGGAAAACCTGATATTTTTACAAAAAAAACATTCAAACATTTAGAAAAAAACATTCATCACAAGATCTACAAAATCACTAATATTTCTTAAATGAATTTTGAACAAAAAACACCTTATTTTTACTATTTCAAACCCATTTCACATTCACCTTCCAATTTATCCATAAATTACTAAAATATTGAAAATCAAGGACATTTTACATAGAAAAACATCAATAATTGATCAAAATTCGTTTAAAATTATGCACATTATTTTGGCCTCTCAAATACCCCCACACTTATACCATTCTTTTCCCCAAACATAAAATCTCAACAAAAAGTTAAATAGGGCAAAAATGTTCATCAATATTCAAATATAAAAGTAATAATATAAAATGATCATAAATTTTAAATAAAATATTAAAAATTGTGCATAAAATATCAATTTAATTTCTCAATTTTCAAAGAAAGTAATCAAATCATGCATTTTAATTTTTCCCATTTGAAATTGATCCAAGCTTCTCTTCAAATTCATTAATGTTCCTCAATTTATAATTATTAGGCATGACAAATCACGAGTTACCTCAACTGAATCTTTTCAGTCATCTGTCATAATAAAATTCATGTAGATTTATGCTCATATAAGGAGAACATGA
Organism: Viscum album; assembly: GCA_963277665.1. NCBI lineage: Eukaryota > Viridiplantae > Streptophyta > Magnoliopsida > Santalales > Viscaceae > Viscum > Viscum album. The sequence continues at coordinate 165,191,195 of OY728121.1, read as the reverse complement.
TCCATATCCATAGCCACTTAAGAGAACTAATTTCTCACCTTTGTAAAGAAAAAAGAAACATAAAATCAGGTGGTCATTGAAATTTATGTTCTAATGACAGTGTGGCTCATGGTTGGTAGAATTTATTGTTCAAAAATAAATCTCAATGAGGCGGTTAAACTCTTAAAGCATAAAACATGACGTTCAAAGAAAAAGTTTATTAACATTCTCCTTCAATTTATATCAACTCCAAACTTCCTAAATGTCTAAAGTAAATATTTTGATCAATTTAAGCATAATGAAGGATTGTTGACCTCTTTTGAATATATATATATATTATTTTTATATGTTTTTTATTTTTCACAGAACCATTCAATTTTTTTCCTTTTCTCGAATGTTATGATTAGAATAAATATCACATTCACCACTTAACAACATATGATAATGTTGGGCAAAAATACCTCAAGGTAACATTGAAGTATTTTTGGGTGGATTGTGTTTGTTGACAAAGAAGGTTTCCATGGATAATTGTCGAGTTCCTGAGAATTTGTTGACATTACATGTTGACAATAAACTATGACAAAGTAAAGGACAATCTGGAGGCGGTACAAAAGAGCAGTACAAGGTGGCGCCGTTTTCCAGTGTTTAAAAATTTTTGGGGTCCAAAATTTGGAGTTTGGTGAGCATCGCGAAAAGTGGATTTCCATGAAGAGCATAATTTCATATGGAAAAGGCATGAATTTCGCGAAGATAGGATGCATGGTTTGGAAATCGCAAAGACCAGAAGAATGGAGGCGGTGATGCTTCACGATTATGTCAAGCTTCGTGAACGGCAGAGGCTGAAGCGCATCGCGGCGGAGACGGGCTTTGCGAGAGAGCTTCATGGCGAAGGCGCGAAGGAATGTTGGGCTTCGCGAGGGAGCTTCCCGGCGAAGGCGCGAGCCGCGAAGGTAAGTTGACGGTGATTCATCGCGACTACGTCAAGCTCCGCGAATGGAAGATTGCAGTGGAGCTTCGCGATTTGGACAGAATTCCGACAGAAACTTTGGAGCTTCGCGATTTGAGATGACGTGGCGTTTACTTCACGCGGAAGGGACGAGGGTCGGTGGAATCGCCTATAAATATAGGCCAACCCCTTCGAACGAAGCAGAGAGAATTTTCAGAGAAAATACTTTGCTCTCAATTTGCGAAGGTGGTTCGCGGAGCCAGTGTGCTTCGCAAAAGAGGTGCTTCGCGGCGGCTATTGTAGCTCCGCGAAACCTGCGAGCTCCGCGTTGGCTTACTTAGCTTCGCGAGGGTCGTTGCTTTGCGACGGCTTGAGCATCGCGAGAGTTCTTCGCGAAGGAGCTTCGCGAGTGAGCTTCGCGAAAAGGCAAGAGCTTTGCGAAGGCTTGTTTGAGCTTCGCGAAATTGGGAGCCTCGCATTGTAGGGTGCTTTGCGAAGGTCGTTCCAAAGGTTGTTTGCCCAGTGGATAGTGGCAAAGGGGTATTCATCTACGGGCGAAAGTTGAACTTCAACAGAGCATCTACATACAGAGAAAGATGCATTCCTTAATGTAAATGAAGAGACCTACAGGTCTATAAACTGTGAGTGGATTCCCTTCTGGAGCAGTGAGCTTAGGAAGAGGGAGAAGGTGATCCTCTCCAGCGGAAGTGAGCCAGAGAGAGAGAAACAGGGAGTGACCCTTGGGAAAGCAGTGAGCTGACCCTAAACTTTGTATAGGCAGTGAGCCTGGGCATAGAAGTGATCTAGCCCGAACATTGTAATCCACAGCTAGTAAAGTCTAGTGGAAGTTGGTATGAACCGGCAACTTGTCAGCGTATGCTCCTTGGACGTAGCCCTTAGCGGTGAACCAAGTAAAAATCTCTGTGTCTGCATGCTTACTTTCCTGCATTGCATTCAAATCATCATCATCAGGTAAAGGAGACAAGTGATCACAGTAACCACACAAGTGCAAACAAAGTGACCCTTGTAACAAAGAGGTCAAGATCCAGTGGGGCAGGAAGAACTTTGAAAAAGAATATCCATACCCTGATTCACCCCCCCCCCTCTCAGGCTATATAGGCCCCTATTGGCCCTAACAGATAAAAATCATATGTATAGTAATGGTGTTTTTTCCCCAAATCACAACCAATTTTTATCTTTTTATCTTTTTTTCATTTTCATTTTTTTATATTCATGTGGGGAAAACCATAGAGTATAAAGAATGATTTGGAAACATTTTACATTTCCCACAATAAGAACCCCCACACTTATTCCTTACAAAATAAATCATCTCATTTACCATTATTATCTTCACCCACACATTTCAACATTATAATATCATGAATTTAATAAGAGGAGGGTAGTAATGGATAGAAAAATATTAAAACATGGTTCATTCCTCAAAAGACCCTTCATTGTATCTATGGGATAAAGAAGGATTGATGTAAAGGTTGTATTTTTAGGATACATGGTTATAAAAATATATATCAATCATTTTAAACAAGTTTTTTTATAGTCATAGAATGGAAAATTTCAAATGATCATTATGGAAGGTGGCATGTCCCAAGATCACTTAAGAAATATGATCAAGATAAAATAGGAAGTACTTGGTCTCGAAATCCTCTTGAAAATGGACATATGATATTGGAAAATCCCTCAAGGAAATATTATTAATAAAAAATCAATTCACCAAAATTTCATAAATTCAAATCATCAAAAATGTATGAGAATTTTTATTTATATGAATCAATCAATTCCCTTAAATAATTAGTCCACATTTTAATAACCATGCCTGACTTTAATCATTTAATTTTCTATTTTACTCATTAAATTTCATTAAAATTTGTAATCTAAAACATGGAATCACAGGATTCCTAAAAAAATCATGTCTCCTAGACTAATCATGTAAATAATTATTTAAGTGTGGGAATGAAATTTCATCTTTTAAGCTCAAAACATGTTTTTGGTAAAAAATGTACCCATCTTATAAGATAATAAAAAGTGAAATCCCTTTCCCATAAAGCAAGGTCCTTCTAACTGACATTCTGAGGTTTCCATATTCCATTATGAACCTATAAAATATAAATACACAATTAAAAAAATTGATCATGTCATTAAAGATAAATATGATAAGAGGGATTGGGTTTCACGCTGAACTACTTCTCAAGAAATGATATTGAAATATAAATTCATAGAAATCATGTAATGATAAATATAGAAATGATCCACCATGTGGTCCCTGAAATTTTAATGCCTCTAGAGGGTAGTACTAGTTATTATCCAAAGTCTGATGGTGGTTGGGGATACATTGACTTCATCCACCACATGTGGATTTTCCCATAATCCACTTATTTGTTCTTGAGGAATGATCCATGTCTAGAGTATACCAGATCCACCCCTTCACAATTAGGTATAACCAGAATGGTGGGGGTGAGATGAATTAGGGATCATACTCATTCTTGGTTGCTACTTATGCAACCTCTTCTATGAAGATTTCGAGCAGAAAGGAAGCTTGTGGGTGGATGTGCCCACTTGGCTTTTTTATCATTAGAAATGATCAATCCAGGATCAAAATAGAGATAAATGCCAGACTCCACGGATCGAATCACATAAAAAGAAAAAGATGAAGAATATTCCCAGAACCTCAAAGGAGGATCATCATATATTGGTTATAATTAATTTAATTAATTGAAAATAATTACCTTGATGGGATTATTTCTCCGTTGATGTCTCCTGTCACAATACGATGTGATCCGTCGTTGCGTCATAGAATCCAAGTGAAGGATTCCTCCAGTGGTGATCCACATGTTCTCCACGTATCTCTGGATGTTGCCAAAAGGAATCTCCGGGTGCTAGCTTGGAGAAGCCTTTTCTTGTGTTGTCTAACTTAGATCGCCTTGATCTTATGGTGGAGGATCTCTCTTGGTATTGAGAGAATTCTTGGAGGAAGGAGTTCTTCCAGCCTTGGGATAATTCTCCATAATTTTTGTGCACAATGATTAAGGAAAATTGTTGGGGTTGTGAGAATATTTATAATCGTGTTTGAGGTTATAGGGTTATGAAAATAAATAAACGTGTTACACATTTTATTTATTTTAATAACTCTTATTGAAAACCCCCATGTCTAATTTTCAATTCCTTGACATGTTCTCACGCTTATTATAATAAATATCATTTATTAAAATGATATTATTTCCTCAAAATCCCAACTAGAAAAACTACACGGCGTGTAATCATTAATACATGACCTGAACTTGTTTTTCATTTACTTTCCAAAATGAAAACTACACGGCATGTTCATTTAATGTACATGGATTGTATATCTTGTTTTCATTTTCTTTCCAAAATGAAAACTACACAGTGTGTACATTCAATGTACACGGTGTGTATATATTTCTTTTCATTTTATTATTTCTCCAATATTAAAAATGATTTAGGCTTCCTAAAATAATTATTAAACCACTTATGTGAATAATATTTATTCTACTTGAGATACTTGGATATACTTAGTGTGTGACCCTCTAGGACTCTTTCTCAATTGGCATTAGGCAGTCTCACCTAAAGTCCAAGATTTCTGTCTAGCAACGGTTCAAGGCACCAAAGAGAATGAAGTTGATGTCGCATTGACGTGTCACCTCATACGAACTCTTACTGGGTAATTTAATCCACTTTTATCAATATCTCGAATCAAGAGGGTTGAAAGCTAGTGCCATCAACCCATGTGCTCGATTGTTCCTTCTTTGTCTTTCTGAAATTGAACTTTCCCATTCCTCACCATGGCCATGGATTTATTTAGGCTATATCAGTTCCATCGAAGGGCATGAGATATCTACATCCGTTATGGAACAAAAGGGACAAATCCTTTCTCGCATTATCTATTAATGTAGTATCACTGATGACACCCAATGTATCCTACCTCGCTGTGAATAATGTGTCATCATAGTTTTCATCAATACATCTAAGTGATTGATTTGTAATACACATTAATAATAATCTTAAAGTATAAGGACCAATACACACATATGCAGATAGGAACATCCAATGACACTATGAAATATTTATTTCGTACTGGCGGGTCTCATTCTCATAATATCCTCCTCGATATTACCATGGGAGAACACCATGAAAAGGTGCCTTAAAGTTTTATGAGTCCTCACCCATAATGGCCTATATTATTTGCGTCCCTCAAATAACAACATCAAGCCAGAGAACATATATTCAAGAACAATATTATGGCACTTCTGGGTTCTCATCATAGCAGGGATCCACAATGACCCTTTAATGCAACAGCTATCCATAGGACATTATCACATGCATTGTCACGTAGAAGAACAATCAAGATGTGATAATGTTTTTTTAATGAATAATGTACAATGTAGTTAGTTCAAAGACACCAACACCAAAATATTCCCACTTGGAGTAGATCCAACTGCTAACAACCTTTAACCCTCTAGCTCTCACATGATATTCATGATTCTACTATAATAGGCCTTTAGTGATGGGGTCCGCGACGTTTTCTTCTATGGACACTCTTCTTACTGCAACTTCACCCATTTGATAGATAACCCTCAATAGGTGATACATTCAAAGTATATGCTTTTTCCATTGATGTGACCTTGGTTCTTTTATAAGAGAAACAACTACAGTATTATCACAATACAACATGATAGGATCTTTACTTCTAGACATAACATCAAGCTCCTGTACTAAGTTCTAAATCTATATGGCTTCCATAGATGCATCAGGAGCTTCTATATATTAGGAATCCACTGTAGAATCGGCCAAAATTGGCTTCTTTGAACTCTTCCAACTTACAGCTCCTCCATTGAAATAGAAAACATATCTAGATTGTGACTTCAGATTGTTCTGATCTATCTGAAAGCCTTAATTAGCATACCCCATGAGGACAAGTTCCTTGTCTCCTCCATACACCAGGAACATATCCTTAGTTCTTCTCGGATACTTAAGGGTATTCTTAATAGCAGTCCAATGTTGTTCTCCAAGATTTTCTTGATATCTGCCTACCATGCTCAGTGCATTGGAAACATCATGTCTGGTACATAACATGACATACATGATGGATCCTACTCTTGAAGTGTATGGGATCTTACTCATTTTATCTTTCCCTTGTTGTGTCTGAGGACACGTTTTAATAGAAAGTTGTTGGGCATGTGACAATGGAACCAATACTCTCTTGGATTATGGCATAATAAATCTCTTTAGTATCTGTTCAATGTATATACCCTGACTTAGTCCATGAAGCCTCTTGGATCTATCACGAATGATTTTGATCCCTAGAATGTAGGCTACTTCACTCATGTACTTCATGGAAAAACACTTGTTCAACAAGTCCTTAACTAACTATAAGACTGGTACATCGTTTCCAATAAGCAATTTTTCATCAACATATACTACTAGGATAACAACCACATTCCCATTAAACCGCTTATAAAAACATGGCTCACATTCATTCTTTATGAAACCAAATTCCTTTATGGATTCATGAAATCATATGTTCCATGACCTGGATGCTTTCTTTAATCCATAAATGGATTTATACAACTTTAAAACCCATTTGGCTTCACGTGGTGTCACAAATCCTTCTGGTAGTGTCATATAGACATCTTCCTGAAGGTTCCCATTATGGAATGTTGTTTTGACATCCATTTTCCAAATCTCGTAGTCATGGTAAGCTGCTATGGCAAGTATGATTGTTATGGACTTAAACCTGGAAACATGTGAGAAGCTTTCATCATAGTCAATTAATTGATGCTCTCTGAATCCTTTATCTACTATCCTTACATTATAGGTGATAACATGACCTTCCATGTCCAGTTTTATCTTCAATACCCATTTTCATCCAATAGGCTTTACACCAATTGGCTCATCGACCAGAACACAGACTTGGTTCTGATACATGGAATCCATCTCATAATTCAACGATTTTATCCATCTTGCATCTTCTGAGCTTTCTACTGCTTCCTTGTAGGAGATAGGTTCATCATTGTCCAACAATAATGATTCACCATACTCAGTGACTAGGAAGCCAAATCTCTCTGGTTTCCTTACCACTCTTGAGCTCCTACGCGGTACTTGTGTTTCTGGAACCTCTTCCATGGAGACATGTGGAACTTATTCCTATACCAACTCCTATGTATCTAGAGCATTATCTTCATCAAAGTCAATCATTATCCAACTATCCTTTTTGGGGATGTGCTCCCTCTCATGAAAGATGGATTCTCTGGAGACAACCGCATTCTTATCTGAAGGGTTATATAGGAAATATCCTTACGTTTCCTTGGGATATCCTATAAAGATACACATCGTGCCATGGGGATCTGGTTCGTTTCCTAATAAGGCCTTAACAAACACCTCGCATACCCATACACGTGTTTGCAATAAAATGGGTTTCACTCCATTCCATAACATGGAGGGAATTCCATTTGCCTCCTTAGATGGTACTCGGATTAATGTGTATTATTTAGTTTGTAATACATATCCCCAAAAGGATAATGGTAGATCTACATGACTCAACATCGACCTCACCATGTCCAACAATTTTAAGTTCCTCCATTTATAAACACCATTCCACTGTGGTGTATAAGGAGGAGTGAGTTGAGATAGAATCCCAAACTCTTGTAGAAGATCGGTGAACTCTTGGTTCAGATATTCTCCACCTTGATCCAATCAAAGCATCTTAATCTTCATACCAAGATGATTCTCTACTTCATTATTTAATTCCTTAAATTTCTCTAAGGCTTCTTACTTATACCTCATTATGTAGACATAGCCACATCTACTCAAATCCTCAGTAAAAGTTATGAAGGATGAATATCCACCCCTAGTTTATACTAGAAATGGTCCACACACATCCGTGTGCTCCAATCCTAGAAGCTCTGTGGCCCTTTCACCTTGTCCACCAAAAGGTGGCTTGGTAAATTTTCCTTATAAACAAGTGTGAGATCTATCAAGTGGTTTTAGCTTAGTAGAGTCTAAATATCCATCTTGGCATAGCATTGTCAAGCGCTTCTCATTTACATGACCTAAACGGTGATGCCACAACTAGGTGATGTATGAGTCATGTGAGTCTATTTCGTTATTGGTTTCCAACACATGGTATTCATAATTTAATAAATACAAACCATTATTTAAATGTTCCATATGATAACATATATTGTTCTTATAAAAGAGACAACTCTTATTTCCAAACATGAAAATAAATCCATCCATATCCAAACAAGATTCATAAATTAAGTTCTTGGTAACACTAGGCACATAATAACGGTTATGTAAAACCAAAATCATCCCATTTGACAATGAGAGGTGATAATCAACAATGGCTAATGCAGCCAACCTCGCGCCATTAACAGCTCAAAGATCCACCACTCCTCTGACAATCTTTCTAAATCTACTTGGTTCCTGCATTTTAATACTGATGTGATCCCCACAAGATGTATCTAATAACAAATGTGTATAAATGGAAACATTACACTCGATAACGAACACTCCTTTAGCATCCCCATGCTTCTGGGTGCAGTTCCTCATTTAGTGGACTTGCTTGCCACATGCAAAAAATATGCCTCCCGTTCCATGCCCTGCCTCTTGATCATCCCCTTCTTGGAGGGATGACACTTGGTGGCATTAGACCGTTTATAAGTCTTTGGCCCCATTGCATTTTCATTTCATTTCTTATTCACCATAAAGACTATGGTATTTTCAGGCCCCATGTCCTTATAAACCTATCGAATTATGGTCTGATGTTCTGATAGACTCTTCTCATTGATTCTCATGTTGTAGTTGACAATAAATCTAGAGAAGGTCTTGGTCAGTGATGATAGGATGAGATCTTTACGCAACTCATCTGAGAACATAATCCATAATATGTCCAAGAGTTCAATGTCACCAATATGATTGACTACATGAGGCCCATCTAGCATAGAATCTCCATGATTAGTTGTTATCAAAGCATTGGAGATCGCATATCTTGCATGTCTCACCTTTTCTTGTTAGAGATCCTTAATGTGAGACATCATGCTATACACGTCCATGTTTTCATATTGATTAAAGAGCACATTAGACATGGATGATAGCATGAAACACTAGACATTTATGGAATCATCCATGTGTTTTATATAGAGTGATAATTCCTCATCATTGGCTTCTTTCCCAGTCACAACTGGAATAGGCTCTTCCAGCATATATAATTTCCTGTCGTGGTGAAGGATGACATGTAAACGCCTCTGCCACTCTTGTAAATTGGTTCCAGTGATAAGGTTTTTCTTCTTGAGAATGGTTCACAATGATATATATGAATTCATTTTCTTTTTGTTTATACAAATTAAGATCAGCAAAGGTTTAGTACATTATTATGATAAAACTGATAAAAATAAATAAATTAATACTTATTTGTCTCCAACTATTTTTTCAAAATCCAATAGCCATCACCATTGACATCAGAATATTCTGTTTCTTGAATATTATAGTGGAAAGGATCCATATTGCTCTTTGAATTACCCCAACTAGGGTTGGTTAAGAAACATGAAGGGTTATAGGTAGGCATTCCAAATACCAACTGCATTAAATTATAGCTCCTTGATCCGTTGAGTGGACTCCCCAATCCTAAAATCCTTTTATTTTGGATTTCCTCAACCTTTTCCTCGTGGTCACACCAAGTCCTGTTGTGGTAGTCAACCCTTGATGCGAACCAAGTCCAGTCAACCCAAAATGTTGAATTAGAATTCCCCAATAATTGAAAGCACCCCAACTAGGGTTGGTGAAGCACTTTGAACTATGATATGATTCTAAATAAGATTATGGAAGGCTATACCAACTTAATATTTCTTTGAGGGATTTTATCCTTATATGTAAATTTCCATTTTATTATCTTTGATTACATTCTTGTAAATATTATGTAGGATATACTTAAGTCATTAATCGTGTCTAAGATAATATTTTATGCATAACGCAGACTTATTTTAGTTCCATCTTTCATTCATGTTTAATTCATTAATTGTGTGACCATGACAACACACCCACAATAAATAAACCATGCAACTGAAATAAATAACATAAATGGTATGATAATGATCTTGTTCGATTGGTTAGTTTATCTAGAGGTTGATAAACTAACCCAAGACCTAGGGGAGAAACAACTTGAACCTTTTAGGTTTGTGTTTACATCTTTCCATCTATCCTCCTTTGTATCTCCTTCGATTAGTTTCACCATGGAGCCTAACTTGAGACACCTCCACTATCGTGGGAGCTCTGTCCATTACATATGTATTTGTCTCACACGCAGGTGAGGGGTAAAAAGGGGTTTTACATAAAAGTATCATTGGGATCACATGCCCTACATATTAATGAATAGAAGTCTCACATGCAAACAAATTAAAATAAATTAATTAAAAGAAACCATTCACATACAAAAGTCTTGGTCTAGATCATGATAATCCATACATGAAACGATATTTACGCATAAATAAAACTGGCATTCAATAATTTAATCATTCTTGTTTAAGATAAATCACGCTCGAGTCAATTAATTATATTTAATTAATCAATCCTATTATCTTAAATCATTTTTCTTAATTTCCTTGAGATTTTCATCCATCATAATTTTAAAAAAATAAATTCATTTAAAATTATCTTTGTACGTAACTTGTACCTTAGAGGCAACCCGATGAATTCCCATTTACGCACATATTAAATTAAACACTTATATAAAACACCTATCTTGTGTTGTGCCTATGCTTTAAACCTGTACTATGGTATATATCTCAATGTTTTTTATAATATAATAATTGTTTTTAATAAATCTATGTAATTTGGATGATAACACGGCATGTAGTTCTGACTACACAACATTTACTTTTTTTCATTCTCCATCTGACGTACGCGCTCGAGGACATGGAATGTTTCTGTACATTAGAAATTTTCAAAGTACATAGCATGTTCAGTGGGACAGACACATTGTAGTGTTTGTGTTACATGGTTTTTGATCGGGCAAGCCATGTATGGGGTACACGGTCCAACCCCAATCCGAAGGGACTACATGCCATGTTCAGTGGACCACACGATATGTAATCTAGAAATCGTTTTCCACCTATTCCTAGTCAACACCTGGTGTCATTTTATGACCTAGGTAGGATCCATATACATGGCCTAGTTTGGAGGATCAGTGCAATGAATTGAACCTAGAATACATGGCGTGTACTTCTGAATACATGCCGTTTATTTTAGTTTTATATGGATAGGAATGTTTGGAACCTCCAGATGAGATCCTTTCTTTTATTTTAATCAAAATTAAAAGAGAAATTTGTTTCTGTAACGTGAATGAGAAACAAGAGAGGAGGAAAAGATCTTGAGATTCATATTTAATGAATCATTAAATTGAATTGAAAAAACTAAATTATTAAATGCGTAAATCACTAACAAAAAACTAAATAATTATAATCAACAATATGACTCCCTATGATACCACTTGAAGATTTCAGGCACAGTGGAAGTTCGTGGGTGGATGTTCCCACTTGGAATTTTTTCATTAGAAATGATCATCCTGGGATTAATACGAAGATAACTTCCAGAATCCATTGATAGAGTCACAGAAAAAGACAAAGAAGAAGAATAATGTTGGAACCTAAAAGGAGTATCATCATATGTTGGTTATAATTAATTTAATTAATTGACAAGAATTACCTTGATGGAATTCATTCTTTGTTGATGTCTCCAGTGACAATCCGATGTGATCCGTCATTGCGTTGTAGAATCCAATTATAGCATTCCTATAGCGGTGATCCACTTGTGCTCTACATATCTCTGGACGTCACTAAAAGAATCTATGGGTGCAAGCATGGAAAAGCCTTTGTTTGTGTTTTCCACCTTATATCTCTTTGATCTGATGGAGGAGGATCTCTCTCGGTCATGAGAGAATTCTTGGAGAAAGGAGTTCTTTCCACCTTGATAGAATTATCCAGAATTATTGTGCTCAACAATTAAGGAAATGTGATGGGGTTGTGAGGATATTTATAATCGGGTTTGAGGCTATAAGGTTTTGACAATAAGTAAACTTGTTACACATTTTATTTATTTTATTAAATATATTTGAAAACCCAAATGTCAAATTATTAATTCGTTGACATGTTCCCATGATGATTATAATAAATATCATTTATTAAAACAATATTATTTCCTCAAAATCCCGACTTGAAACACTACAAGGTGTGTAATCATTAATACACGGTTTGTACTCGTATTTCATTTCCTTTCTATAATGAAAACTACACGGCATGTACATTTAATATATATGGTGTGTATATCTTGTTTTCCTTTTTGTTCCAATATCAAAACTACCCGGCATGTACATTCAATGTACATGGCGTGTATATCTTGTTTTTCATTTTATTCTCCCTCAAAGATTAAAAATTATTTAAGATTACTTGAATAATTATTAAGCCACATATGAGAATAATATTTATTCTACTTGAGATACTTGTATACACTTAGTGTGTGACCCTCTAGGCCTCTTTCTCATTGGCATTAGGCGGTCTTGCCTAAAGTTCAAGATTACTATCTAGCAATGGGTCAAGGCACCCATGAGGAATAAGTTGAAGCCAATTTGACATGTCACCTCATACAAACACTTACTGTGTAATTTAATCCCTTTGTCTCAATATCTCGGATCAAGCGGGTTGCATGCTAGCACCATCATCCAATTTGCTCGATTATTCTTTCTTTGACTTTCTGGAATTGAACTTTCCCCTTCCTCACCATGGCCAAGGATTTATTTAGGCTATATCAATTCTATAAAAGGTCTTGAGATATCTACTTCCATTATAGAATTGAAGGGACAAATCCTTTCTCGTATTATCTATTAATGTAGTATCACTCGGCACACACCCAACGTATCCTACCTCACTGTGAATAGTGTGTTGGCATGGTTTTTGTCAATAAATCTAAGTGAACAAGGAATTATACCCATTAATAATAATCTTAAAGTCTAAAGAACAACACACATGTATGTAGATATGAATATCCGATGACACTATGAAATGTGGATTTCCTACTGGCGGGTCTCGTTCTCATAATATACTCCTGGATATTACTAAGGGCTCACACCAGAGATTGTGTCTCAATGTTTTATGAGTCCTAACCCCTAATGGTCTGTATTATTTGAGTCCCTCAAATAACATCATTCGACTATAGAACATATAATCAAGAACAGTGTTATGGCACTTCCAAGATCAAATCATAATTGGGATCCTCTGTGACCCTTTGATGCAACAACTATCCTTATGACATTATCACATGTTTTGTCACATATAAGAACAATCAAGATGCGATAAAGTATTTATTAATGAATAAAGTACAATGTAGTTGGTTCTAGGCCACTAACTCCAATATTTTAGTGCTGTATTCACATGGGATTCATGAGATAAATGATAAAATAGGAAGTAAATAGGTATATTTACATGAATAAAATTTGATTTCTTAAAAATTAATTTCTCTCCTTTTTGAAAATCAACCTATTTTTCGATTTACATTGTCTTAGAAACATAGATATCTTTATGATTGGCCTCCTCGAATGTATGATCAGAAAAATCAAGGAGAACCATATGTTTCTCAATAGGTGCATATCCTTGTTCTTCTTTTTCATCTAAGGAATATTGGAGAATATCTAATTCTATATAATAAAAACAATAAGGAGTGATACACAATTCTGATTCAATTAAATAAGATGATATAGAGTCAAATAAAGGTTCAACTCCCCATGTTTTCTTAGTTTAAATCAATTCTTCTATGGTAAGTGCCCCATGGATTAGACTCTTAGAGGATGTAAGAACATAGTCATGATCCTCTATTTTACACTTCAAATTCCACCACTTGTATGGTTTCTTCCTCCAGTAGTACTGGATCTTTTTATTTGAATGGTATGGGTAAAAAAATAAACTCCTTACATTCATTCCAGAAGTCATCCAATTCTTATTGATCTCCCACACATAGATCATCAGGCAAGTATTCCTCTTCTTCTTCTCTAGGTAAGACAAGTGGATCATCTTCTGTTTTAGGCTCATATTTTTCTCATGGCTCTTTTACATATATAGTTATCTAATCCGTTTTTCCTTTTATATTTTCACCATCTCTTCAAGATCATGAATATAATATTTGATTCTATATTTTTCCACATACTACTAGAAATATTTATGTGTAAACTTTTCAATATAATTGGGAGGAATTAAGGTTCACTCTTCTTGTGCCTTTGTGGCTTATTGATAAAACTCTGGGATGTACTCATAGAATTTCACTATCTCTCAAGCCAATCCTTCAACCATTGGTTGCTGGATTTTCTCCTTAAGATCATGGATGAGATACTGGAATTCATCCTCTTAGAAAAATTTGCACTATTTTCCCATGATATGTCTAGCCCATAATGAAAGACTCTCTTCTGTACACCATAGTGCATTAGCTACTAGTTCTTGAAACTGTGAGTAATTTTCACTCCATGCAGAATAATAATAATTTTAATTCATTATGAAAATAATTATTTCAATTTTCATTTTTATAAAAGAAGTGAAATATTTCTAAAATGTGAAAATAGAAAAAATAAATGAATGACTAATTGTATCCCCAACAACGATGCCAGTTTTAATGCATTCCTGTCGTGAGGTTTAGTCAGAAGAAATTATAATTTTTCTAGTGTAGCGTAGTGGCTGACTAGGGTTGTATCACTTGATGAGACTTTAAATTTTTCCACCTACTTTATCTAAATTACATCTTCTTACTTTGTTTTTGGGGTATTATATTTATAATGAAAACAATGAAAATATTTTTGGGTTTTTTGTTTAATGACATGAAATAAGGAAATTTTAACTAGCATGAAAGCTAAACAGAATATGTTAATGAAGGAATTTACATGGTCTTGGGTTAATCCTTGGATTTAATCATTATCCCCCTTTCTATGTTCTATTTATGTTTGATAATAAAAACATGAAATCCGATGATTGAATTACAATTATTTATTTATATATTGTAGAATATCATTGAATGTCTAAGTACCCTTAATTATGCCTCATCCTTTAATCAAGGTTGATGACACTCATTGGTCTAGGAGGAGCCATATTTTAGGACCCAGCTCTATCGATGTTGTTTTATCCATTGATTAGTTCAACCTAAATGTGTGAAGAACTAACCAATAGAGAGAGGAAAAAATTATTTATATAAAATAATAAAAATAAATCAAGTTTCATGTTATTGGTGGGAAATCATCTAATCAGTGACATTCACCTAACCATGTATGCTACTCAATTTAATACAAACATAAAAGTACACATTAAGTAAAACTCAAGAATAACTTGATCTCCCCCTAGGCCATGTCTTGGGGTCATCCTTTCATTAATAATAGTAATAGATCATAATAGTGGAGTGTATGGAAGATGAGAAGGAGAAATAGAATAAAATGAAAGAAATAATAATTAAAAAGATTTGTGATGAGAAGATAAATGAATAAAATAAAATAGAACTAGGATGAGAGAAGTGAGGGAGTGAGATAGATAGAGAAGAAAATAAGAAAATATATAAAATATATAATTTATACATAAAGTTAAGATGGTGATGATAATAATAATAATAATAATAATAATAATAATAATTTAGAGAATAATTCTCTCTAAATGGAAGAGAAGAAAATAATAAAATTAATTTAAAATAAGAAAGTGATATTGTAATATTAAAAATAATAATAACAATTTATTATTATTATTATTATTATTGTTCTCATAGTTAATGAAAATTAAATTAAATTATGGGTACAAAATTAAAAGAAATGAATGTAATTTATTTGTTTAAAATAAAATAAAATTAAAATTTAAAACAAAATTAAACAAAATTTAAATGAATGGAAAAAAACAAAATAAAAATTTTGATGAAAAGGGGAGGGAGAGCAGTATTGGCCCAAGCTCTAGTGGGATCCCTCCTCATCTTGTGATGTCAAACTAGTTTTTTCAAGCAAGGAGGTAGGGGCCTCCTTATATAGGTAGCGAGGGAGGGTATCACCTCATGTTGTCTTCAAAGATCCCTATAATAATGGGGGGAGGGTCTTCATTTGGCTAAGAACACACCCACGCGATGCAAAAAATTTGGGGTAGGGGGGTTTTTTAATTTTTTTTTATGAAAATGGGTTCCCCATATTCTTTTTTAAGAAAATAGGACCTTCTAGTGCCACTTCAAGTGGAGCTATGGCGAAAAAGGGTAATTATTGATTAGTGCGACTTGAAGTGGCGCTGATACCTTTAGGATAAACTGATTAGCGCCACTTTAAGTGGTGCTGATCCCTTATACTTATACCGATCAGCACCACTTGAAGTGGCACTGATCTCCATCCACAACTATAAAACCCCCCTCCACCCACTCCTCTCCTCATTCCCTCCACTCCTCTCCTCATTCTCCCTCTTCCACTGTCTTCATTCTCCCTCCTCCATCTCCCTCCTCCTCCTCCAACTGAGGACCTTTCTGCAAATTCGAAGTTCTTCAAATTCAAGGTAAATTTTTATTTACATTTTATTATTATTTTAAATTGTTTATTTAAATGTTTAGTTAATGTAATTAGATTATAGAATTTGTTTATTAATTTATTTTTTTACTTTATAGAATTGGTATAAAACCTAATTATGTGATAGAAGTTAATAATTAATTATAATAGTGAATTAATTATTTTTAAGTAGAAACTTATTAAATTGTAATTAGTTATTTAATGCATTCTAATTAGTTAATAGTATTTAAATAATTTTAAGTAATTAACTAATTAATTGTAATTAGTTATTTAATCAATTTTAATTAGTTAATCAATAGTATGTAGTTAATTAGTAGTAAGTAGTTATGTAATTGTAATTAGTTAATTGTAATTAGTAATTAGTTAGTTGTTATTAGTAATTAGTTAATTGTAATTAGTAATTAGTTAATTGTAATTAGTAATTAGTTAATTGTAATTAGTAATTAGTTATTTGTAATTAGTAAATTGAAATTTGTAATTAGTAATTAGTTAATTGTAATTAGTAATTAGTTAATTTTAATTAGTTAATTTTAATTAGTTAATTTTAATTAGTTAATTAATGAATTCTAATTAGTTAATTAATGAATAGAAATTAGTTAATTAAGTAATTCAAATTAGATAATTAATAAATTCCAAGTTGATAATTAAGTAATTATAATTTTAATTATGTAGTTAATCTATTCAACATAATTAAAAAATTATAATTCATCTTAATTAAGACATTCTAATTAAGAAATTAATCAATTCTAATTAGTAAATTAATTAATTCTAGTTAATTAATGAATTCTAATTAGTTAGTTAATGAATTCTAATTAGATAATTAAGCAATTTTAATTAGTTAATTAATCAATTCTAATTAGTTAATTAAGAAATTCGAATTAGTTAATTAAGTATATCTAATTACTTAACTAATTAATTGTAATAAGTGAATTAATTAATTTTAATTACTTAATTAATGATTTCAATTTAGTTAATTAATGATTTCTAATTAGTTATTTAATGATTTGTAATTATTTATAATTAGTTAATTAATAATTTCTAATTAGTTAATTAATGATTTCTAATTAGCGAATTAATTAATTATAATTAGTGAATTAGTTAATTATAATTAGTGAATTAATTAATTATAATTAGTGAAGTAATTAATTCTAATTAGCTAATTAATGATTTCTAATTAGATAATTAATGATTTATAATTAGCTAATTAATGATTTCTAATTAGCTAATTAATGATTTATAATTAGTTAAATATTTATTTATAATTAGTCAATTAATTAATTATAATTACTGAATTATTTAATTATAATGAGTGAAATAATTAATTCTAATTAGAAAATTAATGATTTCTAATTGGATAATTAATGATTTATAAATAACTAATTAATTATTTCTAATTAGGTAATTAATGATTTCAAATTAGTTAATTAATGATTTCTGATTAGTTAATTATTTCTAATTAGTTAATTAAGTAATTGTAATTATGTAGTTAATCAGTTGAACTTAATTAAGCAGTTTTAATTAAACCTAATTAATCCATTCTAATTCGGCTTAATTAATCGATTCTAATTCAACTTAGACAATCAAATCTAATTCACCTTAATTAATCAATTCTTATTAATTAACTATAATTAGTTAATTAATCATTTCTAATTTATTAATTAATTAATTATAATTAGTCAATGAAATAATTATTATTATTTAATTAATCAATTATAATTAGTTAATTAAGTAATTATATTTAGTTAATTATTTATAATTAGTTAATTAATCAATTCAAATTATGTAGTTAATTTATTCAAATTATGTAGTTTATTAATTCAACTTAATTATTCAATTCTAATTCAAATTAATTAATCAATTCTAATTCAACATAATTAATAAATTATAATTCAACTTAATTAATCAATTATAAGTCAACTTAATTAATCAATTCTAATTAGTTAATTAAGTATTTTTAATTAGAAAATTAATGAGCACTAATTATGTAATTAATGAACACTAATTAGGTAATTAACTAAATTTAATTAGGTAGTTAATTAAATCTACTTAGGTAGTTAATTAAATCTACTTAGGTAGTTAATTAAATGTACATAGGTAGTTAATTAAATCTACTTAGGTAGTTAATTAAATCAAATTAGGTAGTTAATTAAAAATAATTAGGTAGTCAATGAAATCTAATTTGGTAGTCGATGAAATCCCATTGGGTAGTCGATGAAATCCAATTGGGTAGTTAATGAAATCTAATAAGGTACATAATGAAATTAAAAAAAGGTAGTTAATGAAATCTAATTAGTTAATTAATGAAGTATAACTAGCGAAGTAGTTACAGTAATTAGCGAAGTAGTTATAGTAATTAGCGAAGTAGTTACAGTAATTAGCGAAGTAGTTACGGTAATTAGCGAAGTAGTTATAGTAATTAGCAAAGTTGTTACAGTAATTAGTGAAGTATTTACAGTAATTATCAAAGTAGTTATATTAAGAATTGTTTATATAATATATATTTGCATTCCATTCTAAGTATGACAATTTATTTAGCTTTTCATCTACCTTGACCTCGGTTTGTAATTGTAGATATGAGCTTGAATTTAGTAGTTGAATATCTTTTTTTACATATTATGTGTTAGTGTTTTCATGAACTAAAATTCTTGCTTGAGTAATGTTTCCCCGTATTGAGGGGCTTTGGGTTGGACCAACTACTTTCATAGAGGCTCGCCTTGTCTAGGAAAGTGAATGGGGTTGGCAATCTGTCGCTCTGGGCTTATTCATGTTGAGTTTTTCACGTTCAGATAACTCTATGCTTTTACATGACGTGCTCATGTACCTCATGTATATGATGGATGTTGATATGTAGGAATATGTCTGAATTACTATTATTGAGTAAATAACACAAACTTGTGGGTTGTGTAAAGGGAGTTACACATCAATATGGTTTGAACATATTGATTTTGTGGAGGGACTAAGATTCCAACAAAAATTATATAAATTCTAAAAGCATTCAGACATAATTAGATTGTTTGATCATATGTGATTAATAACGAAGGTTTGTTTTAGATAAAAAATATGGCTGCTTATATTTATTGCAATGGAAAAATAATTGAGATGGAACAAGGATGTATTTATAGTATACAACCAGAAGCTATTGTAATGCTTGGAGGCAGTACAACTTTGAGAACTCTTCAAAGGAAAATTCATCAAACGTTGAAACTTATGAGTAAACATGTGATAGAATCTATCATATACAGACATCTACAATATGTTGATAGATTTTGGCATTTGGCTTATCCGATAACTGATGATAAAGAATGGGAATATGTACTATCATTGGTTACATTTCTACCTTCCAATCAAATTGTGGAGTTGTATGTGACCATATCTACAATGGAGGTCCCATCGACATTAGAAGTTGGGTCATCACAATATCACGAGACAATGTCATCTGCTCCTTTTAGAACACATCAAGAAGATCCATCAGCATTGGTACCATCATTTCCATTGGCCACAATTTCAATAGATAGTCCCCCAAATACTATAGATGCGTTGGTTGATGATTTTTAGGATGATGGAAATTTAGAAGAAGATGATGAAGAGGAAGCGCATGTGGAATAACAGTTACTACCTACTCATGTGAGGTTTAACCGACCGTTGAACCATCCCCCGCCGTTGAGTTCATGGTCGACAGAAGGCATGAATCGCTTGCCAGAATTCAATTGGACAGTTATTACTCCTACTTCAGAATTTCCAGGAATCATTGGGGTCACAGATTGAGTGGTAGATGAAGGTGTTCTATATATTGGAAGAGAGTTTGACAGTAAAGATGCAATGAAAAATGTGATAAAAAAATATCACATTGACAGACATTATTCTTATGTTGTAGAAGAGTCAAAAAGATCTTATTATTTGATACGTTGCGACAAATATGATTCGAACAGTCAAATGCTTATGCGAGCTATAATTGATAACACTTTTCATAGCTTCCGCATCACAAGATTTACTCTACACACTTGTGTGAACACAAGCTTGTCACATGAACATTCTTCATTAGATGTTGACTTTGTTACAACATTTATTGTTGAAATGATTACAGCTTGTCAAGATGTTCCTGTTGTTCTTGTGATAGAGCAAATAAAACAAATTCTTGGGTATCAGATCTCTTACTGGAAGGCATGGGCAGCACGTCAAAAGGTTATTGTGAAAGTGTATGGTGATTGGGATGACTCTTATAGAGTCTTACAACAACGTTTGGAGCTTTTACGTCACAACAATCAAGTGATCTATCAGTTAAATACTTTTGAATATGTTAACCAATACAATCAATTTGACCAGTCAATGGTTGTTTTTGATAGACCGTTTTGGACATTTTTACCATGTGTGGATGCTTTTATGAATTGCAATCAGTTTATACAAATAGATGGCACATTTCTGTATGGAATGTATAGAGGAAATTAATTGATTGATGCCACACAATATGGAAATAGAGCCCCTCTACCTTTGTCATTTGCAATTGTGTAGAAAGAAAACTTCTCGTCATGGAGTTGGTTTCTCGCATGTCTTCGTGAGTTTGTTACGGGCGAGGATGGGATTTTCCTTATCTCAGATCGTCATCATGCAATCAATGAGGTAGTACAATCTGAGGAAATTTCATGGAGACCACCTTATGCCCATCATCGATACTGTATTCGGCACATTTCTAGAAATTTATGAAAGAGATTCAAGAATTAGTCGACGAAGAACGAAATCTTGAAAATTGGTATGAAAATCATTTTTTGTATTAAAAAATCCAATCATAGTTATGATCATATTTGTTCAGATTTTTTATTGTATGATAGTGTATGAGCCTCAACAACAAAGAATGGAGGTGTCTTCAATATATTCAAAGAGTTAATCCGGAAGTTTATGATTATATGATGCAAATTCCAAAATAGAAATGGTCGTTGGCATATGATGATGGGAGGAGATATGGTCATATGACTACCAACATCATAGAATGCATATATGGGGTTTTCAAGGGAGTTTGAAAATTACCAGTCACAGGTAAATATGAATATTTAATTATATGTTGATCAGAAAAACATAATTATAATATACTATTAGTATAATGACTTAAATCTAAATTGTATGTTTGGTACAAGAGACCTTCTATCGTAGTGTCAAGTATTTTCTGGAATGGGGAAAGCAAGCTGAAGAGGGCTTGAACAGAGGGATGCGTTATGGACTCCATTTCCAACGCGATTTAGATACAGTTCTTCACGAAGCTGCAACTTATCGTGTCACCATATTTAATCGTCCAGAGCAACGATTTGAGGTCGCTGAGCCCAGTGATGTTGTGGCTTGTAGAAATGGTCGGATCAGAATTGTTTTACTAGTGAAGAGTTACTATGAATGTGGCATGTTTCAAGCATTGAGATATCCTTGTGGACATGTGATTGCAGCCTGTGGTTATGTCTGATTTGACACATGAGTTCTAAAAGTAGAATCCTCCCACCTTTTCTGGGGATAGAAGTCCTCAGGCTGTCGATTCTTAGTCGGAGGTCACTCTATATATCTTTTATGATCTCGATATTCCTCTAGATTAGAGGGTAAATATTTCTACCTACAATATATGTGATTTAGAAAAGTGTTGGTGGGATGTGATTATACAGGCTGGTCATCGTCAGGGTATGGTTTGGGCTAATATTCAAGCATTCTTATTTGAAAACATCATCCCTCTAATACTGAGAGCTAACTGAGCTCTAGAGTTCATTCATGTAGAGAATTGTTCTATGTAATTCTTGTATTATTAAGTGCAATTTACTGTGTTATAGTGATTTATAAGCTTCAAGCTGGTATTCAGATATCACAATCATGAAGTTTCGGGGATGGGCTCTAGTATTCCATCTGTACTTAGGTAAATGTATTTCACCTAATTTTCTTTTCTAAGATCATTAATTAGGATATTATAATTGTGCACAAAATTCAGGAATGTGATAGTATCAGCCACATAGTATTAGTTCCATATTAGGTAAGTATTTCTTCTGGTAAATGGAAGAATTATCTTGAGGTTTCTCATTAGAGTAGTTGTAGTCACAGTAACCACACTAGAAGCTTTTCTATATTCCATTACAATGACAAAATGGGTATCTAAGGCCTTAATATGATAGTGATACATTGGAGTTCTATTCTTTTGTATGTATGTTGAATCTTAAGATATTCTTAGTGAACTTTCTATCTATTTCTAGTAGAAGAGGATCTGAACCAGCTCCGCATTTAGGGGAAATATTTTTTACACAGTATCAGGTTGGGTGTTGGAGGATCACTAGAAAAACATGTCGAGGAGGGGGTCATGTCCATGGTAGACAGACATTTGATCATTAGAGACAACAAAGAGGACCTACATAGATTAGTTTAGCAATATCATTGGGATGTGGACCAGGTCAGTTTAATGAATTTTAGTCAATACCTGAGGATCATAGTGCAAGACTACATATAGTATTAGGTACTATTCTAGTAGCCTCCACTATTGTATATCATTTGTTAAATATAGTATCTTCAAGCTCCATTACCTTTTTATCCCAAATAGAATTTATTAGGTTGATGATTCATAATTACTATGGTGTGATGACACTAGACACACTGTTTGGAGTGTAGTTTGAGGGCATACACCAATGAAGGGACTGCCCCTTGAGGTAGGAAAGTACCCCTTCTTAGGGGACCACTTTATCCTCTAGACGATGGGCATCGATTTCATTCTCAAGATAGATAGGTTGGTTCCATATCATGCCTGTGTGGACTTCTATCACCATAGGGTATCATTTACATCACCAAAGGGAATTAGTTATATCCACAAGGGTGAGAGGGATGTCTAGAAAAGTAGAGCTACACCAGAGTATTATGGGCTTGGTGGTGTGCCCTCCCAGATTCCTAGTCTCTTCAAAGAGGAGCAGAGAGTGAACCGGACAAATTTTCTTCCAGAAGTAGATCATTTTAGGGATGTCTTTCCTAATAATTTTTCTAACATTCCTCTTGAGAGAGAGGTAGATTTTATGATCGATCTTAGTCTAGGTGTAGCTCGAATAACTATTCCTATATACAGTCTGGATCATACTGAGCTCTAGAAGATCAAGATATATTTGGAAGATATGGAGTCTACAGACTTTGTCAGACTCGATACTTCTTCTTGAGGTGCACCCATGATTTTTCCAAGAAGGTGGATAAGACTGTTAATCTATTCATGGATTACTGATTGTTGAACTAGAATAATCTTATGAATTGATATCCACTATCTCAAATTGATGATATATTTTACTATCGTTGAGGATTTAGTGTTTTATATGAGATTTACGTTAGATTGGGATATCCTCAGGTGTGATCCAGGACTTCAGAAATACCTCAAATAGAATTTCATAGTAGGTATGGTCTATATGAGTGTCCTTTTAGGTAATTTTATGTTAAGAACATGGACCTGGTTTTCATGAAATTTATGAGTATGATATTTCTTCCCTAGATGGATTCTTTTATCATGGTTTTAATGGAAAACATCTTAGTGTATTCTACCACAAGTAAAAACCATGATAATCACCTTGAGATGATTTTGAGTACATTGAGAGATCATAATCATTATTCTTAGATTTATATGTTCCATTTTTGGATTGAAAATGTTCCCTTAATGGGAAATATTATCTCATAATCAAGAGTATATGTTGACCCAGAGAAGGTGAGTGTTGTTGTTTCCTAGGAGAATCCTAAGAATGTGTTTGATATATGAAGTTTATTGGGGATGAATGTACATAAATAGAGTTTTATAAAATACTTTTCATGAATTGATCCACCTATTACTGGTCTTATAAATAATTGTGTTATATTCATGTGGTCAAAAGTGTTAAATAATTCCATTCAAGAGCTGAAAGGAAGGCTTACCTTGACACCTATTCTAATTATTCTAGAGATTATAAGAGTTTATAGAGTGTTTTTTAATAACATAGGCATCAATATGGGTGAAATAATGATGTTGTAGGATAGATTCATTGTATAATGATATCAATAGTTGATGTCCCATGATAGAAATTACTCAACACACGTCCTATAGCTAGTTTTTGTTGTCAATACCTTGTACTAATGATGTCATTATCTGATGGGTGAGAAATTTGGGGTGTATAAGGACTAAAATAACCTCAAATATATATGTATCAAATGTTACATGAATCATAGATTGTAACGACCCAACCCTAGTTACCCAGAGTCGGTGCATTATTATATAACATTGGCATGATCACAAGAAAGATCAAATCTCGAAAGACCGATGGGTTTAGTAGCCTTGGAAATACTAGATATATTCATAAGTCTTAGATTACATCATAAAATGAAAAACTTATACAAAAACATATTGTCTCCATAAACCACACTCATATCCCCACATAATATCCCTGCAGGTCATTCATAATTTACTTCTTCACTTCCTGGGAAAAATAAAACATAGAAAAGGGGTGAGCTCAATTGCCCAGTAAGGATAACAATATACCGGAAACTTTCATAAATAAGAATAAACATTTAAGGCTATGTATAACTAAAACAAAAGCCTTTTAAACTTGAACTTCAACATAGTATGGAAAAAGTAAAATGACATAATGACATTTACTTGTTCACATGGATATTCTACTAATCTAATAATCACATGAAATATCAATAACCACTTTCATAATGTTGGAATGAATAATTCCAGACTATCATAACCACATATCCAAGGCCTCGTGCCAAGACTACAAATAAGATTTTGCCAAGGCCTTAAGCCAAGACACTAGTTTGTCTCATGAGACCTACCGATGCATCGAGGAGCTATAGCGGGCTCCACCCGTCACATATTAAGTCCAATGCATTCCCATATGAAAAGGTTTAAACATAACATAAACATTTGTATTAAAAATAGCATACGAAATGTCAATAATTTCACCATAAACTATGAATGGTATAAAAATAGCACATACACAGTCAAACATATCACAAAACCTTCAATACAATATAGAAGTTTTGTATCATAATAAATCAACATCAAATAAGCGTAAAATCCATCAAAGGATGTTGACATAGATGAAATCAAAACACTTTTTGGAGAAATATCTCTTTCTATTTTTGGAATCATTTAAGAGACATATAAAATAAAACATTTTCTTGAAAATATTCTTATAATCTTGTAAGGAAAACTTTGAAGATTTTATAACGGCAGAAAATAACCGCACTCGCCGTATAAGTTAAAAAAATCATTCTTACCTTAATTCTGTCGAAAAGGATAAAAAG
Source organism: Viscum album (assembly GCA_963277665.1). NCBI lineage: Eukaryota > Viridiplantae > Streptophyta > Magnoliopsida > Santalales > Viscaceae > Viscum > Viscum album. The sequence continues at coordinate 165,165,420 of OY728121.1, read as the reverse complement.
GACCTTGTTTTGAAAACGACGGAAAGATTCATCTTATAAAAAATCAAACAAGGATATAAATGACTTTAACTCATATTCTTGTAAATACTAAAAATGTTTTGAAATACATTTTGAAGAAACATGGATGTGGATGATAAAGAGATCCCAGTAGATTATTACATATAAACAACCTCGGATAATGAAGAGATTGTGAAATAACCCTTAACAATTTGGTAACTTATGAAACATACAACCCATGAAAGAGGTATCATACAATTAATATGTAAATACACATAAATTAGAGTGTATTACACAAAGAATATAATTACATGTAGTACATACACCACACAAAAGGTGATGGTGGAAATATGGCATGAATCTCACGGGAATAAGGATTGAGATGAAAACCCCTTACATTGTACTTTTCCTTGGTTGGGGTAGGTTAACCTCATGTATAATGGTGAAATAATGGTTATTAAATTATACAAGAATCATATACATTAATATGATATCATATATGATCTTTTAATATTGATTTGATAATAATATCTTAGTATTATCATTGTTTCGGGTGTTAACTTAATTGTTTTCTTTTATATGTTTTGTTACGTAAGACATGTTTTTAAAGGATATGTTGTATATTATTCATATCCAGAATTATATCAAGTCCTTAAACATCATTTTTTAAATCATCAAATGATAATTATACTGGAATGGATACGATGGAGAATGAATCTCATCGCATTCGTGGAGACGGTAGTCCGTACGTACGCCCGAGCGACAATATCATTCTTTTGATATTAAAATAATATATAAAAGGATGGTATATCATATATAATGAATCCTTAACATGTTATATTTATTATTTACATGAGTTACACATCATTATTATACCCATCCAAATAATATTATATTGAATAACAATTACACCACGACGTGGAGACGGTAAGCCGTACGTACGCACGTATGGTGACATGTTATTCAAAGGGTGGATAGAATACTGAATATGGTTGTACCATATTTATAATAACATCACAGTATATATATGATACTGGAGTTATTATTTTAGAATGGTAACAACAAAGGAAGTAGAAGTGGAAGAAGTAATGAACTTGGAAAAAGGGTGGTGAAATCATTACCTCTTCTTCGGGTTCTTCCTTTTGATTTGATCAAAAGGGCTGCATAGGTTGGCTTTATGATCAAAATAAGGCCTCTAGGTTGTATTGAGGGAAGTTGGGAGAGTATTTGGGCAGATTTTGGCCGAACCAAAAGGCTTTGAAGGTGTGAAGAAATGAGAAGGAGGAGTTCCCTTTTATAAGAGGGGTGAGGGGAACCTTTGGAAAAGCTAGAAATATTAATTTATAATAAATTCATATTCGGTTTCTAATGGCTCAAAAGTTGATTATTTAAATTTTCAGGTGGGGATGGGTCGAAAAAAACTCAACCAATAGAATTTAGACAGGTTTGGGTACTTATATTAACCTTATCTTTAAGTATTAACTCTAAGTTAATTAGTTTAACTTTTACAATGTCTCTTTGTATTTTTATATAATATGGTTAATAAACTTACTATATACATCCAAGAGACCCCCAAGTGGTCCATTAATGATGAAACTATCATGATATAAGTCTCTTGGCCGAACATTATATTTTTAGGAATTTAATATCAATTAATAATATAATATTTGTTTTAAGAACACTTTTATGTCAATTTTGACACTATTCAATAGTTGATTTTTTTTAAACTCATAACAGATTGATTACTTCGAAAAAAGTAAATTAAATCAATCCTAATATATCATATTATCCTAGAAAATTAGTTTAATTAATTAAAAGTCTCATATTATATTTATTTGGGTATTTATAATATCAATTAATTTAATTTTTCACTATTTTAGTAATTACTGTATCATCATTGTGTCATAAATAAAGTAAATTATTTAATTTCTAAAAATTATAAATAAAATATAATTATGTAGGAAATCTTTTTATATTTTTAATGAATATTGATAATCTAAAATACAACATATATAACCCTATGTAATAATTTTCTTTCTAAAAGATATATGCTTGTGTCATTTTTGTATTCATTTTAACTTAATTAAAATAAAGTGTCCCTATCACCTACAAGTGGCACCATGGGTTCCCAAAATCGACCCAACGATGCCTATGGTCGAACATGTATCAACCAATAATGCTAGGACACGTTTTAGGGTAATTTAGTATTATTATAATATTATTTTTTAACCCTTATTTACCAGATTTACCCTTAACCATGGTAAATAAAATAATTACCACAGTAATTATTCAAAATGTCTAAAAATAAAATTTACCTATTTAAACAATTTGAACATCCTGATTCCAAATATGGAATCCATTTTTCTAAATTCAAAACACAGAAGTGGCAGAAATTAATTTAAAATTAATTCCCACTGTTAAAACAAAAAGCGTGTTTTTAAGAGATAATAACTATCAAAAGATTGACACTTGTTTATGTTCGGTTTAATTGTAAAATTATGTCCAATGACCAAAATTATATTAAATGGTAAAAATATATTCTAAATATACTTTAAAACCACTCAAATTCATAATTTATCACTATTAATTATTTTGATTAAAAAAGTTGTTTTTAATTAAAATTTAGTAATTTTCACTATTCATCAAAATATGAAAGTTATCTGAAAAGTACCAAAATTTCACCTTAGGCTAAAATCGATATTCCGAATCCAGAAATGAAGTCCATTTTAAAATATAATATATATATAATTTCGAAAAGTATGTATTACTATTCATAACGGCTAGTTTGATTGGTTGTTAGAACTCGGTGTTGCGTACAACACACGCTGTCGCATTATTCAAAGAGAAGCGTACCGTAGAAGATTGGGGTGTTACATTCTCCCCTCCTTCAAATAATTTCATCCTCGAAAATTCTAGAATACTACCGCATGAAAAGACTCGGGTTGTTCTTCATCATATGTTTCTCGGGTTCCCACGTTGCATCTTCCATCTTATGGTTTCTCCACAAAACTTTTAGCAGACGCGTCGTCTGGTTTCTCAGCACTTGTTCTCTCGTATCAAGAATCTTGATGGGCTCTTCGCAATAAGACAGATCGGGTTCCAGTTCTAATTCTTCATAGGTGAGTACATGCGTTGGGTCAGGCATGTATTTCCTCAACATAGATACGTGGAACACATCGTGAACTTTAGAGAGACTTGGCGGCATTGCCAATCGGTAAGCTACAGCCCCAATTCGTTCTAAAATTTCGAAAGGTCCGATGTACCTGGGACTCAATTTACCTTTCTTACCAAAACGTATGACTCCCTTCCATGGAGATACCTTCATGAAAACATGATCACCGAATTGAAATTCCAAATCCTTCCTTCGATTATCGGCATAGCTCTTCTGCCTACTTTGAGATTCTTTGATGTGATTTTGGATTACCTCCACCTTTTCCATCGTTTCCTCCACCAGTCCTAGGCCTACAAGTTTTCTATCACCAACGTCATCCCAACAGGTTGGTGTACGACATCTCTTCCCGTATAACGCTTCATATGGTGCCATCTGAATACTCGAATGGAAGCTATTGTTATAGGAAAATTCTACGAGAGGTATGTATTGATCCCACATACCCTGAAAGTCAAGTGAGCAAGATCTCAACATGTCTTCTAAGGTTTGAATAGTCCGTTCTGATTTTCCATCTGTCTGAGGGTGGTAAGCAGTGCCCTAATGAAGTTCAGTATCCAGGGATTTTTAAAGACTTTTCCAGAATCTTGAAGTAAAACGGGGATCACGATCAGAAAAAATCGATAGGGGTACTCCATGAAGTCTCACAACTTCATTAATATATAGTCTTGATAAACGTTCCAGGGGTAGATCTTCTCTTATAGCAAGAAAATGTGTTGACTTGGTAAGACGATCAACAATAACCCATATTTCATCATTCCTTCTAGGAGTCTTTTGTAGCCCCATGACAATGTCCATCGTAAGATTGTCCCATTTCCACTCCGGTATGGGAAGAGGTTGCATGACTCCTCCAGGATGTTGCCTTCCAGCTTTCACTTGTTGACAAACCATACATCTTGACACAAAATCCACAATCTCCCTCTTCATGTTGTCCCACCAAAAATGTTCCTTCAAATATCTATACATTTTGGTGCTCCCAGGGTGTATAGAAAAATTGGAACTATGAGCATCATCCAGCAATTCCCTTTTTAGATCAGGTAAATTGGGAACACAAAGTCTCTTCCCGAATTTCAAAATTCCATCTTCATACACAAAGTCTCTCAATCTTCGATCATTCACATCTTTAATCTTCTTTTTAAATTCTTCATCATCGGTCTGAGAACTCTAAATCCTTTCTAGTAAAGATGGTTTGGAAACCATTTGAAAGAGTGTTGATGTTTCACCTTCCCTGGTTATTCCCATGTCCATCTTCACTAGATCCATGAAAATTGGATCCCTTTCAATTCTCATATTGTTCAAAACTCCATGGTCTTTTCTACTCAAAGAATCTGCCACCTTGTTTGCTTTCCCCGGGTGGTAGTGTATCGTGCAATCATAATCCTTGAGTAATTCAAGCCATCTCCTTTGCCTCATGTTGAGTTCTTTTTGTGAGAAAATATACTTCAAACTCTTTTGATCAGTATAAATCTCACATTTTACACCATAGAGGTAGTTCCTCCATATCTTCAAAGGAAAGATCACAGCTGCTAACTCGAGATCATGAGTAGGACAGTTTTGTTCATGAATTTTCAATTGTCGTGATGCATAGGCAATAACTCTATCATTCTGCATAAGGACAGAACCAAGTACTTTCTTTGATGCATCACTATAAATAATGAACCCATCATTCCCCGATGGTAGAGTCAATATAGGAGAATTGACTAATATTCTCTTCAGTTCTTCGAAACATTCTTCACACTCTTGTGTCCAAACAAATTTAACCCTTTTACATGTGAGCTTCGTTAATGGGTTAGCCAATCGGGCAACATTCTGGACGAAACGTCGATAATAACCTGCCAAACCAATAAAACTACGTACCTCAGTTATACTCGTATGTGTTGGACATTCTTGGATTGCCTTGGTCTTAGAAGGATCAAAAGAGATTCCTTCTTTAGAGACAATATGGCCAAGAAAAGAAATCTCCTGAAGCCAGAATTCACACTTGCTAAACTTCCCATATAATTCATGCCTCTTCAGAGTCTTCAAGATAATGCGAAAGTGATTTTCAAGATCTTCGTAGGTTTTGGAGTATACCAAGATATCATCAATAAATACCACCACAAATTCATCGAGATACTCCTTGAAAACTCTATTCATCAGATCCATGAATACAGAGGGTGCATTAGTCAATCCAAACGGCATTACGGTAAACTCGTAATGCCTGTACCTGGTTCGAAATGCTGTCTTCGGAATGTCTTCCTTCTTCACACACAACTGATGGTATCCAGATCGAAGGTCAATCTTTGAAAAGTATTGAGCTCCATGTAGTTGGTCAAATAAATCATCAATACGAGGTAGGGGGTACTTGTTCTTTATTGTTATAGCATTGATCTCCCTATAGTCGATACATAACCTCATAGATCCATCTTTCTTTTTAACAAAAAGAACAGGGGCTCCCCATGGAGAAACACTAGGGAGAATAAATCCCTTATTACTCAATTCCTCTTGTTGTTTCTTTAGTTCAACTAATTCTACAGTGTCCTTTCTATAAGGGGTCTTTGATATAGGCATTGATCCAGGAATCAAATCAATGGAAAACTCAACATCTCGTTCTGGAGGATGTCCAGGTAAATCTTCCGGAAATACATCTACAAATTCTTTCACAACAGGTACATCCTCTATTTGAACATTCCTTTCCTCACTGACACTTATTTCATTCTCTTCCTCCACAATAAATAAATTAAGTTGAGCTACTGGGGGTGGATCTAAATAAGAATTAGGTGGTGATGATTCTGCTCTAAAGATAAGTTTTTCCTTATCATTATCATCAAGAATCGTAACCTCTTTCTTCTTACAATAAATATTCTCATCATAGTCCGAAATCCAGTCCATACCGAGGATTATATCAAACTCAATCATAGGTATGACGACGAGATCAGCAGATAAAGAACATTTATGTCCTCTAATGGGGACTGATTCACAAAACGTTGTTTCAATGATACTTCCATTAAGAGTTTTAACTAATAACTCCCTTATTAAATCAAATTGGAAATATCTAATTTTCTTAGCAAACTGGGAAGATATGAAACAATGCGATGATCCAGAATCAAATAAGGAATTTGCTAAACATGAGGAAACCATTAAATTACCTGCCACCACGTCTTTTGAAGCTTCTACCTCAGCAGTAGTGATAGCATAAGCCTGGACTTGATCCCTTGGCCTTTTCTGAGGTAAGTTCTCCTGATGCTTAGGACATTCATTTGCATAATGCCCCATCACCCTGCAATTGTAGCACTAAACGTTGGTAGTTTCCTTCTTCCCCATGCAATCACGAGCTTGGTGGCCTTTTTCACCACACTTGTAACAGACTCCCATTCCCTTAAAGCAAGTATCAGGATGTTTCTTCCTGCATTTACCACAAGATGGATATTCAACCATTCCCTTCTTCCCCTTATTTCCATTCCCAGATTGATCAGCAGGTCTCTTCTTCTCTTGCTTTGCTTTAAAGTCATAAGACTTAGAGAATTCCTTTTCGGTCTTGATAGCACATGAGACAATGTCTTCGTACGACGAAAAGGATTGTGAGAGTAATGCTCGACGGAGAAATGGTTTTAACCCATCAAATAAACGATCAATCTTACTTCTTGGGTTATGTATATAATCACCAACATAACTTTCTAACCTTGTAATGTTATCCTCATACTTTGTGACATTCTCATCATCCTTCTGTCTCAGACTTAGAAATTGTCTTTTCCATATCTGCTCGATGGTCGCGAGGAAAGTATTTTTCTAAAAACAGATCTTTGAACTCCCTACATTCCATATTTTATACTTCATCATCTTCCTTCGTGTTTTGAATCAATGACCACCATTGATTAGTATCTCCAGTGAGGTGGTAAACTGCCATGATAACTTTTTCCCTTTCACTTCTCCCCAAAGCCTAAAATATTTTCTCTAGGGAATTTATCCATTGCTCAGCTACTAAGGAATTTATACTCTCATTGAACGTTGGTGGTTGTTTCCTCATGAATTGATCTAACATTGTTCCTCCACGCTGTGGATCAGGGTGCTCCATATGGGTAAGGTTATTATTCATAACCTGAGTAAGTTGTCCCAGTATGGTAATTAGCTGATCGGCACCAGTTGCATCACCAGATCCACTATAATTATCTTGAGCAGGAGGGAAATCCCTACATGGAGTGAGTGCATTGATACGGGTTCCATTTCTTACACTAGGCGCCATTTCTAAACAATGGCATAAACTAGATCAGTTTATGAATCAAAATACATAATCCCATACTTATAAAACACTTAACATAAATTGAACTATTTATGGATATAACCCATAATCATAAAAATGTTTTCTTTGAGAAAGTATATACTCATAAACCCTTCATAATGATTTGTAATGAAAATGAGAGTTATCCTAAGCATATCCCCCGGGAGTTTCGTAACCAAGAGTGCAACAAGGCCCGTTGTCATGCACCAGTTCCCATTCGAGTGTAGCTCAAAGCGGTGTTTTCGGGTTTTACCCCTAGGTACATCTATGCCAGAGCCGCCTCTACCTGCTTGTATCCAGACAAGGATGTATTGCTCGGAAAACTCACAAAATCTCTACAATACCAAAATTCTAGGAAGTTCTTCTATACTAATCCTCAAAGTTTATCTTAGGTCTACGTGCTCTAATCAGAGTTTATCTAAATCTAGCTTCCAAGGTTTGTACTAAACATTATCTGATACCAACTGTAACGCCCCGACCCTAGTTACCCAGAGTCAGTTCCTTATTACATAACATTGGCATGATCACAAGAAAGATCAAATCTTGAAAGACCGATTGGTTTAGTAGCCTTGGAAACACTAGATATATTCACAAGTCTTACATTACATCATAAAATGAAAAACTACTACAACAACATATTGTCTCCATAAACCACACTCATATACCCACATAATATCCCTGCAGGTCATTCATAATTTACTTCGTCACTTCCTGGGAAAAATAAAACAAAGAAAAGGGGTGAGCTCAAATGCCCAGTAAGGATAACAATATACCAGAAACTTTCATAAATAAGAATAAACATTTAAGTATATGTATAACTAAAATAAAATCTTTTTAAACTTGAACTTCAACATATTATGGCAAAAGTAAAATGAAATAATGCCATTTACTTGTTCACATGGATATTCTACTAATCTAATAATCACATGCAATATCAATAACCACTTTCATAATGTTGGAATGCATAATGCCAGACTATCATAACCACATAGCCAAGGCCTCGTGCCAAGACTACAAATAAGATTTTCCCAAGGACTTGTGACAAGACACTAGTTTGTCTCATGAGACCTACCGATGCATCTAGGAGCTATAACGGGCTCCACCCGTCACATATTAAGTCCAATGCATTCCCATATGAAAAGGTTTAAACATAACATAAACATTCGTATTACAAATAGCATACTAAATGTCAATAATTTCACCATAAACTATGAATGGTATAAAAATAGCACATCCATAGTCAAACATATCACAAAACCTTCAATACAATATAGAAGTTTTGTATCATAATAAATCAACTTCAAATAAGCGTAAAATCCATCAAAGGATGTTGACATAGATGAAATCAAAACACTTTTTGGAGAAATATCTCTTTCTATTTTTGAAATCATTTAAGAGCCATATAAAATAAAACATTTTCTTGAAAATATTCTTATAGTCTTGTAAGGAAAACTTTGAAGATTTTATAACGGCAGAAAATAACCGCACTCGCCGTATAATTTAAAAAAAAAACATTCTTACCTTAATTCTGTCGAAAAGGTTAAAAAGGACCTTGTTTTGAAAACGACGGAAAGATTCCTCTTATAAAAAGTCAAACAAGGGTATAAATGTCTTTAACCCATATTCTTGTAAATAATAAAAATATTTTGAAATACATTTTGAAGAAACATGGATGTGGATGATAAATAGATCCCAGTAGATAATTACATATAAACATCCTCAGATAATGAAGAGATTGTGAAATAACCCTTACCAATTTGGTATCTTATGAAACATACAACCCATGAAAGAGGTATCATACAATGAATATGTAAATAAACATAAATAAGAGTGTATTACACAAAGAATATAATTATGGGTAGTACATACACCACACAAAAGGTGATGGTGGCAATATGGCATGAATCTCACGGGAATAAGGAGTGAGATGAAAACCCCTTACCTTGTACATTTCCTTGGTTGGGGCAGGTTAACCTCCTATATAATGGTGAAATAATTGTTATTAAATTATACAAGAATCATATACATTAATATGATATCATATATGATCTTTTAATATTGATTTGATAATAATATCTTAGTATTATCATTGTTTCGGGTGTTAACTTACTAGTTTTCTTTTATATGTTTTGTTATGTAAGACATGTTTGTAAAGGATAGGTTTTATATTATTCATATCCATAATGATATCAAGTCCTTAAACATCATTTTTTAAATCATCAAATGATAATTATACTGGAATGGATACGATGGAGAATGAATCTCATCGCATTCGTGGAGACGGTAGTCCGTACGTACGCACGAGCGACAATATCATTCGTTTGATATTAAAATAATATATAAAAAGATGTTATATCATATATAATGAATCATTAACATGTTATATTTATTATTTACATGAGTTACAAATCATTATTATACCCATCCAAATAATATTATATTGAATAACAATTACACCACGACGTGGAGACGGTAAGCCGTACGTACACACGTATGGTGACATGTTATTCAAAGGGTGGATAGAATACTGAATATGGTTGTACCATATTTATAATAACATCACAGTATATATATGATACTGGAGTTATTATTTTATAATGGTAACAACAAAGTAAGAAGAAGTGGAAGAAGTAATGAACTTGGAAAAAGGGTGGTGAAATCATTACCTCTTCTTCGGGTTCTTCCTTTTGATTTGATCAAAAGGGCTGCTTAGGATGGCTTTCTGATCAAAATAAGTTCTCTAGGTTGTAGTGAGGGAAGTTGGGAGAGTATTTGGGTAGAGTTTGGCCGAACCAAAAGGCTTTGAAGGTGCGAATAAATGAGAAGGAGGAGTTCCCTTTTATAAGAGGGGTGAGGGGCACCTTTGGAAAAGCTAGAAATATTAATTTCTAATAAATTTATATTCGGTTTATAATGGCTCCAAATTTGATTATTTAAATGTTAACGTGGGGATGGGTCGAAAAAAACTCAACCAATAGAATTTAGACAGGTTTGGGTACTTATATTAACCTTATCTTTAAGTATTAACTCTAAGTTAATTAGTTTAACTTTTACAATGTCTCTTTGTATTTTTATATAATATGGTTAATAATCTTACTATATACAACCAAGATACCCCCAAGTGTTCCATTAATGATGAAACTATCATGATATAAGTCTCTTGGTCGAACATTAGATTTTTAGGAATTTAATATCAATTAATAATATAATATTTGTTTTAAGAACTCTTTTATGTCAATTTTGACACTATTCAATAGTTGATTTTTTTGAAACTCATAACAGATTGATTAATTCGAAAAAAGTAAATTAAATCAATAATAATATATCATATTATCCTAGAAAATTAGTTTAATTCATTAAAAGTTTCATATTATATTTATTTGGGTATTTATAATATCAATTAAATTAATTTTTCACTATTTTAGTAATTACTGCATCATCATTGTGTCATAAATAAAATAAAATATTTAACGTCTAAAAATTATAAATAAAATATCATTATGTAGGAAATCTTTTTATATTTCTAATTCATATTTATAATCTAAACTCCAACATATATAACCCTATGTAATAATTGTTTTTCTAAAAGATATATGCTTGTTTCATTTTTGTATTCATTTTAACTTAATTAAAATAAAGTGTCCCTATCACCTACAAGTGGCACCATGGGGTCCCAAAATCGACCCAAAGATGCCTATGGTCGAACATGTATCAACCAATAAGGCTAGGACACGTTTTAGGGTAATTTATTATTATTATAATATTATTTTTTAACCCTTATTTACCAGATTTACGCTTAACCATGGTAAATAAAATATTTACCACAGTAATTATTCAAAATGTCTAAAAATAAAAGTTACCTATTTACAAAATTTCAACATCCTGATTCCAAATATGGAATACATTTTTATAAATTCAAAACACAGAAGTGGCAGAAATTAATTTAAAATTAATTCCCGCTGTTAAAACAAAAAGCGTCTTTTTAAGTGATAATAACTATCAAAAGATTGACACTTGTTTATGTTCGGTTTAATTTTAAAATTATGTCCAATGACCAAAATTATATTAAATGGTAAAAATATATTCTAAATGTACTTTAAAACCACTGAAATTCATAATTTATCACTATTAATTATTTTGATTAAAAAAGTTGTTTTTAATTAAAATTTAGTAATTTTCACTATTCATCAAAATATGAAAGTTATCCGAAAAGTACCAAAATTTCACCTTAGGCTAAATTCGATATTACGAATCCAGAAATGAAGACCATTTTAAAATATAAAATATATATAATTTCGAAAAGTAGGTATTACTATTCATAACGGCTAGTTTGATTGGTTGTTAGAACTCGGTGTTGCGTACAACACATGCTATCGCATTATTCAAAGAGAAGCGTACCGTAGATGCTTGGGGTGTTACATTGATTGTGAATATGGGATGAATATATTCAGTATTTTGATTTTGAGTTCTCCTACATGCTTGGAAAAGGAAATGCAGTTGAAAATGAGCTGATTCAGAAAACTCAGGAAAAAGCCGTACATGATGCCAGAGATGAACAGAAATTGATGGGCCTATTTTATTAACAATTAAGGGAGTTTCATAAAAATAACATGTATTCTTACCTCTCAATATTGAAAGATACATCTTCACTCCTTGAGAGGGTGATGGGAAGATAATTTTTAGATCTTATTGGGTTGGTTCTCTGAGAGAGTATTGGTGGTGAGGACCCACCTCAAGATTGGTCTCTGGATAGAGATGATATTGTTCATATAAATAGATGTTTCTGGTTTCCTATTGATACGAGATAGGAACTGATGTGAAAGTATCATGCTCCAAGTGGGAATTTCATCCAGGAATACCCAAGATGTATCGAGATATGCGACACCAGTACTAGTGTCCTGGGGTGAAACGTTAGATAGAAGAATTTATCAAATTTTGTACCACTTTTATGTAGGTTAAGTAGGAGTACCAATGATCTTTTTTCTTATTACATCTATTTCCAGTTCTATATTGGAAATGGAGAAATATTTCTATAGATTTTACAGTCATATTACTGAGGTTGTCTCAAGGTAGAGACATGGTTTGGGTGGTTGTGGATCGAACAAAGAAACTATCCCACTTACATTTTATCTAGTAGAAGTTATCAATTGGTGAGATATGAATTATGTATGTCTGTGAGATTATATCACCAAATGGGCTCCCTCATACTATCATTTAAAATAGTGATTCTCATTTCACATTGAGGTTCTGATAGGGGTTATAGAGTGGTATGGGTACACTAGTTCTTCTAAGCACAACCTTTAACCCTCAGGCGAATGGAAATTTCGAAAAAGATGATATAATTTTTATAGGACATGATCTGACATGTTTCCATGATTTTATATATTATTTGGATAAGGATATCCCTTTCATAATGTTCACCTAAAATAATAGATTTTAGATGAAAATATTGATGGATCCTTATGAAGCCTCGTATAGTAGGTCATGCCCTTCATCCCTATACTGGTAAGAGGTTAGAGAGTCATTGATACTGGGTCCTCATATCATTCAAGTGATTTAGGAGAAGGATTAGCTAATTTTTAAGTGCATGACTACTGCTTATTCAAGAAATACATCGCATTTCAATCTCCGTTGATAAAATCTAGAGTTCGAGGTCAGGGTTCATGATTTTCTTGGCTATCTCCCTATCTTGGGAAAAGATGGATTCAAAGGAAAGGGAATATTTATCCCCATTTTTTAGATAAATTTATGATTCTAGATAGATTAAGGATTATAATATATTTGGTATTATTACCTTATATGTATTGTTCCATGCGTGACGACTTCAACATTTCCAAGATTTTCCGATATCATTTCAGCCTTTCTCGTACTTTTTGATCCCATGGAGGTTGAGTTAAATGATGATGATACTTATGAAGAGTATCCTATTGGCATTGTTGATTGGAGAAAAAAGGTTCAATGAGGTCAGTATGTCCTTTTACTATGGGTGATATGGAAGCTTGGTTAGGTACAAGATGACACTTGGGATTGGGAGGATGATGTATGTGATCGGTGGTCGAAGTCTTTATCTGGAGGTGTTTCTCTTCCCTAAGATGGTGAATTTGGGTATTATTTCTATTAAGGGGGAAGAATTTAGGATCCTGGTTTTACTTTAAGTCATGTGTCCTTTTAAATATAGTTATAACTCATTGTTTTGGACCTAATATGGATTCCAAATCAGTTCAAGGTTGTTTCGGGGGTGTCTGAGGCATGCTCAGTGCTTGAAACCCCAACCAGTGATGAAATCAATGGATTCATAGGTTAGTAGGTACCCTAAAAACCAACCAACAACGTCTCTCATAACCGTGTATGGATATATAGAGGGCCCAAGAAGTGTTCAATGTTGTCACTATCTGTACTCCAGTGAACACATGACCAAGTGAGCGGTACTACAAAATGTAGTAGAGCCATGTTTCATGGTAGGAACAAAGTTTCCAAAACCGTTCGGCCTAACTATTGAGGGTACCCATTAAGGTACTTCCATGTTCATAGTTGTCGCACAGTTTTGAGAATCTATTTTTCGAACCATGTGCCCCTATTTTTCTTAGGTAAAATTACTAAAATTCACTTAATGAATTAAAAACATACCCCACATCCTCTATTCTTATTTTTTGAGTGGAATTAGATAATTTCTTCACTTATTAGAGACCAAAAACCCTACTTTCATATGTTTTGATCCATTTCATTTGATGAAAGTCTGATTCAATCCCCATTCACCACATTGGATGCAAATCAATAAGTGCTTCATTCATCTAGATTTGTTCATCGTTTGACTTTACCTCAATGATGATAATTTGGTGTAGGATCATATGTCAGATTTTCTGGGAGTTGATATATTATTTTGTTTTATTTAAATATATGAAAAAAATAAATGTTGATATTGTATGAAGAGAGTGTTATAGGATTGAGGCACGTGGTCTATGAATCATCCCTCAAGTCTCGCAATTTTATAAACAACAGTCGTTGGGCGTATACCGATTTCATAAAGAATGGATTATTAAATACATATTCCTTTATTATAGTCATAAAAATGGTAATATATGACTATTGTTATATATTTTCATTATATTTGGATGTTTTTACCACAACTACTACCACCCCATGATGGGTGTCTTCCTTAGACATACCATTAGTGGTTTTTTATGACTCTCCATACCATTGTTTGGGTGTGTGTCTAGAACCTAATAATGGTAAACCGTATTCATTAAACGAATTATGATTTATTAATGTAAATAATTCATAGTTTATACTTGATCCTTATAAGGTATGATTTTAAATTAATCAATGAAACTTTATATTTTTAAATGTAAAGTATCTTTAAATTTATTAATTGTCCAACTTGATTATAATTGAATTGCATATGGTTTCATATACATAGCCCACCATGTCATGTCTATGAAAGGTAAATGAGTGAAACATATATTTTATTAGGAAATAAAAGTATTAAATGGTTTCATGTCCTTATTATACCTCATCACACTAATGAAAGGTATGGAATAAACCAGATGAATTATGTAAAGGTATGAACATTACATGGCCTAATTATAAAATTAATCAAGTATAAGGTTCCCATTGAATATGGATATGTTCATCTATATAGTAAGGGTTATACTTGTGAAATATTTGGATTCATGAGGTAATTCCTTGATCACTCATAGGACACCATTCTGATTCAAGGATATGGTTTTCAAGGGAGACACCCACCTTAGATTATGATCCTTGTCTACTAGGGGATTCCCAACATGATGTCTTATTTTCCCTCCATTATTGTTCATATGTTAGCATTACTCGGATACACTCATTTGATCCATCTTCATGTCTTTAGACATGTGTAACTATGGATAAAACCATTCAGACAATTCATTTCATATCATGTTTTACTTTGTATGAGATCCCTGGGCTTAGTTAGAATTATATTACAATGGATTTCCTTAGGCGATGCCCCATGGATTCTACATAAACCCCATATTTTCATGCTATAGGTTATTACTAAGTTGTCTCAACCCCTGAGTTCAAGGATTCATTGGTCATTAATTTTTATCCTCTTCATTACTATCATCATTACAAGATGCTTTATCATACCTTGGAGGCTATATTAGTATTATCTTTCCATGATGTGAGTTCTAGTTACACCTCACATGAATTATCTATAAAAACTGAACTTAAATGAATTGATTAAATGATCTCATGTTCAAATAAATTAATACATAAAATACATATTCAATTTTTATATATGATTCATCTAACATATTTTATCATTATTATTAGATACTTGGTTTTTTATATTTTCATATCCTTGATATTCTTCTTCCGTTGTGGTAGGTTACTGGCCCTATTGTTATAGTGTCTATTTCAAGCGTCCAATCTGTTTTCATATGTTTCCATAATTTATCTATTATTACTCCTATCCAATCAAATAAACACTTTTTGTGATGTCATAGTATCCCCAAATACACATGCTAGGCCCTCACTACTATTTGGTAACCTTTGGCATGTGGGGAGGTGCAGTTGAGGCCATGTTGTCAATCAGGATCGGGGAAACATTGATTGCCACCTATGTCCAAGACATTACAGATACACAAGATAATCACTATGATTTAAAGGTTACTAATTCTTCACCACCATGTAGTTCAGTTGGTGGTAATCAATGCATAAATTCATTCAAATATCATCATTCTTATAAAAAATTAAGTATAACAATATTTGATACCCTTGGTGTGATAAATCCTCTCCTCATTAAATATATAAATTGCGTCTTTGACTCGCATAGCACCATTGGTGATATGTTATATAAAGATAATGATATAACACTTGTTTTAAGAAAAAATAAAATTATGAACCACAAATATATATCTAGTAGTAATCATGAAAAACATTCAAGAAGTAAATATAATAAATTTTACACAACAATTGGAAACCTATGTTTCTTCTTTGCCTTTAATGATCCCATAATCAATTGATCAAGTAGAAAACTTAATTATTAAAGGTTAATAACTAAAGTGATCACTTATTTATTAATGAATGTACTGGTATCTCTAAATAAGATGAATAATTATATTAGGTATGGTTCTATAATCTCTATAATTATTGTATTTTATATGATCCTTGACCCTTAAAATCAAATCCCTTAAAATTATGAGATCATATGTGAACATATATAGGTTAGAAAAGCCCCATTATATTAAAATTTCAGAAAATAATGGAGAAAAGATACTTAAATACTTTTATTATCTTCAATCCAAGAGGTTTTTAATCATTATCGAAAAGGACATACTTCCATAGGAAAATTCAACAAGTTTACAACTCATACAGATATTAATGAATGAGATATTCCCATATCAAACATAAAAAGGATCATCATAAAATAAATAATAATGAACCTAATACAATTTGAATGTATTATTTGGATTTTTGATAACATGTTCATTCTTGAGTTGTATCACCTGATTCACTGTCATCTACCACTTTCGATGGTTCCCACCTATCATCACTTAAGACATAATAACATCTTTCTTTGGTATTTCTGTAGAAATTTATGATCTATTTTTCAAATTAGAAGCTAAACCATTGTAATATTTGAAAAACCTTATAAACTATCTTTTTCCCCCACAATTATGATGAATATTTAGATTTTTTTGGGAAAAACACTATAGATGCCTAATTATAGTGCACCGATGACACCAAAGATGTATTTTTTCTTAAAATAACTCGATGTTGAAAATTTATTAAAATTTCTTTCATAATTAGAGTCATCTTGATTTATATGTTATCTATTAGAGATATATCATCTCCTACTAATTCAAGGAAAAAACTCACTCTCTCATTGGGTTTCTATCATCCTTATATCCATCATTGGTGCTTTATTCACCACTTCTGTGTATGTAGGTAGGTATAACCTGATAATAATCAACAAAATATTAATCTATGGACACATATGGAATATTAAATACCTAATATTATAATTTTTAATAATTATATCATAAACCATATAAAATATGGAAATAGAGATATATATTAGAGCAGTATCATATTTCTATTTTTCAACTCCAAAAAGTGTTAATATTATCATTACGTAAATAATTACTAGTAAAACTATGAGGTAAATATCTTATAGTACTTAATATACACTAAATAAACATTTAATGTTTCCTACAAAACTATCTACCACCACTTACAAGAAACCCTTTCTAGAATGTATGTAGTTAACTCCACCTTTTAAATATTTGGAGTATAATGTTACTAAATTATTTGGTTGATTATTTATAACCAATATTTATCTTCATACACTCTAAAATAAATTATACAGACTAGAGAATTATTTTTTAGGGTGTTTGAATCTTTATTCAACTCTTTATGTTAATCCTGATGATGGTGGTCTGGTGTTGAAGTTCCCATGAACATTAACCCCGCTTCGACCTTGCATTCCACCATGACTCTCCATGTTAGACCTGGAGTGATGGTTTTATAGTGGTTTTGGGATTTTTAGTTCGACGGTCGATAGATTTCCTGGTACTCCTTAGTCTGTTAACTATTGTATCTCGTTTCACCCCACAGTGTTGTCGTCTTCTAAATCCCTCGGTCGTTCATGTCTCTTCCCTAACCTCAAGTGTCTCTACTACTCTCCTGGTCAGATCCAGAGTGGTGATTTCATTATGTTTTGGGATGTGGGGGTTTTGTGGCTTACAGTCCTTCTTGAATTGCCTAAATTGTCATCTTCTTTGATGGCATTCACGTTCTCTTCATTTAAGCTGACATCAATATTGTCTTTGGTTTTTTTTTCTCATTTTCGGCTTTCTTCCCCTTTTTTTCGGCAAATCTGGGTTGGGTTATTCTACAAGTTGTTCAGTGATGGTTCCATTTTTTTTTCTAGTTTATTTTGGTTCTTGTTTTCTTCGACCGTCGGTTTGTTCATGATGGTGATGTTCCATGGCTACAACTGATTTCGATGGAATCTGGCGCTCTTTTTTGGTGTTTTGGATGATAATGGTGATGGAGGACGATGACCTTCTTCTTTGGTGTTTTGTATGTCGATGGTATCGATGCTAGTGGTGATGATGATGAGTTAGAAATGGTGTTGTGTGATGGTTTTGGTGATGGATGATGAGAATGGTGGTTGATGGCTTGAAATTTTTTTGTTTTCCCCTGGTTTATTGGGGAATGAAGACTAGGTGATGTGATGGTTTTCAGTGGCTTTGACTAGCTGCAACATTCTTTGGTGGTGTGGTGGTTGAACAAAGTTGTTGAAAACGGTGATTGATTGTGATGATGACATGGGTACTCATGATTTGGGCAACATGCGACTTGACTTCAGCATATGTGGATGAATCAATTCATGATCTTCTTGGGTGTAGTGAAATGCATTGAATTTTGAACCTTTTGTTCCGATTCCGGCTCAACCATAAATCAGCTTTATGAAATAAAATAAAAATAGATTTTGAGGAGGGAATTATTTCCATGCTCCTTGTTTCCTAATAATGAATTAGAATAAGAGCAATTTCAGAATATTGTTCATGAATCTCTCTATATGTTGTAATTTTTATAATACCAAAAAATCCATGATTCCCTAATTCAATAAAGAAATTACTATTATAATTATCATAATAGTTTTACCAATAAAAGATTAAAATTTTATATATATCCATGTGGCTCTATTCATATTCTGATGATTTAATCAAATCATGTTCATAGAAAAATTCATAAAAATATTCAACTACATTATTCTAAAAAACCAAAACATTTCAAAATCATTTGAAACTATTTAAAAAAATAGTTCATGATAATGAAATATTTTTAAAATTTTATACAATCCATGTTCCATCTCTATACATGCCTACCATTATGTGTTGATACCCATCTCATCCTAAACAATTGTTGTTCTAGACATTTATAATAAAAAACACCATACTAGTGATCCATTGATCACTTTTTATACACAAATTCCCAACAAAATCATGTTGTAAAAAAAATGCCAGCTACAACTTTTTATTAGTACCTCATAAGTATTTAATATCTTAATTTAAATGTCTACCAAACAACCCATGAAACTACTTTTAAATTATTTTTGGATATTAATTTTTACTGAACCGATCCACAAATTTGAATCCCAAGGATCTAGATAGATCAAAATAAGGATTAAAGGGCATTACATAACTATCAAAGGCTAAAAACTAGTTCCAAGTGATAGAAAATACTCATTGGGGAATGAATTTAAATTAAGGAAAATATTAAAATATTTGTAAATGAATATTCATAATTCTTTTTACAACCATAAACAATATTTAAAAAAATTGAGGAAGGTAATTATCAATGATGTACTAAAAAATGTCAACACAATAAGATAAAATAAGCAAAGATATGAAATGAACACTTAACCCATTAAGAGGTAAAATTCAACCAATAACACCCAACTACACCCCATAATTTCCTACAATGAATATAGATCCTAGTTTTCAACATTTATGAATTTGGTAGTCTATAATTTTTAGTATCATAAAAAATAATATCTAGAAACACATCATGATGTAATGAGAGGGGTGACAGAAACAATAGATAACAAGAGTTTCCAAAATCACTCCCATGATTTCCTCTATATAATCTACTAAAAAACATATAAACTAATTCCATTTGAAAAAATATTTTTTCATTTTATATTTTATAAAATCACTTTCAAATAAACCAGCTAAATTATAGAATGCATTCCATAAAGTAAGCCATCATGAGAAATAATTTTTTTTAAAAGGTGGGAAATAGTAAATAAATAAATAAAAATATGATAATAAAACACCTCTATTGAATTTTCACACAACCAAATGTTTCATACAGGTTATTTCTACCTCATCCATTACTATATCCAATAATTATACCTGGAATGACCATGCCATTAAAACCATTTCTAAAATAATTATTTTTCATTGTAATATATTTTCTATTCCTAACCCAAAAAAGAGTATATATTAAAGTAAAAAACCAATTTAAATTAAATACTATAAATTAAAAAAATAAAAATATGATTGAAAAGAACTATTAATCATGTTTTCATTAATTTTTTCTAATATTATATTTATACCAAATAAATTGACATTTAATCAAATAATTTTAAAATACATAATTTTATAAATTCAAATTTTTAATCAATAATTTTAAAATAATACCAATAATTTGAAATAGAATCAAAACCAACTGGGGAAGTAATAAATTCCATATACCTTAGAATTTTTTTTAGAATTATCTATGCAATCTTGAAATGACGGCCTAAATGAGGAATACAATCTTGACCTATCATCTTATTCACTAATGAACTATTGTTTTTAATCTCAAAGACTGAAATGTCAATTTTATGTATGTTCTAATGGTACATAATCCTTTTAAAAACCTTATTCCATATTAGTATGACCCCTATGCGACTCTTGGACTCAAAGTACATAGACTATAGTGAGTGTTATTTCCCCATTTTATTTGACACAACCATGTATAACTCAATGCATTATTGGTATAGAATAAGAAGTGTTATAGACCAAAATCCATAGAATTACCCTACCCTCCTACCATTCCTCACGACTGTATTCTAAACATCTTAATTCTCCCCTTAACACCTTTTTGAGAGATAAAGAAAAAATAGAGCCTTATGGTATTTGAATGGATTTTATAATAGATTAAACATGTCATTAATAATTTTAGCATAAATAAGAATATAATTTGGTGACTTTTCAATAGTCTATTCTTTCAGTCATCCTTTGATCACCTCATTCTTGGATCCCACCACCACCAATTGATAACATGGGAGAGACAGCCAATAAGATAACATAGAAATTCTATATTCTATGTATAGATTATAATTCACTATTTTATAACGTTAGATGTAAATACATAACTTTCACCAATTAATAGTCAAAACCCCTTTAAAAATGCATTCATTATAACCAATATCTCCTTCCATCATAATTACCATAGTGAAAATCTAATATTTTATTACATTTACCTCTATAATAATTGTATGATGTTGACTTATAAATTAACTACCAAAATCTATGAAAAATAAACCATCATTAAATCAATGTTAGAATATACCATAATAAGAACATACAAATTATCTATAATTTAATTTACATTCCATTATTTCAGTTAGAAACTCCCAATTTAATTTCACAAATAAATATTTTAAAAATCCCTTAACTATTTCAAGAAAAAACCCATGAAAACCATATCAATTAAAAACCTTGTATTTAATTCCTTGATTCATGAATAACTAAAATTTTATCAATTATTGTATTATTTTATAATCCTCACTTTATCCTCAATTGCATTACAAAAAATATTCCTTCATTAAATAGCCTAATAATTTTAAATAGTAATAGTAATTTTATACAAAAATGAATTTAATAAGAAAAAATAAAACTTATCTCTACATATATGTATTATTCTGTAAAAAGTAATTAATTTTATAAAAAAACTATGGAATATAATGTTTTTGCTAATACATTTTTGTATATACCAAAAAAATGTTTCTTTCTAAGAATATATACTTCCACATTTTCAATGAGATAATTTTTTATTTTGGAGGATATCATAAGATGTAAAATAAATACTTATTTTTAATCATTACTAACTTTGATATCATGTAATAAATTACCTCTAATTTATAATATTTAGTCAAGATATAAATATTATGATAATAAATTCCAACGAAATCAAATGTGATATCTATATTCTTTGTAATATTAATAAGGAATTTATGTCTTATACAATGTGTTCATCCTGTGATTGAAGTTAAAAATTTTTTGATAAAGAGATGGCACTAATACTTTCAAGTATAATTTCTATATTTTTTTATGAGAATAAAAATTTGGTAAGTGTGTCCCTCATCAACAAAAGATATGTGTTAAATATTACAATACGAAATATTACTATTTGTAAGTATAGGTTGATAGAGATATTTACTACTTTGTAAACCAAGTCTCCATAAATTATTCTTGAATGTTAATTATTTTTTAAATATTTTTTAATTTATCTGATATAATTCAAAGATAAAATTATATTTTTTTCACAAATTCACCAATGAAAATATATAATTAACCATGATTAGATCATCCTTTTACATACAAAAATATTTATTTAATGGATTTTAAATGAAATTATTTTTGATTTGAATGAAAATTAAAAAAATTATATTATTGTAACATAAATTCTCAAAATTACTCCAAATGTTTTATAAAACACATATCATGTAATTTTATAACTTATGAAATATAAGTTATGAATATTATAATTTTACTAATACTAAAACAGTTTTATAAAAAAAGAGTCATAAAATTTATGGTATACATGTGAATATATAATAATAATCCTTCTTCATTTTAATAATTTTAAAACATAAGAATGAAATTAAGATACCTATTCAATATCATAAAAAATCATGATTAATTTATTTAAGTGAAACTTTTGACAAGTGATTAATGGGTAGATCTGAAGATAATGGCATCTGTGTATATCTGACAAATTCAATGTGTCATTCAAAATATTTCTCATAAAGAGGGTTGGAATTTTTTTATTTTTTTATTAAATAATTTCCTAAAACACAGGTGAATAAATGATATTACCATTCTTTTGGTACTTAATTGAGTTAATATAAAAAAAATTAAGTTTAAAATATGGTATAATAGTTCATTGTTTCTAAAAATAAATGATGTTCACATGTTCTATTTAATTAATCGAAAGAGTTACTTTATTGAGGAAATGGTGGTCCTTACTAATTATAGTGTATTATAGACATGTTATTTCATATTATTTTTTATTTAATATACCATTATAGTTATACTACTTCAAGATAAAAATCTTGCATGAAAATATTCCCAAATATACGATTTATGTTTCTATAATGTTCAATGAGAATTTTATTTAAAATGAAACTAAATAAAACTATATTTATAGTATCAACATGTTATTTTTTATGTATTAAATATAAATAAATGTCTCAAGAGTCGAGTTATGTAAACACTTATAATGTATAATAAATTCTATATCATAAAAAATTAATATACTCTCTTTGATTTTACTGTTATAGTCTTAATTTATCTCAATATAAAAAATAAATTTTATCCTTATATCAAAAGGAATAATTATATTTAACGAGACTAAATTCATAAAAAACATCCCATATCCCACTCCACCAACACCTTAAGAGAGTTTTTTGAGTGTACTAGTATGGTAATTTCATCCAGCTACCTTCATATTATAGTATATGTTGTAGATAGTTAAATTATATTTTAATGAAATATTTCCCCAGATCATTAAAAATATAACCTTCCCTCAGTATTAATTCCCTACTACGAATAAGTACTGCAACCATAGAATAGATTATTTTATAATCCATTTTTAAAAAAAATATGATTATAAGGAAATAAATTATATTAAAAATTATTATTAAGTAATTGAAAAAATATCCAAATTTATAGTTTTGATCTATAATCTAAAATTTTAGTCCATAGATTCAAATATATTAATAGATATACTATTCTAAATTATAGTTTCTAAAATTTTAAAATATCTAATATATTTTCCTTGGATAATGCCTATAGTTTTCTTTAAACTATAAATCCTATTTTTTCATAAAATATAATATAAATAAATTTACCATTCTTTAAAACTAATTCTCTACATTACATATATTCAATATTTTATAAATAACTATTTAAAAAAAATAATTTCAATTTATATTTTTAAATGAAAATAATTAAATCCCAAAATATGATGTTTTATTTGTATTGATAAATAATTAGTTAAATATTGTATTGAAACAAACACATCAATGAGATTGAATATTTTTCATTACATTCTGAATGATATAAATCAAAAAATTTATATGGAATAAGTATCTATTAATTATTTTTAAATTTATATGGATCTAAACATCTTATATGAAATACTTATTTTTATTTTCATGATATAGAATATTTATATTGATCAATTTTTTATTTACATAATATAGTAGTTATTTAAACCACATTAATTCCAGATTAACTAATATTTCATTAAATAATTAGTTATTAAATTTAATTATGAGGATATTTTGGAAATTTAGTTTTTTCTATTTGTACTGAGAAAAATTGACTTTATTTTTTAATAAACACAAATACATCATCATATTTCTGATACATTTTCACCAAATAAGACAAGCACGTGGTTTTTATTGAGTATAACCTCATTACATATATTTTTTATTTTCACTCCAAACAATATCATTTGTAATAGAACCAAAAATAAATTCATTATGTAGATTATTAATGGCAAAATAATTAGTCCAAATAATAAGGACGTATTGGGAGGGGTTGAAAATTGGGTCCTTAAACTATTACAATTTTTCTCATATATATTTAATTCATCTTTCAATATTTTCTCTATACATAATATATGATAACATTTATTAAATTTTATTATAAGGAATAATATAAAATTATAATGAAAAATTGTATATAGGTTTACATGTTTCACCTAATGTATGATATATCTATGGTATATGAAACTCTTTTTTTCATATAAAATCCATAAAATTATTTTAGTTATTAAAAATAAAAGAAATGGAAAAGCCACTATAAATTAAAACATTTTATGAAAATGAAACACTACCCCACCCAATATAAATTTTTAATGTGATAAAATATTGTGTAAAATAACTCAGATATATTGGTGAATCAATCAGTACACATCAATATCAATTAATCAATATCTTTTTCATTATGAGAACATTTTATTCTCTATATTTTCTTTTAGTATATTATCCATTTATTCTATCCTACTTTATATTTAACCTCATCCTTTTTATATACACTAAATTTACTCACTATACTTTATAGATATATTCTCAAAACTAGTGGATCATGTTAAAAAAATTCCATTTTTCATTCCCCAATAACTGGGATAAATGATTTCATTCGATAGATATTTTTTTTCAAACCACAATACCATGAACTATAATTCATGAAAATGTTCCAACTATCCGATGATATACATATTATTTGTCTATTACATGATTTGAAACTGAACTCTAATACCATTCCAAAGGTAACAAGTTTTTATTAAAAATCAAAATACTATCACTAATATGCAATTTTAAATTTGTAGATAAAATCTATCGAAAAAGGATGAACTTAAATGATTAGGGATAAAATTTAAAAAATACCCAAATCCTGTAGAGAAATATAATCAAATGATATCAATGATTAAAATATGAATTATTATATGGTATTGTTTTTATTTGAGATACACATATAACTTGATTGGATTCTATGGATTGAATATCACTTATTCAAGAATAATGTATAATAAAAAACCATAAACTAATATCTACATGAAATAAAACAAAAACCATGTATAAAATAAAATGAATTATATTTTTTTACCTTACCATGATAATTGTAAACCCTATTATCTTCAATTAAACATTTTGTGTAGATACCTCATAATTAGCTAAATATCTCCTACTTTGTATTCATTAATTACCCTAAATCACCCAATATTTTTGAGATTATCTTTCAAACCATGATATGTTTGTAACGCCCCGACCCCAGTTACCCAGAGTCGGTGCATTATTACATAACATTGGCATGATCACAAGAAATATCAAATCTCGAAAGACCGATTAGTTTAGTAGCCAAGGAAACACTAGATATATTCATAAAGTTTTACATTACATCATAAACATGAAAACTACAACAACATTGTCTCTATAGTACACACTCTTATCCCCTCATACTATCCCTACAGGTCATTCATAATTTACTTCTTCATATCCTGGGAAAAATAAAACATATAAAATGGGTGAGCTCAAATTCCTAATAAGGAATTCAATATAGCGGAAAATTTCATAAATAGGAATAAACATTTAAGGCAATGTAATTAAAAAAAAGCCATTTAAAATTGATCTTCAACATAGCATGGAAAAAATAAAATGAAATAATTTCCATTTACTTATTCACATTGATATTCTACTAATCGAATAATCACATGAAATATCAATAACCACTTTCATAATGATGTAATGCATAAAGCCAGACTATCATAACCACATAGACAAGGCCTCGTGCCAAGACTACAAATAATATTTTTTCAAGGCCTTGTGCCAAGACACTTGTTTGTTTAATGATACATACCGATGCATCGAGGAGCTATAGTGGGCTCCACTTGTCACATATTAAGTCCAATACATTCCTATATGAAAAGGTTAAAACATAACATAAACATTCGTATTAAAACAAGAATATGAAATTTAAATACATCATCCATAAACCACGAATGGTATAAAAATAACACATCCATAGTCAAACGTATCACAAAACCTTCAATAAAAGATATACGTTTTGTATCATAATAAATCAACTTCAAATAAACATAAAATCCATTAATGGATGTTTACATAGATGAAATCCAAACTATTTTTAGAGAAATATATCTTTCTATTTTGAAATCATTTACGAGTCATATATCTATAAAATAAATCATTTTCATTGAAAATATTCTTATAATCTTGTAAGGGAGTCTTTGGCGATTTTATAATGGTGGAAAATAGACGCACCAGCTGTATAAGTTAAAAAAAACATTCTTACCTTAATTCTGTTGAAAAGGTTAAAAAGGACCTTGTATGGAAAACAATGGTAAGATCCTTTATAAACCAATTATAAAAGTCAACAAGGGTATAAATGACTTTAACCCATATTCTAGTAAATAGTTAAAATGTTTTTAAAATCATTTTTAAGAAACATGGATGTGGATGATAAAGAAATCCCAGAAGATTATTACGTATAAACAACCTCGAATAATGAAGAGATTGCGAATTAAAACCTTACCTTGTACTTTTCCGTGGTTGGGGGTAGGTTAACCTCCTGTATAATGGTGAAATAATTGTTATTAAATTATACAGTAATCATATACATTAATATGATATCATATATGATCTTTTAACAGTGCTTTGTTAATAATATCTTAGTATTATCGTCGTTTCGGGTGTTAACTTACTTGTTTTCTTTTATATGTTTTGTTACGTAAGCTATGTCTGTCAGGGATAGGATGTATGTTATTCATATCCATAATGATATCAAGTCTTTAAACATTATTTTTAAATCATGAAATGATAATTATACTTGAATGGATACGATGGAGAATAAATCTCATCGCATTTGTGGAGACGGTAGTCCGTACGTACGCACGGGCGGAAATATCATTCTTTTGATATTATAATAATATATAATTGGATCGTATATCATATATAAAGAATAATTATCATGTTATATTTATTATTTACATGAATTACAAATCATTATTACACCCATCCAAATAATAATATATTGAATAACAATTACGCCATGATGTGGAGACGGTATGCCGTACGTACGAATGTATGGTGACATGTCATTCAAAGGATGGATAGAATACTGAATATGGTTGTACCATATTTATAATAATATTACAGTATATATGAGATACTGTATTCATTATTTTAGGAAGGAAATAACAATGAAAGAAGAAGTTGAAGAAGAAATGAATTTGAAAAAGGGTGGTGAAAACATTACCTCTTTTTCGGGTTCTTCCTATTTATTTGATCAAAAGGGCTCCATAGGTTGGCTTTATAATCAAAATAAGGCCTATAGGTTGTAGTGAGGGAAGTTTAGAGAGTATTTGGGCAGGTGTTGTCTGAACCAAAAGGCTTTTAAAGCGTGAATTAATGATAAGGGGGAGTGCCCTTTTATAAGAGGGGTGAGGGGCACCTTTGGAAATGTTAGAAATATTATTTTATAATAAATTTATATTAGGTTTCTAATGGGTAAAATGTGGATTATTTAAAGGTTAAGGTGGGTATGGGTCGAAAACCACTCAACCAATAGAATTTAGATAGGTTTGGGTCATATATTAACGTTATTTCTCGTTTTAACTCTTTGTTAATTAGTTTGACACTTACCATATCACTTTGTATTTTTATAATATATAGTTAATAAACTTTCTATATAAATATAATAGACCCCCAAGTGGTCCATTAATGTTAAAAATATCATGATATAATTCTCTTGTCCGAACCTTAGATTTTTAGGAATTTAATATCAAATAATAATATAATATTTTTTTAAAAACTCTTTTATGTCAACTATGACACTATTCAATAATTGATTTTTGTGAAAATCATAACAGAATGATTACTTCGAAGAAAGTTAATTATGTCAATAATAACATGTCATATTAACCTATAAAATTAGTATAATTCATAAAAAGTATCAAATCTTATTTATTTGGGTATTTATAATATCAATTATTTTAATTTTTCACTGTTATGGTAATTACTGCATCATCATTGTGTCATAAATAAAATAATTTATTTAATGTTTAAAAATTATAAATAAAATATATTTATATATGAAATCGTTTTATCTTTATAAATAATATTTACAATAGAATTTATCTTTTGTATAACCCTATATTAAAAATGTTTTAGTAAATAAACATTGATTTTAACATTTATAACTCTTCTTTGAATTAAATAATAATAAATGTCCTAATCTAATCCAAGTGGACATAAATGATAATATTTTATTCCTAAGGTAGTTTTTGGTCGAGATAAACTTGTCCAATAGAATATGGACATGTGTTAGGGTAATATTAATATTATTTTTACCCTTAATTACCCTATTAACTTTTAACCATGGTAAATAAAAGAAAAAAGTTTCTATTCACCAAAAATTATTTTCATCTTATTGAACCACATTTTACTCCTTGATATTTACCATGTCTCTCAGATTTTTAAAATTCCACTAATAGAAGAGGTTAAATTATGTTTTATGAAAAATTCAGTTTTTTAACTACAACTTAGTGGTTTCACTATTCATCAAAAATGAAGTTTTTCAGAAAAATACCAAAAATTCACCCAAGGCTAAATTAGATATTACGAATCCAAAAATGAAGTCAATTTTGAAAAATAAAATTAATAAATTTCAAAAACTAGGAATTACTATTCATAACAACTAGTTTGATTGGTTGTGGTGTGTCAGAACTCGATGTTGTGTACAACACACGCTATTGCATTATTCAAAAAGAAGCGTACCGTAGAAGCATGGGGTGTTATATTCTCCCATCCTTAAAATAATTTCGTCCTCGAAATTTCAATAATACTACTGCATGAAAAGACTCGGGTGGTTCTTCATCATAAGTTCCTCGGGTTCCCACGTTGCCTCTTCCATCTTATGGTTTCTCCACAACACTTTTACCAGATGAGTCGTCCGGTTTCTCAGTACTTGTTCTATCATATCAAGATTCTTGATGGGATCATCACAATAAGATAGATCGGGTTCCATTTCTAATTCCTCATAGGTGAGTACATGTGTTGGGTCAGGCATGTATTTCCTTAATAGTGTTACGTGAAACACATCGTGAACATTGGAGAGATTTGGAGGCATTTCCAAATGGTAAGCTACAACCCCAATTCGTTCTAGAATTTCGAAAGGTCTGATGTACCTGGGACTCAATTTACCTTTCTTACCAAAATGTATGACTCCATTCCATGGAGATACCTTCAGAAAAACATGATCACCCACTTGAAATTCGAAATCCTTCCTTTGGTTATTGACATAGCTCTTCTACCTACTTTGAGCAACTTTGATATGGTTTTGTATTACCTTCACCTTTTCCATTGTTTCCTCCACAAGTTCTTGGCCTACAAGTTTTCTTTCACCAACGTCATCCCAACAGGTTGGTGTGCGACATCTCTTTCTATATAACGCAAAATATGGTGCCATATGAGTACTCGAATGGAAGCTATTGTTATAGGAAAATTATAACAGAGGTAAATATTGATCCCACATACCCTGAAAGTCAAGTGAGAAGGATCTCAACATGTCTTCTAAGGTTTGAATAGTTAATTCTGATTGTCCATATGTTTGAGGTTGGTAGGAAGTGCTCAAATGAAGTTCAATATCCAAGGCTTTCTGAATACTTTTCCAGAATCTTGAAGTTAAACGAGGATCATGATCAGAAAAAATTGATAAGGGTACTCCATGAAGTATCACAACTTCATTAATATATAGTCTTGCTAGTCGTTCAAGTGGTAAATCATCCATTATAGCAAGAAAATGTGCCGACTTGGTAAGATGATCAACAATGACCCATATTGCATCATTCCTTCTAGGAGACTTTGGTAGTCCCATGAAAAATTCCATCATGATATTGTCCTATTTACACTCTGGTATGGGAAGAGGTTGCATGAATCCTCCAGTATATTGGCTTCCAGCTTTCACTTGTTGATAAACCATACATCTTGACACAAAATCAGCAATCTCCCTCGTCATATTTTCCCACCAAAAATGTTCCTTCATATCACTATACATTTTGGTGCTCCCAGGGTTTATATAGAAATTTGAACTATGAGCATCATCCTGTAATTCCCTTTTTAGATCAGGTATATCAGGAACACAAAGTCTCTTCCAAAATTTCAAAATTCCATCTTCATACACAAAGTCTCTCAATCTCCCATCATTCACAGCTTTAATCTTCTTTTGAAATTATTCATCATCGGTCCGAGAACTATTAATCCTTTATAGTAATGAGGTTTTGGAAACCATTTGAAACATCATTGATGTTTCGCCTTCCCTGGTTATTCCCATGTCCATCTTCACTAGATCTATGAAAATTGGATCCCTTTCAATTCTCATATTGTTCAAAACTCCATGATCTTTTCTACTCAAAGCATCTGCCACATTTTTTTCCTTCCCCAGGTGGTATTTTATCGTGCAATAATAATCCTTGAGTAATTAAAGCCATCTCCATTACCTAATTTTGAGTTGTTTTTGTGAGAAAATATATTTCAAACTCTTGTGATCAGTATAAATCTCATATTTTACACCATAGAGGTAGTGCCTCCATATCTTCAAAGAAAAGATCACAACAGCTAACTTGAGATCATGAGTAGGATAGTTTTGTTCATGAATTTTCAACTATCGTGATGCATAAGCAATAACCTTATCATTCTTCATAAGGACACAACCGAGTCATTTCATTGATGCATCACTATAAAAAATGAACCCATCAATCCATGATTGTAGAGTCAATATCGGAGCATTGAATAATCTTCTTTTCAGTTCTTCAATACATTCTTCACACTCTTTTGTCCAAACAAATGTAACCCCTTTATGTGTGAGCTTGGTTAATGGGTTATCCAATCGGGAAAAATTATGGACCAAATGTCGATAATAACCTGCCAACCTAATAAAACTGCATACATCAGTTATACTTGTAGGTTCTGGACATTCTTGGATTGCCTTGGTCATAGAAGGATCAACAATGATTCAATCCTTAGAGACAATATGGCCAAGAAAAGAAATATCCTGGAACCAGAATTCACACTTTCTAAACTTCCCATATAATTCATGTCTTCTCAGAGTCTTCAGGATAATGCGCAAGTGATTTTCATGATATTCTGAGCTTTTGGAATATACCAAGATATCATCAATAAATACCACCAAAAATTCATTGTGATATTACTTGAAAACTATATTCATTAGACCCAAGAATACAAAGGGTGCACTAGTCAATCCAAAAGGCATTAGTGTAAACTCATAATTCCCATACCTAGTCCGAAATGTTGTCTTCGGAATGTCTTCCTTATTCACACAGAACTGATGGTATCCAGATCGAAATTCATTCTTTGAAAAGTATTGAGCTCCATGCATTTGGTCAAACAAATCATCAATGCAAGGTAGGGGATACTTGTTCTTTATTGTTATAGCATTGATCTCACTATAGTCGATACATAACCTCATAGATCATACTTTCTTTTTAACCAAAAGAATAGGGGCTCCCCATGGAGAAACACTAGGGAGAATAAATCCCTTATTACTCAATTCCTCTAGTTGTTTCTTTAGTTGAACTAATTCTACAGTGGCCATTCTATAAGGGGTCTTTGATATAGCCCTTGATCTAGGAATTAAATCAATGGAAAACTCAACTTCTTATTCTAGAGGATGTCCAGGTAAATCGTTCGGAAACAAATCTACATATTTGTCCACAATAGGTATATCCTCTATTTGAACATTCCTTTCCTCACCCACTGTCATTTCATTATCTTCCTCCCCAATATTTGAATTTAGTTGAGCTATTGGGGGTGCATCTAGATAATAATTAGGTGGTGACGATTATACTCTAATGATAAGGTGTTCCTTATCATCATCATCAAAAATAATAACCTCCTTCTTCTTACAATAAATCTTCACAACATGGTCTGAAAGCCAATCCATACCAAGGATTATATCAAACTCAATCATATGTATGACGATGAGATCAGCAGATAAAGAACATTTATGTGCTCTAATGTGGACTGATTCACAAAACATTATTGCAATGATACATCCCTTAAGAGTTATAACTGACAACTCCCTTGTAAAATAAAATTGGAAATATCTAATTTTCTTAACAAAATGGGAAGATATGAAACAATGCGATGATCCAGAATCAAATAATGCATTTTCTAAACTTGAGGAAACCATTAAATTACCTACCACCAT
Organism: Viscum album; assembly: GCA_963277665.1. Lineage (NCBI taxonomy): Eukaryota > Viridiplantae > Streptophyta > Magnoliopsida > Santalales > Viscaceae > Viscum > Viscum album. Next base: position 165,132,428 of record OY728121.1, on the reverse strand, counting down.
GTCTTTTAGAGCTTCTACCTCAGAAGTAGTGATAGCATAATCTTGGCCTTGGTCCCTTGGCCTTTTCTGAGGTAAGTTCTTCTGACACATAGTAAATTCATTTGCATAATGTCCCATATCCCTGCAATTGTAGCATTGGATATCGGTAGCTTCCTTATTCCACTTGCAATCACGAGCTTAGTGGCCTTTTTCACTACACTTGTAACAGACTCCCGTTCCTTTTAAGCAAGTACCAGGGTGTTTCTTCCCACATTTACTGTAGGATGGAAATTCATCTTTTCCCTTCTTTCATTTATTTCTATTCCCATATTGATCAGTAGATCTCTTCTGCTCTTTCTTTACTTTAAAGTCATAAGACTTAAAGAATTCCTTTTCCGTCATGATAGCACATGAGACAATGTCTTCATACGATGAGAAGGATTGTGAAACTAATTCTCAATGGAGAAATGGTTTAACCCATCAAAGAAAAAATAAATCTTACTTATTGGGTTACATATATAATCTCCAGCATACCTTGCTATCCTTGTAATGTTAGCCTCATACTTTGTGACATTCTCATCCTCCTTTTGTCTCAGACTCAGAAATTTCCTTTCAATATATGCTCAATGGTCACGAGGAAATTATTTTTCTAGAAATAGATCTTTGAACTCCCTCTATTCCATATTTGATATTTAATCATCTTCCTTTATATTTTGAATCAATTACCACCATTGATCAGCATCTTCGGTGAGGCGGTAAACTACCATGACAACTTTTTCCCTTTAAATACTCCTCAAAGCCTGAAATATTTTCTCTAGGTAATTTATCCATTGCTCATCTACTAAGGGATTTGTACTCCCATTGAATGTTGGTGATTTTTTCCTAATGAAGCAATATAACATTGATCCTCCACACTGCGGATCAGTTTTCTCCATATGGGTAAGGTTATTATTCATAACCTGAGTGAGTTGTCCCAGTATTGTGAGTAGCTGATCGACACTAGTTGCATCACCATCTCCACTATAATTATCGTAAGCAGAATGGAAATATCTACATGGAGTGCGTGCATTGATACAATTTCCATTTCTTCCACTAGGCGCCATTTCTAAAAAATAGCATAAACTAGATCAGTTTATGAATCAAAATACTTAATTTCATAGATATAAAACACTTAACATAAAGAGGTGTTTTCTGGTTTTACCCCTAGGTACATCTGTGCCAGAGCCGCCTCTACCTACTCATAACCAGACATTGATTTATTTCTTGGAAAACTCACAAAATCTTTACAATACCAAAATTGTAGGAAGTTCTTATATACTAATCCTCAAGGTCCATCTTAGGTCTATGTGCTCTAATTAGATTTTATCTAAATCTAGCTTCTAAGGGTTGTACTAAACTTCCTCTGATACCAATTGTAATGCCTCGACCCCAGTTACCCAGAGTCGGTGCATTATTACATAACATTTTAATGGTCAAAAGAAAGATCAAATCTCAAAAGACCGATTATTTTAGTATCGTTGGAAACAATAGATATATTAATAATGTTTTACATTACATCATAAAAATGAAAACTACAACAACATAGTCTCCATAGTCGACACACTTATCCCCTCATACTATCCCTGCAGGTCATTCATAATTTACTTCTTCATATCCTGGGAAAAATAAATCATATAATATGGGTGAGCTCAAATGCCCAGTAAGGATAACAAGATATGAGAAAAATTCATAAATAAGAATAAACATTTAAGGAAATGTATATCTAAAACAAAATCCTTTTAAACATGAACTTCAACATAGCATGGAAAAAATAAAATGAAATAATTTCTATATACTTATTCACATGGACATTCTACTAATCGAATAATCACATGCAATATCAATAACCACTTTCATAATGATAGAATTCATAGTGCCAGACTATCATAACCACATAGCAAAGGCCTTGTTCCAAGACTACAAATAATATTTTTTCAATGCCATGTGCCAAGACACTAGTTTGTCTCATGAGACATACTGATTCATCTAGGAGCTATAGCGGGCTCCACCCGTCACATATTAAGTCCAATGCATTCCCATATGAAAATGTTTAAACATAACATAAACATTCTTATTAAAACAAGCTTACGAAATATACATACTTCATCCATAGAATAGTATAAAAATAACACATCCATAGTCAAACATATCAAAAAACCATAAATACAATATAGAGGTCTTGTATCATAATAAATCAACTTCAAATAAGCTTAAAATTCATCAAAGGATGTGGAAATAGATGAAATCAAAAATCTTTTTAGAGAAATATCTCTTTCTATTTTGAAATCATTTAAGAGTCATATATCTATAAAATAAAACAATTTATTTGAAAATATTCTTATAAGTTATTATTGGAAGCTTTGATGATTTTATAACGGCATAAAATAGCTGCACCCTCTGTATAAGTTAAAAAAACATTCTTTCCTTAATTCTGTCAAAAAGGATAAAAAGGAACTTGTTTGGAAAACGACGGAAAGATTCCTTTAAAGACCACTTATTAAAGTCAATAAGGGTATAAATTAATTTAAATTGTATTCTTGTAAATAGTTAATTTTTTTTGAAATTCATTTTTAAGAATCATGGATGTGGATGATAAATAAATCCCAGTAGATTATTACGTATAAATAACCTCAGATAATGAAGAAATTGAGAAATAAACCCTTACCTTGTAAGTTTCCTTAGTTGGGGGTCGGTTAACATCTTGTATAATGGTGAAATAATTTTTATTAAATTATAAAATAATCATATACATTAATATTATATCATATATGATCTTTCAACATTGATTTGTTAATAATATCTTAGTATTATCATTGTTTCGGGTGTTAACTTACTTGTTTTATTTTATATGTTTTGTTATGTAAGATGTGTTTGTCATAGATAGGTTGTGTCTTATTCATATCCATAATGATATCAAGTCTATAAAAATTATTTTTAAATCATCAAATGATAATTATACTTGAATGGATATGATGGAGAATGAATCTCATCACGTTCGTGGAGACGGTAGTCCGTACGTACACACGATCGACAATATCATTCTTTTGATATTAAAATAATATATAATTGGATGGTATATCATATATAAAGAATAATTATCATGTTATATTTATTATTTACATGAATTAAAAATCATTATTATACCCATCCACATAATAATATATTGAATAAAAATTACACCACGACGTGGAGACGGTAAGCCGTACGTACGCACGTATGGTGACATGTCATAAAAGGATGGATAAAATACTTAATATGGTTGTACCATATTTATAAAAATATTAAATTATATAGGAGATACTGGATTCATTATTTTAGAATGGCAATAACAAAGAAAGTAGATGTTGAAGAAGAAATGAATATGAAAAAGGGTGGTGAAAACCTTATATCTTGTTCGGGTTCTTCCTTTTGATTTGATCAAAAGGGATCCATAAGTTGGATTTATGATCAATATAAGGCCTCCAGGTTGTAGTGAGGGAAGTTGAGAGAGTATTTGGGCATGGTTTGGACGAACAAAAAGGCTTTGATGGTGTCAATTAATGAGAAGGGGGAGTGCCCTTTTATAAGAGGGGTGAGGGCACCTTTAGAAAAGCTAGAAATATTTTTTTATAATAAATTCATATTAGGTTTCTAATGGCTCCAAAGTGTATTATTTAAAGGTTATGGTGGGGATGGGTCTGAAACCACTCAATCAAGTAAATTTAGATAGGTTTTGGTCATTATATTAACCTTATCGTTTAGTTTTAACTCTTAGTTAATTAGTTTGACACTTACCATGTCACTTTGTATTTTTATAATTTATAGTTAATAAACATACTATATACCTCCAAGAGACCCCCATGTGGTCCATTAATGATTCAACTATCATTATATAAGTCTCTTGGCCGAGTCTTAGATTTTTAGGAATTTAATATCAATTAATAATATTATATTTATTTTAAATACTCTTTTATTTCATTTATGACAATATTCAATAATTGATTTTTTTGAAAATCATAACAGAATTATTAATTCAAAAAAAGTTACTTAAGTCAATACTAACATGATATATTAACCTAGAAAATGTGTTTTATTCATAAAAAATCTCAAATTATATTTATTTGGGTATTTATAATATCAATAATTTTAGTTTTTCACTATTATGGTAATTACTGCATCATCATTGTGTCATAAATAAATACCATTATATAATGACTAAAAACTATAAATAAAATATCATTATATAGGAAATATTTTATATATTTCTAATGAATATTTACAATCGAATCCATATTATTTATAACCCTATATTAAAAATGTTTTAGTAAATAAACATTGATTTTAACTCTTTAGCTCTTCTTTGAATTAAATAATAGAAAATGTCTTAATCTAATCCAAGTGGACCAAAATGATAATATTTTATTCCTAAGGTTGTTTTTGGTCGAGATACACTTGTCCAATAGAATAAGGACATGTGTTAGGGTAATATTAATATTATTTATACCCTTAATTACCCTATTTATTTTAACTGTGGTAAATACATGTAAAAAGTTAATATTCACCAAAAATTATATTCATCTAACTGAACCACATTTTACTCCTTGATATTAACTGTGTCTCTTTTATTTTCAAAATTTCACTCAAAGAAGTGGTAAAATTATGCTTTATGAAAAATTCAGTTTTTTAACTATCACTTAGTGGTTTCACTATTCATCAAAAAATGTTGTTTTCAGAAAAATACCAAAAATTCACCCTAGGATAAATTCAATATTCCAAATCCGAAAATGAAGTCCATTTTGAAAAATAAAATTTATAATGTTCAAAAAGTGGGTATTACTATTCATAATGGCTAGTTTGATTGGTTCTGGTGTGTTAGAACTCAATGTTGCGTACAACACACGCTATTGAATTATTCAAAGATAAGCGTATCGTAGAAGCTTGGGGTGTTACATGCTTGTATCTAGGCTCGTAAAGGATGAAAGAGAATGAGATATTTGTAAGAATCGAGTGGAATATGACATAATCTTTATTCAATTTAATTCAAAATGATTTAGTCTCTTCATATAAAATTTGAGGACACTACCTAAGCCTCAAAGTATTTACTCAAATTTTTATAAATTGAATAATTAATATTTTTATAACAACTATAACCCATATGTTCATCTAAATTTAAAATTTTAAGTCATTTACGGTTCTACATATATTTGACCTTATGAAACACTAACAATCAATGATTTTTATATGTGTAAGATTCTGAAATGTTAACAATTAAAATTATATTTTCTTCTTAATTATATCAAACAATTAACTCATATAAATGCATAATGATATGTAACCTATTGTACATTTTGGAAGGCATTTACAGTGGTGTGGTATCACAATATCAAACATTACAATATCCCTACCATAAGGAATATGATAATTCATATTTAACATATATCATACTCTATGACATACAAATATCATAAATAATGACATAAAAAACATCATATGATTTATATTAGATTTAGTGAAAATATCAATCAAAATCCTACATACAATAAATCTAAATAGACTTATTACAATTTTCCCTTATATTGTATCATATAAATTGAGTTGTGAAATAATATTTAATACACTAATTGGATATCTTCTAAAGAATTTCTGTGATGTTAAAATCGAATTCAATATGTATCACATCATATACAACACCTTAAAAATATCCTTCCAAAAATCCTTTTGAAATCTCTAAAAAAATTTGAAACTCTCTAGGTTTTGAAAAAATCAATACAAATTCTATCTACCTTATTCTGTGACCACAAACATATTTGTATCATTGTTTTTTTAATTCTTTAATTTGTAAATATAAAAACAGTGCTCTCTAGAAAAGCTTCAATGCTACTTTAGCTATAGATGGATTTTGTTTGATCTCCATCAAACACAAGTATCTATGTACAAATTTCTATCATTTTTATTTCATAAATGCATGAATTTTTATAATATCCAATTTTCCAAGAAATCAAGGAACAATATAATATGGTTTTATTCAATCCATTATATCTACTCATAAATTATTAATTTTTTGAGTGTAGACGTAACAGATGGAAGAACACATCACTTGTTATTCACCCTAATATATGAGAATATCACATTCCTCTCAACCAATAGATAAGCAACATCTTGGTCCACATATATATGCAGAGACATAATATCCTGATATTTATCTTAATGGAGGGTCTAGATATCATTCTGTTTATATGAGTGAAAAAATGTCTTGTTTTTTAAACTCAACTAATGACATGATCAGTAGTAAACATAACCACAATTATATTTTCTCATACTCAAGGAAAGTGTAGAAAAGGTATCATATTTGAATGATCACATAATAAGTATCTTCTCTAAATTATAGTAATTTAGAAATCCAAATATGAAACATACAAACCTATATACAGAAGAGAACGTTTATGGAACTCTATGTGGTATACATAGTGGGCCACACAGCTCATAAAATCCATTTTATCTCATGAGAATAATTCATATATCAATATAAAATATTACCCAATTAAAACCAAAAATTTCATCAAAACATAAAATAATCATTAAAGAATATCATAAATGGATAAATCAGATTCAAAATTTTAGAGTTTATTTATCATTATAGTTCACTCAATATTTTTCAGCAATAAGAAAGAATGAAAAAGGGGAAAATTTAATTTATATAAAATAGAAAATTTTGTTCTCTATAACGTATTTACAAATACTAAAAAAATACATAATATCTTATCAAAAAATATCATATATAATAAACTCTTAGATATGTCCTAAGATCATTGCATTTTTATGGTTTTTAAAAATATTACATCTTGATGTAATTTCTAAAACATCTATATGTGACCATCTAAAAAAACCCTCTCACTAAAATCCTTTAATGGGTAAAATATAAAAATAATTAAATTTTAATAATCATGAGATTTAGAATATTATTACTAATACACAGCTTTTGAATAACATATTCAAAAAAACAATTACTTCACAAAATCATATGTAACAATGTCAATAACATACATTATATATATAGAGATATTTATAAGTTCATTATCATCATCTTGGAATGGTTCCATTAAAACATTTTTTAGTGATATATTTTTGGTAATATAATGTGACTCTTTTAAATAATATACTTTACCAAAATATTAAAAATTCTTTTATAATATTATGCAATATTCACATTGAATTTTGATAAGTATAATTATTAATTTATTAAATTTTGATCATTTTTAGGTATAAAAAATCTCATCCTCCACAATTTAAAACAATTTTATCTAGACTATAATTATTAGAAATGTTTTTTTTTCATTTATAAAGTTACACTTATTAACTTTTAGTATAAATATTTAAAACATTTTTTGAGGACCATATGTCATATGAAAATTCATGTGTTTGGAGTAATATTATGAAAAGAAACACTTTTTGAATTAAAATAAATTGATCAGTAATGGAACAAATATTTATTATATTTTTAAAATGTTATTTGATAAAATACATTAAGATAGTTAAATTTTTTATACATGTATATTTTTTAAAATATTTTATAGAAACTGATGAATCCCAATCCCTATTTATTAGAACCATCATCAAATTTATTTTCATATCATGTATTGGATAATAAATAAATCTCATATCATATAATAAAAATTAAATAAGAATAAAAATATTAAGCACATACACCCTAGTATCCTAGAGTTGATGGTTACATTATTACATTGGCACTAGATACAAGTGACCACTTCCAAAAGGACCAAATTACTAAATTGTAATGGTAAACAAGATACATTCTTGAATCCCAAATTACATTTCAAAACATAAATTACAAAATATAATTTTATTTGTGAATACAGTTATCCTCTTTATCATATTACTACAAATCAATCATAAATACACTTCCGGGTATCCTAGGAAAAGGAAAAAAAGAAATGGGTGTGCTTAAATGATCAGTAAGTCTATGCATAAGACAGTGGCTAATAAGCCATAAATAATAATGAATGAATAGATGATGATAAAATAATTTCATATAAATAATAACATGATAAGTAATCATATCCACGTACACCATAACTATTCAACTAATTTCATGGAAATAAATAACTGATTGTATAATGTTAGAATACATATTGTAAGACATCTAAAACAAACCATCGAGGCCTCATATCAAGGAATCAAAAAAATGTGTAATTCCGTGACCAAATTCCCAATCTCGTTTTTCACATGAGACTTAGTAATTACTAAAAGATATATTTAATTCAAAAACCCACCCATAACATAATAATTACAATTCATTCATCACATGAATAAACAATATATCTTAATCAATATGACTTAGTAATCATTAAATATCCATATTGGAAGAACTAGTATACATAATGGAAATACTATCACCAAAATGATGAACATAAAATATTCATAAAAATATAATGTATGGTAACTTTGGAGTTTTTTCTTAGTAAATCATATGATTTTAAAAAGAATGTTGACATAAATGAACATTATTTTAAAATGTCATTTGAAATTTTTTTGATGAATATTCACTTTATAACCACTTATTTAAAATATAAAAATTTCCAAAATATTAAGAAAATTTTATGTTTGAAAATAACCTTATAATAATAAAAAATTAATCTTAAATTTATTAAGTTGTCATGATATTGGGAAATTCTATAAATTCCATATATGTAATTAAAATATTCCTTTTACACTTTTTTTAAAAAAATCAAATAGTATATTAATCATAAAATGATAAGAATATTTCCTTTAATTTTTTAAATTAAAACATGGGTAAAAATGTCCTTAATAAGTTACTATATAATAATTAAAAAAATTAATCGTTTTTAGTAAAATATGTACATGGAAGAAAAACATAATTTATTAAGAAGAAAAATAGAGTTTTTTCTTTAAAATATTATTTTAGAATCCTGAATACATAAGGGGTGTAAAATAAAAAAATGATTTTTAATATAGAAATAAATAGTTTAGAACGAAATATATCGTGTTTATTATATAATTATCATATAATTTCCACAGTGGAAACATAAACATAAAATATAATGAATGATGATGAGATTGTGAAATAAACCTTCACCACTTTAGAAACATTTGAATCATTATCCCCCTAAAATAAATAATTTCAAATACATATTTAAATACAATTAATATAGTTTTAAACATGATATGTCACGTAAAAATGGTATTATATAAACCACATGAATGAAATTAGCAGCATAACAATAAAATATGCCATAATTACTGGAAATTGAGATGAAATCCCTTAACTCATGAAAAATTCCTTTGAATGTTTTCAAAACTCATGTATAAAAAATAAATATTTATAAAAAATATATTAAGTAATAATAATAACATATATCATTCCATATAAGATTTTATTATAATATTTCATCACCCTTTTTAACATTTCTTTGTTAAAATTACTCTTTAAAACAATAATTGGTTTCATTTTTTGTATGTTTTGGTTTGCTAGTATCAATCGTTGTAATTTTTATCAAGGTTCTAGGATTAAATATAATTTTATCATGATATAAATATAATATATATTCATTATATATTCATTTATAATAATCAATTAAATTAATAGATTAAAAATGAATTACACCATCTATGGAGACAGAAGGTCGTACGTACGCATCAATGTTGTTTTAATTTTTTTATGGAGGGAATGAAAGAATGGTAAATAATAATTCCCCTTAAAATAATAAATATTATAAAATATAAATCATATATAATCACAAAATATATCCTTATTATGATCCATGTAAAAAAATGAAAAATGAATCACACCGCTTCATGGAGATGAAAGTCTACACATATGCACGCTTGACATTATCATTTTACAACACATGGGAATGTAAGAATGTAGATGTCATATTATAATTCATGAAGTGAAAATATTTATAAAATATCACACACACAGATATATATATATATATATATATATATCAAATCCATCATTATATCTAGTCGTGAGAGGCGGTAATGGGAAAATAATTACATCGGTTCATGAGGTGATAATCCTCTGTGCACACAATCGATGGTTTTGTTTCCATTTGATGTAAGAGGATATATATATATATATCGGTTATGAAATTGAAATAATAAAATATATTTAAATTTAATATACTAGGTTTATTAATCAATCATAGTTTAAGAATATTTTAATGAAGTAGAAGAAGAAATAAAACAAAAATGCATGGTTAAGAACTATAACACTTCTTTGGAAAACCTATTTAGGTTTATACCTAAAGCCTTCTTATGTATATTTAATGACAAAAATTGAGACCCTTGGTAGTTTTGAGGGATTTAAGTATGGGATTTTATTAGGTATTCTCTGGGTGAAAAGACACTTTAAGCGTGGATATGAGGGGAGAGATGGTTCCCATTTATAAGAGAGGAGTGACATTTTTGTAATTACCCAAAACTATTCAAAAACGGGAAGTCATTCTCATTACAAGATCCTAAAAAATGATAAATAATGTATTAGAGTGAATATAATGTCTAACAAAACCTTAAACACTATAAAAGAAACATTTTTAAATATGGTATTCCCTTAACCTCTATGATCACTCACTTTTTCTATTTTAGTTTTCAACACGGTAACTTGTTTTTCAGCTAGATATTGTAACATTTAATCATAAAAACAAAATAAGAATTATAAATTTTTTTTCATCCAATTATTACAAATTTAAAACCCAATTTATCAAATAAAAATACTATGTGTGTGGAAAAATAATTTTAACAGAAGCACATGTAACATGAAATCCCTTTTTTAACCTTAACAATTGTAATTAATTTTTATTGTTTTTACTATTTATTATTAAAAAAATTAAGTAGATATTTATAAATAAAATAAAATTTTATAATTAATTATTTGGAATAAATTTTAACAAATTTAGATCATATAAGTATAATATTTAAATTTAAAATTAAACCCACAAATGTGGTGAAAATTTGGTTTTCCAAAAAAATGTTTTCTTAGGCATAAAAAAGATTTCTATCAAAATTTATCATAAAACTAATTTCAATATTATAAATTAGATTAATCATAAAATACATAAACTAGTTTTTCATTTAAATCAATTTTAAAACCCAATTTAATTGTGTGAAATTTTTAAATGAAAATAATTTTTTAATAATAATCATTATTTCCATTATTTATCAAAAAATTAATTATTTAAGAATCATAAAAAAATTTAACACTATTATAATATTGTAATGTTTATTTCAAAAATTAATTTCATTTTTTGAATATATTTTTCAAAATTTAGAATAAATAATTTTAAAATAAGTGTGAAAATGTGATGAAACCACTTTATAGAAAAATCAAGTTTTTCAGAAAAAAAAAATTTCCTTTACATTTGTTTGCTTTTTATTTTCACTGATAATCAATTGATAAAAAATGAATTTATTTTATGCATGTTTTAGCAATATAATTTTCATAATTTTATTATTCATATTAAGAACATTCAATTTAACAGCTTGGATATATTGGTATATAATATTACTATTCATTTTGACTCGGGGTTCTGTATATCACAAGTTATTGATAAGATTAGATATATTAAAAAATTTCATTATAAAACCTTTGGGTATTTTATTATAACTTCCTAAAATATAATTTTTCCATTGAAATTCCATTTAGTGGATACAAAAAAATATGGAATCTCTACCTCATTACATCATTGGGTTCCCACATAACTTCTTGGAATTTCTAATTCATCTAGAGTACTTTAACAGGAAGAGTAGTCATGTTTCATAGCACATTATCTTTATGATCCAAGATTTATACTAGTTGTTCTTCATTTTAATTTTTTTTCTAACTATACGACCTCTATGCTCAGTACATGTTATGTATTAGGTTTGTAATTATTAAAGATACATTCATGAAACCCATCATGATCATCATAGGGGTTCTATTTAAGTGTCAAATGATAAGATACTATCCCTACACGATCAAGAATATTGAGCAGGGAAATATACCAAGGGATTAGATTTTATTTATTCCAGAATCTCATAACCTTTTTCCATGGATAAATATATAGAAAAAAAATCTCAACAACTTTGAATATGAGATCTCATCGATGATTATCAGTATAACTATTATGTCGACTCAGAGCTTCCTTGATGTGTTATTGATTTTTTATGAATATCTCCACCATTTCCTCAGCTAACTAAAGTGCCAATGACTTTATTTCATTAACAATATCCTAGAACATTGAAGTTCTATACTTATTTCCCTAAAAGGCATTCAAAAGGTTCAATATGAATTATTTTTTGAAATCTATTATTGATAGAATACTCTATTAGAGGATGGTTTTGATATAAAAAAAATTAAAATCCATAGAAAGATATTAACATAACCTATAGGGTTTTAATGAAATTCTCAGATTAAACATGTGTCTGAGGATGGTATAAATTACTAAAACATTACTCAGTATCTAGAGAATACTAATGAATTTTTTAGAAATTTTAGGGAAACCATAGATTCTGATCAGATAAAATAGAAATTGATAATCCACACTCTCTTACCACTCCCTGAATATATATTTGGAAAAATTATCCATTTATATATATTGTCTGATAGAAATGAATTGTTTGTAATTCATAATGAAATCGACTATAACCCAAATTTCATTATGGAATTTTAATGTTTTGGGGTGTCCAATGAAAATATCTATTATATTTTATTTTAATTTCCATTATGGTATAGGTAATAGTTGTAACACACTATTAGATTTTATTCTCTCCACATTAACTTTTGTAAATATCAAGAAGTGAGATACATACTCTACAATATATTTTATCATGTTTTCTCTTTTGAAAAATTATTTCAAATCTCTATACAACTTCATGCTTCAAGGATGAATAGATAATGATAAAATATGAGCCTCATACAATATATAGTTCATTAAATATGTTATGGAAGGAACAAAAATATGGTTCCTGAATATTATCATCACAAAAAAATCAAGTAAGAACCTAGGGTCATTTCTTAAATTCGTTTGTAGCTCTATATATTCATACTATGCCACCTTAATCTTCTCTTGGATAGATAGTTAATCATTAATTTAAGAAATAAATGATTTCCCACAATCATTAAATATTATTATATTCATCCATTAAAAACCAGGAAATATTAGATGTTTTTTAACTCTCATAATGGATAAGCTATCATGATCATTTTGACTCAAATCATATAAAACTTTGTTCCCTTTACCAGGGTGGTAACGAATTGAGCAGTCATATATATTTAATCATATCCAACAATATTATTTGGAACATATTAAAATAATTTTCAATAAATATACACTATATTCTTTTATAATAAGTATATATAACACAAATTTCTCCATAAGGATAATGCTTCCATATCTTTAATGATTTACCAAAGCTAACTCCAATTCACTGGTCTGGTAATATTTCTCAAAAACATTCAATTTTTGTGAGGAATAATCCATAAATATATAATTATACATTATTAATAATTCTAGTACCTTAATTCATTCATCACTATCTATATCATAAACCCTTTTTTACAATAGGGAAGTGTATTTAATGTCATACTAGAAAACCTTCATTTCAGCTCTTTGAATCTCTTTTCACATTTATATTTCCATGAAAGCTTAACAAACTTCTGAGTAAACTTTTATTGTGGATTAGATAGTCATGAGACTTCTCTAAAAAATAAGTGGTAGTATCTAGACAATCTATAAAAATATAGATCTCAATTATTGGGGTGGGTTTTGGTTTTTTCAATGTAACTTCTATCTTTCTAGAATCCACCGATATACCCTCACATGAGATTACATGACCTAGGAATAAAACTTTATAAATAAAAAATTCACACTTGAAAAATTTAGAATATAAATTATCCTTCCTTAGCATCGTCATCATAATTCTAAAATGTTCTCCATAATGTTCCCTTCTCTTTGAATATATAAAATATCTTCTATATAAACTACTACAAACTAACCAAGGTAATATATAATGACACTATTATTTAATTACATTAAAATATCTAGATAATTCTTAACTCGAAATGGAATTAATATAAATTCATAATTACTATACCTCATATGGAAGGCTTTCTTGGGGTTAACCTAATTCTTAATCCCAAGCTGATGATATCTAGACTGAATATCAAACATGAGAAAATATAGATCTCCTTATAAATGATCAAATATATCATCTATATAGGGTATAAGATACTATTTATTAATTATCTTATTGTTAAGTTCCAAATAATCAATGAAATGATACACTGAACCATATTTTTCTTAACAAAAGGAACAGGTTCACCCAATCGAGAGGCACTAGGCATAATGAATTCATTATCATGATTCTTCTAGAGTTTCTTATTTAATTACAGTAATTTAATAAAGGATTTTTATATGGGCTCATTGATGTATGAATAAAAATAGGAATGCACTAAATTGAAAATTCATATTCACGATTTAGGGATTTACTAGACAAGTGTTTAGAAAAAACATTAATATATTCCAAAAAATAATAAAAATTAAAATGTTTAGTTTTTCAAAAATATTTCCAATAAATATTCCCTATTAATAGGAAGAAAAAACACATAGGATGGAATTCATTTCCATTGGGTGTTTAGGTTCAACCATGTAATGATAGATGATTGATGGTTGATTTGGAATATAAAATGTAACATCCCTTCATCAAAACATAATATGATCTCTATACTTGGATATAAAATATATACCTAAAATTATATTAATTTTAACTAGAGTCGGAATAACAAGATTCACAAGAATAAATTTCCAAAAAACATCTATCTAAGCTGAGTTATATACATTATATGTGGTCATTCTCTCATTAGGTTTTTTCACCGCCAACTCAATATGTAATCTTTGCGTTTGTGATGTGATTCCCTTATAAAATTATTCAGATATAAAACAGTGGGTATAGCTAGAATCTAATAAAAAAATTTCAATCATGGAGTGGATGATAAGTGTACCTTCACCACATTTCTAAGAACATATACATCTATTATAGAAATCTCATATTCTTAGACATATCCCCTTGGGTTCTTTTTCTGTATTTTCACTTGATGTTTGGGTTATTGGTGGGAATAGTTCCCCATATCCTTATATATAAATCATTGTACATGAGTGGATTCTACCATACCCATGAATTAATGATAATGATTTCCTTTTTCACCACACTTGAAGAAAACTCATTTTCATTTTAGGTACATATAATGATGTTTATTTCCATAATTATCACCTATTTGAATGTTATACTTTATCATCCTCCATGTATCCTATTTTTATGTTATCCTCTTCTTCTATTACTTACCTTAAAATCTATAACCCATGTATAATTTTTCATTGTCTTGATAACACATGATACTTTATCCTAATATTATGATAATGTTTAAGAGAATAGTTCCCTCTAGTGGATTTTCAAAAACACATTGAATAAATGGTTAATCATGCTCTTTGGATTATGAATTTTTTCCAAAGTATGCCTTGATAGCCTAGAAAAATTAGCTCCATACATAAAAATATTTTCTTATAACATTTTTATCAGATACATGAATTTTCTCTCTATATATACTCATTTTATCCACGGAAAATATTATCCCCAGAAATGTTCCATAAAATTCTTCAATTCCATGATTTTTATTTCCTAACCATATATAGTGTTTTGAATAAATTTCCAACAATGATCCAAATCCCCTAAGAGATGATAAACTTCTATGAAAACTTTACACCTTTCATTACATTCCAATGTGAGAAATATATTCTCCATGGAAATTATCCATTATTATGATATAAATGAATTTATAGTCTCATTGAATGATGAAGGTTTCTGACTGGTGATTCTTTCCAACATTGTTAAAACACTTTTTGGATCAGTACGATACTCTATAAATGGAATTTTACTGGGTATAACCTAAGTCATCTACCCTAATAAAGTTATTATTTGTTCAGCTCCAGCTGTAACTTCATATCCATCTTCAATATCCTTCCTAGGAGGTAAATATCATTGAGAACTATGTGAATTGATAAAATTTCTATTCATTCAATTAGGTTTCATTTTTTAAAAATGTAATACACTACATTAATTCATAACATTAAGAATAAAAATTTAAAATTTCAAAACTAGTGGAACACTTATTATAAATTAAAAAATTTATGCATAATCAATCTCAAGATCCTAAAGATATTTCATTAGAAATATTAAAAAATCATAAAAATATTTTCAAGTAATTCATAATTTTTTTCAATGAAAATGTGAATCGACCTAAGCATATCCCCCGAGTGTGTCATATCAAGTCCTTTGTAAAGGAAAAATCATCTTGCACTAGAATAATGGAAAATTTATGTGTTAACCAAATCTTTACTTGGTTATTACCCCTAAATTATTCTGTTCCAAAAAACAAATCCAATTTTAGTATCCACATATTTATTTATTTCATGGAAAACCATATAATATCTATATTAACAAAACATTAGGATTTTATTCCATACTTATTATTTATCATCAAAGTCCGTCTTAAGGGCTGTATTCCATTATATATGTTTTCCAAATTATTTTTCCAAATTTTTCTACAAAAAATTTTCTAATACCGAATTTTTTGAGACTAACCATATTAACCAAGATTCAATGGTTACATTAATACATTGGCACTAGATATTAACAATAAAATCCTAAATGAATGAATAGTTTAGTAGCCATAGTAAACTAGACACACACTTGAATCCCCATTTAAATTTGAAAACATAAAATAAAATATTTTATATTCATTGAGAACACAATTATTACTTTAATCGCATCCCTCCATATGAAAAAACACTCTACCATAATAGGAAAAATAAACATAACAAAGGGGTGAGCTCAGATTCTAAGTAAGGGTATGAGTAGAACATAAGCTAATAAGGAATGAGTAATATATAAAGAATAAATGATGATTCAATTATTCCATATACATAATTTCATGAGATAGAAACTTAAACAATGAGATAATTACCAGTAAAATAATCACATGGACATAAATTATTGATTTCATAATGATGGAATGCAAAATTTGGACATCTAAAACTTATCATCGATGCCTCATGCCTCATGCCTAGACAGATTTCATAATTGTTTATGACCTTATCCAAATAACCAATTCAGTTTGTATTATAAGACATACTGATGCATTGAGGGGATGTATAATTCTAGGCCTAACCTAAGACTTAACAAGTCAAATGCATTCATTGTATAAATAAATACATCTTAATCAATATGATATAATAATAAATAAATGAATGTATTGGAAGAAATAAAATAAAAAATATCAATCCTCTCCGCAAAAAATATGAATGTAAGCCATACATAAAAATATGGATGATTTTATATTTGTAATATTTCTAAATAAATAATAATATTCAATAAAGGATGTTAACATGGATGGAAATTCAATCAAAAGTTCAATAAAAAATTTCTTATAGAATGTAACAAATTTTAACTTTGAAATCACTCTTTTAAAATCTAGAAATTTACCAGATATTAATGAAAAAATTTTATTAGAAAATTAAAATTAAAATTTTTAAATAAATATTCTAATAAATGAGTGAACATGATTTTAGTAAATTCCAACCATTCTGTATAAGTAAAAAAATCATTTCTTTCAAACTTTTGTAAAAAAGTAAATAAGTACCTCATTCAGAAAATCAAAAGAAGATTCCTTTTATGAAATATTATAAAAATAAAAACATAGTTCAAAATATATTTAATAACTCCCTGGATAATATTAGAAATATTTTCTAAAACATTTTAAGAAAAAATATGGAAATAAAAGAAAACATTCTCAACTAATAATAAAAAACTGAAATTTCTTTAATATTTTTTTTGTATATTGAGTATTTGAAGAGTGGAAAATGAAACAAAAAATTTTAATTTACATAAATAGTCATATGATAATATAATATATTTTATTTAACATTAAATTATCAAATAATTTCCATAGGGGATACTTAAACATAAAAAATCACAAATAATTATGAGATTGTGAAATAAACCATTACCACTTTGGTAAAATTTGAACCATAATCCGCATGAAATATGTAAATTCAAATGAATCTATAAACACCATGAAGTAAAATAGAATAATTATATACATCACATGAAATAAATTATGTGCATAATAGTAAAAGTTTTGTCAACGAATGGAAATTGAGATGAAATCCTATACCCCATGTTCTACTTCCTTCAAACGTGTTTAAACCTACTATATAATAAATATATAATTATTATACATATATTAAATGACCATAGTATTCTATATAATACCATATATTATATACTTATAATCTTTTATTACCCATTTATTAAAAATTATTTTAATAAAATAACCATTTTGGGGAAAAACTACTTCATTATGAAAGTATGTATTGGTTTAGTAATTTCTATCTTTATACATTGATCATGGTTACAGGATATTAATAATGTAAATTGTAATGACCCAATTTTATATAAATGAAAATTTACTTTCTTATAATCACATGAAATCACAATATAATGAACTACTAAGTGCGATGTGACCTTTATACAAATTGTTTTCACTTCTGTGGTTGTAATGTTGAAAATCTAACATACATGGTTGTGTTCAAGATGTTTTTTGGAGTATAATAAAACAATATTAATTTTTGGTGAATAGGAACCTACCCTTATGAATAGTATCTTACCCTTATAAATAGTATTATATCATTATTAATATTAACCTCACATGTGATATTATATATGTAGGATTTAAGTGAAAGCATTATGTACATATGTTTTAGAGTAAGTAAACAAATGTTTTAAAAACTATATATTCAAAATAAAATTTGATTTTAATTGAAAATAAAATAAATAATATTTATAAAATTATTTTTTAAAAATGGAATTCATTTTTTGATTCTACACGTCAAAAAATGGTTCAGGTGAATTTATGGGACTTTTCGGAAATAGTTGATTTTTTTATGAATAATGAAAAACCATAATTTTCAAAATAAGCTAAATAAGATAATTATACTGTCATGCATGATGTTTTTTTTGATGTAAGCCCAATTGGTTTGGGTTTATGTTATAAAATTACTATTCGTGGTCATGGAAGAGTCACTATTCCTTTTCTGCTGGGCAAATAATAAATTATTGAATTTTATATTGAGAAATATCCTCTCCGCTCCACTATAAATACCACACTTAACACCCACATTTCCTCACACCTCTAAAAATTCATGAGCTGTCTAAAATCTTCCCAAAATACTTTCCTAGCCTCTCCCCCACATCCAAGAGCTTTTGGTCTCATCAGAAGTCCAATCTTAGCTTGCTTAAGGATGATCTCAAGAAGAGGATTCAAGAGGTAATTCCTCTCTCTATTTTCATTCTTTTTTCCATTAATTTTTTTTCTTTTCTTCTCTTATACTCAGATTATATTTTCCAAATTTCATGATAACATCATTATTATTGATATAGTGTTATTATATCACGTTAATGGAATATAACCCTTTATACTCCATCCTCCCTCTGTTAATAAAATGAAATCTTTTACCATGATATGTTTATTTACCTAAATCATGGGCGATGCACTTTTTTCCTTCATATACTTCAAGGATGACAATAAAACCATAAAATGGTGGAAAAAACTGTAAATTGTATTTCTTATCATCATTTATGTTCAAGAACTAACTAATTTACAAGTCACTAAGCGATAAAATTATACATGTTCATTGTGATCTAAAACTGCCCAAATTAACCCAAACAATCATCATTTAATTATTATATAATGATTAATCGAAATGGAATATAATAAAATTAAATATATGAAAATTTAACCTTCTTTAATATCATTAATAACATGAAATATCAGTTCTATATGTTTATCCATGTTCTACACAAAATTTCATTTATGAATACAAGTGAACCTCTCAAGAAAACCATAAAAAACATTACTGAACAATGTTTTTTCAAATTCTATAACTCATCCAAAGGCACATAAAATAACATAATGAAACCATAATGAACCATATTAATGTACAAAAGGTTATATAATTTTCATCTGATGAATATAATGTGGTTATACAGGACATTAAATTGAAAAAATATTTTGGATACTAGGTAAGGGGAAAATTCATCAACACAAATTTCTTTCTTCGGGTTCTCCCTCTATCACTCCATATTTGATATGGTTACTAAATAATTTTTTTTTCATCAAGGTATTTTCTTTTGGGGGATATACATGTTTTCCAAAGGAGTTTCTGTCAAACAAAATGTTTTCCAAAATAACTCTTCTTTCAAGAACACACCTTTAATTTTCACTCAAGGTAAATGGTTATTGTATAAAGTAGGTTATTCCCACTTTCTCTTGGGTACCCAATGCTTATGAATATGTTATTATGAAATGAGACTCATTTATTTCCATGGGATTTATTATTTATATATGTTCATTATGTCCTTCATTATAATTATAGAGTTATGATGTCACATTTGCGCTCGGAATTATAAAGCGCAATATGAATGTTTCAATGTGATCGGTGCACCTAGAATTATAATGTACTTCAATTCATTGGGTAAAGTGATGAATCTCATGAGTTAATGTGAAATGATGTGTGAACAATATTCTAGTTTTTTTCACAAGTATGTGTGGTAGTTAACTACTAAGACATGCAATTTCATTTTTATGCAATTCCACATTTCGGGTCTCTTATTAATGTTTCCTATCATGTTCATGATTCATTGCCTATGTTATGGCTATGTCCACCAATTTTTATATTTTTCTTATATATCCTATTTATTGGTATTTTGTCACTCCTTTTTATCTATATCCTCATTTTACTACATGTACTAAGGAGATGTCATGATCCAATGAGATGTTAGAGAAGAAGAAATAAAATAAATTTTTATTCTTGATGTTGTAATTGTTATGGATGGTCCTAGTTTGCCCAAGACACTAAAACTTTTGATACTCTTTATGTAATACTATTATGTATTCATATCTTTAAAAATAAGTAATAATGATTTAATAAAATTCTAGGTCTCTATAGTTGGTATTAGAGGAAAGGTTTAGTTATTTTGGGAATTAGGATTAGTGAACCCTAGAGAAATCATCTAGTATGAGACTATGTAAAAAAATGCACACAAGAAGCTTTACATAGGGTTCCCAAATGTTATTATTTTAGTGAAAATTGTAAAAATTAATATTTTATTCATGAATTGTTGAATTTTTTTCTATTCTAACATTATCTATTTTAGAAAATGGTGGGAACCAGGAAAAATCAAGCCAACAACTCTTGCGAGGGACAATGCAACGATTGCCTGAACGACATCCCAATCGATTTGGGGGGTGGAGTTAAAAATGTCATGAATATTCATACCCAAATATCTTATGTTATTAACAATAACTATAATAATGTGTAATTTCCTCTTTCACTAAAGAGGAAACAACTAGCTATAGATTGTTTTTTGTGAAAACGACCACTGGCGTTTAGTGGATCTTCGGATCAACTAGTTTTGGAACAGTGGGTCAACTACATGGAGAAAGTCTTTTCTTTGACTCATTTTTCAGATACAGATAAGGTGAATCTAGTTGTTTATCATTTAGATGGAGAGGTCGGTCAATGGTGGGATTTGATTAAGAACACCAAGCCAAGAGAAAAAATTTAAGATATGGAATGGGAAGACATTAAGATAATGTTTTTTAACACGTATTTCACAAGAACTCTTTGAAAGGAGATGGAGAGAGAATTCATCGAGGTCAAAAAAAGAATAATAATATATTATAAAGTATGAGGAAAATTCCAGAAGTTTTTCAAGGTACGATTTGGGTTTTGTTATCAAAAATGACATTAAAATTGATTGATTATTTATTGGATTAAAACCACACCTTTGAAATGTTATTGCAATTCGAGGCTTTGGGTGTTATGAATAAGTTGTTCGATTTTCTTAGAAAGTGGAGATGGATTTTGGAGAATTGTCCCAAGGTATGGTTGATATGAAATGAGCGATGGAGTTTCAAGTTGGGGGATTTAATGAAAAAGGTGGGAAGAAAACTCAACAACCCACATGACAAAAATGTGGGAAGATGCATCATGGGAACTGCCTCAAAGGTTTGGGGAAATGATTCAAGTGTGGGAATGAATGACACCATTCACAAGATTATTGAAAAGACATGTGAAGGAAGGAGAATATAGCCGAAGAAATCAGAGAACCACCCATGGTTCAATACTACAACTGTAGGGAGCAAGGGCAATATGCAAGCCAGTGCACTAAACCTCGAGTTCCCAAGGGTAATCAGCATTCGAAGCCACCAAATCCAAAGGAAAAAGGGAAGGATTATTCCATCACTACTGTGGAAGTGGAGCAAGATAATGAAGTTTTACAAGGTACACATCCTATTAAATCAATAATGGAAAACGTCTTATTTTATTCTGGTTATACACAATCCGTTATATCTTGAATGTTTTCTAGAACTGTAGAATAGAAGCCCCGAAACAATGAAGTAGATATATCTATAAAAACACTAGGTGGTGAAATCACTGCAATCCAAGTGTTTGACTCTTCTCCTATTGGTGTATGTGTGAATATTTGTCCTGTGAATCTCGTAATACTTCCCTTTGTGGTATTCGATACTATAATGGGAATGGATTGTCTCTTATTACAAAGAGCACATATCAACTATCGGGAAAATGAAATATATTTTCATATTCCAAACCATCCCATGCTCCTCTACAAATTCAAGGAATATCATGAATCTCCTTTAAAAAAATCCTTTAATCATATGGGTGTTGATTCCCTCTAAAAACTTTTACCTCTCCCAAAATGGTTGAGTCAAAGGATAGTACCAACCTTGTAGAAATTCCCATCATTTGCGAATATAGTGATATATTTTCTGAAGAGTTACCTAGACCTCCCCCGGATTGTGAGGTCGAGTTATCAATAGAACTCATACCCGGAGCTACTCATATCTCAAAGTGTCCCTATAGGATGGCTCCTATATAAGTAGAGATGTTAAATAAGTATCTATAAGATCATATGGGAAAAGGGTGTATATTCCATAGTGCATCACCTTGGGGTGATCCAATACTCTTTGTGAAGAAGATGGATTGAACAATGAGGTTGCATATCAATTATAGGGAATTCAACAAGATCACCATAAAAAACAAGTATCTTCTTCCAAGTATTGATGACTTGTTCGATAAGTTAAGAGGAGATAAATACTTCTCAAAGGTGGATCATCATTCTGGGTATCATCAGCTAAAGGTAAATAAGGATGATATTTAGAATACTACCTTCCGTACAAGGTATGTGCACTATGATTTTTTTGTAATTCCCTTAGGACTTACTAATGCCTCTGTAATATTCATGGATTTGATGAATAATGTATTTATACATTACTTAGACAAATTTTTTGAAGTGTTTATTAATGATATTCTCATCTACTCCAAGAGTAAGGAGAAACATGAAGGAAATCTAAAACTTGTGTTGGAAACATTGAGAAATGATAAGTTATATGCCAAATTCAGTAAGTGTGACTTTTGGATGAAGCAAGTCACGTTCTTGGGACATGTGATCACAAGTGAGGGAATTTCTATTGACCCTTCAAAAACAAAGGTGACTGAAGAATATCCCATTCCCTCTAGTGTCATATAAATCTATTTTATTCTTGGATTAGCTGGTTTCTACTGAAATTTTGGGAGAAAATTCTCACGATTGTCAAGGCTGCCAACTAAGTTAACAAGTAAATGGGTAATGTATGAATCGACTGAAGAATTCGAGGGAATATTCAAGGAGAAAAAGAGAAGGATGATCAGTACACCTATGCTCAAACTACTGAAATCTGGAGAAAGTTTTTTTTATATATAGTCATGATTCATAGAAAGGATTGGGTTGAGTGATCATGAAAAATGATAATGTGATAGCCAACGCCTCATAGTATTTGAAGGTCCATGAGAACAACTACCCAACACATGACTAGAGATGGAAGTTGTGATTTTTTCCATGAAAATATACAAACACTAACTTTATTCTTAAAAGTATGACATATACATTGACCACAAGGGGCTAATGTATATATTCACACCAATGGAGCTCAAAATTCGTCAAAAGAGATGGTTAGAGCTAACCATGGAATATGATTGCTCTATTCAATATCATCCTTGAAAGGTTTACAAGGTAACTGATGTTCTAAGAGGAAAAGAACCTCCAACTCTATCCATGTCATGGATTGAGAAAGACCCTATCTTCTTGGACATACAAAGGATGGGTTTGGAAAACATAAGGGCATGGGGTACATACTACCTATCCAAATGATTCCACAACCATCTATACAAGAGAGGATTATGGAAGCACAAAGGCATGATGTAGAGATACCAAAGTGGGTGAGTGCAGTAAAGGATGAGAAGATGCAAGAGTTCCATATCGACAATGATGGCGTGATTCAGTTTGTAACGCGGCTTTTGTTGCCTTCATCACCCGAGATGAAGAAGGATTTATTGTAAAATGCAAATAGCTAAAAATTATCTATCAATACTGGGAGTACCAAGATGTACTGTGATATCTATGAACACTTCTGGTTGGATAACATGAAGTAGATGATTGAGGAATATATATCATGGTTCTTGGTATTTCACCAAGTTAAAGAAGAGTGACAAATATCCAAAGGGATGATGCAACCATTTCCTATACCCATGTGGAAATGGGATAATGTCACTATGGACTTTGTCATGGGTCTCCTGAAGACGTCAAAGGGAAATAATGCTATATATGTTTGTGTTGACCGACTCACCAAGAATTCCAATTTTATCTCTATTTCAGAAGACCTCTAACTTGAAAAACTTGAAAATATATATATGAAGGAAGTTGTGAGACTACATGGTGTTCCAATCTCAATTTTCTCTGACTGTGATAGAAGGTTCACATCTAAATTTTAGAGGTTTATTCAACATATTTTGATTACTGAATTAAATTTTAGCATGGCCTATCACCCCCAAACTTATGGCCAATTTGAATAGACTATTTAGATGCTTGAAGATATGATAAGAGCCTTCTCTAGAGAATTGAAAGGTTGATGGGATCAGAATATCCTATTAATTGAGTTATCATACAAGAATACCTTCCACTCATGTATTCATATGGATCCATCTGAAGCTCTGTATGGAAAGCGATGTAGAACTCCAACCGGTTGGGATGAAGTTTTAGAAAGAAAGATACTTGGACCCGATCTTGTGCAAGAGATGTAAGAGAAGGTTCAAGACATTTAGAGACACATCAAAGCATTTTAGCATCAGAAAAAGGGCTACGCTAAAAATCTTCTAAGGGACTTGGAGTTTGACATTGGTGAAAAAGTCTTTATTCGAATATCACCATTGATGGGAGTCCTGCGATTTGGAAAGAAAGTGAAGATAATCCCAAGGTACATTGGAACCTTTGAGATCACTGACCACATACGAGCTATTTACTATCGGCTTGAACTTCCACCGAATATGGATCGAGTTCATGATAAGTTTCACATATCACTTATGAGGATGTACATACCTAATCCTCACATGTACTGAACTAAGTGGTGGTGCAGTTGGAAGATGATCTCCCTTTTGAGGAGAAGACAGTGAAGATTCTGGACTGAAGAGATAAGTTTCTTTGCAACATGAAAACCCACCTTGTCAAAGTGTTGTGTAGGAACGATAAGTTTGAAGAAGCTACTCAGGAACCAGAGGTGGCAATGAAGGAGAAGTACACTAACTTGTTCATGAAAAATGAAATTTTGAGGCCAAAAGTTTATAAGGGGGAAGAATGTAACGACCCAATGTTTTATAAATGGAAATTTCCTTTCTTATAATCACTTGAAATCAAAAAATAATGAACTATTAAATTATATATGACCTTTAAACATTATTTTTTCACTTCTATGTTTGGAATTTCAAAAATATGACATAAACAGTTTTGTTCAGGAAGATTTATGGAGTCTAATAGAACAAACATAATTTTTGGTGAATAGTTACACACACTTATGAATAATAACCTACCATTATGAATAGTAATATACCATTATGAATAGTTACGTCACCATTGAAAGTATATATTTCAGATTTAAGTGTAATAATGATGTACATTTGTTTTGGAATAAGTAAACAAATGTTTTTAAAACAGTATTTTTCAAATAAATTATGATTTTAATTAAAAATCAAATTAATCATATTTATTAAATAAATTTTGAATAATGGAATTCATTTTTGTATTCTACACATCGAAAAAAAGTTGGAATAATTTTTGGGTTTTTTCTGAAATACTTGAATTTTTGATGAATAGTGAAAAACCATAATTGACAAAATAAGCTAAATAAGCTAATTATAGAGTCATTCATAATGTTCTATTGATGTAAGACCAATTGGTTTTGGTTAACATGAATCAATTACTATTCATGGTCATGGGGGACTCACTATTATTTTTATTATGTAGAAATAATAAATTAATGAATTTTATATTAAAAAATCCCCTCTTCCCTCCACTATAAATAACTCCCATCACACCCTCATTTCCTCACACCTATAAAGCTTCAATCCTTGTATAAAATATTCTCAAATATCTTCCCTATCGCATACACCACGTCTCTGATCTTATGGTCTCAACAAAAGACCAAGAATAGCTTCTTTAAGGAGGATCTCAAGAGGAGGATTCAAGAGGCAATTCCTCTATCTTTTTTATTTCTTTTTTTTTCTTTCAAATTTATTTTCTTTTCTTCTCTTATCCTCATATTATCTTATCTAAATTTCATGATAACTACAATATTATTGATATAATGGTATTATATCAAATTAAGGTAGGATTAATCATTTTAATTCTTCCTCCCTCTCTTTGTTAATAAAATGAAATCGTTGCCCATGATGTGTTAATTTACCTAAATCTTGGGCGATGTACTTCGTTTTCCCTTCATATCCTTAAATTCCAACAATAAAACCATAAAATGGTTTAAAAAATAATGTAATGCTTATTTCCTATCCCCTTTTATGTTCTATAACTAAATTATTTACATGAGACTAAGCGATACAATAAAACAAGTTCTTTGTGATGGAAAAAACACCCAAATTAACACAAACATTCATCATTTATTTATTATCTAATGATTTATCCACATGGTATATAATATAATTAATTATAAGAAAATTAAAACATCTTGAATTTAATTGATAACATGATATATAAATCTATATGTTTATCCATGATCTACATGAACTTTCATTCATGAATACAAGTAAACCTCTCTAGAAAACCATAAAAACAAACATTACCGAAAATTAGTTTTTTAAACTCTATAACTCATAAAAAACCATAAAATAACTTAATGAAAACATAATGAACCATATTCATGTAAACAAGGTTCTATAATTTTCAATTAATGAATATAATGTGGTTATACAGTACATTAAAGTGTAGAAATCATTCAGATACAAGGTAAGGGGAAAATTCTTCAATGCAACTTTCTTTCATTGGGTTCTCCCTCGTTCACTCCATTTTTAATATGGTTTCCCCTTAATTATCATTTTTTCATCATTAAAATTCTTTTTTTGGGATATAAATGTTTTCTAATAGAGTTTAAAAAAAAAATTCCAAAGAACTCTTCTTTCAAGAAAAAACCTTTTATTTTCACAAAAGGTTGATGGTTATTGTATCAAGTATGTTATTTCCACTTTCTCTTGGGTAACCAAATCATATGAATGTGTTATTATGAAATTAATATCAATAAATTAAATGGGGTTTTTATGTTTATATATCCTCATTGTGGAATGCATGATAATTTTAATGTTATGATGTGAATGGTGCAACCATAATTATATAGCGCAATATGAGTGTTTCAATGTGACTGGTGTGGCTGGAATTATACAGCTCCCTAATGTATTGTGTAAAGTAAGGAATATCACAAGTTAATGTGAAATGATGTGTGAACAAGATGATATCTTTTTTTCACATGTATGTGTGATAGTTATCCACTAATACATGATATTTCATTATTATTCATTGCCACATTTCAAGTCTCTTATTAATGTTTCCTCTCTTGTTCATTATTCACTGTCTATTTTATGGCTATGCTCACCCATTTTTATATTGTTCCTATCTATCCTCTTAATGGGATTTTATCTCACACCTTTTGTTGTATATCCTTAAGTGACTACATTTTCTAAGGAGAGGTCAAGTGAAAATAAAAATATAGAGAAGAAGGAATTAAATAAATGTTTATTCTTGAAGTTATAATTATTATGTATGGTCTTAGTTTTCGCAAGACACTAAACCTTTGGATCCTCTATGTGTAATACTATTATGTTATTTGTCTTTAAAATTATGTAATAGTAATATAATAAAATAATGAGTCATTATATTAATCATGATCTCAATATCATATATATTCTTTATACAGTTATTTATTGTTATCCATAGAATTTTTGAGATGTAAGAATAAATTACACCATTCATAGAGATGGTAGGATGTACGTATGCATGAACACGGTTTTCATTTTTCAATGGATGGATCAAAAAAAGGTTAACAATAATTCAAATTTAAAGAATAATTATTATATAAAAAAATATATTAATATTACGCATTTTTATTACCATCTATGTAATAATAAATTAAAAAATGTATAACATCAATTCATGGAGGCGATAGTCCGCATGCACGCATGAGTGAAGTTATCATTTTCCAACAGAATTGAAGGTAAGAAGGTATATTTGGTATTATAATTAAAGAAGTATAATTATGTCATAAATAATATATATATATATATATACATACATTAAATCCATAATTATATCCATATATGAGAGGTGGTGATGGAAAATTAATTACATCGGATCGCGAGGCGGTAGTTTAGCATACACATGATCAACAGTTTCATTTACCATTTGAAGAAATAGGAGATAGATATACATCATTACATGAACATAATAACATCTAAGTATATTGGAGATAAAATATTTATTATTTATACATATTTAAATAAAATTTTAATGAGGTATAAGAAGAAATAAAATGATAATGCATGGTTAGGAACTATACCTCTTCCTCACACAAACTGTTTAGGTTTATACCTAAAGCCTTCCCTAGATTATTTTTTGGTAAAAAATACTCTATTTAATGGGGAGGTATGTAAGTGAGTTATTTGATTATTTATTTATTTTTTAAAAATATCTTTATGTTTATAGAGGTGGGGATAGGGGAATATCTTTTAACCGTGAGAATGAGTGACATTTTTATACACACCCAAAACTATTCAATAATGGAAAGTCACTCTCAATCCAAGTGAATAAAAAACTGATAAATAATTGTGATTATGGAAGATAAGGTTTATTAAAAACATTCTAACTGAAGAATAATATTATTTAAAATTATTTATTTGAATAACCATTAAGGTTACTCACTTGTAGCATTTTTGTTTCCACTATGGTAACTAGTTTTTTTACCGAGAAAATTTATTCTTTAAGCATAAAATTAAAAAGGAAATTGTTATATAATTTGACTCATAGATTTGAAATATGATATTAAATTTATCAAATGAAAATCCTATATGTGTGGAAAAATAATTATAACACAAACACATGTAATGTGAAAAACACTATTTTAATCTTAATGGCGATAATTAATTTTTACTGTCATTACTGTTCATTATGATAAAAAATAATTTTACATTATTAGATAATATTAATTTTACTGATTCTTAATATGAATCCCTTTTTATAATATTCAGTACATATAATAGGACAAATTTAATTTAAAATTAAAACCCCAATCATGATCAGAGCAATGTATTCCATAGAAAATGTTTTCTCAAGTATAAGAAGTTTTTGTATCAAAAATCATCACAAAAGTAATTATAATGATATAAATTTTTTAATGAAAACATAAATGAAAAAACATTAATTTTTAAACCAATTTTTTTTTAAAAAATAACTTTCTAAATCTTTTAAATTAAAAGATAATTTTTAATAAAAATCAGAATTTTCACTATTCCTCAAAAAAATTAAATTTTTAGAAAATTATCAAAAATTCACTCTAAGATATTCTTGGAATTTTTATTCTAAAAATTTAGATCATCTTTGCAAATAAATTTTCTAAATGTCTCAGAAAAATTTAAAAAATGTGTGGGAATATCGACGAAATAACTTTTTAAAAAAAATTCCTAGAAAAACATAGTTTTAATTTCAAATGTTTTTTTATTTTTTACATGAAATTAATTGATACGAAATGAATTGTTTTACACATGTGTAAACATTATATTTTACATAACTTATTTATTCTTATTAATACACCTCAATTTAATAGTTAGGTTATAACAATATACGATTTTACAGTTCATTAAGACTCGGGGTTGTGTGAATCACAATCTTTATATGATATTAAATTTACTTAAAATAAATATATTATAATATATTTTGGTGTCACAGAAATACTTTATTCAGATATAACAAAAATTTATATGCTCCTTTTAATTAACAATATTTAGAAAAGTAACATCTTCCACATTAATTAAATTAAAAACAAGTCCAATTAACCATTTCATTGTTTTTTAAAAATTATATATTAACAAAATTTCAAACAAAATTATTTTTTATTATATATCCATCAAAATCAAAGAATTTATTCTATAACACTCATACATTACATCAAACCACCATATAATTCATTAATCCCCTTCTAGCATCCTAGATGATTACATCATATAGAAACATTGTGCCTCCATCATGAAACCTCCTTTACGTTTTAAATACATAGGGTAGTTACTTGAAGATGAATTTTTGGACTTCTAAAACGCTTTTTATTTTTTTTTTCTTTTTGACCACTTACCAAGTTTTACTATCAATACAACACCAAAACCAAGACATCTCATGATTAATTCATCAATTCTCAAATATTTTGGGAAGTCAGATAATATTAATATTAAACTCATTCATATTATGAAAATAATCACAGAAATATTTCTATAATTAATTCCATAGCTAGAATATTCCTTAAAGAAAACTTCTAGTCCCACCACGTCATTTTGGTACCCAATAACATTAAGAACATGGATAAAGACTAAATATATTTTATTCTTCATTAATCTAATTCTTTTATGACTTTAAGTAAATACTTCTATTCATCATATAAGTATCTCAATACAATTATTAAAAAACTTTAATTTTTTGTTATTTATGAGGTGAAGCTATAACAAAGAGAAGTATAATAGTAGATTTTTTTAATCTTTAATATAACATTTTATGAGATGAGTATCATGTATTAAATTCATTTAATAAGTAATATTATTAAATATTATCCCTCTAAAATTATAACACTAAATAAATTACATTATATCTATTAGTTGACCAAGATTAACATTTCACTATATAGTGAGTCCACTTTAGTGTTCATATTTTCTATTAAAAATTTTGATAGGCCAACTATCTAATAATACCATATCTGATAATTGGATTATTGAGCAAAAAACTCATTACCAAATCCAATATATGTATATAAAAAACATTATTCTACTTTTATCTTATCTCATAGGGTTTCCTAGATAGGTGTATCCCAAAACACATAGTGGGATATTTTTTTCATAAAACATGGGGTTATCCATTTCCGTCATACCGTAATCATGATAATTCATAGGCACCCAAATTTATCATAAAACTACCATATTGAATGATCATGGAATTTATATGTGTTTTATTTGAAAGGAATTTGACACCATATATTTTTAAGGTTGTTTCAAATATCCCACAATAGTAACTAATGTATTCATTTTTACACACACACAAACACATACATATGTGATTTTTATTATTTAGCATTGAATCATATTTCTTCCACCAAATTAGTATATTATCTATATTTTGATTTGAAACTCTCTACATAACCCATAACTTGTGTTATGAACCCAAATTTAATGTCCATTTTTACAATTACAAATATCCAAATGAATTTAATACATAAGGTATATGAAACCCTTCCATGTAAAGGATTAAAATCACATGAAATAAATAATCCACATAAGGGTAATAATTGAGTGATAGTAAATAATCCTCTAATTTTATAGATACTTCCGAAGATGTTTGGGAAATGAGTAATCCAACAAAAATTCAATCTACCCATAGTTATTTACATTAGAGTTACCACAACTTCACCATAATTATAACACCTAATATATATGAGATATAATTATATTATTAATTTAATCTCATAATATTTTATAATCTTGTGTTAAGGTGGAAGAAGAATACATCAACTATGATACCAAGAATGTATCTCTTTGGATTCATGTATGATAATTTAAATAATTAATTCAACACTTTCAACAAAAGAATACATATATTTATAATACAACAATTATATTCATTAATAAAATATGGAATTGTACTAAGTAAATGAATTATTCCTAAATTTATTCATCAGATAAAAATTTACGAACAACTCATAAATCAAGAATTATAAGCACTATAATTTAGCAATGAATTATAGTCACTCCATACTCAAATAAATATGAAAACATTAGATTTATATCTAATATAAAGGTTTTATTATCATTTTATAAGAATTTTACTTTTATATATGATATTAAATGAAATATAAATACTCTATATTACAAATATATTATGTAAAAAATTTACATAATCAAAATATCACATAATGGATATTATTTTATCCTTAAACATATCAATTATGAAAACTCATTTTTGATAGGGATAAAAAAAGTCTTCAAATAATTCTTTTACTATGAAGTTTTTAATATTATGATTTTGAAAAACTTGTATATTCAACATAAAATCCATTAATATTTTTTCTTATTTTTTCATTTATTAACATTTTATAAATTTAAAATTATTAATATTTTAATATTTTATATCCAAATTTGATTTCATTCCATATAAAGACCAAATTTATTTTAACATTTAAATTTAATATTAGTGTTATTAATTTTAAAAAATATTCATAATTTATTATTAATTAATTATAATAAATTTTAAATAATTAATTTTTAATAACCATTATAAGTTAAATAAATATCCCAAATTAAAATTTCTATAAATTAGATACATTTTATTAATAATAAAATTCAATTAAAAATTAAAAAATAAGGAAATCAATTTGTTTCATCGTATTTTATTTAAGGATATGAATTATACTGTAAGACACGATTCAATCAAAATACATATCTCACCTTTTCATTCACGTGTCACATCCTACAATAGATAATCAATGCTATGTATCATAAATTATGATATATCTATATTTTAATACACTATCCAATGCTAATCATATTTCGTGATTTAAAATACGTGTGCAACAACTTTTTATTTACCCTTCAGTGTCCGGGATTCATATTTAATTATTCTGTATATATTACCATAATAATAAGAGTTTTATTTTCTTTGGTTTTAAATAGTGATCATCAACACCCTCATAGAATAATATTCTCCATTTTGTACTCTACAATATATAAAAATAAAATGATTTTTCATATATAATAAGTGGATATAGGCTATTTCATATTATATGATTGTATCATATGATATGATTGTATCATAAGATATCATTATATCATATCTTACAATACCTCCATATTTTATTTCAAAAAATAGTTTAAAACTTATAGTATTTTAATGGTAAAGAATACGATATCTATTCTCTAAAGGAATATTATTACTGTATTTAAAAAATGAAACATGTTATATCTAGTTCACTTTGTTTAAACATGATTTCAAGAATCATCATTCGTGTCACTTCTCAGAAACTACTATTGGGATTCAATGTACTTAAGGAGAATTTTCCAAGTAGTATATGAAAATAATAAACACTAAACCATGATCTCCATGAAATGAAACTGAATCCTTGTATAATATTAATTGATGTAACATATGTGTTCATGTTTTTGATGACCTCCTGTACCTTGGTTCTTCAATACAACATGGACATTCTTTTTAGAGGTAGGTGGTTTTTGGAAATTTTCCAGTGACACCTTAAACTATAAATTGGTATAGAGGATTGGTGTTTAGTATGATATTCACACCTTTAGTGGGTATTATTTACTTCTCCTAGAATCAATTATAGATTTAAGACAAGTTATATGAATCCTTCCATGTAGAATTTGAAATATTAATTATTACATTTTTGAAATTTATTAACTAACAACATGAATTTAATAGGAAACTACATATAGAAATTATATTATCTCTCATAAAATCTAATGATTTGTGGTAATATATATTTAAAATCTATATAGGAAGTAACAATTGAATTTATTATCATCCAAGTAAGTTTTATGTGGGATAAATTAAGGATTAGGATCCTATTAGTGGCTTTTTATGTATCCCTATGAAGGGAATTGGAACCAACATTGTTAGTTGACACTTCATAGAATACATCATTCCTTTTATGACTATATTAAAATGATCATTGTGGTGCCATTTAGGGTCATATAGTCTTTACAAGGTGATTTTATTTTTAAAATCATGCATTCATGGCATAATCCAAACTATTTAATGTAATGTTTAATGTACTACTAGAAGAAAGGTACCTTGAAATGGTTAGCATGGGACTTACTCATGAGTGGGGTGTTATGGTTCATTTTTCCCACTAGTAACTAAATAGGATATAATGGTTCTATTTTCCACCAAGAAGAAGTATTGTATATGGATATTAACATCAAATCTAATAGTAAGTAGATATAGTATAAATACACGTGAATTTGGGGCTTACACCTAATAAGAGGACCGAATATGAGGAATCCAAGAGGATTATCTCAACTCAAGGCATATATTAAATCAATAGGTGTATATCAAATCATTCTGAATATGAGGAAACCAAGAGGTTTATCTTGATTTATGGTATTTAGAAAAGAGGGTCATCATATTCTCATCACATAATAGAAAAGTTATACCTGAGGATATTGTGATTGATCCTTAATGGTACATCTAATGTATCTTGGTTAAGATAAATATAATAGCACATAGTTTAGTAGGAATAGTTTAAGGTTATATGTTTTCAGTCTTTGTAGTTTAATTTCAAACCATAAAAACATATTCTATGAGGTTAAAATTAAGGAGGATATTAAAAATGAAATACTATCTTCTTTTAACTATGATTCATAATAATCAACTACAATCTCTAATACCACATGATAAATTTATGGTGTGAGAATAAAGAGGTAAAATATGACCAATTATAATATAAAGTAGTACACAATAAGGGATTGAGTGGGGATTACTATTTGGGTACCATTACATCTTATCTAGTCTGCTAGTAGCTATAGAATAGAAGGTAATATGGGGTTTTACACCGAGCAGGAAGCCCAAGTATGGTTTTTCTTCCCCCATATATGTAGTATCTAGATGTGGAAATTATTTGGTAATTTTGGGTAACACACCTATCCGGAGGCCCATATATTTTTTTCAACATCCTTTACCATTGGTAACTATATAAGAGAGAATGAAAATTTGATCAAAATTTTCACCAAGTATAATGCCAAATATATATATTAAGGTGATGGGTTTCAACCTCAATTAGTCACAAGATATATATTGGTTAATAGAAATCAGATCCCACATAGTTAAAGTTTCATAGTTTAAGGATGTTCTCCATATAGTTTAATATCACTCGGTAAGGATGTGTTTGTCATGAAAGTTTTAAAAATAAGTGACTACGTGAGATTTATAAATTTGAGATAACGATGTAGATGTCTAACATAGTGGGTGACTAATGTGAAGGGGTGTTTTGGTTCTTACACCTTGTAGGAGTCACATATATAGTATTTATGACTCATTGATGGATTCACATGCATGATACAATCACTATGGAAGTCAATATGAGCTTCTAAAGTCAAGAAATATGAGGGAACCAGGAGTGGTGTATTGAAAAATTGAATTTAAGGAAGTAAATAGGAGTATCTCCACTCAATGTGTTTGAGGGAATCCAAGAATATTATCTCAACTCATGGAATTGTTGAGGTGAATGTTGGGTCAGTAGGTATTTCAATCATATTCCAATATAACTTGGACAAAAAAGTTTATGTTTCCACTCTATATTTTTCATAGGAATCCGTGATATAAGAAAAGGGACCAAGAAAATGCTTTGTATTTTATCCTATCACTAATTCAGAAAAGTGTGGGGGTAGATTCCCCATGATATGGACTGATAATCTTGATGGGTGGAGACCATAGTTTAAAATAAGATACAAGAGAATCTTGGATCCCCATAATCAGGTGTCTTTATTAAGAGGCCATAAATTAAAGAAATGTTTCAGAGACTGGTATATTTAAATAAAGTTAAAAAATCACCCTATTAATCTCCAATTTCACATAGTATCAAATTGTTACCTGAGTATGATTATGGTATGTGTAGGGATTTTTTATGGCTCTTCCCATAGGGCTTTACATGATCTCCCTATAGAACAAATTTCCCAAGGTATGATTCATGAAGGGGTACTCATAGGAGAGATTTGTAAAGGTTATTGATGGAAATTCCTTGTGAAGAAGTCACTATAAGATTGCTTCATGAAGGTACTTCTCAAGAATGAAACTTGTTTTTTTATCATTGGAGTGCTTCATGTGGGGCCTTTGGTAGGATACATTGTGAAAATCATTATATAGGACATGAAATTACCTCTATAATGAAATTCCCTAAAAACAATGTCACCCAATATCTCTTTATAATTCCCCCTTCTTCTCCCACATCAACCTCTCCATCAATCTTTTCTATGTCCCTCACTTCTGAAGAGTTTATGGGGTATTTATAGGTGGTGCTGGATAACCTTCTTTTTGTAAAAGGGGAAGTAACATATAGTGTTCATGATCATGTATGGTATCAAACACGAAACTGTGAAATATTTCATCTCACAATGTAATAAATCATAAAAGAATTACTTGTAATGGATCTAAATTGATTTCATAGAATAACTACTTTATATCCACACAAAAATGAAGTCACGTGAAGTAGTAAAGTGTTAGCGTATGGTTTCTACTTCACTATCAAAAATAAAATGTGTTTATCAAATGATCATTAGCATTATGACTGATGGGGTTCCCCATGGATCAATTAATTGTATCAAGAATTATTTAATTCTTAATTAATAATTTAATTGGTTCATAGAGATATTCTCTTTGACACATTTTTTCTAAAATGACTACTGAAATAAAATGGATATCAATTTGGTTCTATATGTTTATTCTTCTTCCATGACTAGTCAACTCAAAGACCATAAAATCAACTACACAATTACATATTATATTTAATGAATTTTATGTCTTTACTAAGTCTAAAAAATTCACAAAATACCCTCAATATGTGTTATAAGGAATTGAAGACCTTTTCATCCACAATGTGTGAAATCTATGGCCTTCTCTTAATAGGATGTTGTCAAAATTATGTCACTGAGATGGGAAACATTTTAAAAGGTTCTCCATCCATAAATTTGTGAGTATTAAGGTGTCACATTTAAATCCCATTATATTTTCCTTCAAGAATGAAAATATTTTATTCTATGAAAACCCAACATCATTTTTTTGAGTGAGACCCATATATTGTAATCCAAATAATATTCAAGGAAGAATTTTTATAAAGCTAAAACAATTACCACTCTATAGTTGTATTCATTTGTAATTAAAATAATATTATTCTAAATAAATATATAGAACATTGTATCATTTCATGAATACATGGTAGGATTTTTAAGGAGTCTAACTAGTAAAAGGATGTTCACCAAGTGAAGTATCTCAAATCAAGTATTTTGTTACCAAGAGGGGAATCTTAACTTAAGTATTTTTTGTAATAAGAGGGGGATCTCAAACTCATTACATCCGACCTCCAAGAATACAATATACAGAAGAACACATGATCTAAATTAGTAGGTCCAAATACCAAGTGGATTTAGGGAAGAGAATAAATGTTGAATTTATAACTAGATATAAAATAGTAGGCATAGATTCCAATATATTTCATGTGATAATCATAATCAATCCCCACATAGTTTGTAATAGGGTTATCTATGTAGATCTACCTCATATACTAGTTGAAAACATAGTGAGTGCGCCATTACTATCGAAAATTATTATTAGGAGTCCAAAAGATTCGATTTAATTTTTTAGAAAGAGGGAATTTTTTTTAGAACCCTATATATTGGTATACACAATATAAAATTTTGATATTGATATAGATATATAGAATGAAGTTTATTTCTTGTAACATAGATCACTTCAAGTAGTTTAAGGGTCATAAATGTTGGACATCTATCCTTGAATGACTCAAATAAACTAGTGTATATGGGGAACTGAATGGTGATATATCTTTTTCATAATTCATTTGAATAAGAGATGATATATTTATTTTATAAATTTCTAAATTGTGGTACCTAAAGGATTTATATCATTAAATTTTTCCATGTTTTTTACCCAATCCCTAAAAAAAATATTCTTACAATGTGTGAAATCATATTTTTCTCAGATTCTCTATTGATGGTATTCAATATAAATTTGTTTCTTACTTTTCAATTTATTTTTAATGAATAATTTTTTCTGATATGTGATGGGAATTCCAAGATTGTCAACACTTGAGTTTTTCATGGTTTTTCCTTTTCAGGTTTTTAAACTACAGAGTATTATGCCCCTTTCCACTAGTAGTTTAAGGTCATTCATGTAAGACAAATAATATGATATTTAAGGACAAAAAATAAATTACCAAGTTATGATAATGTTTAAGGATATACATGTTTTTAAAAATATTGAGGCCAAACACCTAGAAGAAAGGTAAAGGATTACCAATTGTGAATGGAAGATCATTTACATTAGTGTATATAGCCTCAAGAATACATTCATACATTCATGTAGTTTATGTTTATAGTTCTTAGACCATTGAGTTAAATGGTTTATGGTCAAACCACAATGACCATTTACCCAATTGAAATTTTCTAAAATGAGATTCTCAAAATAAGGCTTGTAATGTCAATAAGATTATCATGACTTTGATAAATGGGATCATTAGTAGAGGTAAACAAAAAAATATGAAAGGGAACAAGTACATCATACTGTATTCTTGATTTTAATGTTGGTATGATTCATGAGTGTGTAACATTGAGGGTATTTGAATCAACATTAATAGTTTGGTTTTGTAATGTGTAAATCATAACATAATAATATCTAATTCAATATGAAAATGATTTTATATTGGAGTAATTACACCATTCATAATATGGAAACTATTGTTGCACCATCACAAAAAAGAACAT
Organism: Viscum album; assembly: GCA_963277665.1. Lineage (NCBI taxonomy): Eukaryota > Viridiplantae > Streptophyta > Magnoliopsida > Santalales > Viscaceae > Viscum > Viscum album. Next base: position 165,093,150 of record OY728121.1, on the reverse strand, counting down.
GGTGTTAAGTGTTAATTTCATGTGAGATCAAAGTATCCTAAATGCTAAATTCATAGTTTCAGTTTTTTTCACCACTCAATAAGGGGAAATTAAAAAAAATAGCAACCTTGTTATTAATATTACAATGAAAGGGGGATCCAAGAAGAAAAAACTGACTCGAGGTTATTGGTTTCAATGAGGAGCATGTCTATTCAAGGAGTTTTAGTGGCAAAGATTTATAAATCAATGGTATAAAGTGGTTCCATGGATAAGACTATATTTTAGTAGGATTTGAGCACCCTAAAATTTTACATCATCCTATATTGAACACATTATCAGGGAAAATTGATATAGAATAAAATTGATTGAATATGAGTTCACTTTAAATGGATAACCTTCTAAACATGATGAAATTGGACTTTTCATGAATGATAATGTACTAATGTCATAACATAAGCCTACATGATGGGGGAATGGAAGGTATTCTATACAATTTTCTAAGACCCATGGGTCTAGTGTTCATGGGTCGAATTTTTTATGGAAAATTTGTGATTCAAAAAATATTTATGTATTTTTCTATTTTGTGGTCTAAATTTTTCATATGCCTTGAGAATAGAAGGATTTAAAATAAGATACTTAACTTTCCCATAGGATTCCATTTTATGTTTTTCAACATGAAAATACTTTATGTATATTTTTATTACTATTTAATTTATTATTATTTTTATCATAATTGAGTGAATGGTTTTTAGGGTTGTACAAATTATACTGAATATGATAAAATTTCATGTTCAAGAATATTTAACCAAAGGATGCAGAAATATACATAATATAAAATATTAGGTAAACCTAATGAGAATGAATAGGACCATAATAATGTTTATAGACATAAGGAAAGGTGAACACAGTTTAATGACATGATTCTTAGACTAATGAATGTGATACATGTTTTTGTTTTAGTTTAGGATTTGAGATCTAAGAATAACTACTTATCATATATCAATAAGATTCAAGGAATGCATATTCTTTGAAAGAAAATGGCCATCCCATTATAGAGTTTATTATAAAAATAACCAAAGTAAAATGGAAACCATGCACTGGTATGAGGGACAGAATTAATGTAATATCAAGGGTTGGGCCTATTTTATGTAATCTATATATCACTATATATATAGTAATGATTGGAATCAAGCCTCATGTAGTTATTTTATGGGGATGTTTTTTTAATATGTTATGTGAACCATGACATTATTGTCATCCATCATAGTTATAAGCATAAAATATGAGAAGAATGTAAACTCTCGTGTATATTAATTTCTTAACATGGGGAAGTTTAATATGATATTGAAAAAAGGTACCCCTTTGAGTATTTTATGATCTTATGAAATGGACTAATATGATCAATTTAAGGTCATACGGGATATACTATACATCTTGATGTTTAATTTCATGCAACCGAAATTTTGTGTCATGCAGTTTAATGTATGATGACAAGGACCCTTGAGGTATGATTTTTAAGGTCATGAAACCTTGAACAAAGTGACATTCACATTACTCTCATGTGGATTAGAGACTCCTAAATAGTGTATATAATACATAAGGTTAATAATTATATAGATATTTCTATGTTGTTTGAATAAGGGAATAAATATTATGTTAATAATGAATTTAAATGTCTAAATTTTCGAAAACACAATGATTATTTGGGGTATTAGGTCAACCATTAGTAATGGATAAACTAGTGAGACCCTATCAGGAAATGGTATTGGAGATTAAGGGGGACTTTCCTTCAAGACCAAAACATCCTCAAGGTGTTTCATTACATCTATAGTGTTATTTAACATTTAAATAGGTTTATATTAAAATAAATTAAGAACATTATCATTAGTTTATATGAAATAATAAACATAGATAATTCGATCAATGATCATGGGATTCCTAGTGTAGCATCTTGACTCTTGACTTTGGGTTTGTGATGAATCAATCATCACAAGAAATGAATTATGTTGGGTGGAGGAGGAAAAATCCAAATGTGTTTGTAGTACTCTACAACAGCACAGTTCTATACTGTAAATTCTATTTGGGTTAACTTGATTTAAAAGGGGGATAAATTAAACATTACAAGAAATAAATAGAGGTAACTCGATTTATTATATGTAATCTTCATTACTAGGTTTTAAAATGAGAATATATTATGAAGAATAGTCCTCTATTCATAGGATATGGGGAAATAGTTTTATGATCATATATTATTGACCACATTGTGTAGTTTATAGTCATAAAATAATGACTAAGATTCACACAATTTAAGTTCAAGTGGTGAGGTCCTCATATCATTCATATTAGGGTCTAAAGATAATGACATAATGTTTTCCAGTTTAGAGTTATATAATGATTTTATATTAAAAAAATGTATTTTAATTGATCTAGACCATGATAAAGGAAATATAAATTCATCCTTATTTCAAGAATTCTGAGAAAACCTAAAATTAATTGATATGTTTTTTGATTTTGGGGTGAAGTGAATGTTCATTTGATATGAAACTTATTATTTAACCCTTGATAGATGATTTGTACGTCACTCTTTATTCTATAATGAGAGTATTTAATCTGTGTATAGTTCTAAAATACATGGGAATCCTTCTCCAATATAGATTAATCATTGGGGAAACCATGTAATAGAAATTATTTTAGGGATCAAACTCTAATGAAAAATTATTAAGTTACAAATGTAGGCCTCTCTATGAAGTTTATGGTCATTCATGATAGACCCATGTACTTTATTGTTTAAGTTCACATGACATGTAATTAAAATTCATGTATTTTAGGGGAATAAGAAATGAACCTCAATTTTTTTTCAAGATAAAATGAAAATTATCTTGTGTAATATATTTTAGAGTCATTACAAAAAAGGACTTTAGAAACCCTTATTTTGATTAAAATTTATCTCAATCATGATCATAGAAAAAATCAACCACAATCCCAATACACATGTGAGTTAATCGTGAAGTGGTAAATAATGGGTAATTGAAATAATATTCATATTTCATGTGAATATATAAATAGATAAAGGTCATAATAGAATGTTAAAAATTGTAAGGGAACCCATTGTGATGAGTATACCTTTTTTGTGTTACTCAAATAAATTGATTTTCCCTACCAATGAGTAGAGATGAATAATGGTGAAAAATCACAATAAAAATGTATAATTTCTTTCTATATATAAATGTAGAATGTATTTATTTATTTTGAAATTCTATTAATAGGTTCCCTTGAAAGGGAAATAAGAAAACCCAATTTTAATGAGGTGTTTGTACTTCGATGTGATTAAATATTTTTTTCATCATGAATGGATGTTGGAGAAAACATGGCTTGAGTTAGTAAACTCATACACTGTTCACCTTTTTTACAAATCTATATCATAAATAAAAGGGAGGATAGATCATTGATATATGAAATATAATGTCTTACATGGTGGACCATATGGCATACACTATAAACACATGATTCTAAAATGATATGTTTTGTAGTTCACAATAATATAACTAGGATATATAAGAGTTATGTAGTTTAATGTTTTGCTGTAGGTAGATATGTTTCAGTGATTAGATTTATATAAATATTAAATATGTCATTAGTTTAACTTCATAAGATAAGGATGTGTCTATTGAGTTTAACATCAATTTGTAAGGACCTCATGTCATGAAATTTTAAATATCTCTATAAATGAACAAATGTTATGGAGTTTATACTAATGAAACAAGGGATTAAGGTAATTTGAGGGTTGGTCACTGATCAAGATAATTGTTATAATATTATTACTTCACCTCATTATTGGAAACATTTGTGGAAAACTCACATGAATTAGAAATTACAAACATTAACACTGATAGGGATTTGTTTGGGATTTATGGTTGGGCCTAGGATTATTGATCTAGGAGCCACTAAATATCATGTAATAATAAGAATTAAGACATATATATTTTTTATATATGTGAGTGTACTTAATATTAATTTATATCAATACATTATGGAAGGGGGTATAAACTAATAACTTCTTACATTGATAAACTTCCCATATAGGATAAATGGGACACAAAAATAGACTATCCCAAATAGTTAGAGAGGTTATATATAATGTGCCTCATATAATGTATTTAAATTTCATGTAACTATTAATTAGGTGTTATATAGTATATATTCATTCATCTAGGATTGTATCCATGTGTATTAAATTCATACAGTGGGGGAATGTATTCATAGTTTTACATCATAAAACTAGGATGTTGTCTTGTAGTTTTATGTCACATGAGTAGGATGTGATGTTAAAAATATTATTCTATGGTCATACATTTTTTTTATTTATAGTTATAATGACTCATATATATATTGTAATAATCTTCAGATCCTGTTAATCAATCATAACTGTACCTAACCTCTTATAAAATCAACCATTAATGAAAATTAATCTATCAATAATATTTCTTAAAAGTTAGTGTTAGGGACAAAAATTTGGATGATAGTTCAGGGATACCTCCTGGGTCTCTTGAACATGAGGAGGTCAAGGAGTTTATCTTATAGTGAAAAAAGGATATATCTTCATGGTCTAGCCTAAAGGAATGGACCTTGTTGTGTCTATCAATGAAATATGAGATTCCCTGATTCTTTCTTACACATTACATGTTTCATTTAAGGTGTACACATGGAGAAATAAGTGAATTGGGTATCACTGGCTCTACTACTCCCTCATCTATCTAATTATTTTTAAAATTAGTAATTTAAAATCACCTCTCATTTGTATTCCTTAACATTCTGTGGATGATAAAATAATTTGGATGGCCACTCAAATGTTTCCCCTCAAGTTTTTTAACCGTTGAGAGATCGATCAATTTATTCTTTGAGGAAGAGGAAAAATAAACAAAAAAATCAATAGATAGAAGGAATATTTCTTTCTATGTATATTATTAAGAGATATTCAACAAAATAGTTTACCCATTATGTTAGATAAGAATTCATGGGGCCATGATTGACTTTGAGATTTGGGAAGTGTTTACTTAATCCTAAATGATTTAGGGGAAGATATCAAATCTATCAATGATTGGGATATTGATGATATGAACCATATGAAACATAATTCTGGCCATCATAAGGATTATGTAGTGGTTAAAAAGGTTTAATTATAAAATACACCTTATGATGGGGTGAAATATCTAAAAATTCTTCTAGCCTTGTGGGATAGGGTATATCACTAAAAGGATGACTTCTAAAATAAGATACATGAATTTCACTATAGAAAACATATCTTAATGAAACTCTATTATCATGTCAAAAATATTTTAATTTTCCTATTTTAGGTATGTAATGTGTTCCTCAATATAGATATCCTTTTCAATATAAAGAGGATAACATATAGAGGTTATGTCGACTCGCATTCCATTCCCAGTTGGAAAATGGTTGGATGATGAATAGAGTTGTGATGTACTCTCTAGTGACGATATCATCCTCTGAAATTAGATTCATTCACTATAAACATTTTTTTATAAGGCATCAATTGAAAACTTATTTAGAGTATGGTGGGGTGTATCTATGATCAAATCCACCAAAATAGTGAGTAGGGGATTAGTAATATTATTGATCCCCATATGATTATCCAGGTGTATAATTTTCCTTTTTAGGAGTTTAATTGTAAGAACTATGTGATAATAAATATGACTTAGCTAATTCCATTTTTATGGAAATAGAGTAAAATTGGGGTTCTTTTTTAGAATATGATATTTTTTGTTGGGATGGTTCACATTGCCTTGTTCGGTGGGTCGATTCCCATTTTATTGTTTGGTGGGATGGTTCCCATTCTCCTAGTGTTGAGGGTATGATGTACATATGTTTCTTTACTCATTTTGGAATAATTGGGGTCCAAATATTCTATTTTTTTCCAATTACAACTACATGAGATATTTAGAGGCTTATAAAAAGAATATATTGGAGAAAGATATGTCGATGGAATTGGGATCATATGTAATTCATTTATTCGTTTGATTATAATAACTTGTAACTAATCCCTTGATTATGAGGTAATTAATTCATCAAACTATTGTGTCTCCTAATGTGAATATTTTTCACCATCCTTCCTATTATTATTTAGAGAGAATAAATTAAAAATATTTAATAGGAAAATTAGGATTTTTCAATGCCAAATGACCATAATCAAGTATATTTTTCCACCAATCCTTAAAAATTAATCATTCCATGATTATCTTACCCAACATGCGATGGTAGGGTAAATAATATGGGGTGATATTCCTTCCCTAATTCATATGGATTATTGGTTTTTGGGAACATGATCAAGTATTTTTTCATGGTAGGGAAGAAGTAACCTAGTTCCAAATCATTATAGAAGGAATGAATTTTATTCTTCCTACTTTATATTTCAATCCACCTCAACAATTCTAAATTATGGTTGAAAATTAGTGTTTCACATTTCATTTATTTTATTATTAATTATGATAGTTTTTGAGGTTATATTTCTTTTGTTAACGGAGTAATAACCTCTAGATGGTTTTAAATCACCATAAATTTTCAAAATCCCACAGGATAAATCAAGGTGGTGATCATGATAAGGAAACTCATGTTATATAATATATATATAAATCTCCTATAATTATTACTAATGAAGATATATTTTCATGGAGTATTTTAGAGCATTATATCTTGCAATGAAATATATAAATCTCAATCTCTTAATGATTTCAATTTTAGAGGTTATGGAATTTTTTCTTCTTAATGTAGAGTTAAATTGATAAAGGAATTTATGAAAAAGACCTCACTAGCATGCAATGAAAACATGTGAATGTTTATAGTACCAAGAAAATGTGTGAAAATACAAGGTTTTTAAAATTATTCAGATATTTTAATCCTATCATTGATTTATTTTAACTATAATTTTCCCAAACGTTTATGAAAAATGGGTGAGTTAATTTCACCCTAGGTTTTTATTTTTCATATTTTGTTCCGATTTGTTTGGTGATATTGGTTTTTTATCTCGAGTTTTGAAGGTGACGACAGTTAAATTTTGAATAATTTCATTGTTTATCTTTAACCCTGGGGTTACTAATTTCCTCATTTGGGAGATTTTCGAGAAAACTTTTATTTTTAGGCATGTAAGTAGCTTGTGCACTATTGGCACATGGTTTGGTAAACTGTGTGGCCCAACTGAGGTAACCATATGGCAGGTGATGTTTTCAGAAAGAAGCTACCACATAGTTTTCACATGGTAAGTAAAACCATGTTGGTTGGTCATGCATTTTATATCCTCTCAAGAAATAACTACCACACAATTGGCACATGGTTTGGTAAACCGTCCAGCTGAACTATGTGAGTTTCCATGAACTTTAAATTTCATAAATTCAAAGTATTCCCTCTTGGGATTATTAACCCAAATATCCTCCCCTATCCTTCATATTGTTCATGAGACCCTAAGTGGACAATAAACTTTATTATTCAAGACTTTTAATATCTTATTTAGTGTATATATAGGGTTTCATCAGGGTTCATAACAAGATCATCATGGTATTTTCCCACCTTTCTTCGACATTTTCCTCTTTCATTTATTTTCTCTTGTAGTTTTATTCACCAATGGTCATGTTGACCTAGGGTATGTGTTTCAACATTATTTATTTTAGGGTTTTTGGTTTTTTAAGGTTCTTCTTGAATCTTGATTCCTTCTCAAAACCTTTTAGTTTGTTTTTGGGTGTGTTTTGTTGAAGTTCCAAGTGATTGGGGTAGGTTTTCCTTTCAATTGAATTTTAAATTTAATAGTCATTAATTTAATGAATTACACACCATTTATGAACATTAAATAAATATATTTTATTATATTAATAATTTTTGGATGTAAAAAACAGTTGTTTATTCCATTTTTTGTGACAAATTGTATTGTTTTGGTTATATTGTGCAGACTATGTGTTTGAGAAAATTCACAATTAGATTTTATGAGTGATTTGGGATATAAAAACATGGTTTTTCTTTTTATTTGAATTTATTGTATTTTTAATGATGATTTGGGTTCCTTGAATGGGTTCCCAATGGGGTTTTATTTAAATGGAATGTGTATTGAGATTTCAAATGTGATTTGGCATGTGTTGACCGTTTGTTACCCGTTTGGAATTTTGGTAAGAATGGTTTGGGTTTAAAAGTGAAATGTGAGAAATGTTGATGGATTTTTTACCATAATGTTTGTGAAATAGAAAATGATATTTTTTTCCACTTTTATGAAATGTATTTGGTTCTTTAATGGATTATGTTAATGAGAAATGTGCTTGAGGTTCGTTTGGAACTTTTATGAAAATAGTGAAATGTTTTATTATGAAAACACTCCATGGATGATTTTGATACTATGATTGTGTGGATTTGTAGAATTATACACACAATGAAATATTAATGACCCATCACATGTATGAAATGGAAGATCCTTGATATGGAATCTTTTGTGATCTAGGAGTTTTATGGAAAGAGATTGGCCCTGGTGATGATTCGAGGTGAGGTCTGTTATTGAATCACTATTATATAAACATATGATTGGATGCAGAGTTTGCATAAGTTGGATCACCTCCCTTTATATATGAGACATGTGACCCTAGAATAGCGAGATGATTTTTAGAGAATGATTACAGTGCTGGAGAGATTACGCACTAGATGGTGGCACATAATTGGTGGCTATATTGTGTTTATTTCTATGGTATTTCACCCTCGCCTTGTCCTGAGTTAGGGTGATCCGGAGTATTTAGGGATATTTTAATTTCATCATGTGAGGAATTATTCTAGGGATGGGTCATATGTATTAGTCTGTTCTGGATTATTCATGATCTACTAGGTTCTCCCATGTATATTTCAATTTAGTTACTTATGATGAATTATTGAGATACTTGGTTACTTTTACATGTTAATTTAAATTACTCATATTATGTGATCATTGTAGTTCTCCCATGCACACTGTATTTTGTGGAAATAGATGGCATGGCTTCCAATATTTATGAAAATTGTTTTTAAAGTAAAAGTTTTTTATAATATTTTGTTCCATTTCGAAATGAAATCATCACATTCCACTTGAAAATGTTAATTTTTCTTCAATGTTAACGAATATAGATTTTAGAATTGAAAAATGTAAATGAGATTTAAATAATTTTCAAATTTAAAATTCCTGAAAAATAATAAATATATATATTGTATTTGAAACATTAAGTTGATGTGACTTTTTTTTAAAGGATGTCCATTAGGAATAGATATTTTTTAGGTACACCTCTTGAGTATTGATACTCATGCATGTAGTTTCTTCCGGTGTTTATCATTTAATATAGAAATTAACTTGTTCTTGATCACCATGGGAGGTTTATATTCTTGGTATTAGAGATTGACCGTTGGGGTCACATGGAGATGTTGGGTTGTTAGGTTTCAGTTGGTTTTTTTAGTTTGGTTGTATTTTCCATCTCTCTAAAGTATGATTATATATATGTGTGGGATTATCTATTTATCATTATGCAACTTAGTTTATTTATTTTCATTGGGAGAAATTTTTCCCTGGTATCTCTGTTGATTCCCAATTAGTTTCCACCTAAAGGGGATCTGGAATGCTCATTGGTCCATGTTGCAGATTAGCTCAGGTGACCGATTCAGTGTTGACCGATGTTTATTCCTGAAAAAATGGTTTCAGAGCTGGTAAGATCATTAGAGGACCCATAATTTTAGAGAAAACATTTTTATTTCGGTATTTCATGGTAGATAAGAGATTAGTACTATCAAGACTCAAGAGGTAGCAATTTAAAGGATATTATGAACCCTTTCTCATTCTGGTCATTGGGTTTCCATAGGAATTTGAGTCCTATTTGTTCCCTTTTTGGTTCTTTTGGATTGTTTTCAGTTTGGGATATAAAAAGGTAGTTGGGATAGTGGTATCCTTGAGCTTTAAAATAATGTAAATACATGTGGAGCGATGTATATGGTCCTATTATACATTCTATTTTGGTGTTTTGTTTAGAGTATCTCCACTAGCCATATATCTATGTCACCCATCAACACTAGTTTCCCTTGTACATTTCTTCGAGTATTCTGTGATCTCGAAAACTATTTTGAAAACACTTTTGTTCACATTAGGAAAATGAGGCTTTAGGGGTAATGGTTAGATTTTGGAACATGGGAAAAATAATTTTCACAATTTTCATTGTGGAATACTTTAGAAAAATTATGTTCTTTAAAATGACCCCTTAGGGTAAAATGGAAATTATTTAATGATATTGATTTTTAGTAATCAAAACATGGTTTTTATTGAAAATTGTTGTGTAAATGTGGATTATTTGTTTTTAAATTTGATTATAATTAAATGGAGTGGGTATTAAGAAAATGATTTCCATTAGATGAAATGTATTTTTGGATGGAAATGTCTGAAATTTAATTTTTGAGCATGAAAACATGGATTGAATTGTGGATGATGAAAACCGTTTTTGATTTAGTGGTTGGTGGAATTTTAAAAGTTTCTAAAAACATAAAATAGAATAATTTTTTTGTGGCCTTTGGTATTCTCATCAGTGTTCAAATGCATATTTATATATTGAAATATATATTAGTGTCAATATATAATGTTTGATGGGTGACTAGGGTGGCACGAGAATTTTCATGTGAGTGAGACTCTGAGGAATACCATTGGTGAGTGCACAACCCACAATGTATGTTTTCGTTAAATTTTTTTTGAGAATGAATATTTATATGTTTTTTAAAAACGAGTTGTTTTGTGTTCCTTTTTGTGATTTGGAAGTCCTTTTTATAAGGTGTTTTGAGTTTGGAAACTCTTCTTGATGAGTTGGTTTTTATAAATCTCTTAGTTTCCTTGTTTCTTAGTGTTTTATCCATATACATATGATGGTAACTCATGGTGTGTCTATAGGTGATTCCCCATTAGTAGGACTTCCTGTTGATAAGACTAATGAATCTATTCTTGAGTTTCTAAAGTTAAATCCACCACTTTTTTATGGTCAAGGGGACCTACTTAAAGTAGAATAGTGGATGCAGAAAATGGATGGGATATTTAATGACCTTCAGTTTACTGAGTCATTGAACGTGATACTTTCTACATTTATGCTTAAAATTTAACTGTGGAATTAATGGAAGTCAATGTCTCAGAAAAATCCTTGTGAAGATTTTACTTGGGAGTTCTTCAAGGATTTGTTTATTCATCATTATTTCTATAAAATATAAATGGTGATAAAGGGGATAAAGGTGTTATGTTTTTTGCAAGGTAATGGATAAGTGTTTGAATAATTCATTATTTTTTGTAGGTATAGTTCCTTACTTTATAGAGTATGTTCTGTATGATTCCATGAAGGGAAGACATTTTTACTGTGGACTTCACCATGATATTTGGTCGAAGGCGACATAGCTCAAACTAACTTCTTTTTTCAAAGTGGTGAAACAAGATCACCATGAAAAAGCTATTCTAGAAGGAGTGGTTGATGTAGTCAAAATACCTCTAGTCCATCTATGTGGTGATGAGTGTTCCAGTAAGGAAATAGAAAAGCCTCTTGAATATGAAGCTGTTTCTTCTTATCGTGCAATAAAAGGGTATCGAGATCATTATTTAAACTATTTGTATCACAATGTCCTGGTGTATTATCACTGTGGAACGATGGGTCACAATAATCCAAAATTTGCAAGTTCAGTAAGGATTTTCAATGATTGTGGATTCTTAGGTCACTTACAGTTGTTTTTTTCAGGGTGTTTCTTGAAAGTTTCATGGATCCAATTCACAGAAGTGATGTATAGTTTAGGGGATCATTTAATGTTTCACAATTTTAAGTGTCCTTCTATTTCTAAGGATTCAATTTTTTTAGGTTCTGTTGGTGGTTTTTTCTTTTGTTCTAAATGTAAGGGAATGTTTCAAATCTTTTAATAAACTCCTACTTTTAATGGCAGTGTGGTTCTCATTATGGAAATGGTGGTAATTGTTTTAATATAATATGATGATGCTTGTTCCTTGTAGGGGGTGTCAACCCTTAAATATGGAAAAAAAATTATTAAAAAATTAGGGCTCCATTCGTATGTCTTAGACTGATGATTTTATCATAGTCAGGAAACTGTCAGGGGTGTGGGGAGGATTGGGTCAGTTCTTTTGCCCTCTGTTTAGGAGTGGGAAATCTAAAGGTTGTAATTGTGTTATTCTTAACCATGGTTAGTAGGCTGGTGTGGAAGAGTTTTTCTTGGACAATGTGGGAAAGGCCCTATGTTTTCTCATGTTGATTTTTTTATTGGCAAGTTATAGTTATCTCTTAATGATGGGGAGACCCACCAAGGTTCTTGTTGAGAATTCTCCAAAAACAATCAGTGTTAGTTGGTTTCTTATGATGGGGAGTCTATTCAGGCCCCCACATTGATAAATTCGATGTAGTTGTCGATGACGTCTAGAAGGTGTGTGGTTCTATTTTACGATATAAAAATTTATAGTTCCTTTGTATTATTAAAATTTTGGAATTTTTAGAGTCTGCCTAGTGGATATATTTGAATCATGGTTATAAAATATTGGGATCGAATTTCCCATTGTTTCTCGAGAAGTAACATCCTTTATTTTTTTTGTTTAGGGCTAGAGGCATAAGTTTCATTTAGTAGAGGTTGAGATTTTCATGATTTAAGAGGTTGGATCATATTGTTATGGAATTCTTAGTCAATTAATCATCTACTACAAAATATTTTGTCTTTTTGGGTGGAAAGCGTTAATGGTGGGGGAATTGTCACAAAAGGTATTTATTATTCATATTTTGTTCGAGTTTATTTAGGTATATTTGTTTTTTATCTCATGTCCTAGGTGTTTTTGGGGTTATGTTTTAATGTATTTATTTGTTTAGTTTTTACCCCATGGTTATTCATTTTCTTGTTCGGTAGTTCTTGGAGAAAAAATCATATTTTTAGGCTTGGTAGTATCTTGCACACGGTTAGTGCATGGTTTGGTAAACCATGCGGCCCAACCTAGGTAACTATGAAACACGTGATGGTTTCAAATATAATATACCTTAGTTTTTGGGCACAATGAATCAAATAGAATAGGAAGGTCATGTGATTGATATCCTATCAGTTTTGAGATACCACACGATTGGTGTATGGTTTGGTATATTGTGAAACCAAACCTTATAAGTTTCCTAGGACATAATTTTTTTGAAATTACAAGAATGCCCTCTCAGGACATTTATCCAAAATAATTTCCCCTCTTCTAAATCTATTTTGTGTGTACCTAACGGGAATTTCCCTTTTTCTTAAATACTTATCCTTTCTCATTTATTGTTCATCTAGGGCATCATAAAGGTTTTGGGCTAGATCTTCGGGGTATTTTCCCTCCTCTCTTATCCCTCTTCCTCTTTCATTCATTTTCTCTTGAGGTTTTCATCTTCTATTGTAATTTCAATATAGTGTTTGTGTTTTCCCTGGATTTTTGTTGGTTGTTTTGGTTGATTAAAGTTATTCTTAGATCTTCTTGCCACCTCGAAGCCTTATTTTGTGTTTTTGGTTTTTCATTATTGAGGCACCAAGCGATTGACGTAGGTTTACCTTATACATGAATTTCTAATTCATAATAATTGATTTCATGCTTTTATAACCATTATTTTATATAAAATATAGATATGTAATCCTAAGAATAATTTTTATATGTGATAAATAGTTTTTGTTCTATTTTTTTTGAAAAATTGTATTGTCTTGGTTATATTGTGCACACCATGTGTTTCAGAAATTTCAATATTGGATTTTACGAGTGATTTGTGATATATTAATTATGGATTTTAATTGTTAATGAAGTTATGAAATTTGATATGATTATTTGGGTTCCTTGAATTGGTTACCACGGGGTTTTGAATTTAAATGGAATGTGTATTGTCCTTTCAAATGTTATTTGGCATGTGTTTATAGTTACTAGCCTTTTTGGAATTTCGGTAAGATTGGTTTTGTTTTAAAAGTGAAATGTATGAAATTTTGATGGAATTGTTTTCCAAATCATAGTGAAATGGAAATTTTTGTTTTCTTTTCATTTTTAAGAAATGTATTTGGTTTTTTAAGGATTATAATTATGTGAAATGTTCTAGCTACCTATTAGGGAATTTTAAAAAAAATGGTGGAATTGTTTATTATGAAAACTCTACTGGGATGATTTTATTGACTTGTTTATGTGAATGCGTGGGATTTTTCTCACTCTGGAATCCCTATTACCAATCACTTATATGGAAGGGGAGATACTCAGTTTGTACTCTTTTGTGATCTATGGGTTTTAAGGAAAGAGAAAGTTCATTCTGGTGGCTTGGGGTGAAGAATATTGTAGAATTTTTATATATACATGTGATTGGTTTCTTGGTTGTAATCAGCTAGCTCAACCCTCATTATACAAGAGTAATTGGAACCTAGAATAGTGAGAGAGTTTTCTAAAAATGTATACTACACTAACTATATTATACACGTTCTGGTGTCCCATAGTAGGTGGATATGTTGGGTTTATTACAATGGGATTTCCCCTGATTTTTCCTGTGTTAGGGTGGTCAGGAGTATTTAGGGTGGTTTGTATTTCAATGTTTGAGGCATGCTTCTGGGGATGAGTCTCATTTATCAGTATGTTTTGGATTATTAATGATCTCTTAGGTTATCCCAGGTCAATCAGAACTTATTTACATATGATGAATGATTGAGATAATTGGATACTCTTGCATGTTTATTTTTATTTCCCTTATTATGGTATCATTGTAGTGCTCTAATATTTGGTGTATTTGAGATAAATTGATTATTTATCTTCCAAATTAATATGATTTTTTTTAAAGTAAATTTTTTTTAATCAATTTTGTTCCATTTTAAAATGGAAGCATCACTTTCCCCTTGAAAATGTTAATGTTTCTTTAATGGAAATGAATATGAGTTTTGGAATAGAGAAAGGGATATGGGATATGATTTATTTTAAAATTGAAAATGAATTAATAAGTTTAAATTTATATATTTTATTTCAATCTTGATGTTGACTTGTCATTTTATTTTAAAGGATATTCCTTTGGAATAGATTTTTTCAGGCATGCCCACTGAGTTTTAATACTTATGCCAATAGTTTCTTATATTTTTTTTCTTAGGGTGTAGGAATCATATATCCCTAGATTTACATGGGTTATAGTTCTTCATGGTGTTAGAGAGTAACCCTCAAGGTCGCATGGAGATTTTGGGTAATGAAGTTTCAGTTTGGTTTTGTTGTTTAGTTTGGTTGTATTTTCCATCTTTTTAAAAGTTGATTATTTATATATATGGGATGATCTTTTAATCATTATGCAATTTATTTTATTTATTTTAATTTTGTGAAATAATTCCTTAATCTATCTATTGATGGACGAAAATAGTTTCTAGTGCATGGAGAATGGGAATGCCCTTCGTGCCATATTTCGGATCAGCTCAGGTGACCGATTTAAGGTTGAACCCTATCGATTCGTGAGAGATAATGATCTTGATATCCCATTCAATTTATTTTTAAGAATTTTTTATTTTTATGTTCGGTAGAGGAGGATCATAATCCACACAATTAGGATATTGATTCCTCCCTAATTTCACTAGTTCATGTCATCAATATATAGTATCCTTAAGAGAATTAAGAGAATACAGTAATTCCTAGGAGATGATCATCAATTTTTGAATTAGTTAAATTTACATAATTTATAGTTGATATATTCATAGTGGTAGTATCTCTTGATGATCAACCACTTCTATAATAAAAGGATTGATTG
This sequence comes from Viscum album, assembly GCA_963277665.1. Lineage (NCBI taxonomy): Eukaryota > Viridiplantae > Streptophyta > Magnoliopsida > Santalales > Viscaceae > Viscum > Viscum album. The sequence goes on along the minus strand of OY728121.1, from coordinate 165,077,395 downwards.
GTGTGATCTAAATCTGTTAGGGTGGCTCAATTTAGACTTTATGGGTTGAGAAATATTTCATGGTTTAAGAGTTTTAGCTGATGGAGGCATGACTACATTTAAATGTTGACCATTCATATTGGGTATGTTTCTATATATCAATAACAAATCAATATTAAAAAATTCAACTTTTTTTCACAATACCTATGAAATTATCTCATCTATTATGAAATATTCATCATTTTTTGGTTCAAGGTGGGTGCTGAATCAGATAACACATGATTATTTTTCAATAATATTAGTGGTTTTAATACAATATAAAAATACCATTTACTAATGTGAACCCTATGGAAACCAAACATATTCCATTGAGGGAGGTAAATGCATAATTTTCTATAGTTTCTATATAATTAATTTTTCTAAAGATGACTGTTGGGGTAAAAATTCACCCATAATTTGGTGTTAGGGTTACTACTAGGATGTTCAAGTCACTAAATAAGTTTCTTATAATGATTTATGTATATATATCTATTTTTTGATATTGAATATTCCTTGATCCACTCTTAGGATAAATCTATGGGAATAATTAGTATTGTATATAATAGGTATATAGACTTAATATTGAGATGTAGTAATCATCTTCCCCTGACCAACTCCCATTTGTGGGGATTAGATTAGATGACTAAGGCTGGAATAGCTTATTTCATAATATCTAAGGGATTTTGGGTATCATATTAGTGGTGATGACCATGTTGAATAGGATCCCTCAAATTCATCACCTAGTTGGTTATCTAGACATGGTATTTTTCCTCATCCACACCACTGATGTAACTGGTATGTGTTTTTTTTATATGGGGATAGGATCCAAAATCACTAGAATATGACAATAGGAACCAATTTGTTTTTCATGGATCACCTTTTATTGGATAAATACTATGGATTCATATCCTAGAAAATCTTATGGGCCTCTATTTAATTTGGGATGTTTTTATTGAGATTCTATTCTCATACAATGGTCTTAACCAACAAGAGAATTAAATACATGTTATGTGAAAATATATGTTGGTAAGTTAATCATGATGTTGATATATCGATTATATAATCCTCGGATCATGGTTCCAAAAGGCATTGGTTTATGAAAACCATCATTTGCATTGTGGTTTTATACTGGTTATTTATTGATTTTGATCCCTTACTACATTTTTATCATATATACCACTTGGATTCTAATACTAAATGAGAACCCCATAAACAAAGTATCAGTAGTCATAATTCATGGTCAATTGACTTTTTTTCTATGTGAAGATTCACAAAAGGAAAGCTATTTGTTTCTAATAAGATCATGGAACATGGTGTTTTGAGTTGAAATGAACATGCATTCCCAAATTATGTGGTCACTAGTAATTTTATAATGAAATAATATAATTCCTAGTGGATGAGAGGATGAGAGGTCTAGATCATCAACTCTATTTTTATGGTGAATTATTTCCCATTTATAGAATTTTTTATAGAATTAAGATATATATTTTGAATCATTCTCAGAATTATTTCTTAGACTAATGATTTCCTTTAAGAAATTTATTGAACAAAAACAATAATTTAATAGGACAGTAGACATAGGAATTAAATTATATCTCATTTAATCAAAATATTTTGGGTAATATAAAACATTAAACCTATTGGAAGGAACTCTAGATTTTTTCATTTTTAGGGAGACGTTAGGTGTGATGGACATGGGACCAGGCCGATTATATTGGATTTATATGGATCCCCTTGAAGGGAATTAGAATAAAACTAGTTTTTTGAAACAAATTGATTCATTTCATAACATTTAAGGTCATGTTTTAATTACCAATGTTTCCCTTTTAAAGGTTTTGTACCCAAGTCCTAGTGAAATTATTTTCTATGGTTTGGTATACCGAGCGAATTACATGAATTTAAAATTCATTAATAATGGAATACTGTGTGAAAGGTACCTATAAATTGTTGGTGTGAGACTAATGCATGAAAAACCATTTTAGTATCGTCCTTTCTATTTTTTACTAAACAAGAGAGAAGGGATGAGGATTAAACCTAGTAAGAGGCATGTATATTGATTTCAATAATCTTCCTATTGGTCACTATATAATGAAGGAAGACTAAAGAGGTTGAGTATTACACCTAACAAGAGGCATATATATGAGTAAAATAATATGAGTTTCACGACTCAAGGAATATAATGAAACTAAGAGGAGTATCAAATCTAAAGGTGTATGTATAGCATCCCACCTTTTTATCACATAAACATTCATTACATTATAAAAAACTGAGGATCTTTAAGGTTTAGTGTCTTGGAAACCAGGAATTAAAACATGAAAACATAAAACATTCTTCTTAAACACTTGAAAGGCTTATCCTCATGTTCATCATAGGTTCATTACTCCATCTCATAACCTGGGGACATACATCAAATGAAAGGGTGAGCAGAAGGCCCAATAAGGGAAACAAGGGAAACATTTAACATGTGAACTTGAGATACATCAACTATGTCATGAACAATAACATTAAGGCATGATAAAAAAAATCATGTGGCATATCATAATAAAAATAACATTTTTCATAACTTTAAGATGTGGCTACATCATTTAACATAGACAATCATGAACATATCATCAAGTTCCATCCCCAAGGTGTCATTTGAAAATTACCAAGGTTATTCACCAAGGTATCGTGAAAATTGTAATCTCTAGTGGTTACATCATTACCCAATGCATTGGAGCGCTATCAGGGCGCACCCTTAAATTTGCCTTTATTATCATGTGAGCCAAATATATCATCATAAAACATTTCATAAATAACCCATATTGCATAAAATAAATGGGTTTCATTTCATAATCATAACGTTTTAAGAACTGCTTTAAAGACATGATCTTTACATCACTTTAAAACCCATAGAAAAGGAAGGTGGGTCTCATGTATGTAAATCCCATAATTTAAAATAGAACATTTTGGTATATATGTGAATACCCCTTTAGAAGAAAGAGCTTTTAGTATTCACTTAATAATATAAAAGAACATTAGAAAAAGAGAGAGACATTTTGAGACAGAAATTCTGCAGCATAACGGCTATGTTCTGAGGTTTTAGAAGACATTAAATGAGAGGTAAAATGGGTCAAACATTCATAAATGACCCATAAAATAGTACATGGACAGAATAAGAAGGATAAATGATCATGGTAATGAAATTTCAAGCATATACCATTTGAAATGAAAAACATGGAAGGAAGACAAAAATTAGATTTCTCTTATGAAAGTTCGGCAGCCTAACGTCGTTACTTAAACATCAACAAAAATGATTTTAAAAGATCAAATAGGGTCTCTCATAATGTGAAAATAAGAGTTCAGTATGGTAGATATAGATATAATTCCCCAACATAACAAAAAGGAACTTTGAATGAATTGACATGAAAGTAGAACTTCAAAACGAGAAGGGTGAAGAACCACTTAAAAATTCGGCAGCCTAACGGCGCCACTTAAAACATCAAAATACTGAATTGAAGAGATCAAATTGGGTCTATCATCATATGAAAATAAGATTACAGTATGATAGATATAGAGATAATACCCCAATATAACAAAAAGTAACTTGAAATAATTGACATGAAAGTAGAACTTCAAAACGAGAAGGGTGAAGAACAACTTAAAAATTCGGCAGCCTAACGGCGCCACTTAAAACTTCAAAATACTGAATTGAAGAGATCAAACGGGGTCACTCATCATATGAACATAAGATTCCATTATTATAGATATAGAGATCATACCCCAACATAACAAAAAGGAACTTGAAATAATTGACATGAAAGTAGAACTTCAAAACGAGAAGGGTGAAGAACCACTTAAAAATTTGGCAGCCTAACAGCGCCACTTAAAACATCAAAATTCTGAATTGAAGCGATCAAATGGGTTATCTCATAATATGATAATAAAAGATCAGTATGATAAATTTAGAGATCATACCCCAACATAATAAAAAGTAACTTGAAATACTTTACATGAAAAAAAGTTCTTGAAAATGGGAAGGGAGAAAGAATCTGTTACAAAACTTTCGGCAGCCTAACGGCGCCACTTAAAACTTCATAAAACGAAATAATGAGAGAAAGAGGGGATCATTAATTATATGAAAATAAAAAGGGCAGTAAGAGGAGTATAAAAGAACATCCTCCAACATAAGAACAAGGAGCATAAAAGGAATGACATAAAAGAGATTACTTGAAATGAAAGAGAGAGGTCAGATCCCTTACCTTAAAACATAACTCTTAAAACTCAAAGGTTGGGACCTTTAGGTCTTGTCGACACCATGGGAGGACTCCATGGGAGGTAATGAGACCAGAACTTCGTTGGGGGAGAGTGGGGAGTTGAATGGATGATAGGATGGCTTGGTATTTATAGGGAAAGTGAGGGGACAAGGCATTAATGGCCAAGGGACACCTCACATGTGCTTTTCTCAAAACCATGTGCTCTACCTTGGCATTTAACATGGAGTTAGGCCACATGGGGCCCCCAAAACAATAATTCACCACCCTTGGCCGTCCAACAATTAAAATATCTCATGAAATCATCATGACACAGTTATGATGTAATTAAACATACCGAAACCCTAAAACTGCATTTTTACTATTCACTGAAAATTCAACTTTCTCAGAAAGATCCCAAAATTTCACCTTAAAAAAATATCAATGCTCTGATTTCAGAAATGAACTCCATTTTATAAAAATAATTTTTTTAGATATTTTTAATTTAATTTTTAAATAAATACACTATTCACTGAAAATTCATTTTTTCAGAAAAATCCCCAAAAATTACCAGAACATAATATCAACACTCTAAGTTCAAAAATGAAATAAATTTTATAAAAATAGTTTTTTAAATATTTTTAATTTAATTTTTAATTAAAGAACAATATTCACTCGAAAAAACTAATACTTGAATAATAATTTATGAAATAGTTATTTAACCATTTTATTGAATCACATTACTTAATCAAGGTGCCTAGATTATATTAATACTTTCTTTAAGTGAGATTACTAATTCATTTGGAAACATTACTAATCCTATTCATAAAATAACTATTCATAATTTACCATTCATCAAAAATTATGTTGATCTTATTCGACTCTAAATTTCGCACTGGACATAATTGTAGAAGACCATTTTTTGAAAATCATTACACATTTTAAATTATTTAAGGTTTACATAAACATTTTTTTTAAAATATCCTTTTGAAAATTTATCAAAAATATGCATACTATATTTATCCGGACATTTGATAATTCATAAACTTCATAAGAATAAATCCCAAATTTTATTTAAAAAAAGGATTACACAAGGCAGTTATAGTCTCCTTACATAGCCCCTTATCACACCAGCATAGGACCTAAGTGTAAGGTGTGCTAAGGTGAGATAATCTGAGGGAGGCTCGGCCAACATCGCACGAGTAGTAATTTCTATCAGTTTGAACTTCTCGCGAAGGTGATTCCGTTCTAGCTTCACATGATGAAGTTCGGCTTGGGTTTTGTCCAGAGCAAAGCCCAATGGTGCTACCTCCTTCCCAAGTTCTGATAGATGGGCTTCGATTGGTCCAAGACTATTGGATGAGGCCATCAAGTCTTCTTTCTATATTAATTAACTAAGATCACCTGTATTTAGAGACAATAATCGAAGCATTTAGTTTCTAGTGGTCATATTGAACAATGGTCATATAACAGTAAAAACCCAATGGTCTCATTTTAATTATAATCATGTTCATCAATTAAAACATTTTTGTTGAGTATAAAAATAAAATAAAATAACACATGAAATTTGGAAACAATATTTATTCAAAATTTCGGGTCGTTACAATCTTCCCCCCTTAAGAAATTGCGTCCTCGCTATTTTTTTTTTAATTATGTTTTGAAATTTCATTTAAAGTCCCACATCGGAAAAGGAGTCAGTAAAACTATTACTTTAAAAGAATGAAAGGGAAGTACGATGGTCACCCGAGTTAGCCCACACTAGGATTCCTTGTAGGAAAACATGGACATGAAAGAAAAACAAAGGGTCAAGTTCTGAGGGAGAGTGATAGAGAACATGATTAGGAGAAAGTTAACCAGAAGAAAATCCCAAAGTTATGATGTGTGTAAACGGTCATTGATTACCTAGTAGGAAACGTAAACCAACAATGTTTTTGTTTTACGTTCCTTTTCATAATTTTGAGGAATTCATTTACTACATAGAACAAAAACATAAGGAAATATATCTATCTTCATGTAGAGTTTCATCCTTTAATATGTTTCTACCCAAAACTAATCTTTTCTCAAACTACGAGAATTCAAAACTAATTGGTCTCATCAAAACACAAGAATCATCTTCTAGAGAATCACATAATCCACAAAAGATTAACTATCTATTTCTTTTATCTTTAAACATTATCCCAAAAACTGAAATGGTAAGGTAAAACAACTCTTCAAAAAGAATCTCATAGGAAGGGAAACTATTTTTAAATCTTCAAAGTTCCATGGTACTACCCAAAGTTCATCATAGACCATCCCATAAATAACGGTCCTTAAAATTCCTCAAAATAAACCAAACTAAGATTGAAACACAAATACAAGAGGGATTTGATAACATAGTCTTCCAAAATAAACGTCATTGTTCATCTCCAAACAACATCAACCACTCCTAACATCTTATAACAAAAGTAGCTAACCTAAACATATTTTACCCAAGATAGGTTAATCATTCCCATAAGTAACCTAAATTTATATAAGTCAATCTTAAATTCATCGATTCTTAAAATTAATTCAACCTTACTCCTCAATGAAAATACCGTTGTAATCTATTTAACTCGATCATATAGGGTCCCCAAAATAGTGAACGTCTTCCAAAATGAAAATCATATTTTAATCCCATAATCATCCCAGTCATATTAATATGACAATCGTCGCATTTCCTATCACATTGGTTGTTGGGAAATGTTCTTCCATTTCCCACCATTCACTAGGAAGAGAAAGCATAATTATGGGCTTAGGTACTTAGCCAATAATCATGAAAAGGAACTGAAAGCATATAAGGATAACTTCTATAAGAAAAGTATACCCTAACATGTGATCCCCTAGGTTCTAATCTAGGTTATCCATGATCATATATTCTTATGTGAATCTTTATTTTATTTTATCATTGTTCCTTTAACAATGGTTCATACTAAGCTTATGAATTTACCAAAGCATATCCCCCGGGAGTGTCGTAACCAAGAGTGCAGCAAAGCCCGTTGTCGTGTACCAGTTCCCGTTCGAGTCTAGCTCAAAGCATTTTTTTCGGGTTTTACCCCTATGTACATCTGTGCTAGAGCCACCTCTACCTGCTCGTATCCAGACAGGGATGTATTTGCTTAGCAACCCATTACTCAATACTCACCAAAATACCAGGAAGATTTCCTATATATAAACTTTTCTATAGGCTTCTTCCTAAAGTTTTCATATCCTAATTTCCACAAATAACTAAACCATCCTTTGATACCAACTATAGCATCCCGCCTTTTTATCACATAAACTTTCATTACATTATACAAAACTGAGGATCTTTAAGGTTTAGTGTCTTGGAAACCAGGAACCTAAAACATGAAAACATAAAACATTCTTCTTAAACACTTGAAAGGCTTCTCCTCACGTTCATCCTAGGTTCATTACTGCATCTCATAACCTGGGAACATACATCAAATGAAAGGGTGAGGAGAAGGCCCAGTAAGGGAAACAAGGGAAACATTTAACATGTGAACTTGAGATACATCAACTATGTCATGAACAAGAACTTTAAGGCATGATAAAAAATATCATGTGGCATATCATAATAAAAATAACATTTTTCATAACTTTAAGATGTGGCTACATCATTTAACATAGAAAATCATGAACATATCACCAAGGTCCATCCCCAAGGTGTCATTTGAAAATTACCAAGGTTATTCTCCAATGTATCGTGAAAATTGTAATCTCTAGTGGTTACATCATTACCCAATGCATTGGAGCGCTATCAGGGCGCACCCTTAAATTTTCCTTTATTATCATGTGATCCACATATATCGTCATCAAACATTTCATAAATATCCCATATAGCATAAAATAAATGGGTTTCATTTCATAATCATAACGTTTTAAAAACTGCTTTAAAGACATGATCTTTACGTCACTTTAAAACCCATAGAAAAGGAAGGTGGGTTTAATGTATGTAAATCCCAGAATTTAAAATAGAACATTTTGGTATATATGTTAATAACCCTTTAGAAGAAATAGCTTTGAGTATTCACATAATAATATAAAATAACATTAGAAAAAGAGAGAGAGAATTTGAGACAGAAATTCTGCAGCATAACGGCTATGTTCTGCGGTTTTAGGAGACATTAAAAGAGAGGTAAAATGGGTCAAACATTGATAAATGACCCATAAAATAGTACATGGACAGAATAAGAAGGATAAATGATCATGGTAATGAAATTTCAAGGACATACCATTTGAAATTAAAAACATGGAAGGAAGACAAAAATTAGATTTCTCTTATGAAAGTTCGGCAGCCTAACAGCGTTACTTAAACATCAACAAAAATGATTCGAAAATATCAAATAGGTTCTCTCATCATGTGAAAATAAGAGTTCAGTATGATATATATAGAGGTAATTCCCCAACATAACAAAAAGGAACTTTGAAAGAATTGACATGAAAGTAGAACTTCAAAACGAGAAGGGTGAAGAACCACTTAAAAATTCGGCAGCCTAACCGCACCACTTAAAACTTCAAAATACTGAATTGAAGAGATCAAATGGGGTCTCTCATCATATGAACATAATAGTCCCGTATGATAGATATAGAGATCATACCCCAATATAAAAAAAGGAACTTGATATAATTGACATGAAAGTAGAACTTCAAAACGAGAAGGGTGAAGAACCACTTAAAAATACGGCAGCCTAACGGCGCCACTTAAAACTTCAAAATACTGAATTGAAGAGATCAAATGGGTTCTCTCATCATATGAAAATAAGAGTCCAGTATGATATATATAGAGATCATACCCCAAAATAACAAAAAGGAACGTGAAATAATTGACATGAAAGTAGAACTTCAAAACGAGAAGGGTGAAGAACCACTTAAAAATTCGGCAGCCTAACGGCGCCACTTAAAACTTCAAAATACTGAGGGGTCTCTCATCATATTATCATAAAAGATCAGTATGATAAATTTAGAGATCATACCCCAACATAATAAAAAGGAAAATGAAATAATTTACATGAAAAAAAGATCTTGAAAAATGAGAAGGGAGAAAGAATCTGTTACAAAAATTTCGGCAGCCTAACGGTGCCACTTAAAACTTCATAAAACGAAATAATGAGAGCAAGAGGGGATCTCCCATTATATTAACATAAAAAGGGCAGTAAGAGGATTATAAAAGAACATCCTCCAACATAAGAACATAGAGCATAAAAGGAATTACATAAAAGAGATTACTTAAAATGAAAGAGAGAGGTCAGATCCCTTTCCATAAAACATAACTCTTAAAACTCAATGGTTGGGACCTTGAGGGCTTGTGTAAACCATGGGAGGACTCCTTGGGAGGTAATGAGACCAGAACTTCGTTGGGGGAGAGTGGGGAGTCGAATGGATGAGAGGATGGCTTGGTATTTATAGGGAAAGTGAGGGGACAAGGCATTAATGGCCAAGGGACACCTCACATGTGCTTTTCTCAAAACCATGTGCTCTCCCTTGGCATTTACCATGGAGTTAGGCCACATGGGGCCCCCAAAACAATAATTCACCACCCTTGGCCGGCCAACCCTTAAAATATCTTATGACATCATCATGAAACAGTTATGATGTCATTAAACATACTGAAACCCTAAAACTGCATTTTTACTATTCACTGAAAATTCAACTTTCTCAGAAAGATCCCAAAATTTCACCTCAACCAAATATCAATGCTCTGATTTCAAAAATGAACTCCATTTTATAAAAATAATTTTTTTAAATATTTTTTATTTAATTTTTAAATAAATACACTATTCACTGAAAATTCATTTTTTCCGAAAAATCTCCAAAAATTACCATAACATAATATCGACGCTCTAAGTTCAAAAATGAAATCCATTTTATAAAAATAATTCTTTAAATATTTTTAATTTAATTTTTAATTAAAAAACACTATTCACTCGAGAAAACTAATACTTGAATAATAATTTATGCAATAGTTATTTAACCATTTTATTGAATCACATTACTTAATCAAGGTGCCTAGATTATATTAATACTTTCTTTAAGTGAGATTACTAATCCATTTGGACACATTACTAATCCTAATCATAAAATCAGTATTCATAATTAACTATTCATCAAAAATTAAGTTGATCTTATTTGACTCTAAATTTCGCACTGGACATAATTGTAGAAGACCATTTTTTGAAAATCATTGCACATTTTAAATTATTTAAGGTTAACATAAACATATTTTTAAAATATCCTTTTGAAAATTCATCAAAAATATGCATACTATATTTATCCGGACATTTGAAAATTCATAAACTTTATAAGAATAAATCCAAAATTTTATTTAAAACAAAGGATTACACAAGGCAGTTATAGTCTCCTTACATAGCCCCTTATCACACCAGCATATGACCTAAGTGTAAGGTGTGCTAAGGTGAGAGAATCTGAGGGAGGCTCGGCCAACATCGCACGAGTAGTAATTTCTATCAGTTTGAACTTCTCGCGAAGGTGATTCCGTTCTAGCTTCACATGATGAAGTTTGGCTTGGGTTTTGTCCAGAGCAAAGTCCAATGGTGCTACCTCCTTCCCAAGTTCTGATAGATGGGCTTCGATCGGTCCAAGACTATTGGATGAGGCCATCAAGTCTTTTTTCTATATTAATTAACCAAGATCACTTGTATTTAGAGACAATTATCAAAACATATAGTTTCTAGTGGTCATATTGAACAATGGTCATATAACAGTAAAAACCCAATGGTCTCATTTTAATTATAATCATGTTTATCAAATAAAACATTTTTGTTGAGTATAAAAATAAAATAAAATAACACATGAAATTTGGAAACAAGATTTATTCAAAATTTCGGGTCGTTACAATCTTCCCCCCTTAAGAAATTGCGTCCTCGCTATTTTTTTTAAATTAGGTTTTTAAATTTCATTTAATGTCCCACATCGGAAAAGGAGTCAATAAAACTATTACTTTAAAAGAACGAAAGGGAAGTACGAAGGTCACCCGAGTTAGCCCACACTAGGATTCCATGGAGGAAAACTTGGACATGAAAGAAAAAAAAGGGTCAAGTTCTGAGGGAGAGTGATAGAGAACATGATTAGGAGAAAGTTAACCAGAAGAAAATCCCAAAGTTATGATGTGTGTAAACGGTCATTGATTACCTAGTAGGAAACGTAAACCAACAACGTTTTTGTTTTACGTTCCTTTTCATAATTTTGAGGAATTCATTTACTACATAGAACAAAAACATAAGGAAATATATCTATCTTCATGTAGAGTTTCATCCTTTAATAAGTTTCTACCCAAAACTAATCTTTTCTCAAACTATGAGAATTCAAAACTACTTGGTCTCATCAAAACACAAGAATCATCTTCTATAGAATCACATAATCCACAAAAGATTAACTATCTATTTCTTTTATCTTTAAACATTATCCCAAAAACTGAAAGGGTAAGGTAAAAAAACTCTTCAAAAAGAATCCCATAGGAAGGGAAACTATTTTTAAATATTCAAAGTTCCATGGTACTACCCAAAGTTCATCATAGACCATCCCATAAATAACGGTCCTTAAAATTCCTCAAAATAAACCAAACTAAGATTGAAACCCAAATACAAGAGGGATTTGATAACATAGTCTTCCAAATAAACTTCATTGTTCATCTCCAAACAACATCAACCACTCCTAACATCTTATAACAAAAGTAGCTAACCTAAACATATTTTACCCAAGATAGGTTAATCATTCCCATAAGTAACCTAAATTACTATAAGTCCACCTTAAATTCATCGATTCTTCAAAATATAATTTAACCTTACTCCTCAATGAAAATACCGTTGTAATCTATTTTACTCGATCATATAGGGTCCCCAAAATAGTGAAAGTCTTCCAAAATAAAAATCATATTTTAATCCCATAATCATCCATGTCATATTAATATGACAATCGTCGCATTTCCTATCACATTGGTTGTTGGGACATGTTCTTCCATTTCCCACCATTCACTAGGAAGAGAAAGCATAATTAGGGGCTTAGGTACTTATCCAATAATCATGAAAAGGAACTGAAAGCATATAAGGATAACTTCTATAAGAAAAGTATACCCTAAGTTTTGATCCCCTAGGTTCCAATCTTGGTTATCCATGATCATATATTCTTATGTGAATCTTTATTTTATTTTATCACTGTTCCTTTAACAATGGTTCATACTATGCTTATGAATTTACCAAAGCATATCCCCCGGGAGTATCGTAACCAAGAGTGCCGCAAGGCCCGTTGTCGTGTACCAGTTCCCGTTCGAGTCTAGCTCAAAGCAGTGTTTTCGGGTTTTACCCCTATGTACATCTGTGCCAGAGCCACCTCTACCTGCTCGTATCCAGACAGGAATGTATTTTCTTGGCAACCCATTACTCAATACTCACCAAAATACCAGGAAGATTTCCTATATATAAACTTTTCTATAGGATTATTCCTAATGTTTTCATATCCTAATTTCCACAAATAACTAAACCATCCTTTGATACCAACTATAGCATCCCAAATTTTTATCACATAAACTTTCTTTACATTATACAAAACTGAGGATCTTTATGGTTTAGTGTCTTGGAAACCAGGAACTTAAAACATGAAAACATAAAAAAAATTCTTAAACACTTGAAAGGCTTCTCCTAATATTCATCCTAGGTTCATTACTGCATCTCATAACCTAGGGACATACATCAAATGAAAGGGTGAGAAGAAGGCCCAGTATGGAAAACAAGGGAAACATTTAACATGTGAACTTGAGATACATCAACTATGTCATGAACAAGAACTTTAAGGCATGATAAAAAAAATCATGTGGCATATCATAATAAAAATAACATTTTTCATAACTTTAAGATTTGGCTACATAATTTAACATAGACAATCATTAACATATCACCAAGGTCCATCCCCAAGGTGTCATTTGATAATTACCAAGGTTATTCACCAAGGTATCGTGAAAATTGTAATCTCTAGTGGTTACATCATTACCCAATACATTGGAGCGCTATCAGGGCGCACCCTTAAATTTGCCTTTATTATCATTTGAGCCACATATATCTTCATCAAACATTTCATAAATAACCCATATATCATAAAATAAATGGGTTTCATTTCATAATCATAACGTTTTAAAAACTGCTTTAACGACATGATCTTTACGTCACTTTAAAACCCACAGAAAAGGAAGGTGGGTCTCATGTATTTAAATCCCAGAATTTAAAATAGAACATTTTAGTATATATGTGAATACACCTTTAGAAGAAAGATATTTGAGTATTCACTTAATAATATAAAAGAACTTTAGAAAAAGAGAGAGACATTTTGAGACAGAAATTCTGCAGCATAACGGCTATGTTCCGAGGTTTTAGAAGACATTAAAAGAGAGGTAAAATGGGTCAAACATTCATAAATGACCCATAAAAGAGTACATGGACAGAATAAGAAGGATAAATTATCATGGTAATGAAATTTCAAGGAAATACCATTTGAAATTAAAAACATGGAAGGAAGACTAAAATTAGATTTCTCTTATGAAAGTTTGGCAGCCTAACGGCGTTACTTAAACATAAACAAAAATGATTCGAAAAGATAAAATAGGGTCTCTCATCATGTGAACATAAGAGTTAAGTATGATATATATAGAGATAATTCCCCAACATAACAAAAAGTAACTTTGAAAGAATTGACATGAAAGTAGAACTTCAAAACGAGAAGGGTGAAGAACCAATTAAAAATTTGGCAGCCTAACGGCGCCACTTAAAACTTCAAAATTCTGAATTGAAGAGATCAAATGGGGTCTCTCATCATATGAACATAATAGTCCAGTATGATAGATATAGAGATCATACCCCAATATAACAAAACGGAACTTGAAATAATTGACATGAAAGTAGAACTTCAAAACGAAAAATGTGAAAAACCACGTAAAAATTCGGCAGCCTGACGGCGCCACTTAAAACTTCAAAATACTGAATTGAAGAGATCAAATGGGGTATCTCATCATATGAACATAAGAGTCCAGTATGATAGATATAGAGATCATACCCCAACATAAAAAAAAGGAACATGAAATAATTGACATGAAAGTAGAACTTCAAATCGAGTAGGGTGAAGAACCACTTAAAAATTCGGCAGCCTAACGACGCCACTTAAAACTTCAAAATACTGAATTGAAGCGATCAAATGGGGTCTCTCATCATATGATCATAAAAGATCAGTATGATAAATTTAGAGATAATACCCCAACATAATAAAAAGGTACTTGAAATACTTTACATGAAAAAAAGATCTTGAAAAATGAGAAGGGAGAAAGAATCCGTTACAAAAATTTCGGCAGCCTAACGGTGCCACTTAAAACTTCATAAAACAAAATAATGAGAGCAAGAGGGGATCTCTCATTATATGAAAATAAAAGTGGCAGTAAGAGGAGTATAAAAGAACATCCTCCAACATAAGAACAAAGAGCATAAAAGGAATTACATAAAAGAGATTACTTGAAATGAAAGAGAGAGGTCAGATTCCTTACCTTAAAACACAACTCTTAAAACTCAATGGTTGGGCACTTGAGGGCTTGTGGACACCATGGGAGGACTCCTTGGGAAGTAATGAGACCAGAACTTCGTTGGGGGAGAGTGGGGAGTCGAATGGATGAGAGGATGGCTTGGTATTTATAGGGAAAGTGAGGGGACAAGGCATTAATGGCCAAGGGACACCTCACATGTGCTTTTCTCAAAACCATGTGCTCTCCCTTGGCATTTACCATGGAGTTAGGACACATGGGGCCCCCAAAACAATAATTCACCACCCTTGGCCGGCCAACCCTTAAAATATCTTATGACATCATCATGAAACAGTTATGATGTCATTAAACATACTGAAACCCTAAAACTGCATTTTTACTATTCACTGAAAATTCAACTTTCTCAGAAAGATCCCAAAATTTCACCTTAACCAAATATCAATTATCTGATTTCAAAAATGAACTCCATTTTATAAAAATAATTTTTTTAAATATTTTTAATTTAATTTTTAAATAAATACACTATTCACCGAAAATTCATTTTTTCAGAAAAATCCCCAAAATTTACCAGAACATAATATCGACGCTCTAAGTTCAAAAATGAAATCCATTTTATAAAAATAATTCTTTAAATATTTTTAATTTAATTTTTAATTAAAAAACACTATTCACTCGAGAAAACTAATACTTGAATAATAATTTATGAAATAGTTATTTAACCATTTTATTGAATCACATTACTTAATCAAGGTGCCTAGATTATATTAATACTTTCTTTAAGTGAGATTACTAATCCATTTGGACACATTACTAATCCTAATCATAAAATCAGTATTCATAATTAACTATTCATCAAAAATTAAGTTGATCTTATTTGACTCTAAATTTCGCACTGGACATAATTGTAGAAGACCATTTTTTGAAAATCATTGCACATTTTAAATTATTTAAGGTTAACATAAACATATTTTTAAAATATCCTTTTGAAAATTCATCAAAAATATGCATACTATATTTATCCGGACATTTGAAAATTCATAAACTTTATAAGAATAAATCCAAAATTTTATTTAAAACAAAGGATTACACAAGGCAGTTATAGTCTCCTTACATAGCCCCTTATCACACCAGCATATGACCTAAGTGTAAGGTGTGCTAAGGTGAGAGAATCTGAGGGAGGCTCGGCCAACATCGCACGAGTAGTAATTTCTATTAGTTTGAACTTCTCGCGAAGGTGATTCCGTTCTAGCTTCACATGATGAAGTTTGGCTTGGGTTTTGTCCAGAGCAAAGTCCAATGGTGCTACCTCCTTCCCAAGTTCTGATAGATGGGCTTCGATCGGTCCAAGACTATTGGATGAGGCCATCAAGTCTTTTTTCTATATTAATTAACCAAGATCACTTGTATTTAGAGACAATTATCAAAACATATAGTTTCTAGTGGTCATATTGAACAATGGTCATATAACAGTAAAAACCCAATGGTCTCATTTTAATTATAATCATGTTTATCAAATAAAACATTTTTGTTGAGTATAAAAATAAAATAAAATAACACATGAAATTTGGAAACAAGATTTATTCAAAATTTCGGGTCGTTACAATCTTCCCCCCTTAAGAAATTGCGTCCTCGCTATTTTTTTTAAATTAGGTTTTTAAATTTCATTTAATGTCCCACATCGGAAAAGGAGTCAATAAAACTATTACTTTAAAAGAACGAAAGGGAAGTACGAAGGTCACCCGAGTTAGCCCACACTAGGATTCCATGGAGGAAAACTTGGACATGAAAGAAAAAAAAAGGGTCAAGTTCTGAGGGAGAGTGATAGAGAACATGATTAGGAGAAAGTTAACCAGAAGAAAATCCCAAAGTTATGATGTGTGTAAACGGTCATTGATTACCTAGTAG
Source organism: Viscum album (assembly GCA_963277665.1). Taxonomy (NCBI): domain Eukaryota; kingdom Viridiplantae; phylum Streptophyta; class Magnoliopsida; order Santalales; family Viscaceae; genus Viscum; species Viscum album. Next base: position 165,060,688 of record OY728121.1, on the reverse strand, counting down.
GAAACGTAAACCAACAACGTTTTTGTTTTACGTTCCTTTTCATAATTTTGAGGAATTCATTTACTACATAGAACAAAAACATAAGGAAATATATCTATCTTCATGTAGAGTTTCATCCTTTAATAAGTTTCTACCCAAAACTAATCTTTTCTCAAACTATGAGAATTCAAAACTACTTGGTCTCATCAAAACACAAGAATCATCTTCTATAGAATCACATAATCCACAAAAGATTAACTATCTATTTCTTTTATCTTTAAACATTATCCCAAAAACTGAAAGGGTAAGGTAAAAAAACTCTTCAAAAAGAATCCCATAGGAAGGGAAACTATTTTTAAATATTCAAAGTTCCATGGTACTACCCAAAGTTTATCATAGACCATCCCATAAATAACGGTCCTTAAAATTCCTCAAAATAAACCAAACTAAGATTGAAACCCAAATACAAGAGGGATTTGATAACATAGTCTTCCAAATAAACTTCATTGTTCATCTCCAAACAACATCAACCACTCCTAACATCTTATAACAAAAGTAGCTAACCTAAACATATTTTACCCAAGATAGGTTAATCATTCCCATAAGTAACCTAAATTACTATAAGTCCACCTTAAATTCATCGATTCTTCAAAATATAATTTAACCTTACTCCTCAATAAAAATACCGTTGTAATCTATTTTACTCGATCATATAGGGTCCCCAAAATAGTGAAAGTCTTCCAAAATAAAAATCATATTTTAATCCCATAATCATCCATGTCATATTAATATGACAATCGTCGCATTTCCTATCACATTGGTTGTTGGGACATGTTCTTCCATTTCCCACCATTCACTAGGAAGAGAAAGCATAATTAGGGGCTTATGTACTTAGCCAATAATCATGAAAAGGAACTGAAAGCATATAAGGATAACTTCTATAAGAAAAGTATACCCTAAGTTTTGATCCCCTAGGTTCCAATCTTGGTTATCCATGATCATATATTCTTATGTGAATCTTTATTTTATTTTATCACTATTCCTTTAACAATGGTTCATACTATGCTTATGAATTTACCAAAGCATATCCCCCGGGAGTATCGTAACCAAGAGTGCCGCAAGGCCCGTTGTCGTGTACCAGTTCCCGTTCGAGTCTAGCTCAAAGCAGTGTTTTCGGGTTTTACCCCTATGTACATCTGTGCCAGAGCCACCTCTACCTGCTCGTATCCAGACAGGAATGTATTTTCTTGGCAACCCATTACTCAATACTCACCAAAATACCAGGAAGATTTCCTATATATAAACTTTTCTATAGGATTATTCCTAATGTTTTCATATCCTAATTTCCACAAATAACTAAACCATCCTTTGATACCAACTATAGCATCCCAAATTTTTATCACATAAACTTTCTTTACATTATACAAAACTAAGGATCTTTATGGTTTAGTGTCTTGGAAACCAGGAACTTAAAACATGAAAACATAAAAAAAAATTCTTAAACACTTGAAAGGCTTCTCCTAATATTCATCCTAGGTTCATTACTGAATCTCATAACCTAGGGACATACATCAAATGAAAGGGTGAGAAGAAGGCCCAGTATGGAAAACAAGGGAAACATTTAACATGTGAACTTGAGATACATCAACTATGTCATGAACAAGAACTTTAAGGCATGATAAAAAAAATCATGTGGCATATCATAATAAAAATAACATTTTTCATAACTTTAATATTTGGCTACATAATTTAACATAGACAATCATTAACATATCACCAAGGTCCATCCCTAAGGTGTCATTTGATAATTACCAAGGTTATTCACCAAGGTATCGTGAAAATTGTAGTCTCTAGTGGTTACATCATTACCCAATACATTGGAGCGCTATCAGGGCGCACCCTTAAATTTGCCTTTATTATCATTTGAGCCACATATATCTTCATCAAACATTTCATAAATAACACATATATCATAAAATAAATGGGTTTCATTTCATAATCATAACGTTTTAAAAACTGCTTTAACAACATGATCTTTACGTCACTTTAAAACCCACAGAAAAGGAAGGTGGGTCTCATGTATTTAAATCCCAGAATTTAAAATAGAACATTTTAGTATATATGTGAATACACCTTTAGAAGAAAGATATTTGAGTATTCACTTAATAATATAAAAGAACTTTAGAAAAAGAGAGAGACATTTTGAGACAGAAATTCTGCAGCATAACGGCTATGTTCCGAGGTTTTAGAAGACATTAAAAGAGAGGTAAAATGGGTCAAACATTCATAAATGACCCATAAAAGAGTACATGGACAGAATAAGAAGGATAAATTATCATGGTAATGAAATTTCAAGGAAATACCATTTGAAATTAAAAACATGGAAGGAAGACTAAAATTAGATTTCTCTTATGAAAGTTTGGCAGCCTAACGGCGTTACTTAAACATAAACAAAAATGATTCGAAAAGATAAAATAGGGTCTCTCATCATGTGAACATAAGAGTTAAGTATGATATATATAGAGATAATTCCCCAACATAACAAAAAGTAACTTTGAAAGAATTGACATGAAAGTAGAACTTCAAAACGAGAAGGGTGAAGAACCAATTAAAAATTTGGCAGCCTAACGGCGCCACTTAAAACTTCAAAATTCTGAATTGAAGAGATCAAATGGGGTCTCTCATCATATGAACATAATAGTCCAGTATGATAGATATAGAGATCATACCCCAATATAACAAAACGGAACTTGAAATAATTGACATGAAAGTAGAACTTCAAAACGAAAAATGTGAAAAACCACGTAAAAATTCGGCAGCCTGACGGCGCCACTTAAAACTTCAAAATACTGAATTGAAGAGATCAAATGGGGTATCTCATCATATGAACATAAGAGTCCAGTATGATAGATATAGAGATCATACCCCAACATAAAAAAAAGGAACATGAAATAATTGACATGAAAGTAGAACTTCAAATCGAGTAGGGTGAAGAACCACTTAAAAATTCGGCAGCCTAACGGCGCCACTTAAAACTTCAAAATACTGAATTGAAGCGATCAAATGGGGTCTCTCATCATATGATCATAAAAGATCAGTATGATAAATTTAGAGATAATACCCCAACATAATAAAAAGGTACTTGAAATACTTTACATGAAAAAAAGATCTTGAAAAATGAGAAGGGAGAAAGAATCCGTTACAAAAATTTCGGCAGCCTAACGGTGCCACTTAAAACTTCATAAAACAAAATAATGAGAGCAAGAGGGGATCTCTCATTATATGAAAATAAACGTGGCAGTAAGAGGAGTATAAAAGAACATCCTCCAACATAAGAACAAAGAGCATAAAAGGAATTACATAAAAGAGATTACTTGAAATGAAAGAGAGAGGTCAGATTCCTTACCTTAAAACACAACTCTTAAAACTCAAAGGTTGGGCACTTGAGGGCTTGTGGACACCATGGGAGGACTCCTTGGGAAGTAATGAGACCAGAACTTCGTTGGGGGAGAGTGGGGAGTCGAATGGATGAGAGGATGGCTTGGTATTTATAGGGAAAGTGAGGGGACAAGGCATTAATGGCCAAGGGACACCTCACATGTGCTTTTCTCAAAACCATGTGCTCTCCCTTGGCATTTACCATGGAGTTAGGCCACATGGGGCCCCCAAAACAATAATTCACCACCCTTGGCCGGCCAACCCTTAAAATATCTTATGACATCATCATGAAACAGTTATGATGTCATTAAACATACTGAAACCCTAAAACTGCATTTTTACTATTCACTGAAAATTCAACTTTCTCAGAAAGATCCCAAAATTTCACCTCAACCAAATATCAATGCTCTGATTTCAAAAATGAACTCCATTTTATAAAAATAATTTTTTTAAATATTTTTTATTTAATTTTTAAATAAATACACTATTCACCGAAAATTCATTTTTTCAGAAAAATCCCCAAAATTTACCAGAACATAATATCGACGCTCTAAGTTCAAAAATGAAATCCATTTTATAAAAGTAATTCTTTAAATATTTTTAATTTAATTTTTAATTAAAAAACACTATTCACTCGAGAAAACTAATACTTGAATAATAATTTATGAAATAGTTATTTAACCATTTTATTGAATCACATTACTTAATCAAGGTGCCTAGATTATATTAATACTTTCTTTAAGTGAGATTACTAATCCATTTGGACACATTACTAATCCTAATCATAAAATCAGTATTCATAATTAACTATTCATCAAAAATTAAGTTGATCTTATTTGACTCTAAATTTCGCACTGGACATAATTGTAGAAGACCATTTTTTGAAAATCATTGCACATTTTAAATTATTTAAGGTTAACATAAACATATTTTTAAAATATCCTTTTGAAAATTCATCAAAAATATGCATACTATATTTATCCGGACATTTGAAAATTCATAAACTTTATAAGAATAAATCCAAAATTTTATTTAAAACAAAGGATTACACAAGGCAGTTATAGTCTCCTTACATAGCCCCTTATCACACCAGCATATGACCTAAGTGTAAGGTGTGCTAAGGTGAGAGAATCTGAGGGAGGCTCGGCCAACATCGCACGAGTAGTAATTTCTATCAGTTTGAACTTCTCGCGAAGGTGATTCCGTTCTAGCTTCACATGATGAAGTTTGGCTTGGGTTTTGTCCAGAGCAAAGTCCAATGGTGCTACCTCCTTCCCAAGTTCTGATAGATGGGCTTCGATCGGTCCAAGACTATTGGATGAGGCCATCAAGTCTTTTTTCTATATTAATTAACCAAGATCACTTGTATTTAGAGACAATTATCAAAACATATAGTTTCTAGTGGTCATATTGAACAATGGTCATATAACAGTAAAAACCCAATGGTCTCATTTTAATTATAATCATGTTTATCAAATAAAACATTTTTGTTGAGTATAAAAATAAAATAAAATAACACATGAAATTTGGAAACAAGATTTATTCAAAATTTCGGGTCGTTACAATCTTCCCCCCTTAAGAAATTGCGTCCTCGCTATTTTTTTTAAATTAGGTTTTTAAATTTCATTTAATGTCCCACATCGGAAAAGGAGTCAATAAAACTATTACTTTAAAAGAACGAAAGGGAAGTACGAAGGTCACCCGAGTTAGCCCACACTAGAATTCCATGGAGGAAAACTTGGACATGAAAGAAAAAAAAGGGTCAAGTTCTGAGGGAGAGTGATAGAGAACATGATTAGGAGAAAGTTAACCAGAAGAAAATCCCAAAGTTATGATGTGTGTAAACGGTCATTGATTACCTAGTAGGAAACGTAAACCAACAAAGTTTTTGTTTTACGTTCCTTTTCATAATTTTGAGGAATTCATTTACTACATAGAACAAAAACATAAGGAAATATATCTATCTTCATGTAGAGTTTCATCCTTTAATAAGTTTCTACCCAAAACTAATCTTTTCTCAAACTATGAGAATTCAAAACTACTTGGTCTCATCAAAACACAAGAATCATCTTCTATAGAATCACATAATCCACAAAAGATTAACTATCTATTTCTTTTATCTTTAAACATTATCCCAAAAACTGAAAGGGTAGGGTAAAAAAACTCTTCAAAAAGAATCCCATAGGAAGGGAAACTATTTTTAAATATTCAAAGTTCCATGGTACTACCCAAAGTTCATCATAGACCATCCCATAAATAACGGTCCTTAAAATTCCTCAAAATAAACCAAACTAAGATTGAAACCCAAATACAAGAGGGATTTGATAACATAGTCTTCCAAATAAACTTCATTGTTCATCTCCAAACAACATCAACCACTCCTAACATCTTATAACAAAAGTAGCTAACCTAAACATATTTTACCCAAGATAGGTTAATCATTCCCATAAGTAACCTAAATTACTATAAGTCCACCTTAAATTCATCGATTCTTCAAAATATAATTTAACCTTACTCCTCAATGAAAATACCGTTGTAATCTATTTTACTCGATCATATAGGGTCCCCAAAATAGTGAAAGTCTTCCAAAATAAAAATCATATTTTAATCCCATAATCATCCATGTCATATTAATATGACAATCGTCGCATTTCCTATCACATTGGTTGTTGGGACATGTTCTTCCATTTCCCACCATTCACTAGGAAGAGAAAGCATAATTAGGGGCTTAGGTACTTAGCCAATAATCATGAAAAGGAACTGAAAGCATATAAGGATAACTTCTATAAGAAAAGTATACCCTAAGTTTTGATCCCCTAGGTTCCAATCTTGGTTATCCATGATCATATATTCTTATGTGAATATTTATTTTATTTTATCACTGTTCCTTTAACAATGGTTCATACTATGCTTATGAATTTACCAAAGCATATCCCCCGGGAGTATCGTAACCAAGAGTGCCGCAAGGCCCGTTGTCGTGTACCATTTCCCGTTCGAGTCTAGCTCAAAGCAGTGTTTTCGGGTTTTACCCCTATGTATATCTGTGCCAGAGCCACCTCTACCTGCTCGTATCCAGACAGGAATGTATTTTCTTGGCAACCCATTACTCAATACTCACCAAAATACCAGGAAGATTTCCTATATATAAACTTTTCTATAGGATTATTCCTAATGTTTTCATATCCTAATTTCCACAAATAACAAAACCATCCTTTGATACCAACTATAGCATCCCAAATTTTTATCACATAAACTTTCTTTACATTATACAAAACTGAGGATCTTTATGGTTTAGTGTCTTGGAAACCAGGAACTTAAAACATGAAAACATAAAAAAAAATTCTTAAACACTTGAAAGGCTTCTCCTAATATTCATCCTAGGTTCATTACTGCATCTCATAACCTAGGGACATACATCAAATGAAAGGGTGAGAAGAAGGCCCAGTATGGAAAACAAGGGAAACACTTAACATGTGAACTTGAGATACATCAACTATGTCATGAACAAGAACTTTAAGGCATGATAAAAAAAATCATGTGGCATATCATAATAAAAATAACATTTTTCATAACTTTAAGATTTGGCTACATAATTTAACATAGACAATCATTAACATATCACCAAGGTCCATCCCCAAGGGGTCATTTGATAATTACCAAGGTTATTCACCAAGGTATCGTGAAAATTGTAATCTCTAGTGGTTACATCATTACCCAATACATTGGAGCGCTATCAGGGCGCACCCTTAAATTTTCCTTTATTATCATTTGAGCCACATATATCTTCATCAAACATTTCATAAATAACCCATATATCATAAAATAAATGGGTTTCATTTCATAATCATAACGTTTTAAAAACTGCTTTAACGACATGATCTTTACGTCACTTTAAAACCCACAGAAAAGGAAGGTGGGTCTCATGTATTTAAATCCCAGAATTTAAAATAGAACATTTTAGTATATATGTGAATACACCTTTAGAAGAAAGATATTTGAGTATTCACTTAATAATATAAAAGAACTTTAGAAAAAGAGAGAGACATTTTGAGACAGAAATTCTGCAGCATAACGGCTATGTTCCGAGGTTTTAGAAGACATTAAAAGAGAGGTAAAATGGGTCAAACATTCATAAATGACCCATAAAAGAGTACATGGACAGAATAAGAAGGATAAATTATCATGGTAATGAAATTTCAAGGAAATACCATTTGAAATTAAAAACATGGAAGGAAGACTAAAATTAGATTTCTCTTATGAAAGTTTGGCAGCCTAACGACGTTACTTAAACATAAAAAAAATGATTCGAAAAGATAAAATAGGGTCTCTCATCATGTGAACATAAGAGTTAAGTATGATATATATAGAGATAATTCCCCAACATAACAAAAAGTAACTTTGAAAGAATTGACATGAAAGTAGAACTTCAAAACGAGAAGGGTGAAGAACCAATTAAAAATTTGGCAGCCTAACGGCGCCACTTAAAACTTCAAAATTCTGAATTGAAGAGATCAAATGGGGTCTCTCATCATATGAACATAATAGTCCAGTATGATAGATATAGAGATCATACCCCAATATAACAAAACGGAACTTGAAATAATTGACATGAAAGTAGAACTTCAAAACGAAAAATGTGAAAAACCACGTAAAAATTCGGCAGCCTGACGGCGCCACTTAAAACTTCAAAATACTGAATTGAAGAGATCAAATGGGGTATCTCATCATATGAACATAAGAGTCCAGTATGATAGATATAGAGATCATACCCCAACATAAAAAAAAGGAACATGAAATAATTGACATGAAAGTAGAACTTCAAATCGAGTAGGGTGAAGAACCACTTAAAAATTCGGCAGCCTAACGGCGCCACTTAAAACTTCAAAATACTGAATTGAAGCGATCAAATGGGGTCTCTCATCATATGATCATAAAAGATCAGTATGATAAATTTAGAGATAATACCCCAACATAATAAAAAGGTACTTGAAATACTTTACATGAAAAAAAGATCTTGAAAAATGAGAAGGGAGAAAGAATCCGTTACAAAAATTTCGGCAGCCTAACGGTGCCACTTAAAACTTCATAAAACAAAATAATGAGAGCAAGAGGGGATCTCTCATTATATGAAAATAAAAGTGGCAGTAAGAGGAGTATAAAAGAACATCCTCCAACATAAGAACAAAGAGCATAAAAGGAATTACATAAAAGAGATTACTTGAAATGAAAGAGAGAGGTCAGATTCCTTACCTTAAAACACAACTCTTAAAACTCAAAGGTTGGGCACTTGAGGGCTTGTGGACACCATGGGAGGACTCCTTGGGAAGTAATGAGACCAGAACATCGTTGGTGGAGAGTTGGGAGTCGAATGGATGAGAGGATGGCTTGGTATTTATAGGGAAAGTGAGGGGACAAGGCATTAATGGCCAAAGGACACCTCACATGTGCTTTTCTCAAAACCCTGTGCTCTCCCTTGGCATTTACCATGGAGTTAGGACACATGGGGCCCCCAAAACAATAATTCACCACCCTTGGCTGGCAAACCCTTAAAATATCTCATGACATCATCATGACACAGTTATGATGTCATTAAACATACCGAAACCCTAAAACTGCATTTTTACTATTCACTGAAAATTCAACTTTCTCAGAAAGATCCCAAAATTTCACCTTAACCAAATATCAATTATCTGATTTCAAAAATGAACTCCATTTTATAAAAATAATTTTTTTAAATATTTTTAATTTAATTTTTAAATAAATACACTATTCACCGAAAATTCATTTTTTCAGAAAAATCCCCAAAATTTATCAGAACATAATATCGACGCTCTAAGTTCAAAAATGAAATCCATTTTATAAAAATAATTCTTTAAATATTTTTAATATAATTTTTAATTAAAAAACACTATTCACTCGACAAAACTAATACTTGAATAATAATTTATGAAATAGTTATTTAACCATTTTATTGAATCACATTACTTAATCAAGGTGCCTAGATTATATTAATACTTTCTTTAAGTGAGATTACTAATCCATTTGGACACATTACTAATCCTAATCATAAAATCACTATTCATAATTTACTATTCATCAAAAAATAAGTTGATCTTATTTGACTCTAAATTTCGCACTGGAGATAATTGTAGAAGACCATTTTTTGAAAATCATTTCACATTTTAAATTATTTAAGGTTTACATAAACATTTTTTTAAAATATCCTTTTGAAAATTCATCAAAAATATGCATACTATATTTATCCGGACATTTGAAAATTCATAATCTTTATAAGAATAAATCCCAAATTTTATTTAAAACAAAGGATTACACAAGGCAGTTATAGTCTCCTTACATAGCCCCTTATCACACCAGAATAAGACCTAAGTGTAAGGTGTGCTAAGGTGAGAGAATCTGAGGGAGGCTCGGCCAACATCACACGAGTAGTAATTTCTATCAGTTTGAACTTCTCACGAAGGTGATTCCGTTCTAGCTTCACATGATGAAGTTCGGCTTGGGTTTGGTCTAGAGCAAAGCCCAATGGTGCTACCTCCTTCCCAAGTTCTGATAGATGGGCTTCGATCGGTCCAAGACTATTGGATGAGGCCATCAAGTCTTCTTTCTATATTAATTAACCTAGATCACTTATATTTAGAGATAATAATCGAAACATTTAGTTTCTAGTGGTCATATTGAACAATGGTCATATAATAGTAAAAACCCAATGGTCTCATTTTAATTATAATCATGTTTATCAAATAAAACATTTTTGTTGAGAATAAAAATAAAATAAAATAACACATGAAATTTGGAAACAAGATTTACTCAAAATTTCGGGTCGTTACAATCTTCCCCCCTTAAGAAATTGCGTCCTCGATATTTTTTTTAAAAAATTAGGTTTTTAAATTTCATTTAAAGTCCCACATCGGAAAAGGATTCAGTAAAACTATTACTTTAAAAGAAAGAAAGGGAATTTCGAATGTCACCCGAGTTAGCCCACACTAGGATTTCATGTAGGAAAACTTGGACATGAAAGAAAAACAAAGGGTCAAGTTCTGAGGGAGAGTGATAGAGAACATGATTAGGAGAAAGTTAACCAGAAGAAAATCCCAATGTTATGATTTGTGTAAACGGTCATTAATTACCTAGTAGGAAACGTAAACCAACAATGTTTTTGTTTTACATTACTTTTCATAATTTTGAGGAATTCATTTACTACATAGAACAAAAACATAAGGAAATATATCTATATTCATGTAGAGTTTCATCCTTTTATAAGTTTCTACCCAAAACTAATCTTTTCTCAAACTATGAGCATTCAAAACTACTTGGTCTCATCAAAACACAAGAATCATCTTCTAGAGAATCACATAATCCACAAAAGATTAACTATCTATTTATTTTATCTTTAAACATTATCCCAAAAACTGAAAGGGTAGGGTAAAACAACTCTTAAAAAATAATCCCATAGGAAGGGAAACTATTTTTAAATCTTCAAAGTTCCATGGTACTACCCAAAGTTCATCATAGACCATCCCATAAATAACGGTCCTTAAAATTCCTCAAAATAAACCAAACTAAGATTGAAACCCAAATAAAAGAGGGATTTGATAACATAGTCTTCCAAATAATCTTCATTGTTCATCTCCAAACAACATCAACCACTCCTAACATCTTATAACAAAAGTAGCTAATCTAAACATATTTTACCCAAGATAGGTTAATCATTCCCATAAGTAACCTAAATTACTATAAGTCCACCTTAAATTCATCGATTCTTCAAAATATAATTCAACCTTAATCCTCAATGAAAATACCATTGTAATCTATTTTACTCGATCATATAGGGTCCCCAAAATAGTGAACGTCTTCCAAAATAAAAATCATATTTTAATCCCATAATCTTCCATGTCATATTAATATGACAATCGTCGCATTTCCTATCACATTGGTTGTTGGGACATGTTCTTCCATTTCCCACCATTCACTAGGAAGAGAAAGAATAATTAGGGGCTTATGTACTTAGACAATAATCATGAAAAGGAACTGAAAGCATATAAGGATAACTTCTATAAGAAAAGTATACCCTAACTTGTGATCCCCTAGGTTCCAATCTAGGTTATCCATGATCATATATTCTTATGTGAATCTTTATTTTATTTTATCATTGTTCCTTTAACAATGGTTCATACTAAGCTTATGAATTTACCAAAGCATATCCCCCGGGAGTGTCGTAACCAAGAGTGCCGCAAGGACCGTTGTCGTGTACAGTTCCCGTTCGAGTCTAGCTCAAAGCAGTGTTTTCGGGTTTTACCCCTATGTACATCTGTGCCAGAGCCACCTCTACCTGCTCGTATCCAGACATGGATGTATTTGCTTGGCAACCCATTACTCAATACTCACCAAAATACCAGGAAGATTTCTTATATATAAACTTTTCTATAGGCTTCTTCCTAAAGTTTTCATATCCTAATTTCCACAAATAACTAAACCATCCTTTGATACCAACTATAACATCCCACATTTTTATCACATAAACTTTCAATACATTATACAAAACTGAGGATCTTTAAGGTTTTGTGTCTTGGAAACCAGGAACTTAAAACATGAAAACATAAAAAATTCTTCTTAAAAACTTGAAAGGCTTCTCCTAATGTTCATCCTAGGTTCATTACTGCATCTCATAACCTGGGGACATACATCAAATGAAATGGTGGGCAGAAGGCCAAGTAAGGGAAACAAGGGAAACATTTAACATGTGAACTTGAGATACATCAACTATGTCATGAACAAGAACTTTAAGGCATGATAAAAAAAAATCATGTGTCATATCATAATAAAAATAACATTTTTCATAACATTAATATTTGGCTACATAATTAAACATAGACAATCATGAACATATCACCAAGTTCCATCCCCAAGGTGTCATTTGAAAATTACCAAGGTTATTCACCAAGGTATCGTGAAAATTGTAATATCTAGTGGTTACATCATTACCCAATACATTGGAGCGCTATCAGGGCACACCCATAAATTTTCCTTTATTATCATGTGAGCCACATATATCGTCATCAAACATTTAATAAATAACCCATATAGCATAAAATAAATGGGTTTCATTTCATAATCATAACGTTTTAAAAACTGCTTTAAAGACATGATCTTTACGTCACTTTAAAACCCACAGAAAAGGAAGGTGGGTCTCATGTATGTAAATACCAGAATTTAAAATAGAAAATTTTGGTATATATGTGAATACCCCTTTAGAAGAAAGAGCATTGAGTATTCACTTAATAATATAAAAGAACTTTAGAAAAGGAGAGAGACATTTTGAGACAGAAATTCTGCAGCATAACGGCTATGTTCCGAGGTTTTAGAAGACATTAAAAGAGAGGTAAAATGGGTCAAACATTAATAAATGACCCATAAAATAGTACATGGACAGAATAAGAAGTATAAATTATCATGGTAATGAAATTTCAATGACATACCATTTGAAATGAAAAACATGGAAGGAAGACAAAAATTAGATTTCTCTTATGAAAGTTCGGCAGCCTAACGGCGTTACTTAAACATCAACTAAAATGATTTGAAAAGATCAAATAGGGTCTCTCATAATGTGAACATAAGAGTTCAGTATGATAGATATAGAGATAATTCCCCAAAATAACAAAAAGGAACTTTGAAAGAATTGACATGAAAGTAGAACATCAAAACGAGAAGGGTGAAGAACCACTTAAAAATTCGGCAGCCTAACGGCGCCACTTAAAACATCAAAATACTGAATTGAGGAGATCAAATGGGGTCTCTCATCATATGAACATAAAATTCCAGTATGATATATATAGTGATCATACCCCAATATAACAAAAAGGAACTTGAAATAATTGAAATGAAAGTAGAACTTAAAAACGAGAAGGGTGAAGAACCACTTAAAAATTCGGCAGCCTAACGGCGCCACTTAAAACTTCAAAATACTGAATTGAAGAGATCAAATGGGGTCTCTCATCATATGATCATAAGAGTCCGGTATGATAGATATAGAGATCATACCCCAACATAACAAAAAGGAACTTTAAATAATTTACATGAATGTAGAACTTCAAAACGAGAAGGGTGAAGAACCACTTAAAAATTCGGCAGCCTAACGGCGCCACTTAAAACTTCAAAATACTGAATTGAAGCGATCAAATGGGGTCTCTCATCATATGATCATAAAATATCAGTATGATAAATTTAGAGATCATACCCCAACATAATAAAAACGAACTTGAAATACTTTACATGGAAAAAAGATCTTGAAAATTGAGAAGGGAGAAAGAATCCGTTACAAAAATTTCGGCAGCCTAACGGTGCCACTTAAAACTTCATAAAACGAAATAATGAGAGAAAGAGGGGGTCTCTCATTATATGAACATAAAAAGGGCAGTAATAGGAGTATAAAAGAACATCCTCCAACATAAGAACATAGAGCATAAAAGGAATTACATAAAAGAGATTACTTGAAATGAAAGAGAGAGGTCAGATCCCTTACCTTAAAACATAACTCTTAAAACTCAAAGGTTGGGACCTTGAGAGCTTGTGGACACCATAGGAGGACTCCTTGGGAGGTAATGAGACCAGAAATTCGTTGGGGGAGAGTGGGGAGTCGAATGGATGAGAGGATGTCTTGGTATTTATAGGGAAAGTGAGGGGACAAGGCATTAATGGCCAAGGGACACCTCACATGTGCTTTTCTCAAAACCATGTGCTCTCCCTTGGCATTTAACATGGAGTTAGGCCACATGGGGCCCCAAAACAATAATTCACCACCATTGGCCGCCCAACCCTTAAAATATCTCATGACATCATCATGACACAGTTATGATGTCATTAAACATACCGAAACCCTAAAACTGCATTTTTACTATTCACTGAAAATTCAACTTTCTCAGAAAGATCCCAAAATTTCACATTAACCAAATATCAATGATCGGATTTCAAAAATGAACTCCATTTTATAAAAATAATTTTTTTAAATATTTTCAATTTAATTTTTAAATAAATACACTATTCACCGAAAATTCATTTTTTTCAGAAAAATCCCCAAAAATTACCATAACATAATATCGACGCTCTAAGTTCAAAAATGAAATCCATTTTATAAAAATAATTCTTTAAATAATTTTTAATTTAATTTTTAATTGAAAAACACTATTCACTCGAAAAAACTAATACTTGAATAATAATTTATGAAATAGTTATTTAACCATTTTATTGAATCACATTACTTAATCAAGGTGCCTAGATTATATTAATAATTTCTTTAAGTGAGATTACTAATCCATTTGGACACATTACTAATCCTAATCATAAAATCACTATTCATAATTTACTATTCATCAAAAATTAAGTTGATCTTATTTGACTCTAAATTTCGCACTGGAGATAATTGTAGAAGACCATTTTTTGAAAATCATTTCACATTTTAAATTATTTAAGGTTTACATAAACATTTTTTTAAAATATCCTTTTGAAAATTCATCAAAAATATGCATACTATATTTATCCGGACATTTGAAAATTCATAATCTTCATAAGAATAAATCCCAAATTTTATTTAAAACAAAGGATTACACAAGGCAGTTATAGTCTCCTTACATATCCCCTTATCACACCAGCATAGGACCTAAGTGTAAGGTGTGCTAAGGTGAGAGAATCTGAGGGAGGCTCGGCCAACATCGCACGAGTAGTAATTTCTATTAGTTTGAACTTCTCGCGAAGGTGATTCCGTTCTAGCTTCACATGATGAAGTTCGGCTTGGGTTTGGTCCAGAGCAAAGCCCAATGGTGTTACCTCCTTCCCATGTTCTGATAGATGGGATTCGATCGGTCCAAGACTATTGGATGAGGCCATCAAGTCTTCTTTCTATATTAATTAACCCAGATCACTTGTATTTAGAGACAATAATCGAAACATTTAGTTTCTAGTGGTCATATTGAACAATGGTCATATAACAGTAAAAACCCAATGGTCTCATTTTAATTATAATCATGTTTATCAAATAAAACATTTTTGTTGAGTATAAAAATAAAATAAAATAACACATGAAATTTGGAAACAAGATTTATTCAAAATTTCGGGTCGTTACAATCTTCCCCCCTTAAGAAATTGCGCCCTCGCTATTTTTTTTTAAAATTAGGTTTTGAAATTTCATTTGAAGTCCCACATCGGAAAAGGAGTCAGTAAAACTATTACTTTAAAAGAAAGAAAGGGAAGTACGAAGGTCACCCGAGTTATCCCACACTAGGATTCCATGTAGGAAAACATGGACATGAAAGAAAAACAAAGGGTCATGTTCTGAGGGAGAGTGATAGAGAACATGATTAGGAGAAAGTTAACCAGAAGAAAATCCCAATGTTATGATGTGTGTAAACGGTCATTGATTACCTAGTAGGAAACGTAAACCAACAACGTTTTTGTTTTACGTTCCTTTTCATAATTTTGAGGAATTCATTTACTACATAGAACAAAAACATAAGGAAATATATCTATCTTCATGTAGAGTTTCATCCTTTAATAATTTTCTACCCAAAACTAATCTTTTCTAAAACTATGAGCATTCAAAACTACTTAGCCTCATCAAAACACAAGAATCATCTTCAAGAGAATCACATAATCCACAAAAGATTAACTATCTATTTCTTTTATCTTTAAACATTATCCCAAAAACTGAAAGGGTAAGGTAAAACAACTCTTCAAAAAAGAATCCCATAGGAAGGGAAACTATTTTTAAATCTTCAAAGTTCCATGGTACTACCCAAAGTTCATCATAGACCATCCCATAAATAACGGTCCTTAAAATTCCTCAAAATAAACCAAACTAAGATTGAAACCCAAATACAAGAGGGATTTGATAACATAGTCTTCCAAAATAAACTTCATTGTTCATCTCCAAACAACATCAACCACTCCTAACATCTTATAACAAAAGTAGCTAACCTAAACATATTTTACCCAATATAGGTTAATCATTCCCATAAGTAACCTAAATTACTATAAGTCCACCATAAATTCATCGATTCTTCAAAATATAATTCAAGCTTACTCCTCAATGAAAATACCGTTGTAATCTATTTAACTCGATCATATAGGGTCCCCAAAATAGTGAACGTCTTCCAAAATAAAAATCATATTTTAATCCCATAATCATCCCTGTCATATTAATATGACAATCCTCGCATTTCCTATCACATTGGTTGTTGGGACATGTTCTTCCATTTCCCACCATTCACTAGGAAGAGAAAGCATAATTAGGGGCTTAGGTACTTAGCCAATAATCAGGAAAAGGAACTGAAAGCATATAAGGATAACTTCTATAAGAAAATTATACCCTAACTTGTGATCCCCTAGGTTCCAATCTAGGTTATCCATGATCATTTATTCTTATGTGAATCTTTATTTTATTTTATCATTGTTCCTTTAACAATGGTTCATACTAAGCTTATGAATTTACCAAAGCATATCCCCCGGGAGTGTCGTAACCAAGAGTGCAGCAAGGCCTGTTGTCGTGTACCAGTTCCCGTTCGAGTCTAGCTCAAAGCAGTGTTTTCGGGTTTTACCCCTATGTACATCTGTGCCAGAGCCACCTCTACCTTCTCGTATCCAGACATGGATGTATTTGCTTGGCAACCCATTACTCAATACTCACCAAAATACCAGGAAGATTTCCTATATATAAACTTTTCTATAGGCTTCTTCCTAATGTTTTCATATCCTAATTTCCACAAATAACTAAACCATCCTTTGATACCAACTATAGCATCCCGAATGTTTATCACATAAACTTTCATTACATTATACAAAACTGAGGATCTTTAAGGTTTAGTGTCTTGGAAACTAGGAACATAAAACATGAAAACATAAAACATTCTTCTTAAACACTTGAAAGGCTTCTCCTAATGTTCATCCTAGGTTCATTACTGCATCTCATAACCTGGGGACATACATCAAATGAAAGGGTGAGTATAAGGCCCAGTAAGGGAAACAAGGGAAACATTAAACATGTGAACATGAGATACATCAACTATGTCATGAACAAGAACTTTAAGGCATGATAAAAAAAATCATGTGGCATATCATAATAAAAATAAAATTTTTCATAACTTTAAGATGTGGCTACATCATTTAACATATACAATCATGAACATATCACCAAGGTCCATCCCCAAGGTGTCATTTGAAAATTACCAAGGTTATTCACCAAGGTATCGTACAAATTGTAATCTCTAGTGGTTACATCATTACCCAATACATTGGAGCGCTATCAGGGCACACCCTTAAATTTTCCTTTATTATCATGTGAGCCACATATATCGTCATCAAAAATTTCATAAATAACCCATATAGAATAACATAAATGGGTTTCATTTCATAATCATAACATTTTAAAAACTGCTTTAAAGACATGATCTTTACGTCACTTTAAAACCCACTGAAAAGGAAGGTGGGTCTCATGTATGTAAATCCTAGAATTTAAAATAGAACATTTTGGTATATATGTGAATTCCCCTTTAGAAGAAAGAGCTTTTAGTATTCACATAATAATATAAAAGAACTTTAGAAAAAGAGAGAGACATTTTGATATAGAAATTCTGCAGCATAACGGCTATGTTCCGAGGTTTTAGAAGACATTAAAAGAGAGGTAAAATGGGTAAAAAATTCATAAATGACCCATAAAATAGTACATGGACAGAATAAGAAGGATAAATGATCATGTTAATGAAATTTCAAGGACATAACATTTGAAATGAAAAACATGGAAGGAAGACAAAAATTAGATTTCTCTTATGAAAGATCGGCAGCCTAACGACGTTACTTAAACATCAACAAAAATTATTTAAAAAGATCAAATAGGGTCTCTCATAATGTGAACATAAGAGTTCAGTATGATAGATATAGAGATAATTCCCCAACATAACAAAAAGGAAGTTTGAAAGAATTGACATGAAAGTAGAACTTCAAAACGAGAAGGGTGAAGAACCACTTAAAAATTCGGCAGCCTAACGGCGCCACTTAAAACATCAAAATACTGAATTGAAGAGATCAAATGGGGTCTCTCATCATATGAAAATAAAAGTCCAGTATGATAGATATAGAGATCATACCCCAATATAACAAAAAGGAACTTGAAATAATTGAAATGAAAGTAGAACTTAAAAACGAGAAGGGTGAAGAACCACTTAAAAATTTGGCAGCCTAACGGCGCCACTTAAAACTTAAAAATTCTGAATTGAAGAGATCAAATGGGGTCTCTCATAATATGAACATAAGAGTCCAGTATGATAGATATAGAGATCATACCCCAACATAAAAAAAGGAACTTGAAATAATTGACATGAAAGTAGAACTTCAAAACGAGAAGGGTGAAGAACCGCTTAAAAATTCGACAGCCTAACGACGCCACTTAAAACTTCAAAATACTGAATTGAAGCGATCAAATGGGGTCTCTCATCATATGATAATAAACGATAAGTATGATAAGTTTAGAGATCATACCCCAACATAATAAAAAGGAACTTGAAATACTTTACATGAAAAAAAGATCTTGAAAAATGAGAAGGGAGAAAGAATCCGTTACAAAAATTTCAGCATCCTAACGGTGCCACTTAAAACATCATAAAACGAAATAATGAGAGCAAGAGGGGATCTCTAATTATATGAACATAAATATGGAAGTAAGAGGAGTATAAAAGAACATCCTCCAACCAAAGAACATAGAGCATAAAAGGAATTACATAAAAGAGATTACTTGAAATGAAAGAGAGAGGTCAGATCCCTTACATTAAAACATAACTCTTAAAACTCAATGGTTGGGACCATGAGGGCTTGTGGACACCATGGGAGGACTCCTTGGGAGGTAATGAGACCAGAACATCGTTGGGGTAGAGTGGGGAGTCGAATGGATGAGAGGATGGCTTGGTATTTATAGGGAAAGTGAGGGGACAAGGCATTAATGTCCAAGGGACACCTCACATGTGCTTTTCTCAAAACCATGTGCTCTCCCTTGGCATTTACCATGGAGTTAGGCCACATGGGGCCCCCAAAACAATAATTCACCACCCTTGGCCGGCCAAACCTTAAAATATCTCATGACATCATCATGACATAGTTATGATGTCATTAAACATACCGAAACCCTAAAACTGCATTTTTACTATTCACGGAACATTCAACTTTCTCAGAAAGATCCCAAAATTTCACCTTAACCAAATATCAATGCTCGGATTTAAAAAAAGAACTCCATTTTATAAAAATAATTTTTTAAATATTTTTAATTTTATTTTTATATAAATACACTATTCACCGAAAATTCATTTTTTCAGAAAAATCCCCAAAAATTACCATAACATAATATCGACGCTCTAAGTTCAAAAATGAAATCCATTTTATAAAAATAAATTTTTAAATATTTTTAATTTAATTTTTAATTAAAAAACACTATTCACTCAAAAAAAACTAATAATTGAATAATAATTTATGAAATAGTTATTTAACCATTTTATTGAATCACATTACTTAATCAAGGTGCCTAGATTATATTAATACTTTCTTTAAGTGAGATTACTAATCCATTTGGACACATTACTAATCCTAATCATAAAATCACTATTCATAATTTACTTTTCATCAAAAATTAAGTTGATCTTATTCGACTCTAAATTAAACACTGGACATAATTGTAGAAGACCATTTTTTGAAAATCATTACACATTTTAAATAATTTAAGGTTTACATAAACATTTTTTTAATATATCTTTTTGAAAATTCATCAAAAATATGCATACTATATTTATCCGGACATTTGAAAATTCATAAACTTCATAAGATTAAATCCCAAATTTTATTTAAAACAAAGGATTACACAAGGTAGTTATAGTCTCCTTACATTTCCCCTTATCACACCAGCATAGGACCTAAGTGTAAGGTGTGCTAAGGTGAGAGAATATGATGGAGGCTCGGCCAACATCGCACGAGTAGTGATTTCTATCAGTTTTAACGTCTCGCGAAGGTGATTCGGTTCTAGCTTCACATGATGAAGTTCAGCTTGGGTTTGGTCCAGAGCAAATCCCCATGGTGATACCTCCTTCCCAAGTTCTGATAGATGGGATTCGATCGGTCCAAGACTACCGGATGAGGACATAGAGTCTTCTTTCTATATTAATTAACCAAGATCACTTGTATTTAGAGACAATAATCGAAACATTTAGTTTCTAGTGGTCATATTGAACAATGGTCATATAACAGCCAAAACCCAGTGGTCTCATTTTACTTATAATCATGTTTATCAAATAAAACATTTTTTTGAGTATAAAAATAAAATAAAATAACACATGAAATTCGGAAACAAGATTTATTCAAAATTTCGGGTCATTACAGTATGTAAGAAAACCATTTGGAGAATCTCAACTCAAGGAATTTAGGAAATATGGGTCAAAATACAGTAATCACATAAGATAAAATTTATGCTTGGATATATTTTAATTGAACCCGAAAGAGGTTTCATATGTATCCTGGTTAATAAGAACCAAATACCATACAATTCATGAGGTACAATTTAAGGTGATATGTCAGGATTGGTCAATGCAGTTTTCATCTTGCGGTAAGGACATGTGATATATAGCATGATTTAGTCTGGCTAGGTATTATGTGCTAAACACTTCATATAACTATGATGTGTCTCAATTATCTAAAATCTAAAATATCACATGAATCATACTCAGTATTAGATACCAGATATAACATAAGATAAATTATATTTCATGAGAGTCATAATAAGGGATTGAGTGAGTATTATATATTGGATTTACCAAAAGTAATATTCTTATGTCAGTAGATATAGATAAGAATGAAATATTGGGTCTTTAAATTAATCAATGGCTATGTTATGGTTGTCTACCCCTTATCTATTAGTTACTAGAGGAGGAACTAAGGTCGAAGAGGATAGGGATTACACATAGAAGGATGACCATAAATCAATGTTAACTTCCCTATTCATTGGTAATTATCCAAGGGAGTAAATTGATATGATAAGGGCTTACACATATTAGGAGGTAAAATAAATATACTGGGGTGTTGGGGTTGAATCTCAATGAGGCATCCAACGAATCCTAGTTAACAAGAATCAAATAGACATAGGTCAAGTTTATATTGACCTATATATTATATATAGAAATATTTCTTATGAATATATATGTGTTTCATATATGGTAACATAATTTTAATAACTAACATCACATTATCATTAATTCATAACATAATAAGTTTATAAGTACATTCCATTCTTTAAAAATCCTTAATCAAAACAAATTGTATTCATTTCATTTTAAGAACATATATCTAAAAATAGTGTTTATCAATTATATAATTTAAAAATAATAAAATTAATTCCATTTTTGGATTTATCATTTCAACATGTTTTTGGGATTATTTTTTGATATTTTTATAAAATTACTTATTTTTAGATGAATAGTGTAATGGCCCAGACCCTCCTTGTACAATAAATTTCCTAAAACTCAGTACATCTAAAATGGTGGCATCGATCATGGAGGTAGTGTGATGGTGACACCAGTCACAATGACATTGTGACGGTGGAAACATGGTGGTTACACCAGTCATGGAAACACTGTTACTATGGCACCAGTCACGGGAGAACCATGACTGTGGCACTGGGCATGGAAGCACTGTGAATGTGGCACCAGTCACAGTAGCACCATGACGGTGGTCCTAGTCATGAAGGCACTGTGATTTTGGCACCATGATGGTGGCACCATGACAGTCACACAGTCACGATTACACACCAAAATGGTGGAAATGCTTACAGTGTTCTAATGAACTGGTGGCACCGTGGTGGTGGAACTGTGGTTTTGGAACCATTACAATGTCTCACCAAACAATGTCCCACCCTTTTTATCTAGTTTTATGAGTTTTCCCAGTTCATCCCCCACAACATTTCTTTTGATGTAAAAGTTTTTTAATACCCATTTAGAACCCATTTAAATCCCATAAATGATATCTAAAATCCCTTTACAACCAAGAGACCCATGAATTACCCGAAAGTGTGGCTTTTTCCTCAGTTTCACACCTTTTTTCATACTTTCCAGTTCCTCCCATGTTATTCATTTTCCTCTATTTAAAGGAAACCCTTTAACTAATAGCTGTTATGGCCACCTCTCCAATGAAAATTATTAAATGACAATTAATTCCATCATTTATAACCATCCAAACGCATGGATAAAACATGATCCTTATTTAAATTAGTTAAGGAATTCATATCCCATAACCGTAGGATCTCAGCTTTTATCACAAGAGGATTATTTATTCTTCGTCGAAGGTCTCTTTTTTTACATGGTGAATTTGGATCCCCCTTTCACGAGGCTTGTGGTGTGCCTATACTGGAGCCTTTTTTGCCCACTCTTGGAGTCCTCTGCGTCCTTATAACTCGATCTATGCTTCCCAAATTCTTTGCACACGGAGAAGAACATCGATCATTGATCATCCAAGTTGGGTTTTTTCCTTCATCTCTCATTGTTGTGTATCATGCGGGGTGGGTATGAAAATGTTCCCATGAGTACGGATGAAACCAAAGAACAAAGAAGATAATAAATGGGTTTTAATGAATTAAGGGGTGTGTTTTATGATTATTATATACTCTTTTTACTTTGCTTATATGTTGTGAATTTTAAGGGACTATGTCCATGGAAAATCTAGGCCATTGGTGGTCCTTTTTTGCGCACTAATGAACCTCTATTTTTTGGATTATTCTGTGATTGAATGGATGTAACATAGAAATTAGTTAATCATATAATAAAAATTGATTAAATGGATTCCCAATGAATAATAATCCTTGCATGGTCAACCCAGTTAACCAAAAGGAAAGACGTAACTAACGGAATGGTGTGTTTAAATTTGAGAACTCCCATGTTCTGTTTTGGTGATGTGTATTGTGGTTCTGCTTAATGCTTGTGAGGTTACATGGATTGGGATGATATCCCCTATTGTGAAGTTATTAGTTTTTGGATTTGGGGTCATGTGGGGCCGTATTTTGGGGCTTGGATTGGTTCCAGTACTTTGAGGTATCTCACAGATCCCTTTTGTTGTTGTGACTTTACAAGAAAACTAGGTGTGAATGCTTAATTTTCTGCTTGGCTATTTTCCCTTCCTTGTGTTGGGGCTATGCAGGTTTTTTCCCGGTAGTGAAGAATTATATAAATGGAACCACATGAATGTGATAACATGAATAGGTTAAATGGGGAGTTGTTTTCTGGGAATGATTTATGACTTGTTTGTGGTTGTTGTGCTATTTAAGAATGAATAGTAACAAGGGTGTTTGTGTATGGGCTGGGTTTGGAACCCCTAGGTTGGGATGAGTTCTTATTTACCTATATATATAATTTTGTTCTTAGGTATCTTATTTTTTCCCCACCCTAGTTGATAACTTCATGACGAACACCCCCATTTCATGGGGGAGGGTGTTTTTTCAGCACTCCTATGAGTGGTTGATTATTAGTTCTTTTTCTTCTCCCTTTCATGAGTAGACCAAGACTACTTGTGTAGGATATGATGGCATATGGTCTATTATAGCCCAATATTCATTGGACTGGGTACGTTGTGGTGGTTTTCACATGTGTGTGCGGGTATGTTCTTTCCTAAGTGTCTTCAGGATGAGGCCATGGTGTCTTCGGGCATGGCAGTAGTTTTCGGGCCCAGGTGTCTTCAGGCATGGCAGTAGTTGTTCTAGACCATGTGTTTGTGGGCATGGTAACATGTGGTTTTGGTGGTCCAGTTGTTTTCTGGCATAGATGTGGTTATGGTGGCCCAAAAGGATGTTGTTGGGGTAGAAGTGGGACTACTGTGAGAATAACTAGGGAGGTAAGATGCATAAGATTTCTTTAATAAATAGTGGGAAAATGGTGCGGGGAACCCAAACATCGATGTGTTATTACTGTTACTTTACATGAATTGAGTTATTTGGGGAGTGTGCCATTGTGAGGTTTGGGTGGATAGTTTCCTTTCTAGGTTCTTTTGTTATACCCTTTTCTCACAGGTATTTAGAATTCTTACCCACTTGTGCTTGAGTTATTTCGATTTTACCTACTGATTATACCTGTATACTCAACCTATGTATATAAATCCACTTTCAAGTTTCCAGGAGAACATCAAGGGTTGTTTCAGACCCTATTAGCTCAAACGCTGGGACCGTTTATGTTGCTAATTTTATTTTCTTTTGTACATCCCTTCGAAGTTTTCATGTACCATGTTGCACATTATATTGGAACATGAATATTGGAATGGATTGTTTTTGTATTTACTTTTACTTCCAGTTTTGGTGTTGTTGGGATTTACTATCTTATCTCTGATCCTACTGATTATAAAGGGTAATTACTTCTATATTATGTGTGATTGTATACCCTTGGTGATAGTCGCCACTCTTGGGCCTATTGAAGGTGGGCCTCAAGTGTCATTATCTCTCGTTCAACTTGAGGATGGAATGGTTTGGTAGTTTTCTATCCCTTCTCACATCTTGGTGAAGGCGGGTCATGATAGAATGGTGTTAGATGATATGGTTGAGAGATAAGATGGAACTCGGGGTTACGAATAGTGAGTATTGAATGGGATTGTAGGTCTATAATGTTAGGAAATCTTGGTGTATGAAATAGGCCAGGGAAGACTGGCTAAGACACTGGATTTTTGGACCCCCTATTATCCGATTCTAGAACTCTGTACCTACCGAACGACCAAGTGAGGCTACTCAAATTTTTGGTTAGAGACCCTAGGAAAGGCACATGGATCATAATGACTAGTGTTCTTATGTATCTGGATATTCTAGAAATTTAAATAAATGGAAATTTTAAGCAAAATTTAAAATAAATCTTCAACACTACTCAAGCTTAGGTATTTCTTATTTACATTGCAGCTATGGCACCCGGAAAATGACCATGAGTAGTGTTGGAAATAGAGGCCTATGATATTGATATGGATGACCATCAGAGGACTGATCGAGAAGAGGGGGATGAAATGTGGTAGAAGGTGCTTTATGCCATTTTTCGTAAGACCCTCGGGAAGTACGAGGGCAGCGTCTCAGACAAGGAGACCAAAAGCTAGCTTAGGGAGTTTGTGATATCTTTTAGCATGATCTGGACTCTATATGAGTACTGGGATCCTCTGGCTGTAAGCAATAGGTGGGGAGTGGCATGTTAGTGGTGGGTTCTCTATCTTGGGGAGAAGAGGGAGGCTGAGGTTTTGTGGACTATCATTGAGAGGGAGTTCCAGGTGGAATTCCTCTTTTCAATTATGATGGTAGAGAAGAGGCAGGATACCCCCCCACTTCATAAGGGGACCATGATAGTGAGGGAGTTGGGGATCTAGTTCAAGGATCTCCTTTTCTTTTCTCTAGGCCTCTTTCTGGATGAGGTGACTCAGGAGATACATTTAGAGGAGGCACTCTGAACTTTTCTTCAGAATGTTATTTATCTCTTAACCCTACTGACATACATGGATGTTCGGAAGAAGGCCGTAGTGCTGGAGAGGATTACACAAGATGGGTGGTGTTCCATGAGAGGGGAGCCAATTGGGCTTTTCAAAGTGGAAGGCCGTCAGCAGTAGGACTCCAGCATCAGGGCATTCTAGGTTTTGGCCAGTGGGGGGAATGCTCCCAATAGTTCCAAAATTGATATCCCTGTCCTCACTCCCTTTTTTGAGGACTCATGACTAAGATGCTTCATCTGTGGTAGTTGTGGGAATATATGGAATCGGTGCCCACATTGAGTACATTACAGTGGGGGTGAAAATGTTCAGCACCCACCTCTGTAGTAGTAGTTTCCTTCCAGGCCTTTTCAGCAGTAATAGTAGGGACATCGAGCTCCTTATTCTCTGAGAGCAGATGTTGTAGGAGGAGGCTGGACTCAGGGCACTCCTAAGGGGCCTCGTCTATGTAGTGGACAAGGAGGCGGCCGATAGTAGAGGGTTATAGGATCGCATTATGGATAGTTTCATGCCACAGTGGTAGCAGTTCCAGTAGGCCAGATTTCATTCAAGGTACAATCATATTTTTCACCACTCTAGCCCGTGCCTTAATTGATTAAAGAGTTTCACACTCCTTTGTTGCACACAGTCTATCCCAGGCTATGGGTCTAGACATAGAGATACTTCTCATTCCCCTGGTCTTGAGTATGCTAGTCAGAGGTCAGACCCTCTTGTCTCATGTTTTCTTTGGAATTAGACTGATGTAGGGACCACATTAGTCTAGTGGGGACCTTCTTTTTCTAAAAATGTAGCTGTATGATGTCATTATAGGCATTTACTAGCTGTTCGTTGTGTGTTCCATTATTGACTGTATCTGAAGAAGGGTCATGATTTCATATATGGGCGGCAATCTTGTAGCATTTTTTCAGCGAGCGGGGTTTCTAGGAGGGCATCCTATGAGTGGAGCCCCTCCTTTCTCTGTTAGCTAAGATATTAGTAGAGTGTATGGATACAAATATGGTGGATGTCACGAGGATAATCAGTGAGTTCATGGAAGTCTTCCCTAGAGAGGTGGTAACTCTACCCCCTCAACATGATGTTGAGTTCAGGATAGACATGAAACCTGGGGCCCATCCAATTTTGATGGATCCATATCAGATGAAGCCTTCTATGTTATCGGATTTATAGATTCAGATGGAAGAAATGATGAAGAAGGTTTTTGTTCAATCATGTGTGTCATAATGGTGTGCTCTAGTCTTGTTCTAAAAGAAGGAAAATAGTGGTCTCAGGATGTGTATAGACTACTGGAGGCTGAACGAGGTGACGACCTAGAACCATTACCCCCTCCTAAGGATGGAATACCATTTTGATAAGATGAAGGGGAGCATAATGGTTCTTCAAGATTGATCTATGGTCAGGATATCACTCGTTGAGGGTGATGGAGGGTGACATCTTGAAGACTTCCTTTTGGTACAGATATGGGCACATTGAGTTCTTGGTTATGTAGTTCTGTGTTACGAATGAACCAGTCATGTTCATGGGACTCATGAACACTCTCTTCTGGGAATATCTGGGCTGGTTCATAGTCATGTTTATTGGTTCCATTTCAATCAACTCAAGATCGGTGGAGGATCACACCAAGCATCTGAGAACGGTTTTAGATGTCTCCTGATGGAACCAGCTCTACAAGAAGGTGTCCAAGTGCAAGTTATGGAAATGAGAGGTGCACTTCCTTGGACACGTGCTGTCTAAGCAGGGAATAGTAGTAGACCCATTGAAGGAAGAAGTGGATGTTTCTTGGGCAGCACCCAAGAATGTGGAAGAGGTTCATAATTTCCTGGGTTTAGTGGGTTACTACCGAAAAATTCGTACCCATGTTCTCCCAATTTTCAGAACCCTTGAATGCCTTGACTATGAAATACCAAGATTCTCTATGGAGTGACCAATTCTAGGAAGCCTTCATTTATCTAAAGGTGATATTGGTTAGTGCCCCAGTGCTAAGTTTTCTAGAAAAAGGGGCGATTTTTGAGGTGTTCTGTGATGCTTCATGCCATGGCTTTGGGTGTGTGTTGATGCAACAACATGAGAAGATCTATTATGATTCTAGGAAGTTACATCCCCATGAGGGTAACGATACCACACACGATTTGGAGATTGCAGCGGTCATGTTCGCACTAATGTTGTGGAGGCATTACCTCATTGGGGAACAGTTCATGGTCTTCACAGATCACAAAATAATGAGGTATATGTTCTCACATCAGGACCTAAACTTGTGTAAGTATAGGTGGATGGAGTTTCTTCTGAACTAAAATTAAAAATTTCCTACACCTCAAGAAAGGGCAACATACTATCCGATTACTTGAGCAGGAAGTCATAGAAGGATGTGGTTCAAGAATCAGTAGATGATTGGAAGGCGATGGAGGAGTTGGATGCCCTATACATAGATGAAAAGATGGAGAATGGTAGAGGTTTTCTGTTCCAGATGACAGTGCAGTCCAATATATTTCAATAGGTGGATGAGTCTCAGTGGGAGGACATAGAGGAAGAAGTGATGTTAGATCATGTTATCCAAGGTGATGCTCTGGAAGGATGGTCGGAAGACAGGAAAAATCATATGTTGTTTCATGGAAAGATGTTCTTATTGATGTAAATGTTCAAGAGGGTTCTTGGTGAGTTCCAAAACCATCCCAATAGGTACACCCAGGAGTTTCCAAGATGTACTGGGGTATGAGGGGTCAGTTTTGGTGGCCCAGGGTGAAGCAGATTGTGGAAGAGTTTGTGGTAATGTTCTTCATGTGTCAGCAGGTGAAGGCTAAACAGCGTGTCCCAGGAGGTCTATTATATCCTTTAGATTTTCCTAAGTGGAAGTGGGATGACGTATCGATGTATTTTTTCATGATAATACCAATAGATAAAGGGGTTTTCATTGCTATATGGATAGTGGTGGACCAACTGACAAAATTAGCTCACTTCCTGGAAATCAAGGAGTTGAGTGTAGTGGATGCATTAACATAGATGTAAATGGACGGGGTGGTGTGGTTTCATGGAGTTCTGAGGTCCATAGTCTCGGATCAGGATACCCAGTTTACATCATGTTTCCAGAAAGGATTGAAACATGATTTTGGCTCCCAATTATTCCTAAACGTTGCATTCTATCCCTAGACAGATTGGAATACATGGTGGACCATCTAGAGGTTGGATGATATGCTAAGAGAATGTGTTTTGGACTTCATGGGATTAAGGGTGTGACGCTTTCCTCTGGTAGATTATTCCTATAACAATATCTATCACTCTACCATCAGCATGGATCCATTCAAATCCTTGTATGAAAGACCATGTTTCTCACCTGTGTGCTGGGAAGAGGTTGGAGAAGTAGGTGTTGTTGGCCCAGAGGTAGTGCAGAGCATGACGGAGAAGGTTCATCTTATATGGGAGAGGATGATGGCAGATCAGGATTGGCATAAGTTATATGATGATCATAGGAGGAGACCCTTGGAGTTTGAGGTCAGGGAAAATGTGTTCCTAAAGGTCTCCCCTCATCGTGGGAAAAGGAGGTTCAGAAGGGGGGGTAATCTTTCTCCTAGGTTCTTTGTCCCCTTAAAGGTGTTGCGGTGGATCAACAAAGTGGATTATCAGTTGGCATTACCACAACTGTTATAGAGGGTACAAGACGTCTTCCATGTGTGTAATCTCCTTCAGTATCTACGCGATGATTCGCACGTCCTCTACTGGAGGAATATAGATATCAAGGATGACGTGAAATTCATAGAGAAAACAGTGAGGATCGAGGATCGTGAGAAGAAGGTGATTCTTTGATGAACCATTACCTTGGTTCGTGTGTTATGGAGGAATGGTGGCATTGAAAAGTATACCTGGGAACATGAGACAAGGATGCATGCCCAGTACTTATAGATGTTTTCAGTTTTTTTCAATTTTGTTTCATAGTTGATTATGATGTAGTTCTTGACATAGTAAACT
The DNA here is from genome assembly GCA_963277665.1 of Viscum album. Taxonomy (NCBI): domain Eukaryota; kingdom Viridiplantae; phylum Streptophyta; class Magnoliopsida; order Santalales; family Viscaceae; genus Viscum; species Viscum album. The sequence continues at coordinate 165,030,787 of OY728121.1, read as the reverse complement.
AGGAAATGTGTTGTTTACCTTGTTCATTGAATTGGTGTGAAGAGTACTTAATGTGGGGAGGGGAGGACCTAATCCTTAATCAAGAAACATTACGGTGGATGCAATTCAACACATGCATGAGAGTCAGTGCCACCAAAATCATATTGTATCTTGACATTGAGGAAGGGAATCCCTAATCCAGACGTCTGGAGAGTGAGGTAATTATATTTTTATGTGGTTTCTTGGGAGAAGTGGGCATTAGTACTTCTATAGTTGATCGGTATGAGGGAGACATATTCCTAGATATCGAGGAGGTGTCCTTGTGGAGCCTTAGTGTATCTGTGGTTGTTCAAGAGATATATATCAAGAAGGGTTACTCTTGAGAGGTATCTTAAGGATGGTTGTAAAGACCTCCGTTTCCAGTCGGTTTTAAATTCATGAGGATGGGAATAGTTTTAGAGGTATCTCATGTAATTTCCTAGACCCTCCGGATCCAGTACTTTGCCAAAAACTCGGTTCCACCAAAATGGTGGAATCGGTCATGGTGGCACTAGTCACGGAAGAAGAGTAAAAATATCACAGATCATGGCGACACCAGTCACGAAAGCTACGTGATGGGAGCACCGTGATAGTGGCAATGTGAGAGTGGTACCTTGATGATGGCACCGTGACAGTGGCACCTTAGTAGTCACACAATGAAACGGTGGCACTGCCTATAGTGTTCCACCGAACCGGTGGCCCTATGGTTGTGGAATCGTGATTTTGGAACCCTTACAATGTCTCACCAAATGGTGTCCCACCCATTCTTTTTTTCTTGATTCCCATGTTTTCTCACATCCACCCCAACAACATTTCTTTTGACGTAAAAGTGTTTTAATACCCCTTTCAAAGATATATAAAGCCCATAAACAATATCTAAAATCTTCCAAGAGTAGGGTGAACCATGACTTACCGAAACGTGTGTATTTTTCCATGGTGTCAAACCCTTTTCACGTACTTCCTAGTTCATCCCCTCTTACGTTTTTTCCTTTTTTTAAAGTAAACCCTTAAAATCACATCCTTTTTGGCCACCTCTTGTATGAGAATTGTGAAAATAAAATTAATTCCATCATGGGTAACCACCCAACTACGTAAAAAAACCATGAAACACCTTTAATTTTATTCATGAATTCAAATCTCATTACTCCAAGATCTCAAATTTTATCACATGAGGATTGTTTCTTTTTATTGGATGGTCTCTCCATTTCCTTGGGGCCTTTGGTTCCCCCCTTCCCGTGGATAGTGGTGCACCTATGTTGGAGCCTTTCCTCTTCACTCTTGGAATCCACAGAGTCCTTCCCCTTCATGATATGCATCCCTAGTTCTTATCATGTGGATAAAAAACATCAATTGTTGATCATCTAGTTAGGGTTGTTCCTTCATCTCTCTTTGTTGTGTATCTTATGGGGTTGGTATGATAATACTTCTATGGGATGGATGAAAACAAACCTTAACGAAGATAATAAATTGTTTTTAAAGATTGAAGGGGTGTGTTTGATGATGTTACTGTACTCTTTTACCTTTTCTTATAAGTTGTGAATTGTATGGGCTTATGTCCACTAAAAATCATGGCCATTGGTGGTCCTTTCTTGCGCACTAATGAAACTCTGTTTTATGGATAATTCAGTGATGGAATGGTTGTAACATGGAAACTGGTTAATCACATAGACTCAGTTGATTAGATGGATTCCCAATGAATAATAATCATTGTGTGGTCACCCTAGTTTACCAAGAAGAAATAAAAAACTAATGGAATTATGTGTTTAAATCTGAAAACTCCCTTTCTCTGTTCTGGTGATGTGTATGGTTGTTCTTCTTGATGCTTGTGTGGTGACATGGACGGGGATGAGATCCCCTGTTATGAAGTTGTTAGTTGGTGGATTTGGGGTCGTGTTGAACCGTTTGTTGTGGCTTAGTTTGGTTCCAGTACTTCAAGGGATCTCATGAATCCCTTGTGTTGTTGTGACTTTACAAGAGAACCGGGCGTGAATGCTTAATTTACTGCTTGGCTATTTCTCCTTCCTTGGCTTTTGGCTAGGCTTGTTAGTTGCTTGATAAAGAATAATTATTTAAATAGAACCACATGAATGTGATAAACAGAATGATTTAAATGGGGATTTGTTTTTTGGGAATGAGTAGTGACTTGGTTGTGGCTGTTTTTCTTTTTAAGAACAAATATTAATATGGGTGTTTGTGTATGGGCTGGTTTTGGGAACCCTAGGTTGGGATGAGGGGTTGTTTACCTATCTGTATAATTTAGATCTTATGTTTCTTATTTGTGCCCCATCCAAGTTGAGCACTTCATTCTAAACACCCCCATTTCATGTGGGAGGGTGTTTTTCTCAACACTCCTATGAGTAGCTGGTTATTATCTCCATTTCTGCTCCCTTTCCCGAGTAGCCTAAGATTATTCTGGAAGGATGTGATGACCTGAGTTCTATTATATCTTAAGATTATTCAGGCAGGGTACATTGTGCTGGTTGGCCCAGGTGTGTGCGGGTAAGTTGTTTCTCAAGTGTCTTCGGGATGAGGACCAGGTGCCTTTGGGTGTGACAGCAGTTATAAGACCCAGGTGTCTTTGGGTGTGGTGGTAGTTGTTCCAGCCCATGTGTATGTGAGTGTGGTTACATGTGGTTGTGTTTTCCTAGGTTTTTTAGGCATATTTGTTATTATGGTGGCCAGAAAGGTTGTTGTTAGGGCAGTATTAGGATTGTGGTGAGATTGGAGGGGGAGGTCTGACACATAGGATGTCTTAAAAACCAGTGGGAAAGTGGTGTAGGGTACCCAAACAATGATGTGTTATTACTATTATTTTACTTGACTTTCATTTTTTTGGGGAGTATGCCTTGGTGAGGTTTGGGTTGATAGATTCATAGAAATGAGCTTTGGTTGTCTCTTTTTCTCATGGGGCATTAGAATGCATCCCCACTTGTGTATGAGTGATTTTGGTTTTCCCTACTTAGTATAACTGTACACTCACCCTATACATATATAAAAATGATTTCAGGATTCCAAGAGGACTTCGAGGGCCATGCCATACCCTATTAGCTCGGATGGTGGGACTGTTGATGTTGCTGTTTTTATTTTCTTTTTGTACATCCCTTAGGAGTTTTCTTGAACCTTCAACCACTAAATATTGGAACATGAATATGGGAATGGATTTTTTTTCTTTTATTTTAATTCCAATTTTGGCGTTCTTAGAATTTACTATCTTATCTCCCAATCGTACAGAATAAAAGGGTAATGTCTTCCATATTACATGGGATTCTATACAATTGGTGCTTGTATCCCCTCAAGGATGTATTGAAGGATGTAATCAATGGCCAGTATCTCTCCTTCCACTTGTGGAAGGAAGGCTCTGGTAGTTTGATGTCCCTTCTCTCATCTTGGTGAAGGTGGGTCATGAGAAATAGTGAAAAATAATGTTTTTCCCAAAAAGTTTCTTTTATTAAATTATCAGTATGTAAGAGACTTATAGTTTTATAGAAAAAAGTAATTGATCAAATATAAATTTAAGTAATAATTTTACTCAAGATAAATATATTTTATTAAATTTATAAAACCAATGTTTAACATTATATAAAAAGGTAATATTTTAATTCTAATTAATAACTGTTTTTGGTATCTTCATTTAATTTATAATAATATTGGTAAAATTCGGTTTTGAATTGATTTAAATGCTTCATAATTTTTTTTTCAAATTTTTTTTTTATGAAAAATAAAAATAATTGATAATGTTTTCCACAATTAAATTTTAATCTCAAAATGAACTTAATCTAATAAATGGTTTTTAGCTGTTATGTGTCCTAATACTAACATGAATTTATATGACTCATAAAAATATTATTTTATAGAATTATTTACTTATTTTAAATCATCTCAATTTTAATTATGTTCCTCAAAATTAGTTTACTAAGGTGAAATTGATGTTACCATTGTTGGGGTAAATTAGGGTAAAAGTTGTTTAATAATGTGAAAAAGGATAAAAAAGTGAAAAATTTATGAAATTTAATGGTGAAGAGAGGAATAGACATATCTCATTCACCACACCACTAATGGGAATATTTGGATCCTTTATCATTGAATAAAAGAGTTAAAATATGTTAATTTAAAGACATTTTTTAAAAAATCCACCCACTTTACATATAAAATGAGCTCACCTCCCCCACATTTTTATACTAATTTCCATAATTTAGATAATAAAATACTCCAATGTTTTCTCTAGTATAACCCCTATCCATTCCCTTAAGCCTTGGACTCCCAAAAATAACATTCTACAAAACATTTAGGAGTTACCCACGAGAGAACATCCAAGGGAGTGTTTATACAATCAACCCAACTTGTCAAAGTTCTTTCCTTCTTCTACACCCTAAAATTACCATCTATATATAAAGGTATGATAAAACCATAATTTTTAATATTCTAATTTGTTTTTATAATATTTGAATATCTATTTTATACCTTCTTCTAAAATTAATGGAAAAATGAAATTGTTATCATGCACATGTGTGGACTAACACCTATATGAACAACATGTTTTCTCCCTAAAACAATGAATGAATAACCTTAAAAATGTATTTCATATATAAATATTATTTTTTTGAAACCATTAATATTATAGAAGTATGATATTGGGCATTATATATGTGGGATCAATATGAACCTTTTGTAGTAACTTAAACCTCCTTAAATGGACTTATCTGGGAACCTTTTTTATATGGGTATATTTTGGGATATCCATTAAAAATGTATACGTTTTTATATAATGTATAAATATAGGACATAATAATAAACAATTAATTACACCATGATATTATTTTACAACACCTTTTACCACAGTGAACAAACTAAAAACATAACAGTGAAATTAACCAAAAAACCCCGAGTAATCAGCATTAGTAGAAACTATATTAAAAATAAATAAAAAATGATAATAAATGAATCATATAAAATTAAATTTATATTAATAATGTTCATGGGAAAAATTTTAATGAACATAATTTAATTATAAATTAAGTTATGTGAAAATAAAGAGAGTATCTAGACATGAGGTAAGGTATCTTCTGTACGACATTCATTATTTGTTGATTACATGTTCAATATCTTTTTTTATCTCTTTTATAGAATTTTATTTTCATGAAAATATAATATATATATTTATTTATTTACCTTATATAAATATATATCTTTTTAAATATGATTTTCATTGTTGGGGTTATACAAATTTTTAATTCGCTTTAGAATTCCCACTTTTAATTAAACCCTATTTTAGGGAACTTTTAAACTTCTTTCCTTATGTAAATAATTGCCCATATAAAATTAATTTAGACAATTAATATCTTCTAAAAAAATAATTTTATTTATAACCCTCTTAGGAAAATAATAGTTTCATTTAAAATAATATGTTATTTACTTATTTGAAATATCCTATAGTCATTCCATAAAAACTCTTCCTGAGTGGTTCATTTTTATTCTTTATTCTCCATATCATTCTCATGAATTTTGTACAATGTAAATCAATGATCAATACTTATATATCATATTCAATTAAAAATTTCCAAAACAATGAAATTACTCTACTTTTAATAGTCTTTATGATTTATCATTCAAATATTTTTTGAATTAAAATCTTGAAACCCACTTCCTTCTCATGGGTTTGATAATGTTAATGATTTCTGTATGGTTTATTGTCATTATGTGTCCTGGATATATATGATATTTTTTGACCTCACCTATTTTGATAATCTCAATTATTCCTTCACAATCTTTGATAATACCAATTAATGTTCATCTATATATTAATTCTTTCAATCTATGATATTATATTATTATGTTGATAATTATATTAAAATAATCATTGAAATATGTTAATCAATGTTTAACTATGTTTATATGAGTTTTGGAGTAATTATAACTCAATCAGATATGTCTTGAAAAAAACAGATAAGTATTTAGTCACTGATATTCGCTTAGCTACTGATACAGACAAACAGATCTACCGGTACCTAGTCTACCGATAGACTTAGTCTACCGATAAACAAAGGTTACCGATAGACTGAATAGACAATCACTAAAACAAATTTGGAGCTACCGATATGTATAAGTCCATCGGTAATCATGTCTCACATAGATCAAGTCCATAGATGCAGAAAGATACCGATAAAATATGAGCTACCGAAAGAACAAGTCTACCGGTATGACAAAGACTACCGATACATATATCACTGGTATAGAACTGAGCTACCGATAGAAAAAAGCCTACTGATATAAAGACAAACACTGATACATCAAGATACTGATAAATGTCTACCGATATAAGAAAGTGTACCGTTATGAATCTACCGATACAAAGAAGAGCTACCAATAGAAGCAAAGCTACCTATAAAATGAATTCACAAGTATACAGAGCTACTAATACACAGAGTAACAGCTACCGATACCAGGAGCTACTGATACAAGATCAAAGTGCTACCGATACAAGATCAAACAACTACCGATACAAGGAGCTAATAGTACATGATCAATGAGCTACTGATAGAAGGTCACTGCTACACAAATTCCACTATTACAAATCTACCAATAGAAGGATACTAATGAATGACTGACCAGTCAAACTCTACTACTCTCAATATTATTTAATTATTAAGAAACATTTATATTTTATCTTTTTATTTCAATTAATGTTATTTAGTCATATTTGTTGGCATGTCAGGAAACTTTACCTAGTACCCATGTAAAGCCAGTCATTCCCATTGACTGGAGTTGAATGCTATAAAAGGAAGGAAAAAGGCTAGACAAAATAGAAGGAATTAAGACGTGCATATAATGGGAAACAATATGGTAAAAATCAATTCATACCAAAAGACAACATCTATATTCGAAGAAAACTAGCTATACAATAAGCAATTAAATCTAGAGAAGAACACAAGCTGCACCATAGTCAAGAAGTGAAGAACTACAATGATCTCTTCATGCACTCAAGTTGATAAAACTGAAATTGATGAAAAAGACCCTCTGTTTTTCAAAAAAAAACCAGAGAATCACTCAGAGCTTAATTTACATTAATCCATGGAGTCTAAAGCTTCAATCACAACACACAAAGCACTCTAAACTCATCAATATCTGTTTAGATCTATTGTGTTTCATTCATTTACTTTTCGAGCAGTGTGATTTGTATTTACACATTGTCTCCTTGACTGAACTGGAGGATACTAAATATTCACTCCAACCTTCTAACACTTTAACACATCCCACTAATAATTGTGTAAGAGGTCAAGTAAGACCTCGATAACCTGTGAGCTGTTGTTTGTTTTCTCACGTAGAACTGTGGTAGAGGTCTTAACACCTGGACAATATTTGCATGGGTTTTTACCCCGATCCAGGGTGTGGTCAAATTTATATAAATTGTTTTGGAGGAGTATGTCTCAACTTGAGACTAAACCTCTTGGTTATATCTGCTGTGCATCTTAGTTTAAGTCTAAAGTATTCTATATATTTTCTATTCCGCTTTTAATTAATTTAAATTACATTTTGTTTTAAATTTACTTTCGTTGTTAAATTAGCAAGTGTTTATACTTATTGTCAACCAGTAAGTTAGTTTCAAATGTTAATTTAATCTTCTGATTAAATTAACTAAGACCTAATCAATCTTTGAGAAACTAATTGAACACTTAAAATATGTATATATTCACTACAGTTTAACTTGTTTCTAAATATGGGGATTTTAATTGAAATATTTTTAATAGAAATTTTAATCGGAACTGAATTCACCCCCCTCTTGAGTATCCACTCTGACCAATATTTGGTATTAAAGGGTTTGTTTTTATTAATACATGATTTCAAAACACTCTGTTTTTCAACTGTGATTTTAGTTACATCTTTAAAGATCTTAAATTTCTGTTAGTTCTAAATTTTATCTCTTTAAATATTTTCTAAAATCTAGTTATGGAAAATATACTAAAAGGTGCTGCTAGAAACCAGACACCTTTCATTAATGGTACAAACTACACCCAGTGGAATCTTAAGATAAAAATTCATTTACAGAGTATGAGATTTGATATGTAGACTGCTATTGAAACTCAATATAAGATTCCATAAACAGGTAGAACTACTAGGTATGATCCTACTAAAACTGCTTACAATAATAACTATAAATCTATGAATGCTTTGTACTGTGATTTAGGAGGTGATGTGTTTAATAGAATATCTGCTTGCAAAAATTCTTATTAAATTTGGGACACTTTTGCTATTTCCCATGAGGGAATGACAAATGTTAAAGAAATGAGGTTGAATACCTATATTATTAAATATGTTAATTTTAAAATGAATCCTGATGAGCCTATTTATGACATGTATCATAGGTTCAACAAGATTGTCAACACTATGATATCTCTTTGTAAAGTTGTTCCTGGAAAAGAACGGATCAAGAAAATATTAAGATGTCTTCTAGAATGATGGATAGGCACATCTGTTTCCATTAGATAATTGTGTGACATTATCAAACTACATGTTAAGGAATTAATTTGTATATTAATGACGTGTGAGGAAGAACTCAAGGTGAAAAATGTAGAATACAATGAACCTAAAAGAAATTCACTGGTATTTATGTCTACTGCCTCAATGATATAGGTCAAGGAGAAAGTTCACATACAAACCGAAAGCTCAACATGTGAATGTTCAGACTCTGACAGTGATACTGAGATGGATCAAATAGCCAAAAGATTTAAGAAATTCTTTAGGAAGAAGAAATTCTTCAAAAAATCAAACTACAAAGGTAAATATTAAAAAAAGGTCATTGGAAAAAAGAATATAAGAAAGTTGATAAGAGTGATGAGATTGTTTTCTATGAGTGCCAAAGGAAAGGACATGTAAAAGATGACTATCCAAAATTGAATTTCAAAAAGAAACATGACTAAAAGGACAATAAATAGACGAAAGTTATGAAAGCTACATGGAGTGCTTCAAAAGACAACACAAGTGAATTTGAATTATCTGACTCTAAAAAGAATCGAGCTAATATGTGTTTTATGAAAAACACATTTGAGGTAACACGGGACCCTCCTGTCTTAAATTCCTATTATTCTGGAGTTGATTCGGATTCTGAATCTAAATATATTTCTAGTGATTAATTATTTGAATACTTTAATATTCTATAAGAGACCTGTAATGAACTTAAGGACAAGTAAAAATCCTTAAAGAAACAACATGCTTAATCTAACACTGTTAAATCTCCCTTGGAGCTTGAAAAGGAAAATAATTATCAACTGTTAAAAGAAAAAGCTGATTTGAAATTGTCTAATGAGAAACTGAGAAAGGACCTAGAAATGTTAACAAATGGAAAGAACAATATAACTCAAATTCTAGGTAAATAAGTAGAACCAAAGTATACTACTGGTTTGGAATACCTACCTGGATAGAGAGAGTTTTCCAAAAATAGATTTATTTCTAAATCTGGACAAAAGTCTGCAAGTTCTAGTTTTGGAAATTCATATTCTTCAACTAGTTATTCACATTGTTATAGGTCAAAAAAAGTTTATCATTCAAAATCTATTGATTCTGAAAATTATTTGAGACCCATAAGTCAAATTTGGTTACCTAAAGCTTTACATTATAACCTGTATGGTCCTAAGAAGATCTGGGTACCAAAATCATTTTCTATTTAAACCTATTTTGTAGGAGACCTTCTTGAAAAGTTCTCACAAAAATATATGGTACTTGGATAGTGGATGTTCAAGGAATATGAATGGGGACAACTCATGCTTTAAAATCTTAATAAAAGTTGATGGAGGCCATGTCACCTTTGGTGATAAATTTAAAGGAAAAATCATCAGCCTAGGGAAAATTGGTAAAACTAACTCAGTTTTATTTTTTAATTTTTTATTTCTTGATGGATTGAAATAATACTTGTTAAATATTTCTCAGTTATGTGATGATGGTTTTAATATTAAATTTGAAAATGATTCTTGTAAATTTTTTAACTCTAAAAATGTTTTAGTATTTTCTTCCATGAGAAATGAAAATGTTTATGTTGTTGATTTGAATTCATTAGCTAAATAAAATATTACTTGTTTAAATACTTTTCATAATGAATCTTGGCTGTGGAAAAGAAGATTAGGACACTACAACATTCATTCACATAGAAAATTGACTAGCAAGTACATGGTTAGAGAGCTACCTAAGATTTAATTCCCATCAGACAATGTTGGTAATCCCTGTCAAAAGGGAAAGAAATATAATTGTTCTTTTAAATCAAAGAAAGATGATTAAACTTCTCAACCTCTCTAATTGGTTCAGATGGGATTGTTTCGACCTTCTAGAGTTTCTAGTTCAAATTGTCAGCACTATGTCTATGTATTGGTAGATGGATTTTCTAGATATACTTTGGTATACTTATTAGCTCACAAAAGTGAAGCTTGTTCATACATTATTAAATACATCAGGTCTGTAGAGAACCTTAGTGAACATATGATTTAAACCCTGAGAAATGACCTTGGTCACGAGTTCGAAAATCATGAATTTGAATCTTACTGCCCATATAATGCCTATTGTCACAACTTTTATGCCCCTAGGACACCTCGGAAAAATTGTGTATTAGAATGAAAAAATAGAACCCTGCATGAAATTGCTATAACAATGCTTAATGTGTATGATCTTCCTATTTACTTTTGGGCTAAAGCTATAAATATAGCTTCCTATATTATTAATTGAGTCTTGATTAGACTTATTCTTAAGAAGTCCCCTTATGGGTTGTGGAATAATAGAACACCTGAGGTTAATTACTTTATAGTTTTTGGATGAAAAGTTTTTATTCTCAATACAATGTATAATCTTGAAAAGTTTGCTTCTAAAAGTGATGAAAGAATTTTTCAGGGCTATTCTTTAACTAGAAAAGCATATAGAGTCTTTAACAAATGAACCAAATGTGTGGAAGAATCTGTTAACATCATGTTTCTTGAAACTGATCCACATTAACCTAAGACTTCTCTTGAAAATATTGAAGAAGATTTGACTGTCCTAGACCATAATGATGAAACCAAAGATCTAGCTATAAAAACATTCAGTTCCTGACATACTCTAGAATCTGCATCTATTGAACCCAAACCGATAGATGAACATGAAATTTCAAGTCCTACCTTTACTAGATCAACTAGGACTATATAGAATCACCCTTTTGATGATGTTGTTGGTAATCTTGATAGAGGGACACAGACTAGAGATTCTCTAAGAAACTAGGCTGAAAATCAAGACTTTCTTTCATAGCTATAACCTAAAAATATCATTGACACAATCAATAGAGAATTTTGGGTAATGGCTATTCAAGAAGAGTATAATCAATTTGAAATAAAAAATTTCTGGGAATTAGTTGATAGACCTAAGGAAACTTTAACAATAGGCACTAAATGAGTTTTTAGAAACAAAGTTGATGTGTCTAGAAATATAGTTAGAAAAAAAGCTAGGTTAGTTGCACAAGGATATAGTTAAGAGGAAGGTATAGACTATGAAGAAACATTCACACCTATTTCTAGATTAGAATCCATTAGGATCCTACTTAACTATGCTGATCATCAAAATTTCAAGATATATCAAATGGATCTCAAAAGTGTTTTTCTAAATGGTTTTACAATTAAAGATGTTTTTGTTGATCAACCACCTATATTTAATAATCCTCATTTTCCTAATCAAGTTTTCAAACTATCTAAGGATTTATATGGTTTAAATCAAGCTCAAAGAGCTGGGTATGATAGACTTAGCAATTTTCTTATTTCAAAAAGTTTTACTAAAGGGATTTATGATCCAACTCTTTTTGTTAAGAGAATATCTAAAGATTTTTTGATAGTACATATCTATGTTGATGATATTATTTTTGGATCTTCTAAACATTCTATATGTACTGATTTTTCAAAGAGTATGTAAAATGAATTTGAAATGAGTTTATTGGGAGAACTAAAATTTTTTATTGGATTTAAAGTTTTTCAAAATGAAAATGGTATTATTTTGAATCAAAGTAAATATAAAAAGTATCTTTTAAAACGTTTTGGTTTTGATACTATTAAATAAAGTGATACTCCTATGAGTACTGTGTGTAAATTGGATACAGATGAAATTGGGAAACCGCTGGATCAAACCAATTACATAGGTATGATTGGAAGCTTACTTTACCTTACTTATAGTCGACCCGATATTATATTTAGTGTTTGTATGTGTGAAATATTTCATTCTAATAAAAAAGATTCTCATTTACTTGCTGTTAAAATAATTTTTAAGTATCTTAAACATACTGCAAATTTGGGTTTGATTTATCCAAAAGGGAATTTTTTTGAATTAATGAGTTATTCATATGCTGACTTTTCTGGTAGTAAGTTGGATACAAAAAGCACATCTGGAACATTCCATTTATTGGGAAAATCCTTAGTGTCTTGGTGTAGTATGAAGTATAATTCTGTAGCTTTTTCCACTGCCAAATCAGAGTATACAGCTAATGGTAGTTACTACACACAAATTCTATGGATGTAACACACTCTTTTGGACTATGGAAATGATTTAAAGCTTGTTTCAATTAACTGTGATAACACTAGTGCAATAAAGATTTCAAAGAACCCTTTATCTCACTCTAGGACCAAACACATTGATGTAAGGCACCATTTCCTGTGATATCATTACCCAAAAGGTGATATTATTCTTGAATTTATAGGTACTGAACATCAATTAGCCGACATTTTCACCAAACCATTATGTTCGGATAGGTTAATATACATTAGACATGAGTTATTAATGTTTAACCTTGATCAATAGAAACCTCACCGATGTGAAACCTCGCTGATAAACCTAAAAAATGTGAAACATCACCGATGGACCTCACTGATAGGAATTCTAACTGATGAATCCTACCAACGAGTATGCGCTATTTTAAACATCTGTCTACCGATAGAATCTGAATCGTTTATACATTACTTTTTATATTAATTATTTATTTTATGATTCCTAAATGATAAAACATTTTCCTAGTAACTTCTCAATCCACCGAACCTCAAACCCTTTAACCTCGTGCCTTAGCTCCTGAATATCTCGAAAACCCTAAGTTCCTCGAACTAGAGATGGAAAAAACCAAAATCTATACTATGAGAGATGACATTGATGAGCCAAATTCGAAAAAGAAAAAGTCCAAGCCAGATGCAAGTGGTAGTTCTGGTAGAAAAAGGTTGGGGAGGTGACCAGTGAACCCTCATTTGAAAAATAGAGTTATTGAGATAAAAAAAGAACTATGTGTGGAATGGTTGTTGGCTAGTAAATCATTAGTTCTAAAGATGTTGGAAGATCAGAAGTTGGTTGATTTCTTTTTAAACAAAAATGGCCCCTACAATCCAAATCTAGTGAAACAGTTTTATGAGTTTGTGAGTTTTGAGGATTCATAATATGAGAACCGAGTGATTAATTTTGTGAATGGAAAATATATATCTTTTTCAACCTTTGAGTGGTCTGAATGCCTATAGTTTACACGTGAAGGTGTTTCTAGATATGTATCAAATTAAATACCACCTACAAGTGATATATTTGACTATGAGACTAACATAGAGGAGCTCACCGGTAGTGGAAAGCAAAGAAAAGTGGTGGCTGCTGAAATGGATGGAGAGAACAGATTGTTGTTCAAGTTTTTTCATCATGTCTTAATACCAAGGATAGGGGACTTTGCGAATTTGAGATATCAATATATCTATCTCCTACATCTCTTGAGAAATTGTATGAAAGTGAATCTGTGTAGATTGCTAGTGATTCAAACAGAGGTTTTGACCAGGCCAAAATCAAAGGCTAATGCTTTATTCATTTCCATGTTGATCTCAGTAATGATTATGGTGAAATCAGTAGCTGAGTCTCAAGATGATATATTTGTAGTAAGGAATAATTTTTGTATCACAAGAACTTTATGTAAATACATGAAGATAAACTAGAACCCATGGAGAGGAGAGTGGGTTAATGATGAAAATAAGGTTTATGATAAATTCAATCATATGAATCATCCTTCAAGGCCTAAGGATGTAAGGGATCCAGGTCTAGGACCTGATGAAGAAGAACCTTATTATAGTGATGATACTAATGAAGAGGAGACTTATATAGATGATGGAAGGGATCCGGAGTTTCCACCAAGTCCTGCTGCTGAAATTGTATCATCTAGAAAGTAAACTCTATTAGAAGAAGAGACACCTGCTAATGAGGAAGACCTTACAACCCCTGTGAATGAAGAAGAAAGAAAGAATGAATCAGAAGTCTCTGATTCTGTCTGCCTAAGCCTGAGTACATTGATTGGAAGCTCATTTGTACCTATTAAGGATGTAGTATGTGAGATGGAAGGACTCATGCCTAATCTGGAGGAGCCGTTTTCTATTACAGAGGTGGAGTTTATTATGGAGGATTCTTCTGGGGAAGAAAGACCTTTTGGGAATTATGTTGTTGTACAATAGAATACACCCATTGAGGGGGAGTATCAAACCATGTTTGACAGTGTTTTAGTGGCTGTTGAAATTGAATATTGGGAAGAAGTCCTAGGTTTTCTGGTTTTTGGATTGGACTATCCCAATCTTGATAATAAGGCATCCCTTAATAGTCCAAAAACCAATTATGATATTTAGACTGAGTTGTTACCTGAATATGTGGTCAGAATGCATGACCTAGATAAATTAAAGAAAGATCATAAGTCCATATTTCTGGAAGAAATAAAGAAATGGCGATTCACTTGTATCTTCAATTCAATCAATTATGACTAACTCTGTGGCCAGTTTAGCATCTGAAAGAGCACCTATTGGGGTTTCACCAGCTGATATGATCACGAGGGCTGATCTTCAATCCTTAAATGATGAGCTTAAAGAGTCTTTTGGTGCCTCTGTTTCTGAGTTAAATCACTAGTTTGTTTAGGAGATGAGTAGTTTGGAAAATTCTTTTGAACTCTCTCTCTACTGTAATGTCTCTACCTTTGTGGCAGAAATAGTGGATGAAGTTACAACTTTCCATAATCAGTTGTCTATACAGGAAGAGGATGTTGATGTTCTAATGAAATATGTTTTCTCTTTAGAATCCTATATGAGTTTTAAATACCAAGCAGATAAAGATTTAGATTTTTTCAAAAGTGTTGTGAGCCAGATGTAATTATTGTTTGAAGGATTTAAAACCACCATGAAAGATATTCTCAACACCCAGGATTCCCAAGTCCAAAATCCTATCAGTGGATTGACCAAAAATTTCAAGGAGACAATAACTTTCTTTGTTGGTTCTATTGTTTCCAGACCTTCAGTGAATTTAAATCAGATTCGAGCTATAATGAAGGAGGGGCTTGGTTCAGCTTCAACCAGTGGCTCTGTGGACTCATCATACCTGAGAAATGTGGTGATTTCTACTAGAGATACCACTAGAGAGATAAGGAATATTTTTCAGGACTATATGAGAGAAGCTTCTGCCTCTTAGAAAGAAGTGAAAGAAAAGGTAGACTAATGTTTCCAAAAAAATTATACCAAAAATCAACTCAACGGTCACTTCAAACATTTGTTAGAAAACCTGAGGTTACCTCCTATCAATCAAGACATTAGAGAAAAAGTAAGCATGCTAATGGAACTGAATCCGGACTTGGACAACTTCATGGAGAACAAGGATGAATTCATATATGCTATGGAGAGGGGAGGAGGAATACTTATAGATTTCTGAAATGTTTTTTTTTGCGTTTCATGCATGCGAATGCTAGACCAATGATTATACCTCCAACTATTCCTGCTTCCGCCTCTACTTCTTCACGTGCTCATATGACTCCAGTCCAAGCCATTCGAAGCCTTACTCCTATGATCACTCAAAGAACTACTCAGTACACGCTAGGAACATTTTCAGTGGCTCAACCTCCAATGATCATTTCTGTTGTTCCTAATCCTTCCCCTGAATCCACACAACATGAATCCTCTTCTGATTCTAAGAGAAAATCACACATTGAGGATGTGGATTGAATAGGTTGCTAAGAATGTTGATAGAAATCCCTTGAATTTTGTTTTCTTTCCACGCACCCCTTTGCAACATGAAATACAAATGGCTTTCTTTTCTTTCCCATTTTGTTCCTTTTTCTCCTTGTTGTTTCCCGCTTTTTGATTTTCACAAAGGGGGATAAATTTTATCTAAATGGGAGAAATATTATCTAAATGGGAGAAATAATATCTAAATGGGAGAAATAAATGGGGAGAAATATTTTCTATGATTTGTAACCTGTACCTTTTATACCATTACACTTAATTCTACCTCTGGTACATTGAACATTTCGCATATTACATTTTTAACTATGGTGTGTTGTTTTCTTTGCTAAAATTGGATTTAATGATATATCCTCTGATACAATTACTCATTATTTTGAAACTATAATATCATAAGTTGTAATTATAAAAATGGGGAGATTTTTGACCTCAACTGTTTTGATAATCCCAATTATGCATTCACATTCTTTGATAATCCAAATTAATGTTAATCTATATATTAATTCTTTAAATTTAGGATATTCTATTATCCAGTTGAAAATTATATTAAAATAATCTTTGTAATATGTTAATCAATGTTTAACTATGTTTATTGGATTTTTTGAGTAATTCTAACTCAATCAGATATGTCTTGCATAAAAAAGATAAGTATTTAGTCACTAATATGTTTTTAGCTACTGATATATACAAAACGATCTACCGGTACCTACTCTAAAGATAGACTTAGTCTACCTATAAACAAAGGTTACTGATAGACTGAATAGATAGTCACTAAAACAAAGCAGGAGCTACTGATATGTATAAGTCCACGGGTAAGCATGTCTCTAATATATCAAGTCCACAGATGCAGACAACTACCGATAAAAGCTGAGCTACCAATAGAACAAGTCTACTGGTATGAATAAGTCTTCCGATAGATATATCTCTGGTACAAAAATGAGCTACCGATATATTAAAGTCTACTGATATACAGACAGACACTGATAGATCAAGCTACTAATAAAAGTCTACCAATATAAGCAATTATACCACTATGAATCTTCAGATACAGAGCAGAGATACCGATAGAAGCAAAGCTACATATAGAATGAAGTCACCGGTATATACAGCTACTAATACACAGAGTAAACACTACCGATACCAAGAGCTACCGATAGAAGATCAAAGAGCTACAGATACATTATCAAACAGATACCGATACAAAGAGGTACCAGTATATGATAAAAAAGAAACCAATATAAGGTCACTCATACACAAAGTCCACTGTTACACATCTACCAATAGAAGGATACTAATGAACGACTGACCAGTCAAAATCTAAAACTCTCAATATTATTTATTTATTATGTAATAGTTATATTTGATGTTTTTAATGCAATTAGTGTTATTTAATGATATTTTTTGGCATGTCAGGGAACCGTACCTAGTACCCATGTAAATGTAATCATTTCAATTGACCGGAGCTGAAATCTATAAAAGGAAAGAAGAAGGCCAGAAAAACCAGAAGGAATTAAGACACGCAGAGAAAGGGAAAAAGGGTGGTGAAAAACATTGCATAAAAAAATACAACATCCATACTCGAAAAACACTGGCTATACATGAAGCAATTAAATCTATAGGAGAACACAATATATACCTTATTCAAGGAGTGAAGAACTACATCGAGCTCTTCATGCACTCAGGCTGATAAAACTGAACTTAAAGAAAGTGACCCTTTGTTTTTTAGACAAAATCCAGAGAAGGACTCAAAACATTATTTTCATCAATCCACGGATTCCAGAGCTTCACTCACAACACACAGAGCACTCTAAACTCATCACTATCTGTTTAGCTCTACTATGATTAATTCATTTACTTTTTGAGCAGTGTGTGTTGTATTTACACACTATCTCCTAGACTGAACTGGAGAATACTAAATCCTCACTCCAAACTTCGTACACTTTACCATATCCCAATAAGAATTGTGAAAGAGGTCAAGTAAGACCTAGACACCCTATGAGCTGTTGATTGTTTTCCCACGTAGAACTGTGGTAAAGGTATTAGCACCTGGATAGTATTTCCATGGGTTTTTACCCTAATCCAGGGTGTGGATCAAATTTATATAAATTGTGTGAGAGGACTAAGTCTCATCTAGGGTCTGAACCTCTTGGTTATATCTTCAATGCATCTTAGTTTAAGTCTACATTTTACAATATATTTTCTATTCAACTTCTAATTACATTAAACTATAATTTGTTTTAATGTTACTTTGATAGGTATTTTAGCATGTCTTTATAATTTTTTTATACCAGTAAGTTAGTTTCAAATGTTAATTTAATCTTCTGATTAAATTAACTGAGACCTAATCAATCTTTGAGAAACTAATTGAACACTTACAATCTGTATAAATTCACTACAGTTTAACTTGTTTCAAATAGAGGGATTTTAAGAGAAATATTTTTAATAGAAATTTTAATTGGAACTCAATTCACCCCCCACTTGAGTATCCACTCCGACCAACAATATTAATCATTTTATAAGAGGATATACAATTATATATCCCTTAAAATCATTGGGTAATTTTTTTCATCTCATGCGATACCATTTATGGTGCGTAAGTGGTTTTCCAAATCATACTATGTGGTAAGTAGGCCCAGAAATATATTTCCCTAAAATGAATTAGGAAATATATATTTCTTCAGAGATATTATTTAATGGATTTTGGAGTGAACCTAATCCACCATGGTAGTTTTTCCATTTTATTCTTATGTTATTTGGAGTGATCCTTAACTTATGTTTATAATGTCATGTATTGTATTATCTACATATATTTCATGATTATATGAATTTATCATTGCATTTAGTTATTCCATGATTCTGTACATATTATCGTCATTTGTATGATATCATGTTGTCCCTATTGACTCACATGTTATAATTTTCCTTGTTTACAACCATACTAAACATTCCTGCCAACACTTTTCCTTATTTATTTTCCCCAGGGAATCCTATACACATTTAGAAGATCTATGAATGTTTGGACCACAATATGGTGTTTTAAATAAAGATGAATTTTTTATGTTTAGCATGATTTATTTATGTAGTCATATACTAAATACATTATAATTATAATCTTCAATTTGTATTTGTTTTGTTTCGATTTGAAAAAATTATTGAAATAATATATATTTAAGGCATTGGTCTTTAGAGTTGGTTTCATAGGATGGTATTTTCATTATTAATGATTGGGATGGAAAACAATAGTGAAAAAAATAGGTGTTAATTTTATATATAAGATAAAATTATATAATTTTGGAATAGTACTATGTTTGTGGTTTTCATAAAAATTAAATACTTATCTTGATACTGGAATGTTGATACAGCTGTCTCACAAAATCTCGTAGGGGTAATCACCCAGAAAAGGGTTTGTTGTACATTGAATAGATTTTCCCTATGATGTATGATGAGTGAGACTATGACTACACACTTGGCTAGAAAATATTTCAGTATATACTTTGGATAATTAATATTCTCTTTACAATCAATAATGAAATATTAGAAAATATTTTTTATATAATGTAATTTGTTTAGTGAAATTAGTAGGAAAATTACCATGGATACCAAAGATTCAATACTATATATTCATATTTTAGGTTATGATCATCTTGTTTATGTTCTTATATGTTTATATTTTACTATCTACATAATTACCAATCAAATGATTCCCATCCATCAAATCCTTAATTTAAATAAAATAGTTATAAATGTGTGGAATCATGTTACTGATACTTGAAATGAGTAATACGATTAGTTCCTTAATTAAATTATGAAAATTAATGTAGAAGGGGTTGGTAACCTATTGGTAGTACTGGAACAATTGAATCGTGTTATGTATAATAACATAAATTGAATGTAACTCCCTTCAATGGACAATGTATATATTGAGTCCTTTATGTGATAGAGGCATCCAACTTTTTTTGGATCTTATGATCCGATAATCACTAAAAAATGATTAACTCTATTGCAAATATATTCTCAATAATTTTAATAATATGAGAATGATAAGGTCATATTTGAATATTACCGAAAACCTGGAGAAACTAATTAGTGATGGACACTGATCAAGAATACAAATCCCCTAGATGACATAGAATCTTTGGAGTGTGATGAGTTCTAAAATTTATTTATCAATAAATATTTCCCATTCCCACTATATCAATAAAAGGAGAGGGATTTTTTTTTATCCAAAAAAATTAGGATGAATCAAGTAGTTCTTACTAGGTAATCTTCACCATTCTATCATGATTTTCCTTTGGTTTTTTTCATTAACTCTAAAAGTAAGATTGAATGCTTATTTAGCATGCTAAATCAGAGCCTATGGTGAGATTTATTAACTAAAATATTTGAAAATTATGAATATATTGTTCGATGTACCCTCAAAGATGATATGTAAATAGGTGATTCTTAATGGTATCTTGGTATTAAAAATAATAAGTTTCTAATGATGTTTAAATTTGGGAAAACACTATGTAAAACTACTGGTGTTAAGAAATTCCAACATCTCATGGGTCAAAATTGTGAATCCCAGGAATTATCATAATGATACCACACAATATTTTTACTATCTAAAAGAGGGAATTCAAGCTAGTGCGTGTAAATTTGTGATGAATAACTTCAAAAATGTGATTAAATACATGTATTTTTAAATCAATACTCTGCCTTTTTTCTATTTTTTCAACTCCAAGGAATATGGGAACTATTCAACCCAATGCACTAATCCAAAGGTTATCAATGATAAGTAATGAGAGGAACCCCCATGGCCTAGAGAGGGTGGTCTTATGTTATTTACACCCTAGAGGAGGATCAAAAAAATAATACGGGGAAATGTAATCTAGTTATTCATTCAATAATAGTGAATGTACATCTGATTCTAGTTTTACACATTCTTTTATACCGTGTAAGTTTATTAAAACTATACAAGAACCACCACAAACCATAGTGGATAAATTATTGTAAAATTTAGAAAACAATGAAATTATTGCATCTCATCAATATAAATCTCCCCAAAAAATATTTATGTGATTAATCTTCAAAAAAAATATTATCATAATCCCTATTTTATAATTCAATTATATACAATGAATTGTTTGAATATATTTATATAAAACACATATCCACTATTATGAGAATGAAATTACATTCCATATCCCAAATTCTCATTAAATTATATACTACTATAAGGATAATGATGAATATTATTTGGATTTTTTATCATCATCACATATATTTCGTCCATATAATAAATCATATAAAACCCAAATAATTATAAAAATTGATATAACCACTCTTAAATAATTTCCCATTACATAGAAAATGTGGATGTATTGCCTAAAGAATTTTCTACTATTAATTATGTTTAGGTGGTTGATTTTTAAATTAATCTTATACATATATTTCTATAAATATCAAAGAATACGCAGAGAATAACCACTATTTAATTTGAATAATTGAATAATACAATTCAGGATAATATAGTCAAGGGTTTCATTCTCCCAAGAGCATCACAATGGGGTGACCATATTCTATTTTACATAGTGATGGATGGTTCAATGCTTTTATTTATTGATTATAATGAACTCCAAAAGATCATGATTCATAATAGGTATCTCCTTCTATGAATTGATGAATTTTTGGAAAATTTATACAGATCTCAAAACTTCTATAATGTGGAAATTTTATTTGGTTATCATTAATAAAAGTTGAATAATGAAAATATTCCTAATACCCATTTTTATGAGTTATGGGCACTATGATTTCATCATGATTCATTTTAAAATCATGAATATACAATGATATTCATGTACCTACTAATGAGATTATTTAGAGAATACCTCAGTATATTTGTGAAAGTCTCTATATATTATATTCTTATATATTTAAAATCTAGAGGAATATAAGGAACATTTGAGTATTGTTATGAATACTTTGATTATAGATAAGTTATTTGAATAATATATTAAATATGAGTTATAAATGGAGTAATTGACATTATTAGGACATCTTATCTCAATTGAAGGGATATCTATGGACCCTTTGAAGGCTAAATTTAATAACTAATGTAATAGAACAATATATTTTATTGAAATAGTTAGTTTCCTTAGATTAGTTGGGTACTATCAGCAATTTATTTTAAACATATCTATATTATCAAACCCACTAACCATGATAACATATAAGGGTGTGAATTATTCCTAGATATATACATATGAAGTATATTTATGGATAAGAATAAGAGGATAAACAATGAACCTATACTCACACTACCCATAAGAGGGGAACCATTTTTGATTTATAGTGATGCTTTGAAAAGATTTCTAGGATGTGTACTCATGAAAAATTATAAAGTGGTTACCTAATCCTTGATAAAATTTATGCTATATGAGAAATATTTTTTGAGACATGACCCAGTGTTGGATGTGGGTTTGTTTACAATGATTAATTTGAGTAATTTTCTATATAGATATATGTTTGATATATAAAAAACCATAATATCATAAAATATATATTCAAATTTTTTAAGATAAATATTCACCAATGAAGATGGTTAAAGATAATCATTTATTTTGAATGATAAATCCAATACCATCTTGTTAAGGTGAATAAATTAGTGTATAAAATGAGTTGAAAAATATTGCATCCTTACTAGCGATGAGGATTGAGATGGATTTAGTCTTCATGGAAATGAAAAGAATGAACATGAAATTCATAAAGAAAAGAATAATATCCTACCTTTCTCAAATGATTTATCAAGCATACCTTATGTAAAAAAATTTGAATACTCTAGGGAGTGATGTGGAGATATAAAAGAAGTGATTCCTTAATAAATTCAAAAATCAACAGAATTTAAAATAAACAATAAAGGATTTGTGAGATTTGGGAAATGAAATTTAATTCAATAAGATTTAGAGATAAAAAATTATATATTGAATGATGCTCATATCTCAAAATTCTTTATCCACATAGAAAAAATTATGATGTTTGGTGATCTTTGAGAATACCTTTTTTGGGAAAATATAAAGATGCATACTGGGGAATAAATATCATGTTTCTATTTTTTTAAATGAGTGAAATCTTGGAGGAAAAAAACTAGTGGGATGAGGCATTCAATGCTAATACATATATAAAATGGGAAAAAATAACTATTTTTTTCATGGATCTTTCAAAACCATCAAAAGGTAAAAATTCTATATGAGTTGTGGTGGAATGTATTACAAAGACTTCTCAATTAATTTTAATTCAAGAGGACTTATCACTTGATTAACATGAAATTATATACATAAGAGGAGTGGTAATATTTTATGGAACAACAAAATATATTTTATATTATTGAGAAAATAATTTCACCACATTAATATGAAAGATCCTTCAACATTCTCTAATGACATAATTGAACTTTAGTATAACCTATAACCATAAGCTTATGTAGAATATAAACAAACTATCTAGAAACTAGATATATTGACAGATTGTTCTATGGACATAAAGGGTGGATGTGACCAAAATAATACATTATTTAAGTTATTAGACAATAAAAATTTATACATCAGAATTCAAATAGACCCATATAAATCCCTCAATAGGAATAGATGAAGAACACGTGGTTGGTTGGATGATATTAGTGAAAGAAAGTTACTAGGACCTGAGATGGTTAAATAAATGGTAGAAACGTTTAATATTATTTATCAACACATTAAAATGGTTAAAATTTTATATAAGAGTTATATTTATTATCAATGATGAGAATTTAAGTTTAATGTTGGTGAAAATGTTTCCTCCGCATATCACTATGGAAGAGATTCATGGTTTTTGGGAAGAAGGGAAAGCTATTTCATTGATACTTTAGTCCTTTTAAAATTATCGATCAAATTAAAGTTATGTAATATCATATAGTTCATTAAAAAACATATATAAAGTAAATTATATGTTCCACATATCCTTCTTGAGGATGTACATACCAGTTTCTTTACATGTACAGAATTTGGAGGTGGTATATTTGGATGATGATCTCTCATAATAGGAGTAGTTCGTGAAGGTATTGAACCATAGAGATTGAGTACTACATAAAAATAAAAATCACCTAGACAAGGTAAATTTGTAAAATCATAAGTATAAATATTAAACATGGGATCCTATAAAGATAATGAAATAGAAATACCCACATTTTTCACCCTAGTGTACAGAATGAGATTTTGGGGGAGAAATTTCTTAAGGGGGAAGGACATAAAAACACTGAATATATATATAATTATTTTCTATTAATATATTCGTGTGTGAAATAAGGTATTATATGTTATATAAATTAATTTCATAGTATCATTAATTCATAATATAATATTCTTGTAGGTATATTTCATGATCTAAAATGATTTTTTGAAAATTAATTTTGTTACATTTTAAGAAATTATATCTAAACTTTTTATCACTTATATAAGATTATATAATTTAATTAATTCCATTTTTTATTCATAATTTTAAAATGATCCTTGAATAATTTTTTTAACTTTCTAAAATAACTGATTTTTAGATTATTAATGAAAATTATTGTTTTTCACAAAAATGCAACTTTTATTACATTATCAGTATATATGTGAGTACTAGATTATTTTAACACCATTTACATGATTAATTATTAATTTAATGAATAATTTCATGAACATAAAAATTATTTTTTAAAATTTATAAAACCTATCATTAACATTATAAAAAGAAATTTTTTAATTAAAATAAAAACACTATATTTTTCATTTAATTTAATAAACTATTATTCTGGAAAAATTAAATTTTGTATTGATGTGAATAAAACATAACATTTATTTGTTTTATAATAAACCAATATTTTTTAAAATAAAAAACATTGAATATATTATCCCCCACTTAAATTTAAAGATTAAAATAAATTTTTCTTATAAACTGTTTTTACACGTTATGTGAGTTAAGACTAAAATTTATTTCTATAAATATAAGAAATATTATTTTTAAATATTATTTAAATATTTTAAATAATTATTTTTACATTTTAAAATAATATAAATTTTATTTATGGACATAAAATTTGTTACCGAGGGTCAAAGTGGAATTACCATTGTGTGGGTAAATTAGGGTAAAAGTGGTTTAACATTGTGATATAAGATAAAAATTGTGAAAAAATCCATCATCTTGGATAGTGGATGTAGGATTGAACTTATATATTTTCCACACAATTATTTTCCATTTTTATGGATTTTCCATGATGAATGGAGTGATTTTATTAAAAAATAGATAGACTTTTAAAAAATTCCACTCTGTTGGCTTATAAAAGGATGTCACCACCTCCCAAAATCCCCACCCCTTATAAATAATTGAATTATTCAAAACTCTTACATTGTTTCTACTTAACACCAACTAAATTCCCTTATATCCTATGTATCACTAAAATTAAATGGTAAAGGACCATATAAAGTTACCCAAGGGATAACTACCAAATGTGTGATGGTACTCCAAACAGAACCTTTTCAAAGTTATTTTTTATTATACTATATAGAACAGAAGATAAGAATTAAAAAATATTGATTTTTAAGTCAATAATTTATTATATTAAAGTTTAGTATCCTTTTAGGTTTATACTTTTATATAATTAGGTCATAACTCATATATAAAAAAACTATATAATAATACAATGTTGACACTTTTGATTAATATCAATTTTTCCCATAATATAAATCATTTAAAATAAATAATGATTTATTTTCAGGGGAAATATTCCTGAATTTCAAATAAAACTATCCCTTTCCCTTATCCATCATAAAATCATTTGATTTTTTTTAAAAAAAAAAAGTGGAATGGGGATAAAAATATATTTAAGGGATAAAAAAAGAATTAAGTTGTTATTATAGTGAAAACATGAATACTCACATAATGATTACCTTTATATTAAAATATCATTAAGGTTATGAAATGAAAAATATTAAAATGAAAGAATAAATGTTTTTTTCTCAATTTAAGCCCTTAAAAACCCATATCAAGTAATTAAAAACACTTTTTTGGAAACATAGAGCTTCACATTCATAACATGATTAAATCCAATGTCAAAATTAAATAGAGAACAATTAAATCCATAATATAAACTCTGTGGTAACTAACTCATTCATTCATATTAATACATGAAACATTATCCAATGCATTGTAGCATCATCTGAACACACCCATCATATATGGTGTAATGGGATCACTCAGTGCAATCTAGGAACACCCATATTATGAGTTGTAATGGGATCACCTAGTTCTATTTGGAAGCACCGATTTATATTATATAATTTTCAAGTACCATATAATGAATATAAACTTTTATGCTTTCAATTTTACACTATAAAACACTTTAAAATCTCTTTTATACTCATAATAAAATCGCTTTTAGATATCATCATACCATATTATTTTAAAAACAAATTTTCAAAACCAAAATACATTTATCTTTTGAAAAACCATTTTCAATTCAAATATAACCAAAATAATGGAAAGTTGTTTTTCCTTGAAAAAAACATGAAAAAATGAAATGGAATTAATAAAACAAATACTGGTCATTGTGGTAGAAATGTTTTTTATCATATAAAATGTAAAAACAAAATATTCCTTTTTTCTATTGTCAAAAATGTTCATATAAGAGACACAAGATAAATTTTAGAAAAAAATCAAATATAATTAAATTCACATAAAAAATAATTTGATAATATTTTTTTTGATATAAAAACTTTTATAAAATAATTTAAAATACATGGACATGGAAGAGAAATAATTGTAAGGAAAACATGAAAAGAATATTTTTTTAATAAAAGTCCCTTATCACTATGGAAATATTTGAATCATAATACCCATAATAGAATAACATTAGAAAAAATATAAATACCATAATAATAGGTGAATTAATGATATAATAAACTAAATGGGAAATATATAAACTTAAAAAATCTTATTTGTTCATAACATCAAAATATGCCTCAATGAATGGAAATTGAGATAAAGTCCCTTGCCCTGAGTCTAACCTGAAATGCGTGTCTTTATCTTATTGGATAAAAAATATATATAATTATTTAGTTTCCTGAGAATAATTTTCATGTTTATTATTAATTTTATTTTAGTAATTTCTATTTTATATATAATTATATATTCAATTAAGTTTACATGATATGTTTTGACCATATTCGGCTTATGTGTCAAAATTGATATTTGTATGTTGAATATGGTCAAAGTGGTCATTATTTAAACATATAAAGAATAATAATCATGAAATATTTTTAATATTTATAAAAAACATATAAATTTGATACTGATCATTAAATATGTCTTTTAGAAATTTAGTATGTTACAATCTTGGAGATGGTAGGCCTTACATATGCATGAGTCACATTTATATTTTTAAATGATATTTATGGAAGAGAGGTAAGTAATATTTTATGTTTATAGAATGATAATAATATAAAGTATTAAAAATTATTTATTTAATTATTCTTATATATATTATCAATTGGGGAAGGTGATTAAAATTGTGTCACATCACTTCGTGAAGGTAGTTGTCCACAAGTTCACGAATAAAGTTATTATTTTTATTGAGTGAAAATATATGAAATAAAATGATATATTATCATTAAATAAAGATATGTATTTAATTAATATCATAATTATTCAATTTATATCACATATATAAATTATATTTACCCTTATAATATTACATGTAATGTGTTAGTTTAAATGAATCACATCAGTTCACGAGGGGTTAGTTCGGCATACCCATGAACGACATTACTGTATCCCATAAGGAATTGAATATAGAAATTTATATATATTATATAATTAATATATAGGTATATTTATGTTATAAATATCATATATATACTTTATATTAATTATCTTACTATATCGTGAGATGTGATAATGGGAAACAATAAAAATTTACTTGTGAGGCAGTAGTCTGACGTACACACGAATTATGATTTCATGACACATTTAATGGAAGTGGAGTAGGATTTAGGTTATTAAATTAAAATAATAACTTTTAATTATATTTAATATAATTATTATATAATTTAATGTTGGTTTTAGAAGATTTTAATGAGTTGGAGGAAGAAATAATATATAATTTCTTGTTGAATAATGTGACCGGTTATTGAGCAAAATTCTTTTAGATTGCCCCAAATTCCTTAATCAGATAGATTTATTCCCAAAATAAGGATTATACGATGCGGTAATGGAATTATATATGTCATTTTTTAAGTTATTGTCTAAAATATGTGTTATGAATGTGTGAATAGAGGAATATATGGGTGGCCTTTTATAAGTGAGGTGAGTGACACACATGTAATTACTGAAAATAATGAATTCCACCCAATTTTTTTCAAGTCACATGGATAAAATAATGTTAAATTATTTATAATATATGTTACATGGTATAAATATGTCTATAAAAATATTTTATACAATTATTATGTCATTTTGACCCTTATCTTTTTAGTTTAAACTCAAATAAACACATTTTTACCCTAACCACAATAAATTTTTTATTTTCACTATTACTTTTGGACAAAAATAAAGTAGAACTTATAAACAATATAAGTTATTTTTACCCCAAATATTCAATATATTTTACCAATTTAAATTTAAAACACAACCCGTACATGTGATGAAAAATAGGGTTTTCTAGTAGAGTACTTTTTTGAGAAAAAAGATGATGTAATATTAAATATATGGATAAAAATAATCATTTTAGGAAACTCAATTAATATTTAAAAATATATAATATATAAATATAATTTAAAATATTCCCCATTATTTATTATTTTAGTTAATTAAAACGGATAAATATTATGGAATTTAAAAATACTTTTAGAAAAAATATTTTTTAAACAAAAAAACGTATAATTAAAACCAATATAATGTTAATTAAAAAGTAATTAAGTGGATTAAATATAACTAAATAATACATATATTACTTGTAATAATATTAAAAACATATGGTTAATTTTAA
This sequence comes from Viscum album, assembly GCA_963277665.1. Lineage (NCBI taxonomy): Eukaryota > Viridiplantae > Streptophyta > Magnoliopsida > Santalales > Viscaceae > Viscum > Viscum album. The sequence continues at coordinate 165,001,735 of OY728121.1, read as the reverse complement.
ATTAATTAATTTATTGAAAATAAAATATTTTTTTAACAAAATCATCATTTTTCATTATTCATTTAAAATCAATATATTCCACAAAAAATCAAAATTTATTTATGAGTAAATTATTATATTATGATTGAAAAAATAATAGTAATATTTGAAAATTAAAATTTTAAAATTTATAAATTAAACTTTAAATATTTCCTTATTAAAAAATATTTTAAATAAAATTATTTCCTTTTTGATTTAAAAACTACATAATATTATTATAGAAAGTATAACTATATCATTCAAATTAGTAAAAATGGAAATAATTTATTATATAATTAAATATATTGTCATATTATTACCTATTTTATAAATAATTTTCTCATTTTATCACTTATTAAAAAATTGAGGATATCATTTCCGTATAACATTTTGAGATTCCCAAGCTGCCTCTTCAACCATATGGTTTTCCATAAAACATTAACCTAAAGAATCTCCTTCTTATTAAACACTTGTTCTCGATATTCAATAATATTAAATTTCCATTATTTATAAGAAATATCACATTCCAACTGAAATGTTTTTTGGCACAAAACGTGTGATAAATTTGATTCATATTTTCATGACATTGAATCAAGAAATACATTGTGTGCCTGGGAAAAACTCTGAGGAAAATCCACTAAGTACGAAACTGATTGACCATTATCAAGGATTTAATATGGATCAATGAACTATAGAATTATGTAACCTTTTTACCAAAAAACAAAAACTTTATTTTGGGGAAATAATGAGAAAGGCATGATCACCTACCTTGAAAGAATGATCTATCTTTTGGTTATTTTCATATCTTTTTTTGCATGCTCTGATATGTTCTCGTATATTTTAGAGTAAAATGATCCTTTATAGAAATTTACATACCAACTCCAATACCATCAACCTCCTTTCTCCTACTTCACCCAAATAATTTGTGTTTGACACCAGTTTCCATATAATTATTCAGATTGGGTCATCTATATACTGAAATAAAAACTAGTATTATAAGAAAACTCAACCAACAAATATGTTGATCCCAAATTACGTATTAATACATTAAATATTAGTTAATATAATTTTCCATGTTCTAAATAATATACTCATACTAGAAATTAGATTATGTATTCAAATCTATATTGAAATTTAATTTAGGACCAAAATACTTATGATGTCCTTTCCAAAAATTAGACGTGAACATAGGATCATGGTCTGATAAAATGGACATGGGAACTCCATGTAACCATAATATATAAATAATATATATATTTTAAGAATAATATCGAATTAATTCTATCTCAAATGGGAAATAAATGTTCATAATTAATTAGTCTATCAACAATTACCCAAATCACATTGTTAGCCCCTGATTTCATTGGAAATCTCACCATAAAATCAATGGATATATTTTCTCATTTCCACCCCAAAAATTGAAATGGCTGAATAAATTTATATGGTTATTTACATTCTTCTTAAACCGATTGAAAATTCAAACTCATCATCGTATAGTCTAAAACATCTCTTTTCATTCCATCCCAATAGTAATACTCTCAATGGTCTATGTACAACATAATGCTACTCAGATAAATAGAAAATAGAGAAATATGATCTTAAATAAATAACTAAATCCTAAATAGGGAATCAAAAACAAAACAAAATAATTTTTATAAATATTAAAACTAATTATTCAAGATTATTAAAATTAGGAAACTTACCCTTATTAATGGATTCTTCCTTTTGCAACCATGATTGGTTTTTTTCTAGAGATTGCTAAATTATTTCAGTAAAGATAAACACCACTAATATGTGAACCAATAAAGGGGATAACCCTATATCCAAAGTATCTAGGATAAAATTATCAAATAATTTTCAAAATGGTCCTATTCTAAATGTAACATTACTAATGTTGAGTTATTATCTTTTTTACTCCAATCATCATCCATTTTTTCTTTTCTAGGATGACAACGAATCATGCAATCAAAATCATTGATCAGTTTTGGGAATCTTCCCTATATCATTTTCTATTCCATCTATGTGAATATTTGATTAATTTTTTTATTAGTATATATTTCACAATTTACTTCATAAAAATGATGCCTCTAAATTTTTAATGAAAAAAGACAACAAAAAAATCCATATCCTCTTGGGTAATTTAACTCATGAGTTTTAAAATAATATGAAGCACAAGAAATTACCTGATCATTCTCCATTAGGACACCAACTATGTACTTTCAATGAAGAATAACTATAGATTAAAATTCACTATTTCTATATTTCGGTGACATAAGCGGAGCATTCACCAATCTTGTTTTTAGTTATTGAAAACAATAATCAAATTATTTTGTTCAGATGAATTTAACTCCATTTCAAGTCGACTTAGTCAGTGGGATATACATATATGAATTTTTTTTAGAAGATCAATGGAATTTACCCACTTATCCAAGAATACTATAAATCTCTTTGGTATTTGGTTTTATTTTCCATTATTATACAACATTTTTTTATTATGGTTAATATTTATGACACCTTTAAAAACAATATGTCCAAATAAAGGTACATATTTAATGAAAATATTGAATTTTTTTTTAAAAATTTATGAATATTTTCCTTTAAAAATTATCTTTTTTAAATCAATTAATTATTATTTACACAAGATTTTGAAACATTGTTTATTATATTTAAATTTATATAAGATTTCTAAATATTTAATGAAAAAAATTCTATATTATTTTCATTTCAAATTTGTAATATTATTTAATGCATAAAAATAGTTTTTAAAAAATAAAATATGTTTCGTAAAATGAAAATTACATTACAGTTTTAGAATTATAATTTATTATTTCTAAACGAATTAATAAATTTTATGTATATTTATAGTTGTGGAAGTGATTATATACGTTATTAAGTCATTTTTACATTTATATTATGTTATAAAACGTATTTTATACTAAAAATGTATATTTAAATTTTCATGAAATGTGGAACTTTGCAAAAAATCCATAAACATAACTCTTGAATAATTTTCACTAGAAAATTCTAAATTTTTTACTTCTAAATATGGTAAATTCACCATTTTAATTTAATATAAAAAACACAATGTTTCTTCAATAATAATAAATCATATTAATAAAAATACTTATATCCTTATAAATTTTTTGAGTAAGATATTTTAAAATAATATAATAATCAATTTAAGTAGAAATTTATATATTTATATATTTATATATTCCTATTATTTTTATTATGTTAATTTTTTTAAATATTTATTTACCTAATTACCCATAATTGTGATTTTATTAATCTAATAGCTACATTATTATTTTATCTAAAATATTTATAATAACTAATTTATACATTAATGTAATAATATTATTTATTTATATCATATATATAACCCTAATATATATGTCCTTATAAAAAATTAGTTTTCTTCTAGTTTATCTATATCTATTTTATAAAAACATATCACATTAATAATTTCTTCTTTTTTAGTATGGTGTTTATCACAGTGATGGAATTTCAAGTAGAATAAATGGAATTAATCTTTTAATATATAGTCATGATATTTTCTTTCATTTATTTTACAATTCAACCAGTATCAATCATATGGAATTTCATTATATCAAAAACCAGTAAAATATATTCCACATTATGATATTGAACATAAGATATATTTATTACTTACACAAAAGTATTTATTATCAAAATATGAATATCGTATGGTTTGTTGATATCCTTAAAAAAATTTTGAGATTTACTAATCCCATGGATTACTTTTGATCTAATAGTTTTTTGGTTGTTATTATAGAATCGCTATCAAGTATCCAAGAAGAATATTATTTGAAAAGTTATTGTATGCTCTTTATTTTTGATGATATACTTATAATACACTTATGGTACGATATTATTTAAAGATTTATTTATTTATATATTTGAGGATGTTTATTGAACAAAATATTTAATTAATATACATATTTTACATTGTTTAATCCCTATTTTTTTAAATTATTTTTTTGACTAGTGTTTTTTTTCAAGGATTTATTTTCAATTGGAGATGATTGTGATTTTCAATAATACATGAAAATCTAGTTTATTTTTATTAGTATTATTCTAACCAATAATATTATATTATATTTAAATTAAGTTCTTGGTTTAATGAATGAAATTATATAGTATTAAATAAAAATTATTTCATCAAATATTATATTAATATCTTTTTTTCATAAATATATTTCTTTACTGATAACAAGTGTCATTAACAATTTATCTTCTTTTTGGTTTCAAAAAAATTACTTCTAAAGTAAATATATTATAATTTTTTAAGGAAGTGCTATTTAGTGAATTGATGAAATATATATAAAAAATCCAAATGTTTCCATTTTTTGTTTAATTATATAATTTTTTTCTAAAAATTATTTTTTAATCAATATAATGGATTTAAATTATATATTTTTATTTAGGAAAAAAATTTCACCCCTTTATATGTCCTCTCGGACAACACTAACTATCAGTGAAGGCATTTTATATTGGTTATCTAATTTCATTTTATACCTTGATTAATTATACCTGGAAAAGAAAATTTTCTAGGAGAAATAAATTTTTCTAGAAAGGAAATCCATGACATCAATAGACATTAATAATTTTATAACAAAAATTACACATAGTTGAATATGAATGTGAAAATATACCTAGAAATATTTAAATTTTACATTTAATGTATTTTTAAGAACAAGTGTTATAAACCAAATATTATGAGAAAGGGATATAGTTATTTTAGTAAGGTTGCCTGTAATTTTAATTCCCTGATATAAACTCTATTTGTGGATGTGTTCAATATGATCTCTTATTGTGATACTCTATAAAATATGTGGGATATTATTATTGAGTACCATTTTTGAATTAAAAAATTAATATCATTTTATTTAAATGATTATAATACACATTATAATATATTCATTACATGTTATATAAAACATTTTTCCTCAATATTCAATTGGATCAACGATATCACCAAAAGTGATTTTATATAGATAAATTACTGCTCTAAATGAATGAATTCTTCTAAAATTCAATTTAATACAAGACGTGTGTAAAATCACATCTATTTATATCTAGGTGTTATAAAACATTAATACCCTTATGTAAGTGGGATGGGATGGTAAACTAATGTTTTATGAATAGGGGACAAGGAAAAAAAGGAAGACAATGATGATATTGATATGAAAATTATAACACCCTAACTCTGGTACCCCAGAGTTTGTGGTTGTCTTACTACATTTGAAAATAAAATAGATATAACAACACATAGGATCTTTCAATTTAGTGTTATAAAGAAAAAATCCATAAATGAACATTAAATATTATTGAAAATTTAAGATGCATTAATAAAATACAAGAAAACATTGTTATTTCCCCTTTAAATTCCATACATCTCGTGTATTAAGCATCATGGTTTTTCAAGGAAATGGGAAGAAATATAGTGGGTGGTTCTTAGATTCTCAAAAAAGGGTAAAATACCATAAAATCAAAAACATCATAATCATGGAATAAATCATAATTATGGAATAAACCAATTGATTAATGCCATTAATGATCATAATATATTCATGGATAATGTAATAAAACTAAACACACGTATATCAAAAATGAATCTGATGTGACGTAATTCATCATGTAGAACGCCATAAAATTATTTTCAATGATTTTTACCAGTACATTATATAAAAATTGGCATTTATAATTTTAAATACCCAATCTAATATATCTCATGAGACGTATTAATGGAATAATATGATATATAATTCCAGGCCCTTACTATCACATAACATGTCCAATAGATCCATTATATATATAGAATGACTAAAAAATAAATTTCATAATGTTACCTAAGTAATATAAATCAAAAACCATGTTTATTTAATCAATATTTTCCAATATTGGATTATGGATATATGGAATTTCTATATTTCCCCATCCAATGGAACAATATAGCTATATTATTGAATATCCCGCAAACAATTTACATAAAAAAGGATATTAAAATTATAATGGGATGAAACCTTATCAAAATAATGATTTCAAGGAATTAATTTAGATATATTTTTGTTGTAGGGATATTAATTTTAAATAATAATTCAATTATGTTTGTATAGATCTCATGTTCCTTCCATGGTATATCACATGAGAGTGTCAACTAGGTGTGTAGTCAAGCCCAGTAGTTGTGCATTGAGTGTTGTTCATGTTAATAATAAACCAATAATGTTAATGAATATTATACCTAGGTACTTATGTACTCAATCCTATATCATCTTGCTTGATTTTATATGGTGATTTACTTTCTATAATTCTACACACTCTTTAATTTACCAAAATTTTAAAATGTTATATAAATGTGGGAGTGTTTGAGCATTATTACGACACTTCAATGTAGTATAATGAGAGTTAATTATGATCTATCATTTATTATATGATAAACAATATATATCATTAGAAACATAATAATGTTTCTCATTTAAATGAATAATAAAATATAATATTTCAAAAGTAAAGGTAGAAAATTGGTCAGGAAACCATACCTTCAAATGTAGATTCTTAATTTTTTATAGGGACACCATATAACCAAATAAACTCTTTCGAGGTAAATTTTAGAGGATATATTACATGGATTTAATTTCCAATGGATTTTTATTTGAGAGGAATGATATGATGTGCAGACATGTGGTCGATTTATGGGTGTAAAAGAAGGAAATTTCTTTGGAAACATAAGTTAGGTGGACAAAAAAGTTCGAATCACATTGGAGTTAAGTGAGTTAGGTAATAATATATTGGTAATTCATGTTGTATTGGATTTAAACAGAAAAATGGTCTTTTATAATTTTTATGACTCATTTTAGTTATCAAAAATTTGAGCCACTTCAATATACACCTTTTACCCACATCAACAATGATTAAATATTTACCGTGATAATTATTGGTTAATTTAAAATATAAGATAATAACAATTAAATAAAAGTTAATGTGAGAATTATAAAATTGAACTCAATTTAATATACTTAAAATCCTAAATTTTAGAATATTATTTTTAAAATAAAAAAGTAAGATATAAAAAAATTGTACAAAAAATAAAATATTATATAATAATACTTTTATTAATATTTGCTATCAATTAATAATTAAATTATTGTTAACATATATTTATTATTATATTATTATAAAAATTAAAAATATATATATTAATTTTTTTTATAAAATAAGAAACCCTTCAAAGAAAAAAACATAAAAAATAATCCTTTTTTAATCCTAAAAACCCAACTTATGATAATATTTATGTTCAAAATAAAAAAAGGATACCTATTTTATAAATATTTATTTCTAAATTTATTAATAAATTTTTAAAATATATTTGTTAAATAAAAAACATTCTATTATACTATAATGGTGAGATAATATAATATACTTTGTGAAATATTTTTAGTGATAAAGTGATAACCTACTGTAAATGAATATTGGGACATACATTCTCCAAAAATTAAATAATTTATTCTTTATAATTTATGATATTTTATAACTAATAAATAATGTGGGTATTTTTATATTATTTTCTATTTAGGTTATATCATTTCATCCTCTATCTTGTGATTCCTCTAGAGTAATTTAATTAGTTGGGTGTTTATACTATGAAATACTAACTCTCGAGCATGATAGATCTAGAAAGGATATTCATTATAAGGAAAGTTAGGTTGAAAAGATATTTCATCATTGGGGAGTATTTTTATTGGGATTGACATATAGTTCCTTAATATTAAATTAGGGAATATTACATGCAATTTAGATAGTATTAGTTTTATAGCTAAAATGTAATCCATAAATTCGATTCTCTGTAAAATTTCCAAAGTATTGATGAACCAATTATGTATATTTCCAATATTACCAAATCATTTATCTCTTTTCATTAGTGATACATTTTTGGAATCATGATTCCATACATGAAATTTCTTTTCCTTCCGCTGATCTTTATCATATTTTCAATCTAGTTTGTTCTATGTTGATATTATTATAAATATCTTCCAACATCTTAGTTTCCTCCCCAATGAGTTATAGACCAACTAGATTATTTTCCCCATCCTCATCCCAATGCGTTATAGTATGAATTCATTTCACATATAAGGCCTTATAAGCATCCATTTTTATACAAGAATTGAATTTGTTATTTGTATTAAAATTAAAACAGAGGTAGGTAATAGTATCATGTTCCATATAATTCATTTTATAATGACCTCAACATATCTTCAAATGGTTGGATAGTTCTCTCATATTGTCTATCTGTTTAAGTATTTAAGGAATTTATTATTGGTATCTCTTTATTTAAATCCTTTTTACCAATACTCCAAAACATATATGTAAACATATTGAAATGATAAAATACAATTGATAAAATTAAACAATTAAGACCAACAACATCATAGATATAGTGTCTTGTGAGGGGTTTAAGTGGTGTATCCACCCTTATCTCTTGAAAGTGTGTAGACATGGTGAATCAATCCACAATAACGTATATAGAATCATTACTTATAGATATATTAGAATGTATAGTAACAATGTCTATTGTGATATTATCCAACATCCACATTGTTATAAAAAGGGTTTACATTACACATTTTGGGATTTTTCTCTCATCTTTTTCTTTTTGTCATTCCAAACATCATAACCCATAATAAGAAATTACCCACTTCAGTTTTTCCAATGGAATTCATTCCAAAGACACATATATATCTAGAAACTAGTAGGGTGTATGTTTATTATTTTAATCTCTTATATTTCTATAAAAATTTCATATTTAGCTAAGTTGTGACATCTCGGCATGGCTCACCCGACAACAGTAGTCGAACCGCTGGCCACATGGCCTCATCCGTAACTCCCCTTATAATAGAGGCTGCAGACCTATATTGAGAGTTTTTAATTGTATATAATTGATACTATACCATCATTATCATACTGTATTATATAGGTATTAAAATAAAAATAATTATAGGAACCCTAATAAACCACTTCTATTGAAATTAATAAAATATCCACATATTATAAGTGAATTTGTGGAAAACTTATCCAATGTCATGTACAAAAATGATTATCATATAATGGTGATGTTCAAAAAGGGATGGTACATGGGAAAAAACATCATATACATATACTGTAAAAGTATATCAATAATCCCAAAAGACAAAAAATATTTCTAATAGCATTATGAGACAAAGCTCAGTCATATTCTCCAATATCACATGCCATAAAAAAGAATCTATGATCAGTCACTTTCCCATATCCCTACATTCATCCATAAAGTCCACCAAGGTACAAATAGAGGAACAGAATGAGGTATGAGTTATACTCTGTAGGCCACTACCAATAGTTTCTATAACAGGTCTAGTCCTTTCATATTACTCGAAAAAGTATTCTTGTATAACAGTAATAATGATAATAAATAAAAATAAAATAAATCTATTATATAAGATGATTATATATCAAGATATCTAGAAATTAAGAATAACTATATAATATTTCATAGAAATAGCTACAACCAACACCATCATAACAAGTATTAAACTACTACAAAATATACCGAAAAATTATGATCATACCTTTGAGGGATATGAACCTTAGTTAATGACCAAGGTGTTCTATTTGAGTCCATATAGCTCTTCCAAGGAATACTTAGGGATAATATAGACCTACATATTCTATGATACCATGACCCATTTCTATGGTATCCTCTCAGATTCCATGTATCTCATCTATAGAAAACATTGTAAATACATGGGTGGAGCCCAATGAGCATGTCTGAGGTTGTGAAAACAATCTAGATCTAAGTTAATAGTCAAACGAATCCAAAATATTATATTTACGATGGTCATTTATTCCATACCATAACACCCATTATCAATATAATCAATATAATGATTCATGGTGCCTTGTTAGTGTCTATTTCCATATCAATTAAATTTAAAATAATAATTTCACAATCCATTTAACATACAAGTGATAAGGTGAAAGCCATATTAATATATCTACCTTTAATCAATTCCACTCAATGAATTATATAATGTTTTAAGGGGTCATGTTAGTGTCAATTCCCAATATCAATTAAATTTTCATATTCAATTCTCTAATCAGTTCACAAACAAATGATAAAAAAGGGCTATATTAGTGTCAACAACACTTTACCAATAAATTATATAACTATTCATAATCCAATGATCAACCATTTCATTCTAAAACAACCATTTTTTCCAATTAAATACTAATTTCATATTTAAATTTTAATGTTCTAATGATATATCTAACCGTTATAAATTCATTCAATTTTTATATGGATCCCATTAATAATTAGTGAGTTGGACTCACCCCAAGGGAGAAGTAATGATAAAAATAATGAAAACTCACATTAAGGATGTTTTGGACTGATTTTGATAACCTAAAACCATGTGAATGTGTGTAATAACATTTCTAAATAATGGATTACCCAATAAATTTAATTATTTAAAATCTTGATGAAAAATTCTGAAAAATTCTGGTCTATGTAAAAACAACAAGATCTATAAAAAACTCAAACATTTAAGAAAAATGTATTGACCACCAATCTTATCATCTTAGTAGAATCAATATCTGATATAACGTTTTGATTTATTATAGAATGAGATAAATTTAATAAATAGAATAACACCATGAAAATATATTAAATAGGATCACATGGATTAAAAAACTATTTATAAGGAGAAATGGAGGATAGATTGAATATGATTAGATACCTTCCTCATATAGATCCAGTATGACCAATGGTGAATGATTCCAAGCCCAGGCAAAAAAGTTATCTCCAATATTAGGTGTATTCTATAGAGGACCACCAATGGTGGAGTTTTTTATGTGTAGAGAAGAAATAAATAGGTTATGAGGTTATAAATACTTATGGGGAAAATGTAATATTACCCTTCATTAAATTTATGCACAGTTTTACTACACGGTTGTCTAAACCTTGTACCAACTGTTCACAATAACAATTCATGGAAATAAAAACCTCTAATAGATAGGTAATATATTTTGGATAAACCATGAATCAACCACATGAGGATTCTAAGTAAATGTCCTATGTTTGTGGGATATGTTTTTTTGATGAACCATACGTAGCCCATGTGAGTCCCCTATGTAGTTTCTCTATAACTCCTTAAATGGTCACGAAACCTAGCTTGCATGGTTTGAAAACAATGATCCCCCTATTATAGGGAATTATGGTTGATATGAATGGTTACCAGTAATTGTGACTCAACTATGGTCCTCTATCATTTCCTCAAAAACAAACTAGATCATCGAGCTCCAATAAAGTCCTGGAAGCTCCTAGATCCTTCTCTAAAACAGTAATCGCTTCCATTAGAAGAAAAAATATTATACATTGAAATTTAATGATTTTATACCTCATTATGAAATCCCATATCTTACATCCTCCCCTACATAAACTACTTATCCCTGAGATTCCCTTTTGGTGGTGGTAGAGTAACATCTGGAAAAAAATACAGCTACTAAGAGCATACATTGGCCTCTTTATCCGAGGCCCTGTCCTATATATGTTCATGTGTCCACCAATTCAAAATTAGAAGAAATGACCTACCTTAGATATCCTTAATACTGTAATCAATTATATACATAGGATTCTTTTCAATAGATTTTTTTAACTACAAATGAACCTCATCCTATTGAGGAATTTGATATAGGTTTCTGTGATAAATGTGATGATGATATACATGGAAGATGGAATGCATAGATTAGAACCTCTGAGGTAACTAAAACCAATAGGATACTATCCCAACTTTCTCCAAAATCATTAATTTCCCAAAATAACTAGGAGATATATTTCCCTTTTTTACGAATTCATCTATGCCCAAATATAGGTGAAATTTATAAGAAAACTAGGTCCCCTACTATAAACTCTAGAGTTCATCGACAATGATCAATATAAAATTTATTTCTAGATTTTTATATTACCATATGATTCTAGATAATATGTACCAACTATGAATTATCATGAATGAGATGAGGTCACAATATAATTTTCTCTCCTACCTCGAACCAACATTGTGGAGAATAGAATGACCTAATGTATAAGGACCCATAAGGATACATCTCTATAGTCACATAGAATCAGTTATTATAAAAGAATATGGATAGATGTATGTGTCTCTGCAATTAACCTCTAAAATTTAGGATTCATTGCAACAGAATTTCCTGTAACACCAATACTATACAATCATATTGGCTATCAATCTATTGGTGATATACTATAATTCAATGTGCCTATGAATCCAGTTCCCTCTATAACCCCAACTAAAACATTGATGTAAAATCATCATCATTATATGATATGATATGACATGGATATTTTTGAGAGAATATGATGTATTTGACATATATCTTTCATAGCTTGTTCACTAGAATGGTCTCACAAATTAGTAGGAAATAAGAAACCTTTTTCAATCTATCTATGATCAACCATATTATGTCATAGCCTTAAGGTGGAATAAGTAATCTCATAAGGAAAACCATAATAACATCATCCCATTTTCACCTGTGAATGGTATATGTATATAAAATACCCTCGTGTCATTGGATTTTTTCCTTCACCTACTAACATGTGGAACAATATGTAATGAAACCAAGTATTTCCCTTTTCATACCTGGCCACCAATAGTGTAGGTTTATGTGGTTGTATAGCTTCATAAGGCTAAGATATTCCACAAAAAAGAGACATGAGACTCTTATATCAATAATACATGGATGTCTTTAGGAACCCAGATGTATCCATTAATGAACAATACCCCACCATCATCAATGATACGATCACGAGGTGGGTCCTCTCCTAAAATGCTCTCCTATTGGACTAAACCCCCACGTTCAAAAAGTATCCTCATTTTAACTCTATCTATTAATAAAAAAAATTATAATGATGGAATTATATTCTATCCCCAAAGGTACAAATCCTAAAAATGAATCTTAGAAAGGAGGCACTCATCTTCCACTCTCTATTCACCTCCAAAAAAACCTATATTTGAGTCTTCTAGCTCAGTGCATCATTGATTTCATTGCCTTTACCATGTATATAATCAAGATCAAATTCAAATTACTATATTTATTCATAACATATTTTATATATGAGATTCATGTAATTCTATATATATATATTTACTTGAGTCTTTTATTGTCCTTATACACCACAAAACACTCTCCATGTATGTAATGCTTCCAACAATGCAAGACATGCACAATAAATACTAGGTCGATATTGTGCATCAAGTAATTACACCCATGATTCCTCAAATTATGAGAACCATATGTCCAAAATTGATCTCCCTATATTATAATGGATCCCATACCAATACATGATGCATCAAAAAAATGTTTAATCTCTTCTAGGATGAGGTAAAATCAGGATCTGTGTGGATGCCAATCTCCTTTTCAACTACTCAATAGCTTCCTTTCAAATTTCATACCATGAAAAATTTACACCATTATTGTTAAATCCGATGATTAGTACATAAAGATGTTATATATCTTGTATAAAGTTCTTATAATAACCTTCCATCCCTAAGAAACACCATATATAAAAGGTTTTCTTGGGATGCACCTCGAAAACAACTTCTGTCACCTTATCTAGGTCAACTGATACTCCATCCTTTGAGATAATGTGACCTATGAAGTTGACCTTATCAATAAAGATTGGATTTTGGTGAGTATAGAATATATTTAGTGCTCTATCTATTTACTAAAAAAGATATCAAGATGTTGGACATGTTCCTATCGCATAAGTGAGTAAACTAAGATATCCTCCACCAAGACTACAACAAATGAATCCTGGTATGGGTGGAAAACCTGATTCAACAAATCCATAATCACTAATGGTGTGATCATTCTACTAAAAAATATAACTAAATATTCATACAATATATATCCACTATTGACCATTTTACATGGTATATTTGATAGTCTAACATGCACCTGATAGTATCCAGAACTCAAATCAATCTTAGAGAAAAAACTTTCTCTTTATATCTACTCAAATAGGTCATCTGTGGGTGGAAGTGGATACTAGTTCTTAACTATAAGATGCTTTAACCATAAGTAATCCACATAAATCCTAAGGGTACGATCCAAATTCTTGGTGAAAAGGACTAGTGAACCCTGGGTGCAAGTAATGGGCCATATAATATCCTCATATTCCTAGTCCTCAAGCATCCACTTAAACATCTAAAACTTAGTAAAATCTATTATATATGGAGGAATGGATACCATTGTTTCCCTAGGAACTTGATAAATAATAAACTCTACCACTCTCTTAGGAGGTCGTCATGAAAATCCTGTAGGGAAGTGATCTATGAAATGATCTACTCCATGAGGGAAATCAGGATGAGTTCTTCCCTGATCATTTATATAAATTCTAGAAACCTGGACTATCATTCCACTTATCCCAAGATGCTTAGGACCATATCATATTTCATTGATATCTGATTCACCATTTTAAATATAACTATTTTCCTATATTAATGTGAGAAATCCATCCCATGTGAGAAATTGACATATGCATAAGAAGGAACCATCCCGTCCAACTTGATAATGATTTCAAAACATGTCATCTTTAGGATGAATAGGTTTCATAAAATATGATACACACCTATCTCAATGGGGAATTCCTTGCACTAAAGTACACCCTCCTATCAAACACCCAACACATTATCAAGTTCCATTTTTCCATAGAAATAATCTATATAGAGTCCATGACTCTCAACAGTCACCATAATAACTATATATATAAAGAAGTGATAATATAATATATCAAATAGATAAAAAATGAGAGTAGAGGATACTAAAATTGTACCTCTAACTGCAGTTGGATTTTCATTGTACTCCTTAGGGATGAAATTCACTCTATATATCTAGTCTAGCCAGATCCACATCCCCGAGTTATATACTAACACCCCTAGGAAGGCCTTCCTTAATGGATCTGTAAATCTTGTATCTTACTCCCAATACCAAGATCACCTCCTCATCCATCACTATTGATAGTGTTCCAACCCCTAGATTATATATATTGGTTGACCCTACTCCTGAAAAAGGAGACGGTTCAGATCCTATGGCACTAGGAATACATTGAAAGGTATGAAACAACCACCACATATGGCTTATTCACCAGTATAATATACACATAAATGAAATTATATCATATTGGGGATTCATATGAACTTTTTTACCAAACTGGTGGAATATTACATGGCTACCCATACACATGATATGACCACCATTTCCACCTAATGAAAAGTAAAACAGATTTTTCCTTACACTGGTCGAATTAGTTAAGAGTATAGGAGCCAAATAACCTTTTATCACACTAACATCCTCTCTCTTATTATACTTAGGATTTAGGACCTAGTTTACTATCTTTTTGATGATGGTAAAATGAATCATGTAAACCTGTAAATGAATAAAATTCCTATGACCATCCTTGAATCACATTTCCCTTGTTAACTCATCACCCAGATTGATCATCATGAAATTTTAGATCTATATGAAATGAGTGGAGTGGTATATAACTGATAATATACCCTACTATAGGTTCATAAACACTCTATCTCTATTATCCATTAGTGTCACAGGATTTAAATAATCGTAAAAGGCCATCTGTAAATATATTCAAACGACATCCTAGTGAAATGATTCCTATGTAATAACATCCCAACAACACTTGTTAGAATCACATAGCTTGTACATGGTGATATTTACTCTCTTCTCAGGAGGTGTGTTAAGATTCTAAAAAATAGATACCATGGATTCCCACCATGACTCTAAATCCTTTGGTTTTCAATACCCCAAATATTGGCTGGATGTTGCTATGAAAACTCACACTTCAACTTTTCCACATTATGGGAAGGTTTCGGGGTTCCCTACATAATTTTCTTGATCCATAATAATCCTTCTCAAAAATTGTAATCAGAACGTATATTAGGTATAATATGAGTTATTGTAAGCATCATTATAAGAGGTAATATTAGTGGCTCAGGACCGACCACCTGCAGAGCATGGACTTCGGCACCCTCCTAGTGCACGACTCAAAGATATCATAGTGGGATATCTCTAAAAATGGAAATCACATGCCTCTAAGAATATTTATTAATTATTTAAATCACAAGAAATAAAATAGGATTGGTACACGACATCCAATTTAAGGGGCACACCCCTCAGCCTGCTCCTATAGCTAGGTCTATGTGGCATATATGAACGTAATGAATTACTAGTGAAACTACATACTTCCAACTACTAAGGTAAAATCTGGCACAAATTCACTTTTTTATATCAGAGGTCCTGATATAAAGTGTCTCAATTTCATAATATAGATGAAAATATACTTTTGGTTTCAATTAAAATCACTATTTAACAACAACAATTTCATTTTTCATTATGAATAAAAATTCTGTACTCATTTATGTTAATAAAATGGTCTAGTTATATGAGTTAACTTTCCTATGTTATAAATTTACATGATTTATAAGGTGTAATTTTAGCATCATGAAACTACTCCTTGGATTTCACCTTTAAAATCAGAATTTAACAAGTCTATATATGATGATTTGATTATATGGGTTTCCCATTCCAATCTATAAAGTCGCATACAATTTATAATGTTTTATTTTCACCACTTTAATCATATCCACAAATGTTTTAGTCCATGAAACCAATGCTCTGTGTCTCAAATATTCCATAATTTTTTAATTAAGGTTCCAGAATCAAGATATATTGGAGAACACAATTTAGGTTGATACAAACACTTTAATATTAAATATTATATCATAAATGCATTATGGAATTCCATGAAAGATAAATAATACCCGTAAACATGTATATAATCATAGAATAATTGTTCACTAGTAATCATATATAATATATACTGAATCACAATATATAGATAAACATAGAACATTATCTAGAAATTCTGAAATGAAATATATGCGGTATGGAATATCAATTTCATTTGAATCTGTATGAACAAAAAATGATGCATGAAGTAATAAATTATATCTATACTGGTACAATGTTAAATTTATCCAACAATGATATTAAATTTAAGAGATCTTTTGTGTCACACAATAGTGAAATCAATACCACTAATACATTCACAATAAAAAATTGAAATTCCCTTCATATGTAATATAGGTTTTAAACAAACGTGGGTTAGCTTCTACTAGGAATTGGGGCATTAAAATTTTATAACACATTCATAGTATCTTATATAAATAGCCAAATATTTATAAAAAATGAGAATAATTCTTTAATACAACTTTGTTAATTATTAGGATGACTCACTTAACAACAGTAGTAGAACTGGTGGTCACATGGCTTCATCTATTCATACTAATATGCTAGATACTATCAAATATCAATGAGGGCTATAATAGGATGGTGGGTAGACTATACCTGCATGATCATATTGGAGAATTTTCGGATAACAATTCCAAGAAATATTGGAATCATAATAAAAAAATGGGAATAATTAAAATATTTATATACCATAAATAAAAAAGTGGAAACCACATCCAACGTCATGTACAAAAATTATGATCATCTCATGGTGATATAAAAAATGGTATAGTACATAGGAAGAAATAATAGGCACATTTAAAATACAAGTATTTAAAAATGGAAAAAATGAAAAAAAAGTAACTCCAATAGCATCACGAGCATAATCTTGGTCCTAGTCTCCAAGAACCCATGTGATAAGAAAATCAAGCATCCATGACTGGGTTCTTTTATTTTTCCTACCTATATCCAGGATGTCTTCCTTTGTTCGAAAACAAAACCCTAATAGTGTATGAGATATACTCTATAGGTCACCACCAACAATGTCTAAAACAAATGTAGTCTATGAATAAAAGTTAATGAACTATGCTGGTATAACAGTAATAAAGGATACAAATGAAAAATGATGCAATCTAGACAATAATAATAGGTTAATACAAGAAATATAGAAATTATGAATAATTGTATAATAGTTCAAATTAGTAACCCCTACCAACGCAGGCCTAACAATTGTCATGAAAAAATGGAATACAATGAATAATTATGTATCAGACCTATGAATGTCGAGACTTAGAGATACTGACCAAGTTGTACAATTAAATTCAACAGTGCTCATATATAGAGAACTCAAGGTAATGTTGAAATACATGGGCTTGGAAACAAGGGTTCATGGTCATGGAATACTCATTGTGTCCATATATCTCATATATAGATAGATCAATAAAAACATGGATGGATCCCAAAGAACATTTCAGAGGTGGCCCAAAAGAGCCATATATAATGTAAAAATCTAAGGAATCAATGAATAATATGTAAGAGGGTTATTTGATCAATATCATATCACCCTTTATCAAAATAATCAATATAATGATTATAGTGGCCATGTGAGTGTTCATTCCCTTATAAATTCAATTTACCATCATCATTTCATAAATCATTCCACTTGATAGTGATAAGGAAAATTTTCATGTTAGTATCCATTATCAATTCTATTCAAAATATATATAAGGGGTCAAGTGGCCATGTTTGTTTACATTAACTATATCAATTAAATTCATCATATTCAATTCTCATATCAATTTACATACAATTGATAAGATGTTCGATTTTAGTGTCAATTCTACTTCACCTATCATATACATAACAATTCATAAGCTAAGGGGTTTTCCATTTCATTCTAAAACTCCCATTTATTAAAATTGATTATTTTATTCATTCCTAATTAAAAAGTTTCTATAATGGGTAGTTATTCTTTTTTAATTCATTTAATGTTTATATCGCTATCATTAATAATATGTGAGTTCAACTCACTCGAAAGGTGGAATAATAATAAAAATAGGGAGAACCCACCCCACGGTTGGTTTGAATTGATGTTGAAAACCTAAAACATTGTGAGTGAGTGTAATAAAATGCTTAAATCACCGTTCAGACAATAACTTTAATTATTTATTAACTTAAATAGAAATTTTGGGATGTTCTGACATGCAACCCAATGACATAATCTGTAAACACCCAAACATTTAGAGAAAATGTATAGACCACCTACCATATCATGGTAGTGTAATACCTATAAAATATCGACATGTGACTTGGTATAGAATAGTAGAAATCATATAAATAGATAAACTTCCAAAACATAAGGAAAAAGAGTTTTCATTTATTTATATTTCTATATGAAAAGAGAAATAAAGGAATGAAGGAAGAGAATTAGAGAGGTTACTGATATGGATCCAAAATGATCGATAGTTATTGATCCTAAGCTTAGATGAATATGTTATCTCCAAACCATGGTCAATTACACATAAGAGTTCTAATAAAGAATGGTTGTTGTGCATAGAGAAGAATGAAATAGGGGCGAGAGGATATAATTATTTTACGGGAAATGGTAATTTTACACTTCTTTAAATGTGTGGATGGTTTTTCCATAGAGTTGTCTTAACCATGAACTAACCATGAACAAGAAAAATAAATGGAAATCAACCAATCTCATGGTTAGGTGACATAGTTTTGAAAAACCTTGAACCAACCATGTGGGGTTATTTTTAATGTGGCACTAAGTGTGTGGGGCTTTGTGCACTATTTTGAAAACCATGTGCATCCATTGTATGACCCTTATACAGTTTTCTTGTAACTCCTCACAAGGTTATGCCTCCTACATCACATTGTTTCCAAACCATACCTCCCCTCTTATTGGGTTTCAGGGTTGAGAAACATGGTTACTACTAACCATGTGACAATTGTGAACATCTATTTGTTCCTAAAAAATAGATCTTCGGGATCCAAAAAACCCCTAGATTCTTCCAAACCCTTACATAAACATTTACACCATCCATTATAAAAAAAATATTTACATTGATATTTGAAGGTTTTAAACCTCATTAAAAAATCCATAATCTTAAAATCATCCGTTTATAAAATAACCCCTCCCTAAGTTTCCCTTAAAAGTGTGGTAAGGTATCATATAATAATAATTTATGTCAATAATCACATGCATTGACCTCTCACTCCCAACTCTCATCCTGTACATGTTTTTTCTTCCATAGTACTCATATTAGTGGAACTAAACTGCCTTAGTGGGATTTTATGCATCAATAAAATATAAATTTAGGGTGATCCTAAAAGGATCAATCTACCGACAACTCAACTGTATCAAATGGATGAATATAATATGGATCTCTGTGATAATGGAAAATATTATATGTTTTGAATAAATATTACATGGATTTTACCTCTAAGGAAACTAAAATTTATAGGATACCCACCAAACTATATCTAGAGTCATGAATGTCTCAATAGATAAACTGGTAGTTTCCCCTGTTTATAAACCCTTTATACCATATTCTTGGTGAAATCCACATGAAAACCAAGTCCCCCACGAAAAACTATAGATTTCATAATTTGTGGTCGGCATATGACATTTCCCTATATTGAGATATAGTAATTATCTTAAAAATCAGACTCATCCAAGTTGTGGAGGTCTCTGTATGTGCTTCCAAGAGATGAATGTTAAAAACAAGCCAGAGGAATAATTCCGGGTTAATGTAGCAGAACTGTAGCCAGTACTGTAGTATTTACTTTTGCAGGTACTGTGAGGTACTATAGCATCTATAACATTTCACATTGGGCCTCCGGTATGGAATTTGATTCCCTAAGGACATTGTTCCACCCATGTCTTTGGGTCAGTAAGGCCTTAAGGACACCTTTAAGGCCTTCGGGCCACATCAAGGATTTCAAGCCACATGATCAGTGCAATTTCCCCAAACATGATATTCAAAAATGTAGCCGCCCCAAATGAGTATTCAGAGTAGGTGAAATCACCAGAGCATAAATAACGGATTTAGAAGAATAAAAGGGTATGGATACTCCATAGGGAAAAACCTATGATTGCACATGAAGCTTAGCCAGATGACTATGTTAAGGTGGAGAGTTTCCATCATGATACAGATTTTGAGGAGGGGTATTTCTTTGTCGTTATAGTCTGGTTGAATTCCCTATGTCCTTCAGGTCATGTAATGTATCATAAGCCAATGGGTCATGTAATCTCGAACCCTATGTGACTTTATAAGGGTTCCCCCTCATCCTGTGAAGGTTGGGGGGTGATATCAAAAATCAATAAAAAATGATGGCCTTCAGTCCATTCCAGATATAGTCCTTATCTTCCAGATAAGTTGTAACTTCTCTAAACTCTCCTGAACGAGATCTGGTCGTAGTAATACAACCCCTTCCGCTTCTAACCAGTACACATGTGAACAACACAACCTACCAAATAAGTCCTCATAAGAATAAATTATTATAGTCTCTTAGAATCAATTATTATGAGAGAACATAGAATTAGGTATGTATCTCAAACAAGAACCTATAAAATATAGGACACATTCCCATATCATGATCTCTAACACCTTAATTTCACACTTATGTTGACATTTAGCCTATGTGTGATATGTTTTACTCAAAAGTACATCTAAACCATGTTCCCTTTACAACCCCTTCCAGAACTAATAAATAAAAAGGGGAATCTTTATCTGATATGATATTATGTGGAACTCTATGAAGGTGTATAATCTCTTTGACATATAACCTTCCAAAATCATCAACTAAAAGGTCTCCAGAACAGGTAGGAAATAAGAAAATTTTTCAAATTTTCTATGATCAACCCTATTGTGTCACATCTTCGAGGTGACCTATATAATACTGTAAAAACCCACATTGAATTAATCCCATTTACAAAAAGGAATCGGAAGTGACAGTACACGCCCTACTAGCCACTAGGGTTCCACCATCCCATGTTGATAGGTGGAACACCCAGTAAAGAAACTAGTCATCTCTTTTTTCCTACCAGGCTAATGACACTAGTATCAAAAATCAAATTACAACTTCATAAGGATATGAACTGCCAAATATGATGTATGTGACTCTCATATCAATTACTCTTGGATTTTTGTAGGAACCCAGACACATCCATGAATGTGATAGTCCTCAACCCCATCAATTATCCTACTAGGTAGTGGGTCATTGCCTAAGATGCTCTTCCATAGGACGAAACAATCAGGATCAAAAATCATTCTCATCTCCACTCTATCTAGAAGTAAAGTAGTCACTGATAATGATGTAATTTTAGACCAAAACTGATGGCCCCAAAGCACTAAATTCATCTAAAAAAAGAGGTCCATCATCTCCCACTCACTATTTACCTCTTGAACTAACTATGAATGAGTATTATAGATTAAAGAATAATAAAAATCATTTCATTTAAAAGTAATATAATAAATATTTATGTTGAATGAATTTAGGTATATATCCCATGTTTGCTTCCTGAGATTCAATTCATGATGTGTAAATATGTATCTGACGCATTTCAGGTTCGTAGTGCCGAAACAATTTTTCAAACAATTTTTCACTAATACACATTTGTTATTACGATGTGTTAATGAATGAAATGTTGTAAATAATTTTTTAATGTTTCATAATTAGTATAGATGTTGTAAATAAATATATGATGGGGTTTTTCAAATCAGTTATATAACAACCGTGTGAAAAAATAAATCTATATTAGTTTTTCATATTGCTTATTGGAAAACCGATGTAAAAAAAATCATCCTACATATTTTATGTATGTTATCCAATATCCAATGCAATTTTTTTATCATGTTATTTTTTTAAAATAACCAACATGAAGCAATGTTTTTGACATCTCTTATTCAATAATTGACATGAAAAACGTAGGGTCATTCGGTTTTCACATAAAATATCCAGCAAACAATATGGAAACGGAATTTTTAAATAATTTAATTTTGATTCATCCTATAGAAAATAGAAGTAACTAAATAACGTATAGAAAATCTTGAAAAACATCCAAACAAAGACATTTAAAATGGAAAATACAAATTCCAAATATATATTACAAATTAAATAAAAATTAATCAAAACTATAAAATAATTCACCCATTTAATCTTAATGTGTCTCAAATCTAGTGAAATAAATAGATGTGGTTCGAGATAAACATATAAATAATAATTAATGAATTTAAATTTTATTTTCAATAAAATAAATGAAATGAAAAGGGAAACCTTATAATGTAATATAACCTTTTGGAACTTCTTAACTATCCCAATTGATATTTTTTTATACGTAAATCTTAAAAAAAATATCCACTTTTTTTACAAATTATCCGTGATGAAAATGATGTTAAAATGAAATTATAATTCAAAATAACATGTTTCAGAAATATATCCAAAATTTAGTAACAATAAATTAATATTCACCTTTATTAAAAATTTGATATTGGTGCTCTAATTTTTAATCGGCTCTCAAAATAAATTAAATTCCCTATTTAAAAATAAAATGAATAAAATTATTTTTAATAATTATAAAAAAAAATTATTAGAATATTCAAACTTATGTGTTCAATATATTATTTAAATTTTCTATCACTTATCAGGTTGATAATGTATCGCCAATATAATGTATTATCACGTGGACAAAAAAACCCAACATCCAATGAAAACAGATATATAAAAAATTAAATCATTATTTTTTTATATTAAGAGAAATATAACACGTTTTGAGAGATATTTCTCATACTATTGAATATATTGAAATATCATTTATTGAGTAATTGCATTACTTTGAAAAATTTTAGGAATATAAATTATGCTTTATATATTAGTCATTGTCCTAGCTATATGTGAAATAAACTATGGGTTCATAAATTCATATATATTTGTCTTATAATTCACTATAAAAATATTATATAGATACCTAATAAAATAATATAAATATAAATTCTCAATAAATTAAACATTTTTTTAATTGACTTTCATGGAAAACATTCGTATCGTGTTGATGCACAACTGGTCTCTAGGTGCAAACTCAATGATATAAAATTTATAAGGACACACAATCATTCCATTCCCACAAACAAATGATTCAATTGGAATATAATATATATCCAAAAAAATATTTAAATATTTTGACAATCTATCAAGACTAGTAGAATCTATATCTGAAGTCATAACACATTAATTTTTTTATTTTCTATACTTCAATCCTGTACCATTAAATTATTCTTCTAAAAAATTAGATAAATATATAAAATTTAAAATTATAAAATAAATTTAATAAAAATTAAATAAAATACAAAATATATACATACCCCTATGGTTTTTGGTTGAACAAGTATGTATGACCAAACTAATTTTTTTTGACACATTGACCAATATTACTCAAATCATATATAGGACATGGTATTTTTTCTGATCTATCAATAATTCTAGTATTGTGACCTTGGGATGCCCTATCTATTTCTCTTGTTGATTAATGGTATAAATGGTATAAAATATCATCCCATATGAAAAAATATTCTCAGGATTATCAATATATAACTCACTATAACTTGGAAGCTATGAAATAGGGGGTGTAAGGGTAGGATAAGAAAAAGTGGGTTCTATTGTAGAAGATGCATGAGTAGGTTATGTAGGAGGAGTGGGAACAACTAGTGGAGGTGGTGGATTCATATTATCATTCCTAAACTATGTTATTATTTTTTCAAGCATCGATTTTATGTAGCTCAGATCCTATAATCTATCGTCACATGAATATCCTAATATTTGGATTCCAAAGATTCTATTTTTTTATAAGCATCCACCATTGAAGAGGCATATGAACATAGAATAATGTTTTTTAATGATCCACATCCCAGCTATCCTCATATATGACATGATTGTTTGGGAATTCCCAATTCTGTAGCTAAAATTTCTTTCTACACTCAGCTATAAAGACCCCCTATGTGGTCTACTTCTCAATACAGTCCTATATATAATATTTGAAAAACTAAGTAGTGAATCACAATATATAAAATTTCTATTTAATTAAAATAAATAAATAAATTAAATATCATATAATCTTCTCATATACAACCCTTGAATATTTCAAAATATATTGTCCTTTTTTAGTCAAAAACCTCGTCCATTTTCATGCCTCGTAGGGGGAAACCTATGAGGAACCTACATACTCAGCTCTCAAATTTTGAATTTTTTATTCTATTATTTTTTCTTCCAATAACGTATACCCTCACTGAGATAATGTATGATGCTATAAATTTCTAGATTGATTCTCCTAGTGATATCTCCACGGTTGATGTAAATTAATAATTAAGAATAATGAAATCATTAACATAGTCAATAATAATAAAACATTTCTAAAAGGAAACATTTCACTTAGGAATAACTGTTATCTTCATCAACATTCAAAAAATTTCTTCCGTGTATCATTATCTATTAACAAATATATATCACATGGATTATGATATTTTATATCCAAAAATTAATTATTTGTGAGGGATAATTTGAAATCTACCTATCTTCTAGAAGCCAATGATAATCATTTCCTCCTGGCACCTCTAGTATCATGTATAATATATATCATATCCTAAGGAAGGGGAAAACATAAATTACTATAAAAACATAAGGATATATAAAATAATGACAAATTAGCTTTCAAAAATGGCCTATGAAAAGTGTGATAATGTATCTTTATCAACACTTAGTCAATCATCAAAAATCTAATTTTTCATTTAGGATCCACTGCTACAAAAGTCCTGAATTGTTTTGAATTTGGACCTCTTTGAATATAATTATTAGTAATTTTTATATGTATCCTTGGGTTTTGGATATGGTCTACTGATAATTTTGGTAAATGTGTGGTGCCATGTTTACCTCCCCTTGAATTCGTTTTCTCCATGGAAGTAGATGTATCATGTAAAGAAGGATAAGGAGGCTCAACAACAGGATCATGTGTATATTCCTCCCAAGATATATGAGTACAATTATCTCCATAAATATTTTGTAGGTCATATGATTGATAATTAATTTTCTGAAAAATCAACTAAAAAACAATTAGTACAAAAATATAAAAATTCCACTATTATATACAAATGAAAATAAAAAATGAACAATTATCAAACAAAAAGTAATTTAAACTAAACTTACCACATTTTTATTAATATTTGTTATATTAAACAAAAATTATAATGATATTAATTATAGTTAAATTTAAATAAATGAATGAATACAAATCAATAATATGGTGTATAAGTATTAAAAATTATTCAACCTGATAAATCATTTTTACAAGGAAAATATTTTTAAAATATATTAATATAAAATATTTATTGTTTTATTTAAGATATTAAATTTAAAATATTTGTTTTAAAAAAAAATCAAGTAATAGATAAGTTAAATAACGGTAAACATCATAAAAAACTAAACTAATATAATTTTTTTATCTTAATAGTTATAATATGTGTTTTAAAAAAGAAGATCAAATTAAAATAACTAATAATTTATGAAGTTTTAAAAAGTAAACCCAAAATAAACATATTTTACCTAAAATATTTGGAATTTACTAAATATTTTTTCGCAAAATTCCTTCACCATGATCATTCTGTATAGTACATAACATGTCTACAACATTCTCATCAATATAATTTGTTAATATTTCTATGGAAGTAGGGATGTATCAAAAATATGCATCTTTGTCATGTTTATCATCACCAACGTACTATTTTTTCTTGTAAAATAATAGACCACAACATATCAAATTGATCAAGAACATATAAATTTTTTCCATGTATTTTGGTGATAAAATAATCAACTGTGTAATCTAATTTATTCTAATTATCTAGTTTCATACCAAATTCATCTTGTTTAACAATATTATAACTAATAAACAATTTTCAGTTAAAGACTATAAATAGAAATTTAATTTAATGAACCACCCATATTTATCCAATTAATACATAATATGTCGTCGATACAAAATGACTTAGTTTTTGTCTTTGGAAAATTGAAAATGAATTACATATGTGAACACCGATTCACTTCTATTATTAACTGCAATTCTGTTATCTTGATCATTTGTACAAAATGTACAGATATTAATTTCATACCACTAACCATCCAATTTTTTCTGTTGCTTATTATCTACCAAGCACTATCTCTTTAAACAATAGAAATTTATTTGTTATGCTCATTCAAAATCCATATATCTTTCTTCTTTAGATAACATTATTTTAACTCATTAATATAAAATATTACATATAAATCATCTATGTTATTTAAGATTTATAAATACAACTTCTTTATCTTTTCTCCTATTTATAATTTTTCATTCAATCCATGAATACATTTTCCCCATATTTAACTCATTCATGGTGAGATGTAAACAGTTGATGTGCTCCACTACAGAAAAAATAACTTGTACAAAACTCTGTAACCTCCTCATAAATATACTTCTCAACAATGGAGGTTTCAAGTTGATATGGATTCTTAAAAATCACCTTCAATATCATCATATAGCTTTCAAAAGGATACGTCCAACGTAGATATACAAGTTTGAATATATTTATTTATCACCCCAAGTGAACAATTAAATGACCCATGTTATCATAAAAAATATAGAAAAATAAATTTCCAATTTAAAAAGTATAGAGACCACTTCATTATCCAAAGTGTTCGAAGAATTAGAATCAATCACATTATTTGAAATTTAATTAAAAAAACAACACACCTTCATTATAGTTATTTTGACATGGATGGGAAAAATTGTAAGAAAAACAACTACTATGATATGTTTCAGCATGTTGTGAAAACCATGATACTTCATACATGTCAACATCAAATCATTTAATGATTTTTTTTACATTTGAAGAACAACCCAATGGCGCGTTGATATCATAAAGATATTGGAAAAAATAATTTTATCCTTCTTGGACAATGTATTTCAAGATGGGGGGTGGGAATTCTTGACTTACATCAATAGTTGGATCCAAATCCAAACATATTCCCATTGATAGTAAGCCTAGTCTTTTATTCAACCCATCATTAGTATTTCATTTATCATCTTTCAATATTCCCATCAAGATGTCAAATATATTCTTCTCAACATGCATGAAATTAATGTTATGTTTGACCTCCTTATATCTCCTATATGGTAGATAAAAAAATATAGATAGTTTCTAAAAAATAATTCCACTATTACAATATTTATGTGTATTTCTGAATGAGAAATCAATTTTTTTTCACCCTCTCAAAATTAATATCAATGGATAATGGTTTTGGAGAAATATAAAATCAATGTGATCAATTTAAATCCTTTTTTAATATTTTATAATATTTATCCGTAGAAGAAAAAACATTTGATAACACATGTATACTATCTTACTTCCATGGTGCAATTGATAATATGAAGTCTGTTGTTTACAAATTTGGAATGCTTTATTCCCATTAAAATTGTATGCATAAAATTTCCTTATTCTAAAAAGTCATTTATAGTGAACATAATCATTTAATTTAGTTGAAAATATTCCATTTAATAAGAATAATACACCCTTATACCTTCCTCCCATAACAACTTCCAATCATCAATTAATAGTGACAAGAAAACATCAACATCAATTCTAGGCAATTTTGGATTAGAGATCATTAAATCCAACATGCAATATTTATTATTTATAAAAATTAAAGAAATAATTTTTGAATTACTAGTAAAATAATCCATGATCTATGTGTTATAATAAGGCATTGATATAGATTCATTCTATTCATGCATTGTCTAATTCTATGATTTCTATCTTCAATTTTTATTATAGGAAACAGGTTATCGATTTTCTACCACTTTGGACAATTAGTTGGATTCCATAATTCTACATCACATATATTCTCATATTCATGTCAGATTAACCTTATTTAATCATGTTAATTTCAAAATAAACCTTTCAAATGAGGAATTATAGGAAGATACCTAAATTCCCATGTAGGGGTCTCTGTCACTACTAAATGAGACGATGAGTTTTTTTCAACGTATACCATGATGTCCTACATTTAGGACCTCCTAAAAGAAATTCATATTTTTCATATATATTAAACAGTAATTTAGGTTATCTTGTAATTTTTTGAACACTAGTTCCATAGGGTATAGTATTTTCTTTTCTACATATTATGAGTATAGAAGATCATTTTATTAGGTAGAATACCCTTCAACAAATTTATAAAATCTATAAATTGTTTTTCACTATATACATGTTTTTTCATTAAGATAATCACTCATAACACCATAGATAATCCCATAAATTTTAAACAACCAAAATATAATGTTTTTTCATCATCACAATATAAATGCTCAATTGCTAATTATTTATCAAATTTTTATTTTTCAATATCATAAATCATTTCTTCAATTTGATTAGAATTATCATCTTTCAAATCATCATCATCAAGAGATATGAAATTCCTCACGTTTTGAGCATGCCAAATTCAAGGTCTATAACTCATATTAAAACCACGAAATAATAATTGATCTTTGGTATCTCTCTTTTTCAACATTATTAGGTTTAAATATTTAAGTCAATGATAGAAAAACATATCATTGTTTTTGACTTGTTGTTTTGTAAATACAAAAAAAATCATCAACACATTCCTCATATTCCTCACTTATTCAATGTTCCTTTATCCAACTTTGAATCATAATTATCTATAAAAAAATAAAATATATAAATTTTTAACAAAAAGTAATTTAAAATTTATAACAACGATTCCATAATTTGAATGTAACACAATTTTTAAATATAAAAAAATATATGGGTTTTTGTAAAGTATAATTATAATTTGTAGAAAATAATGGAATATAAGTTTAAATATAAATAGTAAATCATAAAAAGAAATGAATGGAAGTAATTTACAAAGGAAAATATAGTTAAACTATTCTCCCACTTTTCATTTTATTCTGAATTAAATTATATGAAACTTGGTATTGAATATTATTGAACAAAATCCAAATCATGTTCAAATATTTCATTTTGATTAGTATCATTATCATCAAAATTTATATGAAACTTTTTTCATGAAAAATCCATCAATTATTAATTGAAACATTAATTCAAACTAAAATGGAATCTTATAGTAGTGTTTAAGAAACAAAATGATGTATTTTTAATGTGATACATACATATATATATATATAGAATTAATATTATATATTTTTTAGGTCAAGTGTATTATGAAAAATATGAAATGAATATTATGTACTGTGTATTATATGATGGCATGTTTTATTTGAATGTTACACAATGGAAACCAACTTTAATATCATTATAGTTAACTTCATTTGATATAATAAATATCCAATATTTGGGGGAGACAAATGTTTTTAGTGTGAATATCATTCCAGGCATGGGTAATTACATTAAAATATATCTATTAGAATTTAAAAATGATTTGTAAATAAAACTATTGAAATTTCCTTTTGTGTATTCACCAATAATGTCTACATTATATTGACAGTAAAACATATCATTAAGAATACATATTTAATATATTATTTTCACAGGTATGAAAATGATCACATCAAAATAAAAGTGTTGATATGAATATAGGAAAGTTATATGACATTGTATATTGAATAATATGAAAATTAAAATGTATGTACATATTATATTTTAATATTACTATGTCATTAATATGTTCATAAAACTAATTGAAAATTTTCCATATACATGGTAGTGATTTCATAAATAATGAACGATTCACATACATAATCCAAATAAGTAAATTATTGAGATTCAACACATATAATTGTGATGGGATTCCATATAAACATGTGTGAAAAATTTAGTGTAAATGACATTAAATTTACTAAATACACCACAACATTAAGATATAATGAAATTCACATAATTTTTTTTCTCATAAATCACTGCATAATTAATTTATATGAAGATAGTAATGTGATATTTGAGATGATAAGATCTATATTTGAACTTGATACAATAAATATGATGAAATAAAAGGGTTTAAGAAGATTGAAATTTGAGATTTTAATACATAGAATAAAAAAAAGAATGTTAGGGATTAAGAACCACTTACTGATTTAAAGAGAGGATCGATGTGTGGGGATTACATGAGAGTGGAAGATATCAAATGTAAAAAATGAGGTATAAGAAACCTATACATCTTGGAAGGAGGTAAATCAATATCCGAGTTGATATGATCAATGAAATGAGGGTTTGGGCTTTTGCATGTGAGAAATGAGTTAGATTTCATGAGAGATAATAACAATGAAATGATTCAAACTGATGATTCATAAAATTTTAAATGTTTTATAAAGTTTTTGTATAATAACTGACATGATAAACCCACTTTATCGCATTCGTTATCATATAATTGGTGCAAAAAAGAAATGAATAATTTTTATCATGTCTGTTAAATGATAAGTAATGTGATAAAGTAGCTCTATCATGTGAGTTATTATATAACAGACATAAAAAATCTAATTATTTTTCTTTTTCATGTTGGTTAATACAAATAATATTGTAATAAAGATTCATACCTAGATTTTTCATGTTGGTTAGATAATAACTAACATGGGAAAAAGAACACAAACCACTTTATTATTCCAGTTATTATATAACTATAATGATAAATAAAGATAATTAACATTTTCAGGTTGGTAATGAATAAAATATTTGAAATGTCAGATCTGTTAAATAATTTTTTTATAGTGACCTATACACCACAAAATGCTCTCCAAGTAAGTAATACATTAAAAAAATCAAGGCATGAACTGTAGCTGATTGATCGATATCATGTGTCAGGTAATTCAATCCTTGAGGCCTCAACTATTGAGACCCATAATCCCTGAAATGATATCCCAGTATCATAACAGATCACATATTAATTCCTAATGAATCAAAAAAAACACTATAGCCTCATTTAGGATGAAGTAAAATAAGGATATATGATAAAGTTAATCTTTCTTTTTTACTCTTAAATGGATTCCTCACATGCTTTAGACCATGTAAATTTTACACCTTTATTTTTCATGCATATGAGTGATGTGAAAAGATGTGATAAATCTTGTATAAAGCACATTTAATAGAATTAAATTCCTAAAAAAAATTTATATTAAAAGGAATTATTAGGATACCCCTATGAAATAAGGGATCTCACCATCTCTGGATCAACCGATACTGAAGCCCCTGATATATTGTATCCTTAAAAGTGGACCTTATCCATCAAAAAATGTCATTTTCAGATTTTATTATATAGGTGAATTTATATCAATGATATTAAAAGGATATCAAGATAATGTTCTTATTAATATAGGGTTTGTGATTACCCTTAGATTACATCCACTAAGACTACTATAATTGACTTTTAGTATGGGTGAAAAAACTAAAAACTAAAATACATAAATACTGCTGGGGAATATTTAAGACCAAAAAAAAAAGAAAAATAATAACATATAGATTATCAAAAATAATGTTTGTTACATGGTAGATTCGATGGTCTAATATGAACCTAACATTATATAAGGACCCAACCTTAAACCTTAATTAATCTTCATTTATTTCAAGAATACACATTGAGGTTCTTTTCTGGTTTAGAGTTTTAGATAATTTGATCATAAATCATGCATTACATTCCACATTTAAACAAAGTGGTTACATAAAAGATAGTATTCATTTTTTCCCATAAAGAAAAACATATTTAAAATAAAACATGGATTCTTTCTTTGCACTTCCTTGACACTTTATCATATCATGTACCTTTCCCTTGACCTATGAAAAACATTTCAAAAACATGGGATGAGCATAAAAAGCTCAGTAAGGGATATAGAAATATGGAATGGAAACATTAGTACATGTATACATAATAATCAATAAAATCATACATTACTCATAAAACATAATCCCATTAACATACCACATGAAATCATAAGATTTAGGAATAACTGATAGAAATCATAAGACATAAAGGTAACTTGAGGCTTTCATAACATTCTTACGTAGGGAGTAACCCTCATGGTTACATTTGGAATACCCATCATAGTATATTCCCAAAATATCTTCGGAGAAACCTTAACATTTCACCCCTTCATGTTACCCAATGCATTGGATAGATATATCGGGCTCACACACCCTTAGTTTATCACAGAAACACCTGTCTTCATATACAATGCCCAAACACCATAACATAATCATATAACATATAACATGCATAAAGGAAACATAAAATATCCACATTTCAATCCCAAGATATCAACAACACATTGATATAATAAAAACATTATCAAAACCATTTTCAATACCACAATAAAAGAAAAGTAATACATGGTATTTATTATTCATTTAAAAAAATTTATGGCATGTAGAGGAATCCAAAACTCATATAATGGTTATGGTGGCGAAGAAGTCATTGTTGCCACATACGTACGACAGAAACATTCCCTTTTTTGGATTAGTAAAACACTTCGTATAAAAATATTCCTATTGAATAAATGTAAAATTAAAAGGGGTTTATACACAGTATAAAAGAATGTTGTGTATAAAACAAAATATTCCTCAATAAAAGGAGATTAGGACGAAGTCCCTTACAAAGACGGTATCGTTAGATTAAGGATATCAAAATTTAATAATTTATGTGTGTAAAATATAAACACACCCAATATAAGTGGATAATAAGTGTAAAACAATCATATTCATTCACACATATTCTTAGCATGACATGTTCAAGGAGTACAAGTTTAACCCAATGGATTGAAATTGAGTTAAGAAGATCCCTTGAAAGAATTTGACAGCCTAACGACGTCACTTTAAAATTCATAAAATGAGTTGATTAGAGAGAAAATGGTATCTCATCACATGGATATAAAATTTACATCAATAAGGATATATGAGAACATATCACAACATAATAAGGTGTAAAAAACATAAAGAAGACTTTTTTAAAAAGAGGAGGGTGAAATGTTCCCTTACCGACTTGGGTAACTTTCGAAACGTAAACCCCATGAAAGAATGACTATAAAAAATTGATGTAATTACTCATAAACAAAATTATATTACACAAAGATTATAATAATGGGAAGTACATACACCACTCAAAGGAAATGGTGGAAAAATGTAGCATGAATATCACAGGAATAAAAAGTGAGATAAAAACTCTTTACCTCGTGGTAATCAATCAAGTCATATGACCAAAAGATAATAAGAACCAATGAATAACAGAATACCAGGAATAGCATGATAATATATATATATATATATGAAAAAGTCAGTAAAAAATACACCACATTCAATAATTTAGTGGTTAAAAATAGAAATCGCACTGAATTAAAAGTGACATAAGAAATCCCTTATGAAAATTCGGCAGCCTAACGACGCCACATAAAACATAAAAAAATGGTTTGATGTGATCAAATAGGGTCTCTAATCAAATTAACATAAAATTTATATTAAGATGAATATAAAATAACATCCCCCATCATAATAAAGAGGAGCTTAAAAGAAATTACATAAAAAGAGTATTTAAAAAGAAAGAGAGAGGTAGGATCCCTTACCTCAAGTCTGACTTGTCTTGTTCATTTCCTTATATTCTTGAATAATAAAATTTGGTAAATTTATAATTTATTAAGGACATAATTTAAATTTTATTATTTAATTAATATCTTATATTATCATGTTATAAAATTATTTAATTATGTGAGTTCATATCATACGTTTTGTCGATGTTTGATACATGAGTCAAAAATGATCTTGTTTGTAAAGCATTGTCAATGTAGTTGTATGTACATCATATCCAGAATAGTATTAATTATGTAAATATCATATATATCCATTATATATTCATTTTATAATTATTCCATAATATTTGGGGATAAAAATAAATGAAATTCACCGTTCATGGAGACGGTAGGCCGTACATACACATGAACGCTACTTTCATTGCTTTGGCACATTAATGGAATTAAAACTAGATGATATATATATATATATATTATAATTACAGTATAATATATATGTTATATAGGTCACATATTTTTTTGAATTTCATTCTTTATAAATTCCATGTATTTCATGAACGAGTCACATCACTTGTGGTGGCGGTAGTCCACACTTCCTCGTATTAAATTATCACATTTGCACAACATACAAAGCATAATGGTATGTTTTAATAATAAAATACAGAAGCATATAGAAAACATAAAAACCATATATATAATATTTAAAATTCAGTGACATCATAATGGCCACGATGAAAGGTGTTAAAAGAATATTGAACAATAATCATTTCGTGAGGCAGTAATTCGCCATCCTCAGAAACAGTATGTTCGTTAACCATTAGACAGAGGTGTGCGTAAGTGTAGTACGATTACATCACATAACAACATCCTAGTATATTGAATATACTTTTTTTGTTACAAAATAAAGGAATAAAAATAATTTATGGGGTTGGAGAAGCAAAATAATACAAAAGAACACAAGTGAAGACATAACATTTAAATCGGGTAAGTCCTCTTGGTTTGATCCAAAAGAGTTTCTTGAAGAGATTTCAACCAAAGGTAAGTCTCCTAGGAAGAATAGAGGGATTTGGAGAGATAAAATGACCATATTTTGGTCGAGCAAAAGTCTTGAGTGGTGTGGGTAAGGGGGTAGAGTTGGGGGCCTTTTATAAGAGGGAGGAGGGGCACTCTTGGAATGTCTTAAAAAGTTACATTATTATAAAATTATTTTCCGATATTAAATGTACCAAAATTATATATTTATAGGTTAATCTGATAAGGGTTCGAAATCCACCCATCCAATAGGTTTTGGACAAGTTTATTTCTTAGATTTTACCTTATCATCTCATTTTATGTAAATCATTTATTAATGAGGTAATCGTAGTATCATCATGGTGTCATAAATAAATTAATTTATTTAATGTCTAAAAATTGAAAAAAATTCTACGATGTAGGATATTTCTTTATCTTTCTAATGGATATTTAGAGTCAAAAATATGACTTGAATAACCCCATTTAAAAATTGTTTTAGTAAAACAATACATGTTTGTAACATTTTTATTTTAACTTTAAATAAAAAGTTATTAATGTGATTTTCCTACCAAATTGGCTCCATAGGGACCCCAAGATGACCCATGTATTTTAATGGTCTTCCATGACTCATCCAATAAGGGTAGTACATGTGTAATGGTCATTTCATATTATTATAACATCATCTTTATCTTAAATTACACTAATTACCTTTAATTGCGATTAATAAAACTGAAATGTTACTATTCACCAAAAAATTATTTTAATCCCACTGAACCACATTATACATCCTAATGAAATCCATGTATGTTGGATTTTTGAAATTCAAATCACAGAAGTGGTAAAGTTTCATTTAAACAAAAAATCATTTTTTAACTACCACTAAATTGTTTCACTATTTATCAAAAATTGATGTCTTTCAGAAAAATACCAAAAAATAACCCTATGCCATATTTGATATTACGAATTAAAAAATTATGTCTATTTTACAAAATTTAAAACATAAAAGTTTCATTAATTAATTTAATAATTAATTCCCACTGTCAAAACAAATAGCGTGTTTTTAAGAAACAATATCTATTAAAAGATTGACACTAATTTATGTCTAGTTTCAAAGTGAAATTAATTACAATGACCACCATTGGATTAAATGGTAAAAATATATTCTAATTGAACTTTAAAACCAATTAAAAATATGATCTAATCATATAAATAAATTATATTAAAAAGTCATTTTGAATTAAAATACATGATTTTCACTAAAACTGATCATTATTGGAAAAAAAACAAAAATTTACACAAAGTAAATTTTGATGTCCATATTCTAAAGAAGGATTTTATTTTTTCAAATATGAAATATAATTATTTAAAAAGTATATTTAAAAAGGGTTCGCCATCAAAATATGGTTAATGGACCATTTAAAGAATATTAGATTATTTATGCTAAAAATTCGATTCATTCGCATTTTAAGCCTCTAACATTTTTTGGAAAAAATAAAAATATATTACAAACATATATAATCATTTCATAATTAGTTATTTTCAGTCCTTCCATTACAACGGCTAGGCTTTAACTCCCATTTCATATAATATTATTTTATTAATTTAGTGGAACGTAAGATTTCAATGAAACACATTGTTGCGTATTGGATACGCCATCGAGCATAGCGTTGAATTTAAATGAATATTAACATTTTATTCAAAAATATGGATAAATATGAAAAAGTAATATTTTTTATTTACCTAGGATGTTACATCCTTCACCCCTTGTGGGAATTACGTCCTCGAAATTTTTAAAAATGGGCTTGGAAAATTCATTGAAAGCCCCACATCGAAAAAACAGTAAATTAAACTCTCACTTTAAAAGAAATATAGGGAAGTACAAAGGTCACCTAAGTTAACCCATACTTGGATTACACATAGGAAAACATGGATATGGATGAAAACAAAAAGGGTCATGTTCTGAGGGAGAGTGATAGAAAACATGTTTAGGAGAAAGTTAACCACCAGAAAATCGCAAACAGGTGATGGGTTAAACTGTATTTGATTCCCTAGTAGGAAATGTTAATAGACAACGTTTTTGTTTTTAAGTTACTTTTCATTAAAGAATTTATTTATGAGCGTAACTAAATCATAAGGAAACATATTTACTTGTCATTTAGACTCTCATCTCCTACTATTTTTTTACACAAACTCATATTTTCTAGAAATGATGAGTATTTTGGATGAATTTCTCACATTAAGAGAGCAATAGTCAACTTCTAGAGAATAACCTAATCCACAAAAGAGAACTATATATTTACCATGTCCTTATACCATAACCAAAACCAAAATTGTTATAACAATATCGGATAATCCAAAAATGGATAATTCTTTATAAAAGGGAAAATCTATTCTTAATCTCCAAAATTTGTCCTACAAAACCAAAAGTTCAACGAAGACCATTCAATAAACAATTATTCCATAAAATTATTAAAATTAAACCAATCCAAGATTGAAGCCCAAATATTTGAAGGATTTAATCACATAGTCTTCCAAGGTACATATTAACATTTATCTCTAAATAAAATCAGTTTCTCTTAAAGTCTCTTATTGAAAAGTAATTAACCTAATCACATATCCTCCATGATAGGTTAATAATTTCCATAGATAACCCAAAATAAAATTACTCCTGATTCATAAAATCATATAACTATAAAGAATTAGTGAAACTATCCAGGGAATTCATGTAGTCCAGTGGTAGGAAATAAATACCAGTCACACTTTGGTTGTGGGTTCAATTCTCGTAGCTTTGTCCGACACGACGGGTTGTTACACGGTCTGCATGTTTTCGTTTTTCCAAAACTATATAATTCTTAAAACATTCCCCAAATGACATAAAATCTTCAAAAATAATCATAACATATTTTAACCTCAATTTTATCTCATGCCTTCCCTTTTCCATCATAACATATAGTATCCCATAATTACCTCAAAATTAAGGATAATATAAACCCTAATGGTTACCTATATAATTGTCACCTGAACTTCCACATCGATTTGGTTCTATCATACAAGATGCATTAGAGAACTCACCAAGGTTAATGTGGTTAATCATGACTCCTGATTGTTGTTTTAGAATAACCACGAGATTTCTAATTGAATCCCCCATTTCATCTAATCTCTTAATCAGGGAACCACCATAGTTTCCTTCAAAACCATTGTCCCTTTGGTACCTGATAGATCCATCCATTTACTAAAACCAAAAATCTAGTGTGAGTATATCTACAAAATAATCATGTACTAAATAGGAAGATAAACACTAAGATATACTTATCCAAGTTATCTCAAACTCATTCCAACATTCAAAAATAACAATGACTCTATCTAATATAATAACCATTGTGGTTATACAGAACTTGTGACTTATTCTTAAACAACACTCTATCCTCTAAAGTTATCTAAAACAACCTTTGATACCAACTAGAAGGACATGTCCTTAAACCATACTTAATCTTGAGTAATATCAAGAATACACATTGAGGATATTTTTAGGTATACAGTTTTAGAGAATAAGATAATAAATCATGCATTACAGTCAACATTAAAACAAAG
Source organism: Viscum album (assembly GCA_963277665.1). Classification (NCBI taxonomy): domain Eukaryota; kingdom Viridiplantae; phylum Streptophyta; class Magnoliopsida; order Santalales; family Viscaceae; genus Viscum; species Viscum album. The sequence goes on along the minus strand of OY728121.1, from coordinate 164,962,665 downwards.
TGGTTACATAGAAGATAGTATTCATTTTTCCCATCAACGGAAACATATTTAAAATAAAACATGGATTCTTTCTTTAAACTTACATAACACTATCATCATATCATATACCTTTCCCTTTACCTGTAAAAAACATTTCAAAAACTTGGGATGAGCATAAAAATCTCATTAATTGATATAGAAATACGGAAAGGAAAAATTAATACATATATACATAAGAATCAATGAAATCATACATTACTAATAAAACATAAGCATGTTAACATTCCTCATGAAATCATAATATTTATGAATAACTAATAGAAATCATAAGTCATTAAGGTAACTTGAGGCATTCATAACATTCTTACATAGGGAGTAACCCTCATGGTTACGTTTGGAATATCCATCCAAGTATATTCCCTAAATCTCTTCGGAGAAACCTTAACGTTTAACCCCTTCACATTACCCAATTAATTAGAGAGATATATCGGGCTCACCCACCCTTAGTTTATCATGGAACCACCCGTCTTAATAAACAATTCCCAAGAACCATATACTAATATTATCACATCAAACATGCATAAAGGAAGCATTACATTTCCACATTTCAATCAAAAGATATCAATAACACATTGATATAATAAAAAACATTATCAAAACCATTTTCAATACCAAAATAAAATAAAAGTAAAACATTGTATTTATTTTTCATTTAAAAAATGTTATGGCTTGTAGAGAAAGCCAAAACTCAAATAATGGTCATGGCAGTGGAGAAGTCGGTGTCGCCACATACATACGGCAGAAACATTCCCTTTTGTTGTTTATTAAAACAATTCATATAATAAGATTCCTTTTGAATAAATGTAAAAGTCAAAGGGGTTTATACACCGTATAAAATAAAGTTGTGTATAAAACAAAATATGCCTCAATGAAAGGAGATTCAGACGATGTCCCTTACAAAGACGATATCCTTAGATTAAGGATAAAAGAACTACATAGTTTATGTGTGACATAAATAAATACACCCAATATAAGTGGAGATTAAGTTTAAAACAATCAGAGTAAATCACACATATTCATATCATGACATGTTCAAGGAGTACAAGTTTAACCCAAAGGATTAAAACTGTGTTGAGAAGAGCCCTTGTAACAATTTGACAGCCTAACGGTGTCACATTAAAATTAATAAAACGATTTGATGAGGGAGAAAATGGTATATATTCACATGGACCTAAAATTTACATCAATAAGGATATAGAAAAACATATCCCAACATAATAATGTTTAAAATAACAAAAAGACGTCTTTTTTAAAAACATGAGGGTGAAAGGATCCCGTACCGATTTGGGTAACATTTGAAATGTACACCCCATGAAAGAAGGACTATAAAAAATTGATTTAAATACTCATAAATGAAATTATATTACACAAAGAGTAGAATAATGGGTATTACATACACCACTAAATGGAAATGGTGGAAAATGTAGCATGAATCTCACATGAAAAAAATTGAGATAAAAACTGTTTACCTCGGGGGTACTCAATCGAGTCGTATGACCAAAAGATAATAAAAACCAATGAATAACAGAATTCCATGAATAGAATGATAATATTTATATCAAAAAGGAAGTAAAAAATACACCCCATGTAATAATTTAGTGGAGAACAATTGAAACCTCACAGAATTAAAAGTGAGATAAGAAATCCCTTACTAAAATTGGGCAGCCTAATGACACCACATAAAACATACAAAAATGGTTTCATGAGATCAAATAGGGTCTCGCATCAAATGAACATAAAATGTAAAGTAATAGGAATATAAAAGAACATCCCACAACATAAACAAGAGAATTTTAAAAGAAATGACATAAAATATAGTACATAAAAATAAAGAGAGAGGTAGGATCCCTTACCTCAAGTCCAACTTGTCTTGTTCATTTCTTTATATTACTGAATAATAAACTTTGGTAAATTTATAATTAGTTAAGGACATAATTTAAAGTTTATTATTCAATTAATATCATATATTATCATGATATAATACTTAGTTAATTATGTGAGTTCATATCATAAGTTTTGTCGATGTTTGGTACAGGAGTCAAAAATGATCTTGTTTGAAAAGCATTATCAATGTAGTTGTATGTACATCATATCCAGAATATTATTAATGATGTAAATATCATATATATCCCATATATATTAGTTTTATACTTATTACATAATATTTTGAGATTAAAAGAAATGTAATGTACCATTCATGGAGACGGTAGGCCGTACGTACGAATGAACGCTACTTTCATTGTTTTGGCACATTAATGGAACTAAAAATAGATGAGATATATATATATATATATATCAATTCCAGTATAATATATATTTTATATAGGTCACATATGTTCATTAATTTCATTATTTATACATTCCATGTATTGTATGAACGAGTCACATCACTTGAGGGGGCGGTAGTCCACACTTCATAGTATGAAAATATCGCATTTGCACATCATGAAATACTTAAAGGTATGTTTTAAACAAAAAATACATAAGCATATAGAAAAAATAAATACCATATATATCATATATAAAATACAGTGACAACATAATGGCCACCATGAGTGGGGTTAAGAGAAGATTGAATAGTCATCGTTTCGTGAGGCAGTAGTTCGCCATCCACAGAAACAGCATGTTCGTTAACCATTAGATGGAGGTTTGTGTAAGTTAAGCCCAAATAATTCACATAAAATAATCCTAGTATATTTAAGATACTATTTTCGTAACAAAATAAAGTAATAAAAATAGTTTAGGGGGTTGGAGAAGAAATAAAAAACAAAATAACATAACTGAAGACATTACCTTTAAATCGGGTAACTCTTCTTGGTTTGTATCAAAAGGATTTCTTGAAAAGTTTTCTTCCAAAGGTAAGGCTTCTAGGATAAAGAGAGCATTGTGTAGAGATAAAATGAGTAGAGTTTGGTCGAGCCAAAGGCTTGAGAGGTGTGGGTAAGGGGGTAGAGGTGGGGGCCTTTTATTAGAGGGAGGAGGGGCACTCTTGAAATGTCTTGAAAAGATACTTTATTATAAAATGATTTTCGAATATTAAAGGTCCCAAATTTAATATTTCAAGGATAAGGTGATTAGGGTTTGAAATCCACCCATCCAATAGGTTTTTGACTACTTTATGTCTTAGATTTTACCTTATCTTTTCCTTTTTTTTAAATTGTTTATTAATGAGGTAATCGTTGCATCATCATGGTGTCATAAATAAATTAATATATTTAATGTCTAAAAATTATAAAAAAAATTACTATGATGTAGGAAAATTTTTTATATTTCTAATGGATATTTATAGTAAAAAATATTACTTGTATCAACTCATGTAAAAAGTGTTTTAGTAAACCAATACATGTTTGTTACATTTTTATTTTAACTTTAAATAAAAAGTTATTGATGTCATTTTCCTACCAATGTGGCTCCATTGGTCCCTGAAGTTTACCCATGGATTGTCTTTGTAAGCCATGACTTATCCAATAAGGTTATGACATGTTTCAATGTCATTTAATATTATTATAACATTATCTTTACCTTAAATTACACTAATTACCTTTAATTGCAACTAATAAAACTTAAAAGTTACTATTCACAAATAAAATAATTTTAATCCCATTGAACAACATTTTATATACTAATGACAACCATGTATGTCAGATTTTTTAAATTCAAATCACAAAAGTGGTGACGTTTCATTTAAATGAAAAATTAGTTTTTTAACTACCACTTAGTGGTTTCACTATTCATCAAAAATTGATGTTTTTCAGAAAATGACAAAAAATTCACCCTAATCTATATTTGATATTTAGAATTAAAAAATTATGTCTATTTTAAAAAATTCAAAACATAAAAGTTACATTAATTAGTTTAATAATTAATTCCCACTGTCAAAGCAAACAACGTGTTTTTACGAAACAATATCTATTAAAAGATTGACACTAGTTTATGTCCAATTTCAAAGTGAATTTAATTCCAATGACCAACATTGGATTTAATGGTAAAAATATATTCTAATTGAACTTTAAAAACAATTCAAAACATAATCTAATCATATAAATAAATTATATTAAAAAAAGGCTTTCAATTAAAATACAACATTTTCACTAAAACAGATCTTTATCGGAAAATAACAAAAATTTACACAAAGTAAATTTTGATGTCCAGATTCGAATTAAAGATTTTATTTTGTCAAATGTAAAATATAAAATCTTCAAAATTATACTTAAAAAGGGTTCTCCACCAAAAGGCGGTGAATCGACCATTTAAAGAATATTAGAAGATATATGTTTAAAATTTGATTCATTCGCATTTTAAGCCACTGACAATTATTGGAAAAAAGATAAAATATTTGACAAACATATATAATAATTTTTTAGTTCGTTTTGTTCATTCCCACCATTACAACAGCTAGGCAATAAATACCATTTAAAATAATTTTATTTTATTATTAGAGTGTAACGTATGATTTCAAAAAAACTCCTTGTTGCGTATTGGGTACGCCATCGAGCAGAGCGTTCCCTTGGAATTAATATTAACATTTTGTTCACAAATATTGATTAATATGAAAAAGTAATATTCTTTATTTACCTAGGATGTTACACATTATATTGACCTTAAATATATATTATGAAAAACCCTTTCTCATAAGAGCTAGTCAACGAGTTTTTTAATATGTGGCTATGGGAACCTCATCTTAACTGCAAGCTGGCATAACCATCAGTAATCAATGCAATTCATGATGGTACTGTTTGATTTTTTGGTGAAAAATACTAGTGAACCAAGGGTAATTACTACCCCATATCCAACCATAGGCTTCTAAGTCCTCTTTCTATTTCTTAAGCTCCTACAACTCAACTGTAGTCATCATGTTAGGTTGAATGGACATCAGTGTTTCCCATGGAAATATATCAATAGTAAATTATTACTCTATATTAGGTTGTAATCCAAAAATCTCATCATTTAATAAATATAAAATAATATATTAGGGGAGGAACATTATCCTAACATGTTCCCTAATATCCCTCATAAATTCTAGAAATCAAGGCTATCATTTTACCTAGCCCGTAATTCTTGAGTCCATCTATTATTTAGTAGACATCCCATTCACCACTGTGAATATGAATATAATAATCTTTTGATGTTAATGATAAAATATAGATATATTAATTGACATAATAATTCTATGAAACCAACTAGAACATCTTCATAATTATGTTAAAACCTGTCATCTCAAGAACAAAGTGGTTTCATATAAAATAATACATGTCTATCTCAAGGGGGAACTCCTTGCACCAGTTTACAATCTTTTATCAACTATCCAATAAAGTATCCACTGTCATCAAAACATATTAATACTATATCATGGGTCCAATACTATCTATAGTCACCCTAGATATAAAGGATTGAGAAGAAGCTATATCATATAGAACAATAATTATAATAGAGGCTACTAAAATCGTACCTCTAACCATAGAAAGACCCAGAATCAACTCCTCATAGATCAACTACAATGTTTATATATGTCATGATCTACAACCCTAATATACAACCTGGATTTCCAAGTAAAGCCCACTATATTGGAAGAATAAATGTGGTTTCTGGATCCTTTGATCACAACAACCTCCTTGGCCTACATGGAAGGTAGCGGTTCAGCTCCCTGGAATATGTGGAGCTATTAATCCTACTACTAAAGGTGGAGCCTGTGAAAATCATCTTCCACTAGATATAGGTGAAATGGTCAGACAAAACCTCTTTATAATGAACAAACTACTACTATATCTATAATCACATAGGGATCTATTGTAATGGTGTTTTATATTACCGTAATTACAACCATGATGATAGATTCCATGGCTACCTAGATGCATGATTGGATAGTAAATGACTCATTAAGAAAGGCCAAAAAAATGATTCTCTCTACTGGTAAAATTAGTTTAGGGTCTAGGGGAAAAACATTCCAGTCTCACAACCACAACCACTCTTAGGATACACTCAATAAATAGTTCATAGTTTTCTATCTTGGGGATGTTGGTCCAAGGAATCACGTTGAACAATGATCAAATGTCATTCCTGTAACTATCCTTGACTCACCCAGCCCTGGATAACTCACCACCCATAAAAATTGGTGTGAAACACTAGAGCTCTTTGAAATGACTGGAGTAGTCCATAACTAATAAAGCACGATGCTCCATGTGTATAAATACTATAGCTCTATTAGCCCCCAGCATCTCAGGAAAAAAACTATCATATAACATCATCCAAAAATCCTTCAAAACTATATCCCAATAATGGTCTACCTAGGTAATAAAATCAAGGAAAAATATCATATCATATATGTAGAAGGATTCACTCTCCTCTCAGGAGGTGTCTCAAGATTCTATAAAATAGTTAGCACAACCTCCAGCTATAACTCCACACTATGTGGACTACCATCCATAAAAAGGGTGAATACTACTTCTAAAATTGATACATAAACTCTTCTATTAGAAAGTAATGTAATGGAGATCTATATATAGTCTTCATGATCCATAAGAATCCCACAATAAAAATGGAATCAATTCCCATATCATGTATATTATAAGGTTCCTTTTGTAGAACAATAGGAGTTAATATTGGTGGATCGGGTCCCACCACCTATATATCATGTTCGTCACCACCCTCCTTACACATGAATCAAGGATTTCATTGTGTAATTGCTCTATAAATTTCAATAAGAGAACTCATATAATATTTATTAATGATTTAAATCACATACATGAGAATAGGGAAGGTGTAAGCATTCTTATATAAGAGCCACACCCCTCTTAATTCTCTTATGTCCAGGTCTAGGGGGAGAATCATACAATAAATAATCAAAATATATATTTCAAACTTCCCACTTCTAAGATTATGTCTGTGTCATGATCTCAGTTTCATATAATAGGTCCTGATATACAGTGTGTCAAATGATAGTTATAGGAAAAAACACCCTTTATGTTATAAATGAAATCACCATTTAATGTGTAACGCCCCAGATCTGGGTTCCACAAAATGGGTTCCCCGAACCCAGTTGGCCACATGACCTCAAGTGCATATCCCCAAACGCCAGAGGCTGGAAACTAGCAGCAAGGGCCTAGGACAGATTGTGGGGAAACTATGCCCTCATTTTTCAAAGTGTTATAGAGTGGAATATATATATATATATATAAGTGGAATCATTAAACAATTTAGATCTGTGATGGACAATGGAACTGAAGTAAAAGATAACCAAAAATCATCTATATGATGATGCAACATGTCTCTAATTCTATGAAAATATCCAAAATAGGATACACTAAAATATGATACAATACAACACAAGGTAGAAAGTATAGAAAAAAACCAAAGTAGTGCACAGGAATGTAGAATCATCGCTATCGTAAGCTTGGACCCATTATCTCCTAGTCCTTGGAAAAAATCATGTACCTATATAGGGACCCTTGACCTTATCGACACCTACAAAAATATAATCTATTTTGGCCTAAGACATGACCCAAATAGGGTGTGAGAAATAAATCCTAATAGGCCACCACCAAAGGATCATGCCCAACTATCAGTAAAAATGTGCAACAACAGTGTGCAATAATGAAATTAAGCAACTAGGAATTACTCAAACGTATCCATTCCTACGAGTTACATTGAAATTTTAATAATTATTTAACAATTAAATATAATTGAATTATGAGTTTTTTGAGACTCGACCTCGACTAAAAATCTCTTATACCAATGCCACAACAGAAACCACAATATGATATCTATCAAGTAAAAGATAATAATAATACCAAGTATGTGCTTTAGCTTGGCAGGTAAAACCTAAGAAATCACCACAGTGAATATTCAATGTAAACATTTTCCTCAAACATGCAAGTACTTACCCATAAGAAAACACGAACGAAACCCGCAGGTGACTGCGCTCAGACAAAAAAAATATTTCCCTCAGGCATATGAGATATCGCCCTCAGGCATGGAAGCTACTGCCCACAGGAATAAGAAACATTGCCCTTAGGCAAAACAATACATTTCCCTCAGGCTAAAAAATAGGGCCCTAAGACAATCCATATGAAAAGAAATTAACCGGGTCGAGCCTAATGTATAAGAAATCAATTTATATATGTTTCCTCTCCAAAAAAATAAAAAAATTCTATAATCATGGAATACCCATGGGTATCATGGCCAAAAAACTAAACAAGGGAAATGCACACTCGTGGTGGTCCAAGATCAAATCAATGATCTCAAATAGTAGTTTATACTTATTCGTTAGATTAACTGTGTAATTATAGGTATCTCAATAGTCAAAGTCTCATCCACATGACACTTCGAACATGGCCGTGTGGCACAATGGTACACAAAATCAACTCGACATTTGTAATTAAACACAAGACCACCTACCTTGATCTCCTATTATCGATAAATGTGAAAGGAACCTCTCGAAACAATCAATAATGACATATATATGAGACAATAAATTACCCGTTCAAATCTAAATAACATACCATAGGGAAATAATTGGAAGTAAAGATTCAAGAAGATGGAAGACCTTACCCGTGTGGTTCAAACGAGATTGAAGACAATAGAATCGGAGTCCCGGTGAGAGATCAGGAGCTCCTCCATGTATCGACCTCCTCTCCCACTACTCCTAGTGAGCCCTCTGCCTCCTCTATAGAATGGGGAGGCTAATCAATTTTTTTAATGAAAAAACATAACAGCACAGTTTGTAATCTGAAGTACATAGTGTGTAATATCCTTTTTAACTTTTACTATGGAGGCTACATTCCACCACCTCACTGTTCATATGATTACTAATTACACGGAGTGTATTAATAAGAACATAGAATGTACTATCCTATTTAATTGTTCCCCTAGCGGCTACTTTCCACCTCCTTATTCTTCATCTGTTGACTGATTACACAATGTGTGTTACTAAGTACACGACATATAGTTAGTTTTTACAACCTTAATAACTGACAAGCCTACACTCCCTGTATTCTCATCCCACAAAGCCAATGTACATGGTGTGTGTACAAAATTATACAGCATGTACCCATAAATTTGTTTTTTTCACATTTCCCCTATTTTCTCAAAAACACATAAGGAAAAGTAAAAGAAGAAGCCCGTACCTCAGGAATAAGAACAATGTTCTTACAAACATCCCCCATTAAAGCAATTATTCCCTGAATTTCCCTTCCAAGGGTGGTTAAGATAAAGTTGAGAACATTTCTAGACACTGAGAACATGCATCATTCTCTCTCTCCTAAGAATCATCTTACACTCGGCCATGCTGCCATAATAACCATACGAGGGGAACTGACCAGCCTCAGATAACCTTCATGCTCCTATCAACAATACAAATCATATGCTCCTTATAGGATGCATCAACCTAAAATTAGACCTCCTTGGGATGAAAAATGTGACATAGGTCTGAGTGATAATGCAGAAGCTAAGATACATGGAAGAAATCATGTATGGTCTGGTACCTATCTGGTAACTAAAATTGATAGACAATCGTCCTGAATCTCTCCAGAATCTCAAATTACCCAACATACCTCAGTGAAAGTTTACCTTGTCTCCTGATTTTCCTGTGTCCCTACCTCGGTGAAACATGCAAGAAAACCTAATCCCCGACCATGAACTCCAAGGGTCGTTTGCGGCGATCAACATAAGATTTCTGACAAGACTATGTAGTATCCATCTACTTCTGAATCAACTGGACCTTCTCTAATGTCTCCCGCATGAGACTTGCTCCCATTAAAGCTACCTCACCTTCTTCCAACCATCGCAAGGGTGATCAACATGGCCTACCATATATATCTTTGTAAGGTGTCATATCAATAGTTACCGGAAAACAATTATTGTCAGAAAACTCAACCAGAGTTATGTGCTTATCCCAAGATCCCCCAATAAATAGTATTCATGCACGCAACATATCCTACAACACCTGTATTGTATTCTCTAACTGGCTATCAGTCTGAGGGTGGTAAGTTGTGCTCAGAAGCACCTATGTACCCAGTTCCCTCTGAAAACTCTGCCAAAAATGAGATGTAAAATAGGCATCCCTATCGAAAATGATAGAATGAGAGACCCTATGAATATGTACTACCTCTTGGATTTAAAAATTTTCAAGGTTGTCAACACAGAATGACTCCTTGATCGTCAAAAAGTGAGCTACCTTTGTATATTTGTCCACAACAACACATATGACATCCTTGCCTTGAGGTGAGATCGGAAACCCAGTCATGATGTCCATCGTGACATCATCCCATTCCACTCTGGAAGGGGTAACTATTGTAACAGTCTGGCTAGCCTCTAATGTTCCGCCATCACCCACTAACAAGTAGATCATCTCACAACAAAACCATCTACACCTATTTTCATACCCATCCACCAATACTAACATCATAAGTCACAATACATTTTTTTAACTCTTGGATGCACTACCAAAGATGAAGCATGAAATTTCCACATCAACTCATTGCGTATATTCCTTAAAACCCACACTCGTACATGGATATGAAGTACCATGTCATCGCCTATCGTCCAACTAGGAGGTGGGTCCTCACTTTCCACCGACTCCCATAGAAGTAGGCATTATGAATCAGATAGTTGTCTCATCCTCAATCTATCTAGGAGGGTAGAAGTCACAGCTATGGATGAAGGATAGGTTCTCCCCTGACTATCGTGAAACTCCAAATGAATCTCAGAGAACAATTCCTTAAGCTTCCACTCACCACTAGCCTCCAGCACTGCCTGTATTTGTGTCCTCCTACTCAGTGAATCTGCAACTGCATTATGCTTACTAGGTGTATAAGAAAGCTCAAAGTCGAAGGACTAAAGGTATTCAACACACCTTCGATATCTCAAATTCATGTCATACTGGGTAAAGAAGTATTTAAGACTTTTTTGGTCTGTAAACACCGCAAAATGTCCTTCCAAGAGATAATATCTCCAACAACGTAACACATGAACAACTACAGCTAACTCGAGATCATGGGTTGGGTAATTACTCTTATGTGGCCTCAAATTTCGAGACATCTACACAACTACATGATCTCCCTGCATCAACACTAATCCCAGACCAATACCTGATGCATCACAGTAAACTGTATAGCTCTTACCTTTCTTTGGATGTATTAGGACATGTGCCAATGTCAACCTTCCCTGTAGCTCTTGAAAGGCTATCTCGGAAGCTTCTCACCCAATGACCTTCATACCATTATTAGTCGAACCATTCAATAGCGATTCTATGTGGGATAAGTCTTATATAAAGTCCCTTTAGTAACCATCAATCCCCAAGAAACTCTGTATTTCAAACATGTTCTTAGGCTGCTCCAAGGAAACTACTTTTCTCACTTTCTCAGGGTCTACTGAAACTCTTGCCTCTAAGATAATATGACACGAGAAGTGAATCTTTTCAATCCAAAAGTGGAACATTGAGAGCTTAGCAAATAAATTATGATCTCTCAGTGTACTAAATATAGTCTCAATATGGGTGGCATGGTCATGTCGAGTGTGCTAGTACACCAAGATATCCTCCATGAAGGCTACCACGAATGAATCTAGATATGGGTGGAACACATGATTCATCAGATCTATGAAAACTATAAGCGTGTTTTTGAGTCTGAACGACATGAACAAGTACTCATATATACCATATATTCTCCCAAAGGCTATAAGTGGTATGTTTGATGATCTAACAAGCAACTGACGATATTTGGACCTCATGTCAATATTCGAGAAAACTCGTGCTCCTAAAATTTGATCACAAAGATCATCAATCCTAAATAAGGGATATCAGTTCTTAACCATCAACTAGTTCAGTTTTTTATAATCCACAACGAGTATGAGGGTACCATTCACCTTCATAGTGAATAGGATAGGTGAACTCTAGGGAGAAATATTGTGTCGGATGAAACCCTTGGCCTGTAACTTCTCTAAATTCCTTTTGATCTCCTGAAATTCTGGTGTGTCCATCCTATAAGGAGGAATGGACATCAATGCTGCTCCTGGCACAAGCTCAATAAGGAAATCCACCTCTCGCTCTGGAGGTATACCTGAAAATCCGTCTAAGAAGACATCCCTGAAATGATTAACCAATGGAGAGAAATCCTTCTGAAAAGTTCCCCAGTCTTCCACATATAAACTCGCAATCTAGGCATTCACTCCACCTCACCCACGATGCTCATGTCCATCTCGGCTTTCCGGGACATCCCATTTTCCCTTGTATAGAAACTCTCCACCCTCTAGTGATGTGAAACACACCATACGATGATAGGAATCTAAAAAGCTCAAATGGGTACCAACCAGTCCATCCCAAGAATGACATCATAGGATGTCATCTCAAATACATAGAGGTCCCATATAAAGTGACACCCACCACCCTCTAGAGGGAACTCATTTCACTGACGCACACCTACCATTATAATTCCAAACGGAGTGTCTAGCGTCATGATATCTGACAAGAGGAAACACAGATCCCAATGCTCTCCACAATGGGAATAGATATAAAGCTATGTGTAGCACTAGTATTGGAATGTACAGAAGATAAAACAGATGCATATAGAATAGTACCTCTAACAGTGGAAGATTTAGGATCCTGATTCTATTGGTTTTGTTGCACTGCATATGACTGCCTAGTTCCATGGTCCTACGACATAACCTAGATACCCTGAGTTGACCCACCCTTTTGTCTCCGAGATCTTGGTGTTTGGATACCACGACCACGACCACCACCTCATCCTGAATGTCCTGATGTATTCCAATTCCCTGACTGGTAAGAAGCAGTAGGCCCCTCTTCTACATGCAGATTTTACACAGAACCCCTCTCACTAGTCACTACGGGAAATTCCAGTCAAAAATGCTGAAGATGAACCATCATTCCACAATCTCGGCACTCCATTGGGTCACATGGATACTGTGGTCTCTTTTTTTCCTCTTTACAACAATGGTAGCACGTTACCTAGACACTTGAATAATTATTATGGCTTGTACTACCACCGTGAGAGAAATACATATGCCTCTTCCTCTTTCTGGTTGAAATAGTTACAGAGATTGGTGCCAAACTGCCCTGGTCAGCACCACTAGCTTCTCATAGTTTCTGCTCAGTAATAAACACCTGGTTCAAAATAGAATGCAGATTAGGCAACTTGAAAACATTCACCAGTGCTCAGATTTCATATCGATGACCATCGTTAAGGTGTCTAGACCTCAACATCTCATCTCCCACTAGAACATGTGCATAACATTGTAACTCAGTGAAGCTAACAGAATAGTCCATCTCTGACATGGCGCCCTACTGCAGATTCATGAACTCTTGAGCTGAATCTACCCATAGCATCTTCGAAAAGAAAAAGTTATAGAAGACTTCCTGAAAATCATCCCATGCCATGTCTCAGTGATGTTGAATATGGGTGGTAACATCGCACCATATCTTGTCATAATCAAGCAGCATGTAAGTAGTGAGGTTGACCCTCCTCCCAGGAGGTGTCTGTAGATGCTCGAAGATCATATGCATAGAACACAACCACAACTCTATGGCTTGTGGTCTACCATCCCCTGAAAACGTAGGTGGATGCTGCTGCTAGAATATACATGTTTGTTCTGCCAGAGATGTTGCAACTGGATGTGCTCCCTGGAAGGTCTTCATGAACCACATGAAGCCTTCATGGAATTGCGCATCCACCGCTACGTCCGGTATAACGGCTAGAACCACATCTATCACTTCTGGAGGATACATTGGTAGCCCATGGGCTACCATATTTGGAGTATATTTTTTTTCCACTCTCTTGGAGAATAAATCATGGTCGTCTCAACAGCATGAATCTACATGGTCAAACCCACAACTTAGTTTAATTTACTGTCGAGGTTTCTTTTGTCCGCTTAAGAGTTCCATTGAAAAGGGGAAAGATCCACAGTAACTAGAAAAAAGATACTTTAGGGCATGTATATGTTCTACACGGCATGTACCCTTATGCCCTTACATGGTTGTGTTATGATGCTAGTATGGGAATGTCTCAACCCGAGGTACACAGCGTGTTACACTCACACCGGTCGTGTATACCACCTTATTTCCCCAACCACACATCCAAGTCCACACAGTCCATCAACAGTCAAGACTACATGGTGTGTCCCGTGGGTACACGACGTGTACTAGACAAGCTTCACTGACCCGTGTTGTTTGAGACATGACCAGATACATTGATCACACTACACGGTGTGTTCTAGAAGGACATGATGTGTACTTTAAAAGATAACACTAATCCGTTTTGTTATATGAACGACTGGATCCCACGATTACACTACAAAACGTGTTCAAAATTGACATGGCATGTACAAGCTAAAATTTATACGTCCCTGTTTTTAGTCACACGGGAAGACACAGGGTCACAACAACACGGAATGTACAGTCAGTACACAACGTGTTCCTCGGGAAAATATGGAGGAACCGTGTTCCCTCCCACATGGTGGGTTAAACATAATTATACTACATGGTGTGTACAAATATGTACACAGTGTGTACTTAGAAAATTTTCATTTCTTCCCAAACATATGAGTACATTGCACGTGTTCAAAACCACATGGTGTGTATTCTGGTTTCTTCTAGATAATAAGCCTTAGAAACTACTATGGAGCTGCTTTTCTTTAATTTCAAGCATCAATATTCCAAATTCCGATCTGTGGGGGGACATACTCCCCGCAGAACAATGTTTTGTAACTGACCATTCATATTATAGTACAAAACACAACAAAAAAGTTGGAACATGATCCGCCAAATTCTTGTCCAAGAGAGACCATACTCCTCTGGAACCAAAGTATAACGTCTATAAACCCAACCGTAACATGTACCAAAAACCTATCAATAGTAGGTGTATCTATCAAAGTACCTATCCCAATAACATGATTTTTGTATCACAACATCTATCACAACAACATGAAAATTCTAATCCACCTACATGGCATGGAAAGAATGCATGACATGTGATTTCTATCATGTGCCAAAATGATGAATGATATGGAATACACTCATCTCATAAGGCTACAAGAAAAATATAACCCATGTATAAAAATATAAATAGCACACCACATGTCTGTCACCCAATGGTGAAAATCAAATAAACTGTAAAATTGAAAAACTAGAAAAATTTCAATTAAATGAGGTTGATTGGATTTTCCCAGTACAAGGGTTAGCTACTCCTTGGAACAACATATTACCAAGTAAAAATTCTTTCATATCCCTGGATATCAGCTCCAAATAGTATGTCAATGAAAAGAAACTCCTTTGATACCACTTTGTAATGTCCTGGATCTGGGTGCCACACAACAGGTTCCCCGAACCCGGTTGGTCACATAACCTCAAGTGAATTTCCCCAAATGCCAGAGGCTACCGACTAGCAGGGAAGGATTATGAATGATAGTGGGAAAACAATGCCCTCATTTGTCAAAGTGCAGCGCAATGAAAAAAAACATAGAAAAGTGAAAGATGTAAACAATATAGACCTGAAATGGACAACATAACTGAAGTAAAAGATAACCAACAGTCATATATATGATGATGAGATATGTCTCTAATTCTAAGAAAATAGCCAAAGCAGGATACACTGTAATATGATACAATAGAACACAAGGTAAAAAGTACAACAAAAAAAACCAATGCAGTGCACAGGAATGCAGCATCAGCACAAGCCTAAGCTCGACCCCATGCTCTCCTCCTCCTCTGTAACAATCACGTATTTGTGTAGGGACCCTATCCCTTATGGAAACCTATAGCAATATAATCTTTTGGGGCCCACGACATGATCCAAACTGGGTGTGATAAATAAATCCCAGTAGGAAATAACCAATGTCCCATGCCAAACTATCAGTTATAATGTGCAACAACAGTGTGCAATAATGAAATGCAGTAAACTAGGAAGTACTCAAAAGTAAACATTCCTACCCGTTACATTCCCATTTTAATAATTATTTAACAATTCAATTTAATTGAATTTTCAGTTTTCTGGGACTCGGCCATGACCGAAAATCTCCTTTACCAGTGCCACAACAGAAACCCAAATAGGCTATCTAACAATTAATAGATAATAATAATACCAAGACTGCGCTTTAGCTTGGCAGGTACAACCTAAGAAATCACCACAGTGAATATTCAATGTAAACATTGTCATCAGAAATTCATGTCCATACCCTTAGGAAATCAGGAAAGAAACCCTCATGTGACTGCCCTCAAGCATAATGAATATTTCCCTTAGGCATATGAGATATCTCCCTCAGGCACGGAAGGTACTGCCCAATGGCATAAGAAATGTTTCCCTTAGGCTAAACAAAACATTTCCCTTAGGCAAAACAAAAAACTACCCTCAGGCATTACATATGAAAATAAATTAACCGAGCTAAGCCTAATGCATAAGAAATCAATTTATATATGTTTCCTCTCAAGAAAACTCAAAACATGCTATAATCATTGGATACCCACAGTTATCCGGGCCAAACGGCTAAATAAGGGAAACACACCCCTGGGGTGGCCCTAGATCAAAGCAATGATCTTAAAAATTATTTTATAATTATTCATTATATTACCTATGAAATTATAGGTATCCCAACAGTCACTTTCTCATCCATACTACACCCCGAGCATGGGTGCGTGGAACAATTGAACCCAAAATCTACTCGATAGTTGGAATTAAACAGAAGACCACCTACCTCAATCTCCCTTAATTGGTATATGTGAAAGGAGCCTCATGAAAAAACCAAGAATGACATACATCTGAGATAAATTATTACTTGTTAAAACCTAAATAACTTCCCATAGGTAAATAATTGGAAGGAGAAATTCATGAATAGGGAAGCCCTTACCCGCGCAATTCAAACAAGATCGACAACGGAAGAATCAGAGCCCTAGTGAGGGATCGGGAGCTCCTCCAATCTCGGCCTCCTCTCTCACTGCTCCTAATGAGCCCTCTTCCTCCTCTATCAAATGAGGAGGCAGCTGCCTATTTTTAACAAAAAAATAACTACAAGGAATGTACCCTCAAGTAAACTGTGTGTACTATCCGTTTTAATAGTTCATATGGTGGCTACTTTCCACCGCCTCACTGTTCATTTGCTGAATGATTACACGTTCTGTATTACTATGTACACAGTGTGTACTATCCTTTTTAATTGTTTCACTAGTAGCTACATTCCACCACCTCATTGTTCATCTGCCGACTGATTACATAGCGTGTATTACTAAGTATACTGTGTAGTTAGTTTTTACACCCTTAATCGTCGACAATCCTACACAACTCGTATTCTCATCCCACACAGACAATGTACACAACCTATGTAAAAATTTACAATGCGTGTACCAAAAAATTAGGGATTTTCCATATTTCCCTTGTTTTCTCAAAAAAACTAAAGGAAAAGTAAAATAATAAACTCGTACCTAAAGAATTAGAACTAGGTTTTTACATAATGTCAACCATTTAATTTAGCATTAATAATTAATAGGTCATACTCATTTAACTATATAAAATGGTACTGTTAGATGATTTACCATTCCCACCATATAAATTACTACATTGTATAAGTTGTAATTGGAATGTCATTTTACTAAAACATTACTTCTAAATTTATCATTATAATGTAAGAAGTCCATATATGATGGTTTGATTATATGGTTTTCCCTTCCCAACATATAAAGAACCATACACTTTATAAATTGTTATTAGAACCCATTTTATCACAACCAAAAAAATTTTATGCAATAAACGAATGTTCCATGGTGTAAACATTTCATAATTGGTTAGTTAAGGTTCAATGATGAAGATATATGAGAAAATTACAATTTTGTTGATTCAAAAACATTAATCACCAATATTATGTAATTATTGAAATAGGGTATGATATTATAGACCAATAATACTATCAAACATGGAAATAATCACAAAATCATGGTATATAAGTAATAATATCAAATCATTACCTAAACATGGTATTCAGATAAACATGACACATAATCCTAAGATCGTGAAATGAAATTTATATGGAATGGAATAAGATAGACATGTGAATATATCTATTCCACTATGATAAATACAACAATAATTACATCCCATTTCTGGAAAATCATAATGTTTTCACACAATGATAATAAATTCCACAAATCATGTGTGACACCCAATGAGGAAGTCAATACAATGGTAACATGTATAATATAGAACTACAAATCCCATCCTATGTAACTTGGATTTCCCTATATATGGGTAAGATAATCCTTAGAACAGGTCATTATAAAATAATTACATATTTATAGTCTCCTATAGAATAATCCAAACAATAAGCCAAAATAAAATTACTACTTTGATACTACTTTGTGACATCTAGTCTTGGCCCACTCAACAATAGTAGTTGAGGTGGTTTTCACATGGATTCAAGTGAACCTCCTCACATGTTAGAGGTTGCTGACTAGTAGTGAGTGTCTCTTAGTGAACGGTGGGGAGACTATGCCCTCATGATCAGAATGGATTACAACTGTATAATAGTACTAATAAATAGTATAAACATATTAAATAACTAGTAATATAATACTTAAAATATAAGGATATCATAAATAATCTTGCTGAATCCATATACAATGTCATGTACAAAAATTATGATCATGTCATGATGATATACAAAAAGGGATAATACATGGGAAAAAATAGTATGCACATATATAGTATAGGTAAATATAGAAGACTAAAAATAACAAAACTATATCAAATAGAATCACAAGACTAACCTCAATCCTATGATACAAGCTCCCATTTTATAATAAAATCAAGAATCTATGACCATGATCATGCCATTATCCTTACCAAAATCCATGAGGACTTCTCAGGATATAAATAGTGGCTAGGATAGGGGTGATATATACTCACTATACCACCACCAATGGTATCTATAAAAAATCTTGTTTGTAAAAACAAGCCAATGTAGTGTGTTGGAATAATAGTAATAAAGACTATAAATGAAAAGTGATGAAATCCAACCTGGAATAACATCATCTAGAAATAAATATATTAATTATGAATAATTTTATAACAGATCAAAGTAACCTATATGACCAATGAAAACATAAAAAGTATCAATAAACTATGGTATACACCAAATAATTATGAATTCAATCTATGAGTGACAGTACCCAAGGCTTATGATCATCTCTTTTTTCCCAAAAACCTCATCTGTAGAAACATTAGGGTAATAGTGACCTATATGGTCCATGAAATGAAGTCCTATATCAATGGAATCCTTTTCGAGTATATAGAGGTCATCTATATAAAACATGGTAATGACTTGTGTAGAGGCCATATATCATGTACGAGGCTTTCCACAGAATCTGTATCCAAGGTAACATTACAGGGCATCCAAGATATAATATGTAAGAGGGTTATTGATTCCAAACCATATAAAAAATTATAAATATGATTAATATAATTCATTAATATTCCATGTTAATGATCATTCCATATCAATTCGATTTACTATAAAAATTTCATAAACCATTTCATTTACAATTTATGAGGAAAGACGCCTTCTTAGTTTCCATTCCTTTAATCAATTCTATTCAATGAATTATAGAAGGGGTCAATGGGCCATATTATTGTACATTCCCAATATCAATTGAATTCATCAAATTCAATTCTCTAATTAGTTCATATACTAGTCATAAGAAGAAGGCATGTGTTAGTGTTTATTCCACTTCACCTATCAATTACATAACTATGCATAATCCAAGGTGTTCACCATTTAATTCCATAAATATCATTTATTCAAAATGATTATTCTTTTCATCCATAAATGAAAAGTTTCTATAAAAGGTAGTTATCTTTTTTCAATTAATTTAATCTATATATAGATCCCATTTCAAATTGGTGATAGAAAATCCTCCTATGAGTGGAATAATAATGAAAATATAATTAACCCACTTCAAGGGTGGTTTGGGTTGATTTTGACAACCTACAACCTCATGTAAATGAAAAATAACTTTTTTAATTACCGTTTAATTATTCAATTTAAATATTTATTAAATTTAATAGAAATTATGTTATGTGTCATAATTAGTGTGAGCTATAAGCACCCAATGTTTTAGAGAAAAGCTATAGACCAAATTCCTCGGCTTCGTAGTATAATCCCGGTCTGATATCAACTTTTGATTTAGTCTATAATGGAATAAAATGATGAAATAAATGAACATATTGAAAATAAAAAAACATCTCTCATTATTTTTTTATTCCACATGGAATGATCAACTAATAATGTAAGGAATATTATCAGTGAGATTACAAATACGATTTCAACATGACTGCTAGTGAATGATTCTGAGATCAGATGAAGCAGTTATCTCCAAGCCTTGGTGGATACTATGGAAGAGAACCTATATTGGAGGGTTTATGTGTTTTTAGAAGAAATAAATATCGAGTGAGAGGTTTTAAATATTTAATTTCAAATGGGTAATTTTAACCTCATTTAAAGGGACACACATTTTGTCCCCGTGGTTGGTGAAAATATGCACCAATCATGTTGTGTAACACCCCAGGTAAATAATGAATATGAAAATTTTATATTTATCCATATCTTTGTATAAAATATTAATATTACTTTAAATGGAACTCTTTTCTTGATGGCTTACCCAATACGCAACAACGAGTTCCTTTGAAATTTTACTTTCCACTCTAATAATAAAATAATTTTATTTTAAATGGTAGTTAACACCTAGCCGTTGTAATGACAGGAATGAACAGAACTAACTACAAAATTATTATATAAGTTTTTCAAATATTTTTAATTTTTAAAATAAATGTTATAGGATTAAAAATGAAAATGAATCCAATTTTAAGCATAAATCTTCTAATATTCTTTAAAAGGTCAACTAACCGCCTTTTACTGGAGAACCCCTCTTAAGTATACTTTTGACAATTTTATATGTTTTATTTTACAAAATAAAATTCTTCTTTATAATCGGTACATCAAAATATACTTTGTGTCATGTTTTGGTATTTTTTCGATAATGTTCATTTTTTAATGAATAGTGAAAATGTTGTATTTTAATTCAAAACCTCTTTTTAATCAAATTTATTTATATGATTAGACTACCTTTTGAATTGGTTTTAAAGTGAAATTAGAATATATTTTTACCATTTAATCCAACAGTGGTCATAGAAATTAATTTCACTTTGAAATTGGACTTAAACTAGTGTCAATCATTTGATATATATTGTTTCATAAAAACACGCAATTTGTTATGACAGTGGGAATTAATTATTAAATTAATTAATTTAACTTAAATGATTTTAATTTTTTAAAATAGAAATCATTTTTGAATTCGGAATATCAAATATAGCTTAGGGTGATTTTTTTTGGTATTTTTATGAAAAACTTCAATTTTTGATGAATAGTGAATCCACCAAGTGGTAGTTAAAGAAACTGATATTTCGTTTAAATGAAACTTTTTCCACTTCTGTGATTTGATTTCTAAAATTCCGACATACATGGTTGTCATTAATAACTAAAATGTTGTTCAATGAGATTAAAATAATTTTTGGTGAATAGTAACTTTTATGTTTTATTAATCGCGATTAAAGGTAATTAGTGTAATTTAAGGTAAAAATAATGTTTTAAAAATATGAAATGACCTAGAAACATGTCCTACCCTAATTTTATGTGTCATGTCCGACCAATAAAATCCATGGGTAAACTTGGGGACCCCATGGAGCCACTTTGGTAGGAAAATAACATAAATAACTTTTTATTTAATGTTAAAATAAAAATATCACAAACATGAGTTGTCTTATTAAAACAATTTTTAAATGGGGTTATACAAGTCATATTTTAGACTATAAATATTCATTATAAAGATAAAAATAATTACTACATCATTATAGTTTTTTATAATTTTTAGACATTAAATAAATTAAATTATTTATGACACCATGATGATGTAGCGATTACCTCATTATTTAACGATTTAAATAAAATGAAAC
This sequence comes from Viscum album, assembly GCA_963277665.1. Classification (NCBI taxonomy): domain Eukaryota; kingdom Viridiplantae; phylum Streptophyta; class Magnoliopsida; order Santalales; family Viscaceae; genus Viscum; species Viscum album. Next base: position 164,940,628 of record OY728121.1, on the reverse strand, counting down.
GATAATGTAAAATATAAGACCTACACATGTCAAAAACCAATTTGATATGTGGATTTATAACTCTTATCACCTTATCCTCGATATATATAATTTTTTGAGCTTTAAAATCCGAAAATCGTTTTATAATAAAGTAACCTTTTATAACTTTCCAAGAGTACCCCTCCTCTCCTCTTATAAAAGGCCCCCAACTCTACCACCATACCCACACCTCTCAAGACTTTTTCTCGGCCAACACCTGCCCATTTTGTCTCTCCAAATCTCTCTCTTACTCCTAGAAGCCTCACTTTTGGAAGAAGTCTTCCCAATGAAGCCTTTGAGCTCAAATCAAAAAGAGTTACCCGTTTTAAAGGTAATGTCTTCCCTAGTGTTATTTTGTTTTATTTTGTTTCTCCAACCCCCTATACTCTTTTTAGTTTTTCTTTTGTAACAAACCCAGTATCTTAAAAATACTAGGATGTTGTTATGATGAGGATTCAAGCTACACTAACACACACCACCATCTAATGGTAAAGAACATACTGTTTCTGTGGATTGCGAAGTACTGCATCACAAAACGATTATTGTTCTATCTTCTCATATAACCTCTCGTGGTGGCCATTATGATGGAACTATATTTATTTATGATATATATTATATTTTTTTCCACTATATGCTTCTGTATTTTATATTTAATACATACCTTTATGCTTTGAATGTTGTGCAAGTGCGATAATTTCATTTGAGGAAGTGTGGACTACCACCCCCATAAGTGATGTGACCCGTTCATGCAATACATGGAATTTATAAAGAATGAAATTGATGAACCTATGTGATATATATGACATATATATCATACTGTAATTATAATATATATATATATATATATCTCATCTAGTTTTAGTTCCATTAATGTGCCCATGAAATGAAAGTAGCGTTCGTGCGTACGTACGGCTTACCGTCTCCATGAACGGTACATTTTATTTATTATCTCCAAATGTTATGTACTATTATAAGTACATATATATAATGGATATATATTTCATATATTACATCTAAATTATGGATATAATTCTGGAATTTCAATATATATATCTCGCTTTTATCTTTAATTCCATTAATATGACAAAAAAAATAAAAGTAGTGTTCATGCGTACTTACGACCTACCGTCTCCATGGACGATGCTTTTAATTTTTTATCTCCAAATTTAATGGAATTGTACAAAAAGAATTTCCACTGGATATATATGATATCTAAAACATTAATACTATTCTGGAGATGATGTACCAATAACTACATGGAAAAGTTTTTTCCATCAAGTTCAATTTTTACTCATGTACCGAACATCGACAAAAATGTCTTATATGAACTCAATTTATTAACCTATTATTATAAAATTATAATATGTGATATGAACTCAATAATAATATTTAAAGTAGTTCCTTAAGAAATTATAAATTAACCAAATTTTATTATTCAAGAGACTAAAGAACGATCGAGTCATGACGGACATGAGGTAAGGGATCCCACCCCTCTCCTTCTTTTTATATACACTCTTTTGTGTAATTACTTTTATTCTCATCTTTCTTATGATTGGGATGTTATTTTATTTTACTCTTACTGTACGTATTATGTTCATATGATGAGAGACATTATTTTCCCTCATCAATCCATTTTGGAAGTTTTGATTGGTGCCGTTAGGCTACCAAATTTTTGTAAGAGATCCAACCTCTCTCTTTCTTTTTATATACTCTCCATTCTGTCACTTATTTTATTCTCCACTTTGTTATGTTGGGGGATTTTCTTTTATATTCCTCTTTCTGTAAATTTTATGTTAATATGATTAGAGATCCTATTTGATCTCATCAATCCATTTTTGGATGTTTTAAGTGGCACCGTTCGGCTGCCACGTTTTCGTAAGGGATTTTTCATCTCACTTATATTCCCCTAAGAATTATGCTACACTTGACACCATTTACTTTGAGTTGTATATGTACTTCCCATTATTATACTCTTTGTGTAATATAATTTCATTTATGAGTATTTACATCAATGTTGTATTGTCCTTCTTTCACGGGGTGTATGTTTCGAAAGATACCCAAGTCGGAAAGGGAACCTTTCACCCTCCTATTTTTAAAAGACTTCTTTTGTTGGGTCTTTTAATTTACATATTTTAATGTTGGGATATGTTCTTATATATCCTTATTGATGTAAATTTTATTTCCAAGTGATTATATACCCTTTTTATCTCTCATCGACTAATTTTCTGAGTTTTGAAGTGATGCCGTTAGGCTGTCGAATTTTTGCAAGGGAACATCTTAACCCAATTTTGATTCATTGGGATAAAGTTGTACTCCATGAATATGACATTCTATGAATATGTGTGAATTACCTATGATTGTTTTACACTTAATATCCACTTATATTTGGTGTATTCGTTTGTCAAACATAATTATGTAATTGATTTATCCTTAATCCAAGGATACCATCTTTGTAAGGGACTTCGTCTCAATCTCCTTTCATTGAGGCATATTTTGATCTAATACAAGCCTTTATTTTATACACTGTAGAAACCCCTTTGACTTTTAATTTTATACAAAAGGAATCTTTTACTACAAATTGTTTTACGAAATGAAAAAAATGAATGTTTCTTTTAACGTACGCGGTGACAATGACCTTTTTCGCCGCCGCAAGTATTATTTTGTATTTGGCTTCCTCAACAGGCCGCAATGTTTTTAAAATGAAATAAATACAATATACTCTTTTATGTAATTTGGTATTGAAAATTGTTTTTATAATGGATTTGTTATGTCAATATATTTAAGTGATATATTGTGATCAATGTGTGGAATTTTTTTCTTTCCCTTATATTTTTATTCTATCTTATGTTTTTATAATGGTACATAGACATTTGATGGGTGGTTACGTGATAAACCATATGATGGGTGGTACCGTGAATACCAGGACGGGTGGTTACGTTATAACCTCTAATGCATTGGGTATGGAAGTCGGCCGTATGGATATTCCATTAAGTGATATGTGTGGAAGTCGACCGTACGGTTATTCCATTTATGTATGTCTATGTCCCAAGTAACCTTTATAAGTTATGTGTTTTTTATATGGGTTTTTATGGTAATATATTGGTTACAAAAGGGGTATGTAATTATCTTTTATTCATTGAAGAGTTTTTTTACTACTTCATAAAGGTGAAAAGTATTAATTTGATAATGTATTCTTGGTTTACATGTTGTTTTGAAAAACTAACAGTTTTCCTTCTTTGTGTATACTTTACTAGGATTTTTATGCTAATCCCAAGTTTTTGAAATGTTTTCCACAGGACTTAAAGATGAATAGGGTCAAATATGGGATCAAGGAAAGACATGATATCTAAAAATGGAACAAGACATCTTTATTTTTAAGTGTTTTTCTATTTTGTGGAAACTTAGTAAAAGTTTCTACTATGTAATCTTTTGGGATGTAATAGTTATGACCTAATTCTCTAAAAATATAAACCTGAAAATATCCTCTATGTGAACTATTCATTTAATTCATGATTAAGTAATGTTTATGTCCGGGGCCTCATAGATGGTATCAAAGGTCGGTTTAGATAACTTTAGAGGTTAGGGTATTCTATAAGCATAAGTAACATTACCATAATGGCTAGGATTTCAGAAAGAGTCATAGTTTTTAGACAAATTGATTGAGTATGTATATCTTAGTGTTTATCTTCCTCATTAGTACATGATGATTTTGATGATATATGCACACTGACATTTCTGTTTTTCTTAAATGGATGGATCTAACAGGCATTAAAGTGACAATGGGTTTGATGGAAACTATGGTGGTTCTCTGATTAAGAGACTGGATGAAATGGGGGATTCAATGTGGAATCTGGTGGTTGCGCTTATCCAACTATCAAGTAGTCATGATCCACCACTTGAACCTTTATGAGTTCTCTAATGCATCATGTATGAGATGACCAACTGGATGTGGATGTTCAGGTAATATTTATAAAGGTAACCATTAGGGTTTATATGATCCCTACTTTTTAGGTAATTATGGGTTATTCTATGATATGATGGAAAATGAAAGGCATTAGATAAAATTGAGGTTAAAATATGTTATGATCATTTTTGAAGATTTTATCTCGTTTTGGGGAATGTTTTATGAATTATGTAGTTTTTTAAAAAGGATAACACGCAGACTGTGTGACAACCCGTCGCGTCAGACAAAGCTGTGGGAATCGAACCAACAACCAAAGTGTGACTGGAATTTATCGCCTACCACTAGACTACGTGAAGTCCCTGGTTAATTTGACTAATTATTTATAGTTAAATGATTTTAGGAATCAAGAGTAATTTTATTTTGGGTTATCTATGTAAATGATTAACCTATCATGGAGGATATGTGATTAAGTTAATTACTTTTCAATATGAGACTTTAAGAGAAACTAATTTTATTTGGAGATAAACGTTAATTTTTACCATGGAAGACTATGTGAAAAAATCCTTCAAATATTTGGGTTTCAATATTAGTTTGGTTTACTTTGAATAATTATATGGACAAATTGTTTATTTAATGGTCTTTGTTGAAATTTGGGTATTTTTTGACATATTTTGGAGATTAAGAATAGATTTTTTTTAAAGGATTATCCTTTTTGGGTATTATCTGATCTCATACTAACCTTTTTTGTTTTAGTTTTTTATGGTCTAAAGACATGGGAAGTATGTAGTTCTCTTTTGTGGATTAGGTTATTCTCTATAAGTTGATTATATCTCTCTTAATGTAAATAAGTCGTCCTAAATACTCATCTTTTGGAGAAAATATGAGTTTGTGTAAGAAATCTAATAAAAGTTGAAAGTCAACATGACAAGTAAGTACGTTTCATTATGTTTTAGTTATTCTCATAAATAAATTCCTCAAAGAAAAGTAACTTAAATAAAAAAAAATTTCCTGTTAATTTTTCCTACTGGTGAATCAAATACCGTTTAACCCATCATAATTTTGTGATTTTCTGGTGGTTAACATTCTCCTAAACATGTTTCCTATCACACTCCCTTAGAACATGACCCTTATTTTCTTCCATATACATTATTTCATACATGGAATCCTAGTATGGGTTAACTCAGGTGAAATTTGTACTTCCCTTTCTTTCTTTTAAAGTGATAGTTTAATTTACTTATTTTCCGATGTGGGGCATTCAATGATGTTTCCGAGCCCAGTTTTAAAATTGCGAGGATGCAATTCCCCAAAGTGGGGAAGGATGTAACACCCCAGGTAAATAAATAATATGAAATTTTTATATTTATCCATATTCTTGAATAAAATATTAATATTACTTTAAACGGAACGCTATTCTTGATGGCTTTCCCAATACGCAACAATGAGTTCCTTTGAAATATTACGTTGCACTCTAATAATAAAATAATTTTATTTTAAAAGGTAGTTAACACCTAGCCGTTGTAATGATTGGAATGAAAAGAAATAACTACAAAATGATTATATATTTTTTCCAAATATTTTTACTTTTTACAAAAAAAGTCAAAGGATTAAAAATGAAAATGAATCCAATTTTAAGCATAAATATTCTAATATTATTTAAAAGGTCGATTAACCACCTTTTGATGGAGAACCCTTTTTAAGTATACATTTGAAAATTTTATATGTTTTATTTGACAAAATAAAATTATTTTTTAGAATTGGGACATAAAAAATTTACTTTGTGTAAATGTTTTGTATTTTTCCGATAAAGTTCATTTTTAATGAATAATGAAAATGTTGTATTTTAATTCAAAACCACTTTTTAATCTAATTCATTTATTTTATTAGATTATATTTTTAATTGTTTTTAATGTGAAATTAGAATATATTTTTACCATTTAATCAAATAGTGGTCATTCGAATTAATTTCACTTTGAAATTGGACTTAAAGTAGTGTCAATCTTTTGATATATATTGTTTCATAAAAACACGCAATTTGTTCTGACAGCAGGAATTAATTATTAAATTAATTAATGTAACTTATATGTTTTGAATTTTGTAAAATAGAAATAATTTTTGAATTTAGAATATCAAATATAGCTTAGGGTGAATTTTTGGTATTTTTGTGAAAAACGTCAATTTTTGATGAATAGTGAAACCACTAAGTGGTAGTTAAAGGAAATGATTTTTCGTTTAAATGAAACTTTTCCACTTCTGTGATTTGATATTCAAAAATCCGACATACATGGTTGTCATTAAGAAGTAAAATGTGGTTCAATGAGATTAAAATAATTTTTGGTGAATTGTAACTTTTAAGTTTTATTAATCGCGATTAAAGGTAATTAGTGTAATACAAGATAAAAATAATGTTTTAATAATATGAAATGACCTAGAAACATGTCCTACACTCATTGGATGTGTCATGGCCGACCAAGAAAATCCATGGGTCAACGTGGGACCCCATGGAGCCACATTGGTAGGAAAATAACATAAATAACTTTTTATTTAAAGTTAAAATAAAAATGTCACAAACATGAGTTGTTTTACTAAAAGAATGTATAAATAGGGTTATAGAAGACATATTTTTGACAATAAATATTTATTACAAATCCAAAAACATTTCATACATTATTATATTTTTTTATAATTTTTATACTTTAAATAAATTACATTATTTATGACTCCATGATGATGTAGCGATTACCTCATTATTTTATGATTTAAATAAAATGAAACGATAATTTAAAATCTAAGACCTACACATGTCAAAAACCTATTGGATGGATGAATTTAGAAATATTATAACTGTATCCACGAAATATATTATTTTGGGACATTTAAAATCCAAAAATCATTTTATAATAAAGTATCATTTTATAACATTCCAAGAGAGCCTCTTCTCTCCTCTTATAAAAGGCCCCCACCTCTACCACCATACCCACACCTCTCAAGCCTTTGGATCGGTAAACCCCTACCCAATTTGTCTCTCCACATCCCTCTATTATTGCTAGAAGCCTCACTTTGGGCAGAAGTATTCCCAAGTAATCCTTTCAGCTCAAATCAAAAAGAGTTACCCGTTTTAAAGTTTATATCTTCCCAAGTGTTCTTTTGTTTTATGTCGCTTCTCCAACCCCATAAACTCTTTTTATTTATTTCTATTGTAACAACACCAGTATCATCAATATATTAGGATGTTGTTATGTGGAATATTAGAGCTACACTGACACACACCTCCGTCTAATGGTTAAAAAACATATTGTTTCTGTGGATGGCAATTTACTGCCTCACGAAACATTGATTATTCTATCTTCTCATCCCACATCTCATGGTGGTCATTATGATGGAAATATTTTTATTTATGATATATATTATATTTATTTACTCTATATTTTTATTTATTTAATATTTAATACATACCATTATTCTTTGCATGTTGTGCAAATGCTATAATTTCATTTGAGACAGTGTGGACTACCGCCCCCTTAAGTGATGTGACTCGTTCATGCAATACATGGAATGTATAAAGAATGAAATAGATGAATGTATGTTATATATATAACATATATATTATACTATAATTATAATATATATATATCTCTCTCATCTATTTTTAATTCCATTAATGTTCCAATAAAATGAATGTAGCGTTCATGCAAATGTACGGCTTACCGTCTCCATGAACGGTACATTTCATTTCTTATCTCCAAATGTTATGTACTATTATAAGTACATATATATAATGGATATATATTTAATATATTACATCTAAATGATGGGTATCATTCTGGAATTATAATATATATATATATATATATATATATATTTACTTTAATTCCATTAATATGACAAAAAAATGAAAGTAGCGTTCATCCGTACGTAAGGCCTACCGTCTCTATTAAGGATTCTTTTAATTTTTTATCTCCAAATGTTCTGGAATAGTAGAAAATAAATATATACTGGATATATATGATATTTAAAACATTAATACTATTCTGGATATGATGTACCTATAACTACATGGAAAATTCTTTTCCAACAAGTTAAATTTTTACTCATGTACCTAACATCGACAAAAACATCTAATACAAACTCACATTATTAACCAATTATTATAAAATTATAATATGTGAGATTAACTGAATAATAATAATTAAATTAGGTCCTTAAGAAATTATAAATTGACCAAATTTTATTATTCAAGATATTAAAGAATGATCGAGTCTTGTCGGACATGAGGTATGGGATCCTACCCCTCTCTTTCTTTTTAAGTACACTATTTTATGTCATTCCTTTTAAGCTCAACATTATTTTGATTGGGATGTTCTTTTATATTACTCTTACTGTAATTTTAATGTTCATATGATTAGATACCATATTTTATCTCATCAATCCATTTTGGAAGTTTTGATTGGCACCGTTAGGCTGCCGAATTTTCATAAGAGATCCAACATCTCTCTTTCTTTTTTATGTACTCTCCTGTATGTTACTTCATTTATGCTCTTCTTTGTTATGTTGGGGGATGTTATTTTATATTCCTCTTGCTGTAAATTTTTTGTTAATATGATGAGAGACCCTATTTGATCTCATCAATCCATTTTTGGAAGTTTTAAGTGGCGCTGTTAGGCTGCCGAGTTTTCGTAAGGGATTTTCCATCTCACTTTTTTTCCCGTGAGAATTATGCTACATTTTCCACCATTTCCTTTGAGTGGTATATGTACTTACCATTATTCTACTGTTTTTCAAATATAATTTTGTTTATGATTATTTACATCAATTTTGTATTGTCCTTCTTTCATGGCGTGTATGTTTCGAATGATACCCAAGTCGGTAAGGGAACCTTTCACCCACCTCTTTTTAAAAGACTTATTTTGTAGGGTGTTTTAATTTACATATTGTAATTTTGGGATATGTTCTTATATATCCTTATTTATGTAAATTTTATTTACAAGTGATGAGATACCATTTTTATCCCTCATCAACTCATTTTCTGAATTTTGATGTGACACCATTAGGCTATCGAATTTTTGCAATAGAACTTCTTTACACAATTTTGATTCTTTGGGATAAACTTGTAATCCTAGAATATGTCGTACTATTAATATGTGTGAATGAACTCTGATTATTTTGCACTTAATATACACTTATATTTTGTGTATTCATTTGTCACACATAATTATGTAATTGATTTATCCTTAATCCAAGGATACCATCTTTGTAAGGGACTTCATCTCAATCTCCGTTCATTGAGGAATATTTTGTTCTAATACAAGGATTTCTTTTATACGGTGTATAAACCCCATTGACTTTTAATTTTATAAAAAATTAATCTTTTTCTATGATGTGTTTTACAAAATTACAAAAAGGAATGTTTCTTTTAACGTACGCGGTGACAATTAACTTTTCCTCCGCCACGAGTATTATTTGGTATTTGGCTTCCTCAATAAGCTGTAATGTTTTTAAAATGAAATAAATACCATATACTCTTTTATGTATTTTGGTATTGAAAATGGTTTTCATAATGGATTTGTTATGTCATTATATTTAAGTGATATATTATGATCAAAGTGTGGAAATGTTTTCTTTCCATTATATTTTTTCCATGTGTTATGATTTTATAATGGTACATAGACATTTAACGGGTGGTTACGGGATAAACCATAAGACGGGTGGTGTTGTGAATACCAGGACAGGTGGATACATTATTACCTTGAATTCATTGGGTATAGAATTCGGTCGTATGGCTATTCCATTAAGTGATATGTGTGGAAGTCAACTGTATGGTTATTCCATTTAAGTATGTTTATGTCCCAAGTTACATTTATATTTTATGTGTTCTTTATATGGGTTTTTATGGTAATCTTTTGGTTAAAAAAGGGGAAAGTAATGATATTTTATTTAGTGAAGCTTTTTTTTACTAATTAATAAAGGTGAAAATTATTACTTTGATAAGTTATTCTTGGTTTACTTGTTGTTTTGAAAAACTAACATTTTTCCTTCATTGTGTATCCTTTAATGGGCTTTTTATGCTCATTGCATGTTTTTGTAATGTTTTCCATAGGACTTAAGGATGAATAGGGTCATGGATGAGATCAAGGGAAGACATTCAATCTAAAACATGGAACTAGACATGTTTCTTTTTAAGTGTTTTTTAATTTTATGGAAACTTAGTAGAAGTGTCTACAATGTAATCCATTGAGATGTAATAGTTATGACCTAATTCTCTAAAACTATAAACTTGAAGAGATCCTCTATGTGAATTATTCATTTAATTCATGATTAATTAATGTTTATGGTTGCGGCCTCATATGTTGGGTTACTTACTATGTGGCACTATGTGTGCGGGATAGGTGAATGGTTTGAAAAGATGTGTGCATCTTGTGCATATCACCATTGTAGTTTCTCTGAAAATCCTCACTTGACCATTCACCCTACCTAACATGGGTTACCAAGAGACCTCCCCATCTTACAGGGTTACCCAGTTGATCCACACAATTACTACTAACCGTGCTCCAACCTAGAACCTTTATTTATTCCATAAAAAAGAGCTTTAGGATTTGAACACTACATAGACACTACCAAACACATATTTAAACCTTTAAAACATCATTTAGCATAAAAATGTTAACAATTAAATTTAAATGAATCTTAACTCATTATAAGAACTATGATATTATATAAGATACTGATGAAAAACATAGCCTTATGCTAATCATCAACACACCATATTCAGAAGTAATGTATCTTAATCTCCCATATTATATGGATTGAGGATTTTTTTAAACCATTTTCATTCCTTTTATACTTATTTATCTTTTATAGTATATATTTTTGGGTGATTACTTGGAAAATGGATGTGAATTACCATTACATATAAATTTACAAATCCATCATTACTAAATTCATAAATAATGGATCCCTATCTATCCTCATCATGTACATAACTCTATGATCCTACCTACTCAAAATATCTTCCAATTTTTTTTCCTTCATAGTGTTGTATTGTATTGAAAACTAATAGTATTTTAGTAGTTAAAACCACATCCTTTTTTTCATGGGGTTCTTTTTCAATTTGATTATATAGATTAGTCCTTTTAGATCCGTATTTATATAACAAATTCCAACATAATGATAGTATCTTCATATTTTCAATGAAATTATTATTATTTCTATCTTATAATAATATTTTAGATAGTTTTTTACATATATTGACCTATACTAATATTATTTAATGAAAATAAAAATATTATTTTAAATATCATCCCTTTGACTAACTGATGTAACCCAAGCATAACCATTCATTGTTAAAATATCAAAAAAAATATTGATTTATTTATACACCATTGAACATTTAGGTATATATTTTTTTAAATTTATGAAATAACATTAAAAAACCCATAACTTTCTCTTCCAATAGAAATAATTTCCATTATACCAGGAATACCTTATTCCACATTAATTCTTTAATATCTCTCCCAAAATTCATAATTCACCATACCCTTCTAGAAATATCAAATGTGTTACCGTTGTTCTTAAACATTTTAAATGGAAACATAAGATAGGTATTCTAAAATTATTTGTAACATGTTAATTATGTTATAATCTATCACGTTATAAACATGGAATAATTAATATGTTAGGAATATGTAGATTGGGTAATTCCATATACCTAAAAAATGAGATTGAAATAAATCCATGGATGACATATCTATATAAATAATGGCTTGAATAATAATAACTAATTCCATAGTTATAGAGTGCATAATTTCGATAATCATAATCATATAATCAAGGACTCATCAAAGAAATCACATTTATTATCATGAAAAAATCTCTAGAATCATTCATAACATCATAAACTCAACCAAGGCCTTATTCTTATTTTTATGACTATAGCTAATGCATTATTCATACCATTATGACCATATAAAATACATTATTCTTACCATCCTGACCATAACCAATACATTATTCTCACTATCATTACCATTTCTAATACATAAATCCTAATATCATGACCAAATCCATGAATATATGTATACCTTAATCACCATAACCACTACCATATTGATACAATTGTTTCCTAAATAATGGCCTTATTAATAAATGTGTATGTTTACACTAGATACCCAACCTTGTTTTCCTCATGAGACCTATTAATACATCAGGGGGATATAAAATTATATACCTCACCCATCACGTACACATGTCCAATTCTTTCTTCAAATATATAATGACCAACACACCACATAATAAACATTTCATAGTAACCAAAAAACATCCGCATTGGAATAATGAAGATTTTATATATTAATATTTTATCCATTCATTAAATGAAATAACATGATCATAAGTCATACAAAAAAAGTTGAATGGTATCATTAGAGAATATCCTCTGAGATACGTATGAAAGTTTATAGAATATTGATATAGATGAAAAATAATGTTAAAACTAAATTAAATTTTTTTATATAGATGGGATAAAATACAATTTACAATTTTATAACTTTTTTAAGAAAAAATTTTATAACATAATATATAATAGAAAACACATTGAAAAAATATGGAATCAAGTAGGGAAATCTTGATGTTAAAAATGACTAATACAATGGGAAAAATTCATTTGTATGGAAAATTTTAAAATACCATTACTTAAAATTTTGTAAATAAGGAAAATGTTAATTGTAAATGAGTTCATTAAATACTTCTAGATATCATTTTCAGGAATTTTATTAGAATAATTTCTAAAACAATGTTTAAAAATTGAAATATAAAAAATTTAATTTTAATAAAAACTAATGGCTATGTAAATAAAAATTGATTAGAAGATAAAATATATGATCAGGAAAGGGAAATTGATTTTAATATTTTAAAATATGCTTATCAAAGACCACATCATAAAAAGAATCATGAAAAAAATCATTTTGAAAGAGAAAGAGACAAATAAGAATTCACATGGGGTAACATATATTGGGGTTTCAAAAAAATAAAGGAAATAATTTTTGGAATTATATAATGGGGATATGGAATCAAAATAATCATGGGGATTATTCTTAACTACATCTCATTTTACAGAGAAAATAATACATAAAATAATAATAATTGACATAAAATTCCATAAAAATGATATTTTGAAAAATAAATATAAATTAACGTAGGATAAGATAATGTAAAATAAAATTGAATAATATGGTATAATTTAGCAAACATATATTTATAAAATCTATGAATAATGATCGTAATTAAATTAATGGAAATTAAGTTGGAAAAAAACCTTTTGGATTTGGTATCATTTGAAACATATTCTATGAAAAGGGAGAACATGAGATGGAAATTTAAATACCTTTAATATAAATGGATTCATGATATATTTTATCAAAGAGGTATTATATACCATATATATAAAAATATGTGTATAATACAAAGCATGTCTTTATGAGAAACTTTTATGACTTGAAACTGTTACAATATCTCCAAAATTGTATGAATATGTTTTAACAACAATTATAATATGAATAAAGATATTAAAAACTCATTTGAAACCTTATTCATTAATATTACCTTTTACCCTCTTCAATTTTAACAATTAATTATACATTCATTATCCAGTAATTGTTCATTTCCATCATTGAATGTTAGTAACATTAATTATTTTGTATGTGTTTCATAATAGAGATATCAATTTTTATTATTTCAATAAAATTTTAACATTACATGATTAATAAAGGTAATATAAAATTATTTACCTAATTATTTATAATTTTCTTATTTCATTTGACAATTTTTTTAGTTATTTTTAATTAATATGACATTGGTGGTGATCTTGTCTAAAGAAATTTATCGATATCAACATATCACATTATAGTAATTTTTCATTTTTCAATGTTCATGAATGTGAAATAATATATAATGTAAATATTAAAACAATATTTAATAATTTAATAACTTTTTAATAACCATCATCAAATGTGGTAATGAAAAATGAAACAATTTGTTCATGGTGGATGTTGTCTACACATAAAATGAGATTTTTTTTCATTTATCAAATGATAGTAGTATTAATATAATTACCCATTTATATTTTTAGAAACATAATAATGTACTAAATATAATATTTATACATTAAATCCTTTTTTTAAACCTATCCTTGAATTTAAGTGGTCAAAAAATAGATTTTGTCCATAGAGGCTATTGTTTGCATGTATGGATGAGAAACATTTTAATTTTTGATTGATAGAATGAAATGAAGGTTGATAATGATTTTTATTTCAATAATAATAATTATTAAATTAGAATCAAATTTATTCAATAAATAATTTATTAGAACTATCCATTTATGGTGTTTATAGAAAATTAAACACATCATCCATGGAGGCGATAGTCCACACATACGCATCAATGATGATTTTGTAGTAAAATATAGTTTTATTCGTAAAATGATTTTTTTTATTATTTAGCAATAATAATTGAATTTTATGAATATATTAGTGTTAAAAATTCCATTAATATTACCTTATATATATATACCATATTGTTTTTATATTTATTTAAACCATGCAACTTGATAGTTATATAAAGAGTTACATTTACTAATTTAAACGTAATAAAACGTATCACAGTTTATTTTGGTTTTGTGTTTCATGTGAAAAAATATATTAAAAATAATATTTGTTTAAACAAGAAAATAACTAAAATATTATGGTTTTGTAATGTTTTTCATGGTTCTTCATTTTCAAGACACTTAACCAATAACTCTATCATTTTTCACAAGGACACACTCCATTCCTTTATTTGATGCATCACTATATTTAAAGAATACTTCTATTACCATTGGTAAGTTAAATATTGGTGGGTTGTTAAATATACTCTTTATTTATAAAAATATGACTGATCATCTCTTTTGGAATATGAATTTTTCACTATTACATGTCAACATAGTTTAAAGATATTATAATCTGGAAATATTTCTTATAAATTACATATAGTAACAAGTTAATCCAATGAAACTACATGTTGCATTTATATTCATTAGAATTAGAAAATATTTAACAATAATTTTCAATTTAGTGTCAATATATATTCCATTCAAGTAGACAATATTGTATTGAAAAGAGATTTTTGTAATCTAAAATTCACACTTATTTAATTTCCCATATAAATCATTCTTTTATAGTGTCAATAATGATTCTAAAATTATTATATTGTTTTTTTGATCAAATATTATATAAAGATATTATAAATGAAAACAATATAAAATTTATCATTACAATCCTTGGATATTGTAATAATTAAATCCATTGACATTGAGGGATCCTTAGTTAACTGAAAGGGAATTACTATGAACTCATATTGCACATGCCTTGTGTGAAAAATCATCTTTTTTATATAATCCATGGTGACATATAATTGAGTATAACCACATAAGATATTTATCATTGAGATTTTTTATCCCATTATAGTTGATAAAAATATTATCAATGTGAGGTAATAGATAATTATTATTTATTATAATGGAATTTATTTCCACATATTCAATGAAAAACCTCATTGAACCATCATTATGCTTTACAAATAATACTGTTTCTCCCTATGTAGAAAAACTAGGTTGTATTAATCCCATATCAAACAACTCACAAAATGTAATCTTTAATTACTCCTATTTTATTGGTTCCATTATATTTATGGGGAATATATATGAGTTTTTCATCCATTACAATATCAATAGAGAATGGAATTTCATTACCAAGTGGATATATAGAAAATTCATTAGGAAATAATTTAATATAATCCATAAAAATAGACAGATCCTTTGTTTTAGGAATACCCTTCTCATTATTTTATTCAACTTCTCTAGGGATTTAATTCAGAAAATCCATTATAGGTGATTAAAAATGTGACTCAAGAGCTGAATTCTCTATTTTTAAAAACAAGGGCACTAATTCTAGCATTGAATATTGTGATCTCCTTATCGTAAAAATAAATTCATGAATTATTGATCGAGATCCAATCTATACCAAGGTGTATTCTATAGTCAACCATGTGTATTGAAACCAGATCTGAAACTAAATAACCTACACATAGTTTAATAGTGAAAAATTAGTACACTTTTGTTTCTATAATTTTTCCACAAGATGTTTTAGAGTAAAATTTCTTCATTAATAAATCATTAGATGATTTTGTTTTCATAAAAATTAAAAAAATGAGTGGGTAGATAAAGAATAAAATATATCATTATCCAACGTTGAGTTCCTGAGCAATGTATTGGATATGATATCATTTGGAATCTCAACTTCTACTATTGTGGTATCATTGGCTGAACCTTTCTCCCTTTTGTTCTTCTAGGGTGGATCCCCATAATGATTGAGACATTTATTGAAATAATTAACCAACTTCTTGAAATTAAATAATTTAACATTTTTTCCATTCACTTATACTCATCATATTTATATACATTATATCCAAAACTATATAAATCTGAAATTTTCTTCAAGAAATCCACAAATCTCATAGTTATTGTATTTTGGTAATTCTATAATTACATTATTTACTATTCCAATGTGTTCATAAACATATTTCTCAAACACCATTTTTTAGTTGGTTCCATTTGAATTTAAATTATCGAGAAAAATTGTTCCCAATATTGATATCACTTTTCACAATTTCATCATATGATTAAAATAATTAAAATAATAGTTCCCTTTTAATGAATTTGTTTTAATACCTCAATGAAATGATTTAACTTTCTTTAATGTTTTTATATAATTCATGGAATTTTTTAATAACTATGTAATCTTATACTGAAATTAAAAAATAGATTCCTTTTCTATTTGACTTAAATTTAGTAATTTTATTCCTAGGTTGACATTTTTTTCAGAAGGATAATATTTATTTTGTAATGTAACATTAAAATCATTCCAATATATTCTTTCTATCCCTTACCCCTTATTTGTTTTTTGAATCAAATACCACCCTTGATCAAAAAATATCTTCATCCACGAAAACCTTTTAAAGATAGCTGTATTCCAAGGAAAATTATATTAGATCTAAAGGTTTGATTTATTCATTGGCTAATAATGGATTAATGGTTCCACTAAAAGTCATATATTCTTTCTAAGTGAATCAATCCTCTATTTTAACACTATAATTAGGTGAAATAGGTTTATCCATTCAGGAATGGTCGATTTACAAATCTAGATTTAACTCCCCTAACGTAATGATAATATTCTAATCTCCAACCTAAGAATCATTGACTTGGATAGGAGGTAAATATATACATAGATTAAGTGTGCCTTTGAAAATATTGTTCCTTTCATTAGGAAACATTTTTAAATAGTTTCATATACTAAATTAGTTCATAGATAAAACTATTAATTATAAATCATTTAATATAATTCCTATGAATTTTTTAAAAATTCAAGTCATTTAATTAAGAAATATTCCCTGAATATCATTAAGGGTTATCAAATGGGTATTTTCTTTAAATATATTCATCTAAATAAACTTCTATGTTTTTTACAATACTTTCTAAAGTACAAAATATAAAACCAAGACTCTATTACCTCATATTTGGTGGTTATTTTGTTAAATTGGTACCAAATACATAGATAAAAATACAAAGGATCCAACGATATAGTAGTCTAAACAAACTAGATACAAAGATGAAAACTAAATTATATTGAAAACATAAGATACTGAAGTTAAATTGTAATGGACCGGACCTCTCCGGCCCTTTCCTTTGTCAAAAAGTGGTTCATGAAGTGTACTGGAGGGAAAAATAGACTTTCCCACACTTTTCAGAATTTTAAAACTACACGCCGTGTAGTGTGAGTACACGCTGTGTACCCCCTCGCCGGGTATACCCTGTGTTGAAGGCCATTTCCCTGTCGTGTGAAATGGCTGAGTACACATCGTGTAACATAAAGTACATGCCGTGTAGTTTTCTTTTTCTCATCTATAAAAGGATAGGTCCCCTCCTCCTTTTCAACTCACTCCCCTCCTCCCCTTTCCCTCGAGCAGAGCTCACCCAAGAGACTCAAAGGCTCCTTTCATCCATAACTTCTTCGTCTGAGCCCCGATTTACGATCCATCAGTGGCCACAAGATCGTAACGATGAGGAGGAACTTCTGAGCTTGGATTTTTTCTATTTCCCTTCGGACTTTCCTTCCTAGATTTCACCCGAGGATGTTTTTCCGGGTTTTTCCAAAAGCGACGGATGCTGACGGATATCTTTAAAAGTTGATATGGGGGAGCACTGTTATTAGAACCAGTTGAGGTAGAGATCTTACCTTCGTCTCTCTAAATTTGTGCATCATGCGAGGTTGGTGTCCTCTTGTTTACGTGAAACACTTTTGAACCAGTTTAATAAATATAATAACTGGCTTATATAACGGGGATGCGAAGTTTGTGAATGCAGTTAAATTATTTATATCATGTGGTATTATGTTGTGAATTGAATGAGCTTCCCCCTACCAAAAATAATTTTCGTTGGGGGCCTTTTCTTACACAATTAAATGTTTCCCTTTTCTTTTGTATTTTCTTATGGATGAAAATGTTATGGAATGTGGAAATTTGTTAATCACGTAATGTTAGCTGATTAAATGAAAATATGGAACCCTTGTGTGATCACCCCAATTGAACAAAACTGAAATAATAAACATTTGGGTGCTTTTGGGGGTTAATCTATGTGAAGGGGGTGTTTTTGTGGGTTGTTGTGGATCAGGTGTGTAGCAGGGCTGCGGTTGGCTTGGTTTTGGGTTGGTGTGATTTCTATGTTAGTGATGGGCAGTGGGGCTGCGATAAATGGTATTAAGGGGTGATGATGTATAGTTTTGTTGTGTTTATGGTGGTTGGCAGCAGGGCTGCAGGGTTGGTTTTGAATGTGAACGAACTATGGGTTGTGAATCATAAATAAAATGTGGAAGTGTTAATGAATGGTGTGGCTTGGTAATGGAACAGAAATAATAATCAATGGGGTTGGTTGGTCAATAAGAAGGGACTTGTTGTGTTCCTTTTGTTTTCCTAACGTTACTTGTTGATGGAAGGGATATGTTTTACTTACGATTGATATGGTTGGTTGCGGTTGATTGCCCAATAGTTAAGGAACTAATAAACTGACTCTGTTGAAACCTGAAAACCTAAATGGGGTTGTGGTTGTTTGTGGTATGCATGCTTCGTAGTAGCAGTGTCGAGGCATGGGCTTAGTTCTCTATTTAGAAGCCATAAGTTGGGATGAGTGTTTGGTATATATATATCTGTATCTTTTTGTTTTGTCTCACCCCACCCTTGTTGATTACTTAGTACCGAACACTCCCATTTCATGGGAGAGGGTGTTTTCCCCATAGTTACTAGCTCATTCCTTCCCCTTCTCCCATAGGCTGTGATGGCTTGAGGTGACCTTACACCCAAGACTCTTAAGGTAGGTTTCTATTGGGTTGGTTTTAGCCCAAGACTCTTCGGGAAGGATTCACAGTTTCCCAAGAATCTTCGGGATGAGGCCTAAGTTTGTGCGGGCGGGATACGTGGTTGTGAGGACCAGGTGTGTGCAGGTGGGATACATGTTTGTGAGGCACAAGTTTTTGCGGGTGGGATACGTGGTTTTGAGGACCGGGTGTGTGCGGGTGGGATACGTGGTTGTGAGGCCTTAGTGTGTGCGGGTGGGATGTGTGGTTCATGAGGCCCAGTTGTGTGCGGGCGGGAAGAGTGTTGTAGTGTTAGGACATTCACCATTAGGAAGAGCATCTAACTAATGGGAAATGGTGCGGGGTATCCAATACTCTGGTTCTTATATACTACTACTACCTGTTGTTTTGATTTTTGGTGAGCGTGGCTGGTGAGGTTGGGGGGATAGACCTCCTTGATAGGTTTTGGTTTCTTCTGTTGTTCTCATGGGACATTAGGATGTCTCCCTACTTCTTCCCCATAGCATTAGGTTTCCCTACTGAGTATACTTGTATGCTCGCCCTATGTTTACTTTCCGGTTTCCATGAGGACTACCAGGGCCGTGCGAGACCCTACTAGTTTGGATAGTTTGAGTTGTTGCAGTTGTTATACTCTTGTTTCTTTTGGTATTGTACTTTTGAGATTTCTTGTACTTGTACCTTGTTTCAGAACTATTTAAACATGCATGTGGGATTGTTTTTGGTTTATTTATGTACACTTGTTCTTTTCCTTTTTGGTGGTTGACCTATCGAATTTCCCGATCTTAAATAATAAAAATGGTAATGCCTCCCATATTTTTGGAAACTCACACTCTTGGTGCTAGTCGCCACCTAGGGGCCTACTGGAGGCGGGACTCAGGGGTAATTCTCTCTCTTTCACCTTTGCCAGCTGAAGAGGGGCATCTTTGGTGGGAGGGGGTCATGACAGAATGGTATCAGAGGCATGATGTTTGAGAGATATGATGGAGTTCAGAGTTAGGCATAGTGAGGATTTCATGGGATGGTAGGTCAACCGTGTTGATTGATCATTGGTGCGTGACATAGGCCATGGAGGACCAGCTAGGACACATGATTTTAGGGCCCCCATGATCTGATGCAAGGAATCTGAGCCTGAAGAATGACCAAGTGAGACTACATTGAATGTATGGTGGAGACCCTAGGGAAGGTACATGCATCATCATGATTTTGTTTTACTTGATTTGGGTGTTTTGGGAATGAAATTGAATAAAATGATAAAATTAAACACTGAGAATTTCCTTGCTACTTAGGCTAAGGCAATCCTTGTATACCGTACAACTATGGCACCTGGAGGTCATCCCTAAGTGACTCAGACGGCCAAGGCCTAGCAGATTCAGGCAGTCGATCAGTTGAGGATTGACCGAGAGGAGTAAGATTGCCAGTGGAAGAAGAATCTATGTTATTTCTAGTGGCAAACCCTCAAGACGTACGAGGGTAGTACACGGATACAGAGACAAAATGGTGGATTGAGGATCTAGGGAACAATTTTACCCTGATTCGTGCTCCGATAGAGTTTTGGGATCCCCTAGAAGTCAGTTAGCTGAGAGGTGTGGGATGACAGTGGTGGATGCTCTACCTTGGAGAGAGGATAGAGGCAGAGGTTCTGTGGGCTGAATTTGAGATGGAATTCAGAGAGTAATTCCTTTCTTCCATGATCAAGGAGGAGAAGCAGCAGCAGTTACTCTCCCTCCAGTAGGGAAGTATGTCAGTATGAGAGTTGGGGATCATGTTCAAATATCTCCTGCGCTTTGCTCTGGATCAATTTCTAGATGAGGAGTCTTGGGTGAGACGTTTGGAGGAGAGGCTTCTTCCTTCGCTCCAGTATGTTGTCACCCCCTTCACCCTTCCGACATACATGGCAGTACAAGAGAAGGAAGAGATTTTAGAGAGGATGCATTTGCAGGGAGGTGCACCACATGAGGGGATCCAACCAGGTTCGTCAAAGGGGAAGGCAGTCAGTAGAAGTTCTCCTGCGACAGGACATTCCATGTTCAGGCCAGTGGGGAGCGGTCCCCAATAGTTCCAGTTCAGATTGTCAGGTCCTTGTTCATTTTTCACGAGCCCAGGACCGAAGTGTTTTTCTTGTGGAGGTCTCGGGAACATTCAGAGTTGGTGCCCGACCCGTGCTCTGTAAGGGGGAGGTGGGAAGGTTCAACACCCACCTTAGCAGCACCAGTTTCCGGTGAGGCCCTTCCAGCAGCAGCAGGACCATGCTCCCCCGAGGGCAGACTTTCCCAGAGGAGGCCGACCTCAGGGTGCTCCTCATGGACCCTGACTAGGGCATGGTTGAGAATGTGGATGACATCAGAGAGGTAGAGGAGCTGGGTGTGGACAGTTGCATGCAGCAGAGTTAGAAGCTCCAGCAGGACCAGAGGTGGTGCGAGGTACGATTTGTTTGTTCAACACTCTTGTTTCTGCCTTGTTCGATTCCGGAGCTTTGCAATCGTTTGTTGCACCCAATCTAGCCCATGATTTGGGTCTATACGTAGAGAGACATTCCATATCCCTGGTGATGAGTACACTAGTTGGAGGACCGACCAGCATATCTTGTGTTTTCCGGGGATGTGGGCTAACATTGGGCCCACATCAATCTAGTAGGGATCTTCATTTTCTACAGATGCACCCATACAATGTCAAACTAGGAATCGACTAGTTGTTTTTTGTTAGTGCCGTTATCGTTTTATTCCGAATAAGAGTCGTGTTCTCCGACGTGGACCGACAGCGTGTAACTTTTGTTGGCGAGAGGAGCTATCAAGTGGGAAGATGACATGTGAAGCATCTCTTTTCCTTGTTAGACGAGTTATCAGTGGTTTCATCAGATGCAGAGATGATGAATGTCCCAGAGGTTGTTGGGGAATTCCTCGATGTTTTTTCCAAGGAGGTTGTGACTCTACCCCCCCCGATGTGATATTTAGTTCGGGAAAGAATTATAGCCTGGTTCTTATCCGATTTCAATGGCCCCTTATCGGATGGCACCTTCGAAGTTGCGGGAGTTCCGAGTTCAGATTGACGATCTGATGGAGAAGGGTTTTGTTCGACCCAAAGTGTCACCATGGGGTGATCTTGTTTTGTTCGTGAAGAAGGCAGATAGTGGTCTCTGGTTATGCATAGACTACTGATGTTTGAATCAGGTAACAGTCAAGAACTGTTACCACCTTCCAAGGATATATGATCTCTTCGACCAACTGAGGGGAGCAGGTTGGTTTTCTGAGATTGATCTATGATCTGGATATCATCAGGTGAGGGTGAAAGACAGTGACATATCGAAGAAGGCATTCAGGTGTAGGTATGGGCACTTCGAGTATTTAGTGATTCCGTTTGGAGTTATGAATACACCAACTGTGTTCATGGGACTTATGAACATTGTCTTCTGAGATTTTCTGGACTTGTTCGCCATTGTGTTTATCGATGAAATCCTGATCTACTCAAGATCATAGGAGTAGCACGTTGAGAATCTCAGGGTAGTCTTAGAAGTCCTTCGACACCTCCAAATTTACTGGAAATTGTTGAAGTGTAAGTTCGTGACACAATAAGTACACTTCCTTGGGCATGTAGTGTCTCAGCATGGAGTGTCAGTCAACCCGTCGAAGGTGGAGGCAGTTGTTTCTTGGGCATCACCCAAGAGCATGGTGGAAGATCGTAGTTTCCTGGGGTTAGAAGGTTACTAATGGAGGTTCGTTTAAGACTTCTATCGAGTTGCTTCTCCATTGACATCTTTGACTTGGAAGAACTTGGTCTTCCTTATGGAGCGAGCAGTGCCATAAAGCTTTCGACTACCTGAAGGAGAAGATGTTCAGTGCTATATTGCTCAGGTTTCCAGAGGAAGGGTTGTTTTATGAGGTGTTTTGTGATGCTTTTGGCCTTGTTTTGGGGTGCGTACTGATGCATAAGAAGGGTGTGATTTGTTATGTGTCTAGGTAGTTGTGCCCTCACGAGCATAACTATGCCACCCATGACCAGGAGCTTCCAGAAGTAGTGTTCGCACTGATGTTGTGGCAACATTACCTCTTGGGGGAGCACTTTGTGGTCTTCTCAGATCACAAGAGCTTACGTTATATCCTCTCCCAACGTGACCTGAACTTGTGGAAGCAAAGATGGGTAAGTTTCTCCAAGACTATGACTTCGAGATCTCCTACACCGAAGGTAAGGCCAATGTTTTGGCTGATGCCCTGAGTAGGAAGTCGCATAAAGAAGTGGTTTGGGAATCCACTGATTCTTGGAATGCAATGGGAGAGTTGACAGCCTACCACTTGGATGCAAGGGTAGAAGGTGTTATAGGCTGTTTGTTACAAGATGACGGTGCAGTACTCCTTGTTGTAGCAGGTGGAAGAGTCTCAGTGGGGGGAATTCGAGGCGGAAGTAATGCGGGATCATGTCGACCAGGGAAATTCTCTAGAAGGATGGTCAGAGGATAGCCGACATCA
Organism: Viscum album; assembly: GCA_963277665.1. Classification (NCBI taxonomy): domain Eukaryota; kingdom Viridiplantae; phylum Streptophyta; class Magnoliopsida; order Santalales; family Viscaceae; genus Viscum; species Viscum album. The sequence continues at coordinate 164,916,794 of OY728121.1, read as the reverse complement.
GATTCTTTTCCTTGGAAAGTTGTTTGTTTCGAAGGTGATGCGTGAGGGAGTTCTCCTTGAGTTCCATAGCTCACCCTTGGTGGTACATCCAGGAGTTTCAAAAATGTTTCAAGGCCTGAGGGAACAGTTTTGGTGTCCTGGGGTGAAACGGGCAGTGGTAGGTTTTGTGGCTAAGTGCCTAGTGTGTCAGCAAGTGAAGGCTGAACACCATGTTCCCAGGGGTTTGTTGCATCCATTAGATGTCCCTGAGTGGAAGTGGGACGAAATCTTGATGGAGTTTGACACAGAACTACCCAGGGCTCATGGAGGTTATGATGCTATCTAGGTGGTGGTGGATCTTCTAACGAAATCGGATCACTTCTTAGCAGTTAAGGAGTTGGTTATGGTGAGTACCTCACCACAGAGGTACGTAGAAAAGGTTTTGCATTTACATGGAGTTCTGAACACTATCATCACAGACCGGGATACTCGGTTTACCTCACGAGTCTGGAGGGGGTTACTACATGATTTTGGAACCCAGATATGCCTTAGAACTAAATTCCACCCCCAGACCGACTGGTAGATAGAGCAGACTATCTAGACGGTGGAGGACAAGCTGTGAGCATGTGTTCTGGATTTTGGAGGGTCATGGGTATGACACATTCCTTTAGTAGAGTTTTCCTACAACAACAGCTTCCACTCTACTATTGGCATGGAACCATTTGAGGCTTTGTATGGAAGACCATATCATTCACCCATTTGCTGGGCATAGGTTGGTGAGACAGGTGCTCTTGGGCCAGAGGTAGTGCAGAGCTCCGCAGAGAAATTCCAGCTTGTACGTAAGAGGATGAAAGCGGCTTTGGACTGAAAAAAGTCTTATGTTGATTGTCGGTGGAGGCCCTTTGAGTTCTAGGTGGGAGATCATGTGTTCTTGATGATTTCCCCTCGACGGGGGAAGCAGATGTTTGGTAAAGGGAGAAATCTATAATATAGTTTCATCGGACCTTTTGAGGTGCTGAGGCGAGTCGGTGAGGTGGCATATCAGCTAGGCCTGTCACCTCAGTTGGAGAAGGTTCATGACGTCTTCCATGTCTCCCAGCTACATCGATACTTACACGACGACTCTCACATTATGGAATAGGGAGAGTTAGATATGGGAGATGGTGGGACCTTCGAGGAACGACTTGTCATAATTGAGGATTGTAAAGAGAAGGTGCTCCATGAAAAAACCATTCCCTTGGTTTGTGTGTTGTGGAGGTATGCAGGCCTCAAGGAGAGCACTTGGGAGCGAGAGGCTCAGATGCACGCTCAGTACCCGAAGTTGTTTTTAATTGTTGTTGATTTTTCTTCTTATATTTGTTTTGAGGTAATAATATGTACCCTTTATTTATAGAATTCTTGTCTTGTCGGTTATGATACCTTTTGTTTTCTTGTTCTCTGTACGTGTGTATCAGGTTCATATGTGTGGGGGAAAAAGGAAAAACCTTATCGTTAATCGAGATGCATTAATACGGATGCGATTGAACCCATGCCAGTGAGTTAGTGATTTTTGAAGAGGATAATATCTCAACATAGGAGAAGGAATTTACCCAAACCAAATGTTCGGGCAGTGTGTTGGTTGTGTGGTTTTGGGGTTAGTGCATGTTAAAAAAAATCATAATATATGAAAGTGGAAAGACCCAATTCTTAATCAAGTAGAATTTATGAGGATGCAATTATACTCGTGCATGCGAGTCAGTGACGCGTAAAGCGGATAATATCTCGACATAGGATAAGGAATTCCTAACACATATGATTAGGGTTATTGGATGGGTTCCTGTGATAACAAGGTCCCTAAGAGGTATCTTGTTGTGTTCCTCTATGTTGGATTTTGAATTTTCAGGGACGAGAATGTTTTAAGAGGTATCTGATGTAATGGCCTGGACCTATTAGGATCTTTCCTTTGTCAAAAAGAGGGTCATGAAGTGTTCTGGAGGGTAAAATGTACTTTCCCCACACTTTTGAGAATTTTGAAACTACACGCTGTGTATTGTGAGTACACATCGTGTACCCCCTCATCGTGTATATCCAATATAGAAGTCCATGTCCTTGCCGTGTGAAATGGACGAGTACACGCCGTGTACCATAAAGTAGAAGCTGTGTACGTTTGTTTTTCTCGCCTATAAAAGGAGGGGTCCCCTCTTCTATTTCAAGTCACTCCTCTCCTCCCCTTTCCCTCGAGTAGAGCTCTCCCAAGAGACTCAAAGGCTCCATTATTCAAAAACTTCTTCGTCCGAGATCAAATTTATGATCCATCAGCAGCCACAGGATCGTAACGACGAGGCGGAGCTTCTGAGCTTGTATTTTTTTCATTCCTTTCGGACTGTCCTTCCCAGCTTTCACCCAAGGAGGTTTTTCCGAGTTTTTCCAGAAGCGACGGACGCTGACGGACATCTTCTAAAGTTGATTCGGGGGAGCGCTGTTATTATAACCTGTTGAGTTAGTGATCTTACCTTCATCTCACTAAATTGGTGCATCATGCGGGGTGGGTGTCATCTTGTTTACATGAAACACATTTGAACTGGTTTAATAAAGATAATAACTGGCTTATATAAAGGGGATGAGTATTTTGTGAATGCAGTTACATTATTTTTATCCTATGATATTATGTTGTGAATTGAATGAGCTTCTGCCTACTGAAAATCATGGTCGTTGGGGGCCTTTGCTTACGCAATTAAATGTTTCCCTCTCCTTCTAGATTTTCTTATGGATGAAAATTTTATGGAATGTGGAAATTTTGTTTATCACGTAAATTTGGCTGATTATCTGAAAATCAAGAACCCTTTTGTGATCACCCCGGTTGAACTAAATAGAAATAATAAACATGTGTGTCTTTTTTGGGGTTAATTTATTTGATGGGGTGTTTTTGTGGGTTGTTGTGGATCAGGTGAGCAATGAGGCTACGGCTGGATTGGTTGTGGGTTGGTGTGAATGCTATGTTAGTGATGTGAAGTGGGGATATGATAAATGGTATCAAGGGGTGATGATGTATGGTGTGGTTGTGGTTCTGGTGGTTGGAAGCGGGGCTGCAGGGTTGGGTTTGAATGTGAATGGACTATGGGATGTGAATAATAAATAAAATGTGGAATAGTTAATGAATGGTGGGGCTTGGTAATGGAATAGAAATAATAATCAATGGGTTTGGTGGGTCAATAATAAGGGACTTTTAGTGTATCATTTGTTATCCTAACTTGATTGGTTGTTGGCAGGGATATTTTTTATGAACTATGGATTTGGTTGGTTGCGGTTGATTGCCCAGTAGTTAAGGAACTAATAAACTGACTCTCTTGAAACATGAAAACCTAAATGGTGTTGGGGTTGTTTGTGGTATGCATGCTTCGTAGTAGCAGTGCAGAGGCATGTGCTCACATCACTATTTAAAAGCCATAGGTTGGGCTGAGTGTTTGGTATATATATATATACATATATATATATATCTTTTTGTTTTGTTACACTGCACCCGTGTTGAGTACTTAGTACCGAACACTCCCATTTCATGGGAGAGGGTGTTTTCCCCATAGTTAGTAGCTCATTCCGGCTCTTTCTTCCATAGGTTTTGATGGCTTGAGTCAAACATAAACCAAAGACTCGTCAGGTAGGTTTCGATTGGGGTGGTTTTAGCCAAAGACTCTTCGGGTAGGTTTTACTGTTTCCCAAGAATCTTCGGGATGAGGCCCAAGTGTGTGTGGGTGGGATACATGGTTGTGAGGCCTAGGTGTGTAGGGGCGGGATACGTGGTTGGGAGGCCCATGTGTTTGCAGGAGGGATACGTGGTTGTGAGGCCTAGGTGTGTGCGGGTGGGATATGTGGTTTTGAGGGCCAGGTATGTGCGGGCGAGAAGAGTGTGGTAGCGTCAAGACGTTCACCGTTAGGAAGAGTAGCTAACTAATGGAAAATGGTGCTGGGTACCCAATACTCTTGTTCTTATATACTACTACTACCTGTTGTTTTGTGTTTTAGTGAGTGTGGCTGGTGAGGTTGGGTGGATAGAATTCCTTGATAGGGGTTGGTTTCTTCTGTTGTTCTCACAGGACATTAAGATGTCACCCCACATCTGCATGAGTGGTTTTGGTTTCCCTACTAAGTATACTTGTATGCTCACCCTACGTTTACATTCAGGTTTCCAGGAGGACTACCTGGGCCATGCGGGACCAAACTAGTTGGGACAGTTGGAGTTGTTGCAGTTGATGTACTCTTGTTTCTTTTGGTATTGTACTTTTGAGATTTCTTGTACTAGTACCTTATTTCAGAACTATTTAAACATGCATGTGGGACTTGTTTGGGGTTATTTCTATACACTTGTTCTTTTCCTTTTTGGTGGTTGAACTGTCCTATTTCCTGATATTAAATAATAAAAAAAGGGTAATGCCTCCCATATTTGTGAAAACGGATACCCTTGGTACAAGTTGCCACCCCGGGGCCTACTGGAGATGGGAATTGGGGGTCATTATCTCCCTTTCACCATTTCCAGCTCCGGAGGGGCATCTTTGGTGGGAGGGTTCATGACATAAATACTTGAAAACAATATTATTTATCATTTAAATTCAATATGTCACATATACAAGTCATTATGGTTTCATGATGAAATGGGAAACAATAAGAAGGTGTGAGAATTGATTCTCATTAAGGGGTAACATTATATGAAATCTATCATGTCATAAGCATGGAATAACTAATATATTAAGAAAAAAATAATAATAATTCTCTAAATTAGAATAATTTATCCATGGATAACATAACAATATATAAACATGATGATATCAACAATATATATCAAAGTGATGGAGTGAATAATTATGGACATCATAAATATACTATCAATTCACATTTTTAAAACATAATATATAAATAGATAAAAATTATACACAATACCTAATCTATATTGTCTCATGAGACCTAATAAGGCATCAGGGGAAAAATAATTCTAATCCTCACGTACAACCAAACAAGTCTAATGCATCCATAATATAAAAAGAGTGGAAAAAAATAAATAACATATTGTTCTATAAGGAACCTTATATGTATATCATCAATAATTAATAAATAGATTACCATATAAGAATAATAGTATATGAAATTTCAATATTCCCTCTATTTAATTGAATATTATGGAAATATAGGTTAATGACACAAAATCAACATAAAAAATATGATATTCACTATTTAATAGAATAAAGAACTTTTCAAATGAATTATAATAAGTAATTGAGATTAATTTCATCATGTATGGATATCAATAAGAAATAATACTTCTCCATGGTTCATAAAAATATCTTAATTCATCTAAAGAATACCCCATGGGAGTATCAAACTAGGTGTTTAGTTAGGACCACTTGTTGTGCACCAAGTGAATTTTTATTATTTCCCATCTTACATTTTCTAGGGAAATTATCCCTAGGTTCAACTATACAATATCTAGAATCCAAATATTTTTATCCAAAAAGGAATTTCATTTCTATGAAACTAAATGGTCATTACATTACAAAAATTTTAGGATGTTCTTATGGATGCTAGAGTCTTTTACCGTTATATTGGATTATAAAGGTAATATATTGAGTGGTAATGGTGATCTCTCATTAATGATATAATTAGTAATTTATAACAATGAATCATAATAATGTATGTTTTTGAAAATAAGGAAACAAAAATAATTATAAAATAAATGTATAGAAGTGACTATGATAACTTACCTTGAAAATTATCATATTAAAGATTGAGTGAGTCAAATTATAACCCTGGAAAATCCTGGGAGAGATGACATCATGATGACGAATCTATAAAGAAGCAGTTCTTTGTAGATATATTCTATATATTTCCCTAAGACCTAAGATCCATGTAATATCTAAGCCTATGGGCCTTGTAACGATATCACCTCATCCCTCGAAAGGGGGGTTATCAAAAATCAATAAAAAAAGAAGTCCTTTGGGATATTCAGGTTAGGTCAGATATCTATAAGATACATGTTATTAACTTTCATACAAAAAAATTACTTAGTGAATGTGCATGTATCATTTTTATCTTAAAATTTTTGAGCCACATTATTATAATCTATTTACACTCATTAACATTACTTAAATATTTACCATGGTACTTATTATTTTACTAAAAATATAAGATGGACACTCATGAAAATTTTTTATGTGATGATTCTTCATTGGGAACTGATTTAATCTAATTCAATTTTTTAATTTGATCAACATAATATTTACATTTAAAAAGTAATATATAAAAACTATGACTATAGAGAAATGAAATTCAATTAATTAAGTGGATTTATTCTTATCTATTATCATTTAATAATTAAATTATTGAAAAACAATTATTATTATATAAGAGTTATCATTTTAAAAATATTAATTTAATTTATTTTCGTAAAATTACAAACACTTAAATGAAAACTTCATTTAACATAATTTTTGGAAACATAAAATAAATCCACCATAAGCTTATTTTCATATTCAAAATAAAAAATGATATCTATTTTTTATAAAATTATGTTCTAATAAATTGGAATATAATTTATAAAATTACTTTTAAAATCAAATCCTTTCTACAAAAATATATTGATGAGGTAATAAAATATGCATTGTAGGATATTTTTATTGATATAGGGTTTTTCAATTATATGAGAATATCAGGTCTTACAAAAATAATGGCTTTTATTCATTGCTAAAATTTAGAAAAATTTAAAATGGAGATAGGTTATTGTAGAAATTATACTTTTGATAATTTTATAGGTATTGATTTATCTATATAGAAGATTAATGAAACATTATAAGAATATGAGAACATTATAAAGACAATATAACATCAATTTCATTTTTCCCATGTATTGTAACCAAATTAAAATGGTCCATTATAAAAAGTGTCATAGTTTGAATATAGTAGGATATAATGTGTAAATAAATTATACCATAAGAGAAAACAAGAAATTGACTTGAAAAAAGTGATATTTTTATAGACATATATCTAGGATACTACATGTAATTATTCTAATAGAAAAAGTTATGACAAAAACTGATGAGAAAGGGCCAGAAAAATCTATAAAAAAATATTATATTTTCATAGATTCATCATATAAGGTAAATTGTATCTAACTTTATTCTCTTAATGATATTCATGAAGAATAAAGTGTTTCACGGGAAGAATTTTAAGAAAAAAATAATATTCTTGAAGAATCCATGAATGAGTTCAGGTTTAAAAATAAGTACATAAATAGAATCAGGTTTTAGAGAGTAAATAATATTTTATACTTGTTTCGATTTTATTTAATAATTATTTCACAGAAAAATTTAAATGATATTCTCAAATATGATATTATACTGTAAAATAAATACTTATAGTAATTAATTGTAGTTTTAGAAACTTAGTATTATATTTTAAGATCATAATGACTCCCAATGTATAATAATGGATTGGGCTATCATAAGGGATAAATTAGTTTTCCATAAAAAAATTATATAATCCAAAATCTAGTAACAAAAAAAAGTAAAATCATTTTCAATTAATTTATTTTCTAATATAGGACATATAAATGGCTTATAATTTAATATTTTCTTGGGATAAAAAATTAGTTTTGTTTTTGAACTTCATTCAAATGAGTTAATTATAAACACTTAATTTGAAAGAGAACAAAAAATTATTTAATTTTAGGTAATTATAATTGATAAATTTTATATACCCATTAATACATGGGTATATATGTGTTCATATTCTTATAAGGATAATAAATGGTGTGATTATTTTGAATTATTGGATAATGGAGAATTTTTGAGTGAATATTCATCAGTGAAGTGGATTAAAATAAAATATGTAGTATTTATCTGTGTATTAAATAAATAAAAATGTTATCAATAAATATTGACACATTTCTATAAATATTTATATTGGAAAAGTGATGGATTTTGGAAACTGAATAAGTTTTTTATAGAGCTGATAGATAGGTTCAAATGGATCATGGGAGTTAGTGTAACTTGTTGAAAAGAGGTTTGATAGTTTATAATGTTTTAGATTTTTTTATGAGTAGTTGGGAATGTGTATTTTTAGTTTAAATAGTTGTGGTAGTCAGTATTAATAGATAAGAATGTTGTTTGATGATTTAGAATAATGATATGATATGAGTGATTTTGGAGATAAAGATTTTTAATTCAACACCTGGTTTATAAAAGATACGTTTTTATATTATTCAATTTTTGGTAATTTTTTGATGTGTGATCAGATGTATGTGTATATAGGAATATTTTTTTGTTGGATGCAGAGGGTTAGAGTGAGTGTGGAAGTAAATAAATAGTTGTAATGGACAAATAGTTTTACCATATTTTATATTTAACCTCTATATATGTAAATAATATTGTATTTTGATTAATAGAAATAGTAATAATAAATTAATAAATTATTATAGTGTACCACCAAAATAAGAACAATATGAATAACTAAAGGAAAAAAATGAATAGGCCTCACCTACAAAGGATTTGGTCAACCCATAATTAATATGGGATCTAGAAACCTAATTCTAAATTATATCTCACAGTAATATTCCTTATTTATTATGATCTATTTTAGTGAACATTATTTCTTTGTTTATAAGGTTGATTGAAATGGTTATGAGAAGGTGTCAATATGTGTGGAGTTGACTGATTATTCTTAGAGTATTGTTACAGAAAAATTCTCAAACATATTATAATGATGTTGATCTACTATTACTGTCCAAGACATGGGATAATTGTGTTTGAAGTTTTCACAATGAATACAACAAGTGAATATGATTATATTATGAATATTATTTTAATTATTATACATCATGATGATCAACTAAATTATATATTTAAATATTGATATCAAGAAAATTAATTTTAAAAGATGAAAAAGAATTTTTATATTTCATATAATGAATTCAAAGATTAAAAAAAGGTTATTGAATTATATACTTTTGATAAATGAATTGGGTGTATTATTATGGGTGTATTTGGCTATATAATTTATAAGTATTTATATTAAAATAGAAACTATACACTAGAAATCCAATACAGAGATAGCTCGAGCACACATATTGTATTAGTATTAACCAATCTAGATCTAGCCTATCATAAAAACCCATGGAAAATTTTGAGAATAGTGTCCAAAGATTTATATTGTTGATATAGGTATAGATAATGTAGATAATCCATAGGATTAACATAGGTAATTATATAATGGGTTGTTTTGCACCATGCAAGTGGTGTGTGAGACCTGTATCAAGGATTCATCCCCAATTCCATTTTCCAATGCTGAATAATACATGATGAATTTTTAAGGAGCATAAGGATGATGGATTCATTTATGCGAGATTAAATCTTCATGTGTATGGTTCACCATCATTTAAAAAATACACTTATATAAATGATCATTTGATTTTATCAATCAATTCCATTTGATCAATAGATTATGTTGTCTTCTAACTCAAACCCACATGGTGTTTTTCATGTGATTCCTACTTTTGGTGAAACATACAGTACTGAGCTCCTATGTTTATGTCACAATATCAAAGTGAAATATTAGGTAATGATTTTTAATGAAGCAGAGTGAATTTTATTTTTAAATAGCCTAAGGATTTTTGATGGTTGGTACATTTTTTCGAAATACTAATCCTATAATGTCGAATAGGATTAGAAAATTTACTTCACATAGAAGGAGTATGTCAGTGCATGAAGAGTTCAAGGTGGTGTAGTAAGTTAGTGTCACTCATCTATCAATCAAATTTCATCAGATGTCTATGAAGTGATGTGGAACTAATCTTTAAATACCAAAAAATACTCAATTTGTTTGAATATGATGAATGTTCATTGGGAAACTAATTAATAGAGTTGCGAGACCAAAATATAGAATTGAAAATCCTCCATAATAATGTATGGGATCCTTGAAATGATCATGTAGTGAATGATAAATAATTCATGTAATATGAATAAGGATGAGTGAAATTATCCCATGAACCCGATTCCATTTAAGTAAGTATGGAGAAATAATCATTGTACAATTTTTATTTAAAAATATTTAGAAGAATTAATTAGCTCTAAATGTTGTTGAGTTTAGGGGATGTGAATTAGGGATGTATACCATTAGTATAGATGTGAAATGTAGAGTAAAGATCTATGTACAATATTCCCTAGGAGGAAGAAGGGTTTCTCATACTATAAAAAGTGTACAGTACTTAAACCTACACATTACAGATTGAGTATGCTAGTTAGTGATTCTACACAAAGAATAAGTATGAGTATTTTGTGCTACAAAAAACATTTAAAGATCTTGAGTGTAAATGGATAAGATTCACTATATGTTTTGGTGATGGAGTATGTGAGGTGCACACATAATTTGTAGACCATTTATAATTAATCATGTGCATGTTGAACTTCACAACATTTATTGATATATATTGAGTGAATAAAATGAAATATAATTTTCATGAAGAGTGCACAATAATGAAGAATAATGAAAACAATCCACGAAGATTCCAAAAATTAAAGAATATTACATACCTAATAAATTAGTCTAAATTAGAAGACCTACATTTTTTAAACATCAGTAGATAGTGAGAAAGATTAGTAATACATGGTCATCAGTTCCAAAAGCTATTAAATTAGTATACATTAGTAGATCATGTGGTACAATTTTTTCATGGAGAATGATTACATCTTAAGGTGGTGCAAAATAATCCAAAATAAAATAAAGAACAATATTATTTTAGAACATATTTTAAGGATAATTTATGATTACTATAACACCCCAACCACAGTTACCCAGATTCAGTGTATTATTACATAACATTGGAATGACCACAAGGGATCCAGATCCTGAAATAATGATTAGTTTTTTAGCTTTGGAAGTACTAGGAACATTCATAACTTTTACATTACATTATAAAAATAAAAACAACAAAAACATTGCCTCAATGTACCACATTAATCCAATAGAAAACCCTTGTAGTTTAGTCATTAAATACCTCTTCATATCCTTGGAGAAATAAAACATATAAAGGGGTGAGATCAGAAGCTCAGTAAGGATAACAATATAGCAGAAACATTCAAGAATAAGCATAAACATTTAAGGAAATGTATAAGACTAAAATACAAGACTTTTAAACATAAAATTCATCATAATATAGAAATGAAAAATCAAATAATTCCATTTACATATTCAATGGATATTATACTTGTCAAATAATCCCATTTAATATCAATATCCAATTTCATAATGTTGGAATGCATAATGCCAGACATCACAACCACATAGTCAAGGCTATTTGCCAAGACTAAAAATAATTTTTTTATCAAGGACATGATACAAGAGACTAGTTTGCCTCATGAGACCAACCGATTCCTTGAGGATCTATAGCAGGCTCCACCCGTCAATTACTATGTTCAATGCATTCCTCGTATGAAAAGGTGTAAACATAACATAAACATTCATATTAAAACTAGCATAAAAATGTCAATAATTTATCCATAAACCATGAATGGTGTAAAAATAAAACATCCACAATCAAAAATATCACAAAAACTTCAATACTATTTGAATGATTTGTATCATAATAAATCAACTTCAAACATGCTTATAATCCATTAAAGGATGTTGACACAGATGAAATAAAAACCTTTTGTAAACTAATATCTTCATTCTGTTTTGAAATCATTTAAAAGTCATAAAATTATAAAAGAAAACATTTATTTTGAAATCATTCTTAAAATATTGTATGGTAATCTTCGATGATGTTATAACAGCATAAAATAGCCTCACCCGCTATATAAGTTAAAAAGGACATTCTTACATTAGTTTAATCGAGATGGTCATAAAGTACCTTGTTTGGAAAACAATGAAAATATTCATTTCAAGACTTATTTGGTAAAATATGTATATAATTTAATTTAGCCTATATTCTAGTAAATTATAAAAAAAATCAATTACATTTTTAAGAAAACCTGTATGTTGATGATAAAGATGTCCCAGTAGATACTTACGTATTTACAACCTCCGATAAGTAAAGAGATGATAGAATTAACCCTTACCTTGTACTTTTCCTTAGTCGATTGTATGTTAAACTCATGTAAAATAGTTAAAAAATTGTTATTATAATATATAATATCTATATACATAAATATGCTATCATATATGATCCTATAATATTTCTTTGTTAATAATATTTCAATAGTATCATCATTTTGGGTGTTAACTGATTCATTTTAATTTATATTCTCTTGTTATGTAATCCATGTTTGTTATATATATGATTTATTTTATTCATATACATAATTATATTGTGTTCATAAACAATATTTTTAATCATAAAATTAAAATTATTCGTGAATGATTACGACGTGGAATGAATTTTATCGCATTCATAGAGACAGTAATCCGTACGTATGCACGAGCGACAATATGATTATTTTAATGGTGAAATAATATATAATTGGATGTTATATCATATATAAAGAATCATTAAAATGTTATATGTATTATTTACATTAGTTATACTCATTATTATTCCCATATAAATAATGAAGTGTTTGAATAACATACTACACCACGACGTGGAGACGGTAAGGCGTACGTACACACGTATGGGGACTTTTTCATTTATAAGATGGATAGAATTACAAATATGGTTGTACCATATTTATAATAACTTTATATAATGTATAAGGTACTTGAGTTATTATTTTGATATGGAAACAATAGAGAATGAGTAAGTGGAAGAAGAAAAGGACTTGAAAGAGGGTGGTGAAATTATAACTCTTCTTCGGGTGTTTCCTTTTGTATTGATCAAAAGAGATCCTTTTGTTGTATTCCTAATCAAATTAAAGCCTTTATATTTAAGGTGGTATATATGAGAGGTTATTTGGTCAGGGGTTGGCTGATACAAATGGCTTTGGAGGTGTGAAATTCAGAGAATGGGAAGTACCCTTTTATATGATAGGTGAGAGTCACTTTAGGAAATGCTTGAAATAATATTTTATAATAAAAACATATTCACTTTATAATGGATCAAAAATTATTTATTTCAAGGATAAGGTTGGTACGGGTCGATAACCACTCAACCAATAGGTTTTATATAGGTTTAGGTCGCCATATTAATCTTATCTTTTTTATTTAAATCTTAGTTAAATAGTTTGACATTTACCATGTCTCTTTGTGTTTTTATATGATATGGTTAATAAAATTACTATAAAAATACAAGAGAAACCAAAGTGGTTAATTATTAATGTATATAACCTTATATAAGTCCTTTATCTGAACCGTAGATTTTTAGTAATATTATATCAATTAGAATATAGTATTTGTATTAAAAACTAAATTATGTCAATTTTGACACTATTTAGTATTTTCTTTTTTTGAATGGCATAAAAACATTTTCACTTTGAATAAGATTTATTTAATCAACCCTAACATTTAATATTATCCTATAAAATTAGTGCAATTCCTTAATAGCCTCAATTTATATTTATTTTGATATTTATAATATCAAATATTTTAATATTCCATTATTATAGTAATTACTACATCATCATTGTGTCATAAATAAATTAAATTATTTAATGTCTAAAAAATATAAATAAAATAACATTATGTAGGAAATATTTTTATCTTTCTAATTAATATTTATAGTCTAATTTATATTGTGTTTAAACCTATATTAAAAAATGATTTATTTATTAAACTTTGAATTTAACTATTTTAACTCTTTTTTAAATAAAAGAATAATAAATGTACAAATCTAATAAACGTGGATCAAATAAGATAATATAATATTAATAAGGTTGTTTTTTTTCTAATTACACTTATCCAACAGAATTAGGACATGCGTTAGGATAATTATAATATCATTTTTATCCTTAATTACCCTATTATTTTTAACAGTGGTTAATAAAAGTCAAAAGTTACTATTCACCAAAAAATATTTTCATCTTATTCAAGAAAATATTACATAATGATGTCAATCGTGTCTCTAAATTTTTTGAAACTCAACTCATAGATGCGATAAAATTATGTTTTATGAAAACATGCAAATGCTTTTAGACGGTGGATAAAAGACGGTAAATAGTTCAATAAAATTTTATATATCTAAACATATTATAAAGTGACTCCAAATAATTAAATTGAACATATATAGGTATTATATATATATTTTAACCTAAAATAAATTACATTAAATTAACTAATTTCTTAAATAAAAAAATGATTTTTATAAATAATGCAATGTTTTTCACTATTCATAAAAAATTTAATGTTTTGAAAAAAATACCAAAAATTCACCCGATATTCCAAATTCAAAAATAAATTCCATTTTGAAAAATAAAATTTTAAATTTTTAATAATTGTGTAATACTATTCATAACGGCTAGTTTGATTTGTCATGGTGTGTTAAAACTCCATGTTGTGTACAATGCAGGCTATTGCATTATTCAAAGGAAAATGTACCATGGAAGCTTGGGGTCTTACAAATCCAGTGAGACTCTAGAGTGAGAACATAATGGGATAATTTGTGGATTACATTTTTTGTGGGATCATGTAAACATTATTGGGATTTTGAATTGAAAAAATATTGGATTATGTGTTGATGGGAAGTGGATTGTAATTTGAAATGACAAATTTCATATATTGAAAATTATTTAAATGAGATGAATAATATTTTACAACATGGATTAGGTCATTCGAATGAACCTTATAAAATATATATCTTATGTTTTATTTTTATTAATATTGATTATGTGGTGATCTTGATAATTATAGACGGGGGATTAAGACTTTAATCTATCAAATATATTAAATTAATATATATATAATTTTTAAGAGCATTGTAAAATGGAATCCCCCCTCATTATGGTACACATCTGGTACCTAGGCACTTAAATTAGTTTCAGAGGAATATTACATTTGATGATTTGGGAAAATTTTAATAAATTGGTTTTTAAACATCATCATAAAACTGAGGAATAACAACTATTTAAATAAATATATCCACAACTAGAGGAAGAATATTATTCTGTAATTCAAGTATCTCGGCCTAGAAGTAATTGATACAACAAACATGGGCTTACCACTTATTTTTAATGGTTTGTATATGACTCAAGATTATAAAATAAATCTATAAGATGAGGGAAATGATCACAATTCTATCATGATGGATTTTTATAGAAATGGTATAAACTAATGTTTTATGTGTCCAAGCATCCAAGGAGAACTATGTAAAATTGAGAATTAGTTACGATGAAAATCATAATGTTAAGGAAGATATGTATCAAATCTAGACAAGCATGTTTAATGATATTAAAATTGTAGATCAAGAAAACATTAATGGCTATTTAATTAGTGTTAATTTGATAGTATGTTGTATCTATGGATTTGGTGATAATTTTGAGGAATTATAAAAAAAACATATCATTAATTTCCCATATAGGTTCTATACCAAGGCTTATTTCATATAAGATTGGGATGTAATTTTATTGAATTATTCATGTGACATACTCATATGTTATTAAATGTGAAAGACTATGACATTCAAAAACAAGTAACAATTGAGATATAATATGAGTTTATAAAAATTGGAAAGACCAATGAAGTGTAATATATAGGTTCAATTAATTTAAATGATGATGTATTTGATGAAGTCCTAAATGAGATTATTAACATTATATTAATGGGGTTTAAAAAATAAAAAAAGGAAAGGTAACAGTAAAAACCAATTAATTGATAAAAAATATAGTCATTGGATAATTTTCTATATATTCCTAAATGAATAAATTGGATCAATATGAATTGTATGAGGAATATGTATAACCTTGGAAGAAGAAAATGGATAATAAAAACAAGAAGCATTATTGAAATAAAAAGAAAATTTTTATGAGAAAGTATGATCCTGGAAATTTATCACCAAATATCTCTCTAGAAGATAAACTCAATTTATTTTATTTTCATGTGAAAGTCTCTAATTATATAAGTAATGATGATTAACAACTTATAATATTTAGTATGAAAGAGGATTTTGATGCCACTCTTGAGCATTACACATAACACTGAAAAAGGAAGAGTATGATATAGAAAGGAAAAAATATATAATGATGAAAAAGAGGATTATGATAGAAAATAGATACATATTTTTTCATAAAAAGTATCATATATTTAATTTTAATGATTTTTAGAAGATATAAAGTTTTCTTGAGGATAATGTGAGTCAAAATTAGGGATGGTTTTCTAAGACACAAAAATGTATCAGAAAATATAACACCAATTGACCAATATTAGAGTAGTCTTAAAAAATATGTTGAGGTAAAGGATGGGTCCTCTAAATAAGGTGATATAAAGGGTTCTTGCATAAAAGGTACATATTTCGCTAAAAAGGTTCAATTTTTATTTGTTATCAGCAATAATGAAGGTTTTGAAAACATAGATGAAATTTTCTGAACCTAGAAGTCAAGTGAAAGTCACTCTACAATAAAAAATGAATACTAGAAGATTCAAGATGACCATTTACCCATACCTAATAATAGGATTGTTTTACATAAAGATATTTTCATGAATTTTCTTTAAATGTTTACTAACCAAAAAGAAGTTTTCATTTCCAAGGATTTGGATGGTAT
Source organism: Viscum album (assembly GCA_963277665.1). Lineage (NCBI taxonomy): Eukaryota > Viridiplantae > Streptophyta > Magnoliopsida > Santalales > Viscaceae > Viscum > Viscum album. Next base: position 164,900,169 of record OY728121.1, on the reverse strand, counting down.
TGTAAAAAACATGGAAAAAAACCTACTCATTCGGGTATAAAATTTCATTTTTAGGAAACAAACATAATCCAATATAGATATATGTTTAATTAATGAGAAAAAATTGTCAAATAAAGAATATATTCACCATAAATTTATACAAGTTTCTATGTAAAAATATGCTTGAATTCCAAGAATATGATCCTGGTAGATTCAGAATAACATGTCATATCATTTAATAATGAATTATTAGACTTCCATGTGAAGTTCCCATATGATTTCAATCGTATGAAAAATGAAATTAAAAAATAGTTGGTGTTCTGAAACCATGGAACCAAACTCCAATATTTGTTTATCAAATACACAGACATTAAATAATCATTTTGATACTAGTTGTAAAATCCTGGATAATTCCAATCATAATTAAAAAATCATTTATGATATTGGTATCTCTAAAATATCAAAGATATTTTTAGGTTTATTAGTTTATAGGAATAAGATAAATCATAAATTAATTAATCCTATGTTCTTCACATCAAGTGGATAATGTTTTCACTATCTATGGTATTATGTATTCTATAATGATTCTTGAACCACTCATATAAATTCTTACACTTGTGTGAACCTTCTAAACATGTCACTTTTATAACTTTTATTCGTGAATTAATGAATTATAAACAAAATAATGGGTGACCCCAAATTTTTAATAATGGAAAACATATAAATAATGTAATTATGGAATAAACATGGAATAAATATTAGGCCTAAATATCTAAATAAATTGAAACAATAATTAAATTTAAATGTGAGCATTATATATCCATGATAATAAATTTATGAATGGATATCAATTATACTGATGTCATTTCATTTGTAATACATAATGTCAGACATCAAAAAACATGATGCCAATGTCTTTTGGAAAGGAACTATCTTATTATGGGAATATGAAAACACAAAAACCAAGCATGTATTATCTCTTGTGACATGTCAATGCATTGAGGAGTTATATAACACTAGGGCCCACCCATCACATTATTTAGTCCTATGCATTTACGATAAGATTCAATAGGTATTTCCATGTCATTATCCAAGGAACCTCTTACAAAATTGAAACATGGTTATACATTTAATGAATGATATGAGATGTTAATATATAATAAAACTACATTATAGGTTAATACTAATCAAGAAAATAATAAATTATCCATGATGTTCATAAAATGGATTACCTGATCATAACATATATTGAGAAAGAAGGTGGATAGTAAAACAATACATAGTAAACGGTCCAATAATCATCTATATTGAAATACCAATATAAAGAAAGACAATACATTCTCCAATAAATAGAATAATATTATTTATATGTGTGAATCATCAAATAAATTTATAGAAATTTGGATATTCAAACCTTATAGAGTAATGGATTTCTGGAAAATTCAATACATGATTAACATGATCGAAATATATATAGAGAAATATTGTGGATGGATGTAAATGGACATCACCAAATACAAGAGAAATATATGAAAAATGGTTTATATTATAAGAATGTATAAACTTATAAAACAATAAAACAATTCTGTAAAATACAATCAAAGGGTGGAATGTACCCAAATGATATGAAATATGTTAAAGAGAACAATCATAACATAATGAATGAAAGTTGAGTTACTAAATAACATTACTACTAGGAAAAAATCTACGTCAATTTCCACATGAATAAGTAAAAATTATTTGTATAGTAAATCTCATGAAATATATTTAGTATGCTAAAAAAATATGTGGTTATTAAATCAATATACAATGGAATCTTGCTTCATGAAATGCATTATATATCAATAAATTAGAATTGAGATGATGAAAACCCACTCAACTTTGGTATCTTCAAAATAAAAGGTTTTAAAATAAAATATTATGATATAGATCTTAAGCCCCAACAATTTCATGAATATGGAAAGTAAATTCATTTATTAGTAATCACAACACATTAAAATGTTGGTGTGAAATATCAAACATGTCTCATGAATATCAAAATGAGAAGAAGAAACCCTTACCACTTGTCCTGAATTGCAGGATCCAAAAAGTAAACACATGTACAATAAATATAACTGTATTAATCACTTAATACATAAACTTTCTCATATAAATTTTCATTTATACTCATTATAAGTATTCATTCTCTATAAGAATTATTTATATTTTCCGCATAGAGTGTTTATAAATTTGATAGTTTGTACTTGTTACATAGTAGTTGTGTCTATATTCATTTTATTCCAAATTTAACCATTACAAGATAAATAATTTTACTATTAAGGATGATTTATAATTATATATAATGATCAAATTAATTTAATGGGTGATATAGTCTTTTTCATTAAATATAAAATAGAAGAGAATCATGTTCTAGTGATTCTTAAAGATCGAAGGGTGTTTTATTTAACTGTGAATTAAATATTGATATAAAATATCTATAATAACTAATTAATTATTTACATATTTATATATTATTAAACATGTAATTTTTTCTCATATCAGTCCTTTGAATAAATGTATATTATTTTCCATGATGGTGGTTAAACAAAACTAAACAAGAATCTAAAATGAATAACAAATGATTTAAATGTAATATCATTATTCCATAATAAGAATTAACATATTTTGTGTTTATTATTGTGGTATATTTTTATATTAAAAAATTAAAAAAAATAAAATAATTATTATAATGACATTATTTATAATTAAGATACAATTTTCATCATAGTACGCTTTTTTTAAACAATTGAATTAATAATAATCATTTTTATCATATCATTAACTGGATATAAAATTTTCATAACATAAAAATAATGATATCATAAAAATAAAATTATATCATTACAGCAACCATAAATCATATATGGTGGTGAAAAAGTTCTTTCTTTTCTTGTGGTGGTGGTAGTCTACACATATGTATGAATGTTGATTTTGTTTTTCTTAATCATGAGAAAAAATGGATATATAATGTTAAACCCATTAATATAGTAGAGTTATAGAATATAAATGATAAAAATATCATTATATTTTCTTAGATGGAATAAATTTTAGTATGATAATTAATGGAGAATATATGTAGTTGATAATACTCACATCTGGGACTTGAATTTTCCTTAAAAGTATCCATCAAAATAAAGTCCCTTTTCTAACTAATAGTGGATTGAAGTTTTTTAAAATGGTATAGTGTTCTAGGAGCATTGTGGTTGAATATTTTCAATGATAAATTATTAGACCAGGTGATTCCTAAAGCATTGGAAGTGCTTCCTTTTTATAACTGATTGGAAGAGAACTATTGGAAGCACCAATAACATTTTCAATAATGAGATTTTATTATTCAAATTTTAATGGATCCAAAATGAACAACTAAGTAGGGGAATGTGAATTGACCTCAAACAGTCATTTTGGAGACAACTTTGAGTCTTTTATGTTTTTTATATTAGGTTTTTGACATTTAACACAATTTACATTAACCCTAGTAATTAATTTTTAACTTTGTAATTAATATTAAGGAAAAATTAATAGTTATCACTTTTCCTAATTTGAAACCAATTATTTTCTTATGTGTAAACTATTTTATGAAATTAAATTTCTTATTTTCTAGAAATTAAATTTTATGATTATCATGCATATCATAAAAATAGTATTAAGAAAAATGATTGTTTTAAGCATAAGATTTATGTGTAATCCATATTTATTAAAATTATATATTATAATGACATATTTTGTTTCTTATAAATTGAATGAAATTTATGATGGTTTCATTGAATCCTAAAACAAATTCTCACCATGAAAATAATTGATTCAATGAATAAACATAAAATAAATTTTAATTAAACAAAAAATTTAATTTATTTCAAAAAATGTTGGACATAGTATTTAAAAGATCAAATGAATAAATTTAAATTCATAATTTTCTTCATTAAATACAAATTTTATTACATAATTTTTTTAAACTTCCAGAAAATTATTATATAATGATAAAATCAAAAAAAATATAGTATTCATAAAAAATTATTTTTCAACTAAAAAACAATATTTAAAAAAAAACAAAAAACACAATCTTAAGATAATATTTTATCTCTAAATAGTTTTTTTAATCTTATATTCAAATTAAAATTTATTAAATTTATAAATTCAATTTTTAAATAAAATCATATAATATAATGAAACTGAATTTTTATATGAAAATGAAATTTCGAAAAATAAAATGTCATTAATCATAATACATATCATTTACCAACTAAATTGGTGTAAGTATATTATTAATTTAATTCATAATTTATCACTATAAATCATTTTTTTCATGAAATTGAAATATAAAATAGAATAATTAATTTTTATGAAAATTATTTTTAAAAAAATCAATTGATTTTATTTATTATTTTAGGAAAACTAATTTAATTTGATTAACATTAAAAGTAAAATATATTTATATTATTTATATATATCATGATGTGGTTAATACAATTAATTTAATATAATTGAATAGTTGGTTTTTAATATCCTTGACATTATATTTACAAGATATCTAAATATATTACTGATTCTTTTATGTTCTGTGTTGCATGTGGTGAACTCTATCTATCAAAAAAAATTATTTAAATATAATAACATATTAAAATAATGGGGTGTTATATTATCCCCCCTTAAATACATTTTGGCCGCATAATTTTAATCATTAATCAGTAATGAAATTGGTGCGAGTATTCTTTAAATATCCATCATTTGGGGTATAACCTCCAATCTGTATTCTTTAGGTAATATAATGTAACTTGGAAAATCATAAAACAACATTAATCATTCATGAAATAAATTTACCTAGTTTATTATATAAAATAACCATATATGTTCCATTTTATACATTTCACAAAACCATTTGGATATCCAATACATTAAACTACAACAACGTCATATATGTTTCCAAAAAATAACTAAATCATTTACCATAAAATTGTACTAACCACTATTTCATATGATCACACACTAGTCAATTTATATCGAAAAAAAAATTTATATGAACTAAAAAATAAATATCATGAATGAATTATCAATACCAAAGTTACCAGCAATTTCTACGTCACTTTTCTCAAAATCAATGAACCATTTACTACCTCTACATCAAGCGTGTTTTAAACCTAAGAGATTTATGTACCTCAATCATGTTTTCTAAATAGTTACCCCCAAAATATAAACTATCTTTAAAATCAATTTTTAACGTTATTGATAAAATTTAATATAAATTTTAATACCTTTAATGAAATTCTATTTATGAAAAATCTTTATATGTTATAAAAAATTCTCCTAGCATTTTGAATATACCAGAATATCATCGAATAATATCACTAACTAATGAGAATAGATAAGAGCTTCAAGATTTAATTTCCATTAAAATATTATCATCAAGATAATAGGAAATACTATGAAACTAACCTTTTCCACCGTAATAGAAATATACTAAAATTCATTTCCACATACACAAGTTCCGTTATTTGATTATGAGACATAATATTTTCTAGATACATAGCTTTAACATATTTATCTTCGTTATTACATTTTAGATGAATATTAAAACTGTATAGATTATGATAATATCCAAATTATTAATATGAAAAAATCAAAATTAATATGTCTTCCCTTATTAGTTATTTTTTATATGTGATATTTTTTGATCAGCCTATTATGATGTCTCAGCCAAGCTCATTCGTTAACAGTAGTTGAACTGGTGGAAACATGGCCTCAAGTACACCTCCTCATATGTCATAGGATGATGACTAGTAGAATTGGTTAGTAGGAGTATGGTGGGGTTACTATAATCACATGATCTTAGTGGGGCATAATGGTAGAGTAATACAAATAAATAGTAGGTGAATAATACTTAAATAAATAACCATTAGTGGAATAATTTAAACATTCAAATACCATGATTAAAATGGTAGAAATAATATAAAATGACAAGTAAAATATGTGTTTTATGATGTAATTATATAAAAATGGGATGGTATATGGGAAATAAGAAGTATTCACACATTTGTTATATGTATATAAAAAAATGAAAAAAAATTCTCTAATAAAATTTGGAGCCTTAGATTGGTCCTATGATCCAAAATCCAATGCAATATTAAAATCAAGCATCCATGATCATGTTCATTCTCTTATCCCTACAAGTATCAATGATGTATTAATGGGTACTATATTGTGGCCTAAATAGGGTGTTGTATATACTTATTATCACACCACCAATGTTGTCTAAAATAAATCCATTATGTCCATATAATCCGAACCAATGTGAAAGTATGACCATAATATATGTTTTAATTTACATTCGATGAAATCTAGTAAATGAAATGTGATGTAATCATGTTTATAAGTACATATTATAAAAATTAGTCTAGAAATGATGAATAACTATATTAAAGTTAAAATAAATAGAAACTTCCTATGTCTATATAACAACAATCAAGAAACTATGGAATATATTGAAAAATAATGTGTCGGAACTATAGGGGTTAGGACCCAAGTAATTTTAACAAGGAACCATCTTCAAGTCCATGAAGATCATCCATATCAAACATATTGTAATGATGACCTACACGTTCCAAGAACCCAAGACCCATTTTCATGGAATCCTCTTTGAGACAACAGATCACATCCACAGAATACTAAGTATATACTTGGATGGAACCCAAGGAGCAAGTCAATGGTAGTCCCTAAAATCTGGATCCATGGAATCAATCCAAGGCATCCAATATAAATATGAAAGTGGATCATCAGTGCAATACCATGATAACCCGCCTCAGTTCCATACCATTTCATCCATTATCAATGAATTATATAATGATTAAAGGGACCATGTTAGTGTCCATTCCCTTTTATAAATTCAATTCCTCTTAATCATTTCAGAAATAATATAATTTATAATTGATAATAAATAAGTTCATGTTAGTGTCCATGCCTTTAATCATTTTTATTCAACTTATTTTAAAAGGATCAAGGTGACATGTTTGTGTCCATAATATTTATAAATTTAATTTACCATATTCAATTCATTAATCAATGATCATATGGGTGATAATGAATAGGTTCATGTTAGTGTTCTTTACACTTCAATAATTAGTTACCTAATTATCCATAATCCATGGGATTTCCCATTTCATTGCATAGCTCCCATTTATTTTATTTCAACTATCATTTCATTCATAAATGAAAAGGTAGAATAAGATGTATTTATCCTCAAACAATACATTTAATTTATATATGTCTCCAAATAATTATTTGAGAGCTCATATCACCCCATGTGTGGAATAATCATAATCAGTGGAACTATCTCACCTCATGGTTGGTTCTGTTTGGGGTTTTAAACCTCCAACATTTCATAAGGGTTTAATAATGTAAGAAAAAAGTTTTTCACTCAGGTGTGGATCCTATAATTTTCGGTCTAAATATTTATCATAGACCTAATATTGATTTCTAATGATTTAGTAAAGGTTTTGAGGGTGTTTGAGGATTTTTCAATACTCCGGACCCTTGTTTTTGGAAAAAACAGACTAGGCATGCCACTTAAAGTAAACCATGCATGAATTCCACAAAGTTTGTAAAACCATGTGGATTTTGTTTTTTCATAAATATACCATAAAAAATTTCGGTGCATGGCCATGAGGCCTAACTCTGTGAACACCAATGTTTCCGGGGTAATACTACATGGTTTTCTCACATTTTTTCAAACCGTCCGGACAAAACATGAAAAGGTTATTTTAAGGGTAAATTGTCCTTTTTTCCATTAATTATCAAAATAAGCTCCCTCCTACTTCTCTAATCCGAGGTTATGTGGGATTATCTTAATTCTCTTTCACTTTGGTGTTTTGAGGATCTAACCTTGGAATTAAGAGATATCCTCATCCTAAAACTGATCGAGCTTCTATTCATCACATTGGATGTGAAATATTTAGTACATGATTCATCTTGATTAGTTATCCTCCAATTTTACTCTCAATCGAGATATTGAGGTATTAGTATTTTTTAATTTTCTTATATCTACTTTAATCTGAGTCAAATTAAGGGCCGATACCAGAGGAGGATAATCGTACCACCCTAAGGCGGGTGTTCTATACCTCATCCCTAAATTTTGTTGATTTTGGAATACCTATGTGGGGACCACTGATGTCATCGGGAGTTGTTTCTCAAATTTACATTCCATGATTATAATTGTTAGAACCATATGTTTATGATATTTCTAAATATGTGATTAGTTATTAGCGGTTACACCCACAAATCCATCTATACCATGTCGATGGTTATGCCATATTTGGGTTTTACTGTTTTAATAGGTCTGAGACATTGTTCGGGTGTGGCTTCTATTGACCTTCCTAATGGTGATCCTTCCTATAATAAATGGATTTTTATTAATAATAATTTCATAATTCCATATACCATATATGCTCACTACTTAATCAACCTAAGTTAAGTTATTTAAATTGATTATTAAATGCGAAATGTGAATTGTATAAAAAACTATGTATATAACTCGGACATATCAAATGAGATTAAATAAAGGTTAGATGTTCGTAGCACCCCTTTCCATATTGATTGAAGGAATAAGAGTGATCCTCAATAATTAAATATGCCTTAATGGTTAATTAATATTAATTAAATGGTTGGAATGTTACTTAACCAATCCAAAGTACTAGAAGACAAGGATTGAGCCTAATGAATGATTACAAGATTTTAATATCAAATGGGAATTGACTGATTCGAGATAACCTTGTATTCTGAGAGGAGAATACCATGGGACTCAAGAACCCCATTCTAATACAAGAATGAAGTTTTCATAAGGTGACACCCACCTACACTCCAGTTCATGTCTATTACTTGGATACCTTCTATACTACCGTAGGGACCATTACATTATCACAAGATACCATAGATACACTTATTGGTTCCTATATGACTAGTAGGTGCCATGGTTATATCCCATAGGGACCTATCCTTCCTTATCTCTATTTTACCTTGGTCAATCACTTTGGACTCGGTAGGCACCTTATTGTAGAATGCCTTGGATTGTGCTTCCCAGATTACACTCTTTCCCCTTAGGTAGACTCATATACTTATGAGTTAGAGTTACATGAGATATATGTTACCATGGTTATTAACTTGGAACTCCCTCACCAGATATCATTTTCCAGTTTCCCTATTATGTCTTGGGACCATCACTACATATACTATTAGGAGGTGATTTAAATATTGGCTATGGCTCACGTGACCTATTGACATTAAATGGTAATTAATTCATTAACGAACTAGTTACATGTTCAAACACCAACAAAGGGCTAAAGAAGTTACTTAGGTATTTAGTGATATTGTAATTCTTTCTTTACTTTATATATAAATGCTTTCACGCTACTATATTCCATTACATGGCTTAGATGTTATAGAAACCATTGATGGTGGCCCACTAAAATTTATCTCACACCCTCCCCGGGCGCCGTTCGGTACCCAGAGTAGATTAGATTACTACAGGTGTTGACAAAGGGATTAAAATACCTTCAAACACTTGATTTCATACTAATAGGATGAAGCTTGATAGGAGATGACTGCGTTGGATCTTGGGATGATAGAAGTAGTATTTTTTTTTCTTTTACTTGAGGAACACATTATGCCTCTTGTCTTGTATCCAAGTTTTCCTGTTTTCTAGTGACATGATATTACATCATCGTTTTTCTAGTTGATACAATTAATCATATTATTTTTTTACTATTTCATCAGTTTTCATCCACTATTTATTTATACTGCTTCTCTTGTGTACTATTGTTTATATCATTCCACTCTGCTGCACTCTTCTAATGAGGGTATAGTCTCGCCAAAAACACACCCTAGGCTATCACTTCTAGTCAGTAGCCACTAGAATTTGGGGAGATGTTCTTGAGCCTAAGTGGACTATAAGGCTCGAGGCTCCCTTTATGTGTCATCTGAGTCAGAGATGTCAAAATTTGGTTTTAGAGGAGGTTTTCTTTTCTTACCTTTCCCTCTAGAGATAGTTGATTATATATTATAAATGCTTGATACATTTTCATAAGTCATCCTTGGGCGTTATGAAACCATGTTCAGGGTAAAATCCATTTTACTAAAAAATGTAATTATTGTTCTATATTCCCTATTACAATTGATATTATTTCCCCATTGGGTGACACACATGTTGTGTGGTTTGATGAATATTATTCTGATTAAGGATTTATTTCATCATTATCCTAATGATATAAGGTTAAGGAGTATTTCTTCATGCATCATTATAAGCACCTAGAATTCAGATGTCATGCATATTTCCATTCCATATAGGTTCAATTCACTGCATTAAATTTTTTGATATGGTTTTGATTTTTGAGTGATCACGTGGTTGTTATCTAATTATTGTATTTCTTTTAGTTGTGATTTAGTGATTTCCTTTATCAAATCATGAAGTTTATGGGTCCTCATTGGTTGGGATGTGTAATTTATGACGTCAATCATTTTTTATTATAAATAATTGGGTGTCATTTATAGTGATAGGTGTATGAAACTGATTCATTGAAAATGTATATCCATTAGAATGTGAATTCTGAAATCTAAAATGAAATTGTTACACATCTTTATCATTCATTGTCGTGTTTATGAAAGTTAATGGATTTTCCAAAGAATGTACATTACAATTACATGAAACTTATACTTGAGTACTTACTAATACTTGGATGTCTAAGAGGGTATTTTGGGTAGTATACCTTTAGTAGTGAGTTTTCCTAAATACATCTTCTACTAGTGATTCTATCTTATTCTTCTAATCATGATCTGAGGCATGTAATTGGTATTTGTAGACCAATGTCTCTATGAAATCCTGGTTTCATATTCTAGTAAAGTGCTGATGATCATGCTCCAAACGTGGTGGGTCCTGAGGTGCTGTCTTACATATAGGAGTGCCAGTTGAGGCACCACCTATTGTAACTGATCCAGGAACTGATGCTGATGTTCATGGTAGTTTCATATGTCTAATTTAGTCCATTCATGGTGCTCCACGGGTTGATCCTATGATGGATGATATAACCTATGATTTATAATAGAAACATCCTCATACATTTTTCCAAGGATGGTGGTTCTCAGGCTACTGAGTCGTGGCTAGAGGTCATGTTGTCTATCTTTGAGCATCTGGAAATTCCTACAGTGCAGAGATTCGTGAATGATACATATAATTTTTGGGATTCATCCGAGTGTTGGTGGGATGTGGTTACTGAGTCCGGTCGTCATGAGGTCTTGTTATGGATTGATTTCAATAATTCCTTAAATGATTAGTTCTTTACTTAGGTGCTGAGAGGTGATATATCTCGAGAGTTCATGAATCTCGAGTAGGGTTCTATGTCAAATATGGAATATTAAACACATTTCACTAATTTACAGTGCTTTCCACCACTTTTATTCGGTGATGAGCTTTCATGTTCTAGGAATTTTGAGGATGGGCTCTAGTACACCATCTGAACATATGTGAATATATTTCATCTTCCCATCTTTTATGAAATAGTTGATCATACCCTTATAATAGAGTGTAACATGAGGGATTGCATGAGTAGTAGTTTTAATGAATCAATGCCATGTCAGGTCAGTAGTTCTTCTGGTGGTTCGAAAATTTCCCTCTAGGTTTCTCTTCAGGGAAGTGGTATCCAGAGTATGTAGTATGATAGCTTTATAGTTCATAATATGTGTGGATGATTGGGGAAGAAGATTACAAATTTTATAGAGACCATATAGAGTGCAAGGATTACAGCCAAATGGTTCATCTTTAGTATTTATATTCAACCTTTCCACTAGATTTGAGTGGAAAGAGATCAACATAAACTCCATCTTCAGAACGGAGTTATTTTTAACTACGTCGGGAGGGGAGTTGGAATAGAACTAATAGGTATAGATGAGTAGGAGGTCATAGATGTGGTAGTCCTTCCACTAATCACCAGCAACGCCAGTAGAGCTGTCATGATCGTGGTATCCCATCTATGGTATAGGGTTGTTGATTAGGTCAGTTGAATGGTTTAGAGTTGATACCCAAGGATCATGCTGTAAGACCTGCTATAGTACAAGATACTATACAAGTAGCATCCACTATTGTCTCTGCGTTGTTATATACCATTGATTCAAACTTTATTATTTCTATATCTATCATGTAATTCCTTGGAATAGAGATACAATATCACTATGGTGTAATGACCCTCGATACACCGTTGGGAATATAGAAAGAGGGCATACACCAGTTAAGGGACATTACCCTTGAGGTACCCAGTGACACTTTCTTTTAGAATCTATTTTTTTAGATGAAGAGATTCAATGTAATTATAAGGATGCATTGGTTAGCCCACTACCATGCCTTTGTAGACTGTTATCACCACAGAGTCACTTTTACATCACCAGAAGGAAACAATTATCTTTTCAAAGGTGTGTGGGATGCCCAGGCTAGGAGAGCAAGATCGAATGATCATGGGATAGGTGAAGTGACCACCCACATTTCAAATCTCTTCATGGAGTATTAGGGTTTAAGTCATGATAATTTCCCTCCAGTAGTAGATCATTTTAGTGTTGTCTTTCCTGATGATTTTTCTACCTTACCTCCTAAAAGAGTGGTAGAGATTACAATCAAGCGTGATCCAAGAGGATCCCCATTGTCCATTATTCCTTATAGGGTAAAACCTATAGAGCTTCAGGATCTCATGAACAAGTTTGAGGATTTATTTGCAAAAGGATTTATACAGCCCAATACATCCTCTTGGGGTTCGACCATGATTTTTTCCAAGAAGGAGGATAGAAACTTCTGTCTATGTGTGGATTATAGAAGGTTGAATTGGCTTATGGTCAAGAACCAGTATCCACTCCCTCGAATATATGATATATATGACAAGATCTGAGGAGAAAAGTTCATCTATAAGATTGACCTAAGGACAAGTTATCATTATGAGAGAGTCAGAAAAACAATCATACCTCATATAGCTTTCTGTAGTAGGTATGGTATGTATGAGTACCTGTTTATTCCATTTTGTATTACCAATGATCCATCCGTTTTCATGGATTTGATGAATAGGTATTTCCACCCCAATTTGGACTCTTTTTTCATGGTCTTTGTGGAATTAATCGTTTAGTTTTATCAAACATGTAACAACCTTGAAAAACATCTTGAAATCATTCTGAGTGCACTAAGATTGAATGATATTAATTCCAATCTTGAAAAGTGCCACTTTTGGATCAACAAATTTCACACCTTGGGTCATATTATCTTAGCATCAGGAGTCTCTACTGACCTTGATAAGGTTATTACTGTAGTTTCCTAGGATAAGGAAATGAATGATTTTGATATCATGATTTTCATGGGGTTTTTTGGAATTATAGGCACTTCATAAAAGACTTCTCATGACTTGCTTCACCTCCTACATGACATACAAAAAAGGGTGTTAAGTTCCTATGGTCATAATAATGTGAGAATGACTTTTGGAGATAAAATGTAGGCTTGTATCTGCACTAGTTATGATTCATCTAGAACCTAGAAAAGGTTATAATGTTCACTATGATGCATCATGAATTGGAAGAAGAGTAGTCCTACTGTTGGGGGACAAATTTGTTAAGTATGGATCTCAGTAGTTGAAGCCTCAAGAGAGAAACTACCTGAAGAATGACCTTGATCTAGTAGCAGTTGTCCATAACTTAAATTTCTAGAGATTTTTTCTTTTGGGTGACCACTTTGGGGTTTAAAAGAATCCAATGATGAATGGAAGTTAATGATCCTATTTTTTGAGCTTCATATGGAGTTTCATGATAGTCAAGAGAAGTATTACCTCTAAGTATTGAAAATTACCTCTTACCTCCTTAAAAATGTGAAGAGTAGGATGTTTCAAGATCCTAAATGATTGGTTCTCTATGAGAGTATATCATGAGATAACCCCCCTTCATATTGGTCTGTGGATAGAGATGATATCCTATATCTATGTGGACATATCTGGGTTCCTACAGTTATTAGAGAGGAGTTGATGAAGGAGTCCCATGAATATCATTTGGAAATTCATCTAGGAATATCGAATATGTATCGAGATATGTGACGCTAGTATTGGTGTCCGGGGAAGAAACATTGGATATTTGGCTTTATCACTAGGTGTTCCACCTATCAGCAGGTGAAGGCGGAGCATTAGAGACTTACAGGATATTTACATCTACTTCCAATCCCCAAATGGAAATCGGGTGATGATTATATGGATTTCATTTTTGGCATACCTAGGTCACTAAGGGGTAGCGATGCTATCTGGAAAGTCATTTATAGACTAATAAAGACATTCCACTTCATTCCTATTCAGGAGACATTCTCAATTGATGACCCGTGAAGACTATATGTCTGTGGGATTAAACAACTACATGGGGTTCCCCGAACTATCATTTTGGATATGGATACTAATTTCACTGCACATTTCTATATGGGTTCTTATAAGGCTATGGGAATATAGGCGTTTCTATTCATATCCTTTCACCCTCAGATCGATAGACAATCCAAACAGACAATGTATGTTTTAGAGGATATGCTCTGAGCAGGCGTCCTTAATTTTGGGGGTTCTTGGAAGAAGCATATCCCTAAAGTCGAGTTCTCTTATAATAAAATTATTCAAGCCACAATTCATATGGCTCTATTTGATGCCTTATATGTTCGGTCATGCTGTTCAACCCTGTATTTGCTAGTGGTAGGTGAGGTAACCAGACTAGGTTATTGTCTCATTCAAGAGACATCAGAATAAGTTCAAAATATCAGGAAGTGTAAGGCTACTTATCATTATAGACAAAAATATTATTTTGATAGCCATATAAGAACTCTAGAGTTCGTGTTTGGTGTTTTTTCTTTCCTTCAAGTTTCACCCAGGCTTTGGAATGGACTGATTTGGAAGCAAGGAATTTGTTCGCCTCATTAAATTGGGCCATTTGAAATTACAGAGAGATTCGGGCTAGTATCCAATCTGTTTCTATTAACTCAGATGTATCACTCCATGAATAACAAATTCAATGTCGCATAGATTCACTAATTTCATGATGACCCACCTCTTACCTTTGATCCTGAGGAAGTTTAGTTAGATGTCAATGCAACCGTTAAAGAATATATATTACACTTCACTGACCAATCTATGAAGGATCTTCAAGGAATGTCTATCCAACTCAAATGGGTTTTTTGGTAGTACGAACATGTACAAGATGAGACATGGGAGCAGTAAGCTGATGCATGTGATCAATGGCCAAAATTTTTCATAGACAGTGTTTCTCTTCCCTTAGAAAGAGAACTCGAGGGGCGTGTTCCTTTAAGGGTGACAGACAGTAAGAACCCGTTTTTAACTCCTGTATGGATCCTTTAATTTTTGTTCTAAATATTTACATTTTCCATAATATTGATTTCTACTGATTTAGTAAATTTTACCATGGTTTCCAAAACATGTTCAGAGCCCAGAACCCATCTTTTTAGAAAAAACAGGCATAGATCACGGTTTGTAGTAAACCGTGAACGAATTATTTATGGTTTGAAAACCCAAACATATTGTGTTTTTTCATATAGAGCCACCTCACATGGTTAGTGCACGACCGTGCAACCTAATCATGTTAGTGACACATTTTTCCCAAGTACTCGGGCATGGTTTTCCAATAGTTTTCCAAACTGTGTGGAAAAACCGTACCCATTCTATTTTAATAGTAACTTTTTAGTTTTTCACTTAATGATCTAATTATGCTCCGCCCTTCTTCTAAAATCCGAGTTTATGTGGGATTAATCTATTTCACTCACATTTTGGGGATTTTGATGGTCTAACTTTGGAATCAAGAGATCTCCTTCATCTAGAAACCGATTGAGCTTCTTCTCATCACATTGGATGCATAATGGTCAGTACTCAATTCCTCTTGAGTTGTTTTCCTTCTCTTTTTATCTCAACTGAGAAATAAAGGGATGATATTTTTTCTCTTTTTCATAGATCTATTCCAATCCAAGTCAAATCAGGGGACAATACTGGATGAGGAGAGTAATACAACCTTGAGGTGGGTGTTTTAAAACTCATCCCTATAGTTCATTGATTTTGGAATATCATTGTGGGGAAAGCCAACTTCATCAGGATCCATTTCTCAAATTTACATGCCATTACAAAAATTGTTAGAATCCTATTGTTATGATATTTCCAAATATGTGATTAGTTTTTAGTGGTTACACCAACAACTCAATCCACCCCATGTCAAAGATTAGGCCACATTCAGGTTTTAGTGTTTCAGAATGTTTGAGCCACTATTTGGGTGTTCCTTCACTTGACCTTACTCAAGGTGATCCTTCCTATAATAAATGGAAAATTATTAATGATAATTTCATAATGTCATGTCCCATGTATGCTCACCACTTTAACCTCTTATGGTAAGTTCTCCAAATTCATTATTAAATATGAAATATAGAATTGAAAGCATACTAAGTATATAACATGGCCCTATCAAATGAGATTGAAAAAATGTTACAATTCTGCATCACCCCTTTCCATATTTATAGAAGGTTATAGAGTAATCCTAAATAATTGAATATTCCTTGATGGTTAATTAAGGCTTGATTATGTATTTGCAACAATTCTTTACCTATCCACACAAATGGAAGATAAGGATTGAACCTACTAAATGATTACATGATTATAATATCAAATAGGAATGGGTTAACTCGACATCGCATTGTATTATGAGAGGATAATACATTGGGACTCAGGAGCCCTATTTTAATTCACGGACGTGGTTTCCATAGATCAACACCCACCTAGACTTTGGTTCTTATTTATTTCATAGATTCCCATTATACTACCACAATGTCCATTACATTATTACATGATACTTCATATACACTAATTGGATACATCATTGGCTAGTAGGTTCCATGGTTAAATCCCATAGTGACCTATCCTTGCTTAGACCCATTTTACCTTGTTCGATCACCTTGGACTCAGTTGTATCCTTATTCTGGAATTACATGAAGTACAATCATTGGATTACACTCTTATCTTTTATCACAACTCAGATACTACTATGATTTCATTCTGTGATATCTATGTTACCATGGTAATTACCCTGAAGCTCCCTCACCAGATATCATTTTCAAGTTGCCTTATTACATCTTGGGGCCTTCAATACTTATACTATCATGAGGTGATGTTAGTGTTGTGTATGCCTCATGTGACCTATTAACATTAATTGGTAATTAGTTAATTAATGAAATCATTACATGTTTAGACCCCATCCAAGGACTGAAGCATGTACTTGGGTATTTAGTTATATTGTACTACTTACTTTACTTTATATATGCTTTCCAATAAACTGATATATTCCATTACAGAAGCAAAATGTTATAGACACCATTGGTGGTGGACCACTATGATTTATCTCACACCCTCTCCAAGTGACGTTTGGTACCTAGAGTCGATTTCATGACTACAGGTGTTGAAAAAGGGAAGCATATAGCTTGGAAAACTTGATTTCTTGCTAGTAGGATAAAGATTCATAGTAGATAACTGAGTTGGACATCAAGATTCTTGGAGTAGTATTTGTTTTATTTTACTTGTGAACACATTCTTCTTATTTTATTGTATCCATGTTTTCTAGTTTTCTAGTGATGTGGCATTACATAATCATTATTCTAGTTGATAAAGATATTATTATTCTAGTTTATCTATTTCATCAATTTTCTTCTGCTGTATATTTATATTGATTCCACTTTTAACTACTTTTTATATCCATCCACGGTGCTACTATATTCGTTTGAGGGTATAGTCTCCCCACAGACACACCCTAGGGATTTTCTTCT
This sequence comes from Viscum album, assembly GCA_963277665.1. NCBI lineage: Eukaryota > Viridiplantae > Streptophyta > Magnoliopsida > Santalales > Viscaceae > Viscum > Viscum album. Next base: position 164,882,309 of record OY728121.1, on the reverse strand, counting down.
AGTCAGCAGCCTCTGGAATTTAGGGAGATGTTCTTGAGGTGATGTGGACCACCATGATTTGGGAACCCTTTATGTGAAATCTTGGTCTAGGACATCACACATGATATGTTTAAATCATATTTTAAATAATCTATTTATACATTTATAAATTTATGAGAAATGTCTCGAATATCATATGAGTGGATCAATGACAAAAAATTACAAACGGTAAATTTTTTTAGGGGAAATAGTATAAACCAAAAACCTTATCTTTTTAGTAGAATCCACATCCGATATCTTCTTTTAATTTGGTTTAGAATAAGAGAAATAAAAAAAACACCTTGGAAATAGGGAAAAAGATCTTGCATGGATGTTGCATTCCATGTTGAATGATAAATGAAGAAGGGAATAACGATGATTGGAGAGATTACTGGTTGCTATCTAATGTAATAGATTCTAAATGATTCTAGAATCTAATTAAGAACCCATATCAATTCCTATGTTACAAGAAGTGGGAGATCCAAACATAGAGGGAAGCTATTCTGCGTGGGATGAAGAAAATTGGAGGTTAATAGTTAAAAGGAAAGGGATAATTTTAGTAATTTCACAATATAAAAAAATGGGTTTTACACATGGTTTTCCAAACCATGTTCCATATTTGAAATAACACTATACATGGGATCCACTACCTTGTAAAATTATGTCACATGGTTTGGCCAAACTATGCGCCAACCAGGAGGGGTTTGGCCAAACTATGCGCCAACTAGGACTCATCCTATACATGATAATTATTCCCTATAACTCCTATTATAGGAACTAACCTACCTTGGATATCCTTTGTTCCCCAATAAATGATACGTAAATGATTTTACTCAAAGGATGAATCTACCTCAAACGTAGGCTCATTAGGAAGAAGAATATGATACGAGTCTAAATAATAATGTTTAATAGAGTATTCATGTATAATTTCATGCATGGTTTGGTTCATGTATGGTAACTACAATTAATAGTATACTTTCCATACACTCTGCAAAATATTAAAGGGTTTGACATAATGTAGTGATAACTTACAATGTTTCTGAATCTTTCTATACCCTAGCCTATGAAAAACATGTAATAAGACTTAATCCATGACTTTCGACTATGGATTTCATTATCTGTGATTAGAATATTACTTCTTCATAGACTAAGATGTAATCATATTCTTCCCCATACTGTGTACCTTCTTCAATTTATCCTAAATGAGACGATGTCCTAATAGCAATGCATCTATGGCCTCTAACCAGTATGAGGGTGAACAAAAATACCTATCATATAAAGCCTTATAATGATCTGTCTGTATAGTATCTTGAAAACTATTTTCATAAGATAAATTAAAAAGTGACATGTGTGTTGTCAAATTACCCAAAAAATAAAGGATGTATTCCCTCTGAATTTACTCAAAAACTTATATTGTATGCTCATATTGACCAGCAGTCTTTGTGTGATCGGTTTTACTCCTCACTAACAGTGAACCCAATTCTCTTTTCCACCCCTACAAAAAATGTGATATAAAATGAGAATCAATATCAAATACTATAGTATGTGGAACTCCTTGATAGAATATGATCTATCTCACATATATCCTTCCTAGATCATCCACCAAAAAGGTCTCCCAAATATATTGGAAGTGAGTGGGAATTATCAATATGTATATGATCACCATTACTATGTCACAAACTCATGGTGACACAAGTAATCACATTACAAATTCTATGGTAAAAGCATCCCATTTCTTTTCATGTATGGGAAATGACTGTAAAATCCATTCTGGTCACTAGGGTTGCACCTCTACATGATAATAGGTGGAACACCATGTGATAAAAGTAAATATCTCCCTTTTAATTCCATTACACTTGAATTAGAGATGTAAATCTTGTTAAATATTCACAAGGCCATGATATATCTCCCATTAATAGGTATAACATTCTTGTAACAATTAATCTCAGATTTATATAAAAAGTCAAACGCTTCCATGAATGTGTAAGATTTAATCCTTATCAATGTTCCAACAAATTAGTGGGTCCTTTTCTGAAACACTCTCCCATATGACCAAACCCCTAGGATCAGAGAGCATAATAATATTCACTCTATGAAAAATTTGAGAGTTTACTGACAAATATGCAAGTATAGGCCATCCATGAAGGTCTTGAACCTCTAAATAAATTTTAGTAAAGTGGTCCATCAATTGACACTCACTATTTCCCTCCGGAACTACTTGTGTCTATGTATTCGAGTTCTATGATTCAGAAAAAATATTTACATTACAAGGATTATAAGAAATATAAATGTCAAATAGCTATAACTATTCATCCCATCATCATTTCTTGGTATTCAAGTCACACTATGTAAATATATACATGATCCTTCATAGCCTATGTACACCAAAAAATTCGACGCCAACCACTAATTCCTCCAAAAAGCAAAGACCTAAACCAGAAATTCCAATGTGAGATCATGTTTCAGGTAATACCACCAATTAGGAATCAATTTAAGATACAATTATAACATTAATTGATGCCCCTAAATTAAAAAAAATATTATACTGATGCCATATTTTCCACAATAAATCATGTATCCTCTGTTATGCTCTTGTAAATTAAAGATCGACACTCAATTCAATCCCCATTTAGCTTCTAAAATTCCTTCTCACACACTTCAGACAATGTAATCTTGACAAATTTCTTGTTCAGTCTTAAGAGTGGTTCTAAATGAGGTGGGAAATCCAATATAATGCTTCTATAATTGGTAAATATCCATACTAATCTCTGATTATCAAAGATGTTACAGGGATTCTATTAGGAAACAATGTATCTCACCTTATTTAGGTCAACTGATTCTTTTATATTTGATATTAGGTGACTGAAGATGTGGTCCTTTTCAGTAAAATTTTTTCATTTGGTGAGAATAGAAAATATTTGTTCCTCTTTCAATGTCCTCATAATAATATCAAGATGTTGGGCATGTTCATGTCGAGTATGTGAGTAAACAAACATGCAGCCCATGAAGATTAATAAAAATGAATATAGCTATGGGGGAAGACTCAATTAATCAATTCCATGAATATAGATAGAGTGCTCATAAGGCTTAATGGAATAAACAAGAACTCATACAATTCATATCTACCTAAGAATATTGTACATGGAATATCTAATGGTATAATTCACACATGTTGTTATCCTGACATCAATTTGATATTAGTGAAAACCCTCAGTCCCATGATCCATTCGAAGAGGTCATCTATACATGGAATTGGATTTTGGATCTTAATCATAATCTTCTTAAACCGATGATAATCCATGAAATCCTTGAGGGTACTATCCACCTTCATGGAAAAAATGATAGGTGAACCCCTTGGGGATGTACAAGGCTATATAAAACCCAGAACTTCGATGTCCTCTAGCTGCCTCTTGAGATCCAACAACTTAGCAATGGTCATCCTCTATAGATGAATTGATATCAGTGCTACTATGAGAACTATTTCAATGGTAACATTACCTCTCTTTGGTGGTAGTCCAAAAAATTAATCAAGGAATACATAAATGAAATTTTATACTACATGAGATAAATGAACCTAATCTGTTCCCTGATCACCCCTATAATGTCTAGAAGTATAGGTTGTCACTCTTCCAATCCCACAATGCTCAGGTCCATCTTGAACTTCTTAAATATCCCATTTACCCTTGTGAATCTATCTATCACACTCAAGTTATGTAAACGATACCCTCTATTGATAATAATACAGATTTAAATGATTAGTAAAAAACTAGTACATTCTAATAATTAAGTCAATACCCATCACCTTTTTTAAAAAGTGGTCCTATAATAAATGATACCCTCCTATGTCTAGGGGGAACTCTATGAACTAGAGAATACATTCTCATCAAATTCCCAACTTGGTATTGAGATTCATTACCCCATAACAAAAAATATAATTTCAATCCCAAGTTTCTCCTCAAAATAAATATATATGAATGATTGGGAATCATTTTTATTAATAATTATAAATTAGAGTACAAGATACTAAAATCATACCACTATCCATAGATGGATCAACAACCAATTCCTCATGAATTAGACACATTTCGTATATCTAGTTTGATCCTCAACTCATAGATACATCGTAATTAACATGGGTAGTACCACTCCACAAGAACTATAAATATTTTTTTCTAACTCTTCCTTGACCTCCTCTTCAACTTATAGGGCATGTAGTTCACCAGCTCCCAGTCTGACATGGTGTTATTGATCCTACTCCTGACGGAGGAGCTAGTGCAGATACTCTTCCCCAAGAAAAAAGCAGAAAGATCCTATGAAACCTCTATATATGGAATATCATATCATAGGATCTACACTCAACTAGAGTTATATTACATTGGGGATTCATACGGGCCTTCTCACTACATTGATGATAGATTGTGTGGATACCATCGTAAATTCCCTGACTACTATTATCTCTTAAATAAATATCAAAATGATAATTCCAACTATGATATAGGAAACTTCCCTAATGATAAAACAAAAAAATATGAATCATACCTTCATATTATCTATGTTAATGTTCGGTAATTAGGGCCTCGTTCATTATCTCAGTTTCATTGGTCAAACAAAACATGATCACCAGAGTTCAATGTGTGTATATGAGGTTATCCTCAAAACATATAACTCTGGATATATTGTTACCAAGTTGAGTAGAAACAAAACACTAAATATCCGTAAAACGTGTTGAATAATAAATAACATATATTGTTCCCTACACTTGTTTCATACAATCTATTGATCTATTGACCCTCATCATCTTAGGAAGGAAATAATCCTGAAAGGTTATCTTTAAATCCCTACTGACCATAACTTGATGCTGATCAGGCTAGGTCAACACATAACACCATATCTTGTATGAATCAAATTGTATATAAGATTTTATTTTTACCTTCCTATTTGGATGTGTCTCAAGATGATCTAAAATAGATAGTATGGCCTTCATCCTTGACCCCACAACCTGTAGACCGCCATCTCCCCCAAAATCATGGGTGGATGCTGCTGATGAAAATATTGTGTCAACTTTTCCAAATCTTGGGTCTCCCTATATGGTCTGAATGGTTCATAATAATCCATTTTGAAACTAGGAATTAGTTCCCTTTTCAGAGATAACATGAGGTTCCTTAAGTGGTACTACCAAATGAAATAATTGTTGCTGAGGTCCCACCACCTTCAGTGCATGGCCATTACCACCCTCTAAGACCAAGAATTAGGGACATCATAGTGTAATATATTTAATATTCTAGAAATAAACCAAAAAATATTTTTGATAATGTATTAAATCATAAACATAAAAATATAATTTATATAGGCCTTCTTATATTCGAATAACACCCCTTTTCCTACTCCTATGGTCAGGTCTCGATGTTATAAAACATAAAGGAATCAAAAAATATACTACATAATTTTAAGAACCCGAATCTTTGTTTTAGTTATGTTTTTCCTTTTTTGGTTGTTTTTTATAAAAGGAGGAAAATCTGAAAATTTTTATCATACACGCTATGTACTTCATAATTACACATCATGTACTTTGTTGCAGCGCAAAGCTGTGTGCTGGCTATGTCTGGGCCACACACACGATGTGTAGGGGTGATGTGGAGGCCACATAAAGTGGAGTAAAAAAAGCCCAAGTACACACTATGTACCCCAGAAGTACATGCTGTTTAAATTATTTTATTCAATAAACGGAATGGGGTCGCGCCTAATTGACAGAAACTCCTTCTCTCTAGGTTCATTGACCGAGAGCACCTGTACGACCACGAACATCCAACGAGCCCCCAAGCCTCCATCTTTTTGCCTAATCGACTACCATCGATTACATTGGAACTGCAGTGGTGAGCTCTTCTTTCTTTCTGAGTCTCATTCCATATTTCTTTTTCTTTCTCATGATATCATGGGTTAAACGTTTTGTGCGTTTTCATAGATCTACGGTGTTCTAATGAGAATCAATCCTTGTGTTTCATGAATAGTTATCTCCTAGCATCGAGGTAGGTGGTTTGTGCCTTAACTTTTGATGTCTTGAATTTTATGTAAAAATTCCACCAATACCCGTGAACAGGGTGTTACATGTTTACCTTTTTTCACCTGTTGTTTTCCTACCTCGTTTGTTTTCTTGTGTAGAGGTATGTTATTCATGTTTGTGTATAATTGTTGTTCTTAGATGTTTTTCCCATGCCTTTTTCTTGTTATATCCTTTTGTATTGTCAGCCACTGGCTGTTATACCTGTTTTACATGCCTTGTGACTATAGTATGGAATGATATTCCTTAAATTCTTGTTTTGTTGTAGACTGGTTATCCAAGTAGTTATGTAGGTGTACTTTAGCCTTATCGAATTATTATGAACTGACAGGCACGAGACTGTGAGAACCTAGTGCTATAGACTATAATGGATAGACTGAGTGAGCTTCACAAAGAGTCTTGGATATTATAGACTACAGGAGGGTAGACTAAGTGATCTTCTTGAGAATGTCTGGGACCTTATAGACTACAGGGGATAGACTGAGTGAGATTCCCAGAGAGTCTTGGATTTTATATAATACAAGAGGGTAGACTGAGTGATCTTCCTCAAAGAGTCTTTACTTTGTTTGAGTTTCATTAAATCCTTTCTAGGCTAGAGATGGAATAGACTGAGTTATCTTCCTTAGAGAGTATGTGATAGACCTGAGACTATAGGAGTAATTTACCAAGTGTGCTTCCTCAGATAGTTTCTAAACATTGGGGCTATAAGAGGGTTAGACTACATGATCTTGCTCAGAGAGTCCCAGACTACCCTAGAACATATGGGGAATTGACCGAGCGAGCTTCCTTAGAGTCTTATAATTTAGTTTAACCAAACAAGAGGGGTTATGTTGTGTGATTTTCCTAGAGGGTTGTAGGTACATCTTATATGGGACCACAGGGGTTCCTGTTGTGGTTTCCTATTTGCTTCACTACTGCTTGTGGTTCTGTGGATTTTATTATTGTTGCATATCATCCTGTCACTGCTTACTGATTACTGCCTATTGTTTACTGTTACTGTTTAATGCTTACTATACTATTACCAGCCATATGCTCACTGACGGTTAGGCACAAATCTTCTAGTGGTTTCTTTTTGGTATTTTAGTCTTACATCCTGTTTGGGTCATGCTTTTTGGCCCAAACAGACTTTGATGATACAATTATAGATAAGGGCAATTGCCCTTCGACTTCTGTTACTTGATTTCATTGGAGCTTGATAGCATGGGACCAAGCCGAGGCTTGCGATGCTGATCAGTTGCTTATTTGTTTTCTTCATTACATTCATTTCATATTATATTCAACATTGTGACTTGTTTGGCTTCTTTACTAGATAGATATATCATGCATCATTTCATATATACATGTGTGCTCCAATTGTTAATTATTTTATTCTTTGGATGTTAATTGTTGTTTGATATTTACTGCTTCCTCTATTTCATGTTTTATTACTTCCGCTCAATAATCTTCCAATGAGGGAATAGTTTCCCCACTATCACACCCAAGGCCCTCACTTTTAGTCGGGAGACTCTGGAATTTGGGGAAATTCTCTTGAGGCCATGTGACCAACCGGGTACGGGGCTCCACTGGGTGGATTCCCGAACCGGGATGTTACAAAGTTGTATCAGTGGATTTATTTTCTCCTGATTTACTGTTTGGAGGCATTAGCCAGGGATAGGATGGATTTGGTACATGGTAATAAGCTGTTCCCGGGAGTAGTTAACCCGTGTATAGGAAAAATCCAATCTACCTCTTTAAATGCAGTTTTCTGGTTTTTAGATTTTACAGTTAATATGATTTCACCTAGAGTGATTCACATGACGTGAGTTGTTATCATTGTGCTATTTCGGTTCTATTTCTATCATAACCTGATGAGATGAGGGTATGCCATCTCATGCATCATATAGGCACTTGTTCGAAATCACATTACATGCATTCTTTCCATGCCATCTAGGGTGCATTAGTGATTTCATGTTGCCATGTTATACATTGTGTAGATTATGCATGATGTTGTGATAGATTCTATGATATAATCACTACAGTTTGATAGAGAAATTGATGTATTGTACATTTACTTAAATAAACTCAAACTTTTGATTTTTGCGGTGTTATGGGCCCTCAGGAATCGGAGTTTGTTGGATCATTGACTTGTTTACATTGTATTTGATATATAGGAGATGTCATACATTGATTCACATGGATTATTGTCCATCACAGATCAGAATTTGGAACCACTATGTTTTTTTTCAGTGTTTTTCTGGGCTTCAGTGCAGTTTCTGAGCTACTTTCTAGAGAAACCCAGAATAAACGGCATGTACTTGACTATATGCCATGTAGTTTTAAACCGTTTCACTGACTGTGTGAGAAGAAACACTGGGTGGTGAAAAGGTTTTCCGGAACACGGTGTGTTTAGTCGTTACATGCCATGTAGTAGTGAGACATATACCTGGCCGTCTCACTAACAACACTGGTCGGGGGAGGCTCATGTAGTACACACCATGTTTTGAATGAACACACTGTGTAGCCTTGTTCTAGGTACCTGGCCGTGTCATGAACAACACTGGTTGGTGATATCTTCTCCTATACACGCCGTGTCTGTTCGGAACATGCCGTGTAGCCGGCCGTGTAACTACGGGTCGCCGAAACATTGTCTAGTACACTCCGTGTCCTTAGTGAACATGTTGTGTAGTCTAGGGTTAGGAAGACTGTGTGGGTTAGCCATATAAAGAGACTCTGGAAGGGTAATGGATTTCAATTACACACTGTGTGTGAGGACAACATGTTGGGTAGTCGGGGGTGTTACAAGACCAGTGGTGGCAGAAGTATACGCCCATGTGAATGGCTTTAAAGAACACGCCTGGTAGTTTTATACACGCCGTGTAGCCGTGTTTGGTAAAACATGAAGGTTTATTTCTCAAATTTATGTCTTGTAATTTTGTGTTCTCAATAGTTGATGATCTTGATCCAAGGTGTGCTTTTGACCTTTCAGAGCTATGCCTCTAAGACATCCTCTAGTTTTACGTCAGCTTCCAGACGGTGATCAGACACCAGATATGGCCGATCAGGGATCTCCAGCAGATCCTCCTGTTGTCCCAGCCTTGGAACCATTATTTATAACTGTTGTAGGCCCCGATGGACAGTTCAGAGAAGACTTTCTGAGGATGATGCAGACCGTTCAGGGAGCGCAACCTCTTGCCCCATCGATGGCTGAGTAGATGTAGGTTTTCCAGCAGCATCATCCTCTTACATTCTCAAGGGATGGAGGACCGCAGGCTGCAGAATCGGGGTTAGAGGCCACAATGACGATATTCGAGCACCTGGAGATACCTATAGAGAAATGGGTAAATATGTCAACTTATATGCTCTGAGACACTGCCAAGGGGTGGTGGGAGGTGATCTCACATTCAGGGAGCTGGCTGAGTATGACCTGGGATGAGTTTTGGCGCGTCTTCTACAACTACATTTATCCGAAGACATTGTGGGCCAACTGAGCCCAAGAGTTTATGAGTATCGAGCATGGTACTCTTTCTGTTATGGAGTACTCGTCTTGTTTTACAATTCTGCAGCGCTTCATGCTAATTCTAGCAGGTGATGATTTGTTCTTTTCTAGGAATTTTGAGGATGGTATCCGAAAGGAGATCCATTCCCAGGTTAATATCTTCAGGATGACTACTATATCCTTTATCGTCAACCAGACACTGATCACTGAGCACAATTTGAGAGATTCTAGAGCAGTGAGCCAGGGCGGTTCGACATCCAGAGTCAGTGTTCCTCCTATTGATAGCAGGAAGCGTCGTAGGGAGTCTGCTTGGGGAGAGCAGGGTAGGCAGAATGTATCTTTGGGAATCCAAGTAGTATTCTACCAAAGCGGTATGAGTGGGCATAGTAGGACTCATTGTCATATAGACCCGATGGAGTGCCAATCTTGCTGCAAGATGGGCCATCTTCAGAGTTTTTTACAGATCTTCTCGCCTACAGCTGGTGTTATGGATTCTTCTATGACCCCTCGTTCAGGTGATGCATCACTAGTTTCTCACTAGTCCGGGAACTGGACTTCTTTCGGATGTTCGAGCTGAGGTGGAGGTCACGGCCGTGGTAGTCAGTCACCAGGTTACCAATGATAGTAGATTTGATCAGCTGAGAGTTGTTATCCAGGGGGGCAGGGTCGTGGTACATCCCAAACTTTTTCCATAGAGTAGACCTATCAGGAGCAGGATCCCGACCCTTCTACAGTTCGAGGTAGGATCTTAGTAGCCTCAGTTTTATCTTAAACCCTTTTCGATACTGGTGCTTCACATAGTTTTATCTCTATTAATTTTGTGGAGAGCCTTGGGATATGTATCTTTTCATCTGATGACATGTTAACTCTTGACACATTGATGGGAACAAGGACTTCTAGTGTATGTCAGTGCAGAGAGTTCCCTCTTGAGGTTGCAGGGTGTCACTTTTAATGGGACCTCTATGTCCTAGAGATGACATGCTATGATTTCATTCTCGGTATAGACTGGTTAGTTCCCTTCGTGGAAGTTATCAATTGATGTTTCCGCAGGGTGAGTTTCATATCACCAAATGGTGGATCCTCTCTTTATAGAGGTGAATGGGATGTCCAGGCAAGCAGAGTGGGTCCAGATCAACCTGGGTTTGGAAGAGTTACAGCCTAGATAGCTAGCCTTTATCTGGATGACCAGGGTCCTTCCCAGTTTGACTTTCCTCCAGTGGTGGATCGTTTCAGAGATGTGTTTACAGAGGACTTCTCTGGTTTTCCTCAAGAACATGAGGTATAATTATCGATTGAGCACGTTCCAGGAGCAGAATCGGTTTCCATTCCTCCTTATATTATGGAAACAACTGAGCTGTTGGATCTCAATAAGTAGTTGGAGGAGTTGCAGGCAACGTGATTCATTCGACCCAGTACTTCTCCTTGGGGTTATCCTTTCGTGTTTGCAAAAAAGGAAGACAACACCCATAGGCTTTGCGTGGATTATCAGAAGCTAAACCAGTTGACAGTCAAGAACCGATATCATTTGCCGAGGATTTATGACCACATTCATCATATTCGAGGAGCCCGGGTTTTTCCGAATATCGAATAGAGGTCTGGTTATCATCAGTTGCACGTTAAACCATCAGATATACCTCTTATAGCCTTCAAGAGAATGTATGGTCTATACAAGAATATGGTCATTCCATTAAGTCTCACTAATGCACCAACAATTTTTATGGCACTAATTATGTGAGTGTTCCATCCATACTTGGATTCCTTCGTGGTGGTTTTCATGGACGCCATCTTGGTGTACTCTCAATCTCAAAACGACCATGCTTCCCATCTTGTGATCATTCTGAGTACATTTAGAGAGCATTAGTTATATTCTAAGATCTCGAAATGAAACATTTGGATGGATCATATTCACTTCTTGGGTCACGTTATTTCAGAGACACGAGTATCAGTGGAACTAGAGAAAGTGAGAGCTGTAGTTTCCTTAGAGCAGCCGAAGAATTTCATTGAGGTGCGGAGTTTTCTAGGGCTGGCTGGATACTATAGGAGTTTCATAATGGACTTATCACTCCTTGCAGCACCACTAACAATTCTGACCAAGAAGGGTGTGATGTTCTTATGGTCATATTCCTGTGAGCCAGCCTTTCAGGAGGTGAAGGGGAGGTTGACGTCATCACTTATACCAGTTTTTCCAGATCTAGGAAAGGACTGTATAGTCTAATGTGATGCTTTAGGTGCTGTTTTGGGAGATGTGGTTATGCAGGGAGATGGAGTCATTGGGTACGGGTCTCGCCAGTTGAGGCCACACGAGAAAAACTACCTGACGCATGATCTGGAGTTGGAAGCTGTTGTTCATGCCTTATGTTGTTGGAGACATTACCTTCTTGGAGAGCGCTCTATGGTTTTAACAGACCACAATAGTCTCAAGTACATCTTCACTCAGTGAGATCTAAATCTGAGATAATGAATGTGGGTTGAGTATATTCAGTTATTTGATGTTTAGCATGCTTATACGCTAGGGAAGGGCAATGTAGTGGCTGATGTGTTGAGTAGGAGAACTCAGATTTAGGTAGTTCAGGAGTCCAGTAGTGTGTGGCAGCTTATGGCACTGTTCTCTGAGATGCATTTGGAGGTGCATGAAAAACTGGGGCATACTTTCTTATATTCTGTAGCTATTACCTCTACCCTTCTTGAACGGGTGTGGATGAGGAAACTATCAGACTCAGAAGGCCTAGTCCTACGAGAGAGTATGTCAGGAGAGGAACCTCTTCCTAGATGGAAAGTGGGCAAGGATGAGGTCTTTCATTTCCAGGGACACGTATGGGTGCCAATAGACATACACGAGTAATTGATGCAGGATTTTAATTATTCTGTTTGGGAATGTCATCTTGGCGTCCCCAATATGTATCATGATCTACACTGCCAGTATTGGTGGCATACCATGAATGTTTTTAAAATAATTTTCCCCCTCTAATAAGGATTCATGTTTGAGCCTCACAATTGCTACTAATCATTTTCCAATCATGTGCTTATGCATGATCCTCCAAAAACCTGAGATCCAGGCTCCAAACATTCCCCAAATACTCACAAACCCGTCCTTAAATGTTTAATAACTTCTACTATAATAAAACAAGAGATTCATAATATAATTTAAAATACTCATACCTCATAAAAAATTTCAAGATCTTACACCTATGAATTTCCTTGTATAATAATTTGTTATCTAGGGTCATTTTTCCTTTAGTTTATTTATCCTAATATGTTTAAATATTTCATAAATCCATAATAATTGTTATTAAAGATAATTTAATTTACCAAATCACATCCCCTATGAGTTTTTAGTTAGGTGTGTACTCTTAGGCCCATTCACTATGCATTTGGGTGATGATTGAGTAAATTCTTAACCAAAAGTTTTCAAGGCGATTACTCCAAAGAGTGTATGTGACACAAACATATCCACTTTCCATTAACCAAACATGGATGAATTTATTGGGAAATATGATAATTTATATTTTATCTAAAATATTAGGATTTTATGCAACAGGTAGAATTATTTATAAGTTTTAATAAAAGTTCTATTATCCCAATACCAAAATAAAATCTACATTAATAAATTAACATTAAATCATATTCAATCCAAAAGGTTTATGTATGAAAGTTGAACTTATGATCAAGACAAACTTATCATCCATTAAATTATCCACAAAAAAATCATAATATTTTATGATATCTAAACATTTCCTTTGATTTCAATGATTATACCCTGAACCCACACTCCTCGATCTAGTTCTCATAGACACATAATTTTCATAACCACTTTGGTACTATATATAAAATCATATATATAGACATAAATAATTAAAAAATAAAATATGATATTATCATATCTTAGATATCAATGATCTTGTTAGGTTCAGAAGAAGTTTGTGTTGATTTTTTTCAATACAAAAAATGATTTCACTTTGTATGTTTGGATTATTAGATAAAAGTAGGTACAATACTCAGAAGATTAGATGCATTCACAATAATAAACCAGCAATTTTTGTTATCTTATCTTGAAATGTTTTATTGGAAAATCTATTTTTCACACTCACATTATGTTCAAAAAGATGTTTTTTATCAGAGTGAGAAGTTCTTGTGAAGTCTAAATGTATTTCTAGATGTTCAACTTTTAATCTGATGATTCATTATTTATTTGTGAGTTCTAAATATCTAATGTTTTATGAAAAACATGTGATACATGATTTATGAAAGAATATAGTATAAAAGGTTTTCCATTCTTACGGTTCTATGCAGATTATAATTCTCTCAACATCATGAAGAAATAATGATACATGGAGTTTTTTGGGGAGAAAAATGTTTTAAAAGATGATGTTTTCTGGTGATGGATCGTTGGTATTAGAATCACAAGACACAAAAATTGTTTTAAGGATGTGAAGTTGGAAGTTTTTATAAAGTTCCCAGAGACCGATCCACCTGACAATCCAATTAAATTAATTTCCCAATTCAATGAAATGATCATTTCATAAGATCAATCATATATTGAAAAATATAATGAAGAAAGATGTTTCCACAAAATACAGTCCATTAGACTCAGTGTGACACTAATCCATAAAAGGAATTCTGATGCCGATTCACAAGACATTGTGTTGAAATAAAAAAAGGGTAATTATATGTACAATTATATCAAAGGTATGTTTTGGTTGATGATCAAAAATATAGTCACCCATTTTCAAAAAGGATTTGATTTTTTCATTTTTTTGAAGAGGAAAACAATTCATTATTTACAATCACGTTTGTCTAGAGTCATCTGATGTAGAATTGATGATGACGCATAATAAGAACATTGATTCTGATCCATCAAGATGCATTATGATACTGATAAGTTACGAGATACTGGACTTCATTAGATCCATGAGCATCGGTCTGAGGTTTTTTCAATAAAATGAAGAAATGGTGAAATTTGTTGATGTTGTTTCTAATAATATTTTCAATATTCTTAAGAATATTCAAATGTTACAACAATGTTTTTGAAAAAAACATAAAAAATAATCAATATGAGTAATTCAATTGGACTTCCAGAGGCACTGTGGAGATCCATTGGTGTGAGAAGTTGAAATAAAAGCAACTGAATTCCAATGAAGTGTCGATAATTTTTATAGTATAACTTTTTTAATTTTTTAGCTAGTATGAAGCATCAGAATGAGAATTATTTAGTTATTATGTGTTTCCAAGTGAGTCATGAAAATTAGAGAGATCTTATGTTTCATCATAATGAGAAATAATAATGGAATGGAAAAGTACATTGGACTGTATGATTTGTATGATGTTTTTAGTAGGCTGATGTCATGAGAAGATTCGAGAAGATTCAAGAGTATTTCATAATATTTTTCAATCACATAATTATTCAAATATGAATATGAAATGAAATTCAAATTTGATTTTCTGAAATCTTGGTTGAGTAGGAAACATAAAGTCATTTAACACCCATTCCTATCATGGGACACTTATAGATAAAATAAAGTACATTTTTCTTTCTAACAACAAATATCTATTTACAAATGGGAGAGAGAGAAAGAGTGGTGAATTTTTTTTGTATAAGGATGTTATTAGATATATTTTTCTTGAGGAAGTATCCCATACAGAATTAAAAGAAAGAAGATATTGAGGGATCAGACTGAGATATCATACAAACATTTTCAGGGAAGGAAAGAATTTGTTTAGAGTTGTTTTTGAAGTATAATATTTTATTTTATTTCTCGACTAACGAATTGGACTTGGGAATTATATTGACATATCAGATTTAGTTTTTATATGATGTAATAAAGATTTTTTTTCTCCCCATTTCTTGGTAAGAAAATAAATAATTGTGTTTTTGGATAATTAAAAATGTGGAAGTTGATGAAGAATCACAATGACTTGTTTGGAATAATTTAGTGAAATTTTATAAACATGTTAGAAAACTTATTTTACATTATCATTACAGAAGAATAAAATGCACTATTTAATTGATCATAGTGATAAACATGTTTAAGGGTATTTCTAACTTATTGTATCCATATAAGAGGATTGTTTCTAGTAGATTGTATAGTATTGAATGATTTCGAAACCATACGAAGGACTAAGTACTCTTAATGTCTAGTTAAACATATAAATAAATTTGTTCCTATGGATTTCTGATTGTTTTGATTTCAACAAATTGAAATTTATTTAATTAAAGGTGAAGGTTATTAATTACGAAAGATAACATAAAATAAAAAAGATATCACTTATTCACCCCTCCCCCTCACAGGGATATCTTGATCTTTGTTGGGCCCCTTTCAGTGGTATCCTAGAAATGGTTCCCCTAATTTACCCTTTAATGATATTTTTTAAGAGAAGTTTTTATGGAGAATATTTATTACATGAATTGTAAGGGGATTATGGTATTTGATGGAATGATCAAAAATCATTTTTAGGGAAATAAAATTTTGAATAATGAAAATTTAAAAATATTAATAATATTGTATGATGATATAAAAATGGGTGAGTAAGAATTTATATGTGACTTATTCATAAGGGTAAATGATATAGTTTGCACCACAAAATGTCTTAGTGAGAATATTGAAGATTCAAATGTTGTTGAATTTTTTTTGAGAATTATTTTAGTTAATTTTGATTCCAAATTTTTATTTTTGAAAGAGATAATTCATGAAACTCTATGATTTGATGAAAGTTATAGTAATCTCATTAGAAATGAAATGATAAGGGAGAATGTTGTGAAAGGAGAAAATTGATTTGAGAATTTCTATCGAGGCTGGAATGCAAGGGATGTCTAAAATGATTTATGAAGATGAAGAAGCTGGTTATTCTGGATCACAAAATTATGTTAGTAACAATCTTGATGAATTCATATACTTTTTTTCTAGAAATTTTAATATAGGTATAATAAATTATAAAGGGAGTCTACCACTAAATTTTTTTTGAATGTGGAGACATTAGGCACTTTGCTAATAATTTTCCTCTAAGAAAGTATAAGGAAGATAGTGATAAAGATGAAATGAGGCCCAGATAAAATTGGAATAAAAATGGAGATATTTCAACTTATTATTCTAATGGAAAAGATAAAAATTTCACCAAATATAAAAGGATATTCTTTTTATTTAGATACGATGAAGATGATGATAGTGAATTTGAGGTCAAATATTTTAGGAAGTTTTTAGAGAAAATAAATTCATTATAATAGTTAATGATGAAGTGTTCGAAATTTTTTGTTATGAAGAAGAAGATTTAATTTTATGATTTCATATGAATAAATAATTGAATGAATTTATATGAATGATTTTAATACTTGAAAGAGTGATCAAGATGTTTTAGAAGGAAATTACTACAACAGACAATCAATAATATTTTCCCAAGTAAGAAACTACATTGATGGATGATATTTATTTTATAAAGAAGTATCTTGAAATTGAAATGAATTAGAATAGACATCATGATGTAAAATTTAGAGAAAAGGAGGATGATTTGGAAAATGTTCAACTAATGTTTTTTAATGATAGTCAGGGAGTTACATGTTTTAATAACTCTATCACTAATGTTGGTGAATGTTCTGGAATGGAAAAATATGAGAAAGATTTTAAAAATTCACCTTAAATGGTTGGAATGAATGTTATAAATGTTCATAAGAAGAAAAAATTTCTGTAAGTCATTAACATGGCCAAAATGTAAAAAGTTCAATGTTTATAAGTCTCAAGAAATTAGGAGCTCGAAACAAAAATGTTAAGATATTATTCTTCAGATAATGTTCAAATGAAATAAAAACAAGAGATGAAGATTCAGTTTGATAACACATTGGTTGGAGAAAAATAATTTTATGATCTGAAATTTATGAATGTTGCTGAGAAACATGTTCAGAGCTCATGTCAGTATAGAAACTATAAAGGTAAATATTTCTTTTATGGTTACTGATGATATTTTGGTGTATTTGGTCAAATGAAAAATATGTGTTGGTCTATCCACCAAAATTATGATTACTCCAGGAGTTACACAAATAGATGTTTTTGGGGTATTAATTCCACCCAAATAATGAATTCTAAGAAAGACATTTTTATTGTTGAAAAATAGGTTCCATACTATGGAAACTATTTTTGAACGTTGTGAACAACAGGGTTGAAAAAGGGTGTCTTCGTTTGTTTCCAGCCCAAAAACATGTTTATAGAAAATCATAAAATAAGAATATGAATAAAGATAAAGGGAAATAAAAATATATTGTTTTAGAGACTACACTCAAAGCTAAAAAATGATAATGAAACTAGATTTTGGGTAGTGGGATTTCCTCTCACATGAATTTAGATTTTAAATTACTGAATAATATGAAAGATTTCAAACACATGACTTTGACATTTGGTTGTGATGAATCACTCATAATTAATGGTTTAGGATGTTATATTATTTGGGGAGAAAATTTGAAATCCTAGAATGATTTTTTTATGGGTTGAATCAAAATATGTCAAGTGATTTCATACATCGAGATGAAGGAGATAAATTGATTTTATAAAATATGATTTGATTGTGAAAACAGAGGATGAAGAAATGTTATTACTAAATGTAAAAATACAAAATTAAATTTTCTATAAGTTTGTGAAGTTGAAAATTCATTTTATCAAACCATGATATAATAAAATGAGATATGTAATAAATTTATGGTATATAGGTGTCAAAAAATAAGAGAACGAAGTCAAATTTAGACAATGTCTGTGGAATTCATGATATGTCAAGAAGAAGATTTTGGTGTTGTATAATTTTTCAAAAAGTGAAGATTACAATCTATTTGAATGGAATGATTATATTAATTCAACTCAACCACTTGAAAAAATTCAATATAATATCTTTTTTCCAATGATAAAATAATAAAATTTCAAAGATATGTACTTCATTTTAATCATTTATGATTTTACTCCCATTACTTGTGTTACGTACTAGAAACATAAATAAAAATATCTAAATATGTATAAGAGTTTTGGGATAATATATTAGAAGGAATGCAGATATTCTTTGAAGAATTTGAGAAATGATAATGGTTTTGAATACAATAATGAATTTTATAGAGGTTATCTTGAAGATAATAGAATTTAGGATGAGTTCAGGGCACCAAACACACCACAACAAAATGGTGTTACTGAATGGAAGAATAAAATTTTAGTAGACATGGGGTGTATAATGATTCTTGAACATGGTCTTTCTAAATACTTCTAGAGGAAATCTATTAGAACAACTAATTATATTCATAATCAATTTCTCTACATGACAAGTTCTAATATGACTCCATAAGAAATTATTTATGATGAAACTAAAAATATGAAACACTTAAAAGTATTTGGGATTCACTACATCGTAATGAAAAAAATATAAAACCTATGAATATTTGATCAGAGAGGTATGGATAGAATATTAATAGGATATGATCTATATAGAAGAGGATATAGATGTTTTAATAAAGATACATAAATAATAGTGGACTCTATTGATGTAAAAGATCATGAATAAGTTGAAGAATACATTTCAAAAAAACATGCAGATAGTGAAGATGATGAGTATGAAAGAATTTTTTCTATGAAACATGAAAAGGATTCCAAAAATTGAGATACTCGAAAAATTGAAGAATTAGACTTACCTATTTCTAGTGATGAGGAATAATTTATTTCATCTTATCCAATGAAAATGAAATATGTGGAAGCTCAAATCATTTTTTTTTCTTCATCTTCAAAAAGATAAAAAATAATAATATCAATTTTTGTTACACATACTTCATTGTATTAAAAACATAGACCTAATGATGTTAATGAAACAATTGAGAAACTCGAATTGATTAATTCTATGAATTAAGAGTTTCAGAAAATTGAGAAGAGCGAGGCATGGGAACATATACCTAAAACAAATGACAAAAATATTATTGGTACAATGTGGGTGTTTTGGAACAAGTATAATGAATGTGAAGTGATAGGGAAAAAATAAATATTGGTTTTCAAAGGTTACTCATAGATTGATGGTATTGATATTTATGAGACATTTTTTCCAGTTACAATATTGGGGGACATTAAAAACATTTTTCAATTTATGTACAATGAAGTTATAATTTTTTATATAGATTTAATGATATAATTTAGGAATGGAGAGCATGATTAATAAGGTTTTATTGAACAACTATGTCATTCTATTTTTGGAAAGGATTAATTTTCTGTTTTTATGTCGAACAAAAACTTGTATCGGATAAAAAAATATCCATGGGAATGTTATTATAAAATGGATATATTCAAAAGAAAGTTGAACATTAAGAAAGGAAGGGTTGATAGTAATCTAAAAAGTTTAAAAATTTAGGAGATTTCCTTCATTTTTATTTTTTATATGGATTGAATTATCATTATTGGTAATGATGAAAAAAAATTTGAATGATTTTATGATTGAATAATTTTTTTTAATTTTATATTCTTGTTTAAATGAGTTAATTTAAAGGGTTAAAAATCTAAAAATAGAAGAAATAAATTTTTATATCTCGATAAAACTATATTGGGGAACATCTTACGATTCTTGGAATGTAATATTCACAAAATATTCCCCATTAATATCAGCGGGAAAGTAGTTGAATAATTATGGATTAGGTATTAATGTTTACTATAAAAAGTTTTATAATCTCATTGTATTTTTTTCATATTTGATTGCCTCAAGAATAAACATTGTTTATGTTGTTAGATTATGTGAATGATTCCCAAGTGCTCTTAAAAAATCACATCTATTGGATGGAAAAATAATTCTAATATATATCAAAGGTAAAATAGTTTTCAAAATAATTTATGATAGATCTGAAATAATTTATTTATTTATATATACATATTATGATGGGGAAGAAATTGTTGATGATTGAATATCCACATATAGTGGAGTTTTATTTCGGGTATATTTTATTATGTTGGAATAAAAAGAAAAAGAATTCATTAACACTCATTATGGATGATGTTGAGCCTTTTTCTACCACTCCAGATGAAACTTAACATAGGTGGATAAAGGCTATGTTTGAAGGCTCACTATTTGAAGTGAAGATATCTCTGCTCCCGGTTTCTAATAATCAAAGCGGTATTAAATTTATATGAAATTTCATACTATATTTTAATAAAAAAAATTATATAAAATAGCACATCATCAATGATCATATGGAGAAGAATTAATTCAACTTTTAGTATGTTCCAATATCAAAAGGAGTTTATGAAATTTTCAAAACTCCTTTACTAAAGGAGGAATTTTTCCAACTGAGGTTGAAAATGGGAATCCAACCTACCGCTCTTCAAATTTTAGGTATGATTTTTCTACCCTATATCAAATATTATATATAGATTGTGTTTTCCTGGTGGATAAAAATAATGTTTCATAAAACTGTAAATTTATATGTGGTAAACCATTTAAAGAAGCATATATTTAGGGGGATTTTTTGGGATATTTCTAACTCAACATATAAGTTTGTGAGCTTTTATAACAAATTTTTTTAAGTGGCTGTAAGAAAAAAAATAAAAGATGAATGGGATAATTTTTTAAGTGATGTGATGGAATGATTGAATGGTTTTGGAGTTTCATGAAGTTGTTTTGTAAGTCACTAATTTTGTATAACAAGGTTTTTCTGTCAATGATTCTTGTTTTCTATAATGATTTCCCACATGTGGGATTTGAATTTTTTATAAGTGATCCATAGATTGAGATTTCAACGTTTCAATGATTTATAAACCTATGTTGACAACAAAATCTATTGGAGGAGATTTTTAGGACCACCTTGGATTGATTTTTTTTATGATGTTGGAATATTTTTAGACTAATTATTCATTATTTTATTTTCATTTTGAAATATTATTTCACATTGTATGTTTGGATGATCAAATGAAAGGAGGTTATAGATTCATAATATTAGAAACATTCTGGATATGAAAATCCATCAGTTCTTTTTTTCTTCTCTTGAATTTTTTTTCTGGGAAAAGTGTTTTATTATTTACATTGTATGCATAAGTAGGTTTTTTATCAGAGTGAGAGGTTGTTACAATGTCTGCATGCCATTTGAGATGTTCAAAATTTAAGATGATGATGTGTTTCAAATGTGTTAGTTATCAATATCATAATTTGTCTAAAAATTTGTGATCTAATATTTATGAAAGAAAGTAGGATAAAAGGTTTTTTTGTTTAATGGTGGTATATCGATCATCGTGTTTTTAACATCATTAATATATCGTGATACAAGAAGTATTTTTTTAGAATAATAATGCTTTAAAGTTGAGTTTTTTAATCACGGTTCGTTGGTGTGGTATTCGCTAGACAGAGAAATTGTATGGAGGTTGGGAAGTATGATGATTTACAAAATCCCAGAGAGACTAATCCACTAAAATGGTTGATTCTTCAGATTCTATGATTCATTGAAGGAATCATTTCATAGGATCAATAATCAGTTGTATAAATTTTACAAGAAATATGTCCTTAATAACACTAGTCCATCAGACTCGGTGTGCTATCGAGACATTAGAGAAATTATGAAATTGATTCATTAGAGACATTATTGATGTCAAAATGGGGGCATCCGATGTAGAATTTGATCAGAGTCAATTTTGTGATGAAAAGTTTTTGGTAATGATAATCCTGATGGAATCATTGATTGATCAATCCAATGAGGACCAACAATGTCTTCAACCATTTTCAAAAAGTAGTTAGTTTTTTTATTGTCTAAAGAGTAAAGGAAGTCATGAGTTACTATTAGGTGGGTAAAGGGTAACCATACAAATATGTGACATTGAATAATTAGGAAGAAAACAAACACTGATCTATCAGGAAACATAATAATACTGATAAGTCACTAGATTCTAGACATCATTGGATATAGGATCATCAATCTAAGGATTTGATGATTGAATGAAGAAATGATAAAATGTTTTAATGTTTTTGACAAAGTGTTTTCAATGGGTTTTGAATATTTAAATGCTGCCACCATATTTGTGAAAAAAATAAAAAAAATCATCAGGATGAGTAATGAAATTGGACTACTAGAGAGATTAAGAAGATCCATCATTGTGATAAGGGGAATGAAAATAAACTGAAGTCTAATAAATTTTTAAAAAATTAATGGACGTTTTTTTAAATTATAGGATAGTATAGATCATCATATGTCTATGTCTTATGTTATAATGGGTTTTCATGTGGGTCAATAAAATTGAAGTGATCATATGCTTCATCATGATGAGAAAGAATATCGCAATGAAAATGTGCTTTTGACTGAACAATAATTAGGATGTATGATGTAGGATGATGTTATGGTAAGATTAACTATGTTTTTAGGAGATTTAATAAGGTATTAGAAGACCTAAATCATTAAATAATAAAGTTTAAATGAATATAAAATTGGAGTTTCTAGAAATTTTGGTTGAGTAGGAAAGTGAAAGTGGTTTCCCCCGCATTCCTCTCCTAGAATGCCTATAAATTGAATAAAGTACATTGTAATTAATGATGGTTAAGCTTTGTTAACATGTGTGTGAGGGAGAGAAATAACACTGAATTTTTTGTGGCTAGGGATGTTTCTAGAAAGAGTTTTCTTGAGGATGTTTTCAGGATAAAAGTAGATAATAGAAGATATTTCCAGATCAGACCAAGACATTAAACATACATTTTCCGAGAAAGAAGACAGAGATATGGAATTGTTCATTGAGTATAACTTCTTATTTGATTTATGGGATAAATAATTATACCGATCCATCTTATTGATTTTTTTATGAATTCTAGATTATTTTTTCTACCTATTGCTGGGTAAGATAGTGATGAATTCTATTTTTTTATGAATTACAAAAGGGGAGGTTATTGAATCATTACAAGGACTAGATTGTAATCATTTATTGGAAATTTTTAAACATTTTTCACTACTTATTTTACAGCATTCATTCTACAATAATAACATGAAATGATATATTGATCATAGTGCTAAACCTGTTTAAGGGTATTTCCTATTTTTTGAATCTACACAAAAGAATTATTCTCTAGTAGATTTTGTGTTATTGAATTATTTCCAAAAACTCAAAAGGAAGGGATAATCATATTGAGTTGTAACCCTAGTAAATATTTGTGTTCTTATGGGTGTTTTAATGTTTTAATTTTATAACATTTATAAATATTTAATAGGAGGAGAAGGTTGTTATTCATTAAAGATAATATAAAACAAAATGATATCCCTGATTCACCCCTCCCCCTCTTAGTGATACAATGATACTTGTTAGCCCCCTTCAACATATCAACCCTTAAAATATACTCAATAAACAAAATATTCTCATTATTTATCTAAACCATTCCTTTTATAATAATAATTATGCCCTAAACCCGCACTCTCAGGTCTGATGCTCATAGACACATACTTTACTTACTCACTTTGATACCATCTGTGAAAACCATGATATAACTATCAATAATTAAAAAATAAATTTTGGTATTTTCATCTCTTATATCTCAAGTATAATATTAGGTTTATAAATTTATAAAATGATGGAACATAATAAATTAATAATTATTAAATTCATTTTATCTAGAGAATAATTTTTTTAATATATATGATACAAATTACTCTATAGTGAGACTTCAACATATCCAATAAATATTTATATATTTTTTGTCCTTATAATCATTTCAATTATTATAATTTTCATCCAGTATTAAGGAAATAAAAACATAATAAGGGGTGATCACAAACACTATGTAAGGTAAAACATTCAACGAATGTAATAATGGAATTAACATAGCATAAATATTATAGAATGTATTTGTAAACACTATGAATCCATAATCAATTGGATTATAGAGCTTGTTATATCAATTAAAATAATTTATAATGTTGATATTAATCATACTAATCGCATAATGATGGAATGTATAATGTTAGACATCAAAAAAACTATTGTCAATGACTTTTTACAAGACACCATCATCTTATATGAAGAGGTATACCAAAAAATCTATCCTATTTTTGCTTATGAGATAATTTGATGCATCCAAGGGCTATATAATCATAGGCCTGACTTGTAACTAGATTAATTCCAATGTATTAACCATAAAAGTAAATAATAATTTTCATTGCATTCCACAAGGAACCTCTTACTTAATACAATAATTTATATAAGTATAATGAATTTTATTGAATATAAATACATAATCAAACATCTTTGGAAGTAAATATTCATCTTGTCCATCAATATTTTTCCCTGTATCAATAAAAAATAGAGAATTATTGTAACTCATCTTGATAAATATGGTCCATGGTCATACGCTACATATTCAATTTTCCAATAATAAAATATTTTAAAATAAAAATATTTTATATTACAATAATTTTACACATTTCAACATATTAGTATTATTTCTTTGAGAAAAACATTTATTTTAAATTATGTAAAATGTGTTGGCCACTCCATATTGTTAAATGGGAATATTGTAACACCACATTACAATTCTTTTTTGTATGATTTAACTTGTGTTTATGGTTTCCTTTTTTTTGGTTCATAGTGGGATTTCCTGGAACAGAGATCCATGCTAGGTAAAATGATATAATGTTCAGGGATGTTTGTTTTCATGAATTAATGGATCCAGGGCATAAATGTGTAAAATTGTTTAAAGGGAGTTGTGATCATACATCCTTATATTTTGGTTCACTGGTTTTCTATAGAAAACTAGGATGAGTACATCCTATTGGACTCATTCATATCATGAATGTGTTACCCAATGTAAATATGTTTTAGGTAAGATTTCATGAATCTTGTGAAGGGTGTGAAAATTTTAAAGGACATAAAACAATAACACATTGTTAAAATGATGATTGGTATTTAATTTAATCCATGGTGAATCTTTATTTGACATATTTTTAATACATGGTATTATGTGCCATGAAATGGATTCAATATTGGAATTTCTCTCATCAGATATTTTAAATCATTTTCTATTCTTGAATATATAGTCATCTAGTGCGTAGGATATATTCTTAAACCCTATAGTAATTTTGGGAAATTTTGGGTGATCCCACTCCTTCCAGATTACTTTATTTGGTGTTTTATTCAAGTATTGGTTGCAACACATATCCTTAGAAATCATTATTTATTCTTCTTCATTTCCATTGGTTATAGTGGTGGCGTTAGATTCATTTGTGTTTTAGATTCATGATCAAATTTTTTTTATGAATCCTTTTTAGTTTTATGTCAATAATTTTTTTCTAAGCCCACTACATGGTTTTTCGATCTCTATTTTCAAAACCATTAAATAAACATCATTCTCAATGTAGTTGTATCTATGCAAGAGGTTTATAATACAATAATTATTATATATTCTTCTTATCCCATTGGTTTGTTCATCGAAATGGGTTCTTGTTAGTGAAAACGGGATTATGTTAATATTGATAAAGGTTTTTTGATTTTTTTTGGAAAATCATAGCACATTGGGAACTTTGGGTGCATCAAAAAATTGACATAGGTGACCCTAGTGTGTGTGGAACCACTACGGATTAATTTTATGATATTGAATGATGTGTGATGGAATCGAAATTTAGTTGAAACCTACTTATTCCTGGTTTAGTATTATTTTATTTCTTGAATGTATTCTCATAGGATATAACCCAAATGGTGTGCTTTGTATTTTATTCTTGGTTTATCACATGATGATTTATTTCATGGATATTTTCCCACATGTTTAACTTTCCTTTTTTTAAAACCAATATATTTTTGGACATGGTGAATATAGTATGTATTTGTATAAAAAATATAATTTTTGCAAATAGTTTTATCATTGAAAATTATTTATAAACTAGATTTGGTTTTTAAAGGCTGAACTTTTTTAATTTTTTATATCATAACTTGTAAATATAATTTGATGTAAGCTTATTGGTTCTATGATCACACCCTCAATTTTCCTTTTTCCTATTACTGACAATGTTTTGTAGGGAATAAGAAAATATAACCGTGTTGTGTAACATTCTATGTTCTCTTGTCATCTGACCCCTTCAGAGTGGGATGCTGTAGTTGGTTCAAGGTGCAGTGGAAGTGTGAGGTGCTATGAGAAATATTAAAATTTATTTAAATTATTGTTTCATGAAACCCTGAGTGACATTATTAAAAATAACATTTATAAATAATTTATTTAATATTTGAAGATATCAATTCTTGGGATTAGGAAATTTCTTTGTTGATGAATGTTAATTATTTGAAAAGTACCTTTCAAATTTCTTTTATTTAAATACGTTTATATAAGGATATAATCCTTGTAATAGTGATCCATATGGGCTCACATGACCTCCATGAAATTACACATGATCTTTGGGTACTATGAAAACAAATATAATGATTTTTTTGTTCATTCTTGATCGCTTGTTCCTATGTCTTGAAGAAATATCACTTTCATTTATAATTCAAGAGAGGGAGAGAGGAAGATTCGAGATATAATTCATTATACACATCAATTATATCCTTTTTGATTTCACATCAATCGATTCACAACACAATAGATATAACTATCTATTTTTAGAGTTACAATTTAGGTTAAAAAAATAATTTAATTGTATATTGGTCATTAAATAATATTATACCCTTTAATGAAATCCCATTCCATATAATAATAATAATATTATTATATTGGGGCACACAACAACTTGAACAAATTGAGAAATAATATTGACCATGTTGTAAATAATTATTTATCAAAATTCATGGTCTTAGTCTATTATAGTTCATCATTATTTAATGAATACCCAAATAATGTTTTTATTCATTAATAAATATTTCATTCACATACCAGAGAATAAATATTTATTAAATAATAAATAAATAAATAAATATTTTTTTAGTCACCTACTTGTGAATAATTTTTTTTTAAATATATGTGATAAATATAACTTGAATAAAATTATTCCTTGGTATTGATAATAATATTTATTCCATTAATTAAATTCATATATAATTTGATGAAGATGAACAAAAATACTTAGTGTGTTTACCTCTATGATTATTTCCCATTTTCATTAGGAAGGTTTACCTGTTGTACATGATTACTATCGAGAAAAGGGTCGAGGAACCCAATAAGAATAACGTAATGTCACAACATTGACAGTCACCTATAAACACTCACTATGTAAAACAATCCACTTATCACAGTATTCCATCAAGAAGGTTATATGATGGTGTCACCAACCTATACTCTATATACCTATTTCTCTGACTATCCGAAATTAATAGTTCTTTACAGCATGGCCATGGGATTTAAGGTGACAATTCTATTCTTATAAAAGGGATATGATATAAGATTCCATAAATATTTAAGGGTCATATCCTTCCTGAACTTATCTATTAATTACAAGTCAATTATAACACATTCAAGACACCCTACATCCCACCAATATATCACATGATGTTTTTTGTCAGTAAATATAAGTACATGATTCATGACATGCACCAATGATAACATTAAGCCCAAAAGACCATTACACACACACAAATAGTAATATACAGTGATTCCAAATCATAAATAACTCCAATTTGTAGGTATATTTTCATAATCTCTTATCCTGGGGATTACTAAGTTTGAAGATAATGAGAAGAAGCCTCATCCACGTATATGTACTTCCACCTGATGGTCTAAATACTATGTGTCTCATCAAAGTACAATATCCAACCAATTAACTATAATATGAATATTTTTATAGCACTTCACGTTTCTTATCATAGCAGTGAACTATTAAGACCTTATCAATGTGACAAATACACTTGTACATTATTACATTAAATCCATGAATAAAAAATAACAATATGTAAAAATATCTTTAATGAATACTCAATTCATCAAATATACATGTAATCAAAGTACAAAAAGTTGGTTTTAGGACACTAAATCCATCAAACACTTACATGGAATAGATCAAACTACTGATGAAATTTAGTACTCTAGACCTCACACGATAATAATGTTTCTAATTGAGTCTAGAAGTTGGTCATGGGGTGCACCACATTGACTTCCATGGATATACTCCTCAATACAACTGTACCTCTTTGTGAAAAACCCTCAAGAGATGATACATAAAATTTATGTGATTCGTCAGCTAATGTAACCGTGGCTCTTTCAAAAGACCGACCACTAAAATTTTATCAATATAGAGTGTGATAGGGTCTTTACATCTAGGTTCCATGTCAAGGTTTTGGACGAAGTTTCACATCCATACTACTTCTTTGGCATCCTTAGAATATTCAATATACTTATAATTTTCTATAGAATCTATTACACAACCTGATTTGATCTCTTCCATCCCACAACAACTCCATTAAATGTTAAGATGCATCTCATCTCTAACACATTTCATAAATACCACTTTGGAAATTGGAATATATATATCCTATGATGACTAGTTCCCCATATACTTTATTAAATAGAAACATATCCTTAATATTACTCATATACATAAGGTTTGTCTTTACTTCCATCTAATGGATGTCACTTGGATCATCATGACATCTTCCTACCACACTCAATGCGTAAGAAACATCTAGCATAGTATATTAAATAGCATACATTACTGACCCAATC
The DNA here is from genome assembly GCA_963277665.1 of Viscum album. Classification (NCBI taxonomy): domain Eukaryota; kingdom Viridiplantae; phylum Streptophyta; class Magnoliopsida; order Santalales; family Viscaceae; genus Viscum; species Viscum album. Next base: position 164,853,162 of record OY728121.1, on the reverse strand, counting down.
ACTGATGAATGTGTAATCATTACCATTTTGTTTCATTCCTCATGTGTCTGAGGACACATTTTCATCAAAATATTAATTCCATGTGATTCTAGCAACAATACCCTATTGTATTGTTCTATACATAATATCATTAGTATCTGGTCTGTGTATGTACCTAGGCATAGATCTAGAATTCTACTTAATCATTCAAGATAGATCTTGAACCCCAGAATATATTTTTCCTTTCCATTTTCCTTCCTAGAGAATAATTTATTCCACCATGTCTCAATAGATTGTTGGATAGGTATTTCATTTCTTATGAGTAATATGTCATCAAAATATATTATTAGGAAAGATACCACACTAACACTAAACCATTTATACTCAAAATACTCACATTCATTCTTTATAAAACAAAATTCTTTTAAGGGATCTTCAAAATTAATGTTCAGTGTCATTGGATCCTTACATTAATCAAGAAATTACATAATGGAAAGTAGAATTATAATTTTTTTCAACATTTAAACTGGTGAAGGGGTTTTACTATAGTCAATTTATTGATTCTATTTAAACCCTTTTGTAACCAGTCATTCCTTATTGTTAAAAAATTTTACTTTCATGTACAATATCATCTTGAAAACCCATTTTATGGGATTTACATCTACCTGACATTCTACCAAAACTCATTATTAGTTTTCTTACATGTATTCCATTTAAGAATTCATTGATTGTTGAAATGTGGATGCATCTGTTCCACTTACTAATTCCAAGTATTTTAGAGGATCATTACTGTAACCTGATAATGAGTTAAAATCCTTATTACTATAAACAATAATTTTTTAGTTCTTTGACCTATATTGTATTCCTATGCATAAATTAGATATCTGGAACAATTTCATCTTAAATTGGTTTTTTTGGAATTTCTTCCTATACCAACTCTTTTGTACCTCGAGCCTCAAATTCATCAAAGTATATCTCACTCCCACTATAAATTTTAGATATGATCTACCTCCCATGTTATATTGTATTTATTCCCATCATATCCTTTTTTTGGTGATGGGTTTTATAGGTAATATCCCCTTGTTTCCTTGTGATATCCAATAAAGGTAAACTTTGTGCCATGAAGTGAATGTTTCTTATATGAAGTGGTATTAAAAAAATATTCACTTCCCCACATATGTAAATTCAACAGCATGGTTTTAATTACACTAAAAATTCATATGGAATATGATTTATAGATTTTGTTGGTACTTGGTTTAGTATGTATGCAGCTATTTATAATGCATGTCCCTAAACAGAAAATGGAAGACTCCAATGGATCATCATTGATCTCACAAAATGTAAAAATGTGAAGTTCCCACTTTCTCTTACACCATTTCGCTAAATAGTGTATGGATGAATTAGTTTAGATAAAATCCAAAACTCTCATTTGTAATCAACTAATTCTTGATTAATATAATTTCAACTATGGTCTGAGTGGGGTTTCTTAATCGTCTTACCAAAATGTTTTTCAATATAATTATTTAATTCCTTGAATTTTTCAATAGAATTCTACATAAACCTCATTAAGTATACATATCCATATCAACTAAAATCATTAGAAAACGTTATGAAGTATGAGTACCTACCCCTTTATTCAATAGTAAATTGTCCACACACATCATTATGAACTAATTCAAGAATATATTTATCCCATTCACCTTTCCCACTAAATGGGTATTTGGTCATTTGAATTTGTAAATATTCGTGACATAAAAAAGATTTTTTTACATAAAAATAATCTAAATATGCATCTTCATGTTTTTTTCTCAAGTGATTTTGATTTAGATGACATACCTGGTGGTTCCAAAGTTGTTTTTTGTAAGAGTCATGTGTAGTAACTTCATTATCGATTCCCAATACATGGGGTTTGAAATCAAACACATAAATAAAACTATTTAAATGATCCTTATAATAAAAAAATCTATCTTTATACAAAATTAATCATTTATTACCAAATTTAAAAATAAATCCATCATCATTAAGTATGGATAAATAAATAATGTTTTTAATAGATGTAAAAAAGTAACAACCTTTCAAATCCAATATATTTTTGGTTGAAAATGTTAGGTGTTAGTCCCCAATTTCTGCAAAAAAAATGTTTTGATCCATTATATTCTTATAAATATACCTACACTCTGTAAAAATTTATCAATCTATTTGGTTTCTGCATTTGAATACATATATGAGCACCAAAATCATTCTCTAATAAAAAAAGTAGGAACTGATAAATTATAATTGATAAAAAATGAACCTAAAACTTCCCACCTTATTCATTTTCTAGAAATAGTTTTCCTTCTAGTGAAGTTTTTTCCACACCAAAGTAGATAACATCATATTCCCTTTCTTTCCCCTAGATCATCCACTTCTTGTAATGGAATGAAGAATATTTTTTCTTAACATTATCTTTAATTTATTCACCATAAGGGTTGGACGATATTCAGGTTTCAATGAATTATCAAAATGGATAAATAGTGTGATAAGATTTGGCAGAGACTTTTCAATGTTATTAATATTAAATTCTACAACATGACTGGAGAATATCTAAGGGGTTAAATCTAGAATATTGTTGATTTCTAGTTATTTAGGGGTGTTTTGACCCTTGAACCTCTAGAACTCAACATATCCAATTATATTGGCTATTTGAGGCCCATATGGGGAACCCTCTCCATGCATGAAATGGAAGAGTGCTTTGTAAATATGAAACTATTCATTTCTATCTCTATCTTTGAAAAGACCATGGAGGTTATATTTTATTCTATACACATCCATGCCTTCATGAGACCTCATGACTTCACTAGACGTAGAATAACACGTCATACATTGAATGTCAATTAAATCATTTATATGTTTCTTATAGACTATGAAATATTTATAGCTTGCCTCCCTAGTGAGAAGACTATGAAATAAGTATTCTAGAATGTATGATTTCCTCTCATGGAGAAGGAAAACCCAAAGATGACTATACCATTCCCATGAGAAACATCCAATAATAAGGTCTTCTTTATAAAATATTAATCATAGGGATAAGTTGGATGATGATATTCCATTTTATTCTACAATTTAAAGTTTATATTATTATCAATTTAATATATCACAAATTATATTATAAATAATATATTAATTGATTTAATTAATTATTAAGTCTCCCACTATTTTATCAAGTCCCAATAGCCCTCAACCATGAACTTAGAATTTATATTTACTAATAAATTCTATTGCAATCTATCCATGTTCCCTTCACAAAACCCCCATAATGGTTTGTTAGGATATTTGGAGGTATTTAGGTAAGCATATCTTTTTCGTCTTCATGCTTGATGCTCCATGATCTATTGAGTGAAATACCCTCTCATGAAATACGAACTCATATTTTCACAATGCATGCCTAAAATTACCCCAAGTCTAGGAAGGAATACTCCACATGATGTAATATGCTTAAGTAAACCAAAAACCTTCATAAGAACAACCCATATAAAATTAATTGTCCCAACAGGGGTTGTCCAATTACTAGGTTTTAATGATTTTCATTCGTAATAAAGTATTGGATGTCCAATTTCCACTTAAAATTTAACTGAGGGATTATAATTTATTATGCTAAAATTTATCTTGGTTTATCATTTACATGTCTTGTAAATATTATGTGGATGTTAGTTAATTAATTATCCATTATGGAAAAAACATTTAAATATAATTTAAAAATATAATTTCTATCTTGTACACATTAATTCATTTATTTCTGTGATCAGTTTCTTTTATCCATAAGTTAAATAATTATACAGACAAAAATAAATAATGTATTAAATGAATCATTCCTGAGATTTATCTAACAGTTGATTTAATGACCTGATATTAAATTAACCATTGAAGATGGAGAAATAACTCATATTTTTGATCTTTTCTTGAGTTACATCATTCAACATGTTCATAACAGAATCACCTAATTTCGAATCATAATGTTTCTATCCGGAACTACCTCAACATGCCTTAAAAACTCTACTAATTACATTTATTTATTACCCACATGAAGGTTAGGGGAAAAGGAACGGTTATATTTGGGATTACAAAAACATCCTTGGACATGTAGTCCCTACATAATAATTCGGAGAGGGATGACTCACATGAAATCATTTTTAATTTAATAATAAATAATATAAAACCCATGAAGTATATTTAATTAAAACATCCAAATCATACATAGGTCTTGGGTAATCTTATAAATGGCCATAGGATCATTTAATAAAAAAAGTAAATGTATATTATCCATTTCATTATTCATTCATTATTATTAAGATGAAAATGGTTGCATTAAATAATTAACTAATTTATTTTCATATTGATAATCATCCAAACCTTATTGGATAAAAAAATTATTTATGACATTTCTGGTAAATAAATGGAAGGATCAATAATGAAATATATTTGATACTATAAATTAATTAAGCATTTAACATTACATAATACATTATTAAATTATCAAACACACAATGATGTTACAATAAGTAATGTACGGTTTTATTGCTTAATTTGTTTCAATTTAATGCAATTTTTAATTCTATAATATAATAAGAGACTACAGGGAATATAAATCCAGCTAGATGTGGTGAATCTAAATTTTCATGTATATAGGGTACACACATATTTTTTATTGTTCACATAGGAAGGACAACATGATATTTACAAAAAGCTACATATCGTGTGTCCCACTTATCATACATCTAGGATTCAGGCCTGGTTTTTTGGTGTGTGTCTCACTGGAATGCACATTGTTTATGGGATAACTCCATGTCATGTATCTCATTGATTCGTGTGTCCGTTTTCTCACTGAGTGGATCAACATGTTCTTTAGACATGGTATTTGATGAACTACATTTCATGTACACCTATTACAGATCATATATATCATAATCTCTCCAGTTTGTTAGTATCTCATGGATTAAACCATCTATAATGACCACAATGATTAGGCGATTTACACTTCTATCCCATGTGGACTACACTATGTGTACACCAATACAATATTTGTAATCTAACAACAATGTTCTAGTTTTTCATGTTAAAATTCTGCATACACCATGTTTAATTAATTCATGGTGCGTTGTGTATACATTAGCGCATCCAGGTGAGGCACACTATGGTACACGACATGTACTTCTGAGTGCACACCAAGTAACCATGTCTTATCGAAAAAAATTTGAAGTTTATTGATGGAATCTCATGTCCTTCTACATCCATTCTTAAACCATTGAAAAAAATAAACTCTAAAAAATCAGGATTAATATGCAAAGGACTGTCAATTCAAATCAGATTAAACAATGAAATACATGATATGAAATTTAAAACATAGATGTACACAGATCTAGAATCAAATAAATAATTATAAATTTTACCTTGACCACTCTAATACCTCTTATTGGTTATGGGTGCTTCAGAAGTCTATGGTAGTGGGTGATATATTAAAATTTATTTTAATTATTAGAGCTCCAAAGTATGATTTTGGATCTTGCACGTCAAATTTATAATAATATTATCTAATATGTGAAGAAATGAATACGTAGTCTTAGGAGCATTCATCTTTGATGAATGTTTATCATCCAAAAAACCCTTTGATGTTGTCTTCATTATTCTATGAGGATACAAGGATAGAATCCCTCTAGCAGTTATCCACACATTGTTCTATGATCTATGAGCAATGATACTCGATCTCCAGGATCAAGCATGGATAATTGAATGTTGTTGCGCTATTTATTCTTGATCATTAATTATTTTATACTGAAGAAATATCTATTTCATTTTTCATTATTGAGAGGGAGAGAAAATGATGAGTCATGATATAATTCATTGTATGCAATAATTCTTTTTTTTTTAATTTCAAATTGATCGATCCCCTATATAATAAAAATAATACTCTATTTATAGAGATAGGGTTTATGTTAAAATAATAATTTAGTTGCATATCATACTTTAAATAATATTATAAACTTTAATAAAACCATATTCCACATAATTATTAATTAATTTTTATTTATTGGCATAAACCAACTTATGTAAATTGTTAAATAATATTTACTAGCATGTAAACAATTATATATCTATGGTCATGGTATTTTTCAATTGGAACCCATCATTATTTTTTGAAATCCCAAAATATAATTTTATTCATTAATAACTATTTCATTCACCTACTGGAGAAATAATATTTATTAAATATTCAATTAAAATAAGGTATATATTATTATTAACATGTCAGAGAATAAATATTTATTAAATTTACGTGATCAATAAAACATGAATAAAATCATATCCCAGTCTTGAGAATAATATTTATTTCATTAATTATATTAAAATATAATTCAATCAAGATCAACAGGAACACTTACTTTTTGAACCTCTAGAATTATTTCTCATTGTCATTTGGTGGGCTTGCCTAAATTCCAAGATTACTATTGAGAAATTGGCCAAGGTACACTATAGAATGTACTTAATGTTGTAATTTTGACAAACACCTATGAATGTGCATTGTGTAGTATACTCTCTTTCTCACAATAAATTATCATGAAGGTTTCATGAGAGGGTCATTAATCTATCTTCTCAATGCATCATTCATTGACTATATGAAATATACACATCGTTACAACATTAAAAGGTAATTTAGAGAAAGTGTTCTATTTTAATTAATGTGCCAAGATATTAGCATCCATAAATATGTAAGTGACAAATACTTCATTGACTAATCCATTAATTTCATATCAATCATGACACACACAATGTACCCTACTTCTCACCAACATCTGGTGTGATTGTTTTCTTCTATAAATCTATGTGTGCAAGTCATGAAACATACAATAAATAATCTTTAATGGTAATGGTCATTACACATGCCAGAATATAAGAATATCTGATGACACCAAAACACGTAGAGTTACTAATGGTGGGTCTATTCTCATAATTTAAATCAAAGATATTAACAAGTGAGAACTTCATGAGAATAGGTCTCATTTTCTTTTAATCACTCTTACATGATGGTATAAATACATTGTGTCCTGTCAGAGTATGTTCTCCGGCAACAGAACTCTATTAAGAGTATTATCATATCACTTTAATGTTCTCATCATAGCGGGGAACAACACTGACCTTATCAACATGAAAAAATATTCCAGTACATTATTATATTAATGTCATGCCGAAAATGATCAATATGTAAGAATATTTTTAATGAATATTAAATACATAAAATAGACATGTAATCCTCGTACAATCAGGGGGAAAATGAGAAAAACTCTAATGGCGGTGGTGGGGAAAATTGTAACAAGGAGACCAATATTTATTAATATATATTTAAAATTTTATATTTACAAATATTTAAATATATTTATAATTTTATAAATAAATATATTTTTGTATATATAAGTTTTAAATACAATTTTATATATTTTTTTTATTCCATTGTAAATATACTATAATAATTTTATAATTTTAAATATATTTATATTTATATAATTAAAAATATTTATATTTAAATATAAATAAAAATATATAATTATAAATGGATTTATCAATATATATATTATTTATATAGAAATTTAAATTTAAAATCATATATTTATAAGTAAATAAATATTTATAATTCCTTATATGAATTTATAATTATATAAACAAAAATACATTTTCATATATAAATATATAAATACCTTTGTAAAATTATTTATAAATATTTTTTAATATATATATAATTATAAATATATTTATATTTATATATTTATAAATATTTATTTATAAGTAAATTTAAAATATATTTTAAAATATAATATTGTTTTAATAATAACATTATTATTAACAATTATATTTTTAAATTACTAATTTCACTATAATTTTTTTAGTTATATTTTTAGATAATTTATTAGTATTATTTAAATTATTATTCATATTTATTAATATAATTATCTCTGGGAATGATCACGTCCAACTTGTTTTTGTGTCGATCTTGTTTTTAGGACAGAGTTCGGGAAAGGCCGACAATGTTGTTTGTCGATTTTGTTTCTGGGACGTAGGGAGAAGGTGACATAATGACAAGGTTGATGACCTCAGGAATGGGTTATGAACTCAATGCTCTCTGGAAATGGGTTTTCAGCAACCGGGTTGGGATGCAAGCAGGTGATAAACGTGGGATGTTGATGAGGGAGGAATTTGAGTTTTGTCAGAGGCTACAGGATGGAAGGGCTTGGTTGGATACCTTTTTTGTCAATCATGGGTGATGTGATGGACGAGTTCTGGATGTTTTTTTAATAATACAATGGTATTTAAGGATCCCATATTTATGGTAATTAAAATGGCTATCTTGGGAATAATGGTTGGGTGTTGACATTGTACATGCTGGCTTAGTGGTGCGATAATGTAGACACTACCATAGATTTGGGTTTTCACATAGCCACCCCTTTAACAGTGTAAAAAAATTCTTTAATGTTTTATCCTTTAACACCGCTAGAAAAACGTTGATAATGGTTAATTTTGATAGTGCTAAAAATGTTTTAAATTTACCCCTTTATCGGTGTTTTTTAAGCTCTATTGATGGGGTCTTTATCACCACTTTTTTAAAAGCACTGATAAAGAACCCCCTTTATCATTGTTTATCTACTAGCATCGATAAAGTGTATATTTAAAAAAAAATCATTAAAATTAATATATTAATATATTTATATATAAATATATTGATATTGATATAAATATAATATATTTTTTTTAAATGTGTTTTAGATAAAGATAAATAGAAATTTAAACATAATATATAATATATGTCATCAAAAGGATTATGAAATAAATTTATTCATTTAATAATTAATACATTTGTTAATTTTATAAAATAATATTAATTTAGTAATAATATGAAAATAAAATAAATATATAAATAAATAAAATATCTAAATTATGTTGAAAAAACAACTTGAACTTCAAATGGATGTTACATTTGATATGGGTGTTCGTTTGAGCCCTACAACATATAATATAAATGATTGTGATGAACTCTATTCCTCTATAACCTGGTGGGATCTTGGTCAAGTTTTTTTGGTGACCCAAAAGCCCAAAAGGCAACTAAAACTTAGTTTTTAGTTTGCACAGCCCAATTTTTTAACATTTGATGGATTTTCAGGCTCAATTAAGGGGGGTCTTTTTCCATTTGTTTTGGTGGGGACTACATTTATTCAGAGGTCTTACATTCATATGAATATAATTGTTTTGAAAATTTATCATTTTTCACAATATACTTTTATTTATAAACAAAGATATAACAATATGTACATATTTTTTATATATTCACCCATAAAAACATAATTTTATAAATAATTATTTAAACATATATATATATATATAATATTTATTAATATATAAGCCTTATCTAAATAAAAACTAATATCTATTTTATTCAAAATAAAAAATAAGAATATTTATATACCTATATAATGTATGTTTGTTTATATATATATATATATATATGTTACTGTGTGTGTGTGTGTTTTAGAAAACCGATATATATTATCCATCTATTCTAACATACGAATAGACATATTAATATATAATAATGTAAATATATATAAATATGTATAATTATACTTACAGATACACATATATATAATATATATACATGTGTATGCATTTTGTATATATGTATATATGTATATATGTTTTTATTTATAAACACACACAAAATAATATTTAATAAATTTATTTAAAAATAATATTACAAATATATATTAATATATTAATATATATATATTAATATACAAATAAATATATAGATAAAAAATATAACTATATATATATATAAATAAAGATATAATAATAGATATTAATATACGAATATATATATATATTAATATAACTATATATATATATTAATATAAATATATTTTATTATAAGAATAAACATAAATAAATATATGTGTATAAATAAATAGATATATCATTAAAATGATAGTAAAGTAACATGGAGGAGGGGTAAAATGTTCAGCATGTAGGGAAGATGTAGAAAATCGGGGTTTGTCCCTGTCAGATATTGGAACATTGCTATGAATAATTCCAGAGCATGGTGCGAAGACGACATGCGATTCTGAGGCCCGATGTGTCCAGAATTAAGTTTATAAATATATTAAGTATTTTTACACTATGCACGTGGTGGGGGTGTGTTATCTTCTAAACAGTAGCTTAGAATGGGAATCTGAGGACACAGTTGCATCTAGAGCGTGTCGTTTACTCTAGGCGGGGTATAAATTTCAAGGTGCAGGCCTACTGTGAGAAAATCCACCAAGGGAATTTTCATAAATAAGTGGAAAAGTTAATTTACGATCGTCAGCTTGAATAACTTCTGAATGGAGTCTTGGATATAAAATCTGAGTCCGCTGTTGCATTCAGAACGACGTGTTTTCCCTAGGTGTGACATAAGTTTAGACGGTGTCGGGTGCCAGGTCTAAGGCGAGTTGGTGGGAGGATAAAATGAAGGTTTTCATAAAAAAAAACAATAAAGACTTATCCTCCCACCAATTCCTCTCTACGCATGAAACTCTCCCCTTCTCCCTCCTCTGTTTCTACGCCGGATCGAGTTGAAATCGTCCGTTTTCAGCGCCGATCTTCAGCAGATCGAGCTCCAGCGTGTCATAGGCGTCGTTCAGCACCCAAAGCTTCGACGATCTGCAAATAGGTAGGCGTTCTGAGTTTTGAATTCTAGAATCCCATTTTTATGTTGTTTTTCTTCTATTTTTTAAGGGTTGTGTAGTTCAGTTCCCGTGGTTTCCAGAACATTTTTTGGATCTGAATTTTCAGCACCGGGGTGCTCCCGGTGGCTCTCGGAAGTTTTCCAGTGGAAAACCCTTTTTTCCAGCGACGGGGGTGGAGGCCACGGATGATTCTGGCAATGTGGCAGTCATACGGTGGCGGTGTGGAGGTTTCCGGCGGCGGCGTGGTGGTTTCCGGCGAGGCAGGCGGTGGTCCAGCCAGGTTTTTCCGGGGGGTTTTTAAAACCCTGTAACTCGCAAACTGAAAGTCAGATTTCAGTGCCGTTTGCGGCGATGAAAATCATTCATCGAGACGAACCTCTTTAAATTCTTTAAGGAATTTTATGAGTCATGTTTTTTTCCCAGGGCTATGAAATTTTGAAAATAAGAATAATATTTTATTATTTTCAACTTTGTCCCGCCTTAACTTTTACATGAATCATCTGATTGACGTGTCGTCAATTACATTTAGATCCTGATTGTAAGGAGGAATTTTCATGATAGTTTCTAGATGATGGGATTTAGATCATGATGTGGGCCCCATGACGCTGCTTTTGGGCATTTACAGTGGAAGGTGACTTTTTCGTCGGGTTTCTATTTTTGGTGAATGAATAGTCGATCCTGTGTGCTTTTCATGAGAGGATCGCAATAGTGCAATCCGTTTGATGAGTTTCGGGATCGAGGCATGGGCCCCACCCTTTCTGGCTTGAGTGAATAGTACTTTTTCACCGGGTGACCATTTGAGACGATCGAGTAGTCTATCCCGTGTGTTTTAACAAGGGGGTCGTAGTGGTATGATCCTCTAGATTAGTTTTGAGATCGTAGTGTGTTCCCAACATAGTCTAGCTATGGTGAGTAGTGCCTTTTTTCATCGGGTGTCTATTTCGTGCGAGTCAAAAACCTATCCTCTGTGTTTTTCCATGTGGATTGTCATGGTGGCCATGGTATCGGCCTATGAAGTGCGTGGTGTGGCGTTGTGGTGGGTCGATCGGGTTAGCGATGTTTAAAAAAGTAGTGGTTGAGGGTACTCTATTGGTTCATTCCTACGAGGGTTCGCTCAACATTACAACTTTTGTATAGGTTTTTGATCCTCTCAATGGGATGTTTAATCTGTTAGAGTTGTGGATTCCCTCCAATGGGCTCAGAGCAAGATCCTATAACATATATTCCCTAGATCGTGTTTTTGGTATCACTGGGAGCGCTTATCCATGAGCAGTAATCTCCTATCAAGCAAGTTAACCCCATATGGTTTGTGGCATCATAAGGAATATGATCACCTATGCAGTGGGCCGTGCTCAGTAGGGTTTTTCCATCGTCTGGTATACAATCCCCTACTTAGCATGAGGATTTTAGTAGGGTTGTGGTATCGTTGGTAATACGATCCCCTACTCAGCATGTGGTTTCTATAGGGTTGCGACATCATCAGTTTGCTCCCCTACAGTGCAAGATGTACCAGATAGGGTTTCAGTATTTTCGTGACTATCGTTAAATGGGTGACGATCTTATATCTGATTGATTTGTTTATGTCGAGTGCCAGATTGGGTTGTGGTATTCCCCAGCAGATCCTGGGAGTGATCTCCTATATGTGAGATCTATGAATTATAGATCGGGTTGTGGAATCCCCCAATGGACCCTAGGATTGATCCCCTATCTGTGAGATCTTCGTATAACAGTGTGGGTTCTGGTATCCCCTAGAAAAACCTAGGAGCAATCCCCTATCCATATAGTTTGGTGTTTATGCTATTTCAGTGAGGTTTCTTCAGTGATGATATCTGACGAGTGTGATCTCTTGGGTGAGCATCTGAGGTGCTTTTGTGGGAACCGATGGAGTGTATCTCTTGGATGAGTGTCATCTGGGATGACAATGATCATGGAGTGTGATATCTTGGTTGTGAACTGCTATTGGTGATGAGGTCGGCTTCTCATTTGGCCTTGAGCATGAGCTGAGTATATCAGGATGTTCAAGGTGTATGTATGGGCATACACCTGGGTTGAGCTGACTAGTTGTGTTTAGCTGAGGATGGTCACGAGTTTCAGTTTCTCTCTAATCTGGGATTCATATGGTGGGAATGAATGGACTGTTTCATTTCAGTTGCTCACTTTTTTTTTTGTGTTTTTGCGGTTCCAACTTTGTATTTTTATACTTTCCCCTACACAGGATTTTCCTGCAAATGTTTGTGTCATGTGTAGACCACAGGCCTTTTGATGGAGTCCCAGGAGGACCCGTAGCAGGCGGTGTTGAGTGAGCAGGACTGACCGTGGATTCTTATCGGAGCTGTGTTAAGGAGATTTCTTTTGGTGCTTTTGGAAGGTTGGACGTCTTTGTATTTTTCTTTGGTGGGCCCTATTTTTCCCTTTAGTACTTCTGTTTCACTCTGGTTTGGGATAGTTGTATTCATGCATTTACTTTTTAGTTTGATATATCAAAGGACTATTTTGTGCATGTGTATGTGGGTGCATGTGTATAGGTACCTTGGGCTATAGATTCCCTTGTGTGTGATAGCCTACTCGGCACTAGTTGCCAACCACTAGGCTATTGGAGGCGGGATTGGGGAGTTATGGCTTGATCCCCATTAGGTCGGGTAGTGACAGAGTAGTATTAGTGGAGGTTCAACATTTGGAAACTCAGAGCAGAGATAGTCTAGCTTTGAGTTTGGATTGGGTTGCCTAACAGAAATGTTAGGATGTTCCGAGTTCGACTTTCAGTCCTGGGACTCCAATGTAGGTGCGACAGCCGACATTTCAATTCACCAGGAATCTGACAACCTTCCTTTCGACTCGTGATGTTCGTACACTAGTCGCAAGAAAAAAATACAGGGACATGCATCATATTGAAATGGGATTTTGGGATTCCCTTTTCCTTCTTGAGTCAGCTCTCCAGATATACTCTATGACTATGGAGCTTCATGATTGTATTCCAAGATTCCTTCACGATGACAACTAGTGAGGGTTCTGCAGCAAAATTGTTGTGATGATATGCCCCACGTAGAGGCTGTGGACTAGGGCGCAGGTTCGGAGGCCGGACCTCCAGGTGGTCCACCAGTTGAGGCACCACCTGTCTTGTAGATGGTTGTGCAGATAGTGTAGGATGAAGTTTCATGTAGGCTAAGTGCACTACACGAGTTCCAGAGGTAGAAACCTCTGAGGTTATAGGGTGACCCAAACCCTCAGGTAGCTGATGACTGGCTTGAAGCAGTCAGCTGTGTTTTCCACCTGGTGAGGAAATCCCCAGATCAGATGATGGTTCTAGCAGCGAGCCTTCTGTAGGGTTCATCCAGGTGATGGTGGAGTTTGGTGATGCAGTCCAATGATGAGGAGACACTCATGTGGGCAGAGGTTGAGAAAATCATTAGGGAAGAGTTCTATCGGGTGACACTATGGGCAATGGGGATTAAAGAGCTTTTGAAGCTTTGGAAGGATGGTATGACTGTGTCAGAGTACTCTGTGAGGTTTATAGAACTATCACGCTACTCCCTAAATATGGTTCTAGACCCGTTATTTAGGGCTCAGACCTTCGAGCAGGGCTTACGTAGAGACATCCAAGAAGCTGTGGTTTCCATGTGTCTACCCACCTATGCTGGAGTGACGGAGCGAGCCCTAGTGGTGGAGAGTTTTCTGGACGAGCGGATTCCTCTTGTTAGTCCTAGGCACGCGAGATCAAAGACTTCATTATTCCAATCGTCATCTGGTATCCAATGATATACATAGGGTCCCAAGTAGGGTTGACGTTTTAGGAGGCCACCCCAGGATGGAGGATCTGAGGCTCAAGGATCACATGGCTCGTAGGCCAGTTTTGGTAAGCCGTCGGAGAGGCGGTGTTACGCTTGCGATGGTCGGGGACATCTTGTTAGAGATTGTCCGGCCCTTCGTGCTGATGAAAGCTATCTGATCGACAGAATGGCTTGGTAGAGGCAATGTCTCGAAAAGGGAGGTCTTCAAGGTGGCAGACATAGTGACGGAGCTAGTGCAGCAGTAAGAGGTTGTATGCAATATCAGTTTCCACTACCCCCACCCCCAGGTGGTCTTCGCTGGGCTTAGGGAGATAGTGGCCGAGAGAGAGGGAAACTGAATGTCCTAGAGTATGTTGACCCTGAGGCTCCATAGATGGATAGATGTCTTCCATGTATCCTTAATACTTTCGGTAGTAGTTTTGATAGACACTGTTTAGTGGTACTCTTCCCTTTATGTTGCTTGCCTGAGTTTTGTTCAGGGCGTTGGTAAGACCCTGTGTGGGTTTTTTTTGTTGTGATTCTACTGCGTGAGGAAGAGGGTTCCTTCCCCCGCCGAGGTGCGTTTTTATGACGCGATTAAAACCATGAGGGCGAGAGAGTACCTTCCAAAGTGGATAGTGTTGAAGTGTGGTGGATTATTCCCTCTGACTTATGCATTCGGGTATTGGTGTTTGTCGGTGAACTATCTAGCATCAGACACCCAGTTGACAGTCCAGTCGCCTTCCTTGTGCATATGGCTTTTTGGGGATGAAAATTTCAATGGTGGGGAGGATGTAGCGACATGGGTTTTGGCTCTATTAGACATTGTAATATTACTATGAATAATTTTAGAGCTCGGCGCAAAGATGACGTGAGATTCCGAGGCCCGGTGTGCCCAGAATTAATTTTATAAAAATGTTAAGTATTTTTAGACTTTTCATGTGGTGGGGTGTTATCTCCTAAACCGTAGCTCAGAACGGGAATCTGAGGGCACGGTTGCGTCCAGAGCATGCCGTTTACCCATGGAGTGGTATGAAATTTTCATGCGCGGGCCTGCTGTGAGAAAAAACCACCTGGGGCGTTTTCATAAATAAATGGAAAAGTTAGTTTACGACCGTCAGCTCAAATAACTTCTGATCGGAGTCTCAGATCTAAAATCTGAGTCCACTGTTGCATTCAGAATGGCGAATTTACCCTAGGCGCGACATAAGTTTTGTCGACGTCGAGTGCCAGGTCAGAGGCGATTTGGCGGGAGGATAAAATGAAGTGTTTCTTAAAAAAACCAATCAGGATTTCTCCCCCTCCAGTTCCTCTCTACTCCCAAAAACCTACCCTCCTCCCTCTTCAGTTTCTTCACCGAATCGAGCCGAAATTGTCCGTTTTCAGTGCCGATCGTCAGCGGATCGAGCTACAATGCGTCGCAGGCGTCGTTCATTACCCGAAGCTTCAGCAATCCGCCAACAGTTAGGTGTTTTGATTTTGATGTCCTGGATCATGTTTTTTGTGTTGTATTTCTTCATGTTTTTGTAAGGGTTGTGTAGATTGGGTTCCGAGGATTCTGAAACATTTTTTGAATCTGTATTTGGATTATCGGGGTGCTCCCAGTGGCTCCCAGAAGTTTTCCAGGTGAAAACTCAGTTTTTCTGTGACGATGGCGGTGGACGTGGTGGATTCTAGTGAAGTGGTGATGACACCGCAGTGGCGCAGAGATTTCAGGCGGCGGAGCGGCGATTTTCGGAGAGGTGGGCGGTGGTCTGACCTGTATTTTCTGGGGTTTATTAAAACCCCTGTAACTCGTAAACTGGAAGTCTGTTTTGAGAGACATTTCCGGAAACACGAAGCTTACGTCAAGAAAGACCACTTGAGAATCTTTTGAGAATTTTTCAAGTCATGTTTTTTTTTCTGAGGCCATGAAATGTTGAAAATAATAATAATATTTTATCATTTTCAACTTCGGTCTGCCGTAACTTTTACACGAAGCGTCTGATTGACGTGCCGTCAGTGACATTGTGATCCTGATAGTAAGGAGGACTTTTCAGGATAGTTTATGTATACTAGGATGAAGATCAGGATGTGGACCCACCCTACTTCTTTAGGGATGTTATGGGGAAACGTGACTTTTTCATATGTGTTTTTACGAGAGGATCACAATGGTCTGATCCATTTGTTGAGTTTCGGGATCGAGGCGAGGCCCCCACCAAAGTTGGCTTCAGGGAATTGTACCTTTTTCACTGGGTGTCCATTTGGGATGATCGAGTAGACGATCCCGTGTTTTTTTCTAAGGCGATCACAGTGTTATAATCCTCTAGATGAGTCTCGAGATCGTGGTGTGGGCCCCACACGAGCTAGCTATGGTGAATAGTTCTTTTTTCACTAGTTGTCCATTCCAGGTGAGTAAATAGCCTATCATGTGTGTTTTTTTGTGTGGATCGAGATGGTCGCCTCTGTATCAGCCTTGGAAGGGCACGGTGTGGTGTTTTGGTTGGTCTCTTGGGTTAGAGATGTTTGTACAAGTAGTGGATGAGGGTACTCCCTTGGTTCATTCCTATGAGGGTTCACACGATATCACAAACAGAGGATATGTTTGTTATCCTCTCGATGGGATGTTTAATCTGTTAGAGTTGTGGAATCCCTCTGGTGGTCCTGGAGCGGGATCCTCTAGCATCATTTCCCTAGACTGGGTTTATGGTATCGCTGTGACCGCTTATCCACAGACAACGATCCCCTATCTAGAAGGTTAACCCCATAGGGTTTGTGGCAACCTCAGGAATATGATCCCATACGTAGTGGCCCATGCTCAGTAGGATTGTGGCATTGTTTGGTATATGATCATTTACTCAACATGGGTATTTTAGTTGGGTTGCGATATTGTTGGTTATACAATCCCCTACTCAGTGCGTGGTTTCTATAGGGTTGCATCATTGTCAGTTCGATCCCCTAAAGCATGAGATGTACCAGATAGGGTTTTGGTATCTTCGTGACCGCCGTGACACGGGTGACGATCCTCTATATGGGTGACATGTTTTTTTCGAGAGCCAGATCGGGTTGTGGTATCCCCTAGCGGATCCTGGGAGTGATCCCCTACCTGTGAGATCTACTAATGCTTGATCGGGTTGTGGTATCCCCCAAAGGACCCTGGGAGTGATCCCCTATCTTTGAGATCTTCGTATACTAGTGTGGGTTTTGGTGTCCCCTAGCGGACCCTAGGAGGGATCCCCTATCCGTAGAGTTTGGTGTTTTTGTTGTTTCAGCAAGGTTTCCTCAGTGACGATATCCGATGAGTGTGATCTCTCGAGTGAGCATCTGAGGTGCTTGTGTGGGAACTGATGGAGTGTATCTATCGGAAGAGTGTCATCTGGGATTATAGTTATCATGGAGTGTTCTTTCTTAGTTTTGAAACATTTTTGTTGATGTGGTCGCTTCCTCATGTGACCTGAAGCATGAACTGAGTATATCTGGATGTTCAAGGAGTATGTTTGGGCATACACCTGGATTGAGCCGATAGTTGTGTTTAGCTGAGGATGGTCATGAGAAGTATTTTCTCTCTTGTCGGGGTTCCCTCTAGTGTGGATGAGTGGACTGTTTCCTTTCAGTTTCTCTCTTTTGTTTTGGATTTTTGGGGTTCCTACTGAGTATTTTTATACACACCCCTGAATGGGATTTTCCCGCACATGTTTGTGTCTTGTGTAGACCACATGATTTTCGATGGAGTCCCAGGAGGACTCGGAGCAGGTGGTGCTGAGTGAGCGGGACCGACTGTGGAGTCTTACCGAAGTTCTGCTAAGGAGAATTTCGGTGGTTCTTTTCATAGGTTGGATGCCTTTGTAGTTTTCTTTTAGTGGGCCCTATTTTTCCTTTTTTGTACTTCTGTTGCACACTTGTTTGGGATAGTAGTTTGAATGCATTTACTTTTTAGTTTTATATATCTCTTCACTATTTCTTGGAGGTGTATGAGGGTGAGTGTGTACAGGTACCTTAGTCTAATGCCTTCCTTGTGTGTGATTGCCTACTCAGCACTAGTCACCAACCTCGGGACTATTGGAGGTGGGCTTAGGGAGTCCCAGCTCGAGCCTCGTTGGGTCGGGTCATGATAGAAGATGTCTCAAGATTGAATCTAGCATAAGGGACACACTCGTAGGTGTAGGGGTGGCCTAGAATTGTTAAAGGGAGGGGGAGGGCACAATTAAAGGCTGGCTAGTAGGGAGGGCATGATATGGGGGATTCTGTGCAATATTGAAAGGGGGAGGCATGAGCTGTTAAAACGAGTCTCCAATATTTTTGTTTTTTGAGTTGTTTTACATTTTATTATTTTCATCTGCACCTTAAAAAACAATGATAAAAGTGTTATTTTATCAGCACTAAGAAATTTTCGGATAAAGTCCCCTTTTATCAATGATTTTTTTGAGTGCTGATAAAAGACCCATTTTATCTGCCCTTTTTTAACACTAGTAAATTGGGCTTTTATCAACTCTTTTATGAGCGCTGATAAAAAGGACCCCCATTTAACTTCACTCATATTAACAGCACTTAAAAAGAACTGCTAAAAGTTATTTCTAGGGATGATAAAAGTACTATCAGTAGTAGTTAGTGTGGCTAGAAGTGGCATTAGAGAGTGATGGTGCACAAATCTCATGGTGATCGTTAGCAATATGGGATGTTGACAAGTGTTTTCACCTTGAATAACGGTGAACATTAGTGGAGTGGGATATTAATAGGTTATTTAACATGTATGATAATAAAGTGTTGGTGCATATACAACACTTTGGATGAGACACTTAAGTAATAGAGACATCATCAGGGTGGATTTCATAGTATGAAGACACAACGTCTTTGGGGCTTCAAGTGTGCATGGGTCTTCGTGGGATTGTGGCAATGATGGTCACTCAGGATCCTACACTGTGGTTCAATTATTTTTAGTTGTAGATGATCCAAAAATTAATGGTGACCTTTGGGCCTGATTTTTCAATCTTTGGTTGGATAAATTTCTTTGGTTGTCTTTTGGTTGACCCTAGTTTTCCACTTTCATGTTTTTGGGTGGATTTTATGCAACATGCATTGAGTCTCTATTTTTTTCATTTTTTTCTATATTTATTTTTATGAATGAGAACACTCTTCTATTGAAACATCTTGGTTTAATGTAATTAATAACATTAAACAACATTTACTTAATTAATAAAACTTCACAATAATGAATTTAATAATAAAATACTTATAAGAAAAATCACCATAAATTTTTTAGATTGTAAATATAATTTTTAAATCAATATTGATTATTTTATGTAAATTAGTTTTTTCTCAATAATTTTAAATGTCTATTTATTTTTCAATAGTTAATTATTTTTTTATTCTATGTGAGAAATTTCATTAAGATTTTACTTATACATTCTAATTTATACACTTTCAAAGTCACTGAAACGAAAGATAATAATTTTACCAATATATGAATATGAAATTATATAAATTAAAATTTATAAATTAAAATTAAATGGAAATTAAAACAATGACGCAATGTATAAAAAGTAATTAAAAATAAAAATAATTTCATAAAGACATTTAATTAATAATATTTTAAATAATACAAAATATCATTGTTTCAAAACATAACTTTTTTAATTAATATTTTTGACATTCGTTTTACTACTGAAAATGGGATCCCAACCAATAGAATAAATCAACATCAATTCTTCTTAATATCACAACACAACATCTAAACATCACACCCATTCCATTTCCCAATTCAATATTTCCCTGGTTTCCATGAAATAGGCATGGGTTACCCCTCATGTAGTGTCTTGGGTTCCACCTATTTCTATTTTGTAGAGGACTACATAACATCATGTGTGAATCCCTACAGTCCTAACTATAGTGGAATGAAAGGATCTCCAAAAATTGTAGAAAATGTGATATCAAAGAAGTCACTGTTGGATGAAGTGTAAATCGAGGCCACCACAATCTTTGTTACCATATCCATGTAACACTCCATCGAAACTATATAATATGGATATGGTATATTAAATGTATGGGAAGGAATATATGGCACATATAGCTCTCATGGCTATGTAAGATCCTCTGCATGTTTTGACGGTTCATCTCTATGCAGTACAATCACATTTGGAAGAGCCTCTCTCAATCATCACTATCTTTCCTGGCCTCTTCCCTTTCTTATGTACTAATCTATTTCCTCTACTTTGAAGTGGTAGTGGTGGTACATCATCTTCCAAGGGAATAGAAAGCACATCATCATCCCTTGGTTCTTCATCCGTAGCATATGGATCAAGATATAACTATGTTTTCACATCATAGACACACTCAAATATAAAATAGAGAGGATATCTAAGGTACACAATATCTAGAAGAACTACCTCCCACATAATAAATTACTCTTCATAATAATTTCAGATATATATATAAATATAAGAAGTCCAAATATGTCTAACTATAAATGAAGTAACATTAAAATTAATATAAAACATGATCGAAATAATATTTAATAAATATTAGTATACTTATGTACTACTGAATTCCCATCTCATGGCATGTAAGGTTCATGAACAACTATCATCAGTACCAATATGAAGAATCTACCTTATCATCTAACTAAAATTGTGTGGTGGAATATCTAGGACAAAAACATGTATGAATAATTTTTGTCCCAATAATCAATGTAAAATGCATGATACAATGACTAAATTTATCATTTTTCTACATATAAGATAAATAAATTGTAACTCATGAACTTGTCATGGTATAAGGGGGATATGATATATATCACCAAAATGCTACATGAATTAGTTTGGATAGTTTCACTCAATGATATAGAAGTGGATGAGGGAGCAACCAGACCACGATCTCTAACAATAGATGTGAAGTATGGTGGAAGTGACACAAAGAAAAATATTATTTATAGGGTCTATGAAACATAAATTTCCAAGTAATACTATAATTTTCATATTTTTTATGACAATTTTACTATGTTAACATGGAAATAGTTTAAAAAATTAATTAAAAAAATTAAATTTTCATTAAACCATTATGGTTCAACATTCATTAGTGGGCTCTATAGCATCAAATGCATGTTAAAATCTTGCACAATATATAGAGGTGTATTTTCCTATTCATGAGCCTGAATCAACTTTGTTAAAAATTGGAATATATTGTAAGTTTATATAATACATTAATAAAATTATAAAATGACTAAAATTAATGATATATACACAATATAACCCCAAGAATAGTCGTAATATAATTTCCTTGAAAGTGGTGAAATAATAGTCTGAGTGATTGTTAAAAAACTATCATAAGACCACATCTATTTTAAAGACATACACCCTATAATATGGTGCACATATTCTCAACAACTGGTACAATGGAATTTATACACATGTGATAATACAATAGACCCCCAAAGGTTTCTACAAGTCTAGTCAATAACCTGAACTAATAGTAGGTAAATCATGTGTACCAAGGTATTAGAGTGGCTGAAACACAAAATGACTCTAATCACCTACATAATGTATGCATGTATATTTCCAATAAGCACCTCCAAATCCATGTCAACTTGATTGATGGAGATTTTCTCTTCCTTCCATCCCATGAACAATCGAGAACCATGGAAGACACATGGTATGCTGACAATGTCAATGCATAATATATGATGTATGAACACACAAAATTTTCCCATAGTGACACCCGCAAACACCTGTTAATGGATGGGTTCATTGAGAGTATAGTCATTTCCCTCCAATGTAATGGTTATCTCCCCACATAGAGATGAAGTGTGTGTGTCTCTGGTCACCATCTCCCAACCATTGCATCAATATAATAGTGATAAATAGTCTCAAAGTTACACATGATGACTCCATATAATCCAACATGTCTGAGGTATGTAACAATGATGGATGGAGGTTCATGATGGTGATAATTATGTTCTCTCTTAATAGAAAATTGTATAAAAGGTCACTATGCCAACACATCCTACAACACATTAGACCGTTGGTGTAACGACCTGATGTTTTATCGATAGAAATCCCCTAATTATAATTATGTAATATTTTACAAACACATATATAACACAATAAAATATTTATAAATGATTCATTAATGATATAATATGTATTTCTAGATGTTAAGGAAATTATACTGATGAAATAGTAACATGACCTTGGAAGTAGTAATGTGACCCTTATGAATAGTAAACCAGACAATGGAATAGTAACATCACCTATTAAAGTATAAATTTAATTTATGCATCTTATAAATGGTAATATGATATAATTATATCATATTATAAGTAAATAAATATTTTAAAAATTGTTAATTAAGTGTGGGTATTTTTATAAGTCATAAATATTTAATTAAAATTTACTGACAAAATTAACAATTTAGAAGATTTTTTTTTCATAGAATGTATTTAGAAATTATTATTTTTTATGTATTAATATTATAATATAATTTAATGATACCTTACTTAATTTTTCAATGTGATATAAAATCTTTTATAATTTTAAAACCTGTATATTTCAGGTAAATTACATTTTCAATAAAAAATTATATTTATAATATTTATAATATTATTTTCATAAAATGGAGTTCATTTTAAAACTCTATATGTTGAAAAATGGTTAGGGTAAAATTTTGGGTTTTTTCTAAAATACTTGAATTTTAGGAGAATAGTGAAATTCGGTAATTGAGAGTATAAATAAATGAATGAATTTTTGTGTCATGCTTGAGTCATGGATGATGTAAGTGACCAATGGTTAAAATTAAAATTTACTAATTAATCTATTTAGTGTCAAGAACTAGACCTAATTCTTGTATTGAGACGAATAAAAAAATATTTAGAAAAATAATGAGAAAACACCCCTCTCCTCGACTATAAATACCACTCATCACCACCTCTTCTCTTAACTCTTCTAAAGACTTTGTCCTTGTCCAAATTATTCACCAATATCCTCCCAATACCCTCCCCAATATCCTTCAGCTTTTGGTCTTAATATATATCCAAAACCAATCCCATTAGTAGGTTCTCAAGAATAAGTAATCAATAATTAAAACCCTATTCCTTTTCTTTTAATTTCATTCAAATTCAATTATTTTATTTTTCACTCCTCACCTCCCCGAAAACTAATGCTATTATAACAAATGTACCTTATATATAATTTAATTTTTTATTCTAATGGGATAATTCATTATCATCTATTTTACCCTTCTTTTATAAAAAAAATGAAAATATCATCATTGATGTGTTAACATATCACATTCAAGGACGAAAAAATTTTAAATTTCCATGACCAAATTCATGGATGGTAATGAAAATATTTTTATGGTTGAAATAGATTCAAATATATGTATTATATATTTAAAATTTTCTGGAATCATTTATAACACATGGTTTTAATTTTATAAAATTAAATAAGTTTTCTGCGATCGAAAATTGATGTAATAAAATGAAACGATTATCATTAACTATTTATCAAATGATTTAACATCAATTCTGGGGAAAAATGTTATTATAATATTCTACAAGTTCATTAATATCATATAATTTGTGTTCTAAAAAACTATCATCATTCAACAAGATTTTCAGTACACATATACAAGTTACCCAATTATGAATACTAAGGAAACTATCACTCCATAACGATGAAATTGAATATCATAACCAATAAAAAGGGACATAAATGAACATAATAAAATTATAATAAATCAAATAAATCTAAAAAATATATATATTTAATTAAAAAATTTATCTAATTTTATTATCTAGGACATTAAGATCAGTTGACAATCACTTAAGGGCTTAAGGTAAGGGATTCTACGGGATCCTCCATTATTACTTGAGGTTGCTATTTCCCTATTTTTAACCATATAAAATTCACTTTCATGTATATGTAAATATTTAAAATTTTATTTATATGTTCCAAACTGATGTATCATGATCCATTCGACCTTTTTTCTAGGGATATACATTTTTAATGGTTACCTACTCAATTCATCCCGATAAGCATACCTAATTTTAGGGAAATTTTAGAATTCTTATCCAATTTCTTGTGAAATCTATAATATGTTTTAAGACAAAATTATTTTTATAAAATCAACGATTTTTTTGAAAACTTCCTTGTTTCACTTCTAGTTTTATATAAAATATTATTCTATTTTCTTCTTTATAGTCTATTTAATTTTTTCCATAAACCGAACTATAATGTTTTAATTATAATGTTTTTGTAAATACACTTTTTACATGTTAAAAATTATGTTTGAAATTAATAATAATCAAAAATGTCTATTTTATGTTATTAATTTCCATGTATGATTTAATTCCTTTAATTCATGGACACTTTTATGTTACACCCATTTATTATGTTTTATGACATAATTATGAAACCCATTGCTTTCCATGGGTAACCATTATATTGATGTTTGATGGTTTATGTATGAATAATTATCAGGAAAAAATATTCATAAATTTATTATGATGGGTTTTCCAATATTGTGCACCAATTCATTGTCAAATGTTTATTCTCAGGAGACATTAGGTGTAATGGTCTTGTTGTTTAGCATCGACTCATGCTCCCGGTGAAATGATCTTGGTGGTTGGACTTGACTCATGATCCTATATGTTCAATGAGACATGAATCATGTTAAATTCTGGTTTTATATTGTATCCACATTATTATTATTACATGATTATATGTTCCATGTTCTATATGTTATGATTCGATATGTTTAATCATATTCCATGACTTTTTATATAATATTTTCATGCCTTCTAACCCATGTTCAATGTTATGTAATTATTTTTATTACCTTATAGTATTTTAGCTCATACATTTTTTCTTGTTATCCCTAGGATAACCTGTGAATATTTAAGGTCTTAAAGGAATTTAGGATCTCATAATGGATGATAAATAATGAAATGTTTTATTAAGTCCCATGTTTTCAGTTTTTTGTACCTAGTCTTCCAATGACAATAGAACTTATGATTATTGGATTGTAATTTTGTAGTTAATCATGATTAAAATAATTTATTAATATGTGAAATGGCAAGGGTTTCTATAGTTTGTATTATAGGAAAAGTTTATTTATTTTTTGAGATTTAGACTACTGAAAATTAGTATGAATCCTATTTATAAGACTAAGTATGAGAAATCATCCCTAAATTTTGGTATGTATAGAGTATGTTGTTTATCATGAAAATAAATCCCCATCGGGATACCTCATGTGGACATGGTTCTTGCATAGATGTACCTAGGAATGACAACTTTGAAAAAGTATTTCAGACCTCACACAGGGTAACCTAGTACACAAAAATGGGCCTTACCGGGAACCTGTTTTGACACCCTTAGGGGATATATTCTTTGGTAAATTAATAGGCACATTAAAACAAATTATTAATGAAAAAAATTACCAAAAGAATATTTTTTTGGAAAAATATCATGGATAACCGAGATTGAAACACATGGAATAAAAATTTTGGTAATATGTTTCCTTTACAAGTTTATTCATTTAAGTCCAAATTTTTCTTTTAATATTATAATTAGTTAAGTATTAAATATACTTAATTGTACTTTATTTTTCATAATTAATTTCATGGAATAGGAGATCTCATTCCAAAAATCAATGTTATATGAAATGTGATTATTACCCTAATGATATGCCAAATATGATGGGATTGGGTGCTCAATAATTTATGAAAGTACTTGCTCATCTAGATAAAGTTATGAATAATTACTTGAATCATGTGGAATGCCATACTTCTCCTAGGGTAGAGTAAGTTTCCTTCAAATCCTTCATGTGGAAAATTCCTCCCATGATTAGTGGATCATTTAATCCCATCCTCATGGAACAGTGGATTAACTCCATTATATGGTTATTCTGTCTCCTCTAGTTCTTAGAAGAAGTGAATGTAGTCTTAGTAGTTTATAGTTTTTAAGGGGAAGTTGATCGTTGGTGGGCATTGATAAAAAAACAAAGTCTAATTTGGAAATTGATTCCATCTGTTGGGAGGAAATCAAGTAATTTTTTTTCACTAAATATTTTCCCTGAACCCTCTATCTCTATATAGAAATAGAGTTACTTAGGCTTAAGAAGAATGAATATGAGTTTATCATGGTGTATGAAGATAACATTACAATGCATTCAAGATACTCATTCATATTTTTGATAAATACTGAAAGTATAGTGGATTTATTTTTAGAAGAAGAAAAACGTGTATACTAATATGGGTGGATCTGAAAATAAATACCATGATAAGATAAAGATTTAATATCAAATGTGTAAATTTTTTTGAAAGAATCATCTTTGGAACTATCTAAAAGGAATCATGAAATTATTTAAATGTGGAATAATGTGGCATCTAGATAATAACTTCTGAAGGGATATGAAGAATCTCATGAATGTGGAAGAAGAAAGGAAGGATCATATCAATGCTCATATCATAGTTAAATTCTTTAACTACAAAAAAAATGATCATTTTTCAAACTTATTCTTTAAGACCATGTTTATTAGAGGTAATCAACTATAACATCCAAGGAAACATGGAAGGGAATACACTATCAATATTGATTAGGTGGAGCTGAACAATGATGTTGTGAAAGGTTCCCTGGTTATTCATTCAATTAAAGTGAACATACTATTTGATTTAGGTTCTACACATTATTTAATATCTTTAAAGTTTAGTATAACTATTCAATAACCACCACAAAATATAGATATTGAGTTATATGTGAGAATATAAAATGGGGGAAATTATTGAATCCAAAGTATAAAACTCTGACCTGGTTAATATTTTTGGATTGTACCTCCCATAAAATCTTTTCTTGCTTCCTTTGGTGGATTTTTATGCTATATTGGGTATGGACTATCTATCATTATACAAAGTCAACAAAAAACATCAGGAAAGGGAGATCACTCTACACATCCAGAGGCATCCTCCAATTATTTACACGTGTAAAGAGGAAGATGAATCTCTTTTAGAATCATTGTCTTATGTGTGGATATTACTATCATATGGGAATTCATATCTTTATCAGATGATTGAGACAACATAGATTATCATGCTTTAATAAATACCCATCACGAGGGAATAAATTTATGTATTCTATAAATAATGTCTTTTTCTTCATAATGATATTTAGGTTGTGTTCCTAATTTAAATTATTCATGGATCTCATTCTATATCAAATACACATTATAGAATGGTCACTATTAAGAAGGATGAACTAAAGAAGCAGTTATAGGATAATTTGCAGAATGGTTTTTTATGCATGAGTGATTCATCAGGGGGTTCACCAATTCTCTTTTTTAATAGGAATGGTGGATCAATTCACCCCAAAATTGGTTATCACAAAATAAATAAAATCTTTATAAGTAACAAGTATCCTCTTCCTCAAATAGATGATTTTTTTGATCAGTTACGTGAGTCTAGTTATTTTACTAAAGTGGATATTTGGTTAGGAAATCACTAATAAAAGGTAATTAAATGAGATATTCCTAAGACTACATTTATAACAAGTTACAGAAACTATGAGTTCAAAGTGATCCTATTTGGAATCACTAATGCACTATAAAATATCATTGATTTATTGAATAAAATATTTGGGGATAACATTGAAAAATTTGTGGTAGTAATTTTCAATGACATTCTAATATACTCCAATGGAATGAGGGAACACAATGATCATTTGAATACCATGTTGTAGAATTTGTGAAGGGATAGTCTTTATAAAAATTATAGTAAATCTGAGTTATGGAGGGAGGAAGTATCATTCTTCACTTCCACAAAATTTGGCATTCTCGGTTCCACCCTTTATCAGCGCTAACGAAAAAGAACAAATAAAGGGGGGTACCTTTATCAGCGCTAAAAAAAGAATTGATAAAGGGTAGCTTTATCATCTCTAAAAAAGAACTGATAAAAGTACCATTTTATCAAAACTTTTTTTAGCGATGTCAAAGGGTACCCCTTTATCAGTGTTTTTTAGTAGCGCTGATAAAGGGGGGTCTTTATCAGCACTTGTAAAAAAGCGCTGATAAGGGTCTACTTCGAAAAAAATTATTAAACAAAATATATTAATATTTAAATATATAGATATAGTTATATTTATATAAATATAATATATATTTTTTAAATATAATTGTAGATATATTTTAGATAATTATAAATATACAGTCACACTTAATATTTAAGATATTTAGTGAAAATGGGTTATAAATAAAATAAAAAAAATATTTTTAATTAATAAATTGCTAATTATTATGGATTAATAGTCATTTCATAACAATTTGAAGAATAGAAAAATTATAAAAATTAAAAAAAGATCAAAAATAGTTTGAAAACGCAACTCGAACTTCAAACGGGCATAACTATTGATCAGGGTGTCCGTTTGAGCTCTACAACATATAAAATAAAAGCTTGAGACGATCCCTAAATCATTGTGACTGGGGTGCAATCAAGTTTTTCTCGAGGCCAGAGGAGGCCCAGAAGGGCTCCAAAACTATGTTTTTAGTGGGGGTACCCTGATGTTTTCACATTTTGTGGATTTTCAGCCTCGTTTAAGGGGGTATTATTGGCTTTTTTTGGTGGGGACTGAATTTATTCCAAGGTATTACATTCATATTGATTTTATGTCCTTGAAATTTTATTGTTTTTTATATTGCACTGCTATTTATAATCAAATATATAACTCTATGTACATATTTTTTATATATTCAAACCTAAAAATTTATTTATAAATATAAATAAAAAAATTTATTTACATATAAAATATATTATCTTTATCCAAATAATAACTAATATCCATTTTATTTAAAATACAAATATATGTATATTTATATACCTATATATTGATATAAATATATATATATATAATAATATAACCACATATATATATTCAAATAACTATAACTATAAATATATATATATTAATATCACTATAAATATATATATATATATATATTAATATAACTATATATTTATATTAATATAACTATATATTTATATTCATATAACTATATATATATTAATATAAATATATATTACTGTAAGAATAAATATAACAAAATTTATATATTAATATATAAATATACCACTAATAGGACAACAAATCAATATTGGTGAGTGGAAAAGGCATCAGGAGCGCAGGGTGGACGTCTCGAGATCAAATCCATGTGGAGGCAGGGATGTGCACACATGGGTGAATCGAGGGCTAGCAATGATAAAGGGTGGAGGGGTGCATGCAGGGCTCTGGAGGGGGACAGAAAAACGATGTAAAAGGGGGGCTCAAGCGATATAAATGCTCCACGATTGGCAAGAATATTTTAATTTTTTTAATTTTTATTTTTTTAATATTTTATCAGCGCTAATAAAAGGGTACTTTTATGAGCGCTAAAAAGATAGTACTGATAAAATACCCCTTTATAAGAGCTTTTTTTAGCACTGATAAATGATTTCTTTTATCAGAGCTTTTTTTGAGAATTGATAAAAGGGGTCTTTATCAGCGCTTTTTTTGAGAGTTGATAAAAGGGGTCTTTATCAGCTCTTTTTTGGAGCGTTGATAATGGGGACCCCCTTTATCTTCACCATCATTTATAGTGATTTTTTAGCACTATTAAATGCCATTATTAGTGCTGATAAAAGTTGTATTTGTAGTAGTTCTAGGGGAATGTTATTACTAGAGAAGGGATATCTATAGACCCTTCTAAGACAATGGCAATAGAAGAGTGGCCCATAAAAACATCTACAACTAAGATCCATAGATTCTTTGGTCTAGATGGGTATGAAAGTCTATTTTGGAGTAACATCGTACAATTTTCAATCCATAAAATCTATATTAAATGGAAGGGAGTGATGTTTTTCTCGACTGTATAATATGAGGAGATCATTAAAGAGCTCAAAAAGTGGCCTATCACTATGCCAACACTCAAAATCCTGATCGGAGGGAAAATATTTGGGGTAGATAGTGATGCTTCAAAGAAATTATTAGTCTGTTTATTAATGAAAAATTATGAAGTGATATCCTACGTCTCTAGGAAATTGAAAATTATTGAGCAAAAACATCCTACACATGATTTGGAGTTGGCGGCTATGATCTTTGCATTGAAAATCTAGAGGCATTATCTCTATAGGGTGAGGTGTGAGATATATACTAAGAAAAAAATCTCAAATATATATTCACACATAAGGTGCTTAACACATGCTAATGAATATGGTTATAGTTCATCAAATATTAAG
The DNA here is from genome assembly GCA_963277665.1 of Viscum album. Lineage (NCBI taxonomy): Eukaryota > Viridiplantae > Streptophyta > Magnoliopsida > Santalales > Viscaceae > Viscum > Viscum album. The sequence continues at coordinate 164,822,443 of OY728121.1, read as the reverse complement.
ACTAATCAATCATACTTGCAAAGAAATTTAGGTGGTAGATGCTTTATGTAGAAAAGTTCTTGCATCTTTATCAATGATGTGAATTTAGAAGGATCCAATATTTATAGAATTATTTAGGGTGGAAATGGGAATAATTAAGGGAGTATCATCATCAATCCTTTCTAAAATGATATCTCTATTGAATTTTAATATAGATTTATATGTATATTTTATGGAACAATACAAGAGGGGGTAATTGTATGTTTAAAAACATTGTATTATAATGACTGAAAAATAAATTAGTTTTTAAGTATAAAACTAATAAAATTACGAAAAAATACAATTAACCAAAATTGTCTTGAATATAATAGGTGTGATATGATGTAATACAATATGTAATGTAAAAAAATTATATTCAAACTGAATACAATAATCAGAGTAATACAAATTAGAAATATTCTACCATATAACATAGAGAATCTATTAATAAAATATGTAAAAAAAGAATTATAATTGAAATAATTAAAATTAAAATGGATATGAAAAGAATGGGGAAACAATACAATTCCCCTTCATATACCAACATCAGTGGAAAGTAAAAGTATTACAATTATTTTCTCCCAAAGATAAGGATACCCTTTCTCTTAGGACAAAAGGTCTATCTTACCACCACCTTGGTAATCCCTCAATACGATTATTGGTATGTCTGTCTTCCTATCCCCACAAGCCCTTTATTTTTCAGGTAATCGGTACCTATGTCTTTAAAACACTTGAAATCCCTCAATATGAAGATCGTTCACACAATCTGCCTATCCCCAACAGCCCTCGATCGTTATCACTGATCATACGCACAATGAAAAAAAATCCCATATTGAAATAAAAAATAATAACGAGTCATTCATGTTTTTTAATCCCAAGGATTTTTCACGAAGTAAGAGATAAGTCATAATGTCTCTCTCTAGAAACATGATAGAAGTAGAAGTAGATCCAAAAGAACTCTTATTTTTATTCTTAGTTCAAATGACATATTATTTATAGGCCAATGGTTCAGAAATTCGTATTTCCCCAATGATCATATTTCCTGGAAAAACATAGAGAGAATAGGACACCTGGCATTGTAATGGTTATATTGGAATAGAAAAGGCAACATCATTTTGATTAACTTATAACTAACTTCGTGACATCGTTTTACATAAAACAAAAGATACATGAAAATGTTAATCATCAGTACAATTGATATAAAACCTGCGTTTTACTAAATGTATGAGATCATGTGTAATGGACCGGACCCCTCCGGTCCATTCCTTTGTTGAAATCGATGTGGTCAACACGACGCGCGTTATAATGATAATTTTAATACTGATGATAACGTAAAAATATGTTAATAACAATGATGATGACATAAATTGTGTGATTAATTAAACTAAAAAGAATAATCATGATAAAATGATTTAATTGGTGTTATTATTATTAATGATGTGATGTGGGAAGTTGTGTGATCCATTAGATGTTGATAAATGAAACATGCAGTTTTTTTATTAATTGAGTAATTGTTGAAATTAAATTTGAATAATAATTATGGCTTTTGTATTATTAATATTATTCATAATATTAATAATAATGAGAAATTGATGAAATGTGTCATGGTATTTATTGCAAAAAAATTAAATGAAGATGCAAGTGGAAGCATGGTGGTGCGTTCATAAAATTAAAGGTGAGTTCGTTATTTTGGGTTTATGAAATTGAATGGTTTTAATTTAATAAAAGTGGTTTCAATTTAATCAGTGTGAAATAAAAATAAATAGAATTAAAATAATTAAATTGATGGATGTTACATGACATTGACGTGGCATGGTCGGATTCAGATATCCAACAGGGTTGTTTAACGTGGTCAATGCGACGAGCGTAAATCTTTTTGTTATTAAAAACAATAACGTCGGTGAGTTAAAAAAATAAGTTGATGAAATGTTATTGTTATTGAAGAACAATAAATAACAATGATGGCGTAAAACTATATGTGAGAGGTTAATAAAATTAAATGTATTAAAATGGGGTTGAATATGTATGTTATATTAATTTTGTTTTGTCATTTAATACAATTAAATGAAATGGTTTTGAGTCACATGGAATGGTTGTGCATAGGTTCTCCCAAAATTGAATTATGAAATTAATAACATTGATCGTATAATAAATATAATAATTCAATTAAAAGGAAAATGGTTTTATTTAATAAATTATAATAAATTTATGGGGATGCGCATGAGATGGGGAGGGGAGGCGTGAATGCCCCCATTCCCTTGTATAAATCATTTTTTATATAATTTAATTTAATATATCATATATTTTATATAATGTTGATTTAATATATTAAAATAGTAATACAATAATAAAATAAGGGAGTGCGCATGGTGTAAGGGGAGAGATTCACGCCCCAAGCCCTTTTGATCAAAATATTAAATTATTATTATAATAATAAAATAATAATATTATTATTTTGGGTGATCAAAAATAAAAAGTCTATAACTTCTTCATATGGTGTCGGAATGACGAACCGTCAGCGGCAGTGTAATCCTGTAATTAAGACGGTCATTTTAAGACCAGTGATGGATACCTTTTTATGAGTTATGTCTTGTGTCAACGAAACACACATATTAATAAAATTGACATTATTATTAAAACACGTAGAAACCGTGTGATGTGTTGTGTGTTGACCAGTCAAAATGCGTAACAGGTGTACGGTCACACCGTGTATTCATCAATACACGCTGCATACTGTTTTAACTTTTCGTTGCCTATATAAGAAAGGGTCGCGGATTATTTCCAGACCAATCGCTTCTTCTTCGCACGACGACACTCTTGGATGATCAAGAAGTCTTCCTCCTCTAACTTCTTTGTCCGAGATCCGAATTACGATCCGTTAGCGGCCACAGGATCGTAGCGATGAGGCGAAGCTTCTAAGCCCGGACTTGTCACCTTTCCTTCCGGCCTTCCTTCTCCAGCTTCCATCCTAGGAGGCGTTTGTCGGGTTTGGCGAAGGCGGAGGACACCGAAGGACGTCGTCGGAAGTGACGTGATCGGGACCTTTTGAGGTAGGGGTTTACCTTCGTCTCTCTTTCTGGTGCAACATGCGTGGTGGGATATTTTTCTATTGTTCAATGGGATGCAGTTGAACTTTAAATAAAGATAATAACCGGATAAATAAGGGTTTGGGGTTTTGTGCTGTTTCTATTTCCTTCCAGTTTCTTTATCTCCTAATTGTGATTTTGGATTGAAAGGCCTTTGCCTACTGAAAATCAAGGCCATTGGTGGCATTTTCGTGCGCAATTGATATCTAAATTGTTTGTGGTTGGTTTTGTTAAAACATGGAAAATGGATAAGGACGTAAAGACTGGATGATTAAATGAGAATGAAAACCTTGTGTGATCACCCCGATTAAACAAAGTTGGAATAATGAACATGTTGGTGGTTTGGTTGTTTTGTGGAAAATGCCTTTATTTATGAAAATTGTTTTTATTATGAAATGTTTTTTGAAGTAAAAGGTCTGTTCAAATGCGGAAATGTTTTGTGTGTTGAAAGGGTTTTATGTGTGGAACTTTGAAATAAATGAATGATGGAATGTTGAATGGTTGTGATAATCTTTTGTAAATGAAATGGCATGTGGTTGCTTGCGTTTTACCTAACCTTGGTTGTGGATGGCAGGGATTTGTTTGTGAATGGTTTTGTCTGGATGATAGTTTCCCAGTAGTAATAATTTGTTAAACCATTGCATGAAACATGAAAATCTAAATGGGGTTGGGGGATGATTTTTTGGTTGTTGATGCATGCTTCGGGGTAGCAGTGCCGAGGAACATGCTCAGTTTCTCTTTTTAAGAAGCCATAGGTTGGGGTGTGTTTTTGGTATATGTATATATATAATTGTATCTTTGTGTTTTGTCGCACCACACCCATGTCAAGAACCTAGTTCCGAACACTCCAATTTTACGGGAGAGGGTGTTCCCCCTTAGTTACTAGCTCCTTCCTGCTCCTTCTTCCATAGGCTGTGATGGCTTGAGGTGACCTTACACCCAAGACTCTTCGGGTAGGTCTCAGAGGCTGTGATGGCTTGAGGCAACCTTTAGCCCAAGACTCTTCGGGAAGGATTACCGTTCCCAAGAACCTTCGGGATGAGGCCCAGGTGTCTGCGGGCGGGTTAGTGGTTGTGGCCAAGGTGTGTGCGGGCGAGATGTGTGGTTGTGAGGCCCAGGTGTGTGCGGGCGGGATGCGTGGTTTGGCCTAGGTGTGTGCGGGCGGGAAGAGTGTGGTAGCGTCAGGACGTTTGCCGTTAGGAAGAGCATCATCTAATTAAGTGGGAAATGGTGTGGGGTACCCAATACTTTTGTTCTATATATATACTAAACTTGTTTGTGTTACTTGGTGAGTGTGACCAGTGAGGCTGGGTGGATAGTTTTTCCTTGTTAGTTTCTGGTTCTTCTGTTTTCTCACGGGACCTTAGGGTGTCTCCCCACTTGTGCACGAGAGATTTAGGTTTCCCTACTGAGTATACTTGTATGCTCACCCTAAGTTTACTTTTAGGTTTCCAGGAGGACTACCAGGGCCGTGCGGGACCCTACTAGTCGGGCAGTTGGAGTTGTTGCAGTTGTTGTTCTCTTGTTTTCTTTGGCATTGTACTTTTGAGCTTCCTTGTACTTGTACCTTGTTATAAAAAATTGTTTAAACATGCATGTGGGCTTGGTTTGGGTTTATTTATATACACTTTTTCTTTTCCATTTTGGGTGGTTGACTTGTCCTATTTCGCGATCCAGAATAATAAAAAGGGTAATGCCTCCCATATTTATGAAAACTCATACCCTTGGTGCTAGTCGCCAACCCGAGGCCTACTGGAGGCGGGACTTAGGGGTCATTATCTTCCTTTCACCATTGCTAGATCAGGAGGGGCATCTTTTGTGGGAGGGGGTCGTGATAGAATGGTATCAGAGGTGATGGTTGAGAGATAGGATGGAGTCTGGAGTTAGGCACAGTGAGGATTGCATGGGATGGTAGGGCAAAAGTGTTCGTTAATCTTGGTGCGTGACATAGGCCAGGGAAGACCGGCTAGGACACAGGATTTTAGGGCCCCCCGTGATCCGATGCAAGGACTCTGAGCCTACCGAACGACCATGTGAGACTATATTTATTGCAGGGTAGAGACCCTAGGGAAGGTACATGCATCATCATGTTTGTGTTTTACTTGATTTGGGTGTTCTGGGAATGAAATTGAAATAAAATGATAATTAAAACATTGAGTTTTTCCTTACTACTTGGGCTTAGGTGATCCTTGTTTACCGTACACCTATGGCACCTGGACGGCGTTCCCAGGTGGCTCAGGCGGCCGAGGCCCAGCAGGTTCAGGCAATCGATCAACTGAGGATCGATCGAGAGGAAGAAGACAGCCAGTGGCAGAAGACCCTCCGTTCTTTCCAGCGTCAGACTCTCAAGAAGTACGAGGGAAGTTCTTCGGACCTGGAGACGGAGGGGTGGCTTGAAGATCTAGGGATCTCTTTTACCTTGATCCGTGCTCCGAAGGAGTACTGGGTCCCCCTAGCGGTCAGTCAGCTGAGAGGCGCGACACTCCAATGGTGGATGCTCTACCTCGGGGAGAGGAAGGAGGCAGAGATTCCATGGGCTGACTTCGAAAAGGAGTTCCGAGAGGAATTCCTTTCTTCTTTGATCAAGGCGGAAAAGCGTCAGGAGTTGCTCTCCCTTCAGCAGGGGAGTATGACTGTTCGAGAGTTGGGGATTAAGTTCAAGAATCTCCTACGCTTTGCTCCGGAACTCTTTCCGGATAAAGAGTCTCGGGTGAGACGTTTGGAAGAGGCGCTTCGTCCTTCGCTCCAGTATGCTGTGACCCCCTTCACCCTTCCGACATACTTAGCCATACAGAAGAAGGTGGAAGTTGTAGAAAGGATGCACTCGCAGGGAGGTGCACCACGTGAGGGGATCCAGCCTAGTTCATCGAAGGGGAAGGCAGTCAGCAGCTGGTCTCCTGCGACGGGACCTTCCAGTTTCAGGCCAGTAGGGAGCAGGCCCCAGCAGTTCCATTTCAGATCTTCAGGTCCTCGTACCTTTTTCACGAGCCCAGGACCAAAGTGTTTTTATTGTGGAGGTTTCAGGCACGTTCAGAGTCGGTGCCCGACCCATGCTCATTACGGTGGAGATGGACAGGTTCAACGCCCTCCTCAGCAGCACCAGTCACCGACAAGACCCTTCCAGCAGCAACAGGTTCCAGTCCCTTTGAGGGGAGATGGATCATGTGGTGGCCAGCCACATGGAGTTCCTCAAGGATCCCAATCGGGACGTGGTCGAGGAGTCGGACGTCAACAGAGAGGCAGAGGAGCTCAGCGAGGATAGTTGCATGCATCAGAGGAAGCATCTCTAGAAGGACCAGGGATCGATATAGATGTGTTTGGGTTTTCTTGAATGATCTCATTTATGTTTTTGTTGGGAGAATTACACTCCATTGTTGGAACTCTTTTTCTCATTCTCTGGGTCTGGACCTTGTTTTTGTGAGTTTTTAATGCTATGTTGTTTCCTGCTTTTCTTTAAATGTACGTGAAGAGACCTATCATGTGGGGAGGGGAAGAACTAATCCCTAATCGAGACGCATTAATGTGGATGCGATTTAACCCGTGCAGGTGAGTCAGTGCCGCCTAAAGCGGATAATATCTCAACATGGGAGAAGGAATTCCTCAAGCCATGTGTCCGGGCAGTGTGTGGGTTTTACGTTGTTGGGTGCATTGTATGTTGGAAAAAAAATCTAATATATGGAAGTGGGAAGGCCCAGTCCTTAATCGAGACGCATTAATGCAGATGCGATTAAACCCGTGCAGGCGAGTCAGTTCCCCCTAAAGCAGATAATATCTCGACATAGGAGAGGGAATTCCTAACTCACATAATTAGGGTTGTCGGTTGTTTCTTGTTATGACAAGAGCCCTAAGAGGTATCTTTTGGAGTGGTTGTTTGGATCCATTCTTTTTCTTGGTTGGTTTTTAATTCTCGAGGACGAGAATGTTTTAAGAGGTATCTGATGTAATGGACCGGACCCCTCTGGTCCATTACTTTGTTGAAATCGATGTGGTCAACACGACTCGTGTTATAATGATAATTTTAATACTGATGATAACGTAAAAATATGTTAATAATAATGATGATGACATAAATTGTGTGATTAATTAAACTAGAAATAATAATCATGATAAAATGATTTAATTGGTGTTATTATTATTAATGATGTGAAGTGGGAAGGTGTGTGATCCATTAGACGTTGATAAATGAAACATGCAGTTTTTTTTATTAATTGAGTAATTGTTGAAATTAAATTTGAATAATAATTATGGCCGTTGTGTTCTTAATATTATTCATAATATTAATAATAATGATAAATTGATGAAATGAGTAATGGTATTTATTGCGAAAAAATTAAATGAAGATGCAAGTGGAAGCATGGTGGTGCGTTCATAAAATTAAAGGTGAGTTTGTTATTTTGGGTTTATGAAATTGAATGGTTTTAATTTAATAAAAGTGGTTTCAATTTAGTCAGTTTGAAATAAAAATAAATAGAATTAAAATAATTAAATTGATTGATGTTACACGACATTGACGTGGCATGGTCGGATTTAGATATCCAACAGGGTGATTTAACGTGGTCAATGCGACGAGCGTAAATCTTTTTGTTATTAAAAACAATAACGTCGGTGAGTTAATAAAATAAGTTGATGAATTGTTATTATTATTGAAGAACAATAAATAACAATGATGGCGTAAAACTATATGTGAGAGGTTAATAAAATTAAATTTATTAAAATGGGGTTGAATATGTATGTTATATTAATTTTTTTTGTCATTTAATTCAATTAAATGAAATGGTTTTGAGTCGCATGGAATGGTTGTGCATAGGTTCTCCCAAAATTGAATTATGAAATTAATAACATTTATCGTATAATAAATATAATAATACAATTAAAAGGAAAATGGTTTTATTTAATAAATTATAATAAATTTATGGGGAGGCGCATGAGATGGGGAGGGGAGGTGTGAATTCCCCCTTTCCCTTGTATAAATCATTTTTTTATATAATTTAATTTAATATATCATATATTTTATATAATGTTGATTTAATATATTAAAATAGTAATACAATAATAAAATAAGGGAGTGCTCATGGTGTAAGGGGAGAGATTCATGCCACAATCCCTTTTGATCAAAATATTAAATTATTAAAATAATAATAAAATAATAATATTATTATTTTGGGTGATCAAAACTTAAAAAGTCTATAACTTCATCATATGGTGTCGGAATGACGAACCGTCAGCGGCAGTGTAATCCTGTAATTAAGACGATAATTTTAAGACCAGTGATGGATACCTTTTTATGAGTTATGTCTCGGGTCAACGAAACACACATATTAATAAAATTGACGTTATTATTAAAACACGTGGAAACTGCGTGACGTGTCGTGTGTTGACCAGTCAAAACGCGTAACGGGTGTACGGTCACACCGTGTATTCATCAATACACGCTGCATACTGTTTTAACTTTTCGTTGCCTATATAAGAAAGGGTCGCAGATTATTTCTAGACTAATCGCTTCTTCTTCGCACGATGACACTCTTGGATATCAAGAAGTGTTCCTCCTCTAACTTCTTTGTCCGAGCTCCGAATTACGATCCGTCAGCAGCCATAGGATCGTAGCGATGAGACAAAGCTTCTAATCCTGGACTTGTCACCTTTCCTTCCGGCCTTCCTTCTCCAGATTCCATCCTAGGAGGCGTTTGTTGGGTTTGGCGAAGGCGGAGGACACTGAAGGATGTCGTCGGAAGCGACGTGATCGGGACCTTTTGAGGTAGGGGTTTACCTTCGTCTCTCTTTTTGGTGCAACATGAGGGGTGGGATATTTTTCTTTTGTTCCATGGGATGCAGTTGAACTTTAAATAAAGAGAATAACCGGATAAAGAAGGGTTTGGGGTTTTGTGTTGTTTCTATTGCCTTCCAGTTTCTTTATCTTCTGATTGTGATTTTGGATTGAAAGGCCATTGCCTACTGAAAATCAAGGCCGTTGGTTGCCTTTGGGTGTGCAATTGATATCTAAATTGTTTGTGGTTGGTTTTGTTAAAACATGGAAAATGGATAAGCACATATAGACTAGCTGATTAAATGAGAATGAAAACCTTGTGTGATCACCCCGATTGAACAAAGTTGGAATAATGAACATGTTAGTGGTTTGGTTTTTTTGTGGAAAATGCCTTTATTTATGAAAAGTGTTTTGATTATGAAATGTGTTTTGAAGTAAAAGGTGTTTTCAAATGAGGAAATCTTTTGTGTGTGGAAAGGGTTTTATGTGTGGAACATTGAAATAAATGAATGATGGAATGTTGTATGGTTGTGATTATCTTTTGTAAATGAAATGACATGTGGTTGCTTGCGTTTTACCTAACCTTGGTTGTGGATGGCAGGGATATATTTGTGAAATGTTTTTTCTGGATGATAGTTGCCCAGTAGTAATAATTTTTTAAACCATTGCATGAAACATGAAAACCTAAATGGGGTTGGGGGATGATTGTTTGGTTGTTGATGCATGCTTCGTGGTAGCATTGTCGATGCACATGCTCAGTTTCACTTTTTAAGAAGCCATAGGTTGGGCTGTGTTTTTGGTATATGTATATATATAATTTTATCTTTGTGTTTTGTCGCACCACACCCATGTCAAGCACCTAGTGCCGAACACTCCCATTTTATGGGAGAGGGTGTTCCCCCTTAGTTACTAGCTCCTTCCTGCTCCTTCTTCCATAGACTACGATGGCTTGAGGTGACCGTACACCCAAGACTCTTCGGGTAGGTCTCGGAGGTTGTGATGGCTTGAGGTGACTTTTAGCCCAAGACTCTTCGGGAAGGCTTACCATTCCCAAGAACCTTCGGGATGAGGCCCAGGTGTATGCGGGCAGGTTAGTGGTTGTGGACCAGGTGTGTGCGGTCGAGATGCGTGGTTGTCAGTCCCAGGTGTGTGCGGGAGGGATGCGTGGTTTGGCCCAGGTGTGTGCGGGCGGGAAGAGTGTGGTAGCGTCAGGACGTTTGCCGTTAGGAAGAGCAGCATCTAATTAAGTGGGAAGTGGTGCGGGGTACCCAATACTTTTGTTCTATATATATACTAAACTTGTTTGTGTTACTTGGTGAGTGTGACCAGTGAGGCTGGGTGGATAGTTTTTCCTTGTTAGTTTCTGGTTCTTCTATTTTCTAACGGGACCTTAGGGTGTCTCCCCACTTGTGCACGAGAGCTTTAGGTTTCCCTACTGAGTATACTTGTATGCTCACCCTACGTTTACTTTCAGGTTTCCAGGAGGACTACCCGGGCCGTGCGGGACCCTACTAGTCGGGCAGTTGGAGTTGTTGCAGTTGTTGTTCTCTTGTTTTCTTTGGCATTGTCCTTTTGAGCTTCCTTGTACTTGTACCTTGTTATAAAAAATTGTTTAAACATGCATGTGGGCTTGGTTTGGGTTTATTTATATACACTTGTTCTTTTCCCTTTTGGTGGTTGACTTGTCCTATTTCCCGATCCAAAATAACAAAAAGGGTAATGCCTCCCATATTTATGAAAACTCATACCCTTGGTGCTAGTCGCCAACCCGGGGCCTACTGGAGGCGGGACTCAGGGGTCATTATCTTCCTTTCACCATTGCCAGATCAGGAGGGGAATCTTTGGTGGGAGGGGGTCGTGACATCATGCATAGTATAAATGTAATACAAGAGTAAGATTAATAATACTTAGTGAATTTTATTGATATGATTCAAAGTGAGTATGATGCATAATAGTTAGTATGATAGATAGAGTTAGTACGATTGACAGAGTTAACACGATTGAAAGAGTCACTACAATTGAAAGAGTCAATACAATTGACAAAGTCAATACGATTTATAGATTCAATATGGTGGACAAAGTCAATACGATTGACAGAGTCAATACGATTGACAGATTTAATATGATTGACAGGATCAATATGATTTACAAAGTCATTATGATTGACAGAGCCAATACGATTGACAAAGTCAATACGTTTGACAGAGTGAGTATGATAAACATATAAAAAATTTTCAATGACCTTTATTTGATAAATGAGTAAAAATTGATTTGTAATTTCCAAAACAAAATACATAAAATTCAAAATAATACTTTTTAATTAACAATCTCCCCCTTTTTGGAAAGCACAAAACACAAAGTAAAAAATAGAAAAAATACTTACTTCACCCAAATTATTGAAAACTATTATGAATATGAAAATGAATACAACTAACCCCCTAGGTATAGACCTTCCTAAGTATTGTATTCATAGTTTTTCAATGATTTAGATGTATTATAGTTGAGTAATTAATTAACACTTCTCCACCTTTTTGAAACATTATCTCCTTTTTATAAAACATTCTTCCCTTTGATATTTACAAAGAGAATGTGATAATCTAGATTCTTTCTGAAAATGTTAGAATGAAACAAGATTGAAAACAATTAATATGAAGACATGATTCATTGAATCTTAGAATCTTAACAACTGTTAGTAAAAACATGGAATGATATAATGAAAAATTTATTTGTTTTCTCTTTCTTAATCTTTCATCATCAACTCATGATGAACTTCCGTCATCTTCTTTATATCTTTCGTGTATTTTGAGATAGAATCACCCTGGGATTTGATAATCTCATATTGATTGGAAAAAATTTGATAATGGGTTTTGATAGTCTCTTCATAAACTCTGATCACTTCATTATGGGCATCAATTCTGTCTTGAAAATTATTATTCTCTTAAGTCAACAAACTATTTTGTTTCTTCAGCATGACTATTTCATCTCTGAAAGATGAATCCTTCGAGAAATCTTCCTTGAAAGCATTCATCCATTCCCGCAACACTTTTATTGATGGAGTATCAGCTTCAGGGGTTTTTGAGATCTGATTAAGCCTTTCAGTAGTTTCTTTTACAATCTTATTTAAAGAAATAGCTAGATAATTTGATAGTCTTCTTATGTCTTCTATAGATTCCTCCTGTTCATTCACTAATATTTATGTTTTATATGACCACTTAATCATCTGATTTTAAACCTTCTTTTGAGTAGAAGAACTATCACTGAAAACTTTTAAATCAGCTTCAATGGACAAAAATCTCATTCTGAGTACTCTTACTAAACCAAACATCTTACTTTGGTTGTCTGTGATGAAATCAATATTTCCTTCAATTATAGGACGATAAGGAATAGTCTTATCAATTCAACTAAACAAACAAACAATTTAATCAATTTTCTTCAAAGAAACTATGTGTTATGAATCAGTATGTTCATCTTATGATTCCAGTTCATTAGATTGTCTTGAGTCTTCAACGGGCTGTTTTCCATTTTCTTTCTCTTCTTTCCTTTCTCTCTTCTTCTACTATGTAACTGATGATAATTAATTTTTCCATATGTGAAGATTGATAACCTTGCATGTCTGAATAAGGAATTCATTCTGAAATGGTTTCTAAAGATTGAGTCGGTGCTTGATCAACATAATGATTTTGTTGAATTCCATCACTTTTATTTTGAAGAGAAGATTCTTCTCTAATCTTCTTGGAACTCTGAATAAATTCAAAATGAAATTATTTTTTCCTATTCTTCACCTTCATGAACTTCTCGTATTATTTGTTTCGATTTCTCTTTTTTGGAAAACTCTGTATGATTGGTTCTTGTTGCACTTCATCTATTAGTTGATAACTTTCCAATTCAATGCCTTCCATGATTTTTGCAACATATAAAACATGGGATTTTATTTTAAAAAGAGTCTTCTTTTTCTTCTCCACTTGTAGAGTATCATGTACCATTATATTCTCATCTTCAGCTTTATCTAGATCACGAAAAAACATAGGATCACCTTACTTGAAATGTTCTTTATCCTTTATCCACTTGGCCACATCCTCCATGCTGTATTTTTTTTTCTTCTTAAAATTAGTAAAGACTTGAGAATCTTACTTTGGAGAAGAAACAATAGTTATAAATAATTCAATTGGCATAGGTTACAATTTATTTAGTTCTGATTCTATGTCCACATCATTGATTTTTTTTAATATTTATCAAAAAAAAAACAACTTCTTTAGTATATTATTACATATCCAGGAAGTCTTTAGTTTTTACAACTCTCATTTTAGAGGAATATTCCAAAAAAAATCAAACATTCAATAATGAAATTCATAAGAATAGATATATACATGATATTATGAGACTTGATCGCTCCGGATATCTTATTCTTGATGGTTTGGAAATTGTACCCCATGAGATTTACCTTTCGCATGTTTACAAGATAATCCCGCATAAATAAGTTGGAAACCCTATGGGTTTCTCTATCCCCTTTATTGGGATAATAAAACCTTGAATCCAAATGACAACAAACCAGTTTTATGGGGATAATTGAGCCACCATTCACTTCTATTAATTTATACCAAATAATGATTATTCATATCTTTCTTTATTAAATGAACCAACATCCTCAGGTAGTTTATGAGATAAACAAAAATAGCCACCTTCTTTTGAAACAATGAGGAAATGGGATGCTTGTTTTGTAGACATTGAGAATTTTCTATCATACACATAAAATTTGTCATCATATTATTATCAAAAGACACTATATTGTAGAATTGTCAAACCTCTTCAACATGAATCGTGTCTTGAGATATGGGTTTCTCCACAAAATGGTGTTCCCATACTTGAACTAAGATAATCATCTTGATTGTTGAATCATAAATTTCAAAGAAATACTGAGATAATAACCTCTCTCTGAAGAAATATTTATCTAAGAATGTCATTGATGTTATTTCGGTAGGAGTGTTAGTATAAGACATATACCGAAAGATAAGAGACAAAATAAAAGATCGTATGATGTCATAAAATGTAGAAGTAGGTCTTCAACAAGAAAAGTGAAAAGATGGTGTGGGTTTGAGGACGGGGGTCCTCTATTTATAGCTAAAAAAACTGACCGATGGTCTTCTATTATTGATATTATAAGATAAAGAATCAAATAGTGGATATTTAAATGGGGTTTGTTATTTTTAATTTAAAAAAAAGGAACAATAATACACAAGAAAGACAATACAAAAGGAAGAATTAATGTACCTGTAAGAGATTCCAAGTAAGTTGTTGGTTTCATAGTATTATGAATGTAAACATGATACTATACAATAATGAAAATAAAATAAAACCAGAAATGAAACCAATTAAAATGAAATTGAATATGATTGGTTGTTAGACCGATGGAAAACAAATTCATTACTATAGGTTGTCAAGATGATGGAAAAATACATTACCATTGTTTTTCAAGCCAATGGAAAACAAATTAATTATCATAGGTTGTCATGCTGATAGAAAACTATGGTATTTCCATAGGTCTTCATGCCAATAGAAAAAAATGTTATTACCATAGGATGTCAAGAGGATGAAAAACAAAGTCATTACCATAGGATTTCAAGTTGATGGAAAACAATGTAATTATTATAGGTTGTCATGTCGAGGGAAACAAAGTCATTACTATAGGTTGTCAAGCCGATGGAAAACAAAGTCGTTATCATAGGTTTTCAAGCCAATGTAAAACTAAGTCATTATAATAAGTTTGCAAGCCAATGGAAAACAAAGTGATTAACATATTATTTCAAGATAATGGTAAACAAAGTCACTACCATAGATTGTCAATCCGATGGAAAACAATGTCATTAATATAGGTTGTCAAGTTGATTGAAAAAAAATTAATTATCATAGGTTGTCAAGCCGATGGAAAAAAATTATTTATCTTAGGTTTTCAAGATGATGAAAAATGAAGTCATTAACATTGGTTGTCAAGCTGATGAAAAACAAATTCATTATCACATGTTTCCAAGCTGATGGAAATCTAAGTCGTTAGACTGATTAACAGAATGTCAAAATTATAACCAGAAAGACAAATGATAAATTGAAAGTCACAATTGAATAACAATAGAATAAAAAAATTTCAAAATAAAAGAAACATCAAAATAAGAATAACTATAATCTTAAAATAACAAACGATAGGTAAAACAAAAACAAAAAACTAATGTTATCCCCCTTTTAAGAGGAGTTATTTAACGTAAGGAATAATGTAAAACAAAAAGTACATGTGAATGATTATTTTTTTCTAATCATTCCTAGCTTCTGTTTAATAAATTCAAATTTATCGGAAGGTAATGGTTTTATAAAAATGTCAGGAAGTTGTTCTTGCATTCTGAAAAATTCTAAAATTATATCTCCTTTTTGTATGTGATCCCTAATAAAGTGATACCTAATACCTGTATGTTATCCACGTGAGTGATGTGATGGGATTTTACCAAGAGATTTGTCACTACTGTAACAACCCAATATTTTATGATAAGTATTGTCTTTAATTTATTTGATTTCATGTGTTTTATGCTATATCAAGATTATCTTGTGCTATACGTCACACTGTATTAGCTTGAATTATACACAACACTATTCTTAGATTGTGTTACACACAATTTCAAGTTCGTTTTATAATACTAATTATACGAAAAATTGAGTGTATATATATATATATATTCAATGTATAAATGAAATATGGTTGGATTATGTTATAAGAAATAATAAAGGGTTCTTTCATAACACGCCACCCTGACTTGGCTTGCATTACACGCAATGGCGACCTTCCTCGATAGCGTGTGTTGTACGCAATACCGGGTTTTACTAAACATAGATATATTATTATAATATTATTATGAAATAGCCATTATGAATAAAATTAACTAAATTTTGAATTTTATAACATTATTATTCATCTTACACATTTTATAGAACATGGTATAAGAACAAAATAAATTTTTCGGGTAAAATATGTATTTTTAAAAAAATGCAGATTTGCCGCCTTTTGATGGCGCACCCACTTTAAATATAGTTTTTTACCTGTTTATAAGATCAATTTTAAAAAATAAAATTATTCTTTGGAATCATGATATAAAATTTTACCTTGGATAAAATTATCATATAATTATGATAACTTTCATATTTTAATGAATAGTAAAAACACGATATATTTTAATTAAAAACATATTTCTTCATCGTAATAAAATATGTGGTTAAATTATAATATTTAATGGTTTTAATGTATAAGTAGAATATATTTTTACCATTTAATATAATTTATGTCATTAGCATTTATTTTACATTGAATTCGTAGGTTAAATCAATTCAATATTTGGCACTGTTTTAAAGAAAAACCCATTTTCTTTCGACAACGGGATTAATTTTAATTTAATTTCGGAAACTTTTGTGTATTGAATTTGGAAAAAATGGATTCCATATTTGGAATCAGTGGGTCCAAATTATGTTAATAAGCATCTTTTTATTTTTGGGAATTATGAATAGTAACTACGGTAAATTTTATTTACCATAGTTAAAGGTAAATCGGGTAATTAAGGGTATATATAATATTATTAAATTATCCTAACACATGAAAAAATTCTATTGGATGGATAAACGTAGACCCATAACACCTAAAGGTCAGATTAGATTCATTTTATTGACTTTTGACCATGAAAATAATTTAATTATTATTAAAACCAAAGAAACTGACAACATGTCACTCTCTTAAATCTTATAAGTATAATAATATTAATTTAGTGATAAAAATCATAAAACATCAAACATGAATAGTCTCCAGAAATATAATAAAATTATCTAGATCATGATAATTTATTTTTAATTTTTAGGGATTAAATAATTTTTATTAATGGTGATACATTAATGATGTAGAAATTATTTATTACGTGAAAAATTAGTAATATAGATTTCATTGAAATAATAATTCCAATTAAAAGCCCCAAAACCCTACCCAAAACTTATTGGTAGTGTATAGATAAACCTTATGCGTCCAATTACCTAATTTATAACCATTTGGAGCCTTAATAAAGTGATTACGACAGTTATATTATTTTATTTTAAATGATGCCAAAGTTGTCACCTTCGTAATTTAATAATTATGACAATTTAAATATTGTGATTTTAAGATGATAAATTCTAGTAAAAGTAATATTATGAATTTTAATTGATTTATCTTCATCATAGGATTTTATTTTTAATTTTTATGAAACAAATAAGTATATTAAATAATTATACAAAAATGTTGTAGTAATTATTTTATTAAGAGATAAACCAAATAAATGGTTTTAAAAATAATAAAATAAATATTATATGAAATATTTAATGTGATCCACTAATTTAATAGATACATATGACATTTTATGAATCTATTAATGCTTTTAGTTCGATCATATCTTCTGTATATATTTTATTTAAATTCAAATAAATGAATAGTGTCAAAATTGACACTATTGTTATTTTATAAAAATAACATATTATAAAATTGTTTAAAAATCACAAAAATATTTAAAAATTATAAATTTTAATTTATATGGTCTATAATGTTATAAATTAACCAATTATGGAAAAGTAACAACAAATAAGTAATTATTTGTTATAATTTAAAATATAGAATTTTATTACCACAAATAAACTTAAATAGATTAAATAAGGATAAATCAAAATGATATGGTTTAAAATAAGATAAAAACATGTCTAAATTTTATTGGTTGATGATATTACAACCCTATATAATCTAATATTCTAATATGAGTCATTTTTGGAGGTTATTAAGTGGGGTTAGATTTATTATAAATTAATATTTTTAAGAATTCCAAAGGTGCCCCTCCCCTCCCTTATAAATGGGCACCTCGTCCCTCTCTTACTCACACAAATTTGAGCCTTCAAGCTCAGACAATACCTGAAAAATTCCCTTCTCAACTTCCCTTGAAATATCCTAGAGGTCATGGTCTTCTTCAAAAACCAATTTTAGTACCCTAAGAAGAGGATTCAAAGAGGCGTGTCAAAGAAGAGGTAATATCTGTTACTGATTCTTTCAATTTTCTTTCTTCTTCAACTTCTTATTATTTATTTTTTTCATTATGAAGTAATAAAATCATTATCCCTCATATACGGATATGTAATTATAAATATGAAACAACCCTATTTCACCTTCTATTCATCCTACAGAAAACAAAATCACCGCACGTGCGTACGTAGGGAATACTGTCTCTATGCCGTGGTGTAATATATTTTTCCACCAAACCCTTACATGGATGGGTATAATGGTGTAAAGAATAACTATATATGGTTATTATAATATCATACTGATTCTGATATATTATACCATCCCCTCCAATTCTATAATTATCGGAACGATATCATCGCTCGCGCGTACGTACAGACTACTGTCTCCACGACGCGATGAGATTCATTCTCCATGATTAACCATACATGAATTCTCATAATGTTTATATAATGAATAATAATGAAATATATGAAATAATAATTCTATGTGATTTATGTATATATGTATGTCATCTATTTAATTTCATTCAACTCAATAAGGAAACAAAAACAACGTTCATGCGTACGTACGGCCTACCGTCTCCATGAACGGTGTATTTCTTTCCATTTATTTATCTATTATATATATGTATATTCTGAATATATATTATATATAAATCATTTTTTATATTCTGGAATTAAGTAATCATGATCTAGGTAATCATATGAATAATTACAAGTAAAAACATGGACGATAAATAAAACAATTTTACCCAAAACACTCTTTAACATGGAATTTACAAAAGAATGGGTAATATAAAGGCATAAGTAAACCATATATGATATCATAAAAATGAATATGATTCTGTAATAAGTCAATGACATTATTTAAATCATTATACATGAATTTTAGATACATACGAAGCATATCAGACATAAGGTAAGTGATAATTTTTCAAATCTCATTTTTTTCCGAGATTGCTTATTTGTAAGTATTTACATGGGTTATTGCAATCGTCCAAGTACATGTTTTATAAAATTGGTTTTATGTAAGTTTAATGTCTTTTTTACCCGTTTTGTCTTTTACCCCATGGTATGGAAAGAATCTTTCTTTTATTTACCCTATAAGGTACATTTTGACTTTTTCGACAAAAGTACGAGAAGAATGTTCTTTTAACTTATACGGCATGAACGGATTTTTATGGTTTTATAAAGCCTTATTTTCATGAAGCTTCCTCTAAAATAATTAATGACTGTTTTCAACAAAATCTCTTTCATTTAAAATAGCATGACTTTTTGTGAAAAGAAATTGAGTTTTAAGAAGAAAGGATATTTTCCTCAAGAATTCATTTTATGTATTTTATCAAAACATTTTTCCATCTAAGATGGCATTATTTCATATGTGAATGTTTCAAGTATAAAGTCTCTATGGTTTACATGGTTTCACTTTTCTTACTATGAAATAATATCCATTTATTTTTTATGGATAATGTGATTATGGGATGATGTTTATGAAACCCATATTATTTATTGGGTTATTATGAATGATGTATGTTTATTTTGTGGCACAAGTAAGAATGATTTCATTATGAGATGGGTGGGACCTATATCTCCCTCAAATTAATTGGGTAAAGATTTATATCTCATGACATAGACATGGCTAAAATGGTAAGTTAATCTGGTTCAGTATTACAGGACTGAAACGAGGAGTGAACTCGATTCAGAAATGGACTTTGTCCACTAAGATGGTCTTGGAAGCAGTGCCTTGGCTGCTGTGGAAATAATTACATGTGCTTAATGGATTCCACAATTACATGTTTTCTTCCCATGCTATTTTGTCATGATTTATGTTCCATTATGATCTATGCCTTATATACTTCCATGTTTTATGTCATTGCTCATGATTTTAATGTTCATGTTTTTTATGTTCAAATGTATATGGTATGTTTTATTTTATCCATGCTTACCCTTACTGAGAATTTGAGCTCACCCTTTTTATGTTTTATTTTCCCCTAGGATTAAAAGAAAGGTTTTAGGTAAGAAAACAAATGGGGAAAATCTTTATGGGAGATGTTGAAGATCTTTCATCATGATTAGATGATTACGTTGCATGTTTCCAAAGACACTAAACTATTACAGTCCTTGTGTGTCTATTTTTGTTATGTATTATGTATTCTGAAAATGTAATGTAATGTCCATGTACGTCAGGCTTCGGGTCTCTACAGTTGGTATCTGAGGAAATGGAGGTAGGAATGTATCCGATCCTTGGGAACTCTCACATGTGAGCGTTGGATGAAGCATGGCTCTCCACCCAAGGGCTTCATGAGGAAATGGCTGCCACTGGGGATGGTGGTGTGTCCTGCCTAGGGGGTGTAGCTTCCCATGGAGTGCCCTGATAGGTATCAATTATAGTCCAAATGGAAGTAATTCCAGACCTTTACAGTTGGTATCAGATTAAAGGTTTAGTCAACCATTGGAAACTAGGATGAGAGAACTTTAGTGAGAACTCTAGAGATATTTATAAGGTATGTCTAGGGATGTCCCTATGGTTAGGTATATGTATAGGTTATAGTCCTAGAATTAAGGTAACAATATTAAAATTAAACCTAGGATGTTAGATGTTGAAGGTACTCCCTCATGATTATGTTATTTTCCTTGTATTATTTTTTCCTCTCACAGAATTTTTTTTTGTTTTAGTAAATGGAGGGAACCATAAATAATTACGTTAACATTGAATCCAATGGAAAAATTGGTGACTATGAGAAATTTTTTTTTGTAATTCCTAGAGAGAAAGATATTGTTATTATGCCGAATCAGTCATCGGGATACATGATTAACAAGGTGAAATTTAGTGGTATGCCTAATTCATCAAATAAGAAGAAGATAGACTTTTATGAATGTTCTCATGTTGAGGAGAATAAAGAAAGGGAGATTGATATTTATAAATAAGGGAAGAAGAAACTTGAAGAATACCTAAAATGGATGGACCTATGTTATCAGTGTGGAGAAAAGGGTCATAGAGTGATAGACTATTATGGAGTTCAATGTCTTATTTGTGGAGAACATGGGCATTACCCAACTCAATGCCCTGACCTAAAAAGTTACTTCTAAATTAGGGAAGGACTTATTCCATGGAAATCATTGATGAGGATGGATTGAAGTTTTTATGTATTGGTATTCAAGAATAATGTTGTTGAGGTACTTTTATAGTGTATTGGAATATTTTTGTATTAGTCTATTGTGGTTTTCAATAATTTTATGGTACTGGTAACCATGAAAAGTGATTCAAATATTTTGGAAAGAATATGATATGCGCATAATGAAGGGATAATGAGAAAATGAAATGTTGGAAATTATTCATGAGCTCATGATTGATATAAGGACTAAGTGATATCATGGTTTGAGTATATAGAATATTGAGGATTTTGCTGTGTGGAAAGTGTTAACTTTTAACTGCATTCATGTTTTCACTAAGGTTCAATGGGTATTCATTCTTCAAGATAATACATGATTAAGGTATTCACATGTTTGTAATTTGACCATCAAGATATATCTTACGATATATGGGGGATAAATGATGGCATTCACGTGATTGTTATGTGACATTTCAAGTAATCATTTTAATTATACTATGAGCTTGGACCAAAGTATTTTAGTTAAGCCTAAATATTTGAATGGATTATGTTGGACATAAGTTAGTATTGTTTAATGGTAGAATTTTTTTTGATATTATTGATGGGATGTTATAGTTTTCGAAAAAGGACAACCTGCAGGATGGGAGAAATCCCATCACGTCAGACAAGGCTGTGGGAATCGAACCCACAACCGAAGCGTGACTGGCCTTTATTGCCTACCACTGGCCTACCGGAAGACCCTGTATAGTAGAAACTAGTTTTATTATATTAAGCAGTATGATATATAAAGTATAAGTCCATTTTTGGAACCATATATGATTAATCTCATCATATATGGACTTATATATATTTTATAACTTTTTATAACATTTTTTTGAAATGGATAGAATGACCCATAATTCTATCACATGATCTGTTAACACTTCACGAATGACAAATTCAACTTCATTTCTTTAAATGATTAAGTGGAAATTTGGGTAATCGTTACATTCAATACTTTAGTTTTAAAAATTATGTTTCAGTATTCCTTTTTACGATGTGGGTTTCTATGAATAGTAAACGATTTATAACCCCGACGAATTTCGAGGGAGAAATTTATTTTAAGGGTGGTGGAATGTAACAACCCAATATTTTGTGATAAGTGTCGTATTTAATTTTTTTTATGTCATGTGTTTTATGCTACAACAAGATTATCTTGTGCTATATGCCACACTGTATTAGCTTGAAGTATACACAACACTATTCTTAGATTGTGTTACACACAATTTCAAGTTTGTTTTATAATTGTCATTCTATGCAACATTGAGTGTATATATATATATATTCAATGTATAAATGAAATATGGTTGGATTATGTTATATGCAATAATAAATGATTCTTGCACAACATGCCACCCTAACTTGTCTTGCATTACACGCAATCGCGACCTTCCCCGATAGCGTGTGTTGTACGCAATACCGGGTTTTACTAAACATCGATATATTATTATAATATTATAATGAACTAGCCATTATGAATAGTATTAACTAAATTTTGAATTTTATAACATTATTATTCATCTTACCAATTTTATAGAACATGGTATAGGAACAAAATAAATTTTTCGCGTAAAATATGTATTTTTAAAAAAATGCAGTTTTGCCGCCTTTTGAGGGAGCACCCACTTTAAATCTAGTTTTTTACATGTTTATAAGATCAATTTTACAAAATAAAATTATTTTTTGGAATCAGGATATAAAATTTTACCTTGGATAAAATTATCATATTATTCTGATAACTTTCATATTTTAATGAATAGTAAAAACATGCTATATTTTAATTAAAAACAACTTTTTTCATCGTAATAACATATGTGGATAAATTATAATATTGAATCGTTTTAAAGTATAAATAGAATATATTTTTACCATTTAATATTATGTATGTCATTAGAATTGATTTTACCTTGAATTCGTAGGTTAAATCAATTCAATCTTTTGCAATGTTTTAAAGAAAAATCCATTTTCTTTCGACAACGGGATTAATTTTAATTTAATTTCTGCAACTTTTTTTGTATTGAATTTGAAAAAATGGATACCATATTTGGAATCAGTGGGTCCAAATTATGTTAATAAGAAACTTTTTATTTTTGGGAATTATGAATAATAACTACGGTAAATTTTATTTACCATAGTTAAAGGTAAATCGGGTAATTAAGGGTATATATAATATTATAAAATTACCCTAACACATGAAAAAATTCTATTGGATGGCTAAACGTAGACCCATATCACCTAAATGTCAGATTAGATTCATTTTATGGACATTTGACCATGAAAATAATATAATTATTATTAAAACCAAAGAAAGTGACAACATGTCACTCTCTTAAATATTATAAGTATAATAATTTTAATTTAGTGATAAAAATCATAAAACATCGAACATGAATAGTATCCAGAAAGATAATAAAATTATCTACATCATGATAATTTATTTTTAATTTTTAGGGATTAAATAATTTTTATTAATGGTGATACATTAATGATGTAGAAATTATTTATTACGTGAAAAATCAGTAATATAGTTTTTATTGAAATAATAATACCAATTAAAAGGCCCAAAAACCTTCCCAAAACTTATTGGTAGAGTATAGATACACCATATGCATCCAATGACTTAATAAATAACCATTTAGATCCTTATAAATGTTATTATGACACTTATATTATTTTATTTCAAATGATGCCAATGTTGTCACCTTTATAATTTAATAAATATAAAAATTTCAATATTGTGATTTTAAGATGATAAATTATAGTAACAGTATTATTGTGAAAGGTAATAGATTTGTCTTTATCATTGGATTTTATTTTAAATTTTTATGAAACATATAAGTATATTAAATAATTATACAAAAATGTTTTAGTAATTATTTTATTAAGAGATAAACCAAATAAATGGTTTTAAAAATAATAAAATAAATATTATATGATCTATTTAATGTAATCCACTAATTTTATAGATACATATAACATTTTATTAATCTATTAATGCTTTTATTTCGAACATATCTTCTGTATATATTTTGTTTAAATTCAAATAAATGAATAGTGTCAAAATTGACAGTATTGTTATTTTATAAAATAACATATTATAAAATTGTTTAAAAATCACAAACATATTTAAAAATTATAAATTTAAATTTATATGGTCTATAATGTTATAAAGTAACCAATTATGGAAAATTAACAACAAATAAGTAATTATTTGTTTTATTTTAAAATATAGAATTTTATTACCACAAATAAACTTAAATAGATTAAATAAGGATAAATCAAAATGATAAGGATAAAAATAAGATCCAAAAATGTCTAAATTTGATTGGTTGATGATCTTACAGCCCTATCGCAACTAATATTCGAATATGAGTCTTTTTTGGTGGTTTTTATGGTGGGTTAGATTTATTATAAATTAATATTTTTAAGAATTCCAAAGGTGCCCCTCCCCTCCCTTATAAAAGGGAACCTCCTCCCTCTTTTCATCACACCAATTTGAGCCTTAAATATCGGAACATACCTGACAAATTCACTTCTCAACTTCCCTAGAAACATCCTATAGGTCCTGGTCTTCTTCAAAGACCAATTTTAGTACCCTAAGTGGAGGATTCAAAGAGGCGTGTCAAAGAAGAGGTAATATTTGTTACCTATTCTTTCAATTTTTTTTATTCATCAACTTCTTATTATTAATTAGGTGTTTCATGATGAATTAATAACATAAGTATCCCTAATATACTGATATTGTATTATAAATATGAGACAACCCTATTTCACCTTCTATCCATCTTACAGAAAACAAAATCACCGCGCGTGCGTACGTACGGAATATTGTCTCTACGCCGTGGTATAATCTGTTTTCCACCAACACCATACATGGATGCCTATAATGGTGTATAGAATAACTATATATGGTTATTATAACATAATAGTGATTCTGATATATTATACCATCAACTCCAATTCTATAATTATGGGAACGATATCATCGCTCGTGCGTACGTATGGACTACCGTCTCCACGACGCGATGAGATTCATTCTCCATGATTAACCAGACATGAATGATCATAAAGATTATATAATGAATAATAATGAAATATATGGAATAATAATTCTACAAGATTTATTTATATATTTATGTCATCTATTTAATTGCATTCAACTCAATAAGGAAACGAAAACAGTGTTCATGCGTACGTACGGCCTACCATCTCCATAAACGGTGTATTTAATTCCATTTATCGATCTATTATATATATGTATATTCTGAATATATATTATATATAAATAATGTTTTATATTCTGGAATTATGTAATCATGATCTATGCAATCATATGAATAATTACAAGTCAAAACATGGACGACAAATAAAACGATTTTACCCAAAACACTCTTTAACATGGAATTTACAAAATAACAGGTAATATAAAGCATAAGTAAACCATATATGATATAATAACAATGAATATGATTATTTAATAAGTCAATAACATTATTTAAATCTTTATACGGGATGTTTAGATACATATGAAGCATATCAGACATAAGGTAAGGGATAATTTTTGCAAATCTCATTTTTATCCGAGATTGCTTATTTGTAAGTATTTACTGGGGTTATTGCAATCATCCATGTCCATGTTTTATAAATGTTTTTTCTTGTAAGTTTAAAGACCATTTTACCCATTTTGAATTTTACCCCATGGTATGGACGGAATCATTCATATTTTTACCCTACAAGGTACTTTTTGACTTTTTCGACAAAAGTACGAGAAGAATGTTTTTTTAACTTATACAACATGAATGGATTTTTATGGTTTTATAAATATTTATTTTCATGAAGCTTCCTCTAAAATATTTCATGACTATTTTCAATAAAATATCTTTCTTTTAAAATAGCATGATGTTTTGTGAAAATAAATTAATTTTGAAGAAGAAAGGATATTTTCCTCAAGAATTCATTTCATGTGTTTTATCAAAACCTTTTTCCATCTATGATGACATTATTTCATATGTGTATGTTTCAAGTATAAAGTCTCTATGATTTACATGGTTTCACTTTTATTATTATGAAATGATATTCATTTCTTATTTATGGATAATGTGATTATGGGATGATGTTTATGAAATCCATTTTATTTATTGGGTTATTATGAAGGATGTATGTTTATTTTGTGTCACAAGTAAGAATGATTTCATAATGAGATGGGTGGGACCTATATCTCACTCCAATTCTTTGGGTAAAGATTTATATCTCATGATATAGACATGGCTGGATCGGTATGTTAATCCGGTTAAGTATTACAGGACTGGAACGAGGAGTGAACTCAATTCAGAAATGGGCTTTGTCCACTAAGATGGTATTGGCAGCAGTGCCTTTGATACTATGGAAATAATTTCATGTGATTAATGGATTCCACAATTACATGTTTTATTCCCATGCAATTTTATCATGATTTATGTTCCATTATGATCTATGCCTTATGTACTTCCATGTTTTATGTCATTTCTCATGATTTTAATGTTCATGTTTTTTTAGTTCAAATGTATATGGTATGTTTTATTTTATCCAGGCTTACCCTTACTGAGCATTTGAGCTCACCCTTTTTATGTTTTCTTTTCCCCCTAGGATTAAAATAATGGTTTTATGTAAGAAAACAAAAGTTCAAGATCTTTATGGGAGATGTTGATGATCTTTCATCATGATTAGAAGATTACGTTACAAGTTTTCAAAGACACTAAACTATTACGGTCCTTGTGTGTCTGTTTTTGTTATGTATTAAGTATTCCGCAAAAGTAATGTAATGTCCATGTACGTCCGGATTCATGTCTCTATAGATGGTATTAGAGGCAATTGAGGTAGTAATGTATCCAATCATTGGGGACTCTCACATGTGAGCGTTGGATGAAGCATGGCTCTTCACCCAAGGGCTTCATGATGAAATGGCTTCTACTGAGGATGGTGGTGTGTCCCGCCCAGGGGTTGTAGCCACCCATGGAGTGCCCTGATAGGTATCAATTATAGTCCACTGGAAGTAATTCCAGACCGTTACAACTAGTATTATCATATAGTATTTGAGTTTTAGAGAAACTCATTCCATAGTATGTGAGTGTGTGTTACATCCACAACACTTGAGCACAACAACTTCTAGATGCTACATGTTCAGCTTCTGTAGTGGAATGTGCTACAGAGTTTTATTTCATGGATTAACAAGAAACTAAAAAATCTCTTAAAAATGACATGTTCTAGATATAATCTTCATATCTATTCTAAAACAAGCAAATTCAGCATCTGAAAAACTTTTCAAAACAAAATCATTTCCAGAAAAATAAAAAAGACCTAAATCCAAAGATTCATTTTAAAAATTGGATAATAATTTTCATATATTTTAAATGGGATTATTTTGGATTTTATTGGTATCTTCCACATAATATTATTAAAAACATTAAGTCTAGATGACCAGATGTCATGTATAACAAACATCCTATCATACCTCTAAAATTGGTTTGATCCACTAGTTTCTCAGATTAATCGAGATCAATTGTATTTGGCGCACCGATTGGATTGCTAATATTTTATTATTTTCATATCCAAACTTTTTGATTAAGTCTTTGATATAATTATTTTGAGATATATAGGATCCTTCTTGTTTTTGAGAAATTTGAATTCTAAAAAAGAATGTTAATTCACCCATATTTCTCATTAAAAACTCAAATTTCATTAGATTTGCAATGGAATCAGTTAGAGATTGTAGAGTTGACCCTAATATAATGTCATCAACATAAATTTGAACAATTAAAATATTTTTATCTTCTGTTTTTATAATTTTTTGGATCGGTTTTACATTTTGAATATTTTTTTTGTAGAATAAATCATGTAAGTATATCAAACCATGCTCTAGGGGGTTTTTAAGGCAATATAATTCTTCGGTAAGTTTAAAAACATGCTCATGAAAATTTTGAGTCTATAAAACCGGGTGGTTGTTCAAAAAAAACATCTTCTTGTACAAAACCATTAAGAAAAGTGCATTTAACATCCATTTGAAATAGTTTGAAATTAATTTATGCTACAAAGGATAATAAAATATGAATAGATTCAAGTCTATCTACTGGATCATATTTTTATTCATAGTCTATTCCCTCTTATTTATTATCTTACATTGCAACAATTCTTGCATTATTTATTATAATGACACCATATTCATCACATGTTTTCTTAAAAATCCATGTTAAACTAATTAAATTTGTTTCATTAGGTCATTCAACCAATGTCCATAATTTAATCCTCTGAAATTCATTTAGTTCATCTTTCATTTCATTAATACAGTCTTCATCACCTGAGGCATCATTTGGAGTTTTAGGTTCAAATTGTGATAGAAAATAATGATGTTCTATATGATTTCTCATGGAATTTATAGACATTATTGGTTTGTTTATTTCTCTAATGATATTATCACAGGGATTATTCAAATGAAACAATTTTTTGGGTTTATTAAAACATGTTCATCAACATATGAAAAAAATATTCTAGAGTAAATGTTTCAGAAACATTTTATTGAGAATTCCTATTATCATAAGAGTTTTCAATGATGTGTTGATAATTGGTTTGTGAAAATACATTAGTTGATGTAGGAAGGGGTTGTTTAAAAAAGGGTCAGTTTCATCAAATTTAACATACACTGTTTCGTCAATAACACATGAGTTTTTTTTAAAAAAATCTATAATCCATAGATGTTTGGGAGAAACCTAGAAAGATTCCTTCATCAGATTTGGGTTAAAAAATGGAGATTATATTTTGTATTCAATATGAATACTTGGCATCTAAATAATTTTAAGTATGAAAATTTTGGTTTTTGGCATGTCCATAATTCATAAGGTGTTTTATTAAGAAAATTTCTTATTAAAACATTATTTATAGTATAAAATGTCATACTAATAGCTTCATCCCAAAAATTCATAACAATTGAGTATTCACTCAATATGTGTCTTCACATTTCTTGAAGAATATGATTTCTTCTATCAACGGCACCATTTTTCTGAGGGGTTTTTGGATCTAAAAATATATGAGTACTACCTTTGTTACTAAAAAATGTTTCAAAATCAGAATTTTGAAATTCACCTCCATGATCACTACATATAGTAATCAATGGTAGGTTTTTCTCATTTATAACTTGGGATCTGAAGTTTTTAAAATACAAAAAGGATTTAGATTTCTTTTCTATAAAATAGACCTAGGTAAATCAAGTTTAGTCATCAAATACAAAAAATAAATATTATTTTCATCAAATGATTCCAGTTTGGGTTGGACTAAAATCATCCATGTGAACTAGCTACAATACATTAGTAGTTTAAACTTCATTGATTGATTTAAATCTTGTTTTATGTTGCTTTTCAAATTGACAAGTATCATAGACCTTTAAAGAATCATATCTATGATCCAGTGGATCCTTATAAATTCTTTTATTGGAATGTTTAAAAAGGTTTCTAAGGTTATATTTTCATAACCTCCTATTCCATAACCCATATTGGTCTTCCATTTCACTTAACAAGGTACATCTTCGTTCCTAAGGTCTTAAAAGTTAATAGTGTATATATTATCTTTCCTATGGGTAGATATAATTAATTAATCCTTGGAATTGTGAACTAGACACTTTTCATTCCTAAAACTCACAAGGTAAGCTTCATCTCATAATTGAATTATGTTGATGAGGTTTTACTTATGACCCTTAAAAAACAAAAAAAAAATAAATTAAAAAATTTCCATAGAAAACAATATTACTAATACCAATAATCTTTCCATGAGAATTCTCTCTAAAGGTAACTTTTCCACCATTTTTTTAATAACATTTTTCAATGAAATATTTTTTTTGTTTATATGTTGAGAATTCCAACTATCCATGTACAAAATGTTCTTTTTTTGTAATACTTCATATTTTCCTAAAAAAGAAAAAATTAATTTTTTGAAACCAAAACATGTTTGGATCTGGTTGTTTTAGATAAAATAATTTTGGGTATCCATATTTTTTATTCAAAATGACATTTATGAAAACCTAATGATTGAGTTATATTTACAGAAAAGTTCCTTTCCCAATGTCATCCTCATTGACATTTAGTATAGAATGAGACACTTTGAGGATCACAATAATTATGACTAAAACCCAGTTTAAAATTACTATAACCAAATCCAATATGAGTCCTTAGAGGTTGAATGTGGGAATACATCTTGTGAAAAGAATCTTTACCTAAGGTAAAATTTGGCAAACACTTCCTCAAGTAAAATATTTCAATCTTTAGTTTAATAGCAATGTT
Source organism: Viscum album (assembly GCA_963277665.1). Lineage (NCBI taxonomy): Eukaryota > Viridiplantae > Streptophyta > Magnoliopsida > Santalales > Viscaceae > Viscum > Viscum album. The sequence goes on along the minus strand of OY728121.1, from coordinate 164,792,058 downwards.
TTTATCTTTAAAATCATTAGATTTAGAACTAAAGATATTCTCTAAAATATTTTTCGTAGAAATTAAATTTTTAAGACCCTTAGAAAGTTTATCTCTCACATAATTGACATTCTCATGGTTTTTGGAAATATTTTCAAAATCATAAATTTTTTATCAAGATCTTTTGAATGATCTGATAGTTCTTTTATTAGAAAAATTATTCTGTAATTTTCTTTATCATTGATTTTCTTGATTTTGGAATTTTCATTCTCATGTAATTTGGAAAATCTTGATACTGCTTCAAAAGTATGTAAATTTTCTTCTGTTGAGGATGATTCAACATCCAAAGAGTAACAATGTTTTTCATTAGGATAATTTCAATTTAAAGAAATATTTTTAAGAGATTAAACATTGTTTACCTTAGCCCTAAAATATTATTTTCCATAGGTAGTCAGGTTATTAGACCAATATTTATTTTTCTGGAAGATTCATATTCTAAGGAATATTCTGATGAATCACTACCACATTCACTTCAAGTATAATTTTCCTGCAATAATTTCTTTGTCTTTAGCTTCTAATACATTTTCTTGTTTCCTTCAGAATGTTTCTCCTTTATGTATTTTAATTTTATTAAATGACAATCAGGTCTAATAATACTAGATATTTGCAATTCATAACAACTTACCTATGATTCTTTTATTTATTTTCTTTCATTTTGAACATGTAATAAAAGTATTTCGTTCCCAAAATATTGTTCCTCATTCATGAAATATTGGATAACTCATTCTCATATATTTAAATATCACTTAATTCTAATACAACAACTTTATTTGCTATGGATTTTTTCATCTTTCTGGTGTCTTAGATTTAGATGTAGTAGTAAAAGATACACTTCTATTTCCATTATTCTTCTTATTGAAATCATCATCCCTTTTCATTCTTGTCTTTTTCTGAAGAAGAGTTCCAAATAACTCATCAAGAGTGATTTGAATAAATTTTCAATTTTCATCAATATCTGTCCTTTTTGATTCCCAATAATTTAGCAATATATAAAAAATTATGACTGTAAGAGCTTCATCATCAAGGGATTTTTATCCCATAGATTGTAAAATATTTACAATTTCCTTAAATCTTTGTTTCTCCTTACATACTAGTTCTCCGTAATTAAAAAAGAAACCAATGATATTATGCTCGAAGCATTTCTCCTCTTGTTTCTATGACTTTAGATGTACCAAAATGTGTGACTTCCAATTTCTTCCAAATATGATTGGATACTTCCCATGATGATATCAGGTTATATATATACATGTCCATAGAACATAACATAGTATCGAGTACCTTGTAATTCAGTTGATATTCTTGCTTCTCTTGATTGGTGAATGTACTGACTTCTTTGTTAGGAATTTTTTAACCTTTCGTAAGAGTTATAAAATTTTCTACTATTGTATTAATAAAAAAAGTCTTCATTTGATCTCTCTAGTACTCATAATTATCCCCATAAAAAATAGGTGGCGTTGTTGGATTCAGATTATCAATTGATCAAATATTCATTCCTAGCATCTAATTAAACATAAACTTATCCACTCCACACATTAGTGTTGTATGTAATAAAAAACTGAAATTTATCATCACAATACAATTGTATTGTTAAAATAAATAAAGAATATAATAATAAATCAGGGGAAACCACCTCTGATACCAATTGTTGGATCGTAATATGGATATATATCATTACTATATGGCACAATACAAGAGGGGGGGGGGGGTGAATTTTATGTTTAAAAACGTTTTATTAAAAAAATTGAGAATAAAATTAGTTTAAAAGTATTAATCTTACACAATTCGCAAAAAATACAATTAACCAAAATTGTCTTGTATTTAATATGTGTGATATGATGTAACTCTATAAGTAATGTAAAACAATTATATTCAAAATGAATACAATAATTAGTGTAATAAAAATGAAAAAGAATCTACTATATTGCATATAAAATAAAATAATACAATTCGTAACAAAATAATTGTATTTGAAAAAATTATAATTGAAATGAATCTAAAAAGAAATAGGAAAAAATACAATTCCTTTTCTTATACAAATAGTAGTAGAAAGTAAAAGTTTTACAATTCTTTTCTCCGAAAGAGAAGGGTATCCTTTCAGGTAGGATAAAAGGTCTTTCATACCACCACCTTGGTAGGCCATCGATATGTTGATCATCACATTCATCTTGCTACACCCACAAGCCATTGATTTTAAAGGTAATCAGTACCTCTGTCTTTCAAACACTTGAAAGCCATCGATATGAATATTGGTCACACTGTCTTCCTATACTCGACAGCCCTCAATAATTATCAACTAATCAGACTCACAATGAAAATGAAAAAATTATTGAAAAAATAATAATAATGATTCATACACGTTTAGTAATCCCAAGGATTTCACAAAAAGTAAGAAAGATGTCACATAATCTCTCTCTAGAAACATTAGGGAAGTAGAAGATGATAAAAAAACTCTCTTAGTTTTCTTCTCAGCATCAAATGACCTCATATTTATATTCCTTAGGTTCTAATGTTCATATTTCTCCAATGGTCATATTTCATAGAAAGACATGGAGGGACATGAACACCTAACATTTTAATGATCATATTGAAATAGAAAAGATGACATTTTTTTTAATTTATAACTACCTCAATGACATTGTTTTAGTTAAAAAAATATATATGAAAATGATAATCATGAGTATGATTGATATAAAACATGTGTTTTTATAAAAGAATGTGATCATTCAAAATATAAAATAAACACAAAAGTATGCATGATATTACTTAGTTCATTTTATTGATATAATGAAAAGTATGAATGATGCATAATAGTCAGTATGATAGATAGAGTCAATACGATTGACAGTGTCAGATACGATTGACAGAGTCAATACGATTGACAGAGTCAATATGATTGATAGATTCAATATGATTGACAGGGTCAATACGATTGACAGAGAAAATTTGTATGATAGAGTGAGTATGATAAACCTAAACCCCATTATCAAAGACCTTTATCTGAGAAATGATTAAAAAGATATTTTTAATTTCCAAAAAAATGATAGAAAAGACAAAAGAATACTTTTGACTTAACATTCTCAACCATCCCACGTGGAGAAAATATAGGATTCTAAAATATTGATGGGAAAAATAAGAAAATGGTGGGAGCTACCCTAAATGGGAAATCCTCCAAGATAAATATTGATAAGGATGGAGTTATGAGATTTGGTTCATGATTATATGTACTATATTATCCATAGAAAAATATGGAGCTTCTAAATAGTTCACATAGCATAAACTTCTTTATTCACCCAAGGTGCTCAAGGATGTTTCGAGATCTCCTAGTGCACTTTTGGTGGCCCAATATGAAAAAGGATATCATTGGACATATTTAAATGTGTTTGGTATGCTAGAAAGAGAAGGATGAAATATAAAAGTCTAAGGGGATGATAAAACCAGTAGCCATACCAACATGAAAATGGGAGGAAATTACCATGGACTATGTCACGGGACTTCAAAAGACATCGAGTTGGGAGAATTAAATATGGGTTATTTTGTATTGTCTTACAAAGACAACTCACAATATAACTATTTCTGAGTACATCTCACTAGATCAACTGGGAATAATATACATCAATGAAGTGGTAAGGCTACAGGTAGTGCCATTATCTATTGTATCCCATGAAGATTTGAGATTAACTTCCAAGTTCTGGAAAATTCTCTAACATGATTTAAACACTATGTTAATATATAGTATGACATATCAACCTCAAGTAAATAGGGAAATAGGAGAATACTATTTAGAGGCTGCAAGAACTGTTGATAAGATGTTTTATGAACTTCAAAGGATGATGGGACCAATATCTACATCTGGTTGAGTTGTCATAAAAAAATATTTTTCACTCGAGCTTCCAAATAACTCCTTATGAATCCCCTTATAGAAAAAGGTGAAGATGAATGACATAATGGAATATAGTCAGTGAATGTAATATGGTAGGACATTAAATGGTTGATGAAATGGCGTACAAGGTGAAAACCATTCAACAACACATCAAGGTAGCCCAAAGTTGACAAAAGAGTTGTGACAAAAATTATTGATAGGACCTAGAGTTTATAGTTGGTGACATGGTATTACTATACATACCTCCATGGAAGTGGATCCTGAGATTTGTGAAGAAAGGGAAACTAAATCCCAGTTACATCAGCCCCTTTGAGGTCCTTGATCAGGTTGAAGATGTGGCCTATCGACAATCACTTCCACCAACCATATCTCATGTACACGATGTCTTCCACATATCCCACTTGAGACAGTACATACCAGATCCATCACATATACTGAATTCAGAGGTTCAACAATTGGAGAATGATATTTCTTATGAGGAGAAAGTAGTGATGATCATGAAGTGTAGAGATAACCTTTTATAAAACAAGACAACTCACTTGATCAAAGTAATTTCATGGAACCATAAGTACGAAGAGGAAACATGGGAACCATAGTGAGATATGAAAGTGTAGTACCATCTAATATTTTTATCATGGAATGTATAATGAAATTTCAAGGGTGAAATTTCCAATGTTGGGAAGAATGTAACTATCCAACGTTTTATCAATAGAAATAACATTCTTATAATTATTTTTTCAATTACTTATTTAATAATTCAACATGAAGTATGGATAAAAAATGATATATTAATATTTTATAAGTTCATTAATAAATTATAAATTCATTTCAAGATAACTACCCTCATTATAGACGATTTTTTTACACATATACAAGTAAATTGATCAAAGAAACCAAGGAAACTAATTCTCTTTAATGAAAAAATTCAATTTCATAACCCATCAAAATGGACATAAATGAAATTAATAAAATTATAATAAATAAAATACATGTAAAAAAGGTTCTGAATTAATTAGTTAATTAATCTAATTTTATTATCAACGATATTAAGATCAAGTGAAGATCAACTTCGGAATTAAGGTAAGGGATTCTACCCGAACCTCCATTATTATTTCAGGTTACTCTTTCTCTATTTTAAGAAATTTAAATTCTCTTTTACTTTTATATACTAATTATTAATGATAATTATATGTTCCCAAATCATGTATCAATGTCAATTCATATTTTTTTGGTGATATACATGTTTTTAAAGGGTTCAATACTCAATTCTACCTAATAAGCAAGCCTGATTTATGGGAACCACATAAATTCTTGCCCAATTTCAAGCAGACTGTATAATATATTTTAAGCCACAATTATTTTTATATAATAACTCATATTACTATTAAGACATTATTGGTTCACTTTTGGTTTTATAAAAAATAATATTCATTTTTCTTCTTTAAATTCAATTTAATATTTTCCTTAAACCGCCCTGAAATGTTTTAATTCTAAAAATTCATAAAGACTATTTTTACATGTTATCACTTAAATATGACATAAATAATCATTATATATTCATATTTTTCATTATTAATTTCAATGTATGGTTTAATTCCTTTCTTTCATGGAAACTTTTATGACAACCCAATTCTTTTTATTTATGGTATGATTATGATAACCATTTCATTCCATGGGTATGCCTTATGTTTAGGTTTGATGGTTTATGTATGATTATTTATGTCGAAAAAATATCCATGAACAAGTTTTTATGGGTTCTAATAGATAGTGCTAAAATTCATTGGGTAATTTTTAGTCTCATGACACGTTATGTGCAATGGTCTGGTGGTTGTCTCGACACATTCTCCATGTGCAATGGTGTTGGTGGTTAGCCTTTACATGTGCTCGTCTATGTGCAATGAACCTTCTTAATGATAAAATAATTTTTTATATTTCGTAAACATTTCTATTATTCCATGATTGTAATATCTTTTGTTCTATAGGCTATGATTACATTGTTTTATTCTTGTTCCATTCCTTTTTATATAATTATGTTATGCATTCTAACAAATATGCCAACATTATTCATATGTTTTTTTACCTTACTAGGATATTAACTCATACTTTTGTTCATGTTATCCCAAGGTTATCCTATGTAGTTGTAATGATTCAAAGTAATTTAGGATCTCATAATGGATGATAAATAATGAAATGTTTTATTTAGTCCCATGTTTTCAGTTTTACATGCCTTGTATTCCAAAGACAATAGAACTTATGATCCTTGGATTTTAATTGGATTTTTAATTATATTTAAAATCACGTATTAATATGTGAAATGGAAAGGTTCTCTATTATTTCTATCCGAGGAAATGTTTAGTTATTTTTAGAGATTAGGACTATAGAACATTACTAATGACCCTATTGATAAGACTAAGCATGAGAAAACATCCCCATATTTTTGTTAGTATACAGAAAGTGGTTAATTAAGAAAATAAATCCCTATATGCATACTAAATGTTGACATGGTTTCAAAACAGATATAACTATGAGTAACAACTCTGACAAGGTGTTCTGGGCCTAACTCGAGGTTAACGGATACATGATAGCATGCCTTACTGCACACCTGTTTTGAAACTCCTAGGGGATATGCTTTGGTAAATTCATAAGATAATTACAAACCACTATTAAGGGAACAAGATGTTCCGCTTTGAATATATGTTAGTAAATAGATCATGGATATCCAAGATTTATACCCAGGTAATAACAAGATAGGATATACTTTTCCTTTACAATTTTATCCCATTATATTCAATGTTTCCTTTTATTATGTTTATTAGTTATGTATTCAAACCCCCAAATTGTAATTAATTTTTATTATTTAATGGTTTGGAGTAGAAGAACTTATGCCAATAATCAATGTGATATGAAATGTGATGATTTCCCTAAGGATATTCCAAATATGATAGGAATGGGTTCTCAAAACATTATTACAGTACTTTCTCAACTTGATAAAGTTATTAATAATAACTGAAATCATGTGGAATTCCTTATTATACATTTAAAATGATAAATTTTTTTAAATCCTTCACGAATAAAAGGCCTACCATGTTTAGAGGATCTTCTAATCCCGTCCTCATAGACTTGTGGATTAAATCCATTGAAAATATATTCTATATTTTCTACTTCTTATATGAAGAGAATGTTGTCATTGTGGTCTATCACTTTAATAGTGAAGCTCATATATAGTGGAAACTATTAAAAAAAATGATGTCGAAGGTGGAAATTGATTATATGGATTTGGAGGACTTAATGATTATATTTTTCAACCAATATTTTCCCTAAAACCTTCTTATCAATATAGAAAGAGAGCTTTTGGGACTTAAGTAGAAGGATGATGAGTCTATGGGGGATTATGATGAAAAAGTTTCATGGCATGCAAGATTTGACTTCGGATGTTTCATGAAAATTGAATGTAATGTGGTTTACTTCCTTAGTAGACTAATGTAATGTCTATAAAAGGAATTAGAAACTCAAAATTTTGAAAGTTATGAGGAAATTGTTTGTTGTGCCCTCAATGATGAAATGAATATTAAAAACTGTCAATGGTCTCATGGGCCTAGTGAAAAAAGTGTAAAATGGAGTCTAATATGGGTTGATCAATAAATAATTCCCATGATAGAAATAGGATAAAATTTCCAACATTTCAAATTTTGAAGAATGGGGAATGTTGATAAAAATTATAAAGGTTTATGAATAATAACACTAATGTAGAAGAATAAAGTAAGGTACAGATCAACACTCAACCAAAAGTGCAATGTTTCAACACCAATAAACATGAGAATTTTTGAAACCAATGCCCAACGCCTAGGGTTTTCAGAGACAATCAAATAAAACCTTCAAGCAAATAAGGAAGGGAATATTCTATCACTACTACTGTTGTGGAATCATACAATGATGTGGTGACATGTACACTAGTTATTCATTCCAGAATAGTGACTGTACTATTTGATTCTAGTTCTACAAATACCTTCATAAATTTTAGGTTTTGTAGATCTATTCAATCAACACCTCAAAATATGGAGAATGATTTATCTATGAGAATAAGATGTGGAAAATCATTTCATAAAAATTATATAAATTTTTCTTAGTTAATGTTTGATGACTGATCCTTTAATAAAATATTTTATTCCTTCCTTTGGTGGAGATTGATGCTATATTGATCTAGTATTGTCTATCTTTATATAAATCCAACATCAACTATCCGGAAAGGGAGATAACTATTCACATATTGATGCATCCTTCTATTAAATACATGTATAAGGATGTAGACGATTATACTTCAGAATAATAACTCAGGTATGGATATTACTTCCTTTTGACCAATCTTATCTCACACAAAGTATTAAGACAAATCATATAATCATGCTCCCATCATGAGGGATTACCCTGATGTATTCCCTATTCTTCAACAATATTGAGAGGTTGAGTTCTAAATTGATAATATTCTAAGATCTTTTCATATATCCAATAAACCTTATATAATGTCCACCATTCTAATGGAATATCTGAAGAAGCAGTTATATGAGAATCTGGACAAGGGTTTTCTATGCCCGAGTTATTCACCATTGGGTTCACTAGTACACCTTTCCAAGAATAAGGATGGATCAATGTACCTCTGAATTTGTTGTCATAATCTCAATAAAATCATGATAAAGAACAAGTATCCCCTTCCTCAGATAGAAGACCTATTTGAATAGCTATGTGGGGATATTTACTTTTCTAAGGTGTACCTTCAGTTGGGATGTCACAAATTATAATTGAAGAAAGAATATAGTCTCAAGATTACCTTTATAATAAGGTTTGACATAATGAGTTCATATTTATTCCATTGGGACTCACTAATGCTCCAAAAATTTTCATGGATTTAATTAATATATTCTTTAGGGATTACCTTGAAAAAATTTCAGTATTCTTTATCAATGATATTTTGATACACTCTAAGAGTAAGGAGGAGTACAAGGAACAGTTCAAAACTGTATTACATACTTTTTTGAAGGGATAAACATTATGAAATGTATAGTAAATATGAGTTATGTATGGAGTAATTATCATGATTTTGGAATTTTATTACCCACCAAGGGATATCTGTGGTCCCTTCTAAGACAAAGGTAATTGAAGAGTTTCCCACACTAACATCTATAATATAAATCCATAGCTTCATTAGGGTAGCTAAGTATTATCAATGTTTATTAATAACTTTTCATGATTTTCATTCTTGATAACTAAGCTGGCACATAAGGGCGTGCAAATTTTCTAGACTAAAGAATGTGAGGAAAGATTTAATGACCTCAAAAAGAGGCTTAACATTGTGTTATTACTCACACTCTTGATAGGTGGGGAACTCATTTTGGTATTAAGTGATTCTTAAATAAATTTATTAGGATGTGAATTGTTTAAATATTATAAAACTGATAGCCTACAACTCAAGGCAATTGAAGATTCATGAGAAAAACTATACTACACGTGATCTAGCAATGGATGGTGTGATTTTCGTATGGAAAATATGGTAGAATTATCACTATGGAGAGAAATGGGATTTATATACTGATCAAAAGAGTCTAAAATATATATTAACAATAAAAGAGAATAATATGAATCATTGAAGATGGTAGGAGATCATCAAGGATTATGACTGCTCAATCAACAACCATCTTGGTAAAGCAATTAAGGTGTAGGATGATATTAATAGAAAGGATCATACAACTTTATCAATGATGAGAATTGATAAGGATTAAAATTTATTATACTTTAAGAGGATGTAAATGGGAATAATTAAGGGAGGAACATCAACAATCCACTCTCAGATAATTGATCAACCAACCATTATGGAGAAAATAATGGATTCTCAAAAAAGTGATGTCGAAAAAAAGTGTGGAATCTAATTGAAATGGGAAATAATTTGATTTATAGATTGATTAGAATGGAGTCATTAGATTTGGGTTTTGATTATGTGTACCATAATATATAGAGATGAATACGGAGCTTCTAAATGATACACACAACTCATCCTTCTCAATTCACAAAGGGAGAACAATGATGTATTGAGATCTCTGAGAGAACTTTTAGTTCCAAAAAATGAAAAAGGATACCACGAGATATACGTCAATGTGTTTGGTATGTTAGAATGTGAAAGATGAAAGACATATGTCTATGGTGATGATGTAACCACTACCCATACAAACATGAATGTTTGAGAACATTACCATGGACGTTGCCACTAGACTTTCAAATACATCCATAGGGAACAGTGCCATATGGGCCATTATGGATCATCTTACAAAGATATCTCACTTAATCACAATTTGAGAGGACCTATCACATTATAATCATTCCCAAATATACATAAATGATGTTTTAAGTCTGCATGGAGTACCAATTTCTATTATATCTGAACGAAATCTGTGATTCACTTCCATGTTCTAGAAATGTCTCAAGCATGCTCTGAACACTGTGTTGAATATCATTACATCCTATCATCCTCAAACAGATGTCCGATTTGAGTGTACTATTCGGAAACTGGAATACATGTTGATATCATGTTCTATGGGCTTCAAAGGAGTAATGGAACAACATATTCCTCTATTTTAGATCTATTATAATAATAGTTTTCACTCTAGAATCCAAATGGCTCCTTCTAAATCAATTTATGGAAAAAGGTGTAGAACAACGACGTACTGGGATAATTTCAGTGAACATAAACTAATAGGGCTTGAAATGGTGGACGAAATGTTGGAGAAAGTGAAACCCATTTATTATGACATTTGGAAAGAAAAGTAAGATAAGTCCCATGTATACCATCTCCTTAAATATCCTTGATCGTGTTAGAGATTTGGCTGATCGACTACCAATTCCACCAACCATGTCTCAATTACAGGATGTATTCCATGTATCAGTTTCGAGAATGAACATACTAGATCCGTCAAATGTACTAAATTCATAGGTGGTATAGTTGGAGAATGATATTTATTACGAGGACCAGCCAGAGAAGATCATGGATCATAGAGTTTATGTTCTATTCAAAAAAACCGCTCACTTATTAAAAGTACATTTGTGGAACCAAAATAAAAATGTGTAACAAGGGAACCAGATCAAGTGATAAAAGAGAATCACCCACACTAGTTTTCAACATAGAATGTAAAATGAAATTTGGAGAGTGAAATTTCATATGGGTGGATCAATGTAACACCCCAAAATTTTATCAATTGAAATTATCTTCTTATAATTATATAATATGATATAAACACATTGATAAAACAATAAATTAATTTTAAATGTTTAATGGATAAAATAAGATTTATTTATAGAAGTTAATGAACCTTTTCCGATGAAATAGTAACTTGAACTTTGGAATTGTAATCTGACCATTATGAATAGAAAATAATAAAATGGAATAGTAACCTCATCTATTAATATATTAATAAAATTTAATCATCATATAAATGGTAATATGATATGGTTATAACATAGTATAAGTAAATAAATATTTTAGAAATTGTAAATTAATTGTTCGTATTTTTCTAAGTCGTAAATATTTATTTATAGTTTATAACTAAATTAATAATTTCAAGAAACATTATTTTCATAAAATTTATACATAAATTAATATAACTATGAATTCTGATCATAATATTATTTTATAAGACCATAGTTAAGTTTTCATTGTGATATAAAATCAATTTTCATTTAAACAACATTATTTTTCCTATTAATTATAATTTTAATGTAAAAATTAAATTACTCAATGTTAAAAAATTATTTTCATAAAATGGAGTTCATTTTGGAATTTTAAATATAAAAAAAATTAAGGAAAATTGTGGGTATTTTTCTAAAGTACTAGATTTTTTATGAATAGTGAAATATAGTAATTTATAGTATTAGTAATTAAAAGACTTTTTGTGTCATGGATGTTGTAAGGGGCCATTCGTTTGAATTAACATGTAATATGTACTGTATTTAGTATAATCAATCAAAAATATTTCTTGTATTTAGAGAAATAATAAAATATTGAGTGAAATAATGAGAAGACTCCCCTCTCATCCAATAAAAATACAACACCTCACCACATATTCTACTCACACCTCTCAAGCCTTGTGACTTATCCAAATTTTTCAGAAATATCTTCCCAAGCCCCTATCCCAAGTATAATAGATTTTTGTTTTAATAAAATACCAAAACCAATCCCCTATAGAGGTTCGCAAGAAGATGGAATCAAGAGAAAAAACCCTCTTCCTTTTATTTGAATTTCTTATCATGTTATTTTATTTGATTATTCTCTCATCACCACCCCTCATCCAAATGAAATGATAAATCCAATAACTTAAATTTAATGGAATGTTTTCATGCTAATCAAATATTTCATCATCATCTCTCTTTCCCCCTCATTTTATACTAAAATGAAAACATTATCTCTGATATGTTAATGTATCACATTTATGGATGATGATGTTTTCAATTTTTGTTACCATATTCAATAATGGGCATGAAACCATTATAATGGATTAAAAAAATTATAATATATTTATTTTATTTTATCTAATGTTATGGGATAATTTTTTACACATTATATTAATTTATAAAACAAAATTATTTCATTGTGATTGAAAATCACCAAAATAAACACAAATGAATATCTTTTACTATTTATCTAATGATTCATACTAACTTTTAGAATAAAATGGGATTTTAATATTCATTAAATTCATTATTAACATAAATGTTTAGTTTTGGAATAGTATACTCATTCAATGATTTTCCATACACATATACAATTAAACTGATCACAGAAACCAAGGAAACAAACACACTCAAATGATGAAATTGAATTTCATAACCCATAAAAAGGGACATAAATGAACATAATAAAATTATAATAAATCAAAGAAATATATAAAATTTTAATAATTAATTAATTAATATATCTAATTTGAATATTGAGGATATTAAAATCATGTGAATAACACCATTGGACATAAGTTAATGGATTCTACCCGAACCTCTATTATTTATTTGGGTTACTCATTATCTCCTTTTACCAAAATTAAATTATCTTTTATTTTAATTTAAATATTTTAAATGATGTTTATATGTTTCAAAATCATGTATTATGATCCATTCATCATATTTTGGGATATATACATGTTTTTCAAAGGTTCCTCATTCAATTCTTCCCTATAATCATATCTGATTTAAAGGAACTTTCCAAATTATTACCAAATTTTGATTGAACTCTATAATATGTTTTAAGACAACATTATTTTTCAAAAATAACTAATTTTATTATGAAAAAAATCTCAGTTCACTTTTATTTTTTTAACATATATTATTCCTTTTTCTTCTTTCGATACTCTTTAATATTTTTCCATAAACATCACTAAAATGATTTAATTTTAATGTTACATTAATACTATTTTCACATGTTATCACTTCAGTTTGAAATCAATAATAATTATATATTCCAATTTTACATTATTAATATCCATTTATGATTTAATTCCTTTATTTCAGGGACAATTTTATGATACACCCATTAATTATGCTTTATAACATGATTATGATACCCGTTTCTTTCTGTGGGTAACCGTTATATTTATATTTGACTGTTTATGTATGATTCATTATGTGGAAGAAATATTAATTAATGTGTTATGATGGGTGCTCTCTGGTATTGATCCAATGGATTGTGGTAGGATTAGTCTCATGATATGTAATGTGCAAGGTTCTTGGTGGTTATCCTCGACTCGTGCTCTCTGTGCTATGTTCATGGTGTTTATCCTTAACTCATGCTTCACTATGTGACATGATCCATTAATTGTGATAATTTCATGGTTTATGTAGGTACCAAATTAATATTATTCAATGATTATATTAACCCATGATCTATTGGTTATGATTCCATATTTTTAATCATGTTCCATGTAATTTTATATTATTATGTTACGCCTTCTAACACATTCACTATGATTTATTCTTATGTTTATTAACTTACTGGTCTACCTAGCTCATAACATTGTAAATGTTTTCCCCAGATTATCCTATGAATTTTTAAAGGCTCAAAGGAATTTAGAAGCACATAATGGTTGATCAATAAATTTTTTTTTTATTTTTTCCCATTTTTTTAGTTTTATGTACGTAGTCTTCCTAAGAAACTTTAATTTTTTATCCTTGGATTGTAATTTAATAGTTAATTATACTTAAAATAATGTATTAATATGTTAAAATTTCTAGGGTGACTATAGTGGGCAAGATAACATATTCTACTCCATCTATGTATATGAATAGTAATAAATTAAGAAAAAAAACTATTTATCTCATTATGAATTTTATAATAATGTATTTTTTTATGTTTTAAAATGGTTTTTCTTAAAAATGATGTGTGTTATTTATGATATCAACTTATTATTATGTTTATTTTATAAACTAAAATTAAACGACCAAATTTCATTATAGTGGTGTCGGGAAAATTATATAGTAATGTTTTTCAATTAAATTTAATTTTATTAATAAAAAAATATCTTCCTATAAAAACATTTAAATTAATTAATAAATAACATCATTCATTTTATTTGATAGGTGACTAACCTATATGTCTAATAAAATAATTCTGTCTGTGACCATTCGGGATGAATAAGCCGCATCTCCATGCAGGTTCCCATTAACTGGGGAAATTCAAATCTTTTGGAATACATGTTGACTTTTTCCTCCTTTTGGTCATATCCTAGTCATGTTTAGTAGGAGAGTGGTCACATCAATAGATATACCAAAATTAGGATATTCTCCCACACGCATCCACTGAGAACTATTATATTTTTTAATTATCTATAATCTATAAATTGATCCAATGAACTTATCCTAAGATAAACATATATAGGCGCATGATATGATAACATATCCTCAATGATACTGTAATTATTTAATGTTACCACCGTCAACGTAACAGTACTCTAGAAAAATGAAAATCACATGATGAATAATAATATTCATATGAACATGGGACATAGAAATATCAATTCTATAATCTACTTGGACAAATCAAAAGACTTGAAATAAATTAACAACTTGAATAAATCTATGAATACTAGACTAGAACTGATGTCCATATCAAAACCCTCTATTCAGACCCTCTTCAGCCTACATTCCGTGTTCTGAAAAATATTTTTCTATTAATTAGAAGTTATCTTATACTAAACATGTATTTTAAAATTAAAATATTATAATAATATTATATTTTAATAGTGGGACATCTAATTAATATATAATCTAATATTTAGTTTAATGAAGTTGGTGCTTTGGTCAAAAGAACAAAGAAAAATTTATTAAAAACTATATCTTACATGTGTCAATAAGATGGGATCAGATTACAATCTTTCACATGTAGAGGAAGCATGTTGTCTGGGATATCCTCCAGCCATGTTATGTCTTGCGCAACCACATTAATGGTGATACCACCAATAACCATATTTTCCTCAAGGTAAGTATGAGTTGTAATGAAATTGATGTCTTAGGGTGAACATATAAAATTCATCCACTGTGTTTTAAAAGGCCAAGATAGATGAATCAATCCATTCCAAATGGAATTATCTACAATATTAGAATCAATTTCATCCCAAAATTTTTTCCAACCATGGTTCATGTAAAAGGAAATCGAAAGTATCACACTCTGAATTTCTGCTTCTAGAGAGGTTGTAATACCACAACCTCTAAAAACGAACCCAATGATATGACCAAGATGATTTTTGAAGATGGCTCCACACCCTTTGGGGCTTGGATATCCTTTTGAGGCTCCATACACATTGATTTTAATCCCTCAATGGACTGGTGGTATCATGAAAACCTCAAACGTGCGTCTCGATTGGATAAAAATGGCCACAACATTTAGACATCTCAAAATCATAAAATCTTCCACAGAGTTGTTACATCACCCTTTTGGAATTAATGCAACATCAAAAATATTGATGAAAATACACATTCTACCATCAATAATGTTAGGTGACCAATTACTATAAAAATTTCGTTTATATCATACAATATTACATGTTGATGTTCTACAACCCTAACAAGAAACATGTTTTTTATTTGTTGTGAGTTTCTTATATATACAAAACGTTCTAGATGTGCATTGATAGAGTCAAGAATCTACCATATGCAATCATTGATGTCATAAATATAGTTCCAATGAATAGTAGAGGTAGCACAAGTTATAAATAATTGGTTAGAATCCTCTCTATGTTGATTACAAAGATGAAATTTTGATCAGTGATGGATCCCAAAAATTTTCAAACAAGAATAAGTGGGAACACTGTTATAGGAATGATGCCAAATAAGTTTGGGTCTAGATGGTTTAATCCAAGACGTATCAGAGAATTTAATCAAATTAAAGTCATTTTCAAGGTTATGGAATGAATGGTTGAAGAGGTTTTTTGAATTTAGTAATCCATTGCGAGTATGTTCCCAAATTAGTAAATCTTCCAAGATTGAAAAGTGGTAATTATCACCAATTTGAACAACATTATCAGGAAGTGTATCAATATTAGAATGAAGAACATTATTGATAGTATTGTGGATATTTTAAGGGGTATGGTCAGGTATAATTAAAGAAATAATAGGAGCACCTTTCAAATTTTCCAACCAGAATCTCATAGTGGAGTTTCTAGTGACCATCCATGTATAAGTGGTCATAATTTTGGCATATATATTTCATATGGAGGGCCAAATGTAAGGGTTCAAAAAATTCATGTTACATCTCTTAAATCTATCTAGTAAACTATATTTGATGAAATCAATTGAGAGAGTGTCGTTTTGAATCATTTTCCATGTGATTCTGGTTTTAAGAGCTTCATTAAAGATATTTAAAATTTTAATACCAAGACCACCCTTTTTGAAAGGCTTATAATAAGTAGCGCAATGGATAGTCGCAAGATTCCTGTCCAAAGTGTTACCATTATAAACAATGTTTTGATATAATCATTAATTTTTTAATTTTACTAGTCGGCCAATTATAGAGCATAATATAGTAGAAAAAATTAGAGATAATGAATTACTTGACAAGAAAGAATCTCCCCACCATAGAAAGAGATTTTAATTTCATATGGAAAGCATATTAGGAATTTGATCAACACTGTATGAAAAATAGACTACAATTGGTCTGCCCAAAAATATGGAAACCCCAAGGTATTTGAAGGGAAATATTCATTCATTAATTTTGATTTCATTAATAATTAAATATTTTAAACTAGTGGGAATGTTTTTCCCAAAATAGATGGAGGATTTATTCCAATGAATGTATTGATCTAAGACCTCCTCACAACGAGATTGAGTAAATTTGACAGTTCTAATGTTTTTTATATCACCATTTAGAAACTGAATGATGACTTATTGATAAAGAATATGAGTGGGAGTATTCACATTCCAATAAGAATGAATAGTTTTCTGTTTATTTTGGTAAACTAGACAAGTGAGAATACGACTTAAATAGTCCACTATGATAGAAAAAAAATTTCAGATAGGGGATATCATTGTCTGACACCTTTGGTGAAATTGAATTAGCCTTTGGGAGAGCCATTAATCAGGATTGAAATGTGGGCTAAGCTAAAAATTATTTTGATTATAGAGATAATGATATTGTTGAATCCAAATCCTTGAGGAACATTGAGGATAAAATCCCAATGCATTGTGTCAAAGGCTTTCCAAATTTCATGTTGTATAGAAATTTTACCACCTCTTTTATTTATTTTTTAACATGTTAGTGCATTGAGGTGTGAGAAAAATACAGTCCGGATAGATCTTTCCTTGACAAAACCAAATTGATTCCAAGAGTTAATGTTATCCATAATAGTGGTAAGTCTATTCACATTCAGTTTGGTAATGATTTTATATATAGTTTTGATAAGAGCTATGGGTCTAATGATATAAATTTTAGAGGAATTTTCTACCTTGGGAATCAAAGTAAGAATTTTGGAATTCAACCCATGGGGTAAGAAGCCACTAGAAAATAAATTTTTAACATGTTTTAAAACATATATTAAGATCATATCCCAATATTTACGGTAGAATACTTCTTTAAAACCATCAGAACCTGGTTCACTGTCATGGTTCTGGATGAAGACATTGTCTTTGATTTCATGATCGCGGGGAACACCAATGAGGAATGTGTTATCAACATAATTTAAAATGGTCATAATGATATCACGAATGAGGTTCATGCTAATGGGTTGGTCTCTATGATAGACCCTTAGACTATAATTCCTCATTGATTCTCATAGATAGTATTAAATAAGGAAAATCCTCCCTGTTTCTATCGAAATATCTCTATTGAATGCTAGGAACCAACTCAATGGTGTGAAGTTATCCATCTCAAAAATATAAAATCACAATGGTATAGGGGAAAAATTACTATATTTTATGGTGATAATAAATAAATATAATATATACATTCCTTAAAAATTCCATTAATTTTGATAAATATTTTTTTTATTTTCCATACACGTTAAAAATGTGAAAAAAATCTATCAAACACATGTCTCAACTAATCTACTTAGTTTTGAAGGTTAACATATTCAATAGTTTTTAACCAATAAATAAATTGACTTTTGTTATATAAAATCTCTATAATATGTGGTAACACTCTATAAGAGTCATAAAAGTCATGTAAAAGTTTCACTACTACCTTATGTCATGAATCCCATGACTTTTGATAAGAGATTTGATACTTGAAAATTAGTTTATTTCTCTCCACCACTAGAATGAAATGAAAATATTAACAAGATGTTATTATTTCAATGATAATATTTGAAATGGATTTATAATATAATGACTAGTGATCCAATGATAGGCTTGGGTTCACATACATGTGTGGGGATTAATCTAGTAATTTTCCAATAGTGAAAATAATAATCAATTATAGCTCAAAAACACATTTAATAGTCTAAATCATATTTCATCACATGAAAACATATAAAGAGATATATTTGAATAGTATACCACAAATCTATAATGTCTTTAAATGTGATATTGTTTTACAAAAATTTTGACTATTTCATTGCGTTCAAACTCTATACCAATATATTGAACACCATCTACTAACACTCAATTCATGCCACCAATTATTATTGGAAATTTTACACTCTGAGAAATAATTGACCAATTAAACTATGGTAATAATTTAATTCTTTTGGTTAACCAAGAAATAATTTCTCTAGGATGGTTCAAGGGATAGTAGAACCTCACAGGGTTGGCCTCATATTTTTCTTTGATATCATGTTGTTGTTCAACTTCCTTATCATCCTCAAAACTTTCCACTATCAAATCTAAATTATGCGTAGGATTATCCCTGGAAGCCAAAATTTTTCAATGAGACACCACATCCAGAGGAATTGAAATTATATCCCGAGGATTTGGTGGAATGTCTATTATTTCTAATGGAACTTCTTGAGATGTTATAACTTGGGGATATGATGTTGTTTAACAAAGTTGTGATAAACTAATATCTAATATTGATTTATCTTCCATAGTAACTATAATGATATTCAATTCCATAATTTTATTTTCTGATTGATTTATAAAAATTGACAATATGTGTACCCAATCATCATCATTAGTTACTGGAGAGAATATATTTTACAACCTATATTTAAACTATAGATTTATGTATATGATGGACTCTATCACTTTATTATCCATCAATTTAAAACATCTATGAAATTTTCTTTGAAAATATTCCAATGTTGTACACTCTTCAATCTATATAACACTTTCTAGACATATAATATAACCATATCCTTTTTTAGTGTCAATTAATTTTCTATTTCTATAAATATAGGTAGACATTTTTATTCCAAATAAAACATTGTTGTTATCAAAATATGATAAATGAAACATAATATTAATTTCAAATATTTTATCCTTTGAAAGGAATTTCAAACTTTATATTTGAGGTTGATTTAATGTCACCATATTATCTCATTTCTACCATTTTTATATATTAATTATTATATTAATTTTGTTTTTTAATTGAATTCCCTCCAAAAAATCAATATGTTCAAACCTTATTAATGTGTAACTCTTAACACAACCAACCATTTTGTGTTACTTAACCAAAAGTAGAATTTAAACATAGTCACAAAAATCCAAATGCATCATTTGTGTGAGATACAAGAATTATTAATGAAAACGAATAGCAGTATATGAGATTGAAAAAAATTACAAGAGTATTCCTGGAGGGATTCATATCCAACACCATTCACATTTCAATTCATGAAAATCCTACAAGAAAATACATCATCCGACCCAAAGTCCAACTAACTTATGCGAATTTTATTAAGAGACAATTACATTCATGAATAATATTACACTTAATATGCACAAAATATATTCCACAAATAAAATAAATATCATAACATCAATTAAATATATGATTTCATGATATATGGAAAACTAATCTCATTATACCTATCATGTAATGAAAGGCCATATTCTTGAAGTAGTTTATCAAATAAACTCTTTCATATAGTAATTAAAAATATAAAAATATATAACTATAAATAAAAAATTATAAATTAGTTATTATATTTAATTTTAATTTTAATACCTTGATACTTTAAGAATTTTTTTTCAAATTAATTTAATTTCTTAAATAGCTCATTTTACATGGAACAATGGGTTTAGAAAAACCATGATATACAATAAAATTATTATTATCACATATTCAATATATTGGAGGGTTTTAGTAGATCTATCTATATTTTAAAAATGTATTGTATACATATGTATAAAATGAATTAATTAGTTTCCAATTAAGTAGAAATTAAAATAACAATAAAATGAAAATGAAGGATATGTTGTTATAAAAAACTGTTTTTTATGTGCACAATGTATTTTTTTAAAAATAAATTAATTATATCGCTATTGGGAAATGATTTTAATGAAATTTATATATTATATATTCAATATAATTATTTAACATTCATATAATATTTTTTATTACGCAATGGATAATAATAAACCCCTTTTTAGCATTAAAATCTATTTTTATAAAAAACAGCTTTCGTCGTATTTTCACACATAATTTAAAACAATTTTTTTGTATTTATAATTATTCTATTTGATAAATGTAATTAATTATTTAGAACTAGTAGGTTTAAAATTTCTAAATAAGACATTTTTAGTTTTGGTCAATATGAGTAGTAATTGTGGACACATTTATTACCTCTGATAAGGGTAAATCAGGTTAATATATGGTAAAAATAAGAGGCAAGGCCACAATTTTTCATCATAATTATAATTTTATAAATGAGAATCATCCATTGTAACCTTTGGATTAAAATTTATTTGTTTAATGGGAACTTTCCTGGAAAGTGACCTATAGAAAATTTAAATCAATGAATGTTATAAAATGTCATTTTAATTGTTTTTAAAAATTATTTTGTATCCACATAGGTACGAAAGAACATTATGAATGAATATAATTATATATTTTGAGATTAATGCAATTTTTTTCCTGATATAATTTTTTTCAATTTTTAGTAATTATATGAAGAACATAATATCATTGCAAAAACCGATGCAGTAATGATTCATTTAATAAAAAAATATAATAAATGATTTTATAAAAATTATATGTGAAATAATATTAATTAATAAATGTGTCCCATAAATTTTATCAATATCCATGAGAAAATAGGGTGGTTTTAAATAATTATATTTGAATTCTACCTTTGACTTGATGTATTTAATGTTATATTAATTAAATAGGGTTAAAAATGAAATTGATGATGTTTTGAAATAAATAATATTTTATTAAATTATATACGATTTAAAAAAAATATTATATTTGGCCATGTGAATTATATATGGTTGAAACATAAATCATGTCCCATTTATGGGTCATTTAACATTTTACGGTGTCATTGTAAATCCTTAAAGTGTTGAGGACATGAATATTTAAAAAAATTTCAAAATGGTTAACAGGGGTAAAAACTAAAATGTAAGGGAAAAATTTGATCTAAACATGTCCAAATTTTATTTAATGATAGGAAGTAGACTAATACACATCTTGAATTCAAATATTTTCAATTATGATCCATTGGGACCCCAAAATTCACTTATATTCAATTAATAATCTTAGAAATTCAAGAGTCCCCCTCCTAATAATTATAAAACGACATTTTAAATCTATTTTAAATTATTTTGAGCACTCTAGCTCAACTGAACTATGCCATTTACCTTTTAAAATTCCCTAGAAACATCCAAGAGACTTTGGTATTCTTAAAAGACCAACCTTAGATATATTTATTTGAGATATAAAGGAGTCCTTTTAAATAAGTGGTAACCACCTTAATTATTATTCATAATAATTTTTAATGATATTTATTAATTATTATTCTATTATTATTTTATTACTAATTATTTTAAATAAAATTAATTATTTGTTAGTTTTTAATTCCTCTACTAGTTAATAAAATTTACATATTTTTTTATTATAATTAATTAATTATTAAACATTATTATTAATTTACGAATAAATAATTTTCAATTTTTATTAATTTCATATCACTTAATTGGTATTTAATATTAATTTATTATTATTTAATTAGTAATTAAAATGAATGAATTAATAATTGGTTAGTAGTTATAATTAAATAATAATAATTACTTAATAATTATAATTAATTAATTATAACTAATTAATTATTACATAGAATTTACAATTCATAAATTATTATGTACATAGTAATTATAATTAATTTTTAATTATAACATATTATACTACAGAATTCTATAAATAATTAAACATGGAAATTAATATAAAGATAAACTACTAAACAATTAACCATATTAATTAAAATATTTAAAATTAAAATATAAAATGAAATACGTCAACATTTAGAAGTCTGATAAATTTTAAAAAACAGATGAAGACATGTGAGATTCAGATCGAGAGATGGATGGAGTGGAGTCGATTTTTAGAATAGGAGGTGGTTCCCTTTTATAGGGAATATAGGGAAGGGAACTAGGGTTGGAGTACCCTTTTATAGGATCGGTAGTAAAGGCATCCACTAGAAGTGGCACCTTTATGTATAGAGTTTAAGGGAAGAGTGCCTTGAAAACTAGCATCTTTCCATTATGTTTTCAACCAATTAATCGATTTTAAATGGAATTATAAATTTATTCTCAAAACACCACTTCATATGGAATTTCTACCTTCCATCCTCCCAATTCAAATTCATATTTTGATGGACCACCAATTTCCCCAAAAAACAAAAACCTATTCCGATATTATTTTTAAAAAATCCCATGGTGAATTATTTTTCCTACGTTATCCATACCTTGAATCCCATAATATTCTTCACCTATCACATTTACTATGCATGCCTGATCACAACAATTTTCAAGCATCCATGCCCATGTGATTGCCTATACAACCACAAATAACATTTATCCACCACATGAATTTATCAGGGCTAAACATAAAATGATGATAAAAGTGTAAAATTTATTAGTTGTAGTTAGAAGCACCTATAAGGGTAACTTTTATCATCACTAAAAATAAACTGATAAAAGTGTACAATTTATTAGAACATTTTTGAGCACTCATAAAGACACATATTTTTTAGTGATAATAAAAAAATTTAATAAAAAAGAATTATTAATATATATAAAACTATAATATCTATAGCAAAATAACTTATTTTTATATATTAATTTAAAAATGTATTTATATAATTAATATAAATATTTTATAATAATATATATTTTAATAATTCAAAAAAATATAAATAAAAATGATTATTGTTAATTTGTGATATTAGAACTTATGTATTTATATCAATCCCTATGTTCATATATGTGTAAGCATTATGATGTGTGTGTGTGTTTTGTGTATGTGTATATTAAGATGTTGTACATGTATCTATGTATATATTTGTATGAATATTTGTACTTGTACATGGGATATATTTATATATATAACATGTATACTTATGTATGCATGGAAGATACTTATTTCACATTTGATGTATATT
Organism: Viscum album; assembly: GCA_963277665.1. Taxonomy (NCBI): domain Eukaryota; kingdom Viridiplantae; phylum Streptophyta; class Magnoliopsida; order Santalales; family Viscaceae; genus Viscum; species Viscum album. The sequence goes on along the minus strand of OY728121.1, from coordinate 164,768,085 downwards.
TTTTTAATGTTTAGATATATTATTTTTTAAATTTACTCATTTTGATACATATTTATATTTTACCATGTATTATTTTTAATATGTTTTTAAATTATATTATTAGTAATTATTCCATTTTATTTATTATGTTTAAATAATTTTACAATTTTTGAAATTTATATAATTATGTTATTTAAATGAAATTTTTAATATTTCCTTTATTTATGTATGTGTTTAAAATTCATGTAGTTAATATTTTATGTATTGATATTTTAAAATACGTTTTCCTATTAAAATATATTTAATATATTCAATATTGATCTTATTAAATTTTATTTATTCATTTTCAATATTCATGGATTTTTATTTTTTTTAGAATTTAAATATTTTATAATACTTTTTTAAATATATTTATTAAATACACATGTAATATTTTAAATATATTTTTAATTTATATGAATAATATTTATTCATTTTTGATTATTATGCATTTACATTTAAAATATGTTTCAAATTTATATAATTAATCTATTTAGAAAACGTTTTTAATTTTAATTGATAATTATAAAATTATAATTATATAATTTTTTTTGAAAGAGTATTCATAAAATTACATATATATATATATATATATATAATTATAAAATTTAAAAGAAATTTTTTAACAAATAATTATATTTATTACATTTAAAATTTTATATATTTATATATAAATGCACAAATAATTATATAAATATATTTATATTTATATAAACATATTTGTAACACTATTTATTTCAAATTATAATTATAAAAAAATATATTTTTTAATAATTATAAAATTATAATAAATTTATTTAAGTGATATATATATATATATATTAATGTTAATAATTTTGTATAATTATATAATTATATAAATATATATAAATGCATATATTTATTTAAATTTTTAAATTTATTCATAATTATATACAATTTTTTTTAAAATATATTTACTGAAAAGGCTCAGGTTCTGGACGAATGAGTTACTAAAATTTATTAAAGAAAAGGTAATCATAAAGTACCATGAAAATAAAAAATGGGGTCAGACAGGGTGAATCTACACTCATCAAAGTTAGTCAAGGACCAAGTTTTTTATTCCTAATCTTCATCCCAATCCTGCATTCCTTATCCTACAAGGCATTCCAATCAATTCTCCCTCGTCCACGCCAATGGATATGATCCCTAGTATAATGCTCTATTAAACATTTTACTTCATGGAGGAGACATTCACATTTTTCACTCAAAATCAGAATCAACCTCTAATTGCATTTCCTCCTTATGAGCCCAATCAGAATGGCCATTCCCTCACCAAAAAATTTTCGGATGAAGATCTCGTTTCCATGACAAAGCTTATTTCTACATCCCTTCGAGTTCTCCCATCTTTGATTTAGCTTTTTTATTCTCCACGAGTGTATTCTTCTTATCAATTTGATCCTCAATTCTCAAATAAGGGACATCAACTTTAGTGCTTCTGTCTATGTGAGTAATGACTATATTTACAAGTACTTCACCTTTCACAACATTATTAGGGACATTCTCATCGTTCTGAGAGATAACCTACACATTACCAATATTTTCTTGTGTTCCCAGCACTTTGGAAGTGAAATAAGGGGTAGAGGGAGATCCTTTATTATGAAATAATGAAACCCATTTATCCCTCTTCTAATGGAAGACCACCAACTATTTATCCCTTTAAGAGAAATACATACATTAATTGAGTGTATAAATCCCCTAAAAAATATTTGATGTGGGAACCTACACAACACCTTGCATTCCTTGTACATCATTCATAATGATATCAAGGCTATGTGATGGTTTTGAGGGGACTGACCCAAGATACCGAGACGAATATTCAATTAAAATATATCTATAAAAAAATATATAATATATTTATATTTATATATATTTATATATTAATTAATATTTATATGTATATATTATTATATATAACAATATAAATATATATAAATATATAATTATATATAATTATATATAATTATATAAATATATTTATAATTTTAAAAATTTATTTATAAATGTATTTACTTAGAATTGAAAATAAATATTTTTTTAAATAGTGAGGCAACTAGTCCCTATTACATAAATATGAAAGAAAAAAAACAGAGGATCATTCAGTAAATGACTAAATTAAGAGCAATCATTCTGCTCGTAAATGAGTACGCATGTAATGATGAGAGGATCTCCCACCCCGGCAACACGGGTGTCGCCATCTTCTCTATGTTTTGACCTTCATCCTATGCCAACCTCCATTATCTAAATTTCCATAATCAATTGGGAATAGCATTTCTTTTGATCCCAAAATCCAAACATTGGAATTCGCATCCTCATCACTCCTACCTGAAGCAAGCACTTCAAATTAATTATGAGTACATACCTTCAAGTATGTTTTGATTTTTTGATAGTGAACTAAGTGAGTTGTTAGAGTTGGTCTAGATGATTCCATCCTATCCATCCTGGGAGTCAACATAGCTGAATCCCCATTTCCATTGACTACAGGGAAAAAATTCTCCACAAAAGGCTTATTGGGTAGTGTAACCTCGTACACAAGATCCTCTGCATTGGTCAGAATCATGGAAGAGGGATAATCCTTCTTATACTGCCAGCCCTATACCAGAAAATCTAGTAGATAAACAAATGTCTTCTGAAAAAAAATATGGAAGTGAAATATTTGAAGAATGTGTATTCTTTCCAAATAAATTTTTAGATCTTTGTAAACTGGTTGAAAAATACCTAAATATGATGTTGTCTTACAAAGAGCATTAGTAGAGTCACTTCATATAGATTTAAGAGAAGAAATTTACATGTCCAAATTAACTTGTCCTTTATTAAATCTTTAAGTAGCAGCTATAGAGGGTTGCACATCATCATTAATTGTGCTATCATGATTTATAACAATCAAGGAAGAAACATCCTTGTTTGTAGAAACAGTGGGTACCAGTATATATATATATAATTATATAAATATATTTCTAATTATATAAAAATATAATTTAATATTTTTTTAAATTTATAATAATAAGTAAATATATTTATATTTATATAACTATAAAATTATAATAAAAATATTTAAATTTAAAATTTATTTATTATATTTATAATTATACATATTAATATATTAATATATATACTTATATAGGTATACATATTTTTATTTATAATTATAATTGTAAATATATATCAATTATTATATTTATTAATACATATTTACAATTCATTTAACATATTTTTAATTATATAAATAATTATTTTTTTATAATTTCATATAATTACATATGTTTATATATATCTCATTTTATTTACAATTATATTTGTGATTACAAATTAATAATTATATAAATATAATTAAAATTATATCAATATTTTTTTTATAATAATCTACATTTATATTTATTTATAATGATATATATTTATGTTTTTAATTGTATTAATTATTTTATTAAAATAAGGTTTTTATCAGTTCTTTGTTAGAGCTGATAAAGAATTATATTTATCAGTGGTAATGAAGGATATTTTTATCAATGCTGAAAAATATTTGTTTTCAGCACTATTTTATCCCAAATAAAGATTGGTTTTAGCATCACTTATTATTTTAGTTCTACGAAAGCCACTCATTATCAATGCTTTTTAAAAAGTGCTGATAAAACCTTTCCTGATCATTTAAATAGAACCATAACAATGTTTTCATCGCTTTCTTCATTCAATATCTAAAAAAACCAAATATATGTCTTTATTATCCCTCAATCATATCAGGTGAATCAACTCTTTAAAAGCAAAGGTATGTGATCACTTGTGTCTCATCAATCCCCCTTGAACACCTTTTTTGTTTTTAATTTTCCTAATTGGTTTGAATAGAATATGAGATCGATATTTTTTTCCTAGAACTTCCTTCCTGATTCTCCACTCAATCTCCCTCACCTTGATCCATTGTTGGTTCACCCTTTCCCTAACCTTTGGGTTTATTTCCCTGATTAATCATTATTCTACACTCAATTTGCACTAAGCTCCTAGATGTGCACTGAAAAAACCCTTCACAAATATCATGTAAGGCAGTGAATACAAATGAAATGTTGGTAAAGTTTTTATTATGCAATGATTATAATCAGATTTATGTTAAAAGTATCCCTACTACTCCCTTGTATTAAAATCAAATAGTTCTTCCCATTTTCTTGAATAAACTTGTAGAATAACCCCAATCTTTTTGATATCTCCAGAATTTTTTATAATTTTTTTAGGAATTTTAAAGTGGGTTTAAATTTTTTTTTTATTTTATCTAATTTATTATATTTATAGTTCTTGATAAAAATTATTTCACTACAATTTTGATACTTATACAAATACAAATTATTTATATAACATATATTTTAAAATTTTGTTCTAATTAATTTTATCTTCTTATAGAATTAATATGTTTTTTAAAGTTGTTTAATATTTTTTACCATTCTTATTATATATATTCTTTATGCATACCAAATTTTTATATATTTTAAAAATTTGATAATACATGAAAAAATGGGTTATTCACATGGATTATGGATGCAAATTAGTACATGGGATATTAATGGTTCATAATATGATTGCATTTGAAATGGGTAGTGTGTAACTAAAGACCACATGAGACTGTTGAAGCGTATTATAAGAATATATTATTACACCCACCATGAAAATTTGAGATAGAGTATTGTGATATAAACATATCATAGGTTATGTCAAGAGCTTGTGCTAGGTTATATGAAAATTAAATTATCACGTACTAAATAAAATTACATTATGATATAGAAAGAATAGGGGTTGTGTCAATTTATTACATTCCATCAAATGTTTTATATTATATCACAACCAAATATATATTAAATTATCAATAATGGTGTATGACTATGTCTACATATGATATGACATTTCACTAACACAAAAGTAGCTAAAAATATCAATCCAACACAATGTGCATTGAAATTCTTGACTTCACCACTATTTCTGAACTCCAACCTAGTATACTATATAATGAGTATTTAACACTGGTTTAACATCTTGATATTATTCTTCATTCTATATAAAATAATGTTACCCGAATTCGTTTAATGGTTCATCGTGATGGGTCATTTTATTTTTTTAGTTCACAAAAATAATAGTTGATTTATATAGTGTTTTACCATGTTCAATAAGAACATTTTTTTTTGAATTTCTTGTTATTTAAGGAATTAAATGATGACTATGTAGATATGGATATAGATACATTATTTATTATCTTCACACAAATATGTGAGGTTATGTGGAACCATATGTGTGGTATTTATATTTATAAATGCATTCAGTTGTAAGAACAAAGGGAGGATAAGAAAATAAATCACTATATCTTGAACTTGACATTTAAATGTTGTTATTATAAATGGGAATACCCAAATATAATTTTCAATGGGTTTTAGTCATTTTAATTTAAAAATTTCACAGTTGAATTGTTTTTAGTTTCATTCCATAATATATAAAAGGTGATTAATTTTTTAAATCCCTTTTATTATGAAAGTGAAGGTTTTTTTATGGATCTTGGGATTTATAAAATTTATTAATTTGATTTTAAAAGTACAATGTTTTTTTATAATGTGTTGTTTAATGAATAGAATTTATTAGAATGAGTTTTGCAAAGGAAACATTGATCTAATGTGAATTTTCTAAAATGGGAATGCTACATGGGAAATCCAGATCGATACTTATTGTTAATTTTATTTAAACTAAAGTGTTTCTGAAAACATTGGGATCTAAAGTGAATTTGATTGGGAATTATCAACATTTTCATTGTCTTTCAAAAGATCAGATTCATCACTAATGAATAATGTTACTAAAACACCACCTAGACCTCCAAGTACCAAGTGAAGAAATGAATAAATACCTTCTCCTCCCATATGTTTATTTCAATTTTTCACTGATTTTTCTGAAACTTTTATATCAATTTAATCATATATGATATCATTGAAGTAATCCCACACATGATCTATGTGTATTACAATAGAAAAAAATTATTTAGATTCCATGTAACCTTAAAGATATCACAGATTCATTTCCATAAATTATATACACCACTACAAAGCAATATGAATACCCATCATTTGAATCTTATTATCCAATGACAATGAATTCATGTAACTTTAATGATTCAATGATAATGACCTTTTATGGGTTTTAATCTCATAATTTCTATGTTTTTATTTATTCTATTAAATACTAATACTACTATATCAAATAAGATGTATATGAATCTAATATATATGGATTACAACAATAAAAAAATATTGTTAGGATGTGGTGAAAAATTTCATCAATTTTGAAAAAGATCATGCTTCTGACCATTCTCAAATACTTTCATAATATTTATGATGTTTTTATTCAAGAATAATTATTTAAGAGGATTTGGATTAACAATTGATATGTCATTGAATATAAAGATGTTATAGAAATTTGGACTAAATTTGATGAATATATGAATTAACTTATTAATGGGATAAATATATATTTCATATATCATCTAATATTATTACAAGTGGGAACAATGATTTTTTCCATATCGAGTATGTGATTATTGGTCTGAAAAATGATGATGATTGTGTTGATTAAATGAAAATTATATTTAAAAATGAACTTCATGATTATCTATATTTGTTTGAGATGGAAAAGAGCTGTACAAATACACAATTGTATGCTTGTTGTACAAAATACATAGCATTTTTATCCATATTGAAGCTATATAATTTAAAATCTAGAAACATTTGATTGCTTCCAGTTGTACGGAACTGCTTTATCTCTTGAATAATATTATCCCAATAGATAATGAGATTAATTTCCAAACATATGATACAAGATGAATGTTATTATTAATTAGTATATTCTCTAAAGAATAAATTCTTATCAAAATGATTTTATATTGTTTCCAAAGGACTCAAAATCACTTAAAAAATTCCCAAATTGTGGTGATTCTCAATACAATAAAGTCGAATTGGACCTATGAATGTTTTATGGCACTTTTAAATCATTACATAGTTTTTGGAAACTATGTAAAATTGATGAGGCATTATGAAATTTACATGAAAAAAAATAAAATTAAATAATATGGGATACCACATTTCCTAGAAGAATCTCCTCATTGGAAGAGAGTTTACCACAAGTATCATGAATTTGGAAAGGATATGAGAAACCTTCATCTTGAACTCTCTATTTATTGAGTGAATGATTTTTTATTTCAAAGAAGCACTGAAAATATGGCTGATTATATTGGTAAATTATAAATTTCCACCACGATTATTCATAAATGAAAATTCATTATGTTATCTCAAATTATATTAGGACTAAAATTACAAAATAATGACATCGATTTTTAGTTGGATCCATTAATCGACATTTTGAAATTATTGTTTTTTCAAGTTTTACATTATATGATGCATATATAAATGAAGATTTTATTTAGAGTGTATTGTTTTATGGGATGATAAATAAATTTCCTTATTATGTATTTTTATACGATATAACATTAAAGGAACCCCTGGGTGTCCCATTTTTTAAAATGTACATAGTCAATTAGTTTGATAATTTTATTGAAAACTATGTTTCTAGGACCCCACTTAATTCTATCTCAGTGACGTAAGTATTAATATTGAATGACATAATGTTATGGGTGTTTATAAGAATATACAGTAATGTCTCTACTAACCTATTATCAACTATATCAGAATGTAAAAGATATGGAAAATAATTTTTGTAGACCTTTTTTGAAAAACCATACAAAACCCTGTTGAAAAAGAGATCATTTTTTAATTTACCCCTTTGGAATTGTTTGTATGTAATGAAATTTCTTGATGTAATTCTTGTGGAATCAACATATGTGATAGTTTAATTGCAATGTAACTAAATGGACCTTACAAAAAAAATTCATAACTAAAGCTAGGTTACTCATGATCAACATGGAGATACCAGATGTGTTGGCCCCAATGACTAGTGAAAACCCAAATCTTCTTTCACCAGCTACATAGAGTCCTTACAGGAATGAGATATGCCAGTTTAAAAACATATTCAATGATTTAAATGTTTCATATGGGAATTCATTAAATATAAATAATATCATGTAAATGAATAATTTAAGGTTAAAGTGTCTAAAATTACACGACTCTCATGTTTTTATATAGGATATAATTCCTTTAGCTAGATATTGTATTTCCCCTAGAATTCCCATCATACATTAATATATATCTATTTCATTTTTAATGAAATAGGCAATAAATTTATAGACCCATAAAAATTTATAACTATGGAAATGTAAATTATAATTTTATTATATAAATTGAGAATGTTCTTCCCACTGAAATTATTTTATAATATGATTCACTAGATGTTTAAAATGGTAAGAGATATTTTATTATACAGTACTATAAATTATAGATGGATATACCCCCATTTAATGGTATTTGGTGAATCTTAATGGTAATGTCAAAATAAATGTTGTAAAGAATGTTGTTTTGTTGAGCGATAGGTTATTGTGGATGCTGTTGAATTCTATATCGACTACCTATCTAATGTGGAAATAAATTATCTACCAAAATCACATAAAACTGGGTGTCTTGTGGGTGATGGAATTTTCATTATATATGTTGTCACAATTAATATTACAAAGAAGGAGAAGAATCACCTTTAAATTTATTATAAATTTTTAGAGGTTTCCCTATATGTTGAAACACAAAAAGTAATTTATGGGAATTTAAATCCATCAAGGAATGAAATATGGATATCAAATACACATAATAAATGTTTTATAGGATTTTTTTGAGACTATAATTTCATGGAGAAAACAAAATACAAACATTGAATTTCATAACAACTTTTATGGACAACCATAGGACCTAGGAACATGTGTTCATGTATTTTTTTTAATGGATATGTAATTAATGGTTATACATTTTATACAAATGAACATGATGAACATAGTGTAATGAAATATAGTGGGGTTACAATTCTGGTTGAAGTGATGCATGCATCTGTTAGCAAGAAAAAAAATCAAATTTATGTGAATATTTCCTTCTTTGGAAACATCATAAAATATGTGAGCTAGATTATACAATATTCAAATTGTCATTTTTACAATTCATGTGGGTTGATAACACGAGTGCGGTTAAAATAGATGAATTGGGATTCATTAATGTCGATTTTAGTAAGGAGGTGTTCAAAAAAGAACTATTTATAATGGAATCACACCTTGTATATGTATTTTATATTCTAGGTCCTGTAATCCAAATGCTTTCAATTTTTCTGTTATCGACCAAAACCACTAAAGGGTTAGATGTAAATTAAATTGAGGAATACCCCTTCATTGTGATGTCACATTCATTGCATATTAGTCATAATATATAAAGGGAATTGTATGTTAGAGGAGACCATAATGAGGGTATTTGGATACTAGATAGTGGGGTCAAATGCCTTCAACCTTAAAAAAACAGCTTTGAATAACTAAGTTATATATTTCTTGTAATATACATTGTGTTACATCATATTATCACTAATATAATAACAAGATTTTACATCAGTTTTTTTTTAATTTTTTCCATCGGTTTCTAACCGACGTTTATAAAGGCGACATAAAAATATTATTTTCAGCATTGATTTTTAGAAAATCGATGCCAAAAATGATCTCGGATGAAGGTTTTGGCATTGGGTTTTTAAAATCCATCTCTGAAACGCTCTCTGAATTATTTTTGGTGTTGGTAACTTTAAAATCCATCGTTGAAAACCATATTTTGTTAAGGAAAGTTTTGGCATTGGTTTTTCAAAAATTGATGCTCAAAGTTATTTTTTTATAATATTTGAAACATTACATTTCCAAATTAATCAAAACCCCTATAATAAAAACACAATATAAAATATTCTAAAACTTTTTATCATTGAGTAAAGTTCTATAACTTACATGATTTTATCTTATTAATCAAAAAAAATATACACATTTGTATTATACATTTGAATTAAAATATACATACCTAAAATTTACAACATGATCACTGTCGGTTATTTTTGAGTCATTCATTTGATTATTACTATATTCAAACACATATTATATCAAAATAGTTAGTTTTTTGAACCCATATGAAATATTATTCATAAACATTAGAATATACATACCTCAAATCCTAATAAACCATAACAAATAGTTCCAAAAATATATAAAATATTCGTAAGATCAGATTAACAACAAGATGTGGAATCATATATTTCCAACATTAACATTGAACGATATGAGATAAAAAAATATAATAATATGGCGGAAAATTTAAAAAAATTAATAAAACAAAAATTATCAAATTTAGAAGTTTTCCCAGTTCTGACTATATCATACATGAATAATAGAATATGATAACCACATTAAACATGTCCTTTTTGATGATGAAACTACAGTTATAAAATATTAAACACATAATAAAAATGAATATATTTTAATGAAATCAGAATAATATCTAATATAAAAACTAATTACCTATTCTTCCACATATTTTTTATATTTGGTGTCTCTATCGATGTGTATTACTTGTTAAATTTTTTCAATGAAATACTTTTTCATATATATGAACAAATAATACATGTCTAAATAATGATAATTAAACATAATGAGCTTATAAAAAATAAAAAAATCTTACCAGTCTAATAAGGTGTAAAATATTTTATGAACATTCCCTAATGAAGAGAAAAACCAATATAAGATTCATTCACTTGGGCACAATATGTCTAACATCCAGTACCCCCTACAATACAAAAATTTCAGAATTGTTGACACAAAAATGATCATTAGTTAATAATTATTATTCTGTTCTTACTTATCAAGAAATTATAGAAACCAACACTCAATCTTCATAAGTGAAATTTCTTACATATATATGCAACTCTATTAAGATTCTTCATACGTTTCACTTCCATGGAAATGAATTTTTGATCTATAAAACATTAAATTCCTGTACAGTCATTTTGAAGAAGAAGAATGTGTAGATACCAAATTTAAAAAGAAAATATTGTTAGTAAATTTAAAACCATATTTTATTAAATAAGTACAAAATAAAATGTCAATTTACTTATATAGAAAAAAATGGACCACATTCAGGATGATCTCTTCATAATTCACTAAATTCCTGATATCTTCTTTTGTTAATCTATATTTATATTCTCTTCTGAATATATCATCCATCATCCGAAACTCGTATATATAATTCAATGAAGAAGAAACCTGAGATAATATTTGAATCCCTTAAGAAATTTTTAAGGTACCTATAGTCGATTATTCCTGGACATTTTGTTTCATTTTTTCTGCTTCATTTTCAATCATAAAATCCATTAATGTCTGAAATCATTAAAACTAATTTTAACTCATTTGAAATGAATACTGAAAAAAAATAACTCATATAAAATATAACAACGAAAACTAGTTAAATAAATTAATAAATGACCCAGAAAATACACAAATCTGGTGACCTCCTCAGTAGGAAATGGTAGTTGAGCATTAGGATATATAATATAGAGTAATTATACTGTAACCTGACCCATCTGTATAGGCAGGTCATTTACAAAATCCTCAAAAAAATTCATGAGTCCTAATGCAACAATATGTATATGAGGATCTCTAACAAGAAGCTCACAATATACGTTTTGGTCCGAACGAGGTGGTAGATGATCAAAGTAAGATAATAGGGCATGGTAGACATGGTGAGAAGGATGGAAAGGTAGAAAAATGAAAAAATTATGTTAGTATTTAAAATTTGTAAGTAATAAAAAATGATGTCAAAGAAATAATATAAATGGGAAGGCTGCTCATATAGGGCATGATAGGAAGATGGGGTAGGCTAGTCTGAGTGAGGAGGCTGTGAAGGATTACAATTTAAAAATCTATATTAGTGATTATAATTTATAAAATAGAAAAATTAATGAAAAATAAATAATATACCTAAGAAGGCTTCTTATATGAGGCTGGGTAGGTTGATGGGGTAGGGTAGTCCGGGAGAGCAGGCTCAGAAGGCTAACAAACAATAAAGTTATATTAGTGTTTATAATTTATAAAATATTTTTTTGAAAAATCAATAATGTACCTGGGAAGGCTGTCATTATGGTACATGGTAGAAAGATGGGGCAGGGTATTAAGGGTGATCAGGCTCATAAGGCTAAAAAATGAAAAAGTCAAATTAGTCTCTATAATTTATAAAATAAAAAAATTGATGTCAAATTAATAATATAACAGGGAAGACTGGACATACTATTTCAGTCTCTCCAAGTGTTCTAATAATGCCTTCTGAACTAATTCTTGAATTTGATCACCCATAGACTATTTCATAATTTTCATCTTAACTTTTAATGATTAAATTTTTGGGTCTCTTGATTGCTTACTCCGACCAAAAAACCTTCTGAAAACTAACACATTCTTGATATCCTATAACACATATGAGGATTTATTCCTTTCCCAAAAAAGGGTATAGGATATCCATCATACCCTTGAGGATAAAAGTGCCATGTGTATCTTGATATTGATGTTTGTATTGAAATGAAAAAAATCTAAATTAGTTTTTAAAATTTATAAAATATAAAAAACGATTACGAATAAATAAATGGAATCTAGAAGCCTGTTTCCATCTGGATTTAGCCCTTTAAAAATCTCAAGTAAGTTGGAGAAACTTTTTCACTCCACTGATTTTATTTCTTTTATATTAACTAATCTCAAAGCTGATGATAACACAGTATATTTATTTCAACCTGGGAATAATGGTTTCTCATAATATCCATAAAATCGTTCAATAGTTTCTGTTTTTTTGTTTCAACACCTAAATCGTGAATTAATTCTTCCATACAATCCACATCCTCATTGTGATTATTGTTATCAACATTGGATGTTGAATTTTTAGTTCTTTAACAATGCCAGATCCAACGTGTATAATGAAGGCTAAAACCATAATAAATGACACAATCCTTGATTTCCCTAAAGGTTAAATTTCTCATATTCAAACACATTACACATGGTTAAAAAAAATCAATGTTTTGAAGATATTGTTTAGAAAATTCACAAAATTCATCAACTCCTTTTTCATATTAACTAGTCGTTCATTGTAAATGTATCCAATTACGATCCATTCAACACCTAATATCAAAATATATTTGGTGAATATGTTAAAACATCTATACATTTAAATATACATATATATATATAAATTTATTGATAAATTATAAAATGAATCACATTTAATAAAAACTATTGATAATCAGATAGAAAACATCAGATATGAAACACATTTACAAATAGTAAACCTTTTATTTTCATATTATATACATTTTTTAAATTGATATTATAATTTACTTAGAATATCTATATTCAAAAATTTATTAGTTCATTTTACATAGTTATTTCATTATTTTGATGTTTCATGTGTTAAATGTATTAAAAATTTCATTAATTTAATAGGTGAAAAAATGTATATTTTTATCAATTTAAAATAGTATCTAGGGAAAATGTTCATATTATACGTGAAATAAATCATAATAACCCCCAAATGGTTTATATATGAAATTAAAAACTTAACTAAAATTGTATATCTAATAGCATATTCATTTTTTTGTATAAAGGATTAGAAACATTCATGAGAAAAATATTTGTTTATCAAACTAGTTCTGCTTCATCATGAATAGAGTTACATGAAGCAATTCAGAATTCAATATTCTTATGAATACTCACTGGTTTGTGAGATGATTTTTTTAGAAAACGCAAATCGTGGAAAATTTTTGTTGTGTATTGTGATGAGAATTAAAAATAGGGAACCAAATATTTGTTCAATGGTTTTGATAGTTATTATTGTGAAAATAATGGTGAAAAACTTCTTGTTCAGAGATATTGTTTTAATTATGTGCACATATTGCGAGTCCAAGAGGTAGTGTGAGATTCAATCATGCAATGTAAGAACACACAGTGACATTATGTCTTATGTTATAGATTGTTTCATGAAAGTGTCTTTGTGAAGTAATTCGTGAATTATTTTAGGAATACTTGTAATGACCCAGAAATTAAAATGGAATTTTTTAAAATACTTTGGAATTTCCTGAGACTGTGGTTTCTGACGGCACTTGATTCTGAGGCCCGGTGTGCTCAGAATCAATTTCTAAAGGTTATCTCGGGTACATTTAGTAAACGAATGTGATTGTTTTTCTTTCTTTTGAACCGGTGCTCCAAATCAAAATCTGAGGGTACCAATGAACATGTAACAACGGTAATTTCTTATGGGGACCTTTACCACAGTTTCTTTTTAAGAGGGATGAGAATTAATTTTTTGGGGAATTAGTTTAGAATAAATAAAATTGGTGGAACAATTTTATTTTTATGGTTGGTGGTTAATTCCTCCCAAGGGGATTTAAAGGTTGGGCCCTCACCCACAAAACCTCCCATGGGAGGATATTTGTGGGGTGGGTCCCACATGTGACCTAAGTCCTTGGTCTTACCTAAATCTTATAAACCCCCCCATTAAACTCATTTGTTTAATGTTGAAAACTTCTTGAATTTAAATGCGTAACCTTCCCACTTCCTCTATCTCTCCCTCATTAATTATTCCCAACACGCAGCTTAATTAATTGTTTGAACCTCTTATATTAAATTAATTAAGTGTTTGAATTTTAAATTTTGAATGCATGGAAAGTTTAATTAAAATAAGGGGTAGCCTTATATTAATTTTTGTTGTCTTATTGTGTGGGGAATATTGGAGAGAGATTTTGTGTGAAAGAAGAAGGAAGTTACTCTTACAATGAAGAACATCATCCTCAACGAAGAACAGTTCTTCTTCGACGAAGGACATCTTTCCTTCAACGTAGAATGAATCAGAAACCACGGTTCTCCATCCTCTTCTTCCTCTATGACATGAGAGGAGACACCGACGTGGGGAACTCGCCAATGACGACGCACCATATTTTCTTTTCTCCGTGAAAAGAGAGGAGACGTCACTTCCTCAGGTGAACTCTGATGATGATAGAGATGACACCGTCATCCACGACACTTGTCAACTGTGGACCATATCGAGGTAGGGGAAATTATACAATTTTAGTTGATTAAAATTGTACTTATTTCATGTTGAATTATCTGAAATTATTTTAGCCACGTGTTACCGCCAAATGCGGAGGGCGCAGGTCGAACAAACACATCCCGATGACCCACTGCTAGAACATGATCATTTCGGAATCAGCAACTGGTGGTGAAGGAAGCAGGGCGCCATCACGCCGTGCCGGTAACATGGCAAAGGGAACCGGTACCATCTTGCTGGTTGTACGGAAGGAATTGTGAACTGCTATGGGGGCCACTTCGGTGGAAGAACTGGCCGGCTCGTCGGCCGGCCGGGCGAAGAGGATCCAAAACGCCATGAGGGTGCCATGCTAGAGAAGCCACGACCTGCCTTTCATGTCACATGTTCCAGAAGGCTGGCTGGCCGGGCTGGCTGGTTTGTGAAGGGAAGCGCCGCCGGTGGGGATAGCTGGGGGGGGCAGCCCCCCCCCCCCCTTCAGGCCAGCCTACACCCCTTCGTGCAGAGTTTCATTTTCCTTCAGTCTGGTCCGACACCCCTGGCGGGTTGGACCCGTCAAACTGGGTTAACCCGAACCGTCGTCCCACTGGGATAAATGGGACGAGCCCGTTATACACATAAATATGAATAACATAAAGATCGTTTGTCTGATTGGTGCACCATCTATGTCACTAGGACTTTTTTGATGAGATGGTCCTTTTTTGATAATCTAAGTGAGATTTGGACAGCTTTGGTAAACGGCCGGGTTTGGAACGAGCATATTTCCAACAGGGCCCCTGGAATGGAAATCCAATATCTCTCAGACCAGGCATCTGTTTGACGCACCGTCTGATGCATTGGGTTTTTTTTTGACGAGACGAAACATCGAGATACATCATCTTTGGATTTCAAGATAGTTGATGAATCGACCCCTTTTACTTGTTGAGTGGACCCTCCTAGAATCTAATATGCTGTGTGTGGGAACCCTAGAGCTGGATGCCACTACGACGATGATGGAGACTATACATGGATCCTACATGGGTTCGACAGCGAGGACGATTGTACATGGATCCTCCATGGGTTTGGTAGCGATGATGACTGTATTTGGATCCTATGTGAGTTTGGCAGAGATTATGATTCAGAGGCTACATCTAATCATATCCACCCTTTTCATGAGAAGTATACCTGTGTGAGTGGAGTATTGACATTTAATCATTATGATTAGTATGATCGACATATTTCCTATTTGGACTGGATTATACTTGGGCTATGAAGCTGGAGCCGAACAGGAATGGATGACTTAGGTATATGTATGCACACATATCTATGATGGGTTAGTTGATTCTTCATGTTGTTCCTTTCATTTTTAGTTTATCCTTTGTGTATTCTTGGAGGCCTTTGAGGGTCTCGGGGTCCCAACTGACTATCCTATACTCACCCCTGCACGGGCATTGCCCGCACTACATTGTGTTTGTTACAGATGATGGACAACAATGATCGTGGTCGAGGTTTGTAGAGCTGGACAATATCCGGAGGTGGACCACCTGGCGGGATGTACATGGAGCAGACATACAGACCAGAGGTAACGAAAAGACTATCTATACTCACCATTCAGGTGGGATTCCCGGAGGAAGACTCGGTGGTTGCTGTTTTACTTTTCAACTGTTATACTTTCTTTCTCAGTTGTACTGTTCTTTCCATTGGGTTTGTATACTGGCCCATTTACTTTCCAACACTTACTTTTTTACTCAGTTTACTTTGTGTTTACTCTAGCTTGTGTACTCTGTTGTGTTTGTTTACTTATATAAAGACAATTCCTTCCCTTTTATCGGGATTTATGCCTTTGGTGCTTGTCTCCAACCCCTGGCCTATGGAAGGCAAGCGTGGGGTAGTCAAGGCACATGCCTCGAGGACTGGTCGTGACAATACTTAAATGAATAATCATTTTAGATTATATTCATAAGATCATAAAAGTAAAACCATGTGAAATCCTATGAGAAATCCCAATTCAAATATGCAATAAATCATGATGTATAGAATATGAATTCATAAAGATTATTTAAATATTGCACGCATGTGATCATTGCAAAAAATTCAATATGTGTGATTGGGATCTCATGGGAGAATCAGGGATAGTGAGTGTGTGCTTCCAAAATTGTATGTGATGTTGAGAAACTATTATGTGTTTTCATGCATCATACAACCATAGAGAGATATTATTGTGGGAAGTGTGCATATTATGTATTGAATGAAGCAGAACAATGAGAATTCATCCAATAGAGTGAGTACATTATTAATAATTTTGGTAATGTTAAAATACAGAAAATAAAGGTGATGAGAAAGTACGTGATATATGGGCCTGAAGGCATTACAATTAAAAAAATATTATTTCATTTATACACTTGAAATATTGTATAAAAATAAAAAGTCCATGCATTTGATATTACATGCATGAGGTATATGAAATATAAATTTAATGACTTGTGTGAATTGAGTTTTTTTCATTTAAGAAGAAACGTTATATTTGAATTCAATTTATAGAGCATTGATATATAATGCCATGAATGAGTCACATGAACTTGCATATGAGTCATTCAAGACCTGATTTTTTTTATAATTTTTATTTATTAAAATGATAAAGGACCAGCAGCAGTAGTCCCATGTGTTTTTGCAAGTTGAGAGAAAGAGAATAAAAAATATTTAGACTAAACAAAATCAGACAAAAATAAAGTAAATTTATATGGAATTATCAATGCTAGGGATAACTATTAACCATGTTCAAAATTTGTTTATTAAAATATAAAATAATAATTAAAGCAAAAAATAAAATAAAATAAATGATAACTAATTTATCTTAAAAATTGAAAATAGAAACATAATAAATTAGAAGTCTAACAAGAATATATATCCAAATCTGAAATTTTCTCTATAGAATTCATTGGAAGACAAAACACTACAAGATCTTTACAATGAATTATTGTAAAAATAAAAAATATAGATAAACAACAAAACAAAATTAAACAGTAGTTGAATATCTCCAAAAATATGATTTGGAAGAAAACATAACCATTAAATGATGAAAAAAGAGAGATAATAAAGAAAACAGACCATAGATCATCAAAATAGAAAAAAATATCAACAGAAAATATTATTCATGATCACAAATACACCTTCTATGTTGTCTCAAGTCGAGAGGATTTGCAACAGTTTAGCTTTTTGTGATCAAAAAACATTTGGGTTTCTCGATCCCGAAATTTTTTAAAAGATGTTCGATGTCGGTTATGACCAAAAGTAATGCAGAAGTGTCCAAAAAATAGTTTCGACATCAGTTTTATCAAAAACTGACGATGAATTTTTTTTTAATTTATGACCTCAGTTTTTTGAAAATCTGATTCCATAAATAAATTTTTTAATATATATGGTCAGTTTTTATAATAAATAACGCCAAAATATCCCACTTGTTTGATTAATAACATCGGTTTTTCAAAAAAACGACGCCAATTTTTTTTTCAGCATGGGTTTTTTAAAAACTGATGCCATATATTGTTCCATTATTAGTTTTCAGAATCAGTTATTTTAAAAAACGATGCCAAAAACCACTTTAAAAAATTTTGGCATAAATTTTTAGTGAAAAAGATGAAATAAAATTCTCCCACATTGTATTAGTGTTAGTTTAGAAAAATTAATGTCGTTAATTCGTAGTTAAATACACCATTTCCACT
Organism: Viscum album; assembly: GCA_963277665.1. Classification (NCBI taxonomy): domain Eukaryota; kingdom Viridiplantae; phylum Streptophyta; class Magnoliopsida; order Santalales; family Viscaceae; genus Viscum; species Viscum album. The sequence goes on along the minus strand of OY728121.1, from coordinate 164,749,307 downwards.
AGTGTATTATCTGTTAACTATTGTATTTACATAATCTAAATTAAATGTTCAACCACTTATATAAATAATAAATTTTTAACATGACAATGATCCAATTCCTCAGGAATAAATCGTTTCTCAAAATGATGATTCTCCAAATGAAGAGGAATATTAACCTTTTGAACATTGATATAATGCTAATCCTTAAGAATACCATATTGAGGATGTTTAAGTCAAGTATGTGGTATAAAATGTAAAAACTATGTCCCAAAGAATGGACCTCTATAGGGTAACAGATTAAGAAAAAATTATTAAGGTGAGAAACAATGTCATGAAAGTCATCTTAGGTCGAATGCACGTGGAAAACATGTTAACCTAAACAATTATATATTTATTAGTTACATTTAGATTACCACTTTAATTTGGGTTCCAATTTATTTATATTATTTTCAAAATGTTTAACCATTGCTTAGGGAACTAATTTGGGAAGATATTAGGGTAACATTATGATATAATTTCATTATTTTACTAAAATAAAATTAAAAAAACATTGATTTACTCTTCAGTATCCCTTTAAGAGTACATGTATAGTAGATGAATTCTAAATAATTTTTTTATTAATTTTCACTGGAAAGAATCATTGATACTTTTGAACAATTTATAAAAAGTATGATCACAAAGATTTTGATGGGAAAATAAACCCTCTCCCACTAAATATGTATGCAATCCTGATAAACCAACATTCATGGGATTCATTTATTGGTATAGGTGAGGTGATATATTTTTAGGTACATTACCACTTGTAATAAATTGTTTGAAAATACATGCATTAATCACTTTGATTAATAATTCTAATTTATGAAAAATTACTGAGTGCTGAAAATAAGAAATGTGTAACAAAACCAACATATCCCTACCATAAATAAAAGATGGGGTGCAATTCACCTGAACACAAATTTTATAAATTTTAAATATACAATAATACTTTTATGTGATATGAAACAATAACATAGTTATGTTCCCTTATTTATATGTAGATTGATGAATTTAATTCCAAAGAAACATCCACCACACATCCTGTGCTATGGAAGGGGGCACATTTAAATAAAGGTGTGATAAAAAATTTATTAATACACATAAAATGTATGGTATGAATGTGTAATTACGGAATAATATTTTTTCATTGAAATTGTTATTATATAATAATGATTTACTATCTCCCTTTTTTTATCTTAAAGAGAAAAAATCAACATCACATGTAACTAATGAACAACTACTATCAATATCCTTAATGAGGCCAGAAAAATATCTCCATGTCAAAGGTGTGGGATTGGGGTGTCACCCTAAAACAATTTCGGAAAAAAATCAACATGATGATAAATATAAAAAAATGTAAGATTTTCTGGCATGATTATCATATATAGAAGATAAACCTAATTGATAGTTTTAATTATTAGAAAATTTTATCGAAAGGAATCAAAGAGAAGAAATAACCCAATAAAAAACACTACATGATGATACTCTCTACCCCCACAAGCATTGAGGCTGTCCTTTACCCATAATGACATGTCTTAGAAGAGGAAATAAATATTTTCAAAATTTTTCTATGAAATATAAATCTTTATGACATTGATACCCTTATGGTACTGATACTCTATAGGGTGAAAAAGATTGTGATTTATATTTATCCACACTCACCCATCACCTTGTATTGAAGGATAATTTTTAAAATATCTATAGAGACATTTTACAAAATAACGAAATTAAAATAGGTCTTCTGAGGGAGGGGATCCATATAACTCATTATCAGAGTACCAAACTACCTTTTCCACATTTTTATGTGGAAATTCAAGTGGTCAATAAATCAATTAGAACATTCTTCTTATGGTAGTTAGATAAGTAAAAAATAGATGTTTTCAAGGAGGTATTCATTTCAAATTTATTTATCATGATTTTTTTAACAATTAATGAAAAAAGGAATGAACCAATTAATATTATTTTAGATGGACAAAGGGTAGGTTGAGAAATAGAAGTTTGAATATAAATGTTCTAAAAGAGTAACCATAAAATGAAAAAATCTCTTTAATGTACCTTTACCCCACCCATTCGACATCCTCATTTACTAACATTAAAAGTCCATGTGGATAAATCATTATCAGTGATGATATGACCTCAATTGATTTTGAAGAAAAGATTTAAAAAGAGGCCATTAGAGACTATATTTTTATTGAGAATGTAAATGAAATACTCAAGCATGAATGGCTATGAGTATCGATTGTAAATGTATATACGAAGTGTATTTTCAGGATTTTTTTATCCAATAAATGATCAAATATGTTAATTATGAAAAATTTATATTAAAAATTTTAGGCTTATGTATATATAAATTCTATTTGAAGGAAAAATCCTATGAATAGAAATATTGGCTCATTAGTTTTCAAATAACCTTTACACCCCTATTCTTATTATAAACAAATAAATGTCTAGTAATAGTGGAAAATATATGATCAATGTTTAATAGAAAACATACAGATGATAGCCTCTTCTTAATACTCACAATTCATGGGTAAAACACTACAATTTAATCATATCAAATATATATTAATTAATTTTTTTACATATTTTTATTCAGAATCACTGGTTACTCATTATAGGAAATTTAGATACTCTAATGATTATATTTTGGATTCAATGGTTTGATACGCTATAAACCGACCACACAGGATGAAATTTATCAAATTTTAATACACTACAAGAATCTTTTTACAAATAAAAAATATGTTATACATATTTTATTAGGATTTAATGTAATCTCAATTATTATTGGGAGATGTATAAATATCATAAAATCGAGGAATGCGGGTAGTCCATGGGATCAAATCATAACGACTTCTAAAGATGGGAAAATATTAGGGTATATATAATAAAATTTCATTATCAAAACATATATAAATAATTCTTATTTTTCTCAATGCTTTGGCAGTGATTATAACAAAATAATGGAATATATTGCGGTTATTATGTTTGAAATGTTATGAAAGATATCATATTTGATAAAAAAATATCATCCTTGAAAAGGTATTTTCAATAATTATTAAAATATAAATTAAAATATTTAGTAATCATTTTTTTATTTATATTTTTCTTATAATATATAGAATGTCTACATTCCTTGCATTAATAGCAGAAATGGATGTATTTTGAAATGAATGGTATGAATTCATGGTGTAAGATTTTGTATAGAAAACAAGAAGAGGCTATGTCCTTCTAGTTATTTAGTTAATTTGCCATCATTTTATATACTTTTTTAGTTAATTTCCTTATCATTTTTAACTGATAATTATATTGTTAATTTTCCTAGAGATCATGAAGAATGATGATACATTAATGATTTAATCATGTACTTGGATTATGCACTCAACATGGACAATGAAATCATGATTATGAACTTTTATTTTTATTGTACAATGCATTAAACATTTTGGGTTATCAAACAACAATATTATTAGATAAACCCAAATGTTTAATGAATTGATGAATAAAAATACACAGTGTGATGTATATGAATCAACTGTACCTCAATCCTATTCATGGTTTACCATGTTTGAGTTGAAGATTATGTTATTAGGTTAAAGTTAATATTGTAGTTCAAAACTCAGGTTACATAATTAAAAAATAGAAAACAAATTTATATTATTATTATAATTTTGGAAAATGATTCATAATACATTTTTGATGTATCGGAATAAGTCACACCTCAATCGAGTATATGGTGTTCCTGGTATGAAATATCTAGTAATTTTTTCATTGCTACTCATGTTTGTGAGATATTGGAATTCGAGGCTATAATTTAGATAATGGTGATAAGGAAATCAGTCAAAAATATTTATATACATCATGAAATTGTGAATTCGTAAAATATATTATGTTAATTTTTTCATTATTTTAGCTGCTATATTTATTTTCATTTCAATATCATTGTTGACCTCAACTGTTTTGATAATCCAAACTATGCTTTTACATACTTTGATATGCCCAATTAATGTTAATCTATATTCTAATTCTCTCAATCTATGATATTATACTATCAATATGATAATAATATTAAAATAATCCTTCAAATACGTTAATCAATTATTATCCATGTTTGTATGAGTTTTGAAGTGATTCTAATCCAATCGGATAAGTTTTTCATATAACAGATAATTGTTAGTAACTGATCTGTGTATAGATACTGATACAGAGCTACCGATACTTAGTCTACCGATAGACTTAGACTACCGATACATAGAGTCACCAATAAGCTAAAGCTACTGATATGCATATGTCTACTAATACACATAATCATTGGAACTAAGCAAGCTACTGATACAGACAGTCACCAATACATAGATCTACCGACAAACCAAAGCTACCGAAAGACCAAGAGATACCGATATATAGAGTCACCGATATCGATTGAAGCTACTGATACAAAGTAGATCAACCGATAGATCAAGAGCTACCGATAGAATTAAGTCACCGGTATATAGAGATAACGATAGAATAAATTCACCTATATATAGAGTTACCGATACCAAAAGTTACCGATACAGAGTATGGAGTTACCGATACTAAGGGCTACCGATGCAAAGAGATACTGATGGAAAGTAACTGTTACATAAATTCCCCCATACACATATACCCACAGGAGGCTACTAATGATTGACCAACCATTCAAACTCTATATTCTCAATACTTTTTATTTATTAATGTAACGATTACGTTTGATGTTTTTAATGTAGTTAATGTTATTTAATGACTTCTGTTGCCATGTCAGGGAACCATACCTAGTACCCATGAGAGAAGTAATCATTCCTTTTTTCCGAAGCTGAAATCTATAAAAGAGGAGATAAATACCCAGATGGTAGGTGGTGAACATGAACATAGAAAGAAAGATGTAGAATCAAGGAACTAAGAAGGCACACGCAGGGTGAAAGAGAAAAAGGCTCAAAAACATTCATACGTGGTTCATTCAAACGTGGTGCATTCACAAAATACTACATTCATACACTATGAACACTAGAAATACATGAGGAAATAATTTTCTAGAGAACACAAGTTGTATCTTGAGTGAAGAACTAAAACAAACACTTCATGCACTCAGGCTGATAAGAGGAACTTGGAACCAAGGAAGGAAACGACACTCTATTTTTCAGGACAAAAACCAGAGAAGGACATAGAATATTTTCTTACCAATCAAACGAGTCCAGAGATGCACTGCTAATCACTAAAGATTTTATAAACTAATTCAAGTTTTCTTTAGTGATTCTTTCATTTACATTTTGGGCAGTGTGTGTACCCTGTTTATTTTACACACACACTCTCTCCTGAGCTAAGATAGAGGATTCTAAAATCCTCATTTAGAATCTATTGACTCCCTTGTATCCCACTATGGATAGTGGTAGAGGTCAATTATGACCTGGAAATCTATGAGATGTGGTCTTTGTTTTCCCACGTAGAATTTTGGTAGAGGTCATTGGACCTGGACAGTATTGTACTGTTGCTTACCCTGATACAGGGTGTGGATTAATTTATATAAATTGTTTGAGAGGACTAAGTCTCGTCTTGAGACTGAAACTCTTGGTTTCATCTGCTGTATATTTTGGATTAGGTCATAAGTATACTATATATTTCATATTCCACTGCTAACTTCTTTGAGATATAATTTGTTTTAAGGTTACTTTGATAGTTAAATTAGCAAGTGTTTGTACTTATTGTAAACCAGTATGTTAGTTTCAAAAGTCAATTTAATCATCAGATTAAATTAACTGAGACCTAATTAATCATTGAGAAACTAATTGAACATTTACACTATGTATAAATTCACTACAGTTTAATTTTGTTTTTAAATAGGGGGATTTTAAGAGAAATATTTTTACCAGAAATTTTAATTGGAACTCAATTCACCCCTTGTTTAGTGTCCAATCCGACAAACAATCATTTAATATAATACATATTTTAATATTTTCATACAAATTTTGGGAAGAAATACATTGATTTAAAATATAAAAAAATAACCCATAAAATAGAAAACATTTTCCTTTAAAATAAAATATGAAACCTCATGCTACCTGAAATGTGAAGTGAATCGTAAGGATGTATCAACCAAGGGATTTTGGAACAGATGAATGTAAAATTTTATTTCTATTAGAAAATAATGACTATATGTGTTTAAATGTGTTGTCTGTTGGATGAGTTGTCAACCATATCACTATCAACTCGGGTGAGTTGGTTCATTGGATGTGGTGTTTATATTGAAAAATTATTGTGAATCACATTTTATTTTTTGTTCACCATGTCAGAAACAAAATGTGATGGTGATTTTACCTATAAGGGGAAATTGGTGGAGTGAATGAAGCAATTTGAGATCCTAGAGTCTCAACCATGATAATACATAGAGATGGGTTGAAGCTATCAATGAAATAGGAGAACCTAGATAACAATACATCCTTAAAACGTGTAAGGCATGTGCCTTAAACATTGAATAATCCTGAATTATGTTAATAACTCACATTGGGGATCTTTTCAAGTTTATAGCTTTATAAATTTCTGTCGTAAAATATACATAACAATTTGAATTTTATATACAGACACTTCTACTCAGTATCCAGTTTTCATTAAATAAACACTTTAATAAAAAATCATGTCTAGTTCCATGTTTTAGGCATCATGACTTTTACATGATCCCATCATGGACACTATTCCACATTATGCCGAGTTAAAAACATTTCTAAAACATGGGATGAGCATAAAAAGCTCATTAATGGATACACAAAGGAGAAAAACTGTTAGTTTTTTAAAACAACAAATAAACCATGAATACCATATCATAAGTAATAATTTTCACCTTTAAGAAGTAGTAAATTCTCTTATTTGAATAAAATATTATTTCATATGTTTTTGTAACCAAAAAATTGACTATAAAAAAATATAAATATCACATAACATATATTGGTAACTTGGGACATAATCATACTTAAATGGGATAACCATACGGTTGACTTCCACACATATCATTAAATGGAATAGCCATTTGGATGACTTCTATACCCAATGCATTGGAGGATATAATGTATCAACACATGTTGGTTTATCACGACACCACCTTTCATTTGGTTTATCACATAACCACTCGTCAAATGTCCATGTACCATAATAAGATCATAACACATAAAATATTGTAATACATAAAAATTTCACTAAAAACATTTCATTTGAAATCACAAGAAATTATTTCAAGATATTAAAATAATCAATCCATTTCAAAAACTATTTTCATTACTAAAACACCAAAAACAGAATAAGGGATTTCGTTTCATTTTAAAAACATTAAGGATTATAGAGGAATCCAACTATGGATTACATCGTTGGAGAGGTCATTGTCACTACAAATGAAAAACACATTCCTTTTGTCATTTAGTAAAATGATTTGTAGAAAAAATATCCCATTTGAATGAAATTAAATGTAAATGGGGTTTATTATATACTTTATAAAATAAGGATGTGTATATTATCAAAACAAGCCTCAATGAAAGGAGATTGAGACGAAGTCCTTTACCTCGTGTCTGACTTAACCCATTCATTATTTAATTTCATGAATAATAAAGTCAAATTAATTTATAATTTCTTAAGAACCTATTTTATGTTTATTATTCCTTTTATATCACTTATTACTTAGCTAGAACTATTATTTAATTATTTGAGTTTATATGAGACATTTTGTGGATATTTGGAACGTGAATAAATAATGAAGTTGTTATAATTATAAATTGTCCATGTGGTCGAAATTACATTATCTCCAGAATGGTATTAATTATTTATATATCTTATATATCATATATATCTAGTATATATGTATTTATAATATTCCATATCATTTGAATATTGGAAAATTAAATGCACCATTCATGGAGATAGTAAGCCGTACATATGGATGAACGCTACTTCCATTTCATTTTTTTTAAATTTTAAATGGAATGAAAACCAAATGATACACATTTATATTATTATTCAAGTATAATAAAATATTTTATATACATTATCTATATTCTTTAACCACATCCTTTATATGTTCCATGTATGTTATGAACGAGTCATATCACTTTGATGGAGTGGTAGTCCGCATTTCCTCAAATAAAATTATCATATATATACAATATGAAAATCATAAAGGTATGTTATAAAATATAATTAAATAAGAAGAGAATAAATTTTATAAATGTCATATATAATTATAGTTCCACCATAATGGCAACCATAATAGGTGGTAGGATAAGATTGAATAATCATCATTTCGTGAGGTAGCAGTTCACCATCCACAAAAACATTAAGTTCAATACCCTTTAAATGGAGGTGTGTGTAAGTGTAGATAGAATCATTCTCATTAAAAAAATAGTGTTGTTAGGATACTGGTGTTTTTATGTAAAAAATGAATAAAAATAGCATAGGGTGTGAAGAAGTAAAATAAAAGAAGAGAACTTGAGAGAAGACGTTTACTTCAAATCGAGTAACTCCATTTGGTTTGATCCAAAAGTCTTTATTGAAGTTATTAATGTATAAGGTAAGGATTATTGGAAGAATATAGGGATATTGAGAGATTATTTTGTTAGAGTTTGTACAAGCCTAGGGGTTTTTGAGGTGTGAGTAATGGGTTTGAGGTGGCTAGCATTCATACGAGGGAGGAGGGGCTCTTTAGGAATGTTTGAAAATTTTATTTTATTACAAACTAATTTTTGATTTCAAAATGTCCAAAACATATTTAATTATTTGATAATGTGAATATAAGTCGAAATAAAATCCTCCAATAAGAATTGGACATGTTTTAGATATTTTTTAATGCTTATATTTTTTTATTTAACCCATCTTTAACTAATTTAAATTTTCCCATGTCCTCTTATATATTCTTACTATATGGTTAATAAAGTTACTATAAAATGAAAATAATACCAAAAGGGGTTAATTAATGACATTATCAACCTTATCTAACTAATTTTTTATATTCTTATATATTTAAGATTATTATATCATTTAATAAAATATTGATTTATTTAAAAACTCATTTATTTCAATTTAAATACTATTCATATCAAGACTTTTAAAAAACAACAATAAAACATGATTATTTCAAAAAAACTATAATAATTCAAAGATAACAAGTCATTATAAACTATAAAATTCGTGTATGGTATAGAAAGGTAAAAAATAAATTTATTTTATCATTTATAAAATCATTTATTTAAAACATTCATCAATGAGGTAATCATTACATCGTCATTGGGTTGTAAATAAATTTATTTATTTGATGTATAAAAATTATAAATAAAATACCATGATGTAGGAAATAAATTTAAAATTCAAATTAATAATTACAGTCTAAGAGATAACATATATAACCCTATGTAAAAATTTATTTACTAAAAGATATATGTTTATTTTTCATTTTTGACTTTAATTTGAATTAATTAATATAAAGTGTCATTATCACTCTCATGTGGCTCCATGGGGTCTCAGAAAAGACCCAATGATGGCCATGGTCTGACATGTATCAAAAAATAAAAATAGGACACATGTTTGGGTAATTTAATATTATTATAGTAATACTTATTTAGCTTTATTTACATGATTTACCTTTTAACCATGGGAAATAAAATATTTACTGAAGTACATATTCATAATTTCAAATAATAAAAGTTACATATTTATTAAATTTGGACCTCATGATTATTAATATGGAATCTATATTTAAAAATTCATAAAAAAAATTGTCAGAAATTATTTTAAAATTAATTCCTGTTGTCAAAACAAAAAACATGTTTTTAAGAAATAATAACTATCAAAATATTGTCACTTGTTTATGACCTAAATAAATGTGAAATTACTTCCAATGAAAAAAATTAGATTAAACGGTAAAAATATAATCTAACTAATCATTAAAACCAATTAAAAATATAACATATCCATATAAATAAATTATATTAAAAAGTAATTTTGAATTAAAATGTAATATTTTTCACTATTCATAAAAAAATGAACATTATTAGAAAAATTCCAAAATTTCATCAAAGTAAATTTTTATTTCTTGATTCTATGTAAGAATATTATTTTGTCAAATATAACCTATAAAATTGAAGAGTAATATATTTAAAAATGGTTCACCATCTAATGGTGGTAAATCGACCCTTTAAAGAATATTAGAGTATCTATGTTTAAAATTGGATTTTTTTTCTTATTTTAAGCCTCTAAAATTTATTGGATAAATGTAAATAAATTTAAAAATGTGGGTAATAATAATATTGTTAGTTATATTCATTTCTACCAGTATAATGAATTGACATTATCTAGCATTTAAAATAATATAATATTATTATTTTTCAGTCAGACATAGCATTGTGTGGAACATAAGATTTTAGAGAAACCCATTGTTGTGTGTTGGGTACACAATCAAACATAGAATCCCCTTTATTTAATTCACAAATATTAATACATATGAAAATATCATAACATTTATTTACCTGGATGTTACATCCTTCCCCCCTTTTGGATATAGCATCCTCAAAATTTTAAAATTGGGCTCAAAAACATTATTTAAATCCCCACATCATAAAAATAGTCAATAAAATATCACTTTAAAAGAAATAAAGAGAATTAAAAAGGTAAACCGAGATAAACCACACTAGTATTCCATGAAAACCGGGATATGTAAGTGAAACTAAGTTTAATGTTCTGATGGAGAATGATAAAAATCAGGATCAGGTGAAATTTAACCACCAGAAAACCACAATATTTTGATAGGTTAAAAGGTCTTTGGTTTCTCATTAAGAAAATTAAATATAAAATGTTTTTTTATGTTTAATTTAGTAATGTTTGGGAATTTATTTATGTGAATGGCTAAGTACATTAGGAAATATACTTAGTTTTCAAGTATAGTTTCATTCTTAAATAAGTTTCTACCAAAAACTCATCTTTTCTCCAAATGATAAGTACTCAAGATGACTTGGTCACACCTAGAGTGCTAGAATTAGCTTCTAGCGAATCACATAATCCCAAAAAATATGAACAATATATTTTCCTAGTCATTAGTCATTAATAAAAACCAAAATGGATTTTACAAGATCAAATAATCCCCCTAAAAGGATAATACATTATAAAAGGAATACTAATCTTAATCCCCAAAATTTGACAAATAATACCCAATGTTTTGAAAAGAACATTATATAATCAATTGTCCTTAAAATTATTGAAATTATCCTAAACTATGATAGTAGCTGAAAACATTGAAGGATTAAATCACATAGTCTTCTATAGAAAATCATAACATTTATCTTCAGATAACATCGACTACTCTTAAAGTCTCATACTTTTGGGTAATTAACCTAATCACATATTCTCTATGAAAGGTAAAGTATTTCCATAAATAACCCAATTTTTTTATATTTCTAAAAAAATTAGATTTTTCCAAAATAAAATTTCAACAGTTACTCCATAATGTAGATCCGATAGTATTCTATTTTCTTAAGAATATAGTTTTCCCAAAATAGAGAAGGTCTTCCAAAATAACCTTTATCACATAATCACCAAATAATTTTCCTATACTAAGGATATATATATGATAAAATATATGTTTTTAAAAATCAAATTATTCTTTATCAATAAAATCATCTAATTATTAATAGTTAGACATTCTAACAAGGGACATCACGTAGTAGAGTGGTAGATGATAAATCCCAATCTCACTTTGGTTGTGGGTTAAATTACCCTAGCTTTGTCTGACGTGTCATGTTGTCACACAGTTTGCATGTTATCCTTTTTCACAAACTATATAATTTTATAACATTCCCAAAAATTATATAAATTTCTCAAAAATAACAATAACATATTTTAACCACAAATGTTATCTCATAAATTGCATTTTCCTCCAAAATGTAATAACCTATAGTTACCTCAAATAGAAGGATCATATAAACCCAAATGGTTCTTTATAAATATATCTAAAAAATAAAATACAACTCTTCCTTGTATAAAATAATCACATATCCTACTTCAGGTTTACATATACTAGAAAAAGAAATCCAAAGTAATCTCATCATCAAAAAAGTCTTTATACTTTTAAGCATTTCATTGTCCTAAAATCTAGAATAACTCTTTAATCACTTATATATATACTTCTTACTCATTTAATACTCTTATAAATCCATTTTCCATTCATTCCCAACTTATTCCAAAAAACATCATTCCTACAAACAAAATCATGAATCATATCCTAAGATTCAATAATATCAAAACATCATGCTACGAAATAGTGCATACCTCTCATTGGTCATCATAAATTTCCTTATCCTCAATTGGAATGGAATTTGGTATTGGTTAAAATATATTTTTATGGTCCTACTGATCCCATTCCCAAACCTTATTCGTAGTATATCTATTTTCCTAATGACCTTTCACACCACATTTAAAACATTCAATTGATCCCTCTGAATGAACTTCTTTTCCTTTCCTATATTCAACTAGATTATTCCTTCTTCCATGCAATTTTCTTGCTTTATGACCTTCATTACCACATATAAAGAATCTTCCCATCCCTTTGAATAATTTTTTAGGTGTTTCTTTCCACCTCTTAGATACAATGTTTTTTGAATATGCATACCTTTGTGATTATTACCTAAACTTCTGTAGGGATTTTTTTCTCGCATATATGAGGCCTTATAAAATTCACCATAGTTAAGGTGGTCAATCATGAATCCATATAGTTGGTTTAGAATAACCACAAGTGCTATCATTGAAGCTCCATTTTCATTTAGTTGCACATTCAGAAGACCGTCATTGTTTTCTTCACAAACAATATTACTTTGGTTCCTGCTTGATCCATCCATATACTAAAACCCAAAAGGTAAGTGTGAGTATATCAATAAAATATTAATATAATATCTTATAAGGTGCGTAAACACTAAGATATACTTAATCATGTTTTCTTAAACCCATTTTATTTATCTAAAATAACTACAAATCATTAAAATATTCTAATCATTATGGTTATGTCAGTTATGCTTAAATAACACCTTAACCTCTACAGTTATCTAAACTGACCTCTAACACCAAATATACGTCCCCGACCATAAACATTTAATAATCTTGAATTTTGTTAATAATTCACATTTAGGATATTTTCATGTTTATAGATTTAGAAAATTAAGTCATAACTTATTCATAATAATTTGAATATTACATCTAGACACTTCTACTCAGTGTTCATTTTTTTCATAAAAATAATAAATCATTTAAAAAAGTCATATATAGTTCCATGTTTTAGAAATAATGACTTTTACATGATACCATCCTTGAACCTATTACACATTTTATCCAGTGAACAACAATTCAAAAACATGGGATGATCATAAAAATCTCAGTAATGGATACACAATGTGGGAAAACTATTAGTTTCTCAGAACAACATGTAGACCATGAATACCTTATCATAAGTAATAATTTTCACCTTTATGAAGTAGTAAATAAAATTCATTGAATAAAATATCATTTCACACCCTTTTTTAACCAAAATATTACCATAAAACCAATAGAAAGAACACATAACATATACAGGTAACTTGGGACATAAACATACTTAAATGGAATAAGCATACAGTCAACTTCCACACATATCACTAAATGGAATTTCTATAAGGATGACTTCCATACCCAATGAATTGAAAGATATAATGTAACCACCTATAATGATTTATCATGACACCACCTGTTATTTTGATTATCACATAACCACCCATCAAATGTCCATGTACCATTATAAAATCATAACACATAAAATAACGAAAATATAAAAATTTCACTAATAAAATTTCATTTCCAATAACAAAACATAATTTCAAGATATTGAAATAATAAATCAATTTCAAAAATAATTTTCTATACCAAAACACCAAAATAAATAATAAGGGATTTCCTTTCCTTTTTAAAACAGTAAGGCTTATAGAGGAATCCAACTAACGATTACAGAGGCATATAGATCATTCTTTCCCCGAACGATAAAAAAATTCATTTTGTTGTTTAGTAAGAAGCTTCATTGAAAAAAATCATTTTGAATGAAATTAAAACTCAAAGGTGTTTATTATATTCTTTATAAAATAAAGAGTTGTATATTATAAAAACATTCCTTAATGAAAGGAGATTGAGAAGAAGTCCCTTACCTCATGTCCGACTTCCCCGTTCATTGTTTAATTTCCTGAATAATTATGTTATGTTTATTTCTAATTACAGAAGAAAATTTATTATGTTTATTATTACTTTTATATCACTTATTACCTAGCTATAACTATCAGTTAATTATTTGAGTTCATATCGGACATTTTGTCGATGTTCAGAACTTGAATAAACAATGTACATTCTATAACTATAAATTTTCCATGTGGTAGAAATTCCATTATCTAAAGAATGATATTCCTGACATATATATAATATATATCATATATATTTAGAATATATTTATTTAGAGTAGTCCATATCATTTGGAAATATGAAAATGAAATGCACTGTTCATGGAGACAGTAAGTCGTACGTATACATGAACTCTACTTCCATTTCATTTTTTTCATTTTAAAAGGAATGAAAACCAAATGATACATATGTATATTATTATTCCAGTATAATATCATATTTTATATATGTTACTTATGTAATTTAACACTATCTTTTATATATTACATGTATGGTATGAATGAGTCATATCACTTTGAGGGGGCAGTATTACACACTTCCTCAAATAAAAATATTGTATATATACAACATGAAATCCACAAAGGTATGTTATTAAAGATAATTAAAGAATCATAGATATAAATTATATGTTATAAATATCATATATAATTATAGTTCAATAATAATGGTCACTATAGGACATGGTAGGAGAATATTGAACACTCATCATTTCGTGAGGCAGTAGTTCACCATCAACAGAATCATTATGTTCTACCCATTAGACGGTGGTGTGTGTAAGTGTAGTTCAAATAATTCTCATAAAAACAACCATGTATAGTTTTTATACTAGTTTTTTTATTCAAAAAAATAATAAAAATAGGATAGGGAGTGAAGATGTGAAATAAAAGAAGAGAACCTGAGAGAAGAAATTACCTTTAAATCAGGTAACTCCCATTGGTTTGAAAGAAATGGAATTATTGAAGTTCATAATGCCTAAAGTAAGGATTATATGTAGAATATAAGGATCTTATTTGATTATTTGGGTTGAGGATGGACGATCAAAAGGGATTGCGAGTTGATAGTAATGGGTTAGAGGTGATAGGATTTTATAGGGGGGAGGGGCTCTTTAAGAATGTTTGAAAATATTATTTTATTATAAAGTTATTTTCGGTTTCAAAAGGTCTAAAACATATTAAATTCTATGATATGGTTTATATAAGTTTAAATAAAATAATCTAATTTTAATTGGACATGTTTGGGATGTTTTAATCCATATATTTTTTATTTAACCCTATGTTAACTTTTTTAACTTTTACCATATCTTGTTATATATTTTGATATATTGATGATAGAGTTACTATAAAATGAAAATCAAAGAAACATTGGTTAATTAATGAAATTATAAACCATATATAAGTAATTATGAAGAATCTTATTTTTTTAGGATTAATATATCATTTAATAAAAAATGAGTTATTTAAATACTCATTTATGTCGATTTAAATACAAATTATATCATGACTTCAAAAAAATCAATAACAACATGATTCCTTTGAAAAAACTATATTAATTCAAATATAAAAAGTCATACTAGTCTATAAAATTCATTGATTTCATAAAAAGGATCAAAATAAATTTATCTCAAAATTTATAATCTCATTTAATTAAAACAATCATTAACGAGGTAATCATTACATCATCATTGTGTCATAAATGGATTTATTTTTTTCAGGTATAAAAATAATAAATAAAATACCATGATGTAGGAAATCATTTTAAATTTCAAATTATTATTTATTTTCAAAGATATAACTAATATATCCCCTTGTAAAAATTTATTTACAAAAAGATACATGTTTATGTCTTTTGGGAATTTTGAATTAATTAATATAAAGTGATATTATCACACCCAAGTGGCTACATGGGATCCCAAAATCAACCCAATTATACCCATGGTTGGAAATTTATCAAAAAATAGGAATAGAAAACATGTTAGGGTAATTTAATATTATTATAACAATATTTTTTTACCCTTATTTACCTGATTTACCCTTTAACCATGGAAAATTAAATATATATTGATGACAATTTTCATAATGTCTAAAAATAAAAATTACATATTTTCAAAATTTGGACTTCCTAATTGAAAATATGGAATCCATTTTTTCAAATTCAAAATACAAAGGTTTCAGAAATTTATTGAAAATTAATTCCCATTTTCAAAAACAAAAATGGGTGTTTTTAAGAAATAATAACTATCAAATGATTGGCACTTGTTTATGTCCAATTTCAAAGTGTAATTACTTCCAATGAAAAATATTTTATATTTTGGTAAAAATATAATCTAATTAATCATTAAAACTGATTAAAAAGATAATTTATCCATATAAATAAATTTTATTAAAAGGAAATTTTGAATTAAAATACTGGTTTTCATTATTCATAAAAAATGAACATTATTAGAGAAATACTAATATTTCTTAAAAAGTATATTTTGATCTACCAATTCTAAATAATAATATTATTTTGTTAAATATAACATATAAATGAGAGAAAAACAAGATTTAAAATGGGTCTCCATATAAAGGTAGTAAATCGACCCATTAAAGAATATTACAGTATCTATGCTTAAAATTGGATTCATTCTTATTTTAATCCTCTAAAATTTAATGTATAAATGTAAAAACATTAAAAAAACATGTGTAATCAAAATATGGTTAGTTATGATTATTAATAACAATACAACATATAAGTACCTGACCTTAAACAATACATAATCTTGAATTAAACGGATAATTCACATTGAGGATCCTTTCAGGTTTACATTTTTAGAGAATCAGGCATAACAATTACATTAAATCTAAAAAATTAAAAAGTAGAAACTTCTAATCAGTTTACATTTTTTTTTCATAAAATATAAACTCTTGAATAAAGAAGATATGTCTAGTCTCATGTTTTAGACAACATGAATTTTCCTTGATCCCATCCTTGACCCTATTCCATTTTATGTCCTCTGAAAAACTTTTCAAATACTTGGGATGAGAACAAAAAGCTCAATAAGGGCTACACAAAGAAGGAAAGCAGTTTTTTTTTCAAAACAACAAGTAAACCAGGAATACTTTTTCATATTTAATATTTTCACCTTTAAGAATTACTAAATACTCTTCACTGAATAAAAGATCATTACTTACCCTTTGGTAACCAAAATATTACCATAAAACCCATATAAAGAACACATAACATATAAAGGTAACATGGGACACAAACATTCTTATGTGGAATAACCATACAATCAACTTCTACAAATACCACTAAATGGAATATCCATACGTCCAGATTCTATACCCAATTCATTGGATGTTATAATGTAACAACCCCTCCTGGTTTATCATGGCACCACCCGTCATTTTGTTTATCACGTAACCACCCATCAAATGTCCAAGTACAATTATGAAATAAAAACACAAAAAATATTTTAAATATAAAAATTTAAATAATAAAATTTCTACATTTAAATTACAATATATCATTTCATGATATTGAAATAATCAATGCTTAATCAAACAATTTTCAAAACCAATTAATAAATTTAAAAATTAAATTTTTGAATCAAAGTGTCCCATACCACATTGATGATTTAAATAAATTATCATTTGAGAACATTAATTTCCATATAAATAAATCATAAAAACCATTTTGAAAACATTTAAATTAATGAGAAATATTTATAAGAAAAAATATTTATAACATTTAAAACTATATTTTAGTTAATGAGTTTTTTACAAAATGAGAGACGCTTGAATACCAAAAATTGAGGAATAAAATGTAATTAGAACATTATAATATCATGAGAATAAAGGGATTCATGATATAATATTCCAATTTATACTATATATACCACATAAGAGTGAATTGGTGCATAAAAACAGTGAAGTCTTAATGGAATGTAAATTGAGACAAAGTCCCTTATAAAGACAGTATCCGTTCATTAAGGATAAATAAATTACATAATTATGTGTGAAAATTAATAATACAACAAATATATGTGGAGATTATGTTTAAATCAAATCAGAGGTCATTCACACATATTAATAGGATGAAATATTCAAGAAGAACAAGTTTAACCCAAAGAATATAAATTGGGTTAAGAAGTTCCCTTGGAAAAATTCAACAGCCTATCGACGTCATTTTAAAATTCATAAAATGGTTCAATGAGATAAAAAATTATATCTCATCACATGGAAATAAAATTTACATCAATAAGGATATTTATTAACATATCCCAAAATAATAATATGCCAATTAAAAGACATAACAAAAATATGCCTTTTAAAAAGGGGAGGGTGAAAGGTTCCATTACCAATTTTGTAACATACCGAACATATGCCATATGAAAGAACCATCATAAAATGATGATTTAAATAATAATAAATTAAAGTATATTACACAATGAGTAAAATCATGGGCCGTACATTCACCACAAAAAAGTAAATATTGACAAATATAACATGAATCTCACGGGAAGAAAAAGTGAGATGAAATTCATTACCATGTTGTAATCAACCGAGTCGTATGAAAAAAGATAATAACCATAAAATGAATCATAAAATACCATGAATATAATTAGAATAATTATAATATATATCACATGGATGTAAAAAATACACCACATGAAATGAATAAGTGGTGAACAACAGAAATCTCAACGAATTAAAAGTGAGATAAGAAATCTCATTACCTCATTGTCTAACTTGACCCGTTCATTATTTAATATCACGAATAATAAACTATAGTTAATTTATAATCAATTAAGAACAATTTTAATGTTTATTAATCCTTTTATATGAATTATTACCATGTTATAAACATTATTTAATCATTTATGTTAATAATGTTCGTTTTGTCGATATTTGGTACTTAAGTCGAAAATAAAGACCTTATATTTACAAGTTGTCCATGTGGTAAATAGTTAATTATATCCAAAATGATATTAATTATTTATATATCATATATATCATATATATCTAGTATATATGTATATATTTATTTATAGCAATACTTATCATTTGGAGGTATGAAATGAAATGCACTGCTCATGGAGACGGTAAGCCGTACGTATGCATGAATGCTACATTCATTTCTATTAATTATTTTAATGGAATTAAAACATAATTATACATAGGTATATTATAATTACAGTATAATATCATTTGTAATTTAATTAACTAAATCCTTTATATGTCCCATGTATTTCATGAACGAGTCAAATCACTTGGAGGGGGCGATAGTCAGACCTTCCTCAAATAAATTATCGCGTTTACCCATAATGGAAACAATAAAGGTATTATATAAATGAAAAATACAGAGTCATAAAAAAACATAAAGATAATATATATCATATATAAATTCAGTTCCATCTTAATGGCTACCATGATAGGCGGTAGGAGATAATCGAAAAATCATCATTTCGTGAGGCATTAGTTTTCTATCCACAGAAACAATATGTTCTTCACCCATTAGATGGAGGTGTGTATAAGTGTAGATTGAATACATCACATAAAAACATCCTATAATATTTGGGATATGGGTTAATTTATAAAATAAATGAATAAAAAGGGTTTAGGGGGTTGGAGAGTTAAAATAAAACAAAATAAACCAAAATAATCTAAGATAAACTATTACATTTAATTTGGGTAACATCCTTTGGTTTGAACAAAGAAGACTTCTTAAAGTGTTTTCTTCCTATGGTAAGGCTTCTAGGAAGAGTATAGCTATGTAGGGAGCTTAATAGGGCAGATTTTGGATGATCCAAAAGGCTTTATATGTCTGATTAATTGGTTATAAGTTGTGTCCTTTTATAAGGGGGAGGAGAGGATCTTTTGGAAAGTGTGAAAATATTATTTTATTATATAATGATAATCGGTTTCTAAAGGTATAAAACTATATAAAGATGAATATAAGATGACTCATGGACTAAGTAAAATAATCCAATAAGAATTGGATAGTTTTGGATATTATATTTATATTTATAATATTATATATTTAAATCATTTATTAATGAGTTAAATACTACATCATTTTTGTCTCATATATAATTTAATTTAATTCATATCTAAAAAATATAACAAAAATAACATGATGTATTAAATAGTTTTATCTTTCCATTTAATATTTATAGTCTAAAGGATGACTTATATAACCCCATTTAAAAATTGATTTAGTAAAAGATATTTGTTTATATCATTTTTGCCTTTACATTAAGTTAATTAAAATAATGTGTCATTATCATTCTTATGTGTCTCCATGGGGTCCAAAAATTAACCCAAGGATGCCCATGGTCATCCATTACTCATAAAATAAGGTTTGGACAATTTTTAAGGTAATTTCAAATTATTATGATATTCTTTTTACCTTGAATTACCCTATCATCCTTTAACCGAGGTAAATAAAAGGCAAATGTTACTATTCATGAAAAATTGTTTTCATCTTATTGAACATAAATTTACATAATAATAACATCCATATTTTTCATAGTTTCATAATTCAATTCATTGAAGAAGTAAAATTTCATTCAAATGAATAATTCTGTTTTTGAACTACTACTAAGTGTTTTCACTATACATCAAAAATAGATTCTTTTCATAAAAATACCAAAAATTAAGCCCATGATATATTTCATATTCCAAATTAAAAAAATGATTTATATTTTAACAAATTACAAAAAATAGAAGTTTCATTAATTATTTTAAAATTAATTCTTGTTGTCAAAAAAAATAGCTTGTTTTTAAGAAACAATAACTATCAAAAGATTGACACTTGTTTTATGTCCAATATCTATGTGAAATTAATTCCAACGACCAAAATTGGATGAAATTGTAAAAATATAATTTAATTAAATTTTAAAACCAATTAAAAAGATAATATAACCATATAAATAAATAAGAAAAAAATGTATTTTTGAATTAAAATACACCATCCTTCACTATTCAAAAAAATATACTTTATTAGAAAAATACCAAAAATTTACCTAAAGTAAATTTCCATATACCGATTCTAAAAAAAATTATTTTTTAAAATAGATCATATAAAAGTGACCACTAGTATATTTAATGTTGTTAATCTATTAAAAGGAAGTAAATCAACCTTTTAATGAATATAAGATCATTTGTACTTAAAATTTGATTGATTCACATTTTAAGCCACAAAATTTAATTGGATAAATGTAAAAACATTTAACAAACATATATAATAATATTGCAGTTAGTTCTATAAATTCTCATCAATACAAAAACTATGCATTAACTACCATTTAAAATATTAATATTATATTATTAGTGTGCAACGTAAGATTTCAATGAAACCCGTTGTGGTTTATCGGGTACGCCATCAAACATAGTCTCCCATTTAAAGGAAAATTAATATTTAACAAAAAAAATATTAGTAAATATGAAAATTTAATGTCCTTTATTTACCTGGGATGTTACTTCCTTCTGCCCTTTTGGAAATTGCATACTCTCAATTTTAAATTTGGCTCAGAAACATGATTTAATGTCCCACATCAAAAAAAGAGTCAATAAAACTATCACTTTAAATGAAAGTAAAAGAAACACAAAGATTACCTGACATAACGTTTACTAGGATTCCTTGTTAGAAAATGTGGATATTGAAGAGAAAACAAACCATCAATTTCATATGTAGAGGGATAGAAATCACGATTTGGAGAAATTTAACTACTAGAAAATCACAAATTTGTGATGAGTTAAATGGTCCTTGATTACCGAGTAAGAAAGGTAAACCAACAAATTTTTTTTGTTTTATGTTCCTTTTAATAATATTGAGAAATTGTTTTACTATGTAGAATAAAAAATTAAGGAAATATATTTACCTTCATGTATATTTTCATCCTTTAATAAGTTTCTATTAAAAACTAATATTTTCTCTAAACAATGAGCATTCAAAAAGACTTAATCACATCAAATGAACATGAATCATCATCTAGAGAATCAAATAATCACCAAAAAATCTATATATTTCCCTTGTCTTTAGACATTAACAAAAACTAAAAATGGTTAGTACGAGATCATAAAATCCCCAAAAAAGGATAATCCTTTATAAAAATAAATATTACTCTTAATCATTTAAATTCAACATAATGTTCCCAAAGTTCAATAAAGACTATTCCATATATCATTATCCTTAAAATTCATCAAAATAACCCAAACTAAGATTATAACCCAAAACACAGAAGGATATAGTCACATAGTATTCCACTACAAATATTAACATTTATCTCCAAATAAAAATCGAATACTCTTAAAGTCTCACACTAAAGTGTAATTAACCCAATCACATATTCTCTATGATAGGTTAATAATTTCCCTAAAAAAACTAATCACCATATGTCCATAATAAAAACATAGATTCTCAGAAAATAAAATTAGAACATTACTCATCAAAAGAAAAGATAATTAATCCTTGAATAACATTTTCCTATATAAAACATCAGGGCTACACATATTATAAAAAGTCTTCCAATATAATCCTATCCTCCAAAGATCCTTAATGCTTTTACGTATTTCATCATCTTAAAATCTAACATAAATCTTGAATCCCTTATATGTTGAATTCTTACTCATTAAACATTATTGGTGATCCATTATCCATTCTTTACCAACTTATTCTGAAATACTTCTTTCCTACAAACAAAATCATTAATCATATCCTATGATTCAATAATTTCAAAACATATGTTAAGAAATAATCCATATATTTCATTAGTCATTATCAGTTTCTCCATCCTCAATTGGAATGTAATTAGGTATTTGTAAACCTATATTTTTATGATCCTGGTGATCCCATTCTCAAAACATCTTTATAGGACATCTGTTTGTATAATGACCATGAACACCACATTTAAAAAATTCAACTGATCCCTCAGAAAGAACATTATTCCCTTTCCCAGAGTCAATTGGATGCTTCCTTTTTCTAGGAAAGGTTATAGCTTTATGACCTTCAATACCACATCTGTAGCCTCTTTTCTTCCCATTGAAGAATTTTACTTGGTGTTTCATTCCACATCATTGATACAATGGTTTTTGAACATACTTTCCTTTATTATTATTACCTGAATAGCGCAGAGATTTGTTTCTCACATATACAATTCTTTATAAAAATCACCAAGGTTCTAGTTGTCAATAATGACTCCAGATATTTGGTTGATAAGAACCACAAGAGTCCTCATTACAACTCCCATTTCATTCAGTTGATCATTCTGAAACCTGTAACAGTTTTCTTCACATCCACTGTTACGTTGGTGCCTGCTAGATCTAGCTTTTTATTAAACCCAAAAAAGTTAGTGTGTGTATATCATCATATGATATCTTTTGATGAGGTTAAATACTAATATATTATAATTCATGTTATATTAAACTCATTTAAAATAAATAAGACTCTTTCTAATATGATCACCATTATTGTTATGTCACTTATGCTTAGATAATGCCCAAACCTCTAATGTTATCTAAACCGACCTTTGATACCAACTTTAAAGTCCCGACCATGAACATTACATAATCCTGAATTAAACGAATAATTCACATTGAGGATCTTTTCAGGTTTTTAGTTTTAGATAATTAGTCATAACAATTAAATTACATCTCAAAAATTACATTGTAGACACTTTTACTCATTTAAATTTTTTTCATAAAATAAAAACTCTTGAAAAAATTAGACATATTTAGTTCAATGTTTAAGACCAAATGAATGCTCCTTAATCCCATCCTTGACCCTATTCCACTTTATGTCATGTGAAAAACATTTCAGAAACATGGGATGAGAATAAAAATCTCAGTAAGGGATACAGAAAATAGGAAAACTGTTAGTTATTCAGAACAACAAGTAAACCATAATACTTTATCGTAAGTAAAACTTTTCACCTTTAATAAGTATTAAATACTCTTCACTGAATAAAAGATCATTCCTTACCCATTTGTAACCAAATTATTACTAAAAAACGTATATAAAGAACACATAACATATAATGGTAACTTGGGAAATAAACATTCTTATGTGTAATAACCATATGGACAACTTCCACAAATACCACTAAATGTAATATCGATACGGTCGACTTCCATACCCAATGCATTGGAGGTTATAATGTTACCACCCGTCTGGTTTTATCATGTCACCACCCGCCATTTGGATTATCATGTAACCACCCGTCAAATGTCCAAGTACCATTATAAAATAAAAACCCAAAAAATATTGTAAATATAAACATTTCACTAATAACATTTCCACAATTCAATTAAAATACATCATTTCATTATATTTTCATAATCAATGCGTAACCATACAATTTTCAAAAACATTTAAAACATTTAATAAAGAGATTTTTGAATCAAAGTGTCCCATACCACTTTGAATATTTTAAAGAAATTATCATTTGAAAATATTAATTTCCATATCAATAAATCCTAAAAACTGTTCTGAAAACACAGAAATTAATTAGAAAAATGTAGAAGAATACATCTTTAAAAAATTTAAAACTATATTTTAGTTAAAGAGTTTTTAACAAAATGAAAGACACTTCAATACATATAATTGAGAAATAACATTAAATTGAACTTTATAATATCATTAGAAAAAAGTTATTCCTGATATGATATTCAAAAGGATAGTATATGCAGCACATAAGATTGAATTTTTTCATAACAACAATGAATTCTCAATGGAATCTAAATTGAGACGAAGTCCATTATAGTGTCTCTATCCATTGATGAAGGATAAATCAATTACATAATTATGTTTGAAAAAATAATAATACCAAAAATATATGTGAATATTAAGTTTAATACAATCATATGACATTCAAACATATTCATTTGACGATATATTCAAGTGTTACAAGTTTAAACCAAAGAATTGAAATTGGGTTAAAAAGTTCCCTTGCATAAATTTGACAACCTAATGACGTCACTTTGAAATTTATAAAATCATTTAATGAGATAAAAAAAGGTATCTCATCACTTGTACATAAAATTTACATCAATAATGATATATAAGAACATATACCAATATAATAAGATATAAATTAAAAGACATAACAAAAATAAGTCTTTTTAAAATAAGAGGTTGAATGGTTCCCTTACCGATTTGCTAACATACTAAACATACACCACATGAAAGACGGATCATAAAATGAAGATGCAAAAAAACATAAATGAAAGTATATTACAGAAAGAGTACAATAATGGGCAGTATATACGACACACAAAAGTAAATGGAGACAAATATAGCATGACTCTCACGGGAATAAAGAGGGAGATGAAACCCTTTACCACATTGTAATCAACTGAGTCGTATGACCAGAAGTTAAAAACCTACAAATGAATCATAGAATAAGATTAATATAATAAGAGTAATTATAATATATATCATGTGGAAGAACACAATACACTGCATATAATGAATAAGTGGAGAACAATGGAAATCACACAAATCTAAATGTGAGATAAGAAATCTCCTTACCTCGTTGTCCGACATGACCCGTTCATTATTTAATCTCATGAATAATAAAAAAAATTAATTTATAATTACTTGAGAACCATTTTATAGTTTAATAAACCTTCTATATAAATTATTACAATTTTATAAAAATTATGTAATCATTTAATTTAATAATAGTCGTTTGTTAGATATTTTGTACTTGAGTAAAAAATGAACACCTAATATTTACAAGTTGTTCATGTGGTTAACTGTCCATTATATCTTGAATGATATTAATTATTTAGATATCATATATATAATATATGTATAATATATATATGTATGTATTTATTAAAGTACATATCAATTGGATGTAAGAAATGAAATGCCCCGTTCCTGGAGATGGTAAGTTGTATATACGCATGAACACTACTTTAATTTCTATTTATTATTATAATATAATATAAACATTATGATACATAGGTATATTATAATTACAGTATAATATCATATATAATATCATTAACTTTATCTTTTATACATCCCATGTATGTCATGAATGAGTCATATCACCTTGAGGGGGCGGTAGTCCGCACTTCCTCAAATGAAATTATCCCATTTACCCATAATGGAAAGAATAAATGGTTGCTATAAATGAAATATAAAAAAGCATAAAGAAAAATTAAACATAATATATATCATATATAAATTCATTTCTATCTTAATGTACACCATGATAGGTGGTAGGAGATAATCGAACAATCAATGTTTCGTGAGGCGTTAGTTTGCCGTCCACAGAAACATTATGTTCATCACCCATTAGATGGAGGTGTGTGTAAGTGTAGTTAGAATACTTTACAAAAAAACATCCTATTAAATTTAGTATACTGACTTTTTATAAAATAAATTAATAAAAAGAGTTTAAGATGTTGGATAAGTAAAATAAAACAAAATAAAACTAAATAATTTAAGAAGAATTGTTACATTGAATTTGGGTAACTTCATTTGGTTTGAACCAAAAGGACTTCTTAATGTTCCATCTACCTACGGTAAGGCTTCTAGAAATAGCAGAGGGATGTATAGAGCTTAATAGGGTAGTGTTTGGATTAGAAAAAATGATTGATAGCTGTGAGGAATTGGTTATAAGTGGTGTTCTTTTATTAGGGGGGGGAGGGGCTCTTTAGGAAAGTGTGAAAATAATATTTTATTATATAATGCTATTCAGTTTATAGATGTCCAAAACTAATTAATGTTGAATATATTATGACTCATTGTCTAAATAAAATCATCTAATAATAATTGGACAGGTTTTGGATATTATTTTAATATTTATAATCTTATTTATTTAAATCATTTACTAATGAGGTAAATACTGCATCATTATTGTGTCATATATAATTTAGTTTATATGATATCTAAAAATTATAATAAAAATACCATGATGTATTAACTATTTTTATCTTTCAAAAAAAATATTTATAGTCAAAATGATGACTTATATAACCCCATGTAAATATTTATTTACTAAATATATTTGATTTTGTAATTTTTGACTTTATTTTAAGTTAATTAAAATAAAGTGTCATTATCATTCATAAGTAGATCCATTGGGTCCCAAAATCGACCCAAGGATTCCCATAGTCGGCCATTACTCATCCAATAAATTTAGGATAAGTTTTATGGTAATTTGGTAATATGATGATGTTCTTTTTAACTTAAATTACCCTATTTACCTTTTGTCACGGTAAATAAAAGTCAAAAGTTACTATTCACCAATAATTATTTTCATATTATTGACCCAAATTTTAATTGATAACAACAACCATATAAGTTAGATTATCTAAATTCATTTCACAGAAGTAGTAAAATTTCATTCAAATGAAAAATATAGTTTTTGAACAACTACTAAGTGGTTTCACTATTCATAAAAAATTGAAGTTTTTCAGAAAAATACAAAAAATTCAGCCTAAGATATATTTCATACACCGAATTCAAAAATGTTGTCTATTTTTCCAAATTCAAACATAAAATTTGCATTAATTAATTTAAAATTAATGCCTGTTGCCAAAACAAATAGAGTGTTTTTAAAAAACAATAACTATCAAAAGATTGACACTGGTTTTATATCCAATTTCAATGTGAAATTAATTCCAATGGAAAAAGATGGATTAAATGGTAAAAATATAATTTCATTACACTTTAAAAACAATTGAAAATATAATATAACCATATAAATAAATTATATTAAAAGTTAGTTTTTAATTAAAATACCGTATTTTTCGCAATTCCATAAAAAATAAACGTTATCAGAAAAATATCAAAAATTTTACCAAAGTAAATTTGATATCCCAATTATAAAAAAGAATTTTATTTTGTGAAACAGTTCATATAAAAGTGACCAAACTTATATTAAAAGAGGGTTCTCCATTAAAAGGAAGTAAATCAACCTTTTAAAGAATATTAAATTATTTGTACTTTATATACGATTCATTCACATTTTAAGCCACTAACTTTTAGTGTATAAATGTAAAAACATTTATCAAACATATATAATCATATTTTATTTAGTTAAATCCATTCCCTCCAATATAACTGCTATGAGTTAACTACCATTTAAAATAATAATATTATATTATTAGTGTGCAATGTAAGATTTCAAAGAAACTCATTGTTGTGTATCAGGTACGCCATCAAAAATAACATCCTCTTTAAAGTAAAATTAATATTTAATCCAAAAAATCTTAGTAAATATGAAAATTTCATGTTATTTATTTACCTGGGATGTTACACAATAGTTTGGCATTAATTAGCATTTAAAATAATATTATATTATTAATTTTTAATAGGACACAACATTGTTTGGAACATAAGACATTGAAGAAATCCATTTTTTCATGTCGGTTACACCATAAAACATATAACCCCTTTATTTAATTCACAAATATTAGTAAATATGAAAATATCATATCCTTTATTTACCTGGATGATACAAAAGGTGTATTGAAAAATTTCCAACATGATCATTCACTATGTTTGCTGAAAAATCTTCATCATTGATGTATAGAAGATCTATAAGTGGTATATAAAATTACATGTTCATGGAGGCTTCATTTTGCAGTGGTTTCCAAATTTTTGGGGTTCAATATTTGGAATAAGAAATATGTATCATTAAAGAAGGATTTCCAGGCCCGCGCCATTAAAATATGGAAAATTTGTTGAATTTTTGAATGATTTATGTCTTGAAGGTTTGGAGAATCATGAAAGAATGTTTCATGAATGGTTGTTGAGTCTTGAGGAAAAGGTAGTAACTTACGTGAATATAGAAATTTTCACAAACAAAAAATTTCATTGAATTTTTATTAATAAAGGTTGTTCCATAAATATTAATGAAGAGTTTCATGAAAAGGTAGGGATGAGATTGAATGTTTTGAAAATCAGAGTAAAAGTATATAAATAAAAAACTACCCTGATCGTTTGAAGTTTTCATACACTTTTATGATCAAAAGGATATGAATTAACAAAATATTTTTACAATGGGTTATCTTATATAAAGGATTCATATGAATGTATGTTCTATTAAAAAAGGACTTGTGTCAATATGACGAATGAGTTTTTAATGTTTTAAAAAGATTCATGAATGGTAATGAGTTTTATGAAACACTATGATTTTCATGAAATTGTGAATTTGTTTAAATATTTTTAATGTTTCTCATAAGTGGAGAAATGGTTCTGTTGATGTACTATGTAACATGATATAAAAAGTTAATGGCACTTCAAAATTTATTTTCTATAATATTTTTGTATTCCTTGAAGAATAGTTCAAAAGGAAAGAATAATACGATTCATTGGTGATGTTCACCTCTAGTTTATGAAGGATTAGAGTAATGATCAATGGACACCAATAAGTGCATCATCTATTAGATAGTAAATCCGTGTATTCTCTTGTGAGATAAATATAATTCCATCCAAAAGTAGTGAGTAATGGGAGAGGAAAAATGGAGTTACCCTTAGTTGGTAGTGAGCTAGACCAAAAATATTATAAAGGACGTTATCCTAACTTGGGTTAACAATTTATGAATAATTATATCCCAAATACTAGTAAAGATTAGTGTATTTTAGAACATTGAAACAATTTCAGCGTGTGATCCTTAAATTTCACCCAGTGCAGGTGAACCATATAAAATTATTATCTTCAATGCATGATTTACTAAAATTTTGGAGGATGATATTTAGTGCATTTAGACTGAGTGATAATTGATATTATTTGAATAAGAAAAATATTATCCCACTTGTTAATTAAATCATCACCTGTCATGTGAACACAAGAGTGAACCCAAAAATAGGGGAAGTTAATATTAGTTAGGATAGTGAGAGCTTACAGGTATGTAGGGAGATATAAATGAGTTTAATTCCATGATTCCTCCCCCACCTCTCATGGTATCTCTCACAAAAGTACCCGATGGGTCCAAAAACATTATAAATGATCTATCATGAATTTTTTATAGAATGGTGATAGAATCATTCATACCTCAATTAGACACCCCTAAATGTAATACAAATTGTGATCATTATAAAGTGATGTGTATGTTTATATTTTATAATTTACATTTTAATTCGAAACACACATGACACACTCCAATGTGAGAAAACAAATTAAAATTATTTTTATACTTAAAAAAAATTACCCATAAGTCATTTATAACATATAGGAATAAAATGAAACTCAATTCAACACATATTATGTCTAGTATGACTCAATGGGAATGTTTTCATTTTTAATTTTATTTTTTATTTCAAATCACATGTCATATACTAAAAAATTAGAATAAACATTTATATTGTCTTATTAGTTTAGTTTAATGTTCAATCAAACAATTGTGATGTGTATGAATTAGCAACACCTAAATACAATACATGAGGTGCTGGTTTTCATCAATTTGTATATTATCAAATTAAAATAAAACATTTAATTCCGAACATGTTTTACTTATATAAAACCAATAAAACATGCGAAAATTTTCATATACTATTGGAAAATGATTAATTAATCATTTTAGACATGTAGGAATTAGACTCACAAAAAGAAACATACGATATGCCCAATATGTCTCAAAGTGTGGGTTTTTTGATTAAATTTAAATTTTAATGAAAAAGACATCGGACATACTCAGAACCAGGTAATAACATTTATATTTTGATAACACTTATTAAAAATGATCCATAAGTCATTTTTGACATATAGGAATAAGACAGACATCAATTCGGGGCACATTGTGATTGTTATTACTCAATGTGTGACTATTTATATAAAATATACTTTTTAGTTCAAAAAAAACTTCACATAACAAAATATGAGAAAAAACTCGTGGATTATTTTGATACTTTAGAAAATTGATTCATAAGTCATTTTTCACATACAGAAATAAGACGTGCATCAATCTATGTATGGTGTCATGAATATGACTCCAAGGGTATATTTTTATTTAAAATTAACATTTTAGTTCACAATACACGTCAAAAACTCAAAACCAAGAAAACACATTAATAATTTGTTAATAATTTAGGATAATGACCCATTTTTCATTATTTACATGTATGAAACATCATCACCCCAATTTGATACACAATGTGAATTGTATGGATGGCTCCACACTCGCCCAGCTCATGGTGCTCCTGAAGCATCCTTCTTTTCTAATTGGATTTTTAGGTCCTTCTCGACCGAGATGGCCTCCCCCCCAGCTTCTCCTTTTTTCCTACATCTCCCTTCACTCATTTTTTTTATATTCTTCTAGCCTCCTATCTAATGTGTATTTCTGGTGTGGGTATCATGTGATGCTTACCACCCCGCTTTCTTTCAATCCTGGCGGATCAGACCCCCATCTCGGTCTTGGTACTAGAGCCATAGACATCTTGGGTTGGCATTGGTGGCGGTGCCCAATGCACTTCTTCTACAATACAGTGGCTGTCCTGCTCATCATTTTTTGACTCAACATGAGTTGTGCTCGATTTGTGATCTACGTCTACTTGGGATGGTGCTAGAGGAGGGCTGGTAGTGGTCTCATCTCGATTTCTTCATCGGTGTAGATTTGGAGTGGTGATGTCGGTTCGTTGTCTCTGATGGTGGTTCACTTCTCTCCTATGGTCAACAATATGGATTCTAGTGTGTTCCCCTTCCTAGGTCTCCATATTCTCATCCCTGCTCTGGCATCCTGGTCTGGCGCTCCTTTCTTAGTCGGTCTGGCGCACGGGTCCTCAGGAAGCTCTGAGAGGTGCGGTTCGTGTTTCTTGTGGTCTCCAGGATGATGGTGGCAGTGATGATGGAGGCATTGGAATGATTATGGTGAGTTTCTCACCGGCATGGTGTGATCTCCGGTGAGGTTCTACAAGGATGATGATGGTGCTATAATAATGACGATGATGCACATTTCC
This sequence comes from Viscum album, assembly GCA_963277665.1. NCBI lineage: Eukaryota > Viridiplantae > Streptophyta > Magnoliopsida > Santalales > Viscaceae > Viscum > Viscum album. The sequence goes on along the minus strand of OY728121.1, from coordinate 164,717,159 downwards.
CATTGGCAGCGTGATTTGCGGTATTCATTGCCGACGTGATGGATCCTGCAATGATGCTATTGTCTTTTGAATTTTGAACATGGATATGGTTTCAATCTTGAATGAGTCGAGTGTCATATGTGAGGTTTCCACTTTTCCCTCAAAGTGTCTTTTTATGAATACAAAAAAATTATTTGGCTCAATGTGACCCGTATGATTCAGTATTTCTGTTTTTAGATTAAAATTTACATTTTAGTTCAAAAAATATTTCTCACTAAAAACTAGGAAAACAATCTCGTATAGATCGATAATATTGGAAAACAATTTATAAGTCATTCATAACTTGTATGAATAAGTCTCATATCAAAACGAAACATGATGCGATTGGTATGACAAAAAGTTCGTGTTTTACATTTAAATTGACATTTTTTTTTGTAAAAAAGACACATAACAAACTCAAAATCAATAAAACACATTTGGATTTTCATGAAACATTAGGAAAATGATCCTTATTTCATTTTTTATGTATTGTAATTAGCAGAATGTCATCCCAAAGGATGGTGTGACCAGTATGATTCTATGTGGGATTTTTTTTTAAATTTGACATTTTAGTTCAAAACAAATGTCAAATACTCCAAAACATGAAAAAAAAATCAAATTATTTTTATACTTTATGAAAATGATCCATAATTAATTACTGATTTTTAACAATCAACTTCACCTTAATCTGATACTTGGTGTGTCCGGTATGACTCAAAGTGTTTTTAAATAGTTTAAGATTGAAAATTTATTTCAAAATTATATCTCATAATGAAATATGATAAAAAAATGTATGATTTTCATCATAATATAATAAAATGATTTAAAAGTCATTTTTGATGTGTAATAATTAGTTTCAAATCAATCCAACACCCCATGTGACTAGTATGACAAAAATTTCATGTCGTTAGTTTAAATTGAAATTTTAATAACAAATATATGTGACATAATTGAAAATATGAAGTCACAATCACATTATCCTGATACTTTAGGAAAAAATCCTTAATTCATTTGTGATGTGTAAGAATCATATGGATATTAATCTGATTCATGGTGTGACTGATATAACTCCATGCATGTATTTTATTTAAAATTTTCATTTTATTAATATATTATTTCATATATATGTTTAATTTATATCTATATAGTATTACTAACATAAGAACTATTTTCTTATAAAGGTGAATTATTTTCTTAAGTTGGTAGTCTATGTTAAGTAAATGATACCATGATCAGGATTTTTTTGATATGGGTATGAATGCCAAAAACAATGAAACCATTGATGTTTTCTTTGGTTTGTTATAGTACATACTAATGTAATTTTATGAAAAAATATTTAAATGTCTATAATGTAATTTTTTATGTATTTGTTATGTAATTTTTGAGTTATATTATGAATTTACCATATATGTGTGTATTTATTGTTGTAGTGTGATGTAATTTTAATAGCATACTTGGGAATTGAAATCATTAGAAATGAAAACAATTCATTAATACAATACCACCTTTATCATCATTTTTTGGAACTAATAAAAGTGATCCACTTTTAACAGTTCCTAGATCAACAAAAATTTCATATCGATAATAATGAATTCTTATAATTCTTTTAAAATCAACTTTTGTACTAGTTATACCAGCATCAATAGTTATTTATAACACCCATCCCAAGGTGTAATTACTCCTCTAATGATTACACCCCCATTAAATTATTTCTTCCAACCAAATAATACATTTCATTTCATAGAAAATATATCCCTTTACTATGAACTAATCTCATGAAGTGTAAGTTCTACCTGACACCAATATTTTTAGGCAACCATAAAAACTAATAATAGTCATTCTAGTAAAGTATCATATATGTTTTCAAATGGATTGTTAAAAATATATATTCATTCTAAAAAACAACCTATGAAACTAGATTGTGAGGAATAAATTATAAAACCATAATTTGAATTTGAGGATCATAAGGAGCCATAAACCTATGGGGTTTCCCTCCAAGTTGGAATTTAAGAAGTCTTAAATGAAGCTACTAGTTCAAAGAAACTATACGTATGGGATAATGGGATTGTTGAGAAATGTTTCTAATAATTTCTATTAATGTCAATGATATTTAATATTACATTTTATTGAAAAACTTGTATAAATTTCTTGAATGTTATAAATATATATATATATATATATATTAACATTTTTTTGAAATATATTATATGTTTATTTTTAATATATGTTAATAATTATTCATTTTAATGTTTTTTTAATATCAATATCAATATTATTAACAAATGTCTGTTGGTACATAGAAAACTCTATTTAATATGTGTATGAGACCAAAATTATTATTTTTTGTATTTATTAAATACAAGAAATAATGTATATAGAATTCGTAGGTTTAATCCATGAATGATTGTTCTATTGTTTTCCCATATATTCTATAATGGAATTTAAAAATTTAAAATTTTGTTATGATATTTTTAATTATAAAAATGTACATTTGAATAAAAAATTTCACAATAGGAATTATGAAATCAAATTAGTCTGGGGAAAATATGTAATATTCTATTAATGTGGAATTTTTTATTAAAATTCAAAATATATAATATACAATAAATAATTACATAATTTCAATAAGTCCAATATTTTTCACTCACATGGTAACTCAATAATCGGGACACATGTCCAATTATTAAAGGATTATAAATATAATTAAATATTCAATTATCTTGATTGGTTGATATTAAAACAAATTTTTGGTTTCCTACTTGTTCACATGTAAAATTATTTAGATAGAAATTAACATGTTGAATATAATAAGATATTATTTTATAAAATTTTTGTGAATAAAAAGAGAATAGGAAATGTGGGTTATAATTTTTTCACAATCATTTTGGTATATTATATCTCATACCTTGAAAATATTTATAAAATATTTTCTAATTTTTTTAGATTTGGATAGAATAATTTTATTGTTCCCAAATATACTCAAATAGAGATATTGTGTAAAGATAGGTGAATACAAATAATTTTTTTTATTACACTAGTGAAATTTTGAAATCTTATTAGTGTACAGTTTAGAGAAAATTATGTGACTTCATAACGTGCTATTATTTTATGTTTCACAAAACCCAAGACACAATAAATTTCCAACAAGAAATAATTTTCAAATTTAATGAAAATTTAAACTTCCCTAGTAACAATGTAATAGTTTAATATATTTTAACATTTAAATTAGTAAATGTGTTCATCATATTACACCACATAGAACACTGAACACATATGATCCAACAATATATTTTTATAAAAACTAAATATTTGAAAATGAATATTAAAACCTAATCGTTGAATTAGTGATCATAAAGAGGAATAAATCATTTCTGATATATATATATATATATGATAAATGATACTTTTAATAAGAATGAAATTCGATTAGTTTACCTAAATTGAATGATAAGATAGTATTCTGTTTACAAAACAATTTTTCTAAAAAATAACAGTGATGTGATGTGTAATTATATATCAATAAATGTATGATTAATGATAATAATTGTGTTTGATATTAATAATTTTTCAATAAATATTTTGTTTTAAATTATATAAAATATAAAATTTTAATAATTAATATTTGAAATTTTCATTTTCTAATAAAAAATATTTTTATTATATGTTATTTTTTCTTTCAAAAATTAAATTTATAAATTTTATAAATTGAATTTGAAAATATGAACATAATTTTTGGATTTATAATAATAGTGTTGTCTTAATATAAAATGATAGGTTTAAATTCATACATCTTCCAACAATAGGAAAATGCCATGGTACAAGGCCTTAATAGGATTTTTTTAATTTCTGACAGAATGACTCCAATTATTTTGTGATTATAATTATTTATATCCCTGATTTAATTTATTAACTCGACGTTTATCCCATGATCACTTTAATTTTATGCTTCCATTATTGAGAGTTTGTGATCACAACCTCTTTTGTAAAGTATGTTTTTATGACATCAGATCCAGGAATTTAGGTCTGGGGTGTTATATTTTGTTTCAATGCAATGGTTTATATAACTTCTGATTATATACTTTTTTAGGATAATTTAATGGTTTTTATGTTTTGGTTGATCAAAATTTAAATTGAATAAATAACCTTCTAGTATCTTAATTTATTTATCATTAGGTAAACAATGTACATTTTATTTGGTGACTAGGACAAAATAAATTTACTAAAAATATTAGGAATAATTCGATGTATAATATGAAATCTTGATGTTTTGTTATAGTACAGAGTATATAGATTTCCTAAAACCTTCATCATTTCTTGGATACAAGAGAGTGGATTAATCATTGAAAAAGATTAATCTAGGGATAATCATCCCAAAAGGTATGATTGAGCATTGAATTTATCATTACATTGATGTAGGATGAAATATCTTAGGAGTGCACACCTTGCAAGACAGTCTTGAGGTATATGATTTGGTTAGTCATATTGTATTTTAGAACCATTATATTATGTTTTATTATGATATTAACAAATCAAACATTGAACCAAATAAAAAAATATTGTTAACAACCTAGGATTAATGAAATAGAATCATATGATTAACTAAAAGTTTCATATATAAAAAATCAAGGTGTCATTGGGGAATATATCTCCATAATGATGTGTTTATATTCAATTTTTGAATAATATAATAACCTTTTTAGTTTTTTTATTTCATTGAAACTTGATCAGGAAAATGATTATGAGAGGGGTAAGTTTCTAGGAATCATGTTGTCTTACAGTCAAATAAAGGATCATAATTAGTAAGTGTAATTCATGCATATAATTTAGAGTGTTTTTGTATGTTGATTTTTTGTAATTAAATGAATAATCATTCCAATTTTATGTGATTATTTTATGTTTTATGGTATGAAAAAAATAATATATGATAATGAAATAAAAATAGACAAATATAGGAACTAAAAGAAACATTACACAATGAGCATAGCGAAGGGGTGCGATATTGGATATTTGAGGGTAAATAGGAGCTGGAAAACTGGAACAAAAAGATTACATGCCATGTAATAAGATTACATGTTGTGACTTCATCAAAGGGGAAGGATTACCTTAGAAAATCAATTAATCATCTAGAAACTATTAAAAACAATTATAATTGATGTAACTACATTACACTATGTCATATTTTTTTAGATGAGTTTTTGGATAAAATTTTATTGAGATGTGAAACAGTTGATGATCAAGAGATTAAAAATCATGTACCCATGTTACACATCGTTTATTCAGAAATCCACTGAAAAATAAATTAAACACGGTCAAACATAGTCAAAAATCATAAAGGATACTTCAGATCGGGATTACATGACTTGTAATCACATTACACGTTGTGTAATGTTTCTAGAGGGTTCCATCTATCAACTACAAAAACCACCCTCAACCACCACATTTACCACCACTTTTAGATAGAGCACCACTACTAAACGCCTACAAGATGAAGTTACACCTACTTCACCACATACTATAGGATTTTATTTATTTATTTTGTACACCCTCTCATGGTTAACATTAGTGGGTGATTTCTTCATGTTGAGGAGTTCATGACAAAAGTGGAATGAATGTATGGGGTTTTTAATATTTTAATGTAATTAATGTTGGGATTTCATATTTGTTCATCAATTTTATATCTTCTTTGATTTTTCCTGCACAAACATTGTGAGAGGGGTTAGGAAAAGTGTTTAATTTTATTCTTTCATTACAATTGACCACAACTTAGATTTATGGATTTCATTTTTTAATATAAAATCCAGGGTTTAGACATCCTACATGACTATTGGGTTTGTCCATTCCCTATGTTTAAATTAGGTTTGGGGTTTCCCATTATATATAATCTGAAGAACCTAACCATGAGAAAAGGATATACTGAGATGTAATGAATTTTTCATGACCATTATACTCTCTTATACATGATTTTGATCAGTGCATGATTGTTTATTGATCATTTTATACCTTTTCATCCCTTGAACCTGGTATCATTACTTCCCAACACCCATTTTATATTTCTCCTCCTATATTCTTCACCAAGGACAATGCTTGGTTTTTTAGATTTAGTGTAACGACCCGGACCCAAACAGCCACCCGAATGGTGCTAAACGAGTCGGGTGTTACTACCTTAGGCGCACCTCCCCGAATTCCAAAGGATGCCGACAAGCAGTGAGGGTCTTATAGGTATAGTGGGGAGGATATACCCACATAGAGGATAATAATAGTGGTACTGGTCCATGTATAACAATAAAGATGCAACAAAATAAATTAATTAGCAGACTCGAACCAGACCCGTAGAGCGGAAGCACATTCAATATCAATAAACACTGGAAACCATAAATATAAACAACAACAGCGGAAATAAACACAATAGCATTTTGATCACTTGTAATTACTAATGAAAAATAAAACATGAATCCAAATAAGTTCATATATATCTTAATTTAAAAAGGGATCCAATGTCTAACAAACAATAGCTACAAAACAAGTAAGCATGTTGATACATGAAATAATAAAAACATGGTAAACACTAGGTAGGCAGGACCTCAAGGTCCATACCATCTCCATGAATCATATATTACAACCCAACTCCTAAAGTTTACCTCGTTCCTACATGTAAATACCTAAATTCAGGATGTGTCATGAAGGTCCCTTTTTGGGTCTGAGAAGAATCTCAGTAGGATACCACCCAACGATGTGTACCTAATATAAGTGTTGAAGCACGCTTTCATTTATTAAGAATGAAGTAAATAGAATGATGCAAAAATAAGAACAACTCCACTTGTGCTCTAAAGCCACCAACAAACCATGGAATCTCTGTCATGTAACCCAGCACCATGCGCCCCCTGACACAACGTGTCTCTAGTATAGACATCCTGATGGAATGCCCAAGAAACATTAACACAGTGGAACAACGATTCCTATCCTTAATAAGTAACCGGAGGGACATCAATGTCTTCCCTCAAAATAAGTAGCCGGAGGGACAATGATGTCTGCCCTCAAAATAAAGTATTTGGAGGGACAGTGATGTCATCCCTCAAATAATGTGTCCAGAGGTACAACGATATCTGCCCTCAAATAACAGTGAGCCTCACCCCCAACCGGATAGCCTCAATGTTATCGCCTGAAGGCTCCTCAACTCCCATGTGGGTTCCTACATCATGAAACACCAATCCAGCTGTACTTAAACCTCAAATAAAGGGGACCTCTACCCAAAACAGTGGTAAGAACCACCTTATCACGGAGTCTCTTTGTGAGCAAACTACTCAAAGTTTCCAGGTGAGTGGTAATCCCAAAAATACTACCCATGTCACAACACCTCTAACACTTCGTGTCCCTACAACCATGCCGGTCATGTCTGATGGGCTTGCTATCCTAGTTACCTGGGCATGCCCAACCTGACCGTCATCCTGCCTCAAACGGACGCCCATGATGCCCAATCCCATGGTCAGAACCACCCAACATAACCCGGGCTAAGCCCAACTAGTGATCAGCATCACTCAAGAAAATCCAGGCCAGGCCCATCACTACCCAATGGATACAACATATGCAGTTCAACAATTAAATATATAAAATATTTAAATAGAATACAAAAATAGGAAAAATAGTCTAAATAGATGTATTGCACTATGAAAGAGTTTTCCCATACCAGCACAAAAGTCATTAAGGCCTCTAACAATTTATATCAAGGTTTAATTACTAAACTCTATAGTTTAAACCAAATATAATTCTAATATAACCATTTGGGCATCCCTCTGACAAAATTCCATGATGAGCAATGACCCCTCGCCCGTCACCACTCAAGAAAAATTTGTAACATGTCATACCTAAAGGCATCCCGTTGGTCAAATAATCAATTCAGTATGTAATTGTAGATAAATTAGTCCTGCTCAAAATACCCAAAAACACGCCAAAGGCTCCATCACCCAAATGTCCACGAAAACACAAAAAATGTATTCACCGCTATCCTGAGACTCATACAATGATACTCATATGATAAAAACCTCCAATTATGTCTAAAACGTGGTAGATCTACAAAAGAATCAAAACCTCTCAAACCCCTATAACTCGTTCTAGATCAGAATTCAAGAAGAACGGATCAAGAGGAATCAAGGCCTTACCTAGGGGGTTAAAACGCATCAATCAGCGATTGAATCAAGGTTCGGACGAATATCCGTGATGAAAATGAAGTCCCGATCAGCTTGGTTCATGAAAACCGGCGACACAAATGAGGCTCTGCCTAAAAAACGAGGCTACTACCCGTTTTAGAAAAAAAGAAATTACACGGTGTGTACTTCATGACTATAGGCCTTGCACATCATTTAACTGTTCATATGGTGGCTGGATTTCCACTGACTTACTTTCCAGAATCTGCTGACATGGATACATGATTTGTACCTAGGGGTACATTGTGTGTACTTAGTTTTTCTTCTCTTCCTCACTGACTTACCCACACTCCATGTATTTCCCTCATACAAAGCTAGAATACATGACTTGTCTAAGGAGGACACAACAAGTACATGGTTTAAACGATTCTACACGACCAACAGGCCTACACGCCGTGTATGACCTCCACACAGTCATGGGTACACGACGTATCGGAAACTAAACACTGTGTAGTATGAAATTTCTACATTGTCTTCACACAACATGTATTCAGCGAGCACACGGACGGTCACTCGCCAAACATATACACGGCCTATACGTAATGTTCATGGTGTGTAGTCTGGAAATTTATTAAAACTACACATTTTCTCGAGTTTTCTCATGTATAAGTCAAAAATTCAAATAGGGTTGGTATTTTCACCGATAGTAAAAACCTGCGTTCTTACAATCTATCAACCATAATATAGCTCGTCCTCGAGCTATCAAACAAAACATGGAGATGGCACCGAACATACCACCCGGATCAAAGTAACAATGACTTCCTCGGTCTGGAATGTCCTAGATAAATTCTTTAAAGGGCTCCCCACCTTAGAAATCACCTAACTCAGTCTCAACACAACAAAACTCAAAATAAAAAAAGGTTCACTAACCTATTTTACAGACTCATAGTCCATCCATAACACATCATCAACCCTACTCCTGATTGGTGCTCCTATGTCATTCCTGACACCAAATGCATCCTGCACCTCATCGGTGTCCGCCTCCACGAGGTCCAGGTTCTTAGCACCTCAAGTAACCTGCATCCTCGATGCCCTGATGCCCATGGCACCCCAAGTAACCCACATCCTCAATGCCCCTAATGCCCAAAACACCTCATGTAACCCGCATCCTTGATTCCCTTATTCCCATGACATCTCCGCCTCATAGACTCCTTACCCACCCCTAATAGAGCAAAGTATCAATAGTACCTTGGGCTATGCCCGTCCTGACAACTAATGTTTCTTCAAACCGACGGCCGAGTCGCCCAATCCTGGTGATCAAAATCACCTCAACCGATAGTACGTGCCTGCTCGTACAAGATCCAGACCCAAATACCAAGTCACATACAATTATACATAGATAATTCATGACATACACATTGCAACAAAAAAACAATTCTATCGGGAATTTCACTTATTCACTTTTTAGAGCTAACAAAGAATGGTAATTGATTTTATTCACATAGAATTATCACTTCACTAAGAATAAATGCTGTTATGAAATAGAAATACCATAATAATGTACCTTTTAAAATCCAAGAAAACAAGCCTTGCCATACTGGGCCAAGGTCCAATTCTCCCTTACCGCACTGGGTCAAGGGTTACATATCAAAATCAATAACATTGAACACAAGTGAGACCAAGTTGGAAATCATACAAACTGTAATCTGAGAAAAAAGAAAAAAATCAATTCCACCCAAGGTAACATGATCCATCCCTTGATCCTGGGGCTGTAGGCACCCAATAAAATGCTAGAAACCCAGTTCCAGAAACAACCTATCACAAGTCTACTATATCCAAAATAGTAAAACCAACAGATATAAATGAGAAGACTCAATCTCATTTGTATCTAGTAAAACGATGCCACTAAATCCCTATCAAGAACTCCACTAATACCTCTTTGTAACAACACAGACCCGAACAACCACCCAAACAGTGCTAAACGGGTTGGGTGCTACTAACTTAAGAGAACTTTCCGGACCGCCAAAGGCTTCTAACAAGACGCGAGGGTCTTATATGTATAGTGGGGAGGCTATAACCTCTCAGAGGATAATAATTATGGTACTAGTCTATGTATAACAATAAAGATGAAGTGGAATAATTGACTCAACAGACTCGAACCAGACCCACCGAGCAGAAGCGCATTCAATATCAATAAACAGTAGAAGCAATAAATATAAAAAATAGTAGCAGAAATAAACACAACAGCATACTGATCACTTGTAACTACTACTGAACAATTAAACATGCATCCCAAGATGGTCATACATATCTGAATATAAAAAGGGCTCCAATGGCTAACCAACTATAGCTACAAAACAAGTAATCATGGTGATACATTAAATAAGAAAAACAAAGTGAACTTTTGCTGGGCAGGACCTCAAGGTACATTCCATCTCCATGAAACAGATAATCAAACCCAACTCCTGAAGCTGTCCTCTATCCTTCAGGTAAATCCATAATGTTTGCATGCATCCCAAAGGCCCCATGCATGGTGTGAGATGAATCTCAGTAGGATACCACCCAACGATGCGTACTTAATATAATTGTTTAAGTGGGAATTCATTTATAAGGAAAGTAGTAAAAAGAATGATGTAAAAATAAACACAACTCCACTAATGCTCCAGCTGCCACCATGGAGTGTTACCTTCTTCACCCAACACCAGAATCTCTGTTATGTAACCCGGAACCATGTGCCTCCTAACACTACATGTCTCATGTATGGACATCCCAAAGGCACGCCCAATAAACAGTAACCCGGAGGAACAACGGTGCCCATCCTCAATAGGTATCCAGAGGGATAGAGATGTCTTCCCTTAAAGTAATTATCAAGAGGGACAACAATGTATACCTTCAAAATAAAGTATCCAGAGGGACAATAATGTAAGCCCTCAAATAAAGTATCCGTAGGGACAACGATATCTGGATTCAAATAACGGCGAGCCACTTCCCCAACCGGATAGCCTCAATACTATCCCATGTTGGCTTCTCACCTTCCACGTGGCTTCCTATGAAGATCACCCCAAAACCAATAGTACCTAAACCATAACTAATGATCGCATATACTCACACGAGTGGTTAAAACCAACTCACCATGGAGTCTCTCTATGTGTACACTACTCAATGTTTCCGGGTGAGTGGTAATCACCAAAATAGTACCAATGACCCAACACCTCTGACACTTCATGTCCCTTTAACCATGCCGCTCAAGTATGATGGCCTTCACATCATAGTAACCCAGGACATGCCCAAATAGACAATCATCTAACCTCAAACCAACACCCATGACACCCAATCATATGGTTAGAACCACCCAACATAACTCGGGACTTGACCAACCTGTGATCAGAATCACTCAAGAATTTCCGGGCCATTCCAAACATAACCCAAAGGTTCCAGCATAAGAAATTCAGCAATTACATATATAACATATTAAAACAGAACACAGAAACAGGAAAAACATTGTAAATAGTTGAATTTCACTAAGAAAGCACTGTCCCATAATATCACAGAGGTCTTTAATTCCTCTAACAATTTATATCAAGGTTTAATAACTAAACTCAACACCTTAAAACAATATAATTAAAATATTACAATTTTAGCATCTGTCGTCCAAAATGCCCCAATGATCAACGAACCCTCGCTCGACCCTACTCAAGAAAAACCGGTAACATGGCACACCCAAAGGCATCCCATAGGACAAATAATTGATTCAGAATGTAATAGTAGATAAAATGGGTCCCGCTCAAAATACCTAAAAACATGCTGAAGGCCGCGTCATCCAAATGACCAAAAAAACACAGAAAAAGGTATGCACCACCTATTTGAGACTCGTACGATGCTAATACTCTGGTAAAATCCTCTAATTAGGTCTAAAACACGGTAGGTCTATAAATTAATCAAAACTAATCCAACCCCTATAACTCGATCTAGAACAAAAATCAAGAAGAACAGATCAAGAAGAATCGAGGACTTATCGAGGGGATTTTAACACATCTGTTGGTGATTTAATCGGGGTTCATAAGAAGATACAGGAAGTAAATGAAGTCCCAACCAACTTGGATCACGAAATCTAGTGAAAAAATGAGGCTCTCCCTAAAAAATTTGGCTACTAACCATTTTATCAAAAAAAGTACAAGGTGTGTACTTCCTGACTACACGCCGTTTATATCATTTAACTATTCATATGGCTGCTAGAATTCAACCAACATTAATTCCAGAATCTTCCAACATGAGTACACGACATGTAACTATGGGTAAACTGCGTGTACATAGTTTTTCTTCTCTTCCTCACCGACTACCCACACGCCATGTATTTCCCTCATACATGGCCAAACTTCACAACGTGTCCAAGGAGGACACAAAGTGTACCTGTTTTAAATGATTCTACCTAGCCAACAGTCCTACATGCCCTATATAGACTCTACATGGTCACAGGTACATGCTTGTTGGAAACTACATGCCGTGTAGAAAGAAATTTCTACACGGTCATCGCACGACATCTACTCAGCGAGCACATGATTGGTCAATATCCTAACATATATATGGCATGTACTTAATGTACATGATATGTTGTCTGGAAATTTCTAGAAAGTGCCCATTTTCTGCAGTTTTCTCAGGGAGAAGTCAATAATTCAAACAGGGTCGGGTTTTTGACCCGTTCTAAAAACCCCAGTTCTTACATTTAGTTTCATTAATTCAAAATTAGTTTAGGTTTATTCTATTTAATTGATATTTTCTCCACCCCTATCTCTATGGGTTCAACCTCATACTTGAAAATCCTACACTATTATGTAGATTAGCGCTTAGTTTGTTTAATGTTTATAAATTTCTATGTTTTGTAACCAAGTAAGAATTGATGATGCCCGCTGAGTTTTAAAATTCTGGGCACCGTTGCTAGGGATAAAAGTGGAGAATTTATTACATGAGTAATTTAGAATAAATTTATTCTCACATTTTTTATTTATTGATTTAGCCAAGGTGTTTTTCTAATTTTTAATACTCTGTATAACACTATATATTTTTAGTTGTGATGGAAGGATAACAAATTATTATGACTACTAAGGAGAGGTTCACATTTTTATTAAGTAATATGGAACAACTACACATTCATGATAAAGAAAATAGAAATCGACAATATGAGTTCCTGAAACAATACCCATGAACTGATTCCACAAAAATCCATTTTCTGAAGTTGTAACTCTCTTACAAGCATCACAATCAATGAAGTGTGTTCAGTGAATTAGAGGTTATTACTACTTCCGATTCTCATTTTTATACTAACCACGATGCCCTTAATTTTTTAGGATCATAAGACATGGAAGTGGCTGACATTTCCAGATAACATGAATGGTCTTAAGCACATTTCAGAAAACAATTGTAAGAAGAAGAGAGAGAGATAAAGGAGAAGAAGAAGAAAAATAAGGAACCTCAGCTGCTGAGATGCTATAAAGCCTCCATAAATAACTGGTACCTCCACAAAATGAAGAAGATGATGATGAATATTATGAATATTATAAAGAAGAATAGGAAGCGGGAGATATGGGTTCCAGATTTATTAAAAAAATTCTAAACAATATAAGTTCTCTGTAAGGAGAAGATGTAAAATAACTAGATACACCCTGCATAGAATATATAGAGAAAGAAGAAGAATCAAATGAAAAAGAATAATATGATGAGATAGAAATGGAAAAAGAAGAATTTTACTATTTTTGGACCGATGCTTAGATCTTACCAGTCATACTCTTGCTGTTCAGACTCTAGTCACTACCTCTCATATCCATGCAAAATCAATTGAGGAATAGTCAAGCTGATGTTGGTGGTTTTTAATGTTAGTATTGGATTAAATAATATAGTTAACTGTATAATACACACCAATCATCTAATCAAGGTATTGTTGAGCTAAAAGATCATTAAAAATGGGCATCTTCGAGGGGGAATCCCAAATTTTTTATTTCATTCCAGTAATTTAGAATTATTTATTTCAAATAATTTAATTTTATATTATGATTTAATTTCAATTCCCCTGATATTTTTGATCATATTATAAGGACAAATACTTTCAAATTTTTATATTTTTCCTTAGGTCCATCAAATGAACAAGAAGAAGTAGCAGGAAGACGAAAGAAACTCATGTTTGAAGAATATATTGAAACACGAGTAGGCATTTGATATCAAAAAATTTATATTCCCCACATTTTAATTTTTTTATTATTTAATTATATATTGAATGGAAAAAACTGATTCATTAATCACAAAAATGACATAAGAGACATATTCTACTTATGAAAATTACCATTCCAAATATTTTAAAGTTTATTATAAATAAATTTGAATGAGAAAAATTGGTAAAATAATTAGTTGAGACAAAAATGTGGATTAGAATTTAGAAAATCATGATTTAAGGAGCATGTGGATCATTGTATGTGATGTTTTTAGGATATTGTTCCTTTTTTTGAATTTATGATGTTTTTATTGTTTAATTTACTTACTTTTATACATTGACATGAGTATTTGACCCAACCATTCGTCTCTTTCCTGATACATCCATTGAGACTAATATTTTACATTCTTTATATAGTATATTTCTTCAAAAACCTGGGTATGTTTTCTTATAAAACACTATATGCATCTTACCAATTCTATGAATGAATGGAATTGATTTTTAAATTTATTGGTACATTATTTTTTTATCCCTTATTCTGAGACCCACCTTTCTTTAATCCTTTTAAGCCAATAGAATCCATGAACTACCTTTTATGGAAATGAGCCATGTTACAAGCCTATTTTATCCATTATTACCTTATATTAAATGTTTTTCATTATATTTAAATGAATAAATGTGGGTGAGGAACATTATTTGGATTAATAGGATATAATTCATTAGGGATATTTTGATAGGGTATTTTTATTTTATGATATAGGGAGATGACATGAAATCAGACCATTTAAACTAATATTAAACTATCTTTGTAATAATTAAATAAATAAATAAATATTGTTAATCAAAAAATGTGTTCTCTTATTGGGAGGATAAAAAATAACCATTTTATAGACTGATGATCTTTTGAACATATGTGGTCAAGGTTTTGGATGTGAGATTTTTCATGATCATAGATTATGAAAAAGAAAAAAATATAAAAAAAGAGAAATAGACATTGATTCATTCATTATACTTACATGTATCATGATACAACTTTGAGATTTTTGTGGGAAGAGAGAGATTCCATTTGAAAAAGGGTAATTTCATTATGATTATCTTTTATTATCTTAAAATGAATTTTAGAGATTAACCAACTTTTTTGCCTTAAATTTTACATCAATTACCTTCTTACCCTAAAGACTCAGAGTCATTTGAACCTTAACAATGAAACTATCATGATTACTTGAGATATATGTATTTACATTGAAGAGATGTTATATTCAATTCAATCCTATGATAATTTATGTGTTTTTGATATATGTGAATCATGCTATTTAAATTTATACCATGATGATGATCTAAAAATTCTGGTGAGGTAAATTGCATGTGGCATGCACATTAATAATCAGTTGAAAAATGATGGTGGATGAATGATAAAACATGGTTATTTCAATGGGGAAAAGAACAATACATGATTAAATTGTTTCATTGAAAAATTATGTGTTGATGAATTTTCCTCCATGATGATCAAACATTCAATTTTCTATTTAATAAATTATTTTTAGTGAAATTGAATTTAATTCATGGTAAGGTAAATTTATTTTTTTGTATTATGAGGTTATATCCTTGATGAAAATAATGAATTCAAGTATGGGGGTATTTTATATGTGTAAATCATGAATATAATTTAGGGTGTTTTAGTATGTTTATTTTTTTATTTAAATTAATAATCAATCTTATTTTTAAAAATTTAACTTGTTTTTTGTATTATGGAAAGGAAACACTGATTTGTGATAATGGAATGAAAAGAGAAAAATAAAGAATATAAAACACACTTTGCGTCGTGAGTGAAGCAAAGAGTCATGAAAATGGATTTTTTAGGCCAAAGAGGTGCCAGAAAACTGGAACAACAAGACTATATGGTTGGTAATATGATTAAAGTCATGAATTAATGAATGTGGAAGGCCAAAACTGGGAAAACCATGACTTTTATACACATTGGGAAACACAATTACATGTCATGAAAGTCCATTACATAATGTGAAATTTTCTGAGAAGATTTTTGAGAAAAGATTTCTCTAAGATATGTGACAACTGAAGATTGAGATATTACACATCATGTACCCATGTTACACATCATGAAATTGGTGAGTTGATGAAAAATGAAAGTGACATGGACAAATGTGGTCAAAAATCATGAAGGGTACTCCATATGAGTATTACATGACATGTAATCACATTAGACGCCATGTAATGTGTTGGGAAGATCCCATCCAATGCCCATATAAAGAAACCTTAAACAACCCTTTTGGAACAACTTCTGGATAGAGAACCACTGTTGGATGCCTTCCGGATGAAGGTGAACCTTATTCACCCCTTTATATAAGATTTCATTTATTTAATTTCTACATTTTTTCATTGTTAGCATGAGTAGGTGATTTCTTCATGCAGAGGGGAACAATATTAACATGGATTGAATTAATGAGGTATTTTTTATTATAATTCAATTAATGTTTGGATTTCATATTTGTTCATTAATTCTATCTCTTCCTTGATTCTTCTTGCATGACCATTGGATGTGGGGTTAGAAAAAAGGATTATTTTCATTCTTTCATTTCCCATGAGCATTTCCTAGATTGATTTAATGCATTTTTTTAATATGAAATCTGTGGTTTATACTTCCACCATGACCATTTGATTTTCTAATTCCCTAGGTTTAAATAAGGTTTCATTTTTCCCATTATTAGTAATCAGAAGTACCTGATCATGAGAAAAGAAGAACTTGGGAAAAAGAGCATTTTTTATGACCATTATACCCACTAGGTCCCAATTCTGATGACTTCATGATTGTTAATAGATTATTTTATACCTTTCCATCACATGAACCTGGGTTTCATGCTATCCAACAAACATTTTATATTTTATTCTCCCATATTCTTAACTAAGTCTAATGATCAGTAGTTTATATTTATCTACTACAACTAAAAATTAATTTATTTTTACTTTTTTAATTTATATTTTCCCCAACCATGTCTCTGTGGGTTCGACCTCAAACATAAAAATTCTATACTACTATTTATTTTACTGATTTTTTTTAATGTTAATAAATTTTTAAATTATTTAACCCAACAAGAATTAATAACACATACTGAGATATGAATAATTTAATTGTTGAGAATTTTAGTATACACCTATTATAGTGGGAAAATTTTGTTTCTTAGAATTACCTAAGGAATGGAGGTTGATATCTTAATAGAAATTAAATCTTAAAGCTATTAGTTATTTTCATTTTTGAGTTATATTTTTTAGTGATATTGTGATATATTATAAAAGTTATGAGGATTATGAGATATATAAATAAGGATTGTTCTTTTTTAGTTTTTCATTAATGGTATTAAAACATATATTAAATGGTATTAATATCCTTAGAAATAGATTTTTTGAACTTTTTGCAGTTTGGGGACAATTGTTGGAGAACACATTATTAATGTATGAACCACTCATAGGTTTAATACATGCTTAATTTTATGACAATAAATTTTTTATAGATTTTTAGAAAAGTGATTTAGATAATATCGACATCCTTTTAATTGAATACTGACTTAAATAAAAAGTAATCCAAGATAATTTTTGTGATATTTTGTGCCTTCATTCTTGTTGATGGGTACCTTTTTTGAGCCGTGTGTTTTATGAGGAAGGTTGTAGGTTCCATATTTGGTTTCTAATTTATGTATCCTTTCACGTCATTATTTCAATGTAGTTTTATTTAAAATTAAATTTCATAAATTGGTTAAACTACATTCAGTCATTTTATTAAAACCCCTATTCTAGTGAATTGTTGGTTTGGATTGCTTTAGCATGATGATGGGAAAACCCCCATTTTTACTGAATTAGGGTGTGATTATGTAGTGGGTAGAATTTTTTTGAAAAATTAAAATTTTTAATTAGATTGTGGAACAATGATTTGATGAAAAATTGTAAAAACCAAAATTCTAGTGTATTTGGGATTTGATACAAAATTATTGGATTTATTTAGAAAATTATGTTTTTGAATGAAATTGTAAAATTGGATTTGGAAATTTCACAAATTGGGTTCAAATCGTTATTTATGGAAAATGGATTCAAATCAGTT
Source organism: Viscum album (assembly GCA_963277665.1). Lineage (NCBI taxonomy): Eukaryota > Viridiplantae > Streptophyta > Magnoliopsida > Santalales > Viscaceae > Viscum > Viscum album. The sequence continues at coordinate 164,698,687 of OY728121.1, read as the reverse complement.
ATTATGGAAATCCAATGGTTTCAAATTTTTGGAAAGGCTTGTTTTTTGTTAAAAATCAGTTCTATTTTCACAGAGAAAAGTGACATATATGAAATGGGGGATTTCATTTAATTTTATTTTAAATAGTCTTGAAATAAATTGGATACCATAGTTTGTACTGAATAACTTGAAATCCGTAGGTTGTTAGTGAGTTTTTTTTGGGAAGAATATTATTATTTATAATGTTTTACAACATCATATCAACACATCCTATCCATTAGGTGATGGTGATGATTTCCATTTTCCATAGGAAGAAAGGGGCCTATGTATATATTTTGTGTTTCACAATTTTGGGTCCACTTAGCCTTGAACTGTTATATTTATTTGGAACATGGCCCTATTTATTACTTGTTTTTATTTTAAATTTATATATTCCACAGTTGTAATATATTTTACATGCCTTGAGAATTTAAATAATGTATTTTATATAAATGAGTTTATTTTAGCAATTTTTTGAAATCATTCAATTTTGTAAATCACACTTTAATTTAAGGTAAAATGTTACTTTTTTAAATTTATTTCCATCATATTTAAAGGAAAGCATGAAACCCAATGTATTTCCATCTTTTAAATTGTAAAGCTTGATTTTTTTAAATATTTTACTGTGAATGAAAAACATGTTTATTTGAAAATGGAATGTACTTTATTGGTTAATTTGGTATTCAAATCATGTTATTGAATCCTTTGGAAACATTTTATAGGGATTTTTCTCACACCATACTTGTTCTTTCATGTTCTTGTATATTATCTCCATATAGGATCGAGAATGGGAAAGAGATCTCTTGGAGGTGGATCTAAGTGTTGAACCTTGGACTTGTTGAGTTCTGTCCTTTGGGAATTATGATATTTTCTTTATTCTGGTACTCTGGGTTTATTAATTTGGGATTTATTTCGTTTTTGAATTCTAGAAAATTATTCCAAGTAGATTTTCTTTGGACATGTGTACAATATTGTTTTCTTTTAGTTGTGCAATATTTTTAAAAAAACATTTCCTGATTCTAGTTTGAGAGATACCACATACTAGTCACAGAGCTGTGGGAATCAAGATTTTCCTTTAGGCTATTTCAGTACTAGCTCGGTTATCGGGTTACCAGGGTACTTGGATTGGTTCATGATATATTAGTATCAAAGAAGGTTGAGCTTCTTATAATGATGTCAGTTTGCATTGTGAAATATTTTCAGCATATAAGAAGTAGTTGCAATTGATTTCCTAGACATATCTCACAACAATAAAGCTAAAAAATCCCAGGATGGATAGGGAATGGAATAAGGAATATTAGTTCATGTATTTACCTGTCACGATTTCAATAAATCGAAATCTAAATCATGTTTTTTGAACTATTTGGAATAATTTTCCTTGGATATCTATTTGAGTGTTAAATCTGATGAATTTATTATTTTCTAATGATGTTTTATAGCATCATTCCCTTGATATGATGTGAAACGAAAATCATGGGGGAAGCTACTACTGAACCTCAACTAGTGAATACCATTGTAGATCCAAACATGGTAGTGGTGATTGTTCGCACTATTCATGCTCGGGGATAGGCACGACCTCTTGATCTATTTAGGCACCGGCTTTGGAACCATAGAGGGATATTATCAATCTTATTTCTCAAGAGTTACTTCACCAGAATCCAAATGTATTTAAATAATCAAATTATTTTCAAGAGGCTGAAAAATGGTTGAGCAGTATGGAACAATTTTTTCAGTTCTTAGATACATGCAATTAGATCAAAGTTAATTGTTCTACCTTCATGATGGAAGGACCATGTAGAAGGTGTTAGTGCACTATTATGGAGACAAAGAAGCATGAGGTATTAGAATGGATGGCCTTCATGGTTCTCTTAACTTATTAGTTCTATCTAGTTTTTATGATGTTATCTAATTCCACTATGTTCTTCAAACTCGAGCAGGATGACAAGAACATGAATGAGTATGGAAACCTTTTTGATAATCTTGTGAAAATTGAATCTGAGATAGTAATGAATAATAGAATGAAGGATTGATGGTTTGACATGGTACTTTGACAATATATTCATTGTTAGTTTTTATGGATGAAGATAAATTACTATACTAATGTGAAGAATAGAGCATTGATGGTAGAGATAGACCTGGTAGGCAGGTCAGGGTTATTAGGAGATTCGTTCAGTACTAGTGGAAGCATGACATCCTACAAGGGAAAGAAGAATTATGATGACTCCCATGGAAGTTCTAGACAATAGTGTTTTTCTAAACCACATATAGTTTCTGAAATAGGTTATTTAGTTTTTTACTATGGTACACGGTCGGGTCCTTAAATGTGGGGTTACACTATAGAACTAATGAATTACGGAACCTATGCCTGATCGGGGAACCTTCATCAATTATTCAATATTTATTCCACTCTATGTAGTGTAATGGGATCACAATATCCTCCTTAATTTTTAGGGAAATCATATTATTCCCATGGAAAATGGTTCAGTCTGTAGGCATTTGGAAAAAATCTATTTCATGCACTGAAAGAGTCTCCAGAGATAGTGGATACAGGTCATGAAAATGGGATAGGTACCATTATTATTTCTTTGTCATTAGTGACTGCCCTATTTGATATAAAGGAATATCATTCATTTATTTCAACCAATAATGTTAATCTTCAAAATATTTATGAGGATATTTTATCTTGTGCAATGTATATTACTACACCATTTTGTATGAAGAGTGAGCAGGTTATCTTTAGTCATTCAAATGTTTTCTCTCAATCAGATATTGAAATTTCTCGGAATTTTATGATTTATTACATGAAATCTATTGAAAACATTTTTGAGATGGACTGGCTCATTTATGAAAAATACAATATTGATTTTTATTATTGACGGGTATCCTTTATTACACATTGTGGCGTGTGCCATGTCATTCAAGAATAATGGGACCCAACATCTTGAAGAGGAGGATATTATCATCTGGAGTTGGGGAAAGTAATATCAATTTTTTCCTTTAATATGGAGTGGGAATTTTTGAGTGGTGATCTCCCTCTAGTGGTAGTCATGTTTCTCGACATGTTTGCTTCAGAATTCTATTTTATTCCACCAGTGATGGAGATTTAGTTTTCTATTGACTTAATGCCTTTTACCCAAACATTTTGTATTCCCTCATACCATAGGGAACCAGTTGAAATGAAAGAGTAGAAGTCCCAATTAGTTTATTTTCTGGGGAAATGATTTATACCCGTGAGTGTGTCACCTTGGAAGGCACCATTTCTATTTTCTAAAAAACATGATCGTTTACTTTAATTATTTGTTGACTACCATAAATCATCCATGTGATGGTATAGAACAAGTATCTCTTTCCACATATTGATGATATTTTTTATTAGTTAAAAGTATAGATGTGTTTCTCAAATATGTATCTTCTCACTGGTTAACATTAGTTGAGGAAAAAATAATCTAACATTTAAAAATCCTCCATTTGGAGTAGCTATGACCATTATGAGTACCTTGTTATAACCTTGGGTCTAACTAATACTGCAATATATTCCATGTAATTAATTAACATGATTTTTCATGTGTATCTAGATACCTTTGTGGTAGTCTTAGTGGATTACATCCTCGTTTTCTCTAATGTCAAGGAGGATCATGTACATCATCTGAGAATAGCTTGGAGTTTGCTGAGAAATCACTATCTCTATGATAAACTTTTGTAGTGAGATTTATAGATCAGGGAAGCAAAATTATTGAGACATGGGGTGTTATGAAATTTAAATTTAATTGACCATCATAAGATGAAATCTATTATAAAATGGGAATATCCAAGAAATGTTTTTTAGATTCATAGTTTCTTGAGTTTAGATGGATATTATAACAGATTATTTAATAAATTCTCATAGTTTTCTTCTCTGATGACTGATCTCGCTTAGAAGTGAGTAATGATTTCAAGGGATGAAAAATTTGAGTGTTCTTTTTTTGAGAAGTAATATATTTTGACTATAGTAGTACTGTTGACTCGTCCTGAGGCCGTGTAGGGCTATGTGGTTTTCTTGATGCATTACGTTCAGACATGGGTTCTGTTCTTATGATGGATAATCATATAGATGCCTACGAATCTTGTCACATTAGGCCCCATGAGAATAATTATCTAACCCAAGACCTTGAAATAGAAGTTGTGATTCACATGCTCAAAAGTTGTCAACATTACCTATACATAGAAATGTTTACCATGTATTCTGACCACAAGAGATTGATTCATATATTATATACAAATGATTTAAATATCCACCAGATGCATTGGGTGAAATACATGAAGATTTTTTACTTCCACGTCACCTATACCCTAGGGAAATGGATTGTTGTTGAGTATCCCTTAGTAAGAAACTTCCAATCTATGTAGTAAATAATAATTATAAGAGTGTAATTTTATAGCTCTATTTACATAGTATCTTATTGAAGTTCTATATAAAAGGATTGATTTTTTATTCAGATAGTGTTCAGTTGAAACCTGCCCTTCCCAAATTGATTAATTTGGATCAGAATCTTGATGATGAGTTGTATTGTATTAGAGGATCACTTTATGATGGAGAGACAATTTCCTAGTGGTAATTCTCTAAATAGGGAATTATATTCTATCAATATCATTTAGTGTTACCGTCTTAAGAAAGGAAATATATTAGGGGGGATTTCCATAGTTCTTAGTGGGTTATGAACCTAAGAACCCTAAATATCTTCTATTACATACAACAGTGGTTATTGTGGTGACGTATGAGACATGACTTTGCTAAATTTTTTCACATTTCTATATGTGTTAGTAGGTTAATTCCATGAACTAGAAACCGATTGGTTTACTTCATCAACTTATAGTCCCTATATGGAAGTGAGATGAGATCTCTATGGACTTTGTGATTAGTTTTCCACATACACAGATAAAGAAGATTGTGATTTGGGTTTTTATCAATAGACTATAGAAATCTGTACACTTCTTACCCATTCATTATACAACCAATTTTGAATAGTTGGTAAATCTCTATGTGAAATAGATTTCTAATTTTCATTTATTTCCATTTGATATAGTCTCTGATAGTTATCCTTGTTTCACAAATTGTTTTTGTAGATGAATTTAATATGTACTATGTTATTATTGCAGTTTTAGTAGGACAATCCATCTGTAGTCGGATGGCCATAATGAAAGAGATACACAAATTTTTTAGCATATTCTCCATGCATGTGTTCACATCTTTTATGGAGGTTTGTTTGATCATTTGGGTCTGGTTGAGTTTTCTGATAACAATAGTTACCAATCCACGATTAGGATGGATCTTTTTAATCCCTTGTATAAATGGCCATACAAATGTACATTTTTTTGGTCTGAGGTTTAATAATTTTCTTTGGTTAGACCATGTTTTGTATAGGGGATGAATGGAAATATTTATTTGATTATTCAGATTATGTTGATGACACAAGGATGGTATAAGTTTTATTATAATAGTCATCATAGACCATTGTAATTCTCAATATTTTACCAGGTGTTCTTGAATGATTCAGTTCATTTGGGTCGTCCATGGCTTGAGAGGAAATGATAAATTAATCCTTGTTTTTTTGGGACCATTAGAGCTTCTCGAGATGGTGGGAAATGTTCTGTTTCATTTGACACAACTACCACATCAAACATCAATAAATAACATGTTTGACGTATATCAGCTATGAAAGTTTCTATAAGTTATATCTAATGTATTGATCCAGATTGATCTTGATATTTACCTTAATTTATTCCTGACTGAATGACCATCCATGATATTTGATTATGAAACCATGTTACATCTTTGGAGGTTGATACCATTGTTTGACTTCTATGACAGCATGGTTTAGATTCTTATTTAACGTGGGAGAGTGAGGAAATGATGAGAGAGCAGTGGACTCATCTTTTTAGCATAGACGATTCTTAATAGGGATTCTAAGGACCTAAATTTTAAATGGTGGGGAGGTTGTAAAATCCGGTTACATTTTATCTAGTACAATCTAAACCTTATAATGGATTTTCTTATCATTTACTAGGTATGGTAAATAAGGAATTGCAATGATACCATTAATGTAAAATTAAGATTTAATGAGTCATTTATGTAACCTGTTGGGGGTTTACATAATGTGAAATATGGTTATATGTTGTGTAAATTTTAAATTGAAAGTAATTAATTAATTTTAACAAAAGTAGACAAGTGTTTTAGTGTATATGAGGGTTATAGATTACATGACCTGTAATTGGTTCAATCATCATGTAATACCTTGATAATTGATTTTAAATAGCCAGCATGGATGATAATTGATTTCTCCTCATATAGGTTTCCTTTATCTCATCCTCGAGCCTTACCAAGGGGATATTGGGAGCCTCAAACCCCTACGACCTTTTCATTTTGTGTCTAATCATTGTGTATATCACAAAGTTTCTTTTCAGGTAAGTGTTATTCATGAATCCCCATCTATTTATCTATTATTTCATTGGGTTTTGATAGATAATATTTAAATTGATGGATTTAAACTTCTTTTTGATGTATCACTTTTCTAGGATGAGTTCTTAAATATTTTTCAGCTTCGTTCTTCTTGGTGGGTTCTATTGGGAGCCTTCTGTTTCTGTGAGGAAGGTAAGTGGTTCTGAATTTGATGACCAATTTAAATATAATATAATTAATTAATTTAATTTTTTGTATTTAATGTTCAATTTATTATGTTGTATTTTCTTTTTTTCAATAATTTAATTAATAACCTAATTCTAGTTAATTGGGTTTTTGGTTCGATTTGGTACAAAATTGGGAAAATCCTAATTCTAGAGAATTGGGGTGTGTTTATGGAGTGGATGATTTTTATTTGAAAAACTAAAATTTTGAATTTAATTTAGGAATGTGGATTTGATGGAACATTGTAAAAAACCACGATTCTAATTAATTGATTGTTTGTTATGAAAATACTAGAATTTTTTTGAAATTTAACTTATCGAATTTAATTGTAAATTTGGGTTTTTTAATTTCACGAATTGGATTCAAATATTTATATAAGAAAAATGTGTTAAAAATGGTTTTGGGTGATACCTAGAGGTTTAATTTTTTTTTTTGAAATGGCATGTTTCATTATTAAAAAAATGTAATGGTTTTGAAGAGAAAAGTGGTATATCTGAAATGGGCGATGTGATCTAATTGAATTTAATAAATTCCTTGAAGAAATTTTCCATAATTGTTTTTATTTGATCACATTCAGGACTTAGTTAGTTTTTGAGTTATTTTTTATAACACTTCTTTATTTACAAAATTTTAATATATCATTTCAAAACATCTCATTCATTTGGTTATGGTGATGATTACCCTTTACCTTATACCCAAAGGGGAATATGTACATACTTTCAATTTCAAACTGTTCAATCCCTATATCCTAAAAAAATAATAACTATTTTCCACATGACCATGCATCTCAATTTTTTGTATTTCAATTTTTTATATTACATTTTTTTATTCTTTTTACATGACTTGATAATATATATATAAACCTTTTTATATAAATATTTCTATCTAATCCTTTTTTTGAAAAGTTCCATTTGTGGAAATAACTCTTTGATTAAAGGTAAATTACATCATTTAAAATGTATTTCCATCATTTCAAATGTGATGCATGAATTTCTAATGAAATTCATTTTTTTAAATTTTATATCATAATATTTTTAAATATTAAATTATGAATTCCAAACCTATTTATTTGAAAATTGAATGAACCTTGTTTGTTAATTTGATATAGTCATATTGTTATTGAATCCTTAGTAAAAATCCTACATGGAATTTTCCCAAATCCTATTTTTTCATCAGATATTTGTCGAATATCTCCTGCTCATTTTGAGCAAGGTAAATGGATCTCTTGGTGGCAGATCTAGCTATTTAACCTTGGACTTGGTGAGTTGTTTCCCTTGGGACATGGACTATTTTCCCTATTTTGTTACTTTGGTTTTAGTCTCTTAGTATTTATTTCCTTATTCAATTATTTTACATAATTCTAGTGGAGTTTCATGGGAAATAGACATTGTATTTTCTTCTTTTACTTCCAAAATGATTGTGTAAATACCATTCTCACTTTTAGTTTGAGTGACCCTATGTGCTAGTCACTAACCCATAGGGTTCAGGAACTCCCTTCAGGATATCTTAGGAATGGCTTGTTAATTAGGTTACCGAGGTACCTAGGTTTGTTAAGGACTCTATAAATGATTCCATAGAACCACCATGTGCTTGAAAAAATGATCTAGATCACATTTATTGTTCATTTTTTATCGTAGTGGAATTCTTCTCGAGAGAGGAACAAATCTTGATGATATCTGATTAACATGAGAGAGGAGGGGAGGATATCACTCTAGCTTTCGTGATATCTCACTAGGGCATGAGAGATTGTCACTCTATTAATTATGCACACCAAACCTATTTTAGGAATGTTATATAATTATAAATTTATAATCATATTTTTATGGTTGGAAAAACGCACACTAAAACCATAAGAACATTAATACTCTTATATTTCCCTATTTCCATTAATAATAATATCGATATTATTATTAAACATATACATGTGCGAAAAATATCATTTATACCATTTCTTATTATAAATTTAAAATTTCTCCTCATTCTATTATCCACAATTATCGGTCCTTGAAAAATGACCATTTAAATAAATATATTTATCTATAACATTATATGTTAAATATAAAAAATATTTTACATTTCAATGTTTCAAATATATATTTATTATTATTATTTACGTCACTCATTATTTTAAATAAATCATGATTAAATTATTGAGATCAATCAAAATCAATTAAATATTATTCATTCTAACATGTTAAATTCAATACTAGAATTAAATTGGGATTGCAGATACACATAGTGTGTGAACCACTAAGCCAATTTCTACATGGCTTTATAAATAACCTCATAAAGTAAAAGGCTATAATATAGAAGCATGTCATGAAATTTTTACAGGAAGTAGTAATATTCACAACATATTCCTACCTCCTATGACCATTTACCATGTAATATTATAATTTTATGTCTCTATCTCAAATTAGGAAGCTTTCACTCCAGTTCCAACGAACTATATGCCTAATGTATCTATGTTTAAATTTATAGAAAAAAAATTCCTATCAAAAACCATAATTTTGGATTTATTTAGGTTGTTCCATTATCATAAATGACCCTAAGATATAAAATTTTTATATGATAAAAAAGTGATAAATCCATTCTCACATTATCTATTAATTCTATATTACAAATGGCACGCCCAATGTATCCTACATCAGTAAGAGAATATTTCATCCCAATTTTTATCAATACGTCAACGTACATGAGTCATGATATCAATTAATGATAACAATAAAGTATAAGGATTACTACCCATGTCCGCAGATAGGTACATTAAATAACAAATAAAAATAATGATTTCCAATTTATGGACACGTTCTCATAACCTCATATCCTAAATATTACCAATAAAGAATACCATAAGATGGTGTCTCAATGTATAATGATAATCCTACCCCTAATAAACTATATTTTCAATGTATAATCTAGAAATATCATCCATATATAGTATAATGGTCAAGAATAATGTCATAGAATCTCTTGGTTCTCATCATAATAGGAAACTTGTAATGACCCAAAGATTCATTAATGGAAATTCCCTCTTGATCCAATGAAATGTTTCTTTATGAAAAACGTTTTTATAAGATGTCAACTTCTTTGGTTTTATTTTATGATTTGTGACCGTTACTTTTATAGTCGTTGAACAGTGATCACATGAGTAGTATAAATATATGGCTTTAACGAACCCAATTTTACTCAGACAAAGGAAGTGATGGCCTCATCCAGTAGAATTTATCCATATGAAGCCTATTTGTCGGAGCTCGGAAAAGAGGTGGCGTATTTGGGCTTCTCCCTTGACCAAGCCCAAGCTGAGCTTCATTATGTCAAGCTCGAATGTGATCGTCTACGGGAAAAGTGGAAGTTGATAGAGATTACCACTCAAGCGATGTTATCCGAGCCGCCCCAAGAGTCTGTCACCATCGCACACCTTACCCTTAGGTCATATGTGGCTATTTTAAGGTGTTATGTAACAAATAAGTAGTACCATGTTCATGTACACTATTTTTTATATAATAATGAATATAATTTCTTGTCATTTTTGATACATTGTAAATAGTTTTTAAAGTACAAATGGTGTTTTTAGTTATTATTTAATTATGAATTATATTTTATTAAATTAAAGGATTTTTGAGTTAAATAATATTTTAATAAAATATTATTATTAATATTAAATAAATTTTTATTAAATATAAATGATCTTATAGTTTTATGAATGCAATTAAATTTTTTTTTAAGGTTTGAAAGCCATTTCTGTCAAAACCCGTGAATTTTTTATAAATGTCAGTTTTCATTTTAAAAGTGAAAATTCACATATTTATAAAATTATTTAGATAAAATAAATATAATTTTTGGAATCAGAACGTCTAATTTGTCTAACGGTGAATTTTTCATAATTTTATGAGACAGTCAAATTTTTGGGTAAAAATTAAATACCGTTTAAATATATAATGTGTTTTATGACATCATAATGACCCAATGGTGATGTAATAAAATATCACAATCCTAATTTTCGGCCAATAAATGTTTTATCATGAAAATAATGAGGTTTTGGGTTTGTTTGACTTACTTTTCAAAGCATTAATGAACCCCTCAAGACTTATTCAACACTTTGCCTTTTTAAATTAATTTTCATGGGAGTGTGACTCACCTCCACTTAAGAAACCATAATTTTTTAATCAGTTCGGACAATGGACTTGTAAAATATTGTTTTCCTCTTTCCTTTTCTAGAAACCATGGTCAAATACAATGGTATTGTTTTTGGTTTGGATTATTTTAATATAAGGGGTCCCAAACCTAAATAATAAATAATTCTCTCACCTTTCCTATATAAACTCACCCATGCTCCCACTTACTCCTCACTCAAAGCCCTTGGAGTTAGTCCAACCTCTTCCCTACTCTCTCTAGAGTCCTCTCAAGGTGCCCCAATCTCCCACGAAGCCTCTCACAGGCCTCTCTCTAGCCTTTGGAAGCACACTTCCTAGTAAGGGATTTTCTTCCATTCTCATTTTTTCCAATTTTCTTTAAGTTGTATTGCCCTTTTAAATTTCAATTATGAATGTTGGGGTATGGCTTCGCACCTCCCCAATACTGCCCTCTTATTGTTTTAATGATGGGAGAACCCTTTCTCTCTCATTAAATGCTTCCCATGTACACCTGTTACTATGCCGAAATTCCGAAAGGAACTTCTCTCTCTTCTTTTACATTCAACCAATAATTTTGTATCATGAATCTAAATTCCATTTCAATTGTTGGGACATGTATATATATAACATCCTTACTGTCCATTACATGTAATTATGATGAGGAATCCCTTTCTCTCTTGTCAACTTTTTTTAGGAATTCTTATGTCACGCCGTTACGCTGCCGAAATCGCACCGATTTTCTAAGCCAATGTCATTATGTAGTGAATACCATGCCCATTTCTCCATCAAGGGTATTCACCTTTATGCTATGTACTTATTGATTGTAAAGTTCATTTATGAATTCAAAATTCCTTTATCGTGGAATAAATGATTATGTTTTATTAATCCATGTTTTATGATCCATGTGGCACACTTATGCATTAAATGAAATGTTTAAGACGGGTGCGCCCTGATGGCGCTCCAATGCATTGGGTAAAGTATAGTATCATGATACATCATGTGCAATGAGTGTTGACTCATGCTAATTCAAGTGCAACGAGGGTTTACTCGTGCTTCAAGTGCAATGAGGGTTTACTCATGCTCCATGTGCAATGAGCCTTGGCTCATGCTAATTCAATGTTAAGTGTTGTTGCCACATTTGAATGTTATGATTATCATGCTTTATCATGCCTTTATGTTCATGTTACTCTTATTCTCTATTGATGTTCCTATTGCCTAACATGTATTTTACTCCTCATGTTATTCATTGTGTACTCTCTTACTGGGCTTTATAGCTCACCCTTTTCTTATGCATGTCCTCAGGTTATCCAATTCAATGATAAGTACGGAGGAATGTAGTGGTCATGTAAAGGAAGTTTTCAATAAAGATGTTGTATTTCAAGTTTAAAGTTTGTATGTAATGATCCTGTAGACCCAGGAAAACTCATCCCCAAAATTTTCCAAATGCTTCCATACAAGATCCAAGATCGTAGTCCATTTCGCAAGCTTCGATTTGGTAGGTATTAGGGCCCGAACATCGTTACGTATTAGGAGTTATGGACGTTTGAAGTTGGGCGGGAAATCTGGTTCGTGAAGCCCATTCGCAAAGCCCCCTCCGTGATCGCGGATCGCCGCCGTGAAGCAATAAGGCGAGAGGCTCCGTGAAACCGTTTGGCGTTCGCGATGCGCCGCGAAGACCCCTCACGAAGCACCGACGCGAAGCACCCAAGCATTGCGGTCACGCGAAGCTCCGGAGGCGGTAACTCTCTGCTAACACATTTGACGTTCTTGAGCCCGCCGCGAAGCTCCTGAGGCGGTACCTCTCCGCGAACGAATTTAACATTCACGAGCACGCCGCGAATCACCCGAGGTGGCGCGCGAGGTCAGCTTCACGGAGCCCCTTGCCTACAAATACCCAGCTTACCCCCTTCTCCGGACGGACGGCCATGGCCACTTCGCCCCTTGGGCGACCGAGTGGAGCTCCGCATTGCGGCTCCACGAAGCCATGCTCCGCGAGCAGCTTCCATCGTGTTGCTGCTCCGCGAGACCAAGCTCCGCGAGAGCCCTTTGCTCCGTGAACCCATGCTCCGCGATGCTGCTCCGCGAGACACCTTTGCTCCGTGAAGCTACTTCGCGAGACCTTTGCTCCGCGAAGCTACTTCGCGAGACCTTTGCTCCGCGAAGCTACTTCGCGAGACCTTTGCTCCGCGAAGCTCCTTCACGAGGATCCCACCTTCACACCCACCGTTCCATACTGCGGGGCCTGCACCCCCGCTCTGGGTCAGTGTCGGGCTGCGCTCCCGGGCCTCCCCCTTTGCAAACGTCACAGACCCCCATGAAAAATGGAGAGTCGCACCGCGACCTTTTCGGGCCGGGATGTCGAGATTTCCCATTTCACACTTATGTGCTCCCACCTTCCACCTATGGAATACCATGATTAGAGATACTCCTCCACACACCATGAAACACCTTCAGTTGACATATTCCTCTGGATTTCATTCCATGTCGTGAGTTGAGATTCCCATCATCAATCCCCCGAGTACCTTGAGTCGAACCATTCCTCAGGAAACTCCTCCAAATCCTATCACTTGGATCTTATGCCAGGTTGAAACAGAAAGGTCCACCCTTTCGTAAGTCCATAAAACCAACCATTTCTAGGCACCTTCTGCCTAATAGACCTATCTATATAACATTAAACTATAGTAATCCCTATGTGCCAAACATAGGATGCCTCTTGCTCCAAATAAGAGACGCCTTATGCTCCAAGCATGAGATGCCAACAGTCCTATCTACATGACTTTAATCTATAGTACACCCTATCTAACAAATGGTATGATGCCTCTTACTCCAAACAAGAGATGCCTCTTTCCCTATACGAGAGATGCCTTATGCTCCTAGCATGAGATTCCAATAGTCCTACCTACATGACTCTAAACTGTAGTATTATCCCTATCTAAAAAATGATTGGATTCCCCTTGCTCCAAAAAGAGATGCCTTATGCTCCTAGCCTGAGATGACAACAGTCCTACCTAAAAGACTATAAACTATAGTATTCTCCCTATGTTCCAAACATAGGATGCCTCTAGCTCCAAATAAGAGATGCCTTATGCTCCTAGCATGAGATGCCAACAGTCCTATCTACATGACTTTAAACTGTAGTACACCCTATCTAACAAATGGTAGGATGCCTCTTACTCCAAACAAGAGATTCCTCTTGCCCTATACGAGAGATGCCTTATGCTCCTAGCATGAGATGCCAATAGTCCTACCTACATGACTCTAAACTGTAGTATTATCCCTATCTAACAAATGATAGGATGCCCCTTTCTCCAAGCAAGAGATGCCTTATGCTCCTAGCCTGAGATGCCAACAGTCCTACCTATAAGACTATAAACTGTAGTATTCTCCCTATGTTCCAAATGTAGGATGCCTCTTGTCCCAGACAGGAGATGCCTTATGCTCCAAGTGTAAGATGCTAAATGCCATGACTACAGTGGCATGATTCCAATGCCCCTTGGAATTACCCCTCTTGTGCACCAGTGCACAGGTGAGGGCCTCAATTCACCAGTGAGTTGGGATTCCCTCATGGCCAGATATGAGGAAGAAATTATGGGCAGCTTCCTAGCGTAAGCCCCATTCACCATTGATGCTCCATAGCGACACTCGGGCAGCTTCCTTGCGTAAGCACCATTCACCAGTGCTGCTCCATAGCGGCACCCGGGCAGCTTTCTAGCGTAAGCCCCATTCACCATTTCCGCTCCATAGCGGCACCCGGGCAGCTTCCTAGCGTAAGCCCCATTCACCATTGCCGCTCCATAGCGGCACCCGGGCAGCTTCCTAGCGTAAGCCCCATTCACCATTGCCGTTCCATAGCGGCACCCAGGCAGCTTCCTTGCATAAGCCCCATTCACCAGTGCTGCTCCATAGTGGCACCCGGGCAGCTCCTTGCGTAAGCCCCATTCACCATTGCCGCTCCATAGCGGCACCCGGGCAGCTTCCTTGCATAAGCCCCATTCACCATTGCTGCTCATTAGCGGCACCCGGGTAGCATCCCAGCGTAAGCCCCATCCACAATTTCCGCTCAATAGCGGCACCCGGGCAGCTTCCTTGCGTTAGCCCCATTCACCAGTACTGCTCCATAGCGGCACCTGGGAAGCTCCTTGCGTAAGCCCCATTCACCATTGCCGCTCCATAGCGGCACCCGGGCAACTTCCTTGCGTATGCCCTATTCACTAGTGTTGCTCCATATCGGCACCGGGGCAGCTTCCTAGCGTAAGCCCCATTCACCATTGTCGCTCCATAGCGGCACCCGGGCAGCTTCCTCGCGTAAGCCCCATTCACTATTGCCGCTCTATAGCAGCACCCGGGCAACATCCTCGCGTAAGCCCCATCCACTATTGTGACCCAAACCAGCGGTAAGCCATTGTGACCCCATTTAGCGGTAAGTTGTTCACATCCTTATCTAGTGGTAAGCCGTTCACACCCAATCCAGCGGTATGCCGTTGAAACCCCCAATCGGCGGTAAACCGTCATCAGAAGAACTACGTGGTCTTTGATCCCTGTCAAGGCATGGTACGTAGGAAGCGTCTTCAAGGCTCAAGCCTGAAACTGTCATCATTATTCTCTTTGGGCCTCTATCCTGGAGTAAGTCCCAACACCATGGTCCGCCTAACGCGTAAGCCCCTCTTCGCTTCTCACGAATGCATCCTTCGCGACGTGATCGTCAGGTCCTTGCAACCTCTTGTTTCTCACACCGAGCATGACTCACGTGGGCTTAGAGTGAGCACTGACCCTGACCTCCACCTGAACTACGAGGACATTGATCCATGTCAAGGCATGGAACGTAGGAAGCCTCCATGAGGTTCAAGCCCACCCGTCATCAATTCACGTCGGGTCCCATTCCCATCCAGCACGACGTTAAACTGCATTCTGGTCCAGTGGTAAGCTGTTGCGACCCATCCATTTGAACTACGAGGACTTTGATCCATTTTAAGGAATGGTACGTTGGAGGCCTCCATGAGGTTCAAGCCACATTGCTCGGTCGTTCATTCACATCGATTTTCTCCCTCATCCAGCCTGACGTTAAACTGTATGCCTCTCCCATTGTCCTGCATGACATTAAACTGCATGCCCATTCCCTCATGGACTACGAGGTCTTTGATCCATGTCAAGGCATGGTACGTAGGAAGCCTTCCAGAGGTTCATGCCCACCATTTATTGGACCAAGGTCCACTTTCACGTCGGTTCACCGACAAAGCCCCACCTGAACTACGAGTTCTTTGATCCATGTCAAGGCATGGTACGTAGGAAGCCTTCCTAAGGTTCAAGTCAACACATCATCTGGTCTTTCCGACCTCACTCACGTCGGTTCACCCTCGTCCTGCATGACGTTAAACTGTATTCTCCAATCCAAACTATGAGGTCATTTATCCATGTCAAGGTGTGGTACATAGGAATCCTTCCTAAGGTTCAAGTCAACCCATCATCCGGTCGTTCCGACCTCACTCACGTCAGTTCACCCTCGTCCCTCATGACGTTAAAATGTATTCTCCATTCCGAACTACGAGGTCTTTGATCCATGTCAAGGCGTGGTATGTAGGAAGCCTCCACGAGGTTCAAGCCCACCCATCATCCAATTCACGTCGAGTTCTAACTTTGTCCAACATGACTTTAAAATGCATTTCAGTCCGACGAAAAGCCGTTGTGACCATCTGAACTACGAGGACATTGATCCATGTCAAGGAATGGTACGTAGGAATCCTCCCAGAGGTTCAATCCCATCTCCCATGAGACCAAGGTCCCTTATTTACGTCGGTTCGCCGACACCCACCGCCCGTCATTTATTCACGTCAGGGTTCACTATCGTCCCGCAAGACGTTAAACTGTATTCCATCAACCCCCTAAACTAAGAAGACATTGATTTCCTACCACGGGGATACGTAGGAACCCTCTTCAAGGCTCAAGACCAACTTCACTGTTTCCCCTGTGATGGTCCCATTTCACTTCCCCTCCATTTCATTCATCCATCCATCAAACATCCTGATTCTCACCCGGGCCGCCACATCTCGGTGGGATCATGCCATCCACCTCCTCGCTGCTTCTAGCGGCGCATGGGCCGCACTCCATGTGTAATCCCCAGCATATTTTCAGGTCATTGTCCTCTGTGTACACCCAGATTCATCACCCTTTCGAACTACGTGGGTTTTGATCCCTGTCCTCTACACAGGGTAAGTAGGAAACCTCCAAGAGGTTCAATCCCAACCAATGGTAATGTACCCCATCTTGGGGTGCACTTCCCCTGATCCTCCCTCATTGGTGTTCAGATCATCCATTACAGTGTGACATCTCCCCTATACGGGGAACACCACCATCGATCCGTCTCTATGAGACATTTTGATCACCCTGATTTCGTCTCCGTAAGATGTTAAACTCGCGACATACCATGTGAAAAAACATGAGATGCCTAAGGAAAACCTCTGATAGAATGCCTTTGGCGTAACCGTCTTCGCAAGACATTAAAAATGCTGCATACCCTGTGTTATACATGGGAAGCTGAGGAAAACCTCAGATACATGCCTCGGGTTATGCACCCTCGAGATGCCCTCTCATGAGGAAGAATACAGGTTCCCTAATGTCCATGCACCCAGAGATGCCCTGACATTCCTGATGTTGCCGTCTACTCCGACCAAAGGTCACTACCATGTCAAGACCCCATGGAATGTCTTGACGGAAGTAGTGTAATTAACCGGCGTCCATGACGATATGGCAACAGGAATGAGATTCACGAACAACGTATTAAATCTATGAGGGAGACCCAGACTTGGTGATGAGTTTCGAGGTGGAATCCACGGAAGGAAGAACCGACATCCCATCATCCCGTTTCGATCAAGGAGCAGACGTACCTGAACAAGGAACGAATGTCGCCCGCCTTTGGAAAGCGGGAATGCGGGGCAACAGGCAGCGCGCCCTCCATAGACAGATGTTCGCGCCCCGGCGAAAGGGTCAGAAACAGATCCTAAGCCCCAAAGACACTAAAAATCTCGATCTTCTTTGTTGTATCAAGTGAAGTTTTATGTAATAAAGCATGTTTAAATTGTAATAAAAAGAAGGGTTGTCATAGTTGGTATCAGAGGATAGGTTTAGTTATTTTTGGGATTTGGAAACCCTAGTAAAGCCTTAGATACAAGACTAAGTATAATAAAAACATCCATAAGTTTTGGTAAATACTAATTAAGTGGTTTATCAAACAAATACATCCCTGTCTGGATACGAGCAGGTAGAGGCGGCTCTGGCACAGATGTATCCTAGTTGTAAAACCTGAAAACACCGCTTTGGGAAAGACTCGAATGGGAACTGGTGCACGACAACGGGCCTTGCTGCACTCTTGGTTACAACACTCCCTGGGGAAATGTTTTGATAAATTCACAATCTTACTATGAACCCTTATTAAGGGAAAAATGCCCCTAAGAATATATGTTAGAAGGTAGATCATGAAAAGCCTGGATTGAATCTTATAGACTCATGAGTTAAAGAGATTATAGTTTATTTATAAGTCATCAACTTTTGCCTTTGGTTTACCCATTATGTGTTACCCCTAACTTTCCTTTTATTCCAGCCAATGGACGGTAATAGGAGGACTCGGGCTAACAACCGTTGTGATGATCAGTGTGATGATTGTACTAATGAGATGCCTAATCCAATGGGAGCGGGAATCAAGAACTTTGTCATGCTTTTCTCTCAGATAACTCATGTTTTGAATAGAAAAACGGGTCAAGAGGAATGTTCAAACCCATCCTAAGAAAGAACAAGTCGCTATCGAGAGCTTCATGAGACAATGACCTCGTACTTTTAGTGGATCATCTGATCCCACGATCGCTGAGCAATGGATCAACTCCATTGAAAAGATATTCTCTATCCTTCAATGTTCTGAACAAGAGAAGGTTCTCCTAGCAGCTTATCGTATGGAGGGTGAATCAGATCAATGGTGGACATTGATCAAAAATACAAAGCCTGAGGAGGAGATCGAGGCTTTGGAATGGAAGGAATTCCAGAAGATGTTTTTCGATAAACATTTTCCTCGCACCCACCATCTTAAGAAGGAAAGGGAATTCCTTTCCCTCAAGCAAAAAGATGATGAATCTGTGGGAGCGTACGAGGAAAACTTCACAAGGCTTGCACGATACGCTTCCAGCTTTGTCGTTACCCCCAAATGCAAGGTTGACTGCTTCTTTGGTGGGCTGAAGCCTAGTTTGCGGAAAGCATTACCGATCCTTGACTTCGACAGTTATGAGGAAATTGTTCAATGTGCCCTCAAGGATGAAATGGAGATCGGATAATCACAGGGGTATCAAGGGGACAAGAAGCATAAGGTGAACGTCAATGCTGGTGGGACGATAGATAAATCCAATGCCACTAAGAAGTTCTAGCACCACACTTTCCAAAAGTGTGGAATGTAGCACCCTGGAAATTGCCTTAGGGGGACGAGAAAATGCTTTAGGTGTGGAAGAGAAGGGCACCTAGCTATTAAATGTCGGCAATAAGGAACCGCGGCTGCAATAGAGGAGAGGAACGCTCTATTCGAACCTCAACGCGTTGTTCAATGCTACAAATGCAAAGAACCGGGTCATTTTGCAAATCAGTGCCCTAATCCAAGGGTTATCGGAGGCAACCAACAACCTCCAAGACAACAAGGAAGAGCTTTTGCCATCACTTTTGCCGAAGTGAACCCCGACAACGAAGTGGTGACAGGTATGCTAGTTATCCATTCAAGAATAGCGAATGTACTTTTTGATTTAGTTTCTACGCATTCTTTTATATCTCGAATGTTCGGTAGAACAATTCCATCACCACCACAAATCCTGGAAGTAAAGATGTCGGTGAGTACGACAAATGGGGAAATCATTGCATCCCATGAGTATAAGTACTCTCTTATTATAATATGTGGATTGAATTTCCCGGCGAACCTCATCATACTCCCTCTGGTGGAATTTAATGTAATTCTTGGCATGGATTGGTTTTCCTTATATAGAGCCAACATAAATTGTCGGGAGAGGGAAATCACACTCCATATGGAGAATCGACCCCCGATTCTTTACAAGTTTCTAGAGGAAGATGAATCTCATTTAGCTCTATCATCTCAAGCATGGATATTACTTCCTTATGAGCATGCATATCTGGATCAGATGATTTAGTCCAAGGAAGAAACCACCCTCGAAGAAATTCCTATTGTGGGGGAATTTGCTGAAGTGTTTCCCGAAGAACTTCCTGGCCTTCCTCCAAGAAGAGATGTTGAGTTCTCAATTGAACTTATACCTGGGGTGCTACCAATATCCAAGAATCCATATAGAATAGATGTTGTTGAGATTGAAGAGCTGAAGAAACAACTACAGGAGAATCTGGATAAAGGGTTTATATGCCCAAGTGTATAACCATGGGGTGCACCAGTCCTCTTCGTCAAGAAGAAGGATGGGTCAATGCGGCTTTTCATCGATTATCGTGAACTTAACAAAATCATGATAAAGAACAAGTATCCTCTCCCAAGAATTGATGACTTGTTTGATTAGCTGCGTGGAGCACAATACTTCTCCAAGGTGGACTTGCGGTCAGTATATTATCAAGTAGGGGTGATGAATGAAGATATCCCCATGACTGCTTTTCGTACAAGGTATGGGAACTATGAATTCATAGTAATGCCTTTCAGACTCACCAATGATCCAGAAATATTCATGGACTTGATGAATAGAGTCTTTAGAGATTACCTAGACAAATTTGCGGTAGTCTTTATAGATGATATTCTAATATACTCCAAAACCAAGGAGGACCATGAGGAGCATTTAAGAACTGTACTGGAGACTTTGCGTAAGGAGAATCTCTATGCCAATTACAGTAAATGGGAGTTTTGGTTGAAGGAAGTCTCATTCATGGGCCATATCATCACAAGAAATGGGATATCTATGGACCCCTCCAAAACAGATGCAATTGAGGGATGGCCGAGCCCAACATCGGAAACTGATATCCGTAGCTTCTTGGGGTTAGCTGGATATTATCGCCAATTTGTGAGAAATTTCTCACGATTTTCCAACCCTCTTACCAAGCTAACTTGAAAGGGAGTAATGTTTTCTTGGAGTGATGAATGCGAAGAAAGCTTCAAGGAGTTGAAAAGGAGGATTATCACTGCACCCGTTCTCACTTTACCCACAAGTGGGGAACTTTTTGTGGTATTCGGTGATGCCTCAAAGAAGGGATTAGGATGTGTGCTAATGCAGAATGATAAAGTGACATTCTATGCCTCAAGGTAGTTGAAAATCCATGAGCAGAACAATCCAACGCATGATCTGGAGTTGGTGGCGGTGATCTTTGCCTTGAAAATTTGGCGGCATTATCTCTATGGAGAGAAGTGTGAGATATATTCTGACCACAAGAGTCTTAAATATATATTCACACAGAAAGAGATTAATATGCGCTAGAGAATATGGATAGATCCCATCAAGGATTATGACTGTTCAATACCTTACCACCCTAGGAAAGCGAACAAGGTGGCGGATGCCCTAAGTAGAAAGGATCCACCTATTCTATCAATGATGAGAATTGAGAAGGATACAATCTTCGTAGACTTGATGATGATAGACGTGGGAATCATAAAGAAGAGAACATCATCAATCCTTTCACAAATGATTTCTTAACCATATCTTTTGGAATGGTTAAAGGATGCTCAAAAGGATTATGTGGGAATTCAAGAAAAAGTGGAAGCTATCAAAAAGGGAAAATCCTCATAGTTTAATGTTAATGAAGAAGGAATTGTGCGGTTTGGGAAAAGACTATGTGTTCTATCATGTCCGGAGCTGAAGAAGGAACTTTTGGATGATGCACATAGTTCAAATTTCTCTATTCACCCAGGGAGCACAATGATGTATCCAGATCTCTGAGAAAAATTTTGGTGGGATAATATGCAGAAGGAGATCGCTGAATATATATAAAAGTGCCTGGTGTGTCAGCAAGTGAAGGCAGAGAGGAAGAAGTATAAGGGTATGATGCAACAGTTGCCTATACGAGAATGGAAATGGGAGAACATCACCATGGACTTTTTCACTATACTTACAAGGAAATCTAAAGGCAACAATGCAATCTGGGTTGTTGTGGATCGTCTTACAAAGACTGCACACTTCATTTATATTCGAGAGGATTTGTCTTTGGATCAACTGGCACGGATATATATCAGGGAAGTGGTACAGTTGCATGGAGTACCACTTTCTATTGTTTCTTACTGAGATCCAAGATTTACCTCTAAGTTTTGGAAGATTCTTCAACATGCTCTAAATAATGAAATGAACTACAGTACGGCCTATCATCCTCAAACAGATGGCCAATCCGAGCGGACAATCCAAACACTTGAGGATATGTTGAGAGTGTGCTCAATGGACTTTAAAGTAGGATGGGATCAACATCTTCCTTTGGTTGAGTTCTCTTATAATAATAGTTTCCACTCGAGCATCCAAATGACACCATATGAAGCCCTGTATAGGAAAAGGTGTAGAACACTGGCATGTTGGGATGATTTTGGTGAACGTAAGCTGCTTGGACCATAAATGGTCGAAGAAATGGTGGAGAAGGTGAAAACCATTCAGCAGCATATCAAGGAAGCCCAAAGTTGACAGAAGTGTTATACACATAATCGTCGACGAGACCTTGAGTTCATAGTCGGAGATATGGTGTTTTTACGCATATCTCCATGGAAGAAGGTCATGAGGTTTGGAAAGAAAGGGAAGTTAAGTCCAAGGTACATTGGACCCTTTGAGATTCTTGATCATGTTGGGGCTGTGGCCTATCGACTAGCACTTCCACCTACTATGGCCAAGGTGCATGATGTCTTCCATGTATCCGTATTAAGGAAGTACATACCAGACCCTTCACATGTACTCTCTTAAGAGGTGGTACAATTGGAAGACGGTCTTTCTTATGAGGAGCAACCAGTGATGGTCTTAGATCGTAGAGAAAAAGTTCTACGAAATAAGACAATGTCCCTCATCAAGGTGTTGTGGAGAAACCACATGTTTGAAGAAGCGACTTGGGAGTCAGAGGATATGATGAAGCTGAGTTACCCACATTTGTTTTAGTGTGGGAAAAGGAAAATTTCGAGGGTGAAATTTCTTAAGGGGGGAATATTGTAATGACCCAAAGTTTCATTAATGGAAAATCCCTCTTGATCCAGTTAAATGTTTCTTTATGAAAAACGTTTTTATAAGATGTCAACTTCTTTGGTTTTATGTTAAGATTTGTGTCCGTTACTTTTATAGCCGTTGAATAGTGATCACATGAGTAGTATGAATATATGGCTTTAACGAACCCAATTTTACTCAAACAAAGGAAGCGATGGCCTCATCCAGTAGAATTGCCCCATACGAAGCCCATTTGTCGGAGCTCAGGAAAGAGGTGGCGTCTTTGGGCTTCTCCATTGTCCATGACCAAGCTTAGCTTCATTATGTCAATCTCGAATGAGATCGTCTACGGGAAATGTGGAAGTTGATAGAGATTACCACTCGAGCGATGTTATCCGAGCCACCCCAAGAGTCTGTCACCATCGCACTCCTTACCCTTAGGTCTTATGTGGCTATTTTAAGGGGTTATGTAACAAATAAGTAGTATCATGTTCATGTACATTATTTTTGTATATAATAATGTATATAATTTCTAGTAATTTTTGATACATTGTAAATAGGTTTTAAAGTACAAATGGTGTTTTTAGTTATTATTTAATTAAGAATTATATTTTATTAAATTAAAAGATTTTTTAATTAAATAATTTTTTAATAAAATATTATTATTAATATTAAATTAATTTTTTTTAAATATAAATGATCTTATAATTTTATGAATGCAATTAATATTTTTATAAAGGTTTGAAAGCCATTTCGGTCAAAACCCGTGAATTTTTTTATAAATTTAGGTTTTTATTTTAAAAGTGAAAATTCACATATTTAGAAAATTATTTAGATAAAATAAATATTATTTTTGGAATCAGAACATCGAATTTATCCAACGGTGAATTTTTCATAATTTTCTGAGAGTCAAATTTTTGGGTAAAAATTAAATATCGTTTAAATATATAATGTGTTTTATGACATCATAATGACCCAATGGTGATGTAATAAAATATCAAAATCCTTATGTTCGGACAATATATGTTTTATCATTAAAATATTTAGGTTTTGGGTTTGTTTGACTTATTTTTCAAAGCATTAATGAACCCCTCAAGACTTATTCAACACATTGCTTTTTTAAATTAATATTCATGGGAGTGTGACTCACCTCCACATAAGAAACCCTAATTTTTTAATAAGTTAGGACCTTTTCCTTGTAAAATATTTTTTTCCTCTTTCCTTTTCCAGAAACCATGGGAAAATACAATGGGATGGTTTGTGGTTTGGATTATTTTAATATAAGGGGTCCCAAACCTAAATAATAAAGAATTCTCTCACCTTTCCTATATAAACCCACCCAAGCTCCCACTTTCTCCTCACTCAAATCCCTTTTAGGTCATCCAAGCTCTGACCTACTCTATCTATAATCCTCTCAAGGTTCCCCAAGCTCCCATGAAGCCTCTCAGAAGCCTCTCTCTAGCCTTTGGAAGCACACTTCCAAGTAAGGGTTTTTCATCCTTTCTCATTTTTTCCAATTTTCTTTAAGTTGTATTGCCCTTTTAATTTCAATTATGAATGTTGGGGTATGGTTTCTCACCTCCCCCATACTTCCCACTTATTTTTTGAATGATGGGAGAACCCTTTCTCTCTCATTAAATGCCTCCCATGTACACCCGTTACTATGCTAAAATTCCGAAAGGAACTTCTCTCTCTTCTTTTACATTCAAGCAATACTTTTGTATCATAAATCTAAATTCCATTTAAATTGTTGGTAAATGTATATATATGACCTCATTACTGTCCATTACATGTAAATATGATGAGAAACCTCTTTCTCTCTCATCAAATTTTTTTTATGAATTCTTATGTCACGCCGTTACGCTGCCGAAATCGCACCGATTTTCTAAGCCAATGTCATTGTGTAGTGAATACCATGCCCATTTATCCATCAAGGGTATTGACCTTTATGCACATTTACTTATTGATTGTAAAGTTCATGTATGAATTCCACATTCCTTTATCATGGAATAAATGATTATGTTTTATGAATCCATGTTTTATGATCCATGTGGCACACTTATGCATGAAACGAAATGTTTAAAAAGGGTGCTCCCTGATAGCGCTCCAATGAATTGGGTAAAGTATAGTATCATGATACATCATGTGCAATTAGTGTTGACTCATTCTAATTCAAGTGCAACGAGGTTTTACTCATGCTTCAAGTGCAATGAGGGTTTACTCATGCTCCATGTGCAATGAGCCTTGGCTCATGCTAATTCAATGTTAAGTGTTGTTGCCACATTTCCTTGTTATGATTATCATGCTTTATCATTCCTTTATGTTCATGTTACTCTTATGCTCTATTGATGTTCCTATTGCCTAACATGTATTGTACTCCTCATGTTATTCATTGTGTACACCCTTACTGGGCTTTATAGCTCACCCTTTTCTTATGCATGTCCTCAGGTTATCCCATGCAATTCTACGTACGAAGGAATGTAGTGGTCATGTAAAGTACGTTTTCAATTAAGATATTGTATTTCAAGTTTAAAGTTTTTATGTAATGATCCTAAGCCCCAAAGACACTAAACCTCTCGATCTTATTTGTTGTATCAAGTGATGTTTTATGTAATAAAGCATGTTTATGTTGTAATAAAAAGTAGGGTTGTCATAAAACTTCAATTATCATTTACTGAAATATATATTCTAAAAAAATTAACAAATTAAAATATTATTCATATGGAAAATCATGATGTGATATAAAAACCTATATATTAATAAAAACATCTAATCAAGTAAACATAATGTTTGTTCTTGGGAATAAATCCAATAGACTCTCACTTTCACTAGAACCAACTACCAATAGTTTTCAATTAACTAGATATTACTTGATAATAGTGATTTTGTTGAGATAAAGTATTCATCAAGGGGTCCACCATTTTTTCCCATAACGATTCTCGACAAAATGATCATCAACATGTTGAAATAAATCCCTCAAGAGATGAAAATTTCAAAGTATGATATTTTTTCTTTGGAGTGACTGTGGATCTTTGTAGTGATCCTCCACTACATTGCAATCAAAGTAAAATGTGATAGTTTATTAATTTATTGGTACCACATAAATTTCATTGAAAAAATATTCAAATCTGATCTACATCCTTGACTGGGTTATAATATGAAATCTAATTATACACTATAGTATAATTGGAAAAAATAAGCTACATTTATCCCTTATAGATCATATCTCTTCTATTGAGACTTAATACATATCCATACTATCAATTTAGATCATTATGATCTGTCAAGAAACTAAAATTTGCTTAACCCATGATGTGTAGTTCTTCATCTCCTGCATACACCAAGCACATATCTTTAGTATGCTTTAGATACATATGGTTTGAATAAATAGAATTCTATTATTGATCACCTAGATATTCTTAATATTTTTCTACCATGTAAAAACCATTCAAATCATACATCCTTTTATGCACTATGGAATACATGATGGATCCTATTGTATAAGAGTATAAGATTGTACTCATCAACTCTATTTATATTGTATCTATGGAATCATTTTCTTGGAATGATTTATATTTTTTGAAACTGGAACAAATACATTATTATATTTTCTATATTGAACCTCTATAATATATGGTCAATGTAAGTACATTTACTTATCCTAATAAGCATCTTGGATCTTTCATTGATAGTCTTGATCCCTAAAATGCAGGCAGCTTCACCTAATTATTTTATAGAGATTCACATTATCAACTATTTATTAATCTTTTAAAAGGATGGTATATTGTTTCAAACTTGTAATATGTCATTGAAATATACTACTATTAAATAAAATGTACTGCAACTAAATCCCTTTTAAAACCATGGATCACATTTTATTAATGAAACAAAATTATTTAATGGATTCATCAAATTGAATGTTCTGTGAAAAGAATTCATTATTTATTCCATATATGGATATCTATAAATGTATTTTCTTTTTGGATTTTCCTAGAGTCATAAAAAATTATTGTTTTTTCATATATATATATATATATCATCTTTAAGGTTATTTTAATGTAATGTAATTTTGATATCATTTTTTCAAATATCATAGTTATGGTAAGATTCTATAGAATGAAAAAATTATGATGGAGTTAAGCATGGAAAGTAGTGAAAAAGTTTCATTGTATTTAATTACATGATGTTTTATAAACCATTTATCCACTAGCTGATATTTATAGGTATTAAAATTATCATCAATATCTATATTTTTCTTGAATACCCATTTACACCAAAGAGGTTTTACATCATCTGGTAGAGTGATCAAACACAAAACCTGATTTTGATACATGTAATAATTCTTATAATTCGGGGATTATTTACATCTTGAAGCATCTGATCTCTCTACTACCTACTTATGGGAGAGAGATCATAATTTTCAACCTATAATTAGTCTCCATCTTCAGTGACTAGAAAACAATATCTCTCTGGTTCACATATCTATCTGGCACTCATATGCAATACTTATGTTTCAGGAAATAAACCCACGGTGACCTATGGAATCAGTTCCTATACCAAATCCAATGTATCATGAGTGTCAACTTCATCAAATTCAATCTTTCTCCCATTATCCTCCTTGAGGATGTGTTCCATGTCACAAAAAATGGTTTGTATTCTTATAATCACATTCTTGTCTGATAGTTTTTATAGGTAATACCCCCTTGTATCCTTGATATACACTATAAATATACACTTCATGTCTCAAGGATCCGTCTTTTTTTTCTTGTGTTATCCTTAATAAATTCCTCGCATCCCCATGCCCAAAAAATTGAAAAATGGGTTTCCTTGAACTATATAATTCAGAGGGAATACAATTTTTTTGTTTGGTATTTAGTTTAGTATGTATTGTATTTTAAGTAATTCATATCCAAAAAATGATAATCAATGACTTTTGTGACTCATCACAGAACGTACCATGTATTATAAGGTAAGGTTCCTCCACTCACTAACAACATTCCACCATATTGTATATGGTGGAATGTGTTAAGATAGAATTTCATTCTCCAATAATAATTCAACAATGTCTTGGTTAAGATATTAACCACCTTGAGCCAATCGTTGTTTCTTTATATTATTACAAACATGGTTTTCAACCTCATTATTGAAGTCGTTAAAATTATGAAAGGTTTAGACTAGTGTATAACTAAATAGATATAACCACACCAACTAAATTATTCTATAAAAGAAAAAAATTAGGATAATCCACCTATAGATTCCAAATGTAATTTTTCACTCACCTAGATGTTTACTGATTCTACATTCCCTATACCCCTTTCACCTTGATGACCAAATTGTGGTTCTATAATATTTCGTTGTAAACAAGAAATAAATAATTCACATGGAATTATCATGAAAGAGTATAGATAAAAATCATGATATATCATTTTCAAAAAATTCTCATTTATATGACCAAAAATGTGTTGCCACAATTGGGTGTCATACGAGTCACATGTATTTATTTTGTTATTGATTACCAATATTTGGTTTTCGTAATTTAATACATAATAATGTTATTCAATGGTTCTGTACCATCACATATTATATCTTTAAAAAATTAGAAACTTTTATTTACAAGGCTAAACATAAATCCATCAAAATATAAACAAGAAATGAAAATAATGTTCTTTGTAACACTAGTCACATAATAATAGTTCTTTAAAAACAAAAACAATCGAGTCTGTAATGTTATATATTAGTCTTCAATGTCTACAATAGTCAACCCAACTCTATTTTTTTTCTCAATAATCTATCATACCCCTTGAAACCATAAAAAATATACATCTTTTATGTATTTGTATACTGCATGTGAGCCCCACATGCAGTATATAATATAAAAAATTATAGATATAGAAATATTACACTCGATAATGAATGCACCTAAAGGTTCCCTTTGCTTCTTTGATAAGGTAAAACTAAAATTCACTTAGAAATTAATTCCACATGAAAAACATACCATACATTATTCATTTTCCTTCATTTGGATATTATTATTCTTATAAGGATGGTTCTTTGGTGCCTTAGACATGGGATAAGTCTTGAAATATTTTTCCTTATTATTCCACTTCATATTTACAATAAGGATGACAATTTTTTAATTCCCCATGTCCTTATGAACATGGATAATATGTTTAAGATGATCCAAAACTATCTTGTCTCTTTTATTCATTTTATAATTCAAAATGAAACTTTTGGATTTTTTTTGTAGTGAAAACAAAATGCAATTTATGCATAGCTAATTAGGTATCTTAAAACCCAATATGTCCACACACTCAATTTATCCAATAATATAGAATACATGTTCTATAAATAGGTCATACTATCCAATATTGAATGTGAATAGTTCATTTGGGATAACATATCTCTCTGATTTGCATTCCCATTATATAGATACTTAAGTTGAGAAGTGATACAACACACATCCATGTCCACATATCTTTTTAGAACCACATTGAATATGGGGGATAACATGAAACATTTTATATCCATAGTATCATCCAAATCCTTCAACTATAGAGGAACTTCATCCTAATTATCCTCTTTTGAAATGAATTCTAGATGTGAGGTCTCCAACATGTACCATTTCATTTCAAGAAGTAATATAATGATTAAAAGCTATACCATTGTTGGAATGTCACACTGGTGAGAAGGTTATAATTATCTAGTATGGATCACAATGATATTTTTTATGTTATTTTATTTACCATTTCTAATAATTTATATTTTTAAATACTTATTTTTTATTATTAAAAAATATTTTTAAAAAATTAAATTAAAATCAATTCAATTCAATCTACAACTATTTTTTGAAATGTACTTATCCTCACACATAGTTTTGGAATATCATTTACCATAGATAATACTGTGTAATGGATCCATATTAATCTTCTCATAACCAATAGATGGGATTAAAAATATATTAAATGTTTCCTTAGTTGCTTTAGCTTATAAATTACATTAACTTATTGTTCCATAATTTATTTAGTACACTCCCCAATAATAAAATCATGTTTTAATGTATTTCCTCCACATTTGCCTATTAGTTACACCAATAAATTCATCGGTAATCAACCCTTTTTGTAAACTATTTTATGTCAACCCAAAACATCATGTTAAAATTAATAAATTAATTGAAGGAACCTCACCTTGGGCTAGTCAAACACTTTGAACTATGAGGTAATTTATAACTCAAGTAGTTGAAGGCTATGTCAACTTAATATTTTAATTTGAATTATTTTTTCTATAAACTATAAATTCCATTTTATATTTTAAAGCCTTGTTATTAGTAAGTAATTTTTTCTTAAGTTATTAACCATGTTTTATTGAAAATTTACACATAAACTAGTTATATTTTATCCTATATTATTTTCATGTTAATTCATGTATTAGGTGATCGCAAAACACACACAAACATAAAAAATTTACTACACAACTGATATAAATAAAACATAATTGTAATGATCATGATATTCTATAAAGGCTACTTTCCCTATCATATGATAAACTAACCCTCAACCTTAGGTGAAAATACCTTGAATTGTAGCTTATTTATTATTTCAATTTTACTCATTGGATCCTATTTATCACCATGATTGGTTTGAAATAATCACCTAGACTTGGTAATTCTCAATTAAATTGGGAAATACATCCTTATATAAGCTTTTACTTACACACAGTGATGAGATATAATGCATTGGATAAAGGGGGTTTACATAAAAGAAAAAACATTCACATAGGCAGTTACATAATATGGTGGACTATATGAATTGTAAGCCATCAATAATAAATAAAATGAAACTAATCATACCTAATGGTTGGTAAAATATCATGATCATACACCCATTAAGAAAAAAAATATTATAAATTTTTTTATCGATTACTTCAATTAATTAATTAATATATATAATGTTCCCTGAATTCATCCAATTAATTAAATTTATATTAGTTATAATATTAATCAAAATTAATTACCTATAAAATTAATTTACTATACAAGTGTACTTAGAGGAAACCTCATGCAATCATCAAAATTTTTACATTTATATCAATTTAATATATAATTGCTAATAATATGACATGAAATATACTGTCGAATGATAAACAATTATAATAAATAATCAATATTCTTAATTATATATTTTATTATTCTTTCCATGGAAATATGAAATAACTTCTGATAATAGACTACATAATGTTTAAAAAAGTGTACAACTTGTACTTATCTTCTTCCCATGTCCTAAGAACATATCTTAGTTTTGGTCAGGTTTCTCATTGTGGATTTATTAAAGGTATATGTAATTTAATAGGAATACACATCATGTATCTAGGGAGTTTCATGAAATGTTTTCCCCATGTCTTGTATTCAATACACTACCCATGGGATCACCCTGTGTTGTTAGCTACAAGAATATAGAGACTACATGATGTGTAAGGTACTTACACTGTGTGCATTACTACATACTATGTGCCAATTTTTCTGGATCCACATAACGATATGATTTTTTGATATCATAGTTCTAATGGGATTAGATCAATCCGAATTTGTGACGTGATACAAATGTGTTGAAAAGTACACAATGTGTATTCTAAATTACACACTGGCTACTCTATCTTTGTTGAGGCAGAGCCTTTGGCACCTCTAGTTGGTCCGAATTAAATTTTTTTCCATTATTAATTAGTAAATCATTACAGGTTATGTTATTTAAAATGATGAAACAGAAGATAAAATGATTTTAGATATTAAAAAACATCAATTTTAATGTTAAATAAAATATAAACACCTAAAACCAATCAATAAACAATAAATAATGAAAAATAAAACATGTTATCCATCAAATATAACTTGTTGGTTCTGGTAGAAGTTGAAACATCCCATTCTACTATGAACAACTCATATTTTTGTATTAAATCGCAAGTAATCATTTTATTATATGATCAAAATTACACGTCCAATGAATACAGAATATTACATGATTATATTAATACATAAAAACCAAATGTTAAGGAAATTAAAATATCTTTTTAGTCAATTTACGAGTAGATATTGAATTAAATCAACTCGTATTTATGATATATTTGACGATCTAGTGTAATAGATCTTATCACAGCATCAGTGTGCTACCAGATCCCTATATAGAATCTATCTAACACAGATCCACACATGCACCAAAATATAAGAATAACCTTTTATAACTAATGGGTTCTAGTAAGGCTGATCCAGATCACATTGCTAGTTTGTGGTTGATCGAAACATAATTATTCTCAAGAGATTTATAACACTTGATGATCAATTTTGGGTTGAGAGTGGTGGGGTGGAGATTACTCTATATGTCGTTGTCTCTCTATAGGTATTAATATAGGTTTAGTAACTCCATTGTGGACACCAATTCTATTTTTGAAATGTGATCTAATTAGATATTTATTATAGAAGGTTCAGTGTTTGAGAATCAAACACCAAACCTGCACCGACATTAATATTCCAATTTGAACCCACATCCATAAATAATAATATAAATATTTTTATTAATGACCTGACATGTGGAAAGGGGAATATTAATAAATATAATGTATACCATTTTCCAACCAAACCATTGAATTTGGATTTCATTCCCTAATACACATTTATTGATCATTGAATAATTACTATTGAATAAAATAAATATCACTAAATTATATTATTATAAAAAAAATATTATATTTGACAAAGATTAAAATATGTATTAATTATATTTATATAACGGAATTTTTCATTCAAATAACATGTGATTAAATAATGGAGATTAATTAAACTATAATAAATATTATTTATTCTTACATGATAAATTATATACTATAATTTATATAACAATGTATATTAAATTAGTTTGTGACCCTCTAAGCCCCTTTATTAAGGGAATTAAGTTTAACTACCTAAATTCCAGGTTCAAAAATAAGAAACATTCCAAAACAACCATAGATAATGA
Source organism: Viscum album (assembly GCA_963277665.1). NCBI lineage: Eukaryota > Viridiplantae > Streptophyta > Magnoliopsida > Santalales > Viscaceae > Viscum > Viscum album. Next base: position 164,665,737 of record OY728121.1, on the reverse strand, counting down.
CATTAATGTCACAAAAATATCCAACATCCTATGAATGTTTACCATTTAAATAAAACATTTATCACAGTATCTCAAATCATATAGGTTTCAAACAAGTTCACATAGTATTCATTTTTTATGTCTCTTATTTTGACTTTGTGAAAATGAAATTTTTGCTGAATCACTATGGCCATTGATTTATTTAAGGGGATTTATTCCTATCATAGGTCCTAAGATAATGAATATTTTTAAGAGACGAAAGGGGTTAAATTTTTTGCACATTATCCATCAATGCTATATCACTCTTTATGAACCCATCATATCTTACTATTCCAGGACCATATGTCAACATAATTATCATCAATACATCAACGTACATGAGTCATGACATCCATAAATACTAATATTAATGTCTAAAGATCAATACACATATTATTATATTGGAACATAAAATGACAAATGGAAATTTGGATTTCTTATTGAAAATACCTTTCTCAAATCCTTCAATTATAGAGATTACCAATGGAAAAAATGTAAGAAGGTTTCATAATGTCTTATGAGTCCTCTATCCCTAATATAATATACTATATATATCCTATAATATAATATTATATAAAAATAGTATATGTTTTATGAATAATTTCACAGTACCTAAAGGTTCTCATCATAGTAGGGAACTATTATAAACATTCCCCATGACATATATTCTAAAGACATTATCACATAAAAATATTATGTAGAATAATAAGCACTATGTAATATGAAAAAATAATTTATAAAAAAATGATAAATATTTATTCAAAAAGTTGGATCTAGGACACGAACTCCGACATAATTGATGTCGTTTGAGGAAAGACAGGTAACTCGATATAATGTAATGGAATATGGTAGATGTCATGGTTGGGGCTTTATCTTAAATTAATAGTATGATAATAATACCCTCACATTATCTCATTATTTCGTAATAATTAAAATTATGAAGATGAAATTTAGTTATGGGGAGAAGAATGTATCACCCCAATATTTTAATATACGTTTACCACTAAATAAAATAATGTGTTAACAACTTGAGCTGCATGAAACAATCATGAAAACTGACATCATGATATATTTAGAGAAAATATAAATATATAATTATGAATTTAAAAATCTAGGCATTTAATTAGTGTAGATGAAAAGTAAAAACTAATTTAGGAAATATATGTATATAGAAACTGAAGGATACTTTTAATATTAGTCAAATTTAATTTATTTACCTAAATTGACTTATGGGATCACTTATTTAAAGTATTTTTTAAATTTTTATGGGATATTATGTTAAATTTCATGAAAATTATGGTTAATGATGATAAATTATGTTTGATATTAAAAATACGATAACAATAATTTAATTTATAAATATCTAAAATAAGAATAATAATATTAAATTTTAGTAATTTTTATTTTCCAATAAAAACAATTTTCTATTTTAGTTTATTATTTTGTAGATCTATTTTATTTCAAAATTATAGAATCTTAATTGGATAATATGAACATTATTTTTCAATTATTAATATACAATATTTTTTGAAGATAAAAGTTTCATATTTTTTGTATGCTTTTACCCATTACATGATAGTTTCTTGAGATAAGTCCTTGATAGTAGGTTTTGGATGTCATTTATTATGAATTCCATTAGTATGAGATTAGTGTTTTTGTTATCCATGTTTTCATTTATTGTTATGGATATTTAATTCCATAAATATCAAGTTGATTTTTGATTTATGTTATTCACATATTCTTTCTATAATATTTATTTCATGTTTATTCAATGATCTCTTTAGTTTTATATTTCCCATACAGATTGGTTGAGCTCATCTAGTCATATTTTCCATTTCCCCATGTTATAAATAAATGAAGTTTACATGGAAATTTTAGAAGGATATCACATGTGGAATAATTTATTGGATATTTTGAATACTAATAGTAGATTAAGTAGTTTTTTATATAGTATAAAAAAATTATATAATTGACACAAAGAACACGATCTTTATCAATTTATGATGTTTCATAATTGTCTAAAGCTCTATGCTTAAAAATATCCTTGATATATAAGAGATAGAATCATTAATATTAATATTTTATTTTTGTACAGTTATATATATAGTATTTTTTAGATGGTATCAAAGAGAGAATTTAAATATTTATGACACAATTTTCAGGAGTGTGGGTCTAAGTTATCATAATAAAGAAATATTATATAGAATGTATTGACATAATAGAAACTATGTGTGATCAAAACACTATTTTTTCATGTGAATTGTTATTAAATAATGTTTGGTAATATATTACACAATATAATAAAAAGAAGACAAAAGAGATTATATGGTTATAAAAAATACCAAAAAATATTTATATACATTGAATAATCTTTTTAGGCATGTTATTTTCAGAAAAAATAATTTATATTTCGATTATAGTATTATTCAATTATGCTTATATATAATTTAGTAAATTAATTATTAACATACCGTAAAAGCATAAAAATATGGACTATATAAAACTCACATGTTTTACAATAGGGAGTATTATAGAGATAAATCGATGTAAAATAATTTACAAATTATTGACCAATAAACTATTATGAATTTTAATATCCAACAGATATATTATAGTGGGAATAATTTACAAAATGTATGATCTTATTATTTAATAAAACTAAAACATATAATATAATATCACATTAATTAAACATTTAATGTAATATTATATTACAATAAAGTAGTATATATTTATAATATATTCAATTAATATTCTTTAGAAATATATATATATATATATTTCAAAAATTATTTATTTCTTTTAAAAATATATTCATAAATTCATATCTTTTTAATTTATTGGTTCAAGAAAAAATTTATTTGTTACATATGATTCAGGTACCATATTGGTTTATTCATCCATATTATGTATGAAATCTAACATGTGTTGCTACAACCACCCCATAATAGTGTTATTATTTATATAAAATAATTTTGTGATAAATAAATTATATCTAAATTTTTTTATATTTAAATTAAATATGAAAATTTAACAAATTTGTTCCATATTATTGATGGAATAAAATTCAATGATATGATTATAGTTTTTAAAAACAACCAAGATGAAAACGTAATGGTTAATTTATGTTATATAATATTTAACTATATTGATATTTGAATATTCCTTTTATGATAATTAAACATTGTGGTATATCGTTAATTATTGAATTATCTAGATCAATTGTAACTAGGAATAAAAAATTAAATGTTAACTCATTCAATAAATTAATGGTATTTATTTTTAACAACCAAAATATTGATAATTTATTTGAATCATGAAATTATTATGTATCAATTTCAGAATGATTTAATATTCAATGGGGGGGATTTATACTTTATAAAATTTAGAAATTATTATCAAACTTCATAATTAATGTAGTATATATAAAAATTATAAATTAATTAATTATTTTTATCGTAATTCATATCAAAATAATCTCACTCTACTCTTCACCCCTCTCAAATTTGGAGATATATTAAACCCACTATCAATTGTATTCATTAATTTTGAAGGTAGATCATAACACCACACAATGAAATTTTATAACCTATAAGAAGAAACAAAAAAATGCTTTCGTAATACTTGATGGAAAATCCTAGCCACCCATCATTGTTCACACAGAGTGGAACAACCCAAAACCAATATTTTAAAGTGGTAGTAAAACAAAAACCACACCATTATCCAAGATAATGAATAATTGATTTAGTTTCCATTTATAAAAAAAAGGTAGAACCCATACATTTTTTTGGGTAGGAAAACCTAATTCAAAACATTTAGGTTTTTTATAACCAATGCATGTTTAGGAACACATAAAATATAATATAGAAGTAATTATCAATACTCAATGAATAAAGAAAGGATCTGAGTATTGAGCTAGTAAGGTTTTTTCCAATAGGAATGGATCTGAAAATTTCATTTCATCTGATAGCTATAATTAATTTCCAAGGTCTATCAAAAATAAAATTCAAGAATATCCTCAACCCGTATTCTTCACTAGTTCTGTCAAACTCAACATAAAATTTTATTCTTTACAATATAGATTAAAAAGGGGAATGGTTATTGAATTTATCCTTCTCGAATAAAAACATGTTTGTATTTTCATTGAATGTGCATGAAAGATATTCAAACAAGGTTTAATTTAAAAAATTATAATAATAATTTTTTTTATAGTGGATAATGATGGAATAATTCATATAGAAATAAAAAATCATAATAAATTACATTATTCTCCCTATGAGATTCCCATATATCATGCAAGGAAGTTTGTTAAAATTCCAAACAACTAGAATTTGAATCTCACATATTTATAAAAAATATGTATAAAAAATTAAGCAATTGAATGATAATTTATGTAAAGTTAAATTCCTTCAATGTCTATTACTTTTATATTTTTAGTTGTTGATGGTGTTCAATGGAGGTTTTAAGAGTTTTTCTATTAGTTGGAGGTACAATAGAGATGCTGTAGGAAATACATGTCGTGTAAGATTATTAAACTACAATAATGTTGGTTTAACAGATTTTATTTGGATGGTTAAAAAAATTTATATTTTCTAGTTTAAATAATAAAATGATGACACATTTTCAGTGAAACTGGATCCCGAGGATTAAATGACGTGATAGGGGATTTCACAACATGTAAGATCTCGATAAAGTGTAGTTTTAATTTTTTTTCCCAGTTGAATTTTCATTCCTTCAGACATGTATTTTTTTACTCTCATTATGGGTGAAACCTAGGTTCCCTGAGGAGATATTCAATTCTTATTAATTTTTATTTTATCCATTGGCCTCAATGGTTTTCTATTTGAAATCTGTGATTCATCCATGTAAGTTTCTTATCCCTTTTTCGTGGTTTTTATTCTTTTCATCTCTTAGAGATTCAGTATAGGAATTTTATATGGATTTTTGTGTGTGTTATGTTTTTTTCTTGTGGACTGTGGTTATGGTGTATGTTTACCTATGGTTCCCATGCTACAGTAGTGCTTTTTTAGTGTTCTTCTTCACCCTATGGTGTACAATGAGTCGACAATCTTGTTTGTGGTTGGGATTCTCTCGTTTATCCTTAATGTTTGTCATGCAGAAGGGATTTAATTTTTGTTATCTTTGAGTTATGGTTAATATGGGTTAATAAAAGATAAATAAATGGGAAATTTAATTTAAACAATAAAATTTAGATTTATTCACATATTCCTATATCTTTTATATTATTTGAGATACTTTTAACTGTATGGGTTTGATTCTTCACTTAAAATTTATGTCATTGGGTGATTTTTTTCAACTGGATGTATGTTTTGTGATTTCGTATTTATTTTTGATTATTGTGATATAGAACTAAAATATATATTAATAAATTAATTATTTTGGCTAATGAAATAGATGTCCCTTTGTTTTGGATTTTGTGATAATGCCCTTAAAATAAAGTGGAATGTGATGAACGACCCATTGTAAATTTTTGAAATGATATTGATGTGTTTTGATGTCTGGTCATGCTTGTTAGATGATTATGTGTGGATGGGGAATGTGGGGATTTTTTTGTTTTGACATACTTTTGGGGTTGTTGGGAAGGAGTTTTTTTTCATGTTTTGGGGTAGTGAGGTGGTGGATGCTTTGTTCTAGTTGATCAAGTAGTGATTGGATAATTAAATAATTCTTAAATAATGTTTGGAGTGGGTTGGGTCGGTTTTGTTAATGGAATGGAAATTTTCAATGGATAATTAAATGATGGGGTGTGTGATTAAATTTGGTTGATGGTAAATAATGAAAATAATGACATGCTTAAATGAAATTGGATGGAAATGTGAAATTTAGTGTATGGCTTATGGTGAGATGTTATGCATTTTATGTTTGTAGAAATAGTGATAGTGTTGTGGGTTGGTTGGTTTATTATTTACTCTTATGTTTATCTGGAGTGTTTGGTTCTATATATATACTAGTATATTATTTTCATTTATACACACTCCCCACCCACATTGAGCACTATGTGATGAACACCTGTATAGTTATGCGAGGGGAGTTATTCCCAACACATAGTGAGGTGTAAGGATGGATGATTACCCACTATTTTCTTCTATATCTTCTAGGTTACGTAGGTATTTCCTTGGTTGTGATGGCCGAAAGTATTATAGTTCATTAGATAGTCATTGTGGTATCCCAGGTGTCTTCGGGATGAGTTGTGACATGCTTTCCCTGGTGTGTTCAGGATGAGTTGTGATGTTCTATCCCAAGTGTCTTTAGGATGAGCTATGATGTGTTTTCCCTGGTGTCTTTAGGAAGAAATGTGATTAGTTGAGATATTATCTGTTGTGTTGTGAGTTCCAATTGTGTGTGGGTGCAATGTTTTGTGAGGCTGAGGTTTGTACAAGCGGGATGTGATGAGGTATAAAGAAGGGATGAGAGCACCAAGACGTAAGACGTTGGGTGAGAGTGGAATACCAGTTGCAAAGTTGTGTGGGGTACCCTATCATCGATGTTCATTACTTTATCTTATATTACTTGATGTGAATTATGTTGTCAGCGTTCAATAGTGAGGTTGGAATGGTTTATATACCATGATAGGTGTTGTTTAGTTCTGTTGTTTTCACACAGGGGCATTAGTATGCTTCATTCTCATGTGCATGGTTTAATTTTAGTTTCCAACTAAGTATAGCTATATTCTATACATACTTATATAAAACAATTTCTAGTGTTCCCTTAGGAATAAATGGAGAGTTCTGAGTGTTACTAGCTCGAGCCTTGGGATAGTTGATGTGTTTCTTCTTTATCAATACTTTTGGGTATTTACATTCCATAATTTAGAGGTGTTGGTTGATAGAAATTATGTTGTTTGTAGTTAGGAATAATGAGGATAGTGTGGGTTTGTATGGAAACAATTCTAGTTGAAATTGGTACATGATATAATCTAGAAAGACTGGCTAAAACACAATATTTTAGTGCCCCCATGATCTAGTGCACAAACTCTAAGCTTATTGAATGAATAAGTAAGATGGACCTTCTTGTAGGGTAGAGACCTAGGATGTTTACATGCCTCATAATGACTTGTGTTCTTTTTTGTATTGGGTTGTTTTGGGAAAGTATTAATGGATAAAAAATGAATTAATGAGTTAAAATGAATCTTAAATCAAATTACATGCTACATGGGCTTAGAAAATTCTTGTTTTCCTACCAAATATGGCTCTTATTAAACATTCATGTGTGGATCTAGCAGTTGAGGTTCAACATGATTATCTGGATGATCGTTGTGGGGTTGATCTTATTGAGAAGAATGATAAGTGGTTGAGGATGTTGCATTATTTACTATTGAATACATTGGGAAATTAGTATTGAATTGTTTTAGATATGGATATAGAGATATGGTTGGGGGATCTCAAGATCGCTTTCAGTTTGATCTGATCCTTGGTGGAGTAATGATATCATTTTACAGTCATTCAGATATAAGGAGCAGTGTGTTAGTGGTGGATGTTCTATTTGGGGGAGTGTTAGGAGGTATATATTTTGTGGGTCAACTTCCAGAAGTTGTTATGGGTAGATGTCATTTCATTGACCATTATGGTAGTAAATAGGCATGAGATTAATTCTTTTCAATATGAGATCATGTTAGTATATGACCTGTGAATCATGTTCAAGGAACTTTTTTGTTTTCCCCAAATCTTTTTCTGGACGAGGAGTCTCATGAGAGATCTTTTGAGGAGGTACGCCATCGTTCAGTACAATATTAAGTAACTCATTTTATGTTCCCAAATTATCTAGAGGTTCAGAAGATGTCATACATGATTGAGGGGCTACATTTAGGATGAGGTTTTCCACAATAGGTGAACCAGTAGGGTTTCTAGAGGGTAGGGTTTTCAGTGGAAGGTATCAGGGATCATGGACATCAAGGTTTTGAAAAGAAGGGAGAAAACGTCATCCACATCCTTTCTGGATTTCTGGGTATAGTTGTTTTTTTTCTTTTCCATGGTTCATTTTACAAATGTGTTTTGGTTATTGGGTCATGTCCTTTTCCAAAACTAGTACCCAATGGATCCTTTAGCTTAGTTTGGTGTAGGTGGATAGGATCAGCATGATCCTCTTTAGTAGTTTCCATTGAGGCAGTTTTAGCAGAAGGGGAACATGTTTTTTCACCAATAAGGGGAGATGGAGCATGAAAAGGTCAACCTCAGGACGTTCCTTTTCTTTATAGATTGAATCCCAAGGATGGTCATGGTGGATCTCATTATCATAGAGGTAGTGGACTTGAGCGTGGTCAATTAAACATAAAGGAGGCAGTAGTTCCAGAGGGGACATAGATCATTATTGGTATGATCTATTTGTTTAGTACCATTGTATATTCCCTGTTTGATTCGTAATATTCTAACTCTTTTTTCCTGATCTCTATCCCATTCTTGGGGTCTAGACATAGAGAGGCTTCCTATGCCCCTGCTGTTGAATACTCTATTTGGAGGTCATACTAGTTTGTTTGATGTGTTCCATGGGTGTAGACAGATGATGGGGCCACATCAGTCCCATGATGATATTTTCTTGATTCATATATATCAATAAGATTTCATTCTTAATATCTAAATGTTTTATTCCATACATGATATTATTGAATGCTTTTTGAGGAGAGTCGTTTTTTCATATACGGATGGCCAATAAGTGGTTTCCGTTGGTGAGAAGGGTAATTAGGAGGGGTGGTGGCATGTGGATCCCCTTTTTTTCTTTATTGCTTTATTTGTTACAGGAATCAAGGGACACTGAGATAGTAGAGGTTCCCAGGGTCATTTGGGTGTTCCTATAAGTTTTTTCCAAGGAGGACATGATGCTACCCCCTTGATGTGATGTTGAGTTTAGAAGAGACTTACACCCGAAACTTCTCTTATTTTAATGGATCCTTATTGGATGGAACCGTATGAGTTATAATACTTGAGTTTTTAGGTATATCATCTGATGAATAAGGATTTTATATCTTCTAGTGTGTCTCCATGGGGTTATCCTGTGTTGTTTTAATGGAAGGAAGATGATATTCTAAGGCAATGTATGGAATATATGAGGTTGAATCAGGTTATTGAAAAAAACCATTATCCTATTTGAAGGATAGAATATCTTTTTTGAAAAATAGAGAGGAGTGAGTTGGTTTTTTTAAATCAATACATGGACTGGATATCACCATTTGATGGTGAAAGAGGGTGAAATCATGAAGACTTCCATCAGATATAGGAATGGACACTTTGAGTTTGTAGTCATTCCATTTGGTGTTACGAACACACCACCAATGTTCATGGGGATTATGAACTCCATTTTCCATGAGTTCCTGGATTAGTTCATCATCGTATTCATCAACTATATCTTGATCTACATAATGTCAATGGATGAGCAAGATGAGCATTTCATAACTATCTTTCATGTTCATCAACATCACCAGCTCTGTGAAATTTTTTACAATTGTAAGAACTATACATGAGAGGCTCATTATATCCAAAATATTATGTCTCAGAAGAGTGCAAAAGTATACCCGTCGAAGGTTGAACTAGCTTTTTCTTAGGCATCACCAAAGAATTTTGAAGAGTTTAGAAGTTTTCTTGGTCTTGAAGGATATTATCAAAGGTTCATACCCAATTTACCTCAATTTTTAGACTATTTTATAGCATTGAATAGGAAATACCAATATATTTTATAGAGTGGTCAATGCTAGAAAATGTTCGGTTACATGAAGTGGAATTTAGTCTGTGATCGAATGCTTCACCTACCAAAGGAGGGTGTGTTTTTTGAGGTGTTTTATGACACATTATATCTTGGATTGGAATGCATGATGATACAACATCAAGAAGTGATATCATATGAGTATATAATGTTACATTTTCATGAGTATAAATATACCACCAATGATCTTGAGATATAATCTGTTGTGTTTGTGCTAGATTTGTGGAGATAGTACCTCAATGGGGAGTGCTTCATTGACATCACAGATCTGAAGAGTTTTGTTTGTCTTTTCCTATAATGAAATAAACATGTTATATTGGATATCAATGGTGTTTTTTCAATATCATGATTTTTAGATATCCTATACCTCATTAATGAGGAATTTTGTTACTATCTCTTGGAGTAGGAAGTAATGTATGTGTGTTTTTCAAGAGTTAATGGATTCCTGTAGAGCAATTGAGTAGTTGGAAACCATGCTATTAGATGCATGAGTAGATGTTAGTGGATAGTATATGTTTCAGATGATGTTGATGTATTCTCTGATGCAGTAGGTGGAGGAGTCTTAGTGGGGGGATTTAGCGGTAGAGGTGATGCATGATTCTGTTGTCCATGGTGATGATCCAGAGGGACGGTTATATGATGGTTGGAATCAGATATTATTTCTTGGATGATGGGTTTTCTCGATTATAATGAACGACTATGTCCTTAATGAGTTTAAAAACTAACCATTATATGTATACCTAGGAGTTTCAAAATGTTCTATGACATGCGGACACAGTTTTGGTGTCCCAGGATGAAATGGGAAGTGGCAGAGTTTGCGTCTCTATTTCTGGTTTTCCAGGAGGTAAAGGCGAATCACTGTGTTCCTGGAGGTTTTTTGAACCCATGGATGTTGCTAAGTGGAAATGGGTTGAAATATCGATGGATTTATTCATAGGGTTTTCCCAAATATTAGGTAGGTTTTGATGATATCTGGGTGATAGTGGATTTGTTGATGACATTAGATCACTTTATAGTGATCAAGGATTCATGTGTAGTGGATGCTTTAGTTAAGAGGTACATAGATGAGGTGGTGAAGTTGAATGGAGTTATGATTTCCATTGTATCAGAACTGGGCACACTTATTATATCACATGTTTCCAGGGGATAGAAACAATCTTTTGGAACTCAATTACGTCTCAACACAACTTTCCACCCATTGACTGATAGATAAATGGAATAGAATATCTAATCATTGGGGGATACGTTGAGAGCATGTGTCTTGGACTTTGGTTGAACTTGGGTATGAAACCTAACTTTTGTTTAGTTTTTTATAATAATATCAATCACTCTTCCATTGATTCGAATCTATTTGATGATTTTTATAGAAGAACATTTTGTTATTTTTTGTGTTGGATTGTGGTTAGGGAGACATGAGTTCTTGGTCTTGATGTGGTGGATAACACGACAAATAATGTTCAACTTGTTCATAATAGGATGAAAACTGCATAGGATTATCAGATGTCTTTTGTCAATTATAGAAGAATGCACCTAGAGATAACAGTTGAGGACCACATGTTCTTGATGTTGTACCCACGACATGGGCAATAGAGGTTCAGCAGAGGGAGTACACTTTCTACCAGGTTTATTAGGTGCTTTGACATGTTGGGGAATGTTGGCGGGGTTTCTTATCATTTGGAATTTCCACCATGGTTTGAGAGTATCCATGATGTCTTCAACGTCTCTCATCTTATTTAGCATCTTCATGATGACTCCCACATCATTGAATATAGAGATTTTGATAGAAAAGATTATGTGATGTTTGGGGAATATCAAGTAGAGATCCCATCAGGAATTTAGGGTAATTGAGATGGGGTGTTTCTGATAGACTCCCATCACAAAAAGTTATTTTCCTTGGGAGTCCATCACAAATACCCCCTCGTAGATGGTGGCATTACAAATGTGTTTATTTGAAATTATCAACCACAAATAATATTTATTTGTGACACAAAAAGGGTTCATTTCAAAATATTTTCGAAAGGGTTTTAGATAACATGTTGCAAAGACCTTTTTCCAAAGAAGATCTATTGCAAAAGGTTATTTATAACAGATTAATTCATCCGTCTCAAATACTAAAAATTTCAAAAGAAACAAAAAAAATTAATAATGTAATTATAAATATTTTTTTAAAAATAAATTAAAATCAATAATAAATTTTAAATATATATATATATATATTAATAAATGTAATGAAAAAATAAAATAAAAATAATTTACCAAATAAATATACTGAAAATTAATAAATCTAATTGAAATTATTGAAATTAATTAACATGTTAAATATAATGATAAATAAATATATATATATATATATAGTTAAGAATAAATAAAAAACCTAAAATTAATTAAGATATTCGAAAAACCATAAAAAATTAATAAATTTACAAATATTTTTAATCTTTAAAAAAACTAAACAAATAAATAAATAAATAAAAGCAATAAAGTAGTTATGAAATAAATATAATCTCATTCAAAATTACAAAAAAATCATAAAAACCTCACAAATCATCGTGTATCAACTCATGGATGAAGGACACTTTAATAAATTTGGGGAGGATCAATCAAATAAAGTGGTGGAGGGAACACCATTCCTACACCATGTGTAAGTCACCACATATAATCCATCATCTTCTTAGCTCCCAGATGCTGCAACTCACACACCTCCATTCTCTTATTCTGCATCTATTGTATCATCTCATCCTGAGCTCCCAACCTCTCCTTATATTGTGTAGCGGATGATGGTATCAATGATTCCTCTCCAAAATCTCAATTTGTCCTCACTGATGTTATCACAAAAGTATCATAATATCTCGCAGTTGTTTATTTAGAACCAATACGAGTCACTTGAACTTTCTCAACACCCAGTAAAGTAACCTATATCTATGTCCCCTCATCAAAACCCAAACTCGCAGTGAAATATTTCTCAATCGTAGCATGACTCTTCCATAAATGAGAATTCACTACCTCATATTTTTCCATTAAACAAAATTAAAAATTATAATAATAGTAAAATTAATATTCGTGAACTTTTTACATAAAACCACTAACCACGATATGGTGTTTTCATTTGCAAGCAACATCTCCTATACATGGATTAGTATAACTCTTGTTAAAAACATCAAACTATATTATATATGAGGTATTATTGGCGGTTATAGTTTAAAAAAAAGTTATATTATATATATATATATCACATACAATATTTATTCGATGTATTCCAAATGTATGAATCCCAAAACGATGGGTGAACTCTTGCCTCCACCTCTTTGATATCCAGCTGATGATCTCATCCTAAAATTATCTCCTATTTTGAAGGAGCATAAGCCATTCCATACCTGAGATGATATATTTTTGAAATAATGGGAGATGAAAGAATGATAAAAAATGGTAGTACATGCTTTATTTGTAGCCTTATTTCAGATGTTTTTTAGAATCTGATGAAAGTTCTCATATATAAAAGTATCACATACCTCTCTGATATGTCCTCTATGGCCATCAGAAATCGATGAAAATAAATTCTACAAGATAATTAAATAAATGTTAGTTGATAAATAAAATTTTAAAAAGTATATATATTTTAATAACGTACAATAAAATGGTCGAAAATCTAGTTGTAAAGACCCGTAAAATTCAAGGAAATTTTTTTCTTAATTTTCTTTAGAATTTTACAAGAACGCGGTTTCAGACGACACCTGATTCCGAGGCCCGGAGTGCCCGGAATTAATTTCCGAAGTTTGGCTCGGGTACGTTCAGTGAACGAACGAGCGGGAATTTCTAACTTTTGATCCGGTGCTCGGAATTGAAATCCGAGGGCACCGATGAACTCGCAGCGCCGATTTTCGCTTAAAGAGACCTTTTCGGGAGTTGCGTTTGTTGCGGGTTGAAAGTTAAGTTTTGGGGTTTTCAGTTGTGTTAAATAAAATTTGTGTAAGACAAATTATATTTTTAGTTTGTTAAAAACCTACCTAAGGGGGTTGGAAGTGGGACCCACACCCACTTTACCTCCCTTGGGAGGATTAAGTGTGGTGGGGCCCACACGAACCCCTAGACTTTTCAAGTTCCCTTAACCCCCCTCTTTATTGGCTTAAGTTACTCTTAATTAATTATGGGAGTTAAGTCTTTTTGAATTTCAAACATTGAAATTCTTTTGTGTTTTGTGATAATAAAATAAGAGGTAGTCTTATTTTATTTTGAGTTCTTTGTTTGTCATTTTGAGAGCTCCTATTCATCTTCAAGCTCTGACGAAGAACGAAGAACGCTCAAACTCCGACGAAGAACGACGCCTCTTTTCTTCGTCCTCGGAGTCAACAAGAGGGAACGTCGCTTCCTCCTCGGACCTTCTTCGTCGGCATACGAAGATTCGCCAACGACGTATCTCTTCGGGCATATCTCTTCGTCAACGGATTTGACGAACGACGACCGTGACGCCCGACCTCCGCGATGCCGTCTTCCGCGGAACGTAGACTAATCTTCGAATCTTAAACCCGAGGTAGGGGTTGTTGATTCATTATTTATTTATTCCTTTTCTTGAACGTGGATCTCCCATATCTAACTTGAGGTTTGAATGTTTAAGTTGAGTTATTTATTTAACGTGACGGGGGCCGGACCGCATGAACACGGCCGAACCCCCCTCCATCGTTCATGTTGATTATTCTTGCGTGAGGAAAGCAAGTGGCGTGGTGCCATCGCACCACGCGGATGATCGTGAAAATATTTTACGCGGCGCCGTCGCACCACGTCGAGATAGAATCTTCAAGAACGCGACGCCGTCGCGCCGCGTTGAAAAGAATCATGGCACGGCGAAAGGGGCGCGGTGTCGTCGCACCGCGCCGAACGATGAAGACCGCGGCCGGTTCCGGGCCGCGGCGGGACGAGAAGACCGCGGCCGGTTCCGGGCCGCGGCGGAAGAGGAGAACGGCGGCCGGGCCGCCGGCGTCGGAAGTCGAAAGCGGGACCGGAATTTCCGGTCCCGTTGGTAAAAACCGGCCGGCCAGCTGGCCGGCCGGATGACATAAAACCGGGGGAATAAATCCCCCGGCCGGTTCAATAAAACCCCCCTCTTAATGAGGGGGGCGGTTCTTGAGGGAAGGGGGCAGCCGCCCCCTTGGTTCGGCGCCAGCAGGCCCCCCCACGTGAGGGGGGGGGGGGGGGGGGGCGGTTTTAAAGGAACCGGCGCGGCACAAAGGCCGCGCCACTTTGAAGAACCGCGGGGCTTAGCCCCCGCGTGCACAGCCCGTGCGGCGTCTGGCGCCGCGCCGCCCGGGGGGGGGGGGGGGGGGGTCGGCCCGGGTCGGCCCGGACCCGGACCCCCCCCCCCCCGTTTCGAACCAGAATGGTTTTTAGCCCATAACTTGAGCCTCGGACCTCCGAATGACGAACCGTCTGCGGCAACGCGATCCTTGGGTCGAGACGGTCGTTTCGCTATATCGCACTCAAGGTTTCGGTTTACTTTGAGTTCGGCCGGGTTGGTTCGTTCACGAAACCAACCGGGCCTTCGGAGCGGAAACGCTCATATCTTGAGTTCCGGACGTCCGATTGACGTGCCGTCGATTTTGATGGAATCCTCTAAGTGAGACGGATCTTTTGGAATACTCCGCCCGAGGTTAGGATGCAGGTGGAGTACGGTCGGGTTGGTTTTGCCTTAAAAACCAACCGGGCCCCGGAGACGAAAATGCCAATAACTCTCAGACCGGGCGTCCGATCGACGCGCCGTCTGTTGCGTTGAGTTCCTGTTGTCGATACGGAACTTTTGGATACATCAACTCTGGTCTTTGTGACAGTTGATGTATCAGCCACTCGGCTCGTGGAGCGGATCCTCCGAACGAGCTTTCTGTGAGCGGGAACCCTAGTGCTGGCTGCGACTATTACTGTGACGTCTACTACTACTGCTACTGTGACTGCGACGACGACAGTACAGACATCCTGTGTGGATTCGACGATGACGACTACTGCACTCAGAGATCCTACGTGGAACAGTGCTACCGAACCTGTGTGAGCTGAATCTTCTGTTTACCTAGGGCGGTGGAGCGCTTGGGTGTAGCGGCGGACCCGTGGTACTTGACAGTGGTGGTGCGCTTGGATGCAGCAGCAGACCCTTGGCGGTGGAGCGCTTGGTTGTAGCGGCGGACCCGCGATACTCTACGGAGCGTGTGCGCTTGGTTGTAGCGACAGACCCGCGATGGTGGAGACGTGCGTGCGGAGTACGGAGACCGTGTAGATGACTGAGACCTGACGACTGCTTGACCGAATCGACTTGGAGTGAGTCGACTAGCCCAGTGGACGGAGCGCCCAGTAGTTGGCAGCAGACCCACGGCGGACGGAGCGCCTGGTAGTTGGCAGCAAACCCGCGGTACTCGACAGGAGGAGTACCTCAGTAGGCTATTTGGGTGAGCGCCCGGTATTTGGCGACAGACCCTCAGCGGACGGAGCGCCCGGTAGTTGGCCGCAAACCCGCAGTACTCGACAGGAGGAGTACCTCAGCAGTCATAGGTTAGTGAGCAGTATCTCGGAGTCGTGACAGGATTACTGCACACTTCAGAGACGGGGCTCTTCAGCAGCTACGGTTTCGATAATGAAAATCCTGCTTTGAGCTGAGTCAATGATCTTTGTGATTCCTCATGATTGAGATGGGTCACTTGATAACTTAGGTATATGTATGGGCATATACCTGGGTAATGGTTATCCGTTGATTTCATAAACATGTTTACTCTTCTTTGTGTATTGGGTTGTTCTTGGGCTCGGTGTTGGAGCCGAACGGAAATTGATGACTTAGGTATATGTATGGGCATATACCTAAGCAGTGTCAGTTGTTACTTCGTGATTGTTACTTTTCTTCGTGGTTTATCCTTTGTGGATTTGAGAGACCTTCAGGGGTCTCGGGGTCCCTACTGAGTAGCTTATACTCACCCCTGCACGGGCTTTGCCCGCACTACGTTGTGTTGGTTGCAGACGACGGACAGCGTTGACCTTAGCTGAGGCTTGCAGAGCGGAACGGTACCCGGAGGTGGACCACTGGGCGGAACGTGCACGGAGCGGACGGCGGGACCCGTGGAGTAGAGGAGCTATCTGTACTCACCCTTCAGGTGGGATTTCCAGTGGACAGCTCGGAGTAGCGGCTTTACTTTTCAGTTGTTGTTTTTCCCTTTTCGAGTTGTACTTTACTTTCAGTTTGGGTTTTTATTCTGGCCCATTTACTTTTTTGCATTGTAGTTACTTTCCGCTTGCTGACTCTGTGGTGGTTGTTACTTATAAAGGCAATGCCTTCCCTGTTTACTGGTTTTTTTACGCCTTGGTGCTAGTCGCCAGCCCCTGGCCTATGGAAGGCGGGCTTGGGGTAGTCACGGCACGGATCCCGAGGGCGGGTCGTGACAAATTGGTATCAGAGGAGTTCGGTTCTACCATGAACTCGGATCTTTTCTATGTGAAGCAATAATGTTTAGCGTATTGAGTGTGGATATCAGTCCAGGGAGTCCAGTGTTGGTGCGGCGGCCGACGTATCCGTACACCAGGACCCTGACCTCTGATTTCCGACTTAATGCACGAAAACATTGATTGCGTGTGTGTTTCAATGTTTTCTTTGTGATTACTTATATCAGCTCACCAGGTATACTGTTTGACCGTGGCGCACCTGTCTCCTTTCAGGATGGCCCCACGACGGCAGCCAGCTAGGGTTCCGAGAGTCGAGCGTGACGACAGCCCACCGAGCGACGAGGCCTCGGTACAAGGCCCTTTGTCAGCAGTGGCACCGGCGGTAGCTCTACCCGCCGAGCCCCCGATGCTTCCAGCAGCAGCCGCTGACGATGCACGTCGCCTCAGCGCACTGCATGAGTTTCAGCGCCAGCGACCGCCCAGGTTTCGTGGGGAGACGGATCCCCAGGCAGTAGAGGATTGGCTGAAGGCAGTGGTTCGAGTGTTTAGGCTAGTGAGGACACCAGCAGACCTCATGGTGATCCTCGCTGCGAGCCTACTACACGCAGCAGCAGGACGATGGTGGAGCTTGATGCTCCAGGTACACGATGAGGCATCTCTACTTTGGAAGGACTTTGAGAGCATCTTCCGCTCGGAGTTCGTCCCAGCCACCCTTCGTGCGGTGCGTATCCAGGAGCTTCTACAGCTGCGGCAGGGTAGCATGACGGTCGCTCAGTACGCGGCGAGGTTCATCGACCTTTCTCGGTACTCGACAGACATGGTACGGGACCCCTTCTTCCGGGCCCGGACCTTCGAGCAGGGTTTGAGACACGAGATCAGGGCATCGCTGATCTCCCTCAGCATACCGACTCAGACAGGAGTACTGGAGCGGGCACTTCTGATCGAGAGTTTCCTTGCTGAGTCTACACCAGCACAGCAACTCACCGCAGGGCGGCACGTGACAGAGTCATCTGCAGCAGGTAGCCGACGGATGACTCAGGGTTCCAGGCAGACCAGACCTACCGGTGGCCGACTGCACGACTCAGGCTCAGTTGTACGGGGAAGCCGGGGCGGAGTCAGAGCCAGGCGTGCCGAGAGTGGGCAGTGTTACTCCTGTGGCGGGATTGGTCACATGGCTCGTGACTGTCCGACCCGCCATGCTAATGATCAGCAGTTAAGTGAAGAACCTCCCAGGCAGAGGCAGAGGTTCGACCGTGGAGGTCCGTAGGGAGGAGGCGGACGAGGCAGAGGAGCTGGACGAGCAGCCGGTGGTGGGCGACGCTTTGAGGCTCTTCCACCACCACCACCAGGAGGTCCACCCCGACCACAGGGAGTAGGTGAACATGCGAGAGCTCAACTTCAGGCAGCCAAGGCCTTCGATCATGGAGCTCTGGGAGCCGATGGACAGGAGCTGAACTAGTAGATACATCCTTTGTACTTCTGGTTCCTTGTTGCTTTTGTGTAGCGTCTTGTATTATGAGCTGCAATAATAAAAGACGCATACCATTGTGATATTTTCGTTCCTGTCCTCTTTCGTGATGTTACTAAGAGGTTCCAGTTTTGGCTGTTGACTTGACCCTCACTTGTGAGACATCTACTGGAGGAGACCCAGTTACCACACACTGATGCCGACAGTGTGACTCAACCCTTGGAGGCGAGAGTAACGGTTGAATCTCTTAGTAGTAGCGTCGAGGCCTTACGACGTCATCCTTGGTATGGATTAGTATCATCCATGTTAGGATTGACTGTTTTAGGCAAAGAATGTGGTTCATCCAGGGGATGAGACCAGATTTCTCTTTTCGGCAAAGAAGAAATCTTGCAGCTCTTGTGGGACCTGTGATGGTCCAGGCCACGACAGAGAAGGTCCAGGTCATCCAGGAGCGGATGAGGACAGCTCAGAGCCGGCAGAAGTCATGCGCTGACAGGAGGCGGAGGCCACTGGAGTTCGAGGATGGCGACCACGTCTTCTTGCGGTCTCACCTCGACGGGGTATTCGGAGATTTGGCCGAGGTGACAAGATATCTCCGCGCTTCATCAGACCCTTCCAGGTCCTCAGCAAGGTTGGCGAGGTGGCTTATCGCCTGGCTCTACCACCTCAGTTGCACCGGGTGCACGACGTCTTCCACATATTCCAGCTGAGGAGCTTGACGTTGACGATGGGGCGACTTCTACGGAGGTCCCGGTGGAGATAGAGGATCGACAGGAGCGGGTCCTGCGTGGGTGATCGATTCCTCTCGTGCACATTAGATGGCAACACGAGAATCTCCAGGAGAGCACATGGGAGCGGGAGGCTCAGATGCGTGCTCAGTACCCTCATTTGTTTCCCTAGTTTTTGATGTAGCTTTACGGGGACGTAAAGCCCTGAGGTGGGAGTAATGTAAAGACCCGTAAAATTCAAGGAAAATTTTTTCTTAATTTTCTTTAGAATTTTACAAGAACGCGGTTTCAGACGACACCTGATTCCGAGGCCCGGAGTGCCCGGAATTAATTTCCGAAGTTTGGCTCGGGTACGTTCAGTGAACGAACGAGCGGGAATTTCTAACATTTGATCCGGTGCTCAGAATTGAAATCCGAGGGCACCGATGAACTCGCAGCGCCGATTTTCGCTTAAAGAGACCTTTTCGGGAGTTGCGTTTGTTGCGGGTTGAAAGTTAAGTTTTGGGGTTTTCAGTTGTGTTAAATAAAATTTGTGTAAGACAAATTTTATTTTTAGTTTGTTAAAAACCTACCTAAGGGGGTTGGAAGTGGGACCCACACCCACTTAACCTCCCTTGGGAGGATTAAGTGTGGTGGGGCCCACACGAACCCCTAGACTTTTCAAGTTCCCTTAACCCCCCTCTTTATTGGCTTAAGTTACTCTTAATTAATTATGGGAGTTAAGTCTTTTTGAATTTCAAACATTGAAATTCTTTTGTGTTTTGTGTTAATAAAATAAGAGGTAGTCTTATTTTATTTTGAGTTCTTTGTTTGTCATTCTGAGAGCTCCTCTTCATCTTCAAGCTCTGACGAAGAACGAAGAACGCTCAAACTCCGACGAAGAACGACGCCTCTTTTCTTCGTCCTCGGAGTCAACAAGAGGGAACGCCGCTTCCTCCTCGGACCTTCTTCGTCGGCATACGAAGATTCGCCAACGACGTATCTCTTCGGGCATATCTCTTCGTCAACGGATTTGACGAACGACGACCGTGACGCCCGACCTCCGCGATGCCGTCTTCCGCGGAACGTAGACGAATCTTCGAATCTTAAACCCGAGGTAGGGGTTGTTGATTCATTATTTATTTATTCCTTTTCTTGAACGTGGATCTCGCATATCTAACTTGAGGTCTGAATGTTTAAGTTGAGTTATTTATTTAACGTGAGGGGGGCCGGACCGCATGAACACGGCCGAACCCCCCTCCATCGTTCATGTTTATTATTCTTGCGTGAGGAAAGCAAGTGGCGTGGTGCCGTCGCACCACGCGGATGATCGTGAAAATATTTTACGCGGCGCCGTCGCACCACGTCGAGATAGAATCTTCAAGAACGTGACGCCGTCGCGCCGCGTTGAAAAGAATCATGGCACGGCGAAAGGGGCGCGGTGCCGTCGCACCGCGCCGGGCGATGAAGACCGCGGCCGGTTCCGGGCCGCGGCGGGACGAGAAGACCGCGGCCGGTTCCGGGCCGCGGCGGGACGAGAAGACCGCGGCCGGTTCCGGGCCGCGGCGGAAGAGGAGACCGGCGGCCGGGCCGCCGGCGTCGGAAGTCGAAAGCGGGACCAGAATTTCCGGTCCCGTTGGTAAAAACCGGCCGGATGACATAAAACCGGGGGAATAAATCCCCCGCCCGGTTCAACAAAACCCCCCTCTTAATGAGGGGGGCGGTTCTTGAGGGAAGGGGGCAGCCGCCCCCTTGGTTCGGCGCCAGCAGGCCCCCCCACGTGAGGGGGGGGGGGGGGGGGGTTTAAAGGAACCGGCGCGGCACAAAGGCCGCGCCACTTTGAAGAACTGCGGGGCTTAGCCCCCGCGTGCACTGCCCGTGCGGCGCCGGACGCCGCCGCCGCGGCCCAACGCCGCCGCCGCCGCGCTGCCCGGGGCGGGGGGGGGGGGGGGGGTCGGGCCGGGTCGGCCCGGACCTGGACCCCCCCGTTTCGAACCAGAATTGGTTTTTAGCCCATAACTTGAGCCTCGGACCTCCGAATGACGAACCGTCTGCGGCAATGCGATCCTTGGATCGAGACGGTCGTTTCGATATATCGCACTCAAGGGTTCGGTTTACTTTGAGTTCGGCCGGGTTGGTTCGTTCACGAAACCAACCGGGCCTTCGGAGCGGAAACGCTCATATCTTGAGTTCCGGACGTCCGATTGACGTGCCGTCGATTTTGATGGAATCCTCTAAGTGAGACGGATCTTTTGGCATACTCCGCCCGAGGTTCGGACGCGGGTGGAGTACGGTCGGGTTGGTTTTGCCTTAAAAACCAACCGGGCCCCGGAGACGAAAATGCAAATAACTCTCAGACCGGGCGTCCGATCGACGCGCCGTCTGTTGCGTTGAGTTCCTGTTGTCGATACGGAACTTTTGGATACATCAACTCTGGTCTTTGTGACAGTTGATGTATCAGCCACTCGGCTCGTGGAGCGGATCCTCCGAACGAGCTTTCTGTGAGCGGGAACCCTAGTGCTGGCTGCGACTATTACTGTGACGTCTACTACTACTGCTACTGTGACTGCGACGACGACAGTACAGAGATCCTGTGTGGATTCGACGATGACGACTACAACACTCAGAGATCCTACGTGGAACAGTGCTACCGAACCTGTGTGAGCTGAATCTTCTGTTTACCTAGGGCGGTGGAGCGCTTGGGTGTAGCGGCGGACCCGTGGTACTTGACATTGGTGGTGCGCTTGGATGCAGCAGTAGACCCTTGGCGGTGGAGCGCTTGGTTGTAGCGGCGGACCCGCGATACTCTACGGAGCGTGTGCGCTTGGTTGTAACGACAGACCCGCGACGGTGGAGACGTGCGTGCGGAGTACGGAGACCGTGTAGATGACTGAGACCTGACGACTGCTTGACCGACTCGACTTGGAGTGAGTCGACTAGCCCAGTGGACGGAGCGCCCAGTAGTTGGCAGCAGACCCACGGCGGACGGAGCGCCTGGTAGTTGGCAGCAAACCCGCGGTACTCGACAGGAGGAGTACCTCAGTAGGCTATTTGGGTGAGCGCCTGGTATTTGGCGACAGACCCTCAGTGGACGGAGCGCACGGTAGTTGGCCGCAAA
This sequence comes from Viscum album, assembly GCA_963277665.1. Classification (NCBI taxonomy): domain Eukaryota; kingdom Viridiplantae; phylum Streptophyta; class Magnoliopsida; order Santalales; family Viscaceae; genus Viscum; species Viscum album. The sequence goes on along the minus strand of OY728121.1, from coordinate 164,643,305 downwards.
CCCGCAGTACTCGACAGGAGGAGTACCTCAGCAGTCATAGGTTAGTGAGCAGTACCTCGGAGTCGTGACAGGATTACTGCACACTTCAGAGACGGGGCTCTTCAGCAGATACGGTTTCGATAATGAAAATCCTGGTTTGAGCTGAGTCAATGATCTTTGTGATTCCTCATGATTGAGATGGGTCACTTGATAACTTAGGTATATGTATGGGCATATACCTGGGTAATGGTTATCTGTTGATTTCATAAACATGTTTACTCTTCTTTGTGGATTGGGTTGTTCTTGGGCTCGGTGTTGGAGCCGAACGGAAATTGATGACTTAGGTATATGTATGGGCATTTACCTAAGCAGTGTCAGTTGTTACTTCGTGATTGTTACTTTTCTTCGTGGTTTATCCTTTGTGGATTTGAGAGACCTTCAGGGGTCTCGGGGTCCCTACTGAGTAGCTTATACTCACCCCTGCACGGGCTTTGCCCGCACTACGTTGTGTTGGTTGCAGACGACGGACATCGTTGACCTTAGCTGAGGCTTGCAGAGCGGAACGGTACCCGGAGGTGGACCACTGGGCGGAACGTGCACGGAGCGGACAGCGGGACCCGTGGAGCAGAGGAGCTATCTGTACTCACCCTTCAGGTGGGATTTCCAGTGGACAGGTCGGAGTAGCGGCTTTACTTTTCAGTTGTTGTTTTTCCCTTTTCGAGTTGTACTTTACTTTCAGTTTGGGTTTGTATTCTGGCCCATTTACTTTTCTGCATTGTAGTTACTTTCCGCTTGCTGACTCTGTGGTGGTTGTTACTTATAAAGGCAATGCCTTCCCTGTTTACTGGTTTTTTTACGCCTTGGTGCTAGTCGCCAGCCCCTGGCCTATGGAAGGCGGGCTTGGGGTAGTCACGGCACGGATACCGAGGGCGGGTCGTGACACTAGTCATGAATGGTAATGGGTATGAAGAACCATGAAACACATGGCTTGAAAAAATAATTTCTTAGAATCACACCAGCATGCCCAATGGTTGAATGCCAAAAATAATGAAAATTTATTATAATCCTAAAATTGTTATCAAAATTTTTACATTTAGTTAATATAAAGTATATATCATAAATAATTAATCATAAATCCATAAATTAGGATCAAAATAAACAAATATTTTTGTAAATACCCTTAAATTTCAAGGAATTTTTTTAAAATTTCTTTTGTATTTTATGAGTAAGCAGTTTCTGATGGCACCGAATTCTGAGGCCCAGTGCGCCCGGAATCTTTTTCCGAAGTTTAGCTCAGGAACGTTCAGTGAAATAAATTACTGGGTTTTTATAACATTTGAACCAGTGCTCGGAATCGAAATCTGAGGGCACCGATGAAACCGTAGCGCCAGATTTTGCTTAAGAGCACCGTTTTTGGGTTGCGTTTGCTCAGGTGGAGATGTTAAAAATGTAAGGAATAAAAAAAATTGTTTTACAATTTTATTTTTATCTATATACTGTTGGATTAAGTGTTATGGGAGGGAACATGTGAGGAAGTTGGGGTGGGGTCCACACGATCCCCCACCTCCGTAAAATTCCTAAAACCCTATTAAACACCCCATTTATTTTTTCCCCTCTAGCAATTATTTTATATCTCCTACAAAATAATTTACATGCCAATAAAACGCCTCTTTAATTTGACAACGCACATTATTTAATTAGGTGAATTCATTTTGAATTATCAATAGCCTGGCATGAGTAATAAAATAATGGAAGCCTTATTTTATTATTGTGGAATTGTTGTGAGAGAAGGATTGGGGAGAAAATACAGAAGCCTTGAAGAACATCATCTTCTTCGCGAAGAATGCCGAGTCTACGACGAAGAACTCCGTCACCGAAAGGGGAGATCGCCATACCATCTCCTCTCCTCTCTGCAGCCGGTGAGAGACGCCTTATTTGGAGATTGATGACGCACCACATCCTTCATCAGGAGAACACCGACGACGCTTACAGAGCCTCGTTCCGCAATGCCGTCTTCTACGACGCCTTTTTCCCACCACAAACCTCATTCGACGACTTCTTCGAGGTAGGGGTTTGATTTTGTTAATGAATATTATTTTCATTCCAACGTAAAATTCGTTAGACGCTTGATATCGAATTAACGGGAGGGTTCCAGACCACATGCACATGGCTGACCCTTCTCCCCCTTTGTTGTTGTATTCGTTGAAGCTCGAACTAAGGCAGCGCGGTCCAATTGCACCGCGCAGAAACAAGGAGGAACGTGGCGAAGAAGCGCGGCGTCGCCGCGCAGCGCCGTTGAGGCCGAAAGAGGCCGAAGCCAGAGTGGGTCCACGGCGGAATGGTGGGGAGACGTCGCGCCGTGCCGAAAACCCATAGATGGCCGCGGCCAGAGCGGGCCACGAAGGAGGGGCGTGGCGCCGTCGTGCGGCGGCAGAGAAGGGAGAGGCGGCCGGAACCACCGGCCGCCGGCGCATGGAGGGCGGGACCAACTGGTACTGCATGGTACACTGGCTGGCCGTTGTGGCTGGCCAGATCCTGATAAATCACAGTTTGAACCCCAGGTCAACACGGCAGGGCGGGCCCCTGCGGTTCCACCGTTTGGTCCGAAGGGGTGGCGGCTCCCCCCTTCTGCGCTCACGCGGCGCGCAGCGCCCTCGCAGGGTCGGGCCACCCGTGCCAGGCCAGGCCGCACCGGGACGCGCCCTGATGAGCCAGACCCGAACCCGAGTCGGGTCAACCCAGTTCGGACCGTCCTAGGGGGTCTCAGGCCAGGTCGGTCCGGGCCCAAAACCCCTAAAAATGGACAGGTTTGTTCGAACGCCCGTAACATAGGAAACATACCTCCGATCGATGCACTGTCAGGTGTGATGCGATCCTCTATTCAAGATGGTCATTTTGATATATTACACTAAGGGTTTCATAGAACATTGGGTATGGCTGGGTTGGTTCGAACAAGAAACCAACCAGGCCCTCGGAGCGGAATCATCTATAACTTGAGCTCATGACGTCTGATTGGCATGCTGTCGACTTTGTTCGATTCCTCTTCGAGAGACGGAACATATGGATTACTACACTTGTGGTTTGAATGCATTTGAATATGTTTGGTTTGTTTTTTATTTTAAAACCAACCGGTCCCCTGAGATGAAAAGACCAATAACTCTCAGACCGGGCGTCCGATTGATGTGCCGTCTGTCGTGTTGAATTCTATCGATGAGACGGAACTTTGGGATATATCAACTCTGGACTACATTTTAGTTGATGTATCAACCCCTTTTGGATCGTCGACCAAACCCTCCAGGAAACGACCATGCTATGTGCGGGAACCCTAGAGCTGGCTGCGACGATGACTGCACCGAAATCCTCTATGGGTTCAGCAGCGAAAATGACTACACTGAAATCCTCCATGGATTCGGCAGTGGCGACGATTGTACTAGGATCGTCTGTGGGTTCGGCAGTGAAGATAAATGTACTGAAATTGTCTGTGTGTTCGACGGCGATGACTACTGTTCTTGTATCCTATGTGGGTCCGGCAGTACTACTGTTCTTTTATCCTACGTGGGTATGGCAGTATTTGACTCTGTACTTGTATACTACATGGGTCTGACAGAGTGGATTGTCTAGTATCGTATGTTGGTCCGAAAACTTAGCTGGTCTAGTATCCTACGTGGGTCCCAGCATAGATGAATCGGTAGCTACATTTGATCAACTCTATCACCATACGAAGAAGTATACCTGTGTGAGTTGAGCCTTGACTTTCAATCATTATATTCGATATGATTGACTTACATTCCTATGTATATTGGATTGTGTTTTTCTTGTGTGGATTGGTTGTGCTATCCTGTGTGGACTCTATCGATCTTGGGCTCAGATGTTGGAGCTGAACTGGAATTGATTAATTAGGTATATTTATGGGCATATACCTTAGTAGTGTAGGTTGTTACTTCGTGATTGTATCTTTCCTTTGTGGATTAGTGGATTCTGCCAGACCTTCGTGGGTCTTGGGGTCTCTACTGGGTATCGTATACTCACCCCTACATGGGTTATGCCCACACTATGTTGTGTCGGATGCAGACGACGGACAACGCTGACCGTGGTAGAGCCATGTGGAGCGAGTCGGTACCTAGAGGTGGACCACTGTGCGAGACATACACGGAGTAGACAGATGGACCCGAGGAGCTGACGAGGCTATCTGTACCCACCCATAATGGGTGGTTTTCTAGTGGATTGCTAGGAATTGCTTCTTTACTTTTTAGTTACTGTACTTTCTTTCTTTTGTAATTTACTTAAGTTGGGTTTGTATTCTGGCCCATTTACATTCCAACACTTACAGTTGTACCGAGTTTACATAGTGTTTACTTAGTCATGATTACTCTGTGTTGTGTGATTACTTTATAAATGAAATTCCTTCACTTTTTTCAGGATTTACGACTTGGTGCTAGTTCCCAGCTCCTGGCCTACGGAAGGCGGGCTTGGGGTAGTCACGACACGGGTCCGAGGACGGGTCGTGACAAACTGGTATCAGAGGAGTTCAGTTGTACTGCAGAGCTCAAGACTCTAATCTTTCATCTATGGGATGCAATTGTGTTAAGGGTATTGAGTGTGGTTATCAGTCTAGGGATTCCAGAGTGGGTGCGTTGGCCGATGTATCCATACAGTAGGACCCTGACTTCTGAGTTCCATCTCAGTGCATGAAAACACTGATTTCATGTTTGTTTCAAACGTTTTCATTGTGATTACATTGTTTTAGATCACCAGGTATACTATATTGACTATGGCACACCTGTCTCTTTTCAGGATGGACCCACGATGGCAGCCAGCTAGGGTTACAAGCTTTGTGTGAGATGACAGCCCACCGAGAGATGAGGCCTCGGTGCGGGGCCTATTACAGCGGGGGCACCAGTGGTACCTCTACCCGTCGAGCCACAGATTCAACCAGTCCCAACCGGTGAGAGTGCATGTCACCTTAGTGCAGTGCATGAGTTTCAGCGTCAGAGACCACCCATGTTCCGTGGGGATACAGACCGTCAGGAAGGCGAGGATTGGCTAGTGGTTGTAGTTCGAGTCTTCATGATAGTGTGGACACCAGCTAACCTAATGGTGATCATTTCAGTGAGCCTCCAATATGTGGCAACAGGCATATGGTGGAGCTAGATGCTCTAGGTGCCCGACGAGGAATCTCTTCTCTGGACGGACTTTGAGATCCTCTTCTACTCAGAGTTCATCCCGGCCACCCTTCATGTGGTGCGCATTCAAGTGCTACTACAGTTGTGGAAGTGCATTATGACGGTAGCCCAGTACTCAGAGAGATTTACCTATCTCTCATGATATTTGATGGACATGGTACGTGACCCACTCTTCTGGACCCGGACCTTCGACCAACGATTGAGGCATGAGATCAGGGCATCAATGATCTCCCACATCATTCTGATGAGTGCAGAATTACTAGAGTGAGACCTTCTCATAGAGATCTTTCTTGCTAAGCCTACACCAGAAGCGAAACCTACCGTAGGGCGGCACGTAGCAGATTCTAATGCATCTGCCAGTCGACGGACTTTACAGGGGTCTAGGAGGACCCGACCAACAAGTGAATGACCTCAGTACACTGGCTCAGAGGTGCGGGGCCCATGGTGCAGAGGCAGCCTTCCGAGGATCAGACAGTGCTACGCATGAAGTGGGCAGGGCCACATGGCTCATGACTACCCGACCTGCCGTGCAGAGGAGCAGTAGACGGTTTAGGGACCCCCCAGGCATAGGCAGAGGGTCGACCGTGGAGGTCTGTAGGGAGCAGGCGGACGAGGCAGTGGAGCTAGCTGAGGAGCAGGTGGTGGGTTACGCTTTGAGGCTCTACCACCAATACCACCAGGAGGTCCACCCTGACCACAGGGAGCTGGCGGTCAGACGTAGGCTCAGATTCAGTCAGTGGAGGCCTACGACCACAACGCACCTGAGATGATTTGAGGTACTATCGGGGTCTACTCCACCCTTTCTACAGTTCTTATAGACTCAAGAGCGAGTCATTATTTAATTTCCACTGACCTTGTTCGGAGCTCAGGAATTCTGACGGAGCCCTTGGCTCGATCCTTATGGCTAGAGACCCCTACGGGAGAAGGATCGATGATTACGCACTAGTTTCGGCAGTGTGAGATTACTATAGGAGGTGAGAGCATCGGCTGGCATCTTCTTGTAGCGGTGTCGAGGCCTTATGACGACATCATGGGCATGGATTGGTTACCTACAGTCCATGCTCAGATTGACTGTATTAGGCATAAGGTGCATTGTTTCTACACCGATAGGAGCAGGTTCACCTTCACCAGTGATAAGGGAGCCATTACAGCACAGGATGGACATACGCAGAGGATAGGATAGCCGATCACTCATCAGTTGGCTAGCCTCATCCTTGGAGTAGTTGACGTGAGGAGTATGAGTTTTCTTATAGTGGTGGATCACTATGTGGATGTTTTTTCTTGAAAACATTCCAGGGATACCTCCTCACAGAGAGGTAGAATTTTATATTGACATGTACCCCGAGACATCCCTAATATCCACTACAGTGTATCGGATGGCTCCCTATGAGCTTCGAGAGCTTTAGGTACAGCTGGAGGACATACAGGGCAAGGGATTCATCTGACCCAGTGTTTCACCCTGGGATTCCCCGATTTTGTTCGCCAAGATGGTGGACAGGAGCTTGCCACTGTGTGTCGATTATCGTCACCTGAATCAGGTGATCGTGAGGAACAAGTATCCGCTACCGAGGATTTACGACCTCCTCGATCAGATCAAGGGAGCATGGTGGTTCTAAAAGATAGACCTCAGGTCAGGCTATCATCAGCTCAGTGTTTGGGATGAGGACGTGTAGATGATGGCCTTCAGATGTCGGTATGAACACTATGAGTTCTTCGTTATTCCTTTCAGTGTAACCAACTCTCTAGCAGCGTTCATGAGTCTCATGAACAAGATATTTCAGCCATATCTCGATTGATTTTTCGTGGTCTTCATCAATGACATATTGATATACTCGACCACTAATGAGGAGCACGCCTACCACTTGCGGGTTGTACTGGGCACACATTGAGAGAACCAGCTTTATGGTATGCTCTAGAAGTTTTAGTTTTTGTTACTTGAGGTCCACTTCTCGAGAAACATCATCTCTGAGATGGGAGTTGCAGTGGATACTGTGAAGATCGTGGTAGTTCTAGGTTTGGGGGCCACCTAGGAGCGTGACGGAGGTGCAGATTTTCTTGGGGATAGCTGGGTAGTACCATAAATTTGTGATAGACTTTTATAGAGTTATGACACCACTTCCAGCTTTGAAGAAGAAATGGAAATCCTTCGTGTGGTCAGATAGATGTCAGTAGAGAATCCACGAGCTGAGACCGAGATTGTCTTGTGCACCTATATTAAGGATACCGAAGGAGCGAGTGGGGTACGCAGTCTACTGTGACGCATTAGGGACCAGACTCAGATGTGCCCTGATGCAGGAGCAGGCAATGATCGCATATGGAACACGTCTAATGAGGCATCATGATCAAAACTACGCCACCCATGACCTGGAGTTAGCAGTAGTGGTCTTTGCTCTGAAGATGTGGAGACACTATCTGATGGGCGAGAGATTTACAATCTACTCTGACCACCAGAGTCTCAGGTACATCTTCTCGCAGAAGGATCTAAACCTGAGACAGTGGCGATGGCTTGAGTTCCTCTAGAACTATTACTTTGAGATAGTCAATACTCCTAGAAATGGGAACGTAGTTGCAGATTCCCCCAGCAAGATGACGGGGATTCACCTACATGGGGAGGCGACAGAGCAGCTAGCCGCTTTGTAGATATCCTTCATGGATAGAGATGGGGAATCCTTTCTTCAGTCACTCACAGTCAATCCGCCACTACTACAGTGGGTCAGAGAGGCACAACATGGGGACACTAACTATGAAACGTGACATGCACGTATTTCCACGGGATATGCACATGATGGGATTTCAATGGGAGGAGAGCACGTCGTCCTTTTTAGAAGACATACCATGGTACCAGCTGCTTTACAAGAGAAGGTTCTGAGAGAGTTCCACACTTACCCCTTAGCGGTATATCTAGGAGTGTCGAAGATGAACAGGATCTCAGATGGCAGCACTGGTGGCCGGTTATGTAGAAGGTTGTGGCAGAGGTCGTTTGTCAATGCCTCACCTGCCAGCAGGTGAAGGCAGAGCACCTGGTACCTGCAGGCTTGGTACAGCCCTTGGAGGTCTCGGAGTTAAAGTGGGGTGGGATATCTATGTATTACAAGACAGGACTTCCACATACTTCTAGAGGTCATTACTCCATTTGGGAGATTGTCGACTGACTCACCAAGTCAGCCCACTTTCTACCCATCAGAGAGCAGGGCTCAGGGGAGAGCTTAGGATGCCTCTACATTCAGGAGATCATATGGATTCATGGTTTTCCATCATCCATCATCTCTAATCAGGATACTCGCATTACTTCCCAACTTTTGAAGGGGTTGCATGAGGCATTCGCGACGCAACTACGTCTGAGCACCGCCTTTCTCCCTCAGACAGATTATCAGAGGGAGAATACCATTCAGACTTTTGAGGAAACACTCCGTGTATGTGTCCTCGACATTGGTCATAGTTGGGAGGATCACCTACCCTTGGAGGAGTTTTTGTACAAAAACAGCTACCACTCCAACATTGGGATGGAACCATACGAGGAATTGTACGATCGGCCATGCAGATCACCGCTGTGCTGGAAAAAACCCTGGGGAGTCAGAACTTGTGGGACCAGAGATGGTCCAGGCCACGACAGAGATGGTCCAAGTCATCCAGGAGCGGATGAGAAAAGTTCAGAGCCGACAAAAGTCTTATGCTGACAAGAGGTGGAGACTACTGGAGTTCGAGGATGGTGACCACGTCTTCTTGCGGGTCTCACCTCGATGTGGGTTACAGAGATTTGGTCAGGGCATCAAGTTATCTCCCCGCTTCATCGGACCTTTCCAGGTTCACATTTGGATAGGCGAGGTGGCTTATTGCATGGTTCTACCACCTCATTGGCCCCAGGTGCATGACATCTTCCACGTATCTCAGCTGAAGAGGTATGTGGATGAACCGACACATATCATCGACCATGGGGAGTTGGACATTGATGACAAGGCGACATTTGTGGAGGTCTCGGTGGAGATCGGGGATCGACAGTAGTAGGTCCTATGTGGGCGGTCGATTCCTCTAGTGCGCATCAGATGGCAGCACGAGAACCTCCAGGAAGCTCTTAGGTGCGGGAGGCTCAGATGCGTGCTCAGTTACCTCAATTTTTCCCCTAGTTTGTGATGTATCTTTATGGGGACGTAAATCCCTATGGTGGGAGTATTGTAAAAACCCATGTATTTAAATGAACTTTTTTTTAATTTCTTTGGGTTTTTACAAGTATGCAGTTTCTTATGGCACCTGATCTTGAGGCCCGGTGTGCTCAGAATCATTTTCCGATGTTTATCTCAGGTACGTTAAGTGAAACGAACAAGAAGATTTTTCTAACTTTTGAATCGGTGCTCGGAATCAAAATCCGAGGGCACCGATGAAACCGCAGCGCCTGTTTTTTCATAAGATAACCTTTTTATGGGTTGTGTTTTCTCCGAAGGAGATGTTAAAAATGTGAGTAATAAAAATAAAAATTGTTTTAGAATTTTATTTTTATTTCCTTACTGGTGGTTTAAGTGTTATGGGAGGGAAGATTTGAGGAAGATGGGGTGGGGCCCACACGATCCCACACCAGCTTAAAATTCCTAACACATCATTAAACACTCTATTTATTTTTCCCCTCCAGAAATTATTTTATATCTCCTATACATTAATTTACATTCCAATAAGACCCCTCATTAATTTGACAACGCATGATAATTAATTGGGCAAATTCATTTTGAATTTTGGAATGGTTGGCATGAGTAATAAAATAAGGGAAGACTTATTTTATTATTGTGTAATTGTTTTGCGAGAAGGATTGGGGAGAAAATACATGAGCGTTGAAGAACTTAATCTTCTTCACGAAAAATGCCGAGTCTACGACGAAGAACTTTGTCACCGCAAGGGGAAATCGACGTACCGTCTCCTCTCCTCTCCACAGCTGGTGAGAGACGCCTTCTTCGGAGAACGACGACGTGATGCATCCTTCATGGGGTGAACACCGAATATGCTTACGGAGCCTCGTTCCATGACGTGGTCTTCCGCGATGTCTTTTTCCCGTGATGAACCTCGTTCGACGAAATCTTCGAGGTTGGGGTTTGATTTTGATCATGAATATTCTTTGCCCTACAACATCAAATTATGTATCCTCTTGATATCGAATTAACGGGAGGGGGTCGGACCGCACGAACATGGCCGACCCTCCTCCCCCTATGTTGTTGTATTCGTTGCGGATCGAACGAAGGTGGCGTGGTGCAATAGCACCACGTGGAATCAAGGAGGAACACAGCGAAGAAGAATGGCGCAATCGTGCCACGCCATTGAGGCCGAAAGAGGCCACGGCCGGAGAGGGGCCTCGGCGGAAGGGCATGGCACCGTCGCGAGGTGTAGGAAAACCATGGAGGGCCGCAGACAGAGCGGGCCGTGGCGGAGGGGCACGGTGCCGGCGGGCCGCCCCGGTCGAACCATGGCTGCGGCCTTCGGCCTCAGCGGATCAGGGAGTGGCGGCCAAAACAACCGGCTTCTGGAGCATGGGGTGCGTGACCAACCGGTCCCGCGTGGTACACGGGTAGGCCGTTATGGCCCGCCAGATCCATAAATCATGGGGTCTGAACTCCTAGTCAACACGACAGGGCGAACCCCCAGTGGGTCCGCCATTCAGTCTGAAGGGGTAGCGGCTCCCCCCTTCCGCGCTCACGTGGAACGGGGTGCCCTCACAGGGCCGACCGTGCCGGGCCGGGTCGCCCGCCCTAGGACAGGCCGCCCGCAATGGGCCGGGCCGCGCCGGCGGGGTGGCGCCATGCCCAGATGGGTCGGACCCGGACCCGGGTCGGTCCGGGCCCAAACCCCCTAAAAACAGACCGGTTCGTTCAAACACCTGTAACATGTGCTAAAGACTTCCGATCGATGTACCATCAGTTGTGATGTGATCCATGGATTGAGATGGTCGTTTCGATATATTACAATGAGGGTTTCAGAGAACTTTGTGTACGGCTGGGTCGGTTTGAACACGAAACCAACCGGGCCCTCGGAGTGGAAACGCCTATAACTTGAGCTCCGGACATCCGATTGATGTCCCATCGACTTTTTTGGATTCTTATTAGTGAGATGCACCTTTTGGCTTACTCTTCTCGAGGTATGGAGGCAATTGGAGTACAGTCGGGTTGGTTTTGACTTAAAAACCAATCTGGCCCCTTAGACGAAAAATCCAATAACTCTCAGACCGGGCGTCTGATTAACACGCCGTTTGTCGTGTTGAGTTCCTATCGATGAGACAGAACTTTGGGATACTTCAACTATGGACTACATGCCAATTTATGTTTCAAAGCCTTTTGGCTCGTGGAGCATACCCTCATGGAAACGATCATGCTGTGTGCGGGAACACTAGAGCTGGCTGTGACGACGACTACAATTAAATCCTCTATGGGTTCGTCAACGACGATGACTACACTAAAATCCTCCATGGGTTCGGCAGTGAAAAGGACTGTACTAGGATCCTCCATGGGTTTGGCAGCGAAGAAGACCATAATGAAATCCTCCATGGGTTCGACAGTGATGACTACTGTTCTTGTATCCTATGTGGGTCTAGCAGTACTACTGTTCTTGTATCCTATGTGGGTCCGACAGTATTTGGCTCTGTACATGTATCCTACGTGGGTACGACAGAGTGGCTGGTCTAGTATCCTATGTGGGTCCGGCATCTTAGTTGGTCTCGTATCCTACTTGGGTCCCAGCTTAGATGAATCAGTGGCTACATCTGATCATCTCTATCACCTTACGAAGAAGTATACCTGTGTGAGTTGAGTCTTGAATTTCAATCATTATATTCGATATGATTGACATACATTCCTAAGTGGATTGGGTTGTGTTATCCTATGTGGATTGGTTGTGCTATCCTGTGTGGACAAGATCGAACTTGGGCTCGGATGTTGGAGTTGAACTAGAAATGATGAGTTAGGTATATGTATGGGAATATACCTAAGTAGAGTTGGTTGTTTCTTCGTGATTGTATATTTATTTATGGATTATCCTTTGTGGATTATAGGAGACCTTTAGGGGTCTCAGGGTCCCTAATGGGTATCATATACTCACCCCTGCACGGGATATGCCTGCACTACATTGTGTTTGATGCAGACGACAGACAGTGTTGATTGTGGTAGTGCCTTGTGGAGCGAGTCGGTACCTGGAGGTGGACCACTGTGCGGGACGTACACGGAGAAGACGGCTGGACCCGAGGAGCTGAGGAGACTACATGTACCCACATTTCAGGTGGGCTTTTCCATTGTACGGCTCAACATTACTTCTTTACTTTTCAGTTGTTTTACTTTCTTTCAGTTTTACTTTACTTCAGTTGGGTTTGTATTCTGGCCCATTTACATTCCATCACTTACAATTGTACCCAATTTACTTAGTGTTTACTTCATCTTGCTTACTCTGTGGTGTTTCTTTACTTTATAAAGGAAATTCCTTCCCTTTTTGTCGGGATTTACTCCTTGGTGCTAGTCGCCAGCCCCTGGACTAGAGAAGACGAGTTTTGGGTAGTCACGACACGGGTCCAAGGACATGTCCTGACAATTAATCTCTTTGTAATTGGTTCTAAAATCAATAATCAATCTAGAACATGCCCCCTCATAGTAGGCACACTAGCCTAAGGAGGAGGAGCTGAATCAAGCTCATCAATAGGAAGCCTGACATCAGTGATATAATGTAATAGATCATTAGGATCATCTACATCCATCTGAAACAAGTATTCTCACTAGTAAGAGATTGTTAATACTAATATGGAAAATAAAATACTAATTAATGTCGAAATAAAATAAAATTACATGTAAAATATTCTTAATAAAAATATAAAATTTTAAAAACTAATAAATATTAGAATATAATAATTACTTGTAACTAACTACCTGGATATAATACATCAATCGTCATCTCAATTACCATTTTCATTGACATAAATATCATCATCCTCATCTTCATTATTTTCAAATTCCATATGACTTTTAGATTAATCATCCCTTATTACTAAATCAAAATTATCTATATCATGTACACTTAACTAAGGGGTTTCATCATCTATATTTATATCCCATCAAGAAAGAGATATATTTTGGTTTGTTTCTAGAAAATATCCATATGTTTCCCTTAGAAAGAATCATTTTCATTTTCAATAAACAAATTTTCACGTGATATCATTTTTTTCACACTCCACCAATGTTTAAAATCTCTAAAAACATCACAGTAATGGGTATAGTAAACATGATGTTCTTGATGTGCCAACATCATTGGTTCATTTGGTGAAAGAATATTTTTATTTTTATTTTCAATGACTCCATGTCATGTATGAACTCACATCACCTAATCGGTGTAAAACAACTGATATTTAATCATTGTAACATAATTTGTTCCGATATAACATAACTCAATTATTCCATCTAGTACACTATAAAAGTCAAATTAAAATTCCTTATTATGGTATCATTTTAGAATAAGACCACTATTAATTTATTTCATTGAGTCACCATATATGTCTGTATGAAATCTAAATCTATTAACGACATACCCATTATATGATTTTATAAATTTTGATGGAGGGTTTTTGACCACACATAATCGACTGTTAATTTTATTTTCATCTTGTGTTACATGTAAAAAATAAAAATTATTAATAATTGATATCACTAAAAAATGGATTTAACATTCCATCAAATGAAACTTATCAAACTAGTCTTTGAAAACCATATTCAATATTTTGTTACTGAAGGTTTTCAAGAGCAACAGATGTAATTTGTAATTTTTTCTGATATGGTCATAATTTATTATAAATTTTTTTTAATGTAAATAAATATTCATTTTATAAGTATTTAATTTATTAATAATTAATTATTATTTACATAAAAATCATTTCATTTTTTCACAATTCAGTAGAACAAAATTTTGAGCTCTATCCAGTTGCCATTGCTCATGATAACCAATGAATCCAAGCTCAGTCTGATTAAAAACTGACAACTGATGGTCTGTGAAATCATCAAAATTATCCTCATTGTGAAATATTCGATTATGATTCTAAGGATATTCCATATGAAAAAAATAATCACCAAAATTTGAAATTTATTCTTGTATGTATGGTTATGGAATTTACCCTTCAGCTTACGCTTTGTTATGTACCATCTTCATTAATTTTTTCATACATATGTAAAATGGATACATCAATTGGAATTGTACTGACCCTCCACATTTAGTTTCATTTAGTAAATGATATATTAAAAGTTCTATAGAATCAAATAAGTTAGGTGGGAATATTTTATTCAATTATGACCTGGAAATCATGACTTTTTATCCCATTAAAATTCCCATTTCTGGATAAATGAGAAAAATTAGAAGCATAACCATATGGTATCATCAATTATCTATTCCATTGACAGAATAATAGGTTGTTTTCTTTAATACAGGGGAGGGATACTTTTTCCTTCATTAATTTGTGTGATCTTTCATCTACAAATAATTAATGTTGAGGACATCTGCAAATATGCATAGGATTTAATCATGAATTTACATTAACATTGTTCTTACTAAGTGTTTACAACATTGTATAAATTTATTTATATAAAATATTCTTCTCAATATGCATTACACTTAACAAGTGATGAACCAAAAAATTAGACCAATATGGATGGTCCCAAAAAATAGTCTACATTATCCAATTATGATCTATCCAATAATCATTTATATTTTTTCTTGTTTATGGTTAGTCCAAAAGTAACAAGAGGTAATGTAGATATTATATATTTTACCTGATTACCTAAGATCATTATTAGAGGTGCATCTATTCCAATTTTACATTCTGTAAAATTAATTATTTTCTTTAAAAATGGTGATTCGTAGGAAAAAATCTCTGATGAATGTCAAAATAAGTAACGTTCCTTCTATTACCAAGTATAAATGCAATATTGTCGTCCATGTAGAATGAAAAACTATTATAGACCATGTGTGCACTATCCATATAAGATATTATCGGCCAAATAAGTCATCAAACATCCATATTAATGAAACCTTCAATTTTAAATTCTGCTATCCAATTATATCAAATGTACTCACACCATTGTTCCATAATAAAATTAACTCATCAATAAATTGGTTCAAATAAACAACAATATAATTCTTTGAGTATCGTAGAAATAATAGCATCATATATAAATATGGTTACATCAACCACATCCAAGGTAGAATATTGTAAGGACTAATAAAAATAGGCCAACAAGAATATTGACTACCATAAGCACCAAATGTATAAAAAACATCAGTAGAATGGCCCAATCATATGTTACAAGGTTTTAAAGCAGAAGAAGGATGTGCCTAATCAAAAAAATTTCATGTATCATGATCACATTTATGATTTAGGATTTATATGATAGAAATATTTCATTTATTCCTTGTCATTAATCCAGTTATGTTGTGATACATAAATCAACCCTGTAATCATGGATTAATTGGAAAATATATCAACTTTTTCATGGGAACTCTCAAATTTCGTTATTGTACCTATTTATTCCTAGATTATTAACATGTTTTAAAATTAACCAAATATTAATAATAACCATAATATAAGATTAATTAATTTGAACATGCATGGATCTTCTAATAACTTAGAACCAAATTATAAAGCAACCTTTTACTTTCAATACAACATCCTGGTAATGTATTTATGTTAGGAAAAAACAAATTCACAAAATATAAAATATGATTAAAATAACTATTATAAATTCCAAAATATGATTTAGTATCCATAAATTTTTTAATAGCTTCATGTTTTCTTATCTGGATTCCTATATATAAGGCCTCCACATTGAATTTGAAAAAATTATAAAACAAATATGGTTATGCTTCAGTATTTGGAATATCATTCTGTGTTTCTTCTTAAAGAATATATGGACTAAATTTCTCATCTATTAAATTTTAAAATGAATAATTAATAACCATTTTTTATCTTCAATTGAAGTCTTTTAACCATGCTGATACTAAAAAATATAATCTTTCCAAAAAACAGAACATAATATATGAATTTATACATTTTCAAATGATTTTAATTTCCTGAGATCACATATATGACATGAACATTAAATTGTTTCATAAAAAATCTGAATTCAACAATTATAATGATTTAATGGTTTCAACCCCTTCAATATAGACCAGACTAAAACTAGATCTATTTTGGTATTTGTGATTATTTATCTAATCATGATCACATAATAGATATTGGTGTCTACTTCATAAGTCCATAGTTATCTAAAATAAAACAAGAATAAGAATAATTATTACTTATAATTTTGAATAGTTAGGGATTATTATTATATTTTACAATCTTGAAATATTCTATAGAATATGAGTAGAGAGAGGAACTAGTATAACACTAGATAACAGGGCCCATAGAGGTGCAACATAGGTAATGTATAATTTCTAAATATATTATTTAATAAATATTCAAATTTTTCAATATCATAGAAAATATCTCCAACAATGTCTCATATGATAAATCAGATATCACTATTGGGTACAAGACGTGGAGTTTACCCTAGGTGTGACATATCATTTGTGAGCATCATGTGTTTAATGAAATTTCATGCAACAATAATTCATATAATATTTATATTACAATTTATTATAAAAATTTCATATTTCTCTCAAAAACTGTATCAAATGATAAATTGGATATCACCGTTGGGTCTAGGTTGTGCAGTTTACCCTAGACGCGACATAACTTTTGTGATCGTTGAGTGTTTAGTGACATTGATTACGAGGGTAATTCATTTAATAATTTATTATAATTTATTATTAAAATTTAATTTGTCTTTCATACTATATATCATATGATAAATCAGAGATCACTATTGGGTATGTGATATAGGGATTTATTCTAATCATGACATCAAAATTGTGAGAAACGAGTGTTTAGTGACATTACATGTAAGGGTAAAAATTATATGAATTATTAATACTAATTATTTTAATTAATAAAAAATTTATATGAATTATTGTGAATTTATAATAGTTTCTATTACATTTTATTTTTTTATAATTTTTTACAAATTATTCTTATTATTTTATAATTATAACTAATATTTACTATTTATTAATTATAATGACTCATTAATTAATAAATATTTTTAATTATTTAAATTAATACTACAATTGTAATAATTAAGAATTTTTATGAATTTTTAATAAGGATTTAATTTGTTATAATTCTTTACAAACTATTGAAAAAAAGTATCCTCAATATTGTCAACTATATTTTTAATAAATATTACGTATTTTAAATTTTTATTATTTTTCACTAATTTTTTTTTAAAAAAATTTATTATATAAATGTTATATATATATATGTGTGCACACACACACACACATATATATAAAACATTAAAAAAAATTTATACATAATATATATATATATATTCATATGATAATATATATATATTCAAATATATATTAAAAACATTACACATTTTTAAAAAAATTTATATCGGTCTATTCATAAGATATATATATATATATATATATATATATAAATATTATATAATTAATATAAATACATCATATATATTGTTATAATTTTTTAAATCAGATATACATATCAAATATATAAATATATATAATCTCACATTTTCATAGATTTATTTCATTTTTTATATAAATATATATAATATCATACATATTTATACACACACACAGATATATATATATATATATATAATCACACATGTTAATAAAATAACATATATGTTTATATATACAAAAGTGTACAATAATATTATAAAACCATAAATGTTTTTTAAATATATATATAAACATTTGTGCATAAATTAATAAATATATATATATATATATAACCCATCATTGAAATAAAAAACTTAAAAAATATGAAAGTATCTACAAATCAATTAAGATAAAATTTATGTACCTGGTCAATATGCAAATTTTGGATAAATTTCTTACCAATCTTAAATAATAGATCAGGATTGATAAATAGAGAAAATAGTAAATATAGGTTTGTCAAAATTAAAAAACCTAATAAAAGGTATACAACATATAAATAATAAAATTGATGAAAAATAAATGTATTCCATAGAGATTCAAACCTGGATATGCTTAAAATCGGTGGAAATACAGTCCATAGTGCCAGATCAATATGCGCATATTGAATAATTTTTTATCATTCATAAATAATACAACATGATAGATAAACCAAAAAAACATTACTCCTTGGTTTTCTAAAATGAGAAAACCTAATAAAAGTTATAAAACTCATAAATAATGAAACTAAAGACAAAGGAAACTGTACCATGGAGAGTTGAACCCAAATATGAAAAACAATCATTAGAAACAGAGTCTGTTGTTGTCCTAGTGGGGCATGAATGATGGATGACGTGACTATGTAGGAGAGAGGGTGGAGGGCAGTAGGAAGGGTATGATTATGAAAGGGGTGCAAGTTGTTTTATTTAATTTTTTTTCACATCGGTAAATATTCGATGGAATTAATTCATTCCCAAATAGTTTTTATGGCAAAAAATATTTGATATAGAAATAGATTTTATTGTCAAATACTATGATGCTGATAGTAATTTGTAATGGACACCAAAGTTCATCCCAAATTCCTATCGTGACTAATTTTGGAACTGGGAGGCGGGAATGGATGCCAAAACTACTTATGACCTAATGTTTGTTCTATCAGAGTTTATCATTATATGTGATATAATACTAACTATGTTTCTATTGAGAGGAAATATAGAATTTTTTCTGTTTTATTTTCATGTTGAAAATGACATATTTCAAATAAAAGAATTTCTAGTAGTTGATCTGGGATCTCTAAGAGATGACACTGTGTGGAAATATCATTTCTTAGGATAATGTGTTGTGGAGGAATGGTGGAATTGATGAGAGTACTTGGGATCAAGATACCCAGAATTCTGCCAATTAGACATAGTTTTTTTAAGTTTATCTTTTCTCTGTATTTCTTAATGATGTGATGTTTAAATTTTTTTTTAAATGATATGTTTTCCTTGGTTTGCGATGTGTGTGGTGTGATGTTGGATAAATTAATAACATATGAAAATTGGTGGACTAGATTCCTAATCGATATGCATTAGCAGCCCTGAGATTACGCCCTTACAGGTGAGTCAGTGCTACCCAGAGTGGATAGTATATTGACATGGAACATCAAATTCCCCGATTATTATGTTTGGGATGGTGTGGTTCGTTGGTTGTAGCGGTTGATGGTTTGAGCTGCCTGGAGGTTGAGATAGTTGTGAAGTGGTGATGTGGCAGTCTGGTTGTTTGAGGGAAGGCATAATGTGGTTATGCAGTGTGTTTTGTGGCTATTTAGGTTGTGTGTTTCGAAGATGGTAGTGTTTAAGGTATGATGAGATGCTTGTGATGTATATCGAGGGATGATTGTTTGGGCTGTTTTTCATCTGATCTTGGTTTTGGATTCCCTTGGGAAATAATAATTTGAGAGTTATGGGATGTAATTTTCCATTCCCTCCTGGTCTGTTTCTTTCTAATTTTGGTTGCTAGATGTGTTTGAGGGAGGTTCATAGAGTATTCCAGGGAGTTGGAGGCATAGCAGAGATTCTACTAAAAATACATGCTATGTAAGTGTATTATAGAACATGAACATTGGTGTCTCATATTGTTAAGGTATTTTTTAGGATGTATATATTTTTGGGGTTAAAGAATAAAAATGATACACATTATTTTTTCAACAACAAACCGAGTCGATTACATGACTTTAAATTTGATTAGACATCACGTAAACCCCTGATCGGGTTCTGTTTAAAATTTTTTTCTAGATGAGTTTTCATTCATTCATATTTTGCTTCTTATCAAACTTATATTTAGAAAAACATATGTTACCAAAGGAGTTATTGAATCCCTCTTTCTCCCTTTTTGACCAATTGGTCAAGGAGTTTGTTCATCGGCAATCCATAGTTGATCCATGGTAGTTTCTTCTCCCTTATTGGTGGATTTTTATTTAATTCAACTCCAAGGGATTCACTATGGCGATGTTGTTATTGTTCATGGTGTGTGTTGGGTTTTTTTGTGGTCCATGTTTGTGGTGTATGTATATCCATTGTTCCAATGGTGTGGTGGCAATTTCGAGTGTATTGGTTTTCCTTGCGGTGTGAAATGAGTCGAAAAGATTATTTAATGTAGGGATTCTAGAATTTATCCTTATTGTGTATCAGGATAGAGGGGTTTAATTTTATTATCTATGAGTTATGTTTTTTCGGGATTAATGAAAGATAAAGAATTCATAAATTGAATTTAATGATGAAAATGGGGTTTGATTCCCATGTTTTTATAGTTTTGAAATTATTTGTGATGTTGTGAATTGTATTGGTATGATACCCCTATGAAAATTGAGGATGTGGGAGGATTTGTTTGAGCTAGATAAATGTTCTATGATTGCTTCTTTGGTGGTGATTATTATGATATCACCATAAATTTAACATTGAATAACGACTTATTTTTGGAAATAGAAATGGTCGTCCCAATATTTTGGATTTTGTGATAATGCCCCTAAAAAAAGTGGAATGTGATAAAATATACTTTAGAAATTTGTGAAATAATCTTGATGTGTTGTGATTTTTGCCATTCAATTAAGACAATTATGTGTGTTTGGGCAATGTGAGGATGATAGTTTGTTTGCACATAGTTTTGGGGCTCTAGAAAGGTAGTTTTTTTGGCTGTGCATGGGGGGTGAGGTGGTGGATGCATTGTTCTAGATTAATGAGTGTTAATTGAATAATTAAATGTCTGTTCAATAATGACAGGAATAGATTCAGTTGGTCTGGTTAATGTTAAGGAAATTTTAATGGGTAATTGAATGAAAGGTGTTGTGACTAAATGTGTTTGATGAAAAATAATGAAAAGAATGAGATGATTAAATGTAAGTGTTTGGAAATGTGAAATGGGGTTTGTGGCTTGCTGTGAGAAGTTATGAATTTATAGGTGGCAACAAATGTGAAATTCATGTGAGTTGGTTGGTTTGTTTATGAACCCATTGGTCAGTCGTGAGTTTTATATTATTTATATATTCTTGTATTTTCTATTTATTTCTACATGCACCCACCGTCTGTTGGTAACTACGTGCTCAACACCCGTATTGTCAAGCAGGGAGCATTTTTTCTATCAACTGGTGAGGATTATGGATGGATGAGTACCCACTATTTTCCACACTATATTTTAGGATAGCTAGGTAATTCATAGGTTGTTATGGATAAAAGACTATTGTTTCATCATATTGTAATTGTGGTATCCTAGGTTTCATTAGGATGAGTTTCGAGGTGCTTTCCCATGTGTCTTTTGGATGAGTTGTGATGTTAATT
This sequence comes from Viscum album, assembly GCA_963277665.1. NCBI lineage: Eukaryota > Viridiplantae > Streptophyta > Magnoliopsida > Santalales > Viscaceae > Viscum > Viscum album. Next base: position 164,621,779 of record OY728121.1, on the reverse strand, counting down.
CCCATATATCTTCGGGATGATTTGTGATGTGATTTCCCAGGATTCATTATGATGAGATGTAATTATAAGTGATATGATTTTATAGGATTAGAGGCCCATGTGTGTTTGAGATTTATGTCTTGTGAGGACCAGGTGTGTGCGGGCGAGATGTGATGTGGTATACATAATGGATGAGAGTGTCAAGATGTACGACTATGGTATAGAGGGATATACTAGTGGGAAATTGGTGAAAGGTGCCCTATAATTTATTAGATTTACATTATATTTTATTACGTGAATTATTTTACTTGGTGAACATTCCTTAGTGAGGTTGGTCTAGTTAATATATCATGAAAGGTGTTGTTTGGTCATTCAATTTTATTGTATGGGAATTAGTATATTTCTTTCACATTTTCTGGAGAGACATGGATTTCCTTTCTGAGTATACTTGTAATATAATCATATGTATATAAAAATACTTCTAGGATTCTATGAGGATTCTGTGGACTATAATGAGAATTACTTGCATAATCCTTGGGGGTAATTTTTCGGTTGCTGCTTTAGCTTTATGTTTGGGTATTTAATTTGGAGACTTTATTGTTTTTATACATGTTCTATTTATACATGCATTTACAAACATTTTTAGGAATTATTATATATATATAAATGTCTTGAGTTTTTTTGGATGTTTTATCATATCTCTCAATATTTTTTCTTATAAAGGATATTTCCTCCCATAATGTTATATTTGTGCACCCTTGGTGATAGTCTCCATCCCAAGGCCTACTGGAGGTGGGAATCGAGGGTCATTATCTCTATCACCTCATTGTTGCATCTTTGGAGGTAGGGGGTTATGGAAATTTAATACTGTATTTAATTATTTTAATTTTTTTATCATCTCTATAATAAATAACATTTTATGTAATCATTAGATAAATTAAAAATTATTATATGTCAAAATTTATAAAATATAAGATGGAAAATATATCATTGATGATACTATTCGATTGCAGATTTGTAGATTTCTATATATAGTAGTTCATAAATAACTAAAAACCATACCTTTTGTTAGTTACAATATCATCATGTTTACAATATTAATTTCATTTCGCGGTCAATATATATTTCAATGCATGGATGATTTATTTTACAATGACTGTTTGATCAAATTGGAAACTTCCAGTCAATTGATTTTTCATCGAGCAATTTATCTATTATTCAATATGAAGTTGATAAATTTTAAATGTCTGTTCAATTGAGTTTATAAATGCAACACCCCAAAATTTTATGTTATGAATCTTTTTAATTATTACTTCTTAGATAAGTTATGTCTCACACAACACTGAGCTAAATGAACCACGATATACAGTTAATATTTTTATTTAAATTAAAATTATAACCTAGATGTTAAATTAGAGGGAGTGAATATTATTAAACAAATTATAATATTTATATATTATATATTAAATCAACTTTTTTTCACATTCACAAAAATGAATTTATAATCATAAGATAAGAGTAAATCCAGTTTTAACCATTAAAAAGACTAATTGTTTGAAAATATAATTTTACATCGTTTTAATAAATAAATAATTTTAAATCCAATTTTGAACTTTTAAAAATGTTATTTGTAAAAATAATATTCATATTTTAAAATAGTATATAAAAATTTATATTGGTTGAATTATTGGTATTTTTCTATGAAGTTTCATTTTTTGATGAATAGTGGAAAATACTGCATTTTATTTCAAAACTAAATTTTAATATAATTTATTTATATAGTTAGATTATGTTTATTATTTTTAAAGTATAAATAGTCCGATTTTATATCATTGAAACCAAATTATGTCATTGTAAAAAATTTCACATTATTTTTAGAAATAAAAACATAGTAATCTTTTTGACATTTTTACTTTAAGAACTTGCTTTGTGATCCCATATTGGAAAATAGAATTAAAACTAATTTTTTCACTTACGTGAGTTGAATTTTGAAAAATGGAAAAAAAAATGTTATTATAAATAAGAATTTTTTTCTTTAATAATATAACATTAGTTTTTGTCAAAAATTATTAGTGAAAGTGATTAACATTAATTATATTGATTAATGGTAAATTAAGCAAATAAGGGAAAAAATAATATTATATGAATTATAAAATTACCCTTACACTTTTAATAATTTCATTATATGATTTTATTTTGAACCTAAATCAACCTTGGGTATATTTTTGGACCACTTGGATCCACCTGAATGACATTAGTCCATTTATAGTATTTTAATCAAAGAATGGTCAATTTTGTTAAACAAATGTTTTTAAAGAGAGAAATATTTTTAATATAGGGTTATGTAATGGAAAGGTTTGACTATAAATAGTATTTATAAATATAAAATTTGTATATATATAATGGTAATTTATTTTTAATTTTTAGAAATAAAATAATAACCATAAATCATGACACAATGATGTTGTGGTAATTGTTTAAATAAAGGAAATATAAAATAAATGTTTTAAAAAATATTAAAATGAATAAAAATTGATATAATTAATGTACCCATGAATTATTTTTGAATAAATAAACATATTTTGTATGTATTAAATTTTTTAAGTTATTATCTTGTTATGATATTTTAAAAAAGTCATGTAATGAATAACAACAAAATTGTCACTAATAATATTTTAAAATAATTAATATTATATTAAATGTTATAAAATTCATGAAAATATAAACCTCATCAAATTATTTTGGATAAAGTTATATTTTTTAATATTGATTAATTTATGGTTTATTTTAAATATTAAAGAAAATATATCAATCTTTAAGGAGTAAAGGAACATGTTGTCACGGTAAGAGTAAAACGGTCAAGAAAAGGGTAAAAACCAAAAGATAAGAGTGTAATCCTTATCTAAACTTGTCACGAATTTATTGAATGAAGTTTAATTGACCCTAATGACCTTAATATTTATTTTTATTTATTTAATATAGACATTTACATGATAAAAACTTATATATTATTTTAATCAAAGACAGTTACAAAATGACACTCTCTTGGTTTTTAATATAATTTATTTGTCAAACCCGTGAAAAACTCTATAATTTAATTGAATTAAATGTCTATATTGATAAAAATGAAATAATTTAAATAATATAAATTTATTTCTAATTTTCAGAAATTATATAATTCCCATCAATTCTTTCATGATGAAGAAACAATATTTATTTAATTAACTGAAAAATATTATAATTGACATTAAATGTAAAAATTTGGAAATATTTTGGATGAGGTATTTTTTATAATAATGTTTACATACCTATAAGATAAAATATAATTGTATGAAATTATTATATTTAAATTCCCACTATGTCTTGATTTCTGTAATGTCAACTTAAAAAAATAGTATCAAATTTGACAATAATGATATTTTATTGACTTAATATATAATGAAATTATTTAAATATCAAGAAAATATTAAATAATAATAGGTGTGATAATATGTTTTATAAAAGTTCCCCCAATATTAATTAATAGACCTTTTTATCACTTTGGATCTAGAATAACTGTATTAAATTTTAGTATTTTTACGATTTCTTAATGTTCCCCTCACCTACGTTATAAAAGGGCACCTCCCCCCTCACGTACTCACAACACATTTAGTATTATATCTAAACCAAAAATGGCTCAAATAAGATCCAAAATTACCTCCCATCATCATATAAGCTTCACTTTGGTCATAAATCTAACCAATGATGAATTTGAGGATAAAAAAGGAGTTTTCCAAATAAGAGGAAATGATCTTCAACAATCAATTTATTTTTATTTCATCATCCACACCCAAAAATGTATTTATTATATTACTATATATAAAAAAGTATCATAATTAAATTGAGTTGTTTTTATGAAAATGTATATACAAAAACATACAGATAATTCCATTCAATGTGTAATGAACACAGTTTTTAGGCGTACGGAGAACTAAAGCCTCACAAAATGATGATTGCTCATTTTTCCTTCCCCAAATTTCATAGTTGAGAATTATGATAAACGATATAATTATATAATTTATACATGATATTTATTAGTTATTTATAATTTTTTAATTCAATTAAAACACACACCTTTAATGTTACTATTTTATATAAATATGATAACATTGTTTGTGGATGTGTGGACAACTGCCTCCTCAAAGAAAAAAGATTTGTTCACGCTATACCTGGAATGTATAAATGATGGTTTTAATACTATTTTGTAAAATATATGAAATAAATATTATCATATAACAATAATATACATATATTTTATTTAATTTTCATTCATTTAATATGAAATAGAAATAAAGTAGTATTCAAGCGTACGTATGACGCAGTGTCTACAAGATTGGTGCATTTAATTTCATATCTAAAAATAATATTGAATAATATAAATTCATATATAATGGAAAAATATGATATTTAAATCATCGTTTACATTATTTATATGATTAAACCATGATCTATTTAATGGGAACAACAAATAACAAGACAAAACATACTTGAAAAACAAGGAAATTAAAAACCCAAAAATTTAAAATAATTATGGATTACTAACAAAATGGTAAAAAGATATTATAACAGAATCATATATGTTGAAATAGATATTAATATGGTTATTTAATAAGTTATTAACATTATTTAAACCATTACACAAGAGGTTAAATGATATTCTCCCAAAAGGAAATGTAAGGTAAAGGATTCTTATCTCACATTCTTTTCCCTGATGCAAACACCACTCCCATAAATTATCTCATTTTCTTGGTCTGTGTACTTCCTAATATATTATTTTTTGAGTATTATTATAAATTTTATGGTATTTTCTTATCAATATTATTTCAATTTCAAGGAGAATATGATTCTCTATATTATCAATTTGTAAGGGGTTATTTCACAATATCATCATTATTATAGATTCTATTTATTTTAGTATCTGTAGGTAATTATTTCCCCACCATGTTAGTGTTTTATAAATATGTTTTGAATTTTATTTTAATATTATCCATTATTTTTTATATTATTATTTAATCAATTTTGAATTTATAAAACACATTTTAAAAGGAGTCCTCTAGTCATTAAAAAAAGGTACTTTATGAATTTTCTTAATAAATGAAAGAAATGTTTTTTTATCTTATGAGAAATGAATAAAATAACCCTCCATTATGTCACCCTAATATTTTTATCCTTCATATAAAATTTTACTTTGTTATTTACAGTGAAAATATTTTCTTTTATAAATGATCTTCCATTTAAACAAATGGCTATAAATTGGTAAGGTATTATCATCCCACTTTTATTTTTGTGAGATATTTCTAATTCCACACTTATTTATTTCATGAGTTTTAATTGACCAATGATTTATTATATCATGAATATACTTTTAATAATTGTATTAATTATTTAATTTGATACTCATTTTTTTGGGATTATGATTTATATTGTTAAGTGTTGAATTGGACAATGTGATATAAAATTATTTTTTAAAATTGATTTTTTTATATATGAGGAATGTTATTGACTAGTATGACATGGGTTGGGGACTATTTAATGGAATACATATGGGTTATGGAATGGTTAAAGAAAACCCCTTGATGAATTAGTAGTCACCATATATGAAATCAATTTTGGAAAAAACCATCACATTGGTTTCACAAGAATATTAAATTTTTAGGAGGGTTGATCATGAGGAAAATGAGATGGTTTTCTACACACATGCCTAAAATATAACGAGGGAAGATCATAAATGAAACTATATTGAAGAAAAATGTTTATATTTAAGATTTTTAACATTATGCTTTTTATCAATATTATTAAACCATGGGATGATTTGATTTGTTATAATATCATTTGTTATGTTTCCTAGATCATGATATTATTTAATTGGAATTTAACATTTATTTACCATGTAATGATGATTTACACTAATCAATTAATTTTCCCCAACATTACATACCTTTAATGTGTATTTGATGCCACACATTTATTTGTTCTATTTTCCATAGTTAATGTATATTTAATATTTGAAAGAGTTCAAGTACAAAACTATTTTTATTTGTTATCTTTTATTTCATAATAATGGATCCATTTATGTATCTTGTTCATAAATACTACAAATATGGTTAGTATTTTGTTATTTTAATCCTTGTAATCGTTCCAATGTAATAAAGTAATTTACTTGCTCTGGGATTTTGGAGTCAGGGTGTTACAGTTGCTATCAATGAATGTTTAGTAGATACCATGGGAACTAGATTTAATAAAATAATCCTTAAATAAAATTAATTATTGTTTAGTATGTGTCAAAATGTTATTTAAGGAATTAATATTTTTCATTTTATGTAAATATGTATAAACATATAGGTAACGATTAAGGATTATTTGATATTTTAATTTAAGGTAATTATGGATCTTTCTTTTAGAAGGAATAGAAAAATGAAACATATGAAATAAAATTTTATGTTAAAAAATATAATGGATATTTTTAGGACATTATCATATTTCATGAATTTTTTAAGAATTGTATTATTTTAGAAAAAGGTTAACCCGAAGGATGGTGATAACTCGTCTCATCCGTCAAGTCCGTGAGAATTGAGCCCATAACTAAATGGCCACAAGGGTTTATCACCACCCCTAGCCTTCATGATGTCTTAATGAATATGTATTTTTTATTTTTTTGTTAAATGATTCTATGGATGAAGAATAAGTTGATTATGGAAATTTTTTATCATATTGGAAAAATATTTGGTTATTATTTGATTAATATTATTTCATAATATGTTATTTTATTTATGAATCCAACAAGATTAAGGAAAACTGAATACAATGAGGAATAATGGTTAAATTTTAAATTTGAGTCAAATATGATTTTATTGTGGACTTATGGTGATTCAAGTTATCTATGGAAATGGTTATAAAATCTTGTAGAATATAAGATTTAGGAAATTATTTTTTTATGTAAGAAATTAAGAGTGATTAATATTATATAGAAGATTATATTATTAAAATATTTTGATTTTAAAGTTTCAAAGTTATTGAAAATTATTTTTGAGAAAGGATAGTTATTTTCATAATGATCTATGTTGAGATTTGCGGTTTACAATTGAATTTTTGTGATTATTTTAGGGAATAATTTTATCCTATCTTAGCCATTTTATTTTCTGTAATATACAATGAAATGATGGATAAATAGTTATATTTATGTTGAATTTTTAATTAGTTTTAGTTGATTAATGTTTTTCTTCCATGAAAATTATCCTTAAATAATAATCATCTAGAGAGAAAGATGAGTTTCTGGAGGAAATTGATTAAATTATGAAACGATACTTTTCAAGATAGTATGTATCCTTATGTTCTTAGTATATGAATTAAATTAATTCCTTAAAAATAATGAAAGGGATTATGAAATAAAAACGTTATATGTATACTTTTCTTACTAAGAAATCAATGTGCATTTATCTGTTCACACATTTTTTATTTTTTTGATGGTTAACTTTCAAATGACCACAGATGGTATCACTCTCCATCAAAGCATGATGGTTAGATTTAAATTCCAGGTCCTTATTTTCATACATGCAACCGTACTATGTGTTATCTCTGGAGACCTCCATACCTTCATTTCATTATTTTAATGTGGAGGTTTCATTAATCATTTTTTCAACGTGGGGTTCTAAAAAAGATATTTTGAAGAGTCAAACCCCTAGTTATAAATCCCAATTTAATGTTGATAGGATAATATTTATTGGAGGAGGGGAGAATGTAACATCCTAATATTTATCAATATGTTTCCTTTTAAATTTAAATTCACTTATAAAATATGCCACACACAACACTGATCTTAAAAAAACTACAATATAAAATTAATATTATTATTTAAAAAGAAATTATAACCTAGCTATTAAATTGGTGGGAATAAATAGTATTTATAAAATTATAAAATTTAGATATTTTATTTGTAATATAATTTTTTATATTCATCCAAATGATTTTACAAGCATTACATAAGATTAAATCTTATTTTAGGCATTAAAATATTATATTTTAGAAACGATAGTTTTACTGACATTTAATTGAAAACATATTTTAAATCAAAATTTTGACACATATATATATATATATATTGAAAAAATAAACTTATTACTTTTTAATGGGATATAAAAGTTCACTTAGGTGTAATTTTATTTTATTTTTTTGGGAAGTTCCATTCTCTGATGAAGAATGAAAAATAGTACATTTTAATTCAAAACTATATTTTCATTTAGTTTATTTATACAGATAAATAACATTTTAATTTTATTTTGAAGTAAAATCAGACCATTTTTTTATCCATTAAACCAATTTAGGTCATTTGGAACAATTTCATATTATAGTTAGTTATAAAAACCTAGTAAACCTTTGGACATTTTTTTTACTTTAAGAACTCAATTTGTCATCTTGTCTGCAGGATTAAAATTAAACAAGATTTTTCCATTTATATTAATTTAATTGTAATAAATGTAAATACATGGTATTAATAATTAAATTTTTATGGTCCATTTGTCATTTTATAGTATCTATATAAACCTATAATGAGTAAAAAGACATGTTTTATCGATAATAGTTAATCGCTATAAATAATGGTAACAACAAAAAGAAAAAGTAGAATAAGGACCTAAACATGTAAAAAAATTATTGAATGAATATTATACTACATTTATCACATTAATATATTAGTGGAGTTTTTTAATTTAAACCTCTACATGAAAATAAAATATATAAAATCTTTAAATAAATGATAGTTACAAAATGTCACTCTATTTTTATTTAATATCATTTATGTATAAAAATAGTGAAAAATAAAGATATGAATGAAATAAATGTATATATTGATCAAAATGATTTTATTTCCACTATATATATATTAATTTTGAAAAAATATGTTATTTAGAAAATTTATCCTGCGATGCTAAAACATCATTTATATAATACATAGAATAATAAAATAATGATTTTAAAGTATTAATTTTAATCTATTTTTTTGGAAGAGTTAATGTTTATAAATAATGTTATTCACCCATAAGATATAATAGAGAAGATTTAAATCATTATATTATAAATCCTACATTATATTGATGTTTATAAACTCAAATTAAAAAAATTACATCAAATTTGATAATACTGATATTTTATTGAATTTATTTTTTATTAAATTATTTAAAAATCACAAAAAATTAAAATAACCCCAAATGGGAAAATATATGGTCTAAAATATCCTCCCTTATTAATTAATATCCCATTTGGAATGATTTTTATCAGGAATTTCCTCATTATATTTTATTAATTTGAATATTTATGAAAGTACCCCCACCTCAATAATAAAAGCGTACATCCTCTATCACTTAGTCACACCAAATGGTGAATTATATCTCTACCAAACCCTACAAAAATATGTTTCCAACATCCCTCAAATAATCCTAGAAGACTCACTTTGAGAAGAAATCTAACCATGGATGACAATTGTTATAAAGAAAAAGTATTTACCCTAATAAGAGGTAATGTTCTTCAATAATCACTTTAGTTTAATTTCATTATCCAACACCTCTACTATACTTATTAAATTATTATATAAAAAATTTAGTATCCTAAATATACTATGATTATTTTAATCTAAAATATTTACCTATTGTTATACTCACTTCCATCTAATCGGTAACAAACATACTGTTTATATGTACGGAGAACTTCCACATCACTAAACCGTGATTGTTTGTTTTTTGTTTACCACCTTTTGTTGTTGAGAATGATGATGGAAACCCTATTTGTGTAATTTATATATTATATTTATTATTAATTTATGATTATTTAATTATTTTATAACACATAAAATAATGTTTTTTATTTTTTATAAATATGATAATATCTTTTGTGGAAGTGTGGTCTTCTACCTCCTTAATGTGATGTGATTCGTTCACACTCCTCATGGAAGATATAAATGATGGTTTCAATAATAATATGTGTAATATATGTCATAAATAAGTCTAATTAATTATAATATACTTATATAATATTTATTTTTTATTCTTTTATTATGAAAACGAATTTAAAGCAGCATTCATGTTTACATACGACCCACCGTCTCCATGAACAGTGCAATCATTTCTTATAAAAAAATATTATGGATTATTATAAATATATATTTAATAGATATATATTATTTTAAAATAATGGTTTACATTATTTAGATGAATAAACCATGTTTTAATTAAAGGGTGCATTAAATAGTAATTCAAAACTTATAAGAGAAACAAGGCAATTAACACCCAAAATAGATAAAATAATATAATATTACTAACGAACAGGTAATAAGGTATTATAAGATAGAAATATATCATATTTTAGATATTAATATTGTTATGAAAAATGTTTTTAATTTTATCTAAACCATTATAATGTATGTTAAAGGTATTTCACCCAAATGGATGTCGAAGTTTAGAGATTCTTGTCTCACATTCCTTCCCCTAAGGCATACACCACATTCACAAGTTACTTCATTTATGTTGTGTATAACCATACCATGAATGGATTATTGATTATTATTTTTAATATCTATATAATTTTCTTATGTGGTACTAATGACTCTACATATTATCAATTGGTAAGCGGTTGTTTCACAGTCTCATAGTTTTTCAAAATTGTTTTTGATTAAGTCTCTATATGGGAATATTTATCTCCCATGATATTATTTTATAAATATGTTTTAAAAAATGTTTTTTATATTCAGAAATAATTTTTGATAGTCATTTTATCTACTTTTAAACTTTTATAAATATCTTCAAAGGATTCTTCCTTATGTTTTCTAAAACATGGTACTTTTGGATTTTCTTACAATAGTCAAAGAAATAATTTTTAACATATATAACATGAACCTTATTTCATACCTTCATGTCACCCTAATGTTTTAAATCATACTTTAAACATGTAAATGGTTATTTTAAATGAAAATATTTTCTTTTATAAATTCTCTTCCATTAAAATAAATGACAACAAAGCGGTAAGGGGATTTTACCTCACTTTTTCCTACGAGATATGTCTTACATACAAATTATTTATTTTTTGTGGTGTGATACCCCCTTAATATATCATATCACGAATCTCTTTATCTGAATGGTATTCAATTTTTCATTTTATAAGAATTTATATATTCAATGTTTATGATTAAAATATTTTTAAGTGGTATGGGAAACTTTGATTTAAATATTTCATTTTTATCAATTGTTTCATATATGAGGAATTATTTGGAAGAATATTATAATGGTTGGGGAATATTTATTGAAATACATATGGGATGGGGACCAGTTAAAGAAGTCCCGTTGATACGCCAATAGTCACATGAGTTGAAATCCATTGGCGAAAAATCATTCACATTTGTTTCCAAGATGGTTTAAATTTTCAGGATGAATAATTTTGACAGAAATCAGACAAGTTGCGTCCCATAGGCATAAAATATCCGGAGGAAACATCTTGATAGTAACAATCATGAATATAGATCATAATAGTGCATATATCCAACAACATTCATTTCATCATTATTATTATTCCAGGTGATTATTTAATTAGTAAGAATATCCATGGTTACGTTTCATAGATCATGTGAATATTAAAATGGAATTTATTAGTTATTTACATATATAGGTTTATTTAACTCAAAATTTAATTATTTATTCCACTTTAGGTACCCTTACTGAGCATTTGATCTAATGAATTTATTTAATATATTTTCCCCAGGTTATGAAGATGATATATTTGAATGAGTTAAAGGATGAAATTATTTTCATTGGTTCTGTTTTATGTTTTAAAATGTAATAATAGAACCATTTGTGTATTAGTTTATTAAAGACTACTAAACTACTAGGTCCTTTAAAATTTGATTCCTTGTAATCATGACAATGTAATAATATAATTCACCATTTCTAGGATTTTGGGGAAAGATTGTTACAATTAATTTCATCAATTAATCAATTCAACATATACTTACTACCCTTTCATAGCTGATGCATTATTATGTGGCCAATCATGTTTTTCAAGTTTTTTTCTTTCATTTCTTAATGTGCCCGCTTGGTGATTCTTCATGTGTTTCATTATGTTTTCTTCATGTGTAATCTTGTATTTAGTTCAAGTTTCTGGTTAATTCATAGCTATATTTTTCAAAATTGAGTAATATGAAAACATAATTTATATGTGATGTTAACCCATACAATGATGGATTTTTCTCCAAAATAAACATAAACATAAAATGAGAAATAAATTATATAAATTAATATTTCAAAATAAGAATAAAATACATTTCATGACCCATGATAGAGGGAATAAATGTGTGAAATAAAAGAAATGATAATTTATAATTATTTTTTGAAGATGTATTTTTATTATGAAAACAGTAAACAATAAATGTTAAAATCCACATAAAGATGCTCCCATATCTTGATAATTACATGAAAATTATATCATCCAGAATTTATCCTATTTTTAAAATTATTCTAAAATATTAAAAAAATCCCTCCATCATTAATGTGATAAATGTTAATATTTAAATAAGATAACTTAATATAAAATATTATTACTTGGAAATCATACAATGTTGATTACATGGAAAGAAATTAACAATTATAAATGTTACATAAAATGAAGTGTACAAATCCATGTTAACATATTATATAAATTTTGAGAGCTATCATTCCATGATCATGTATTATTTTATCAAGTAATGCTAAATCTAGGGGTTTAGTAAAAATTTCATCATATTGATCTTATGTAGATATAGATTAAATAATATTATTTCCATTATGTACATAATATCTAGGAAAATGATATTTGGAGTAAATATGTTTTGTCTTAGAGCGATGATAATGATTTTTAAATAGAAGAATTTATAAATTATTATCATAATATATTGAAATATTTTCAAAATTAAACACTAAATCAATTGGTGAAAATTTATTTCATGAATAACAGAAAAAAACAAGAAGAATCAACATAATCCTACTCAGTAGTTGATAAATCCATTTAATATTCTTTTTTAGAGAAACATAAAGCTAATAATTTACCCATATATAGAAAGATACCTATTTTTATTTTTTAATTTATTATCTGAAAACCGAAATAATTATTTAAAAGTATATTTAATTCAAATTATGTATGTGGCTGATACAATAATCCATGATTCAAAAAATCATTAATATAATTAATAAATATTTTAACAATTATAAAATGAAATTATTTCCCATAATATTGGAATCTAGAATATATATACAAAAAAAAATATATTCTATTTGATACGAAACAAAGTAAATTAACAATAATAGATCAAAACATATTATTATCAATTGTTGTTGAAAATTATTCATAATACATCTTATAATAAGTTTTAATTATTAAATTTAAGATTTTACAACAATCAGGAATAGGCCATTTAACTGATTCGTTGGAATATTTTAATTGATTAAGAAAAATACCACCTTTATTATGATGTATTTTTAATCCTGAAATTCTCTTTAGTCCACACAAAAAACTCAAGAGAATATATGAACACATTAAAATTTAAAATTCATTACAATATAAATCATTTAGTGATTTAAATATAATTTCATCAATTTATATTTTAAAAATTAAACTATTTTTCAAATCACTATAAGTAAATAATTATAGAAAATCAATTCCCTTTTTAGTACCATTTTTTAAAAGGAATAAGGAACACCTCTCAAACCATGTATGTGGAGCATTTTTCAAACCATAATTTTTTTTTCATTTTCAAAACATGGTTAGTTTTAGATTAATTCTCAAAACATGGGGTCTTTTTGAAAAAAAAATTATAATACAATATCAATTAAAAAATTGGTCTTTTGATATCAATTTAGAGTATCATAATACCAAAAAGAGATTAATATTAAAAAAATTGTTCTTATATATTCTTGTAACATGCCGACCCTGGTTACCCAGAGTCAGTGCATTATTACATAACATTGACATGATCACAAGGAAATCATGTCTCGAAATACTGATCAATTTAGTATTATTGGAAACAAGATTCACACATTGGTTCAACATTATAACATGAAAAGTAATACAACATGAATTTATTACATTAGAAAAATCCAAGCCTCATAGATTATGCCTCCAAGTGACACATAACTATCTTCTACATATCCTGGGAAAATGAAACATATGAAATGGGTGAGCTCAAACACTCAGTAAGGGTAAACAATACAGTGGAAGATAACAAAAATATTAATCATGGTGAATAATTGAAACCACATGCCTTTACCAATAAGAAACATGAATTATATTATGAAAGGAATATGAGTTGAGTAAATAATGTCATAATAAAACATAATCATGGGTATTATACAAGTTGACTGACCACATGAACCTTCAATATTATTTTCATAATGAGGGCATCTATAATGCCGGACATTCTGAAACATTTTGTCGAGTCCTCATCCAAGACATCTAAAAATGATTAAGGCATCTTCCAAAACCATATATCAAATTGGAAAGGGCCTCGGCCAATTACACGTCCAGTGGTATCCAGAGACCTACAGATGCATCAAGGAGCTATAGCGGGCTCGACCAGTCACTTACTAAGTCTAATACATTCCTTATATGAAAAGGATGAAATATAACATAAATATTCATATTAAAACCAGCATATGAAATTTCAATACTTTAACCATAAACCATGAATGGTATATAAATAGCACATCCATATTCAAACATATCACAAAACCTTCAATACAATAAGTAATTTTTGTATCATAATAAATCAACTTCAAATAAACATAATACCCATCAAGGGATGTTGACAAAGATGAAATCAAAACCCTTTTAAGAGAAATATATCTTTCTATTTTGAAATCATTTAAGAGTCACATAATTATAATGAAAACATTTATTTTGAAATTATTCTTATAATATTGTAAGGGAATATTTGACGATCTTATAATGGCTTAAAATAGCTTCACCCACCATATAATTTAAAAAAATCATACCTTATATTTGTCAAAAATTTAAAAAATTACCTTATTTTGAAAACGATGGAAATATTCCGTTAAAAACATATAAGTCCAAACAAGGGTATAAATGACTTTAACCAATTTCCTAGCAAATATAAAAAATGTTTTGAAATTCATTTTAAAGAATAATTGATGTGGATTAGAAAGGTGTCCAAGAAGATAATTGTGTATAAATAACCTCAGATAATGAAGATATTATGAAATTAATGCTTACCATGTACTTTTCTTTTATATAGGGTAGGTTGACCTCCTGTATAATGGTGAAATACTTGTTATTAAAATTTACATTAGTCATATACATTAATATGATATCATATAAGATCTTTTAATATTTCTTTGTTAATAATATTTTAGTATTATCGTCGTTTCAGGTGTTTACAGATTTGTTTTACTTTATATTCTTTGTTATATAAGTGATGTTTGTTTTGGATACGATGTACCTTATTCATATTCAAAATGATATTATGTCTTTAGAAATTATTTTTAATCATCTAATGAAAATTATTCTTGAATGGATACGTTGGGGAATGAATCTCATCGCGTTCGTGGAGACGGTAATCCGTACATACGCACAAGTGACAATATCATTAATTTGATATTAAAATAATATATAATTGGATGGTATATCATATATAAATAATAATTATCAGGTTTACATAAATCACACATCATTATTATACCCATCCAAATAGTAATGTATTTAATAACAATTACATCACGACGTGGAGACGGTAAGACGTACGTACGCACGTATGGTGATTTATCATTCAAGTGATGGATAGAATAATGAGTATGGTTGTGCCATATTTATAATAAAATCACAGTATATATAATATACTAGATTTATTATTTTATAATGGAAAAAATCAAGAAATAGGAAATGTAAGAAGAAAGGAACTTGAAGGAGGTGATGAAATATTTCCCTTTTCTTCAGGTTCATCCTTTTGATTTGATCAAAAGGGCTCCTTAGATTGGATTTATGACTAATGGAAGGACTCTAGGATGAATTTATAAAAGTTTAGAGGGTATTTTTGTAGAGTTTGGAATATCCAAATGGCTTTTAAGGTGTGAATTTGAGAGAAGGGCGAGTGACCTTTTATAATAGGGGTGAGGGGGGCCTTTGGAAAAGCTATAAATATTTTTTTATAATAAACTCATTTAGGGTTTATAATAGCTTCAAAATGAATTATTTAAAGGATAAATTGGGTATGGGACGAAAACCACTCAACCAATAGGTTTTATATAGGTTTGGGTCATTATACTACCCTTATCATTTAGATATAACTCTTAGTTAAATAGTTTGACATTTACCATGCCCCTTTTTATTTTTATATTATATGATTAATTAAATACTATAAACATCCAATAGAACCCCAAGTGGTTCATTCATGATACACCTATCATTTCATAAGACTTTTTCCTAATACTTATATTTTTAGTAATATAATATAAATTAATAATATAATATTTGTTTTAAAAATTCTTTTATGTCAATTTTGACACTATTTCGTGTTTTGATTCTGCTAAATCCATAATGGAATTATTACTTCAAAATAAATTCATATAACAAACCATAATATGTCATATTAACCTATAAAATTAGTTTAATTCATAAAAAGTCTCAAATTACATTTATTTGGATATTTATAATATCAATTATTTTAATCATTCATTATTATGATAATTACCGCATCATCATTGTTTCACAAATAAATTTAATTATTTAATGTCTAAAAAATGTTAATAAATTAACATTATGTACTAAATTTATTTATCCTTATAATTAATATTTATAATGCAATTTATCATTCATGTAACACTATATTAAAAATGTTTTAGTTATTAAACCTTGAATTCAACACTTTTAACTCTTCTTTGAATTAAATAATAATAAAAGTCATAGTCTTGTAAAAGTGCGCCTAATGGATCATATTTTATTCCTTAGGTTATTTCAGGTCGAACTACACTTATCCAATAGAATTAGGACATGTTTTATGGTAATAATAATATCATTTTTACCCCTAATTACCCTATTTTGTGTTAACTGTGGTAAATAAAATAAAAAGTTTGTATTCAACAAAAATTATTTTCATCTTATTGAACAAAATTTTACTTACTAATATCATTTATGTCTCTAAAATTTTTGAAATTCAACTCACATAAGTGGTAAAATTTAGTTTAATGTGAATTTTTAAATGCTCCTAGGAGGTGGATAAAAGACGGTAAAAAGTTCAATAAAATATTTATATATCTAAAATTATTATAAACTGAATACAATGAAGTAAATCAAACATATATATGTATTTTTTATCTATTTTGACCTAAAAAAAATTTAAATAATAAAAAAAATTTAATAAAAATTTGGTTTTCAAATAAAACTCAGTGTTTTTCACTACTCATCAAAAATTGAATGTTTTCAAAAAAATAGCAACAAATCAATCGAAGATAATTTCGATACTTGGAATCCAAAACTGAAGTCCATTAAGAAAGTTAAAATTTATAAAATTTCAAAAAGTGGGTATTACTATTCATAATGGCTAGTTTGATTGGTTGTAGTGTATTAGAACTCGAAGTTGCGTACAACACATGATATTGTATTATTCAAAGAGAAGCATACTGTGGAAGCATGATGTGTTACATTCTACCATGCTTCAAATAATTTCTGCCTTGAAATTTCTAGAATATTAATGCATAATAAGACATGGGTGGCTCTTCATCATATTTTCATCGGGTTCCCACGTTGCCTCTTCCATCTTATGGTTTCTCTATAGAACTTTTACCAGACGAGTCATCTTGTTTCTCAGCACCTGTTCTCTTGTATCAAGAATTTTGATAGGCTTTTCGCAATAAGACAGATCGGGATCCAGTTCTAATTCCTCTTAGGTGAGTACATGCATTGGGTCAGGCATGTATTTTCTCAACAGTGATACGTGGGAAACATCATGAACATTAGAGAGACATGGGAGAATTTCTAAATAGTACACTAAAACCCCAATTAAATCGAGAATTTCAAAAGGTCCGATGTAGATGGGACTTAATTAACCCTTCTTATTTAAACATATAACACCCTTCCAGGGAGATACATTCACGAAAACATGATCTCCTACCTGAAATTACAAATCCTTCCTTTGGTTATCGACATAGATCTTCTACCTACTTTGAGATACATTGATGTGGTTTTGGATTACCTTCACATTTTCCATCGTTTCCTTTACCAGTTATGGGCCTACAAGTTCTCTTTCACCAACATCATCCCCACAGGTTGGCAAGCGACATCTCTTTCTGTATAATGCTTCATATGGTGTCATCTGAATACTTGAATGGAATCTATTGTTATAGGAAAATTATAATAGAGGTAAATATTGATCCCACATACCTTGAAAGTCACGTAAGAATTATCTTAACATGTATTATAAGGTTTTAATAGTCTGTTCTAATTTTCCATCAGTTTGGGGGTGGTAGGAAGTGCTCAAATGATGTTTAGTATCCAATGCTTTCTAAATTTTTTCCAAAATCATGATGTAAAATGTGGACCACGATAAAAAAAAATCGATATGGGTACTCCATGAAGTCATACAACTTCATTAATATATAGTCTTGCTAGATGTTCTAGTGGTAAATCTTCTCATACAGCAAGAAATTGATCTGACTTGGTAAGAAGATCAATAATGACCCATATTACATCATTCCTTCTAGGAGTCTTTGGTAGGCCCATGAAAAAGTCCTTCGTAATATTATCCTATTTCCATTCAAGTATGGAAAGAGGTTGAAAGACTCTTCCAGGCTATTGCCTTCCATATTACACTTGTTGACAAACCATATATCTTGACACAAAATCCGCAATCTCCCTCTTCATGTTGTCCCACCAAAAATGATCCTTCAAATCTCTATACATTTTGGTGCCCCTAGGGTGTATTGTGAAATTGGAGGTATGAGAATCATCCAAAAATTCCCTTTTTAGATCAGGTATATCGGGAACACAATTTCTCTTCCCAAATTTCAAAATTAGATCTTCATATACGAAGTCACTCAATATCCCATCATTCACAGCTTTAATCTTCTTTTGAAACTCTTAATCATCGGTCTAAGAACTCTTTATCCTTTCAAGTAATGCATTGATGTTTCACCATCCATAGTTATTCCCATATACATCTCTACTAGATCCATGTATATAGGATCCTTTTCAACTCCCACCTTTTTACAAACTCCATAATCATTTCTACTCAACGCATCTTCCACCTTATTTTCCTTCCCCGGGTGGTAGTGTATTGTGAAATCATAATCCTTGAGTAGGTCAGGCATCGCCTTTTCCTCATGATGAGTTATTTCTATGAGGAAATATAATCAAAACTCTTGTGATCAATATATATCTCACATTTTAAACCATAAAGATAATGTATCCATATCTTCAATGAAAATATTACAACTGCTAACTCAAGATCATCAGTAGGATATTTTTTCTCATTAATTTTTAGCTGTCATGATGCATATTCAATAAGTCTATCATTCGGAATAAGGACACAACCATGTCCTTTCTTCGATGCATCACAATAAATAAAAAACCAATCATTCTTTGACGGTATAGTCAAAATATAATAATAGACTAATCTACTCTTAAATACTTCAAAACATTATTCAAACTCTTCTTTCCAAACAAATTTAACCGCTTTTCATGCGAGATTCATTAATGGGTTAGCCAACTAGGCAAAATTTGGGACAAAATGTCGATAATAACCTACTAAACTAATAAAGCTGCATACCTCAGTTATACTCGTTAGTGATGGCCATTCTTGGATTTCTCTTTTCATATAATGATTAATGGACATTCCATCCCTATAGGCAATATGGACATGAAAAGAAATCTCTTGAATCTAGAATTCACACTTGCTAAACTTCCCATATAATTCATGTCTTCTAAGAGTCTTAAGGATAATGCGCAAGTGATTTTCATGATCTTCATAGCTTTTGGAGAATACCAAAATATCATCAATAAATACCACTAAAAATTAATCAATATATTCCTTGAGAACTATTTTCATTACAACCATGAAAACAAAGGGTGCATTAGTCAATCCAAAAGACATTACTGTAAAATTGTAAAGCACGTACCTAGTTCGAAACCCTGTTTTCGAAATGTCTTCCTTCTTTACACACAACTGATGATATCTAGATTGAAGGTCAATCTTTGAAAATTATTGATCTCCATGATGTTGGTCAAATATATAATTAATGTGAGGTAGGGGATACCTGTTCTTTATTGTTATAACATTGATCTCCCAGTAGTCAATGCACACCCCCATAGATCCATCTTTATTCTTAACAAAAAGAACAAGGGATCACCATGTATAAAAATAGGGTGAATAAATCCCTTATTACTCAATTAATCTTGTTGTTTATTTAGTTCCACTAATTCTACAGTGGCCATTCTATAAGGGGTCTTCAATATGGGACTTGATCCAAGAATTAAATCAATGGAAAACTCAATTTCTCATTCTAGAGGATGTCCATGTAAATCTTCTGGAAACACATCAACATATTCTTTCACAATAGGTACATCCTCTATTTTAAAATTCCTTTCCTCACCCAATGATATTTCATTCTCTTACTCCCGAATAATTTAATTTAGGTGAGCTACTGGGGGTGGATCTGGATATGAATCAGGTGGAGACATTTTTTCTCTAAAGCCAAGGTGTTCATTATCATCGTCATCAAAAATACTAACTTACTTTTTCTTAAAATAAGATTTGGCATCATGGTCCGAAATCCAATCCATATCGAGGATTATATCAAATTCAATCATGGGTATGATGATGAGATCAGCAGATAAAGAACATTTATATTCCCTAATGGGAACTAATTCACAAAACATTATTACAATGATACTTCCCTTATGAGTTTTGACTAAAAACTCCCTTGTTAATTCAAATTTGAAATAACTAATTTCTTAGCAAACTGGGATGATATGAAACAATGTGGTGATAAAGAATCAAATAAAGCAGTGGATAAACTTGAGGAAACCATTAAATTACATACAACCATGTCTTTTGGGGCTTTAACCATAGCAGTAGTGATCACATAAGCTTGGCCTTGATCCCTTCGCATTTTAGGAGGTATGTTTTCTTGATGCTTAATACATTCATTTTAATAATGTCCTATCTCCCTAAAATTGTATCATTAAACATTGGTAGCATCTTTCTTTCCCTTACAATCACCATAATGATAGTCTTTCTGTCCACATTTGTAGCATACCACTTTTCCTTTTAGACATGCAGCAGGTTGATTCATTCCACAATTTTCATAGGGTGGAAATTCAATTCTCCCATTCTTCTTTGTTTCCTAATTTTCTTTCCTAGAGTGTTTAGCAGATCTCTTCTTCCCATTCTTTTCTTTAATGTATTATGACTTAGAGAATTCAATTTCTATTTTGATATCACATGAGACAATATCTTCGAATGATGATAAGTATTGAAATACTAATTCTCAATGGAGAAATGGGTTTAACCTATAAAAGAAATAGTCAAACATTCTTCTTAGGTTACGTATATAATCTGCAGCATGCATCACTAACCTTGTAATGTTATCTTCATAATTTGTGACATTCTTATCCTCTTTTTGCCTCAGACTCAGAAATTTCCTTTCCATATCCACTCAGTGGTGATAAGAAAATTATTTTTATAAGAAAATATCTTTAATCTACCTCCATTACATATTTTATAATTTATAATATTCCATTGTTTTTTGAATCAATAACCACCATTGACCAGCATCTCCAGTGAGACGGTAAACTGCCATAAAATTTTTCTCTTTTGCTACTCCCCAAGGCATGGAATATTTTTATCTAAATAATTTATCCATTTCTCAGCCACTAATAGATTTTTTATCTTATTGAATGTTGGTGGTTGTTTCCTCATAGAGTGATCTAACATTGATCCTCCACGATGTGGATCAGGGTGCTCCATACGGGTAAGGTTATTATTCATAAGCTGAGTGAGTTGTCCTAGTATGGTGATAAGATAATCTGCAACAGTTGTATCACTAGCTCCACGATAATTATCTTTAGTAGGCGGGTCATCCCTACATGGAGTGTGTGCATTGATACAGTTTTCATTCCTAAAACTAGGCGCTATTTCTAAACAATGGCATACAATAGATTAGTTTGTGAATAAAAATACATATATCTTAATGTATAAAATACATAACATAAATTGAACAGTTTGTGGATATAATCCATAATCATAAAAAAATTTCTTTGAGGAAGTATATACTAATAAACCCTTAATGATGGTTTGTAATGAAAATGATAATTATCCTACGCATATCCCCCGGAAGTGTCATAACCAAGAGTTCAACATGTCCCGTTGTCATGCACTAGTTTCCCTTCAATTCTAGCACAATTTTGTGTTTTCGGGTTTTACCCCTAGGTACATATATTCCAGAGCCTCCTCTACTTACTTGTATCCAGACATGGTTGTATTTCTTAGAAAACCCACAAAATCACATCAATTCCAAAATTCTAGGAATTTTTTCTATACTAATCCTCATAGTCTATATTACGGCTATGTGTTCTAATCAGATTTTATCGAAATCAAGTTTCCATTGTTTTTACTAAACTTCCTCTATTACCAACTGTAACACCCTGAACCTAGTTACCCAGAGTCAGTGCATTATTACATAACATTGTAATTATAATACATAAACCATTCCTTGAATGACCAATCAATTTAGTATTATTGGAAAAAATATTGATACATAAGTTCAACTTCACAACTTGAAAAGTGATACAACATGAATATATCCCATTAAAAACATCTGAGCCTCCTAGATTATGCATGAAAGTCACTCATAACTAACTTTTTCATATCCTAGGAAAATGAAACATAAGAAATGGGTGAGCTCAAATACTCAGTAAGGATAAGCAATACAATAGAAGATAACATAAATATTAAGCATGATGAATAATAGAAACCACCTTCATTTACCAATAATAAACATGAATACTTTTATTGAAGGAATATTAAATGAGTGAATAATTCCATAATAAATCATAATCAGTGATATTCTACTAGTCGAATGACCACATGAACGATCAATATTATTTTCATAATGAGGGAATTTAAAATGACAGACATTCTAAACATTTGTTCAAGGCCTCAGCCAAGATGTCTAGAAATTATTAAGGCCTCATCCATTGCTATATATCAAATTGGGAAAGGCCATGGCGAATTCCATGTCTAGTTATCTCATGAGAAATACTAATTCCAATACATTACTTATATGAAATGGTTGAAATATAACATAAACATTGGTATTAAAAATAGCATAGGAAATGTCAATAATTTAACCATTAACCATGAATGGTATAAAAATAGAACATCCACAGTTAATCATATCACAAAACCTTCAATATAATATGGATGTTTGGTATCATAATAAATCAACTTCAAAGAAATTTAAAATCCATCAAAATATTTTGACAGAGGTAAAATCAAAACATTTTTTAGAGAAATATCTCTTTCTATTTTGAAATAATTTAAGAGTAACATAATTATAAAGGAAACATTTATTTTGAAATTATTCTCATAAGATTGTAAGGGAAGCTTTGACGATTTTATAATGGCGTAAAATAGATGCACCCACAATATAAGTTTAAATAATTTCTTACCTTATATTTGTCGAAAATATCAAAAAGTACCTTATTTGGAAAATGACGAAAAGATATCATTAAAAACATATAAGGTCAAACCAGGGTATAAATGACTTTAACCCATTTTATTGTAAATATTAAAAATGTTTTTAAAGTCATTTTTAAGAAGTATGGATGTGGATTATAAAGGAGTCCATGTAGATAATTACATATAAACAACCTCATATAATAAAGTGATCATGAAACTAACCCTTACCTTGTACTTTTATTTGGTAGAGGGAAGGTTAACCACCTTTATAATGGTGAAATAATTGTTATTAAAATTTACGAGAATCATATACATTAAAATGATATCATATATGTTCTTTTTATATTTTTTTTTGTAAATAACATTTTAGTATTATCATTGTTGCAAGTGTTAACTAATTCATTTTCCATTATATGATTTTTTATGTAAGTAATGTTTGTTATGGATACGATGTATATTATTCATATTCAAAATGATATTATGTCTTTAATAATTATTTTTAATCATCTAATGAAAATTAGTCTTGAATGGATATGTTGCGGAATGAATCTCATCGCATTCATTGAGATTGTAATCCGTACGTACGCACAAGCAACAATATCATTCTTTTGATATTAAAATAAAATATAATTGGATGGTATATAATATATACAGGATCATTATCATGGTTAAATCAATTACAAATCAATATTTTACCCATCCAAATAATAATGTATTGAATAACTATTACAGCACGACGTGAAGACGGTAAGCCGTACGTACACACGTATGGTGACATTTCATTCAAAGGATTGATAGAAAAATGAATATGGTTGTGCCATATTTATAATAACATCAAAGTATATATAAAATAGTGTATTTATTATTTTATAATGGAAACATCAAAGAAAGAGGTAGTGGAAGGAGAAATGATCATGAAAGAGGGCATGAATTATTTAACACTTCTTCAGGTTCTTCCTTTTGATTTGATCAAAAGGGATCCATATGTTGGGTTTATGACTAAAGGAAGGCCTCCAAGATGAAGGTATGACAGCTGGGAGGGTATTTGGGCAGAGTTTGTCTGAGCCAAATGGCTTTTTAGGTGTGAATTATAGAGAAGGGAGAGTGCCCTTTTATAAGAGGGGTAAAGGGAACCTTAAGAAAAGCTAGAAATAATATTTTACAAGAAAAACGTTTTTGGTTTATAATGTCTCCAAAATAAATTATTTAAAGTCTATGGTGGGGATGGGTGGAAAAAAACTCATCCAATAGGTTTTATATAGGTTTGGTTAAATATATTAACCTTATCTTTTAGATTTAATTCCTAGTAAAATAGTTTGACATTTACCATGAAAATTTGTATTTTTATATTATATGGTTAATAAACTTAATATAAACATAAAAAAGAACACACAGTGGTTCATTAATGTTACAAAAATCATTAAATAAATCTTTTGGCTCATACATATATTTTTAGGAATAAAATAACAGTTAATACTATAATATTTTTTTTTAAAACTCTTTTGTGTCAATTTTGACACTATTTGGTATTTTGTTTTTGGTAAATTCATAATAGAATTATTATTTCTAAAATTATTCTTCCAACCATCACTAATATGTCACAATAACCTAGAAAATTAGTGGAATTCATGAAAAGTCTCAAATATCATTTATTTAGTTATTTATAATATCAATTATTTTAATCTTTCATTAGTACGGTAATTACTGCATCATCATTGTGACGAAAATAAATTTAATTATTTAATGTCAAAAAAATATAATTAAAATAACATTATGTAAGAAATATATATATTTTTATAATAAATTTTTATATATGAATTTTTCTTACGTGTAACTCTATATAAGAAAAAAAATTAGTTATTGAACTTTGAATTTAACACTTTTAACTCTTCATTGAATTAAATAATAATAAATGTCCTAATCTAATCAAAGTGTACCTAAAGGATCTTATTTTTTTATTAAGGTTATTTTTTTCCAACTAAACTTATCAAATTGAATTTGGATATGTGTTAGGCTGATAATAATATATTTTTTACCCTTAATTACCCAATTTACTTTTAACCATGGTAAATAAAAGTGAAAAGTTACAAATCACAAAAAAAAATTATTTTCAACTTATTGAACCACATTTTACATATTGATATCAACTATGACTCTCAAATTTTTGAAATTCAACTAAAATAAGTGGTAAAATTTTGGTTTTTTTAATTTACAAATACTTCTAGGAGTATAAGAGATGGTATTAAGTTCAATAAAATGTTTATACATCTAAAATTATTATAAAATGAATCCAATGAATTACATTGAACTTATATAGGTATTATGAATCGATTTTTACCTAAAACAGATTTCAATAAAATAAAAAATTATTTAAATTAAAATTTGGTTTTAAACTACAACTTAGTGTTTTTTACTATTCATCAAAAATTGAATGTCTTTAGAAAAAAACCAAAAATTAACCCAAAGCTAATTTCGATATTCCAAATACAAAAATGAATTCAATTTTGAATGATAAATTTATTAAAATTTCCAAAATTGGGTATTACAATTCATAATGGCTAGTTTGATTGGTTGTGGTGGGTTAATACTCGATGTAGCGTACAACACATGCTATTGTATTATTTAAAGAGAAGCGTGCCGTGGAAGCATGGGGTGTTACAATTATAATTAACCAATTTTGGAAAATGATTCTGTAATGTATATTCCTTCATATTCAATACAACTTTTAGACATTATTCTAGATTTTTTTCTAATTATTTTTCCAAACACATCTATCTTATTTCCAAAGACCCATTTGATAATAATAACATTTTTATAATTTGTGGGATAAACAAAAATCATTACATTATTTATATGAAACTAATTTAATTCTTCAAGAATAATTATATTTTAGATTGAATTATGTTATGATTCTTTTATGTTTTCATTCATAAAAGAAGAAATAATATCTTGATAAGCATAATCATATGTTATAAAAATTCTCATTTTAACACTAGTATTTATATAAAAAAGTATGTTGTCAAATGTTTTATATTTATATACGATTAATTATTGTCCCTAATACAGTATATCCCCCACAATTGAGCTATATAATTCTGAATTTTCTTTATCACCATAGTTTAATTCTTTAAACCCTTGTAGATCCTAATTTAAATAATATTTTCTTTTATTTAATTGATTTTCATTAAATTTAACATGAATAAATTCTTAATCAATTATTGTTATTTTTTATATAACTTCTATATTTCTTAGTGAATTACAATATCCTAATAAAACCTCCCATTTTTTTGAACAAAAAATATCTATTGAATCCATAGTATTTTAAATGTAATCCTTGTGACAAAATAATTTGAAATAAAAAATTATGGGATTCCATCTAGTTTAGATTTCATAAAATGTTTTCTTTATTAATGTTCTTAAAAAACATATATTATAAAAATGATAGGTGGAGTTAAAAAACTATTTCCTGAAATATTTTATCAAAAAATACGCATTTATCATTTTCATTTCCAGTTCATTTAATTTCATATATTCCCTATTAAATACAATATTTTTTGTGTGGTCCTAGGAGTGGGAAATTTATTATTATATCAATTTAATTACAAAATATATTATTACCTAGATTTAAAAAATTACTACCACTACACTTCTATCTAATTAAAATAAATTAACTTTTTAATTTTGAACTAATTTACTGTATGAATTTTTTAGAACAATTATCATATTTTTATACATTAAAATATAACCTCATAATTCTCCTATAGTCATCATTAATGAGGAACATATATATTTTTCCTTTAATACTATAAATTTTTATAGGGTCTAATAAATGAAATTGCAAAAGTAAAGGGATTCTAAATGTTCATTCCACCTGAATAGATTTAAATTACTAATTATATTTTGCACATTTTATGAAATAATCTTATACATAGATGACGTTCAAATTAAAATTTGGAAAATATAATACATATTTCTTTTTGGAAATCTTGTGTAACCACCTGAATTTTCCATAGCCCAATATTCTATGAAAAAAATTTGTTAGATTTTATACTATATAAATAATTGAAATTATTCTCTATAAATTTAAAAATATATATATTTTAAATATTACCATTATTTATAAAAAAAATACACATTCTCATTTGAAATAAATATATTTTACCATTTCAAATTTAACATCCATATTTTCATCACAATGTTTTAGAATAATTTTATATTAATTTTCAATCGTTCAATAAATAATAAATTTAAACTAAGATGTAAATTTGATTTTCTATATTCTCAAAAAAAATTTAATTTATTCTTTATAATAACACCACTAGTGAAACTACAACCATCACATTAACCAAAAGATATATATTTTGAGATATCTTGATCCATATGTCGGGAACATACAATCTATATATACCACTCATATTTTTTGATTATTTAAAGATATGTTTCCTATAAAAATCTTATTTTATATGTATTTAGACTCCATTTAAACATAGGTCACAAAGGATTTGTATATTAATTTTTAGCAGCACATAGATATTTCAAATATGCGTTCACATGTAATCTGTAAGACAATTATTTAAAAAAGGCACTTGGTGCGACAAAGAGTTAATGAAAATCCAAAGAATCATTATCTTGCATACAATAATTTTATTTAACCTTTAAATCATGTACCAATATATGCAATTTCACATGAACATTTAAAGAAAATATATTTTTTACATTTTTGAGAAAATAATGTCAGAACCAAGAAAGTTTTTCTTATTATTCATCATATATATACTCTTTATTTTTTTAAACATTTTTTACATTGAATAAAAGTGAATAGATTAACCTATAACATTTACATTTCATTTATATGTTCATCATTTTTTTCTAAAACACTATCATAATTAATTCATTGAGATTATTGAAATTTAATATTTTTTTTTTAATTTTGGTGTATAAAACATTCCAGATTAACACATAACTTATCATTTGATCTCAAAGGAGTAATTTTCAATAATAAAATTTTCAATAAGAACAACCTTATTTTACCTATAATTATTTTTGGGTAATATGTTAATCTATTTAAAATTATGAGTGAGTGTATAAATATATTTATAAAAATCATGTTTATAATAATAATAAATAGATTCAGAAGTTGAAGAGTAATCAGATTCACCTATATGTTTGTTAATTCCATTAAAAATTGGTTTTCTGATTCTTTTCCCACACAAGATTCATTATATGAATATAAATCAGAATTATATATCCATCCAGGTGAAATTTCAAAATTTTATTTTTTACACTATTCTCAACAGTTTCTATCATTATCAAGTCATATTAGTTTAAAAATGACGTGTCCTCTTTTTTGAAACTCATAACATATAACACCCATTTCATCTTGACATTAATTACATTCATTATTTTGTAGGTAATTCCTTTTACTAATCTTTTGATTACCCTTTTTTCGACTCCCATGTGAGATCTTTATATCTGGGTCTCTTTCACGAATTTGAAATTCAAAATCACAAGAATAAGTGGTAAAATGGAATTTTGATTTAAATTCAATACCATTTTTTTCAAATTCCCCTTAGGAAATATTTTCTAATACTAATTCATATTATAGAAAAGATATAATATTTTCATTTATTATATATTCCTTGATACTTTTACTTTCATTAATAGCTACATTTTGGCATGCTATTTTTTAGAAAAGCATTAAAAATTGTTCAACAGAATTGAATTATCTATAGTTTTCCATTAGATTCTCATACCGTTCACAATAGTTTTAAATCATTGAGGAATTTGATTGATTATTTATTATTTTGACATTTAAAAATTATTGATACAAATCTCTTATCATAAATATTTTAGTTCTTATAATCTTATGTTAAAAAAATTAGTAACCTGAAAAACACGAAATTTTATGAGCTATTTTATATGAAAATAAATGGTTATACAAATTATTCTGATGGTATTTTATAAAAAATATATTATTTTTTAATTAAAAACATATCTAACAACATCATTACTAGTTAGTAATTTAGAATTATCTTTTGGAAGTTTATATGATTTTCCCATGATTTTCCAATTGTTAACACTGAAGTACTTGGGAATGTATTAAATGTGAGACTACCAATAAATATAACTCAATTAAAAAAATTGCTATTTGAAGAGTCCAACCTTTATTAACATTCATAATATTAATCTAAATATAGATATTTTTTCACAAAACTATTTATATCTCTATTTGATTAACATAAATAATATATAAATAATCCAATCCTAAGAGACACCATTTGATCCCAATCATTTGGTATTAATGTGATAATGTTGGTTAATAGATAGTGAGTGGTTTTATTGAATTATTTATATTATTTTTTATTTTTATCAATGTTTTTAAATAATAAAATATAAATAAAAAGACAAATACAAAAAGATATTATTATTGTAGGTCTAATATGAATGATCTTATTCTACTCTTTACCCCTCTCAAACACAGAGGTAGATGACCCACACTATCTATGGTATATATGAATTTTTATGTGACATCCCCACACATTAAAATTTTCTCTTAAACCCTATAGAAACAATCTAAAACAATATTTTTTTCAAACTTGGTGGATTTACTCCAACACCTTAGCTTTTTCACACTACATGGAACACCCAAGAATGCAAATTTTAACATGG
This sequence comes from Viscum album, assembly GCA_963277665.1. Lineage (NCBI taxonomy): Eukaryota > Viridiplantae > Streptophyta > Magnoliopsida > Santalales > Viscaceae > Viscum > Viscum album. The sequence continues at coordinate 164,591,394 of OY728121.1, read as the reverse complement.
TGGAATAAACAAAACCCTAAATTTATCTAGACTAAGGAATAAACAATTCTCATTACATTTAATGATAATTATAGAACCCTTACCTTTTATATGGGGTAGTATAATCTGACCACTAAATTTTATGGGTCGTATAACAAGTACTAGATTATAAACATAGAATAAATTAATTCAAGAACAATAGAAACTGAAGGACCATGAATGAATATGAGTATCAAGGATGTCAGGTTCTATCTAGTAGAAATTTATCAGACAATTGATGTTCAATTGAGAATAGTAATTAATCAACCGGGTGTATCATATAGTAAAAATCAAGAATATCATCATCCTTATTTCTTCATAGGTTCTGTTGAACTCAATCTATAGATTTCATGTATTCACCATAGATTAAAAATAATAAATATATATCACTTTATCCTTCCCAATGTAACACATGTTTTTAACATCACTAAATACACATTCAATATATTCAAATATGGTTTGATTTCATAAACTGTAATATTAAAACATGTTATATAGTGGAACATGTTTCAATAATTAATATAACAGTAACATTGTTTAATAAATAAAATTAATGTCCCTTGGGTCATTCAAATATACCATGTTATATAATTTGTTCAAATTCTAAGAATATCAATTTGAAACATGATATTTTCCAAGATACCAACATCAAACATTAACCTCAAAATGATCATTTTATATTGTATAACTTTTTTCAAAATAATATTTTTTGTATAAAAATAATCCATAATTACTTAATAACTAATAGATATATTAATATCTATAAAATAAATATATATATTAAATCCACATGAATAAAATATAAAAATAATATAAATTGGAATCATAGAAAATAATACTATAAGGAATAGTGAATTATCGATTATAGTGTGTTTTAAATCATATTACGTCATACCCTGTTGTAAGCCAATCTTTTCGCAAGTTTTTATCTAAATTTCTCAATATGGTATATGAAAATATCTATGTGTAGTCGATTTATTTTTTTATTGTTTAATTGATTGATATTTCAACCAGTTGTTAAATTAATTATTAATGTAAGGTATATGAAATTTGGAATTTTTATTTGATTAATATTTCAACATACTTTCAATCTATTTAAAATGTCTGGTCAATTGTGTTTCCTCATGTGTCCACTTTATTCATTATAAAAATACAGAAAACCATTTTTATAATCAGTCTATAGATATATGCCTGGTCAAGTTTGATCATGCAGTCTCATTGAATTTATTTATGAGACCACTCCTCATTTATTCATAAAATCTATTTTTTATACATGTGGTATCTCCATATTTATTTATATGGTCCCTTTTATTTTTTAAATCAGTTTGTAAAGTCTTAGTAAGATTTTGAAAAATAGACTAATCACATACTCACTATATACGTGTTGTTAACTCAAATAGTGCATGATTTTTATATTGATGTAACATGAACATAAGAATATTAATCAATTATAAAAAATATTATTTAAAATTTATCATAAAATAGTATTCACAACACATGTGATATAGAGTAAATGAGTTAAATAAAAACTATGATAAATTATAATTATATAATTATAAATATCATAGCTATCAAAATATAAATAAACCAAGTCCTTAAAAGACACTCCAATGGTAAAATTTATTTGTTATGTAACACTATATAATCTAAAAAATTAATAAAATTGGAAAAAAAATCACCATACTAACCCAATTTTTTTATTATATATTTCTATATATATTAATTTTGTATAAAAAAACATTAATTTTGAACTATGAAAACATAAAAATATTATTTTCACAAAAAATTTATGGAATCCTTGATCAATGATATTTTTTAACACCAATTACCTAGGGTGTTGTCTCAAAATGAAACCTATTTATATATTTTTTATGTATAGTTATTTATCATACTAGTTTATTATAAATTTTTATTTTTATGGGAACATTGAAAAGTTAAATCATTGTTTCCATGTATCAATGTATAAATTCACGGCATATTTTTTATGAAATTATAATTATTATGAAAAGAATTAGGTTTTTGTTTAAATATATTTCTTTTTGATTTTTATAGCATTAAATTATTTTAATCAATTTATGTATGTTTTTGGGATTCATACTAAGGGGTATATATTTTCATATGGTAATGAATAAATAGGTTCCCCAATTTTCTCTTGGGGAAGAATTAACTAGATTATACTACTAAAAATGTACATATAAACACAAATATTTCCACATTAATTGATTAAATATGGATATTTGAAAAACATATCCATGTTATAAGAATTGACCTTGGACGTACCTACCGTACAACTATGATAAAGATTGACCATGGCCATAGGCTTTGAAACGAACCCCTATAATTTTGTACGAAGACAACAAGAAAATTTCTATTGTCACTGACATAGTTTTACTATAGTGGTATCCCCAATACATCAAATGTCATAGCTTTGTTTATATATACTTATATATATATATGTATGTTTATATATGAACTATTTTTTGTATGATTGTATTAAATCCTTTAGTTATATTGTGATGAAATCCAAAGATCAAAAATTATTAAATGAATATTTGTTTCTGTTTCCAATGGAACAACTGAGGCCATAGACTGATGGTTATGAATATAGGTATAGCTACTACATCCAACTGAAACCCTGGAAATATCCCATTTCTAACGTTTAGGGGTATATTTCAATGTTTTTGGTCAATTTATGCATTACAAATCCATAGTATTTTTCTAAAATTTGAATCCCTATTCCCTTATGATGTATAATCCAGTAATATTCTCACTAATATAACCACATAAATATTTTCATATGGCACTATTGATTCTGGAATGTGGATTTCACCCATGGCCTAATGGTTGGAATTCTTCCATTATGGTAATATTATCCATGATAGTTATTATTTAATAAATAAGTATTGTTTATTTATAATGGCTGAAAAATTTATATATCACCAAAATTTTGGAAATTAATTTATAATATATTGTTTAGTCAAAAAATGTGGTCTTATATAGACAGGGTATACAATTTCTATGAGGTTATATGGAATTACATTGAGCCGTTTTAATTGGTATTCATTTTATATAATTATCACTGGTGTTATTTTACCATAACATTATTCTCAAATCCTATGAACATGAAGGAATACATTATTCCTTTATTGCTGATGAAAAACTATGGGAGAGTGGAGAATGAGATAATATCTTCTATAATCTATTATAGGGGCAGTTCAAGATGAAGTGATCACATATCCCATTTTTTCCATGATTGGATTTTATTTTTATTTCTATTGATTTTTTATGGAATAATATTTCATAGTGTTTATCCTATGATAGGACTCAGATCAATTTATAGGACATTATATTAGGATCTAGTTGTTTATAGATGTTATATTTTTTGAATTCCTCAAAACAAGATAGGTATTCCCTGGACCATATCCCATATATATGGAAAAGGTGTGTCCATTTAGGGGAAATTTATACATGTAATGTTATCCATATATTCATAGAATTTATGATACATTACCGACATGACATAGGGTACACCATTGTATATATGATGATAACTTGTGTCGGAAATTTGAAGTTTATATATACACATTGAGTCATGTAGGAGAATATGTGTATAGTAATGATTTAGGAATAAATGTCATTTAATGTTATTAAATGTCATCTAATATCCTATTGGATGTTTTTCTAATGTTTTATCACCTTGTATTTGAATTTGGAAAACTATTCTATTTCATGTATCTTTTGGTTTATACCATGAAAGTTGGGATTACGTCACTATTAGGTGTTATTGGATAGATGAATCAAGATGGTTTTAGATTTCAATCCCATATAAAGGATTCCATGATTCAGATGATAAAGTTGTTAAGGTGTGAATGTGGTATATTCTGTGGTCCATATTTAGATGTTAGGAATGAGACCCCAATATGAATTGATATAAATATAACCCTAATATTTTTTTGGTAAAATTCGATTCAATGAAATATGGAGAGTCCAATAAACTAGATATTAGTCCATGTGTGATAAGTTACCTCTCGATTATAGATTATTTTGATTGGTCTCTGATAGTTTTAAAAATCATGGAGGTTTTTATTTCTTTTTGTGAACCCCGAGAGTCACTATTGGTGCATATATTGGGTCTAGAGGATGAGGGATTTTGACATTCTCCCTTATTTGTAACAACCTCTGTAGACTATATTTCTTTAGGCAATATATACCCTCTCCCTACTATGTTTCACCTCGATCTATGCCTGAAAGTGGGGGATCTATGATTTTAGATCATTCACGATGTTCCATTCCACCAAACCTCTAATTCTAACATCCCTAAGGCATTGGTAGTAAAAACAATAAATTCAAATATTTCTCCTCATTTTTGTGTGATGGTACTATGTGTAGATATTTCCCTAGTTAATATAGATTTGGTACTCCCCATTGACATGGGGTGTGGGTCCTTTATTCTAGATAATGATTAATTGGATATTCTTTATTAATGGTTTGGGATTTTATTTCCATGATTTTAGTGGAACTATTCATACCTTTCCTCACCCTGTAAGATTTTATTGGGGATCTTGATATTTATGGAATGTTTTGATGTATTGAAAAATACTGGTCTACCGAGATGGATTTTTTGTGAGGTTTAAAACCCCCCATTGGGATTTTTTTTGATTATGTGTTTTCCACCATGATGGCTAGTAATTTCCAAGATTTTTTATAGTGATTTATAATATTTTTGGATAGTTTCTGAGCTAGCGAGCCAATAATGTTAAGAGATTTCATGTTATTTTTCCTTAATGTATTTCATACATAATAATTTTTTTGATAACGAGTACTTCTATATTGGTTGACTATTTATCCTTTTTAAGGAATGTTAGAAATTGGGATTATATCATTGGTTTTGTAGGGGCTGATGAATTTTCTTCCCTTATTTAGTGTTCTCTTTGAAGTGGGGTGTATTTTTCTCTCTTTCGATAGGATAACATTCTTTTGGAGTCTATAGTTCAATAATTGATTATAATTATACTTCATGGATACATTTTATGATAAATAATGTATGAAAATAATTTTAGTTATACAACCTACTAATAATAATGGAAATGAAAAATCAATAGTTAGTGTAGTTCTTGGTTTATAATTATTTTCTTTGGTAGGATCTCCGTTACTAGATAATGATGGTGTGATGATAATTCATTAGATGAAAGACTATTCTTATGGACCATTATAGTGTGGTATTCTATGTTTTGACCAGTTAAATAGGTTTCATTTAATAGGATATTAGTTATTTACCATATGATCTCATTCCATGTAATGATTATGTTTTTGGAATCATCCCGAAATGTTTCTTAATGATATTGGATGGTGGTATTTTTGAGTGATGGAGTTGCAACATCCCCCATTTGTTTATTGTATTATGTTATTAAGTAGAGAAACTATATGGAATGAAATTGATTGTGTGATGACCCACAATCCTTTCGTCATTTTTTTGGGGAATCGTACTGGGGTTTTTATAATCACCTATGCATGGGATTTATTACCACACATGTTATGTGTGTGTATATAATATATAGTTTAGTGACCATTCATACTTGAATCATGATAGACGTAGAGTGATAGAGATGGAACATTGTTGATATGGGTAGGGTTTTTTGTATGTGATGACCAGGATGGTTCTTGGATTGTGTTTTTACCCCCATAATACATATGTGGTAAGTTGGTATCATATGTATTTGGGCCCTGTTTTCTATCCCCTTGTAAAAAAAATTCATTTTACATATTTGGGATAGTTAGTGGATGTATTTATTCATTATTTTAAATTTATACTATTATTAATATAATGCATATTTGTAACGTTCATATATAGATTAGTGGTGTATCATTATTATAGTATGATTTTAGGAAGGCCTCTTATATTGTTGTATTCTTTTTTGATGATAGTCACTATCATTTTACCTAATAGAGGATGGATTTGTGTATAACACATCACATATCACATCCCAAGGGAATTCTTAGTGGTTTGGATTTAATTAGAGTGGCATAATATCTTGTTTTTACAGGGTAATATGTTTTGGGTATAGGTGTATCTAGTGATTTAGTTTAGTACATATTAGGAGAATATGTTTAATGGGGATTAAGTACAATTCTCATACCAAGGAAATCATCCAGGGTTTGGTGGACCTCATATTCCCACTCAAGGACATTGATAATATGAATGGGCAGATTGAATACTCAGATCATTGGTTCTAGGGTAATTTGTTGGAGGATCATGAATCAAATAATATTATGTATATTTTTCTTGTAATATAATGAAATCCCATCACTGATGTTGATGATATATAATGGAGATGCATATTAAGTTAAAATTATTTCTTACTCTAGAGGTGATAAATTTTCTTCCTATGGATATTGAGATCTCTAAGACTACTCATAGGTGTGTTTTTAATCTGTTGGGATATCTATGAATTTCCTAATGGTCAATACCATTATTAAATTGGGTCTTTACAACATTTTTTTCAATAGTAAGTGGATCCTTCTTGTTTGGAATATGTGTTCCCCCTTTATAATAATCATGGAAGGGCCATGAGATCCTCCAACGGTGGTGAAACTCCCTTGACAAATGTTTTATTAAGCGAAGCATGGGACAACCATCTCATATCATGAATATCTGTACTCTTCAATGGAAATAAGGACCATGAATTTCATTTAGGAGGTTCATGTTTTTAACTGAGGAATTGTTATGATACTCCATTGATATCAACATGGTGAGGCCCCCATGCTATGGTGGGGTCAGTACTCCCATATATGGATGGGAAAATGACCAATATATTCATTTAATGGTGATCTTTATGTGATTATATGATATTAATTTATCCATTCAAGTTAATAATTCAGCATATATATAGGTTACATGACTACTATTCCTGAGGTGTGGGTCATATGTTATAGGGGAAGGATTCCCCCTAATGATCGAGAATGGGGTCAATAATCTCTTATTCTGGATAAGGTGTCTTCTTCTATACTATTAGAGAGTTAGTATCCCACTTTGATACTTAACATTTCCTATATTTATAGTGAAATATGTGGTGAGGATAAGCCATGGATGGGTTGGTACCCCCTCATCTAGTATTTGGACACCTAATGGTGTGAATGTTCCTACCCATAATTAAGAGTTTATTATGAATATATCCAACTAATTTTGTTTGATAGCGATTCCCAAGATGTGGGTGAAGCTACTGGAATGTCTATTTGTATGGGTCAGTATAGAATATTGGGATTTTACATGAAAATCATGATGTTAGTGATGAGCGATATGGCATGCATGAAGTCCTAGGTTGATTGAGGTGTTCATTATTGTTCATTTGAGGCACCCATGGTGTACATATCATACCTTATAGGTAGTATATATATGATATCTGTGTAATTTCAGGACATTTGTCTCTGGGTGTGATCTATTTAGGTCTTTGGAAAAATATTACCTGATGTAGGATGATGGATAATCCATTATTAATTTACCACAATACAGAAATTTATCAAAAACAACATATTAAATCCTCTAAAAGTTTAATTATTTCATTATCATTCACATATCTCTATAGGTGAGGGGTTTTAAATTAGACTAATAATGATTATCAAATGAAGCGTAATAAATTTAAACCATTTTAAAGGGATCTATCATGAAGGTTATATGAATCCTATGTGTAAAAAAACAATGAAATACTTTTAATATATTATATTTTTATAAATTAATTATTCCACATTATATTCTCCATATGTGTTTGATGAAGATCACATAATGGTTGCAGAAATAAATCCCCTCTCTATTTTGTATCCATGAGTTGAATTAATAATCCAAGGTTCAGATGGTATATATCCATTATCCACGGAATATTAGTGACTCAAATGTAAAGGATAAGAATAGAGATATATTTTTGGGATCAAGAGTTTTAGTCATGCATCATGTAAGAACCATAAAACATCATCACGTGAATGTAGTTTACGTAGGAAATAAAATACATTCACTAATAATTTCCATTTATCATGTGTTTCAATGAATAAATAAATACTCTAGATAGTAGATGAATTCTTCATATTGATATTTCATCTCCCATGCATTTCAACTCAACGAATAGTATACTTAAATGAGGAATAACATGAGAATACAAACTTATATCATCTCCTTCAAATAATTAATGTAATAAATCCCATGAAATAAAACATAATCTATATATATCATATATTTATATATATGGCTTTAGGGAATTTTTCTATCAATATTGAACATTCACAAAATCCTAAATTTTATTTTTCCTTTTAAACATTCAATATATCAAATACAAAAACTAGTTTAACCATATAAAAAATTCTTTTGGATGTATTCCAAAACACATTAGGACAGATATCATGATCCTCACCTTGAATACCATTTTATTCGATAATTTCTGAACACTTATACAAAACATTGTTGGATTAACTCCATAATAGTTTTTATATTAGTTCCCTTAGTTAAACTCATCCCCCATTCAATATACCACAATTTTTTCCCCCACGGGCCATGATACCATTGACAAAAAATGTTAATTCCCAAATTTATATTTGTATGTAAAGAGAGACCTCTAGAAAATATTCAATGCCACTTAAGATATAAATGGATGTTGAATAGTCTTTATCAAACACATATATCCCTATAATTTCATCCACCAATACACATCATATGAAACAATATATTAACATATTTTCAAATTATCAAAGATATCATGTCACTATAGGACACATAACATGTCAATCGCATAAAGAAAACACATTTGTTAACGAATATTTGAGTATAGATTGATCTGATTGATGAATATATCCCATTTCATTCATCCATAGAGATAGGAACATTATGTGACGTGTATATGGATTAATATATAATATCGATGTGCGGTCTAACACTTCTATACTATTTCTAAGTCGAGGAGATATATTTCATTCACACCTTATAAGGTGACAAATTCAATATTGGATAAACACCAATCAATTACATGATCAACAACATACCTAACCAACCCATATTAGGCAATTAAATATGTAGACTTATATATGTATGGTATCAATATATGATATATTTGATGATTAGTATCCCACCAACCTCAGGTAATAGAGATTAAAATATGACCCATGAACCCAATAATACACATGATAATATAAACATTTCACCATAACCATTAAAACTCCAGGGAAAACATCAATTTGAGATAATTCAAAGTCATATATTGAGAGGATTATTATTATCACACTTCATTAATTGAATATATATAAATACATATATAAATTTTTGCATCCAATGTAAAAAAATGAAAAAAATTTATATTTCATTTAATATGATACATTTCAATATTATTAAATTCATTTAGAATATTTAACATAACTAAAATGATAACCTATTTATTATTCCATATATGATAAACTACCAAATCATCCTTATGTTTGTAACACTTTCTAGGTTTTGTTAACACAATACATCATATTTATTCCCCGAAAAGTAATTATATAAACATATAATAAAACCATCCAACTAAAATCCTTAGTGATATGAAAATATGAAGTAATCGATATTGAATAATGGGGGGACATTAGAATCCAAATTCTTAAGTGTTCAACTACTTAAGAATTTTTAGAAGTTTTAACATGACATCATAAAATTTTATGATGTTGTTTTATATTTATAAGATGAAAGCATTTATATATTCATCATCATAATCCTTAGAACTCTATTCCAGCAATCCTTTTCATTGAAATAATGTATATAATTAAATTATTTAATTCCATACCTCCTAAACTATTATAATATAATTTAAAATTAATTTACAATGGAAATTAAATGTAACTCTTTAATTAAGATTTTAATTGTATATAATAAAATATTTTAGGATAAACTGATAACCACTTAGTTATAGTAATTAATATACCATTTAAATTTATCATTAAAACCATACTGACAAATATTTTAGCATATCAATTGGAATTCACTTTTAAATTTTTTGGTAAAACCATTTAAGAAAAATTTTATTCTAATTTTTAGGAAACCTACATTTAAAACATTAAATTTTTAATTATCATCACTTATCATAAAGTTATTTTGAATATTGAGTGAATAACATTGTAATATTATACCAGTTTAATCATTTTGGAAATCCTGACATTCACCTTTCAAATTCTTACAAAATTATAAATTTTATATATTTCTTTAACGTCGCATTTCATTAAATTTTTTTGTTATTATGTGAAAATCATTCTAAATATATGTTGGTGTGATCTTTTAATTGTTAAATTTAAATATCTTGATGCCCAAAATCCTCCCATTTGCAGCTTATACATTCAATTATTTTATAAATGTCTTTCTAAGATGCCAAAAACCCATTATGTTGAAAAATAAAATTTATTTCCTTATTAGTAAGAAAATTTAACATGTAAACTATTTTTTCATATCATATATGGTATTCTATCAGTTTGAGACATTTATCATTAAAAATAATACAATATTAAAATATACCACCAGTTGGTGGTAACAATATATTTCTATATATTAAAAAAAAGTTGGTAGAAACATTTATCAACATATTCTCTACAAATAATTTTATAGTAATTAAGGAATATTAAAACATGTGTATAAAATTAATCATGTCATATATTTTTTTTATAAAATGTCATTATTATCAAATAAATTATTGATTCATATAATAGAAATGATATGGAGGCACACATCATTTACATAGTTCTATCTAAGCTTGATAAAATCCAGTACATTCCAATACTTGATATAGTTTCTATTCACTCATTATATTATTATGATCTACAAGATCAATCAATTAATCCATTGATTTTGAAATGTAGTATATTTTAAACTATTTTTAAAGATACATTTTTCATCTCATACCATTCAACATCACAGAATTAATTTTAATAACACCCACCTATAAATGACATTATAAGGAGTTTCACAATCATTATTAAGTATATCATGAATAATGTAATCATAATGAATTGTTACTCCTCTTTCTAAAAAAACTTGGTTTCAATGATCCTTATTTTCATCCTAAAGATACATTGTTGAATATTTCAAACAAATTTTATTCTCTTGGTTTGAACTTTTATCAAAATATATTTCCATCATAGCTCTATAGAATATATATATCATATACATAGTTCATAAATGTTCCCAAACCATTAATAATATTTAGTAAATGTTATATTAATTCAATAACATTTTTTTAACATTTCCATATATGACAATAGGCTAAATTTCCAAACCAAAACATCTCATTATTGGTATACCATTAATGAAAATTGTATAATTAAAAAAATCATAGGCCATCGATATAAAAACAACCATCTAATTTAATTTAATTAATTATTTTTATATTCTCATCTCAAATGATAAGTGAGAAAAAAATACACATATTATGATAAGTTTATCTATGATTGATGTATCCATGTTATCTTTAGAATGAATCATTTTATTCAAAACATAAAATAAAACAACAATTTTTAATTGTATTCTTCTTATAATATTGTGTATGTTTACATAACTTTTTAAATTATACAATTGATATAATATATCTATCCGAATAATTCTATCGATTTTTAAAACCAATAATGTTTTTTATAAACCATTATTCTTGTCGAGTAATGAATATATTCAATAATATTTAATATCAGTTTAAATAAACAATTATATTGATTATAAAGTAATTATATTCCAAGAATTATTCCCTCTAAACCATGAACAAATAATTATTTTTTTTCAATAATCATATATATTCACTTGTGGAATAATTTCAACACTTGGTTACTCTGGAAGTAACTTTTATAAAATATAGAATAATAATTAGTAAAACAACATAAATAAAAAATAATTCTTAAGAACTGTAAAAAAGTTACTAGTCTTAATAACTATATACATTAAGAATCTCCTTATAAATGATAGACCGCAAAGTTCATATTGTTTTTAATGATGATATTATCTACCAAAAATTCATTATTAGATGAATATATATTATTAGATTCATTCAATAATTCCTTTTATTAAATGGTATCTCACTAAAATGATAACCAATTTTAAAAACACATCATATCCATTATAATGAAATGATCCATATTTCTTCATGAAATATAATGGTTATCATGTTAATAATACAAGATTATATCGGGTAGATAATAATTTTCAATAATATCCCATATGAATCTCAGAAATTTGAGTGGACAACCCTTTTATAAAATCCATTATATGGATGTAATAAACTCTACTCCAACCGTGCCTAAACCATTATTTCTCCAAGCTAGTATAACCTAGATAAAACTCCAAGAATAAGAAAAAAAAATTCATTAGTGGATACTCATTCTAATCATGTCAGTCTTATTGAGATTATAGAATTTACATTATAAATTTATATCCTTAACAATGAAAATCATTGTGTAGTCATAGTGAGATGTATAATACCTGGTTAAATGACGGAGTTCTTAACCAGTTCTATTTTTTATTGGTATATAACACTTAATATTTTATGCAGGTTTTAATCAATAATCCCCCATCCTTAAACAATACATAATCCTAAATTATTTTAATAATTCACATTTAGTATATTTTTAGTATTATATTTTTAGAGAATTTTTTTAACTATTAAATTACATTTAAAAATTTACAATGTACATACTTCCACTCTATCCAATATTTCTTCAACAATAAAACTCCTTATATAAAAGAGTTGTTTTCTTGAGATAAATATTCCTGAAATTATCCTTTGTCTTACCCTTCCTTATACCATGTGAAAAACATTTCAAAAACATCAGATGATTATAAAAATTCTAGTAATGGTTATAAAATAATGAAGTAAAACATTTTTCTAGAATTACATACATATCAAGGATATCATACTTTTCAATTATTAACATCCCACAAAAAATCATATGTTTTATGAATAACACATGAAAATCATAAATAATAAAGGTAACATGTGGAACCCATAACATACATACATTTTAGATTTCACATATACATAGGTAGTTACATTTGGAATACCTATCATAGTATATTCCCTAAATATCCTAGGAGATGCATTAACGTTTACCTCCATCACATTACCCAATGTATTGGAGAGCTATATCAGGCTCACTGACCAAAGATTATCAGGGAACCACCCATATACTTAAAAAATTCCCTAGATCCATAACATAATCATAACACATAAAACAATAATAAAGGAAAGATAACATTTCCCCATTCAAATAACAAGATATCTGTCCAAGATATTGACATATTCCATTCATTTAAAAAATCACATTAAAAACATTTTAAAATAATACTTTTTAAAACAAAGTGTCTCATACCACATAGATACTTTTATATTAATTATAATTTTAAATCAATAATTTCCATATAATTAAATATTTAAATTTTTTTTGAAAAAATTGACATTAATGAGAAATATTTATAAAAATTATATCGTTAAAACATTTAAAACAATGTTTTAGCTAAAGAGTATATTACCACATGACAAAATACTTGAATGAAAAAAATCATGGAATAACATTAAAAAAACTTATGATATAATATGAATAATGAGATTCAAGATATAATATGTAAATTTTTTCTATATAAACCTTATAGGATAATAAATGTTCACAATATCAAGATACGCCTCAATGAAAGGAGACTAAGACGTATTCCCTTATGAAAATTCGGCAGCCTAACAGTGTGAGTAAAGAATTCATAAAATGATATGATAAGAGAAAAAAGGGCTTCTCATCATATAGAAATAAAATTTACAATAATAATGATATATTAGAAAAAAATCCAACATTTAAACATTGAAATTTAATGATACATCATAAAAGAAGTCTTTAACAAGAAAGGGAGGATGAAAGCTACCCTTACAAATATCATGTTGTCAAAAAAATTGATTTATTAAGTTTATTCATGATAATTAGACATATAAAAAGTATAAATAAAATATATGATGTCAAACTTTATTTTATCACTTATTCATAACACAACATAATCAAGATGCAGATGTATAACCAGTGAATGTAAATTTAGTTAAAAAGTTCCCTTACCTTGTGTTCGACTTGACTTGTTCATTATTTAATCTCATGAATAATATGCTAATGTTAATTTATAAATTTTTAAGGAACTTTTTCAAGTTTATTATTACTTTTATATAACTTATTACCATGTTTCATTTATGGAATACCTTTATGATATATGTTATCGGTAAACACGATAATTTCATTTTAGGAAGTGCGGATTACCGCCCCCTCAATGTGATTTAAATCATTAATGCCAAATGTGAGATCTATAAAGGATGGAGTAAATGATATTATATATGATATTATACTGGAATTATAATATACCTTTATATAATTATGATTTCATTCCATTAAATACAAAAAAGAAATGAATGTAGTGTTCTTGCGGACGTACGACTTACCGTCTCCATGAACAGTGCATTTTAATTTTTACCTCTAAATGTTATGTATTATTATAAATTCATGTATATACTGGATATATATGATATATATGATATATAGATCATGAATATAATTCTGGATATAATAAATATTTTACCAGATGAGCAACTTGTAATTATAAGAAGTTTATTTTGACCCAAGAACCAAAGATCAATAAAACGACAGTTATTAACTTAATTAATTACATAATGTTTATAACATGGTAATAAGTGATATAAAAGGAATAATAAGCTTGAAAAATTTTCTTATAAAATTAAAAATTAACTCTACTTTATTATTCAGGTGGTTAAATAATGATCGAGTCAAGTTGGACACGAGGTAAGGGACTTCATCTCAATCTCCTTTCATTGATGTATATTTTGTTTTATAGACAACTTTATTTTACACAGTGTATATACCCTTTTTTACTTTTACATTTATTCAAAAGGAATATTTTTTATACGAAGCATTTTACTAAAAGACAAAAGGGAATGTTTTACTATCATACGTATGCGGCAACAATGACTTCTCTGCCGCCCTAACCATTATTGGATTTTTGGCTTTATCTACAAGCCATAACATTTTTTAAATGAAAAATAAATTCCAAGTTTTACTTTTATTTTATTTTGGAATTGAACATGGTGTTGTTATATAAATTTGTTGTATTGATATCTTGTGATTGAAATTTTGAAATTTTATGTTTCCTTTATGCATGTTTTATGTGATACGATTTTGTTATGGATTATGATATGTTTAAAAATGTTCATATGAAGAAGGAATTAGACTTAATAAGTGACGGGTGGAGCCCGCTATAGCTCCTCGATGCATCGGAAGGTCTCGGGAGACAAAATACTGTCTTGGCACAAGGCCTTGACAAAATCTTATTTGTAGTCTTGGCATGAGGCCTTGGCTACGTGGTTATGATAGTCTGGCATTATGAATTCCATCATTATTAAAGTGGTTATTGATATTCCATGTGATTATTCGACCAGTAGAATAACCATGTGAATAAGTAAATGGAATTATTTCATTTTAATTTTTCCATATTATGTTGAAGTTCATCTTTAAAAGGATTTTGTTTTAGTAATACATTTCCTGAAATGTTTATATTTATTAATGAAAGCATCTGCTATATTGTTATCCTTACTGAGCATCTGATCTCACCCCTTTCTATGTTTTATTTTTCATAGTATGTGAAGAAATACTTTATGACTGACATATAGGGATAGTCTGAAGGGTATATGGTTGTGGAATATGTAGACTATGTTGTTTTAGTTTTTCACTTTATGGTGTAATGTAACATTTATGAATTTATCTAGTGTTTCCAAGGCTACTAAACTAATCGGTCTTTCGAGACATGACCTTTTGTGATCATTCCAATGTTACATAATAATGCACCTACTCTAGGTAACTGGGGTCGGTGCATTACAGTTGGTATCAAAGGTAGTTTAGTACTAACCATGGAAGCTAGATTTAGAAAAACTCTGATTAGAGCACATAGCCCTAAGATAGACTTTGATGATTAGTATAGAAGAACTTATTAGAATTCTGTTATTATAGATATTTTTATGAGTTTTCCAATCAATACATCCATTTCTGGATACGAGCAGGTAGAGGAGGCTCTAGCAGAGATGTACCTTGGGGTAAAACCAGAAAACACCGGTTTGAGCTAGACACGAATGGGAACTGGTGCACGTCAATGGGCATTGCAGCACTCTTGGTTACAACACTCCTGGGGGATATGATTAGGATAATTTCCATTTCGTTACAAACCATTATGAAGGGTTTATGACTATATACTTCCTCAATAAAAACTTTTTTATGATTATGGATTATGTCTATAAATAGTTCAATTTATGTTATGTGTTTTGCAAGTTTTTTATTATGTATTTCGATTCATAAACTAATTATTTTATGCCATTTTTTAGAAATAGCACCTAGTGAAAGGAATGGATATTGTATCAATGAACTCACTCCATATAGGAATTTCCCTCCTACTCAACACAGTTATAGTGGAGCTGGTGATACAACTAGTGCTGATCATATTATCACCATACTGGGACAACTCACTCAGGTTATGAATAATAACCTTACTCGTATGGATCTCCCTGATAAGCAACGTGGATGATCAATGTTAGATCGCTTCATGAAGAAACAACCACCAACATTCAATGGGAGTACAAATCCCTTAGTAGCTGAGAAATGGATAAATTTCATAGAGAAAAAACTCCATGCCTTGGTATACTTTTGTTATAGTGAATCCATGGAGAAAAAAGTATAGTTGTAATGATTTTTCACTCTCCTTTAAAAGTGATATATATTTTACTATATACAATAACACTCAAGGAGTACATGGTTGTCAAGAGTAGATAAAAGATATTTTCAATCTAAAAAATTGTAAATATTACAACTTCACTATTTCTCATTATTACCTTTTTACACACATCAATTTTATTATAATTATTTTTTATTCATAAATACATTATTTATTTTCTAAAATGTATTATACATTAATTATTAATTTTATATTGATTGACAATACCCCACTTTAATATATTCCATCTTAATATAAGATCCTATACTTTATATTAGAGACATATAATTTTAATAGATGATTCATGATGCTTTTATTTATATATGATTATAATTTGTATAATGAAAAGGCTATTTTTGATGTATTTTTTATTATTAATCATTTTTTTTCTAGACATAATAGTATATAAAAATAATTTTTTTAGGTTGTAGTTAGAGGTTGAAATGGAAGTAGGATTCTTAATAAATAAACCATTTTAATGGGAATGATTATGGTTATTATAAATCCATAATAGAATCATATATCAAAAAATTATGTTTTTATCAATAGACAACAAATACAATTCAAATAATTGAAATGATTGTATATCTAACATTGCTATCTGGCTGATAAAAAATAAAAGGAAAAAATATAGAATATATAAAAAAAATCAACAATGATGAGAGAAAGTATAACAGAAATTGTGTTTCAAATTTTAATATGGGGTTTCCATGTTGTAAGATCTAGAAGAAATGCCACATAAAACTAAAATGCTTGAGGTTCAAAAATAAATTCATATTGGATATAATATAATTTACATTCCAAAGTAATATTATTCATATAGAGAAAATGAGTAGCCATTATATTTTTAACATTTATTGGTTTATTAGAATGAGTTATTCTAGGGTAAATTGTTATTAATGTCACGAGAACATGTATACGTAGTTCTGTTAAATTTTTATCAAAGGAGTCATTATTAGTTATTTTTTTAATTCATTTAATTTATTTTATTAAATAACTGATTACCTTTAAAAAATATCATTGATGTTTTTGTTTTTATTTGTTTCTATACAAGGGTAAATTTTATATTTTTAATGTTCTTGTAAAATTATTCATTATATAGAAATCTTGGATTAAGTGGGTTATTTAATTTTTTTAATATTAATTTATTAAATTAAATATGATATCATTATTATTTAATGTTTATGTGGAATGATTTATCTATACCATTTTCATTTAGGCTTGATCATGTTGATATTTCTAATTTTGGTTTTTGTACTATTAAGATATTTTTTTTATTTTAGTCAACTATAAAACATGACTATTTAGCTCATTTTTAATATTTTAATGAATTCAATTTATTCTAAAATTTATATTCTCATTAGTTAATAATTATATTAATACAATTTAATCTTTGTTAATGATATATATTTGATCAATTTAACAATTATTATTAAATGAATGAATTATTGATTGATTAATTTTATTATTTATCAAAAGGTGAAATTATCATTAGTTTTACTTAAGTCCCTAGTTTTATTTTAATATTATCTAAAATTATGCTGTGTTTTATCATGAACTTCTCATTATTATATTATATTATTTTTACTTATAAAAAGATGGAGAGTTAGTCTTTTTTTATTATAAAAAAGGGGTAGATTGTTTAGTGGATATTTACCCGTTTATTCCTATTTTAATAATTATTATTTTCTCTGGTTTTATATATTATATTATTAATTATTGTCAGTATTTTCTTTTTAAAAAATATTCATTTAAATATTTTATTAATTAATAGTTTTTATTTGATGTTATAGGTATAGTATCTTCACTATAATTATTCATTAGTCACTTTCCCATTTTTATTTTGTTATTATTTATTAATTATTTTATTAATCACATAATTCATGTTGATGTATTCAATAGATAGTTTAAAAGACCAGCTTATAGGTAGTTTTTTTATTCATTTTTCACAAGTTTATATTTTTTCACTTAATTTATTATCCACTATTACTATTTATTTATTTATTATTGATGTAATATATGTTCTTATCAAATTGTTTTATAAATGATATTATTTATTCATTATTGGGTTATTATGTTGGAAATGATTTGGTTAAAAGGCCATGTTAGGAAGAAAAATCATCCTATTGATCATGTTAAATATGGTGTTAATGAATTGACGTGAAAACCATTACAGTAAAAATCTTCATGATCTTGTTGGATGTAAAATTATGATATGATGAATCCAATATTAAATAGGGACCTTATTGGGATTCCAAAATCATTTTTACAAATTAGAAGACCCTTATTGGTCATGGTGATGTATTCCATCCATTATGACGAAAAGATAGATTTTTGTGGGTTGGTTGACTTAGAAATGCTCATGCTATGAATATTATCAAAACATCATGATTATGGAAAATTATCCATGAAAATGAAATTTATTACACTATTATGATTATTGATAATATGTTAATTTATAGATCTCACTCCTTATAAAAATTAAAATTTCATGTTTTAGCTATAAGTATATTTTTGGGATTATATAATTTATTGAAAGGGAAAGTATTATTGTTCAATTTAATGATTATATAGATGTAGAATGATGAATTATATGTGAAAAAATATTTGATTCAATAATCTATTAAAAAATTGTGTATTTTCATAAAAATTCTACAATTATATTATTTATTTAATTTTTTTTAAATTTCATTATAGAATATTGTAATATTTAATAAAAAATCAAAATGAATTTTAATGTTAGATATTATTGAGAGTATCATGTTCTTAATATAAAAAATATTCTATTATATAATCTGTTAAAAAATATTGATTAATCTATTTAGTTTTATTATCACCCTAATATTTTAGAAATGTAATCTATGTTTTATAGCATATAAGATACACAACACCGAACAGAAACCAACCAAAAAATATTATTATTTAAATACAAACATTTTATCCTTGACATTAAATTGGAGGGTATGAATAGTATAAAATATCATTTTAAAATTTCATAAAAATTTCCTACTCAATATAAATGTATTGATATATTCTATTTAAATATTCAATGATTTTTTAGTTATATAATTTTATTCCTCAATAATAGGTCTTCTTCAAAAATTTATTTTATTTTTTAAAAAAATATTATATTTAGAGAGAAAATATTTTGGGAAAATATATTATGTAAAATTAACATAATTTTTAAAATAATTATGTTAGAATAAAATTATTTTAAAATATTAGGATGTTGATGAAAATATTGAATTTTTAGTGAATAGTGAAAATTAATGATTTTTGTAAAACATTCATTTTTGTTCAAGAAATAAATTATTTTCAAGGAAAAATTTATATTTAAATATTATTTCCATAAAAATTATAATTTTTTAATGTATTAATTGTATTAAATTTGAATCATAACTATAATATATTTAAATAAATGTTTATTTTTGTGCTTGAAAACACATTTTTCAAAAAACAATATTAAAGTTCATAGATTTTTTCTATATTTATTAATTAAAATAACCCCTAATGAAGAAATATTTAATTAAAATTTATTTATTATTTAACTATAAATCTGAATTTAAATTCATATAATGATTATTACTTTCTATAAATTAAATATCAGATAATTTTTCACTTTAAAATTACATTTCATGAAGAATGTCATTTTCATCAAATTCATGGGTTTTATATTAAATTAAATTCCTCAAATTTAATAAATATAATTTAAGAAAATATATTATATATTTTAAATAAGGATAATTTATATTATATAATATTGTTAACATAATTTTTGGTCATAATGAATATTGAAACTGGTAATAATATTTTACCATGGTTAAGGTGAAAACACATTTACTGGAGGGTTTAACAAAAACAATAATGGTTAAAACGAACTAGTTTTTTTAAAAATTCTATATTATATACCTATTAAGGCCTTATATCATATAAATATCTATAATGGTTAATTTTAAATATTTTTTTCATGTGTAAAGCATCTATATAACTTTTTTTAAAAATTTACATGTGGGTTATCACCCCTACTTATAAATTGCCACCCCTCTCCTCTCATATTCACACATTTCAGTTTGACCAATAACTACCCAAATCCATTCCTCAATTAAATTCTCACATAATATTATTCTATTTTTGATTATAAAACCTTCTAATGAAGAATTTGGATGAGAACTTAATGAGGTCGTCCAAATAAGAGGTATGGTTCTTAACTGACCATTCTTTTATTTATTACACCACTATAAAATATTCTTAAAACACGGTTACATAAAGAAATATGTATATTATATATATTTATCTGAAATTATGATAACCACATAACCGAAATCCACCTCATCTTCCATCAAATGGGGAATAAAACCATTATTTGTGTGTAAGGTGGAGTACCGGCTCATGAAATGATTTAATTAATTTTCCATCATTACCTTTTTTAGGTTTGTTGTAATGATAGAATAATTTTCATATAAGATATTAATGAAATATTAATAATTTTTTAAATTAATTTCTTATATACCATCTTTTATTACCAACTATTGCAAAATGAGAGTGTCATTCGTGTGTACCATGGTTTACAGCCTCACAAAGCGACTTATTTAATTTTTTATTAACACATCACATAGATGGTATACATAAGTGTTCATAAATAAATAAAATACATTTTCTGATATAATTATCATTATGAAAATTTAAAATAATTCATATAGTAATTCACTAGTGATCCATAAAAAATATAATCGTTTATCTTGCGTACGCATGACTTACCATATCCATGATTGGGGAATTGTTTATTTTTCATAACAATTATTCATGGTTGTAATTAAAATTTTTATTTATCTTTTAAAAATATTATTAATTCATTATTATCATTAGGGTGATGATCAAATAATTAACCCTTCAATTGTGGTCAAAATACCAAACCTATTTTGAAAATATGGACTGAAAATATTCGAGCCACACAACATGGACATTACTGATTAAATATTTAATTATTTCATTAAAATAATTTAATAAATGATTTATGTATAAGATATTTGTTATTTAAAATTATTACATGAAATAAAATCATTTATATAAGCTTATTATACACGAGTTAAAGGATAGAAAGGGAATATCTGAACTTTAAGAGAGGGTTTCTCAACTCACTTTTATTTCTATGAGACAAATGTCACATTCTCGAATTTTTTAATTATTTTGTGTATCTACAAAAATATTTTCATGTTATATAATTAGTACTCCACAATTCATGGTATTATAATTTTATAATTGAAATATTTCATCGATTAGGATTTGAATTTAATGTTACTATGCTATAAAATTATTTTAACTCAATTTCATTATGATAGATTAAAAATCATCTTTATTGAATTTTTTATGACATTATTATGTGTAAGTTAACCTATAAATTAATTTATTATATATTGAAACATTTTTTTATTCTTATTTTATATACATTATATATATAATTATTGACTCTAAATCCAATTTTATAATCATTGTACATGTTATTCATTTGAAATTCACATTAATTGGGACATATTTTTTTATGCACTTATCTAATTTTAATATGCTGATGAAAATCCAATTTGAAAAGTAATTTCATGGTCATATTTATTTTATTGATATGTAATGTTTAATTTAATGTTATTATTTCCTGGGACTTATGAATGAAATGATACCCAATTATAATATGCTATAGATTATAATATACTTTATTTTCAAGATTATTTATGATAAAGGATCCTTTTAGGTGGAAATAACATGATAATATTTTCATTAACATCATACATTTTCTTGTAATACTGTCATTAATTCGTTTTAAATGATTTATTTCTATATTATTTATTATGGATTAATGAAAAATGAAGAAGGTTTATTGTAAGTTACACTGATATTGTATATTATATTAGATCATGAATAATTGTCTTCCTTATCCATGCTTTGGAAGATTTTTAAAAATATTTCATTTAAAAACATATAATAATTTTCAAATTTATTTTACAGGATATTTGAACTTTTATGATGTACTAAAATGAAAACTTATAAGCATTTTCTAAATGGGTCACTTTTGAATTCCTTAACAAAATGTATGAAAATAATGATTATTTTTAACCTTTATGCCTTTAAAAGATGTTCCCAGTACCATTAAGAATATTTATTTTGAATCTAATATTATAAATTTCCTTAGTTATTTTCATTAAAAATAATTGGAAAATTATTTTTTTATTTTTTTTTTGAAAATTGATTTCATTTTTGAAAGAGTTTTTTTCATAATGAATGTTTTTAATTATATTGTAATGTTATTTCCATTAATAAACATCGTAAAAATTTTATTCTACATTTTATAAAGTGGGGATAATTTTTAATAATAACATCATAATTATTTATATATATGATTTATGATTATTTCAAAGATATTTTCATAGAACCCATTCCATTTCCAAAGGTAAATCATGTTATAAAAAGAATTACAGTTATTTTATTTTATTATTATGAAATTTTTTCACTATGTACCTTATTTATGTGGTGGTTCTCTAGAATTTTTTATATGACATATTTATCCCCAATTTTAGATCAATAGTAATCATGATATTTCTTATATGATGGGTTGACCCAGATAACACCCCAGTGAATTAGGTATGGAAGTTGACCGTATGGGTATTCCATTTGTAAGGTTTATATAAGGGTTATATGAATATGATGTTACAGGATAACAACATTTTTTCATACTGTATTCTATGGGATTTAATGATTATTTTGAACAATATTAACATCACATGGCTCATGATTAACGAATATTTTGACTATTTTCTTTATTAATGTATTATTCCATGTTTCGTGATTGATTATTAATGTATAGATTGGTATGATTTCTCTTATGTTATGATCGTCAACATTGATTATGTCATCATATAATTATTTTTATTATTTTATTACTATTGAAATTAATTTTTTAATAAATAGTTTTATCCTTATTGAGAATTTTAGATCTCCCTTATTATGTGAACATTTCCCGTAGTTATGAAGAATGATGTTAAATTATTTTTTTATAGAATGGTTTGATATGAGAATAATTTTTTGTATGATGTTGAAGAATTAATACAGAATATAGAAATATTAGTTTTTTCGGAAAAATACTCACTCTATGCCATGTGTGTTGTTTAGGTCAGAGTTTATCTTAATTATCTAAAACTATACACCTAAAAGGTACTTGGGTATGTATTGGATTAAATATTTAATTTTCATTATGTATAGTTTGGATATATAAAATTATGTCAGATTTTTTGTATCATTGAAATAAATCTAATAATAAATATTTTAGCATATGATTGGGGTGTTCAGGTTCTAGGATGTTATATTTAATTCCAGAAGAATGGTTAACAGAAAATTTAGAGATTAGGTTGATTTCCTGTTAGGTTAAATTAAGATTTATGGATACCATCACATGTTCACAAGTTTATGGTTAATCATATGTTCATTTTCTTAGACAAACTTTTCATGTATTATGTAATGCTCTTTTGTGGTTATTCATGAAATTGTAAGATGTATTTAATTTGGGTTGAGTTATATGTATCCCATAGGTTTAATGTGAATAATTATTTGTCGAATAATACAATTTATTTTTTTGGAAATAAGTTTAATGGTATTTTGAGAAATTTTGGGTTTATCATATCATTGAGGATAAGGTAATTATGGGGTTGATTCACACCTGTCTTGGGGTGTGGAAAAACAATATTTTACTTACATAATCATAGTATAGCAGTTGATCCTAGGTAGTCTCCTGAAGAGGAGTGCACACAAAACAAGGTTGTCACTTTTTGTTGGTTTTCGTAAAAAGGTTGGTTTTAATTAATTTGAATGACTATGAAAGAAACAAACAATATAAATTGATTGATTTTAACAAAGAATAAAGACGGTGATCGGATTGGGTTCGGCTAGACTTAGTGTTTTTCCATCATGGTTTCCAAATTTTATCTCTTCTTCTTCTTTAAACTGGTAAAAGATATGTGATGAGAATTTTCTGTTCTAAAACCTTAGATTGGTGTATCCTCCTTCCAATGTGTTTAGGGTTGTAGAAGGTCTCTTGATTAATTAGAGCAATCCAAGACCTAAAATTTTGTTCCCTAATAAACCCATATTTCAACATACAATCATACACACGTGCTTGACAACCGTCGAGCAATCACCACCCAACCCTAATCATGTTCCACCGTATAAAGATTAGAATTGGGTGGAGGGAGATGTGATCATCGACCAAAGAAATTTATAATTTCAGAATAAAAACCTTAACACAGCCGCATTTGGAATTTAATACTGAATTATGAATTGGAACTAGAAAAAGAAAGAGAACAAATTTTATTCATTTCAAGCATAAAAACTCAAACACAAAACATAGGTCCAGTCTCCCCTTTTTCCGATCACTCAAATGAAACTACCCCTCCATGAATGGTTTAAGAGAGATAATTTAAGAGAGGAGAGACATTTTAAAATTAAATAAAAAAATGAAAAAAAAGATGAGATGTTCTTCTCCTTGGTTTCCCAGAAGGAATGGGATGGAGAATGGGATGTCTTGAGGAGAAGGAGCTCCTCTCCTTTTATAGCCAGATTTCTGTCCTCCGAATGTTGTCGCGTTTTGGACCCAATAAATGACCTCTTCACGGATTGATCCCTTCTTCAATGTTGTTCATAATTGACTTGGCCGTGTCCCCCCAATATCTCATCGGATGTTGACAGGTATTGCGAGAGTTATGGCCCTTTTAGTCGGATCATTTATTCTGTCCTGTCAGAATCTCCAAAACGCCAACCCTCATATTAGGAAGCTTTAATGGAACTGAAAACGGCCGAATCCCATAACCTTGCATTTATAAAAGATGTGACAAAACTCCCTTCGCATCTACCCATCGAATATAATAACATTTGGACCCACCATGAATAAGTTATGGATCCCACACCAAAACAAGGTAGAACTGAAAACAGTTTTTTTCTCCCACTTGTGAGCTTCTTTTGAGCATCCATATCTCCGATTAAACATTTTTTCCAAAAATAGTAAATGAAGCCCTGGATGATTGAAATCTGAAAAAGAAATAATTTTCCAATTTTAATTAGTGTAGAAAATGTTATGGCCAAAATACAAAAATTATATAAAACTGTTAAAAATCCAAAATGGCCAATTATTACTATTCAGCTCAAAATAACACCAAAATCATAAAAAATGAAACAATTCATCTTAGAGGAACCCTTTTGTGAGTTTAAAACAATGATATTCAATATAAATTAATTGAAAATATTTTCTCAATCAATTCCCCCAAACATAATCTATGATTGTCCCCAAGCATAAAATCTCAACATGGAATTCAAAGGGCACCAATGTCACCAATATTTGAATTTTATATGAAATAAAATCAAATGATTATCAATGTCTAGTCAAATTTTCTAGTTCCACAAAAATAAAAATTTAATTTCCCATTTTTCCAAAATACAATCAATTCATGCATTTTACTTTTCCCCTTTCAAAAAAAAGAAGCTTCTCCGATCATTCATTCAAGCTTCTCAATTTATTATTATTAAACATGCCAAATCATGATCTACCTCACTTTTGAATCTTTTCTCTAATCACTCATGATACAATTAATATTGGAGTTATGCTCATATCATTAGAACATGCTCCTTACTCATAGGCTTGTAAAGTAACTACTTTATCCACTTTGTAAAGACAAAACACACATAAAATCACGAGGACTTGCAACAAAGGTTCAAATGACTTTGTGGCTTAGGGTTGGTGGGTAAATGATGGAAATAAGTTAATGAAAAAATTAGGAGGTTTGACTCTTACGTACAATTCATGATTAATCAAGTGAAAACACAAGATGAACCTCAATCAAATCCCCTTGAAATGTGAATCACAACACCACTCCCATTTCAATGACATGGTTCATGAGTCAATAAATGATTACAAATAATGATATCATCCAAGTTCTCCCTGTATTTTTGTAAAGCTCCAGAAAGGCACAACTTTTTTTTGTAATGCTCTAGAAAGGCACAACTTTATTTTGAATGTTTTTTCTTTTTTTTTTATGGAGAACAGGATTAAATGAAAGAAGAATAATGAAATGATGACTCATGCCCAATTTTATAATAATATATTGCCCAAAATGATGACGCACACATTACACCACCCAAAAATGATACATATCCCAAGGAACGCACACGAAAGGCCCTTCCCCCACACTCAAACTTGAAATAACCATGCAAAAATACTAAAAGTGCAAGTAGGTAAGGAAAAATTGGATTTTAATGTGGCTTAAACCTATAAATAAATTCATGGAATCTAAGGGCTTACGAAGGATAAATGTAATTGTGGGTCTTAGGATAAAATGTGGCTAGCCAAAGAGATTCCTCAATCAATTTAAATGTGGTTTTGTAGAGTCATAGCTTTGAAAAGTTTCAATAAAATTTATAGCAGGTGGCACGTCCCAAGATCACTCAAGAAATATTCTCAAGATAAAATAGGAAATATTTTTCTAGAAATCCTCTCAGGAATGAGAATATGATATTGGACAATCACTTTTGGCATGATTAATAATAACAAATTAATTCACATGAATTTCAGATATTAAAAGAATGAAAAATGGAAGGGAAATTTAATTTACATGAATCAATTAACTCCCTTAAACCATGAGTCCTTATTTCAATATCCTTGCTTCACATTAATCATCTAATTATCCATTTTAAACATTCAATCTCATTAACATTGAAATCTAAAACATAGAATCCCTGGATTTCTGTGAAACTCATGTCTCCTAGTGAAGTCAATTAAAACATGAATTCAAGCATGGGCATGCATTTTTTTGATTTATTCATTAATAGACTAATAATATAGGGAATAAAGTTGGATAACATATAATTGAAACTCTTACTCCCCTGTCAAATGGATTCATTTCTTCGCAACGTATAATCCCACTACGACTTCTTCATTAATGGACATGAAATATCAAAATGAAAACAATTGATAGTGCAAGCCTGTTCAATCATGCTGGTAAATGACTAAGAAGATATGTGGAAAATGGGAAAAAATGTGGGTTTCCTCCCAGTAGCGCCTTTGATTAATTTCGTTGGCTCGACAAAACAAAAAAAATTAAATTTTTTGAAAAATCACCTAGACTACAAGATTTCCTCCCCCACACATAATTGATGCAGTTTCCTCAATGAATTCAAATGAATTTAACATGTAAGATGATTTGAAAATGAATCAAAAATCAAGAAACTGTAAAGGAGAGGTATAACCTGATTTATTGATAGTGCAACATTGATTTAAGCTCTTAAGTGTTGCTCTTTGAAAACCTAAAAAAGTAAAAAAGTTAACGTAAGAAATTTATTATATGAAATGAAAATGGAATTTGAATAATAAAATAAGGATAAATCCTGGTTTAATCCCCCCAGTGGGCCCTGGGTTTTGACTGCCTCCAGAGGGGTAGTTATAATTAGTTATCCCTAATATGATGGTGGGTGAGGTTTCTTGCTAATGAACCAACAAAAATTCTTCTTTCTAGCATGTACTTTTTCCTTTCTGAGGATAATTCCATGTATAGAGTACACCAGATCTACCCCGTTCACAATTATAAACCTATTGCATAGTGGGGGTAGGATGATGTATGGAACCACCTCTTCTCCAGTTGCTACATGAGCAACGTCTTCTTCAAAATATAGTGGTTTCTCTAGATATGCTGCATGAAAAGACTAATCAAAGGGAAATTCAACATTTAAATTTGAAATATTAATTTCAAAATCTTCCCTTTTAAGGTAGTCAGCTTTTAGATTTGGTTCTTAATGGATAGCCACTTGTATCACTTTATGGACTTCATCAAGTTGATGATCAATATCTTCAAGGAGCTCCAGGTGTTCCTCAACAGATGGATATTCTTTTTCATATTCTTCTAAGGCAATGTAAGTATTGACCAAATCTGAAAATTCAAAATTATAAGGAGTGGTTGTCAAATCATATTGAATGAAATCAGAAAAGGTAGAGTTCATGGAATGATCATCTCATTGAGTTGGGTCTGGTTCAATCACTTCTTCAGTTGAATGTGCCTCTTGGATTTGATTATCACGAGATGGAGGGAGGTAGTCGGGATCCTCTATCTTTACTTCAAATTCCACCAATTGGGTGGTGTCTACTTTCCATGATGTTGGATCTTCTTGTTTGCAAGGCTTGGGAAGATCAATAAGTTCCTCACATTCATTCCAAAATTCATCAAGTTCTTGTTGATCTCCCACATATACCTCAGTAGTGAAGTCATCTTCATTTTCATCAATCTCGGGTAGAATTGGTTGAGTGATGATGAATGAGTCTTCAGGTACCTCAACATTTAATTCCTCTAGTTCATCAATGATGAGTGGTGAAATTTTTTCCACCACTATCTCAAGATTCTGGCTCTGGATCAGGGTCAGGTTGCTCCATCATTTCACGAACATAGTATAATGCCCATTCCATTTTTCAACCCAAATCATCAAAATTATTACTAATCCTTTCAAACCGATCATTGAGATCACGATAATCAATTTCTGGTTCTTGATATTTCACCTGAGAGTAATCTTCCCATGCATAAAAATTTGAATTTGAAAACATCATGGAAAAAATGAATTTTTTTAAAATTTATTTTTAAATTTGACAATGTAAAATATTTACAAATAGGTTGTAGAACCTCCTCCCCAGAAACAACGCCAATTTTGACGCATGCCTGTCATGGGGCATGACGAAACAATATTTTATTTACCAAAGTATAGTATAGAAGTTGATCCTAGGTAGTCTCCTGAAGAGGAGTGCACACAAAACAAGGTTGTCACTATTTGTTGGTTTTCGTAAAAAGGTTGGTTTTAATTAATTTGAATGAATATGAGAGAAACAAACAAAAATAATTGATTGACTTTAACAAAGGATAAAGACGGTGATCAGATTGGGTTCAGCTAGACTTAGTGTTTTGTCATCATGGATTCCAAATTTTATCTCTTCTTCTTCCTTAAACTGGTAAAAGAGATGTGATGAGAATTTTCCTTTCTAAAACCATAGATTGGTCTATCCTCCTTCCAATGTGTTTAGGGTTGTAGAAGGTCTCCTGATTAATTAGAGAAATCCAAGACCTAGAATTATTGTTCCCTAATAAACCCAGATTTCAACATACAATCATAGACACGTTCTTGACAACCGTCGAGAAATAACCACCCAACCCTAATCATGTTCCACCGTATACAGATTAGAATTGGGTGGAGGGAGATGTGATCATCGACCAAAGCAATTTATAATTTCGGAATCAAAACCTTAACACAACCGCATTCGGAATTTAATACTGAATTAAGAATTGGAAGCAGAAGAAGAAAGAAGAACTAATTTAATTCATTTCAAGCACAAAAACTCAAACACAACACATAGGTCCAGCCTCCCCTCATTCCGATCACTCAAATAAAACTACCGCTCCATGGATGGGGTAAGAGAGATAATGCAGGACAGGAGAGACATTTTAAAATAAAATAAATAAATGAAAAAAGACTGAGAAGTTCATCTCCTTGGTCTCCTAGAAGGAATGGGATGGAGAATGAGATGTCTTGAGGTGGAGGAGCTCTCCTCCTTTTATAAACAGATTTATGTCCTCCGAATATTATCGCGTTTTCGACCCAATAAATGACTTCTTCACGCATTGATCCCTTCTTCAATTTTGTTCATAATTGTCTTGGTCGTCTCCCCTCAAAACTCATCGGATGTGGACAGGTATGGTGAGAGTTAGGGCCCTTTTACTCTGATCATTTATTCTGTCTGGTCAGAATCTCCACAACGCCAACCCCCGGATTAGGATGCTTTAATGGACCCTCAAACGGCCGAATCCCGTTTCCTTCTCTTCATAAAAGATGTGATAAAAATCCTTGCGCATATATCAACCGAATATCACAACATTTGGAATCACCAAGAATTAGTTATGGATCCAACACCAGAACAAGGCAGAACTGAAAATAGTTTTCTTTCGCCTATTTATGAGCTTCTTTTGAGCTTCCATATAGACGATTCAACTTTTTTTCCAAAAATATTAAATGAAGCCCTGGATGTGTAGAATCTAGAAAAAGATAGAATTTTTCTATTTTGATTAGTTTAAAAAATGTTATGAACAAACTATAGAAATTATATAAAACTGTTAAAAATCCAAAATGGCCAATTATTACTATTCTTCTCAAAATAACACCAAAATCATAAAAAATGAAACAATTAATCTTAGAGTAACACTTTTGTGAGTTTCAAACAATGATATTAAATATAAATTAATTGAAAATATTTTCTCTATCAATTCCCCAACACTTAATCTATGCTTGTCCTCAATCATAAAATCTCAACATGGAATTCAAAGGGCACCAATGACACCAATATTTAAATATCAAATGAAATAGAATCAAGTGATTATCAATGTCCAACCAATATTCTAGTTCCACAAAAATACAAAATTAATTTCCCATTTTTCAAAGAAACAATCAATTCATGCATTTTACTTTTCCCCTTTGAAAAATAATGATGCTTCTCCTTTCATTCATTCAAGCTTCTCAATTTATTATTATTAAAGATGCAAAATCATGATCTACATTACTTTTGAATATTTTCTCTCAACACTCATGATACAATTAATTGTTGAGTTATGCTCATATCATGAGAACATGATCCTTACACATAGGCTTGTAAAGTAACTACTTTCTCCACTTTGAAAAGAAAAAACACACATAAAATCATGAGGACTTACAATGAAGGTTCAAATGACTCTGTGGCTTAGGGTTGGTCGGTAAATTATTGAAATAATTTAAGGCCAAAAGTAGGAGGTTTGACTCTTAAGTACAATTCATGATAAATCAAGTGAAAACACAAGATGAACCTCACTCAAATCCCCTTGAAATGTGAATCACAACACCACTACCCTTTCAATGACATTGGACATGAGTCAATAAATGATTAAAAAGAATGATATCATCCAAGTTCTTCCTATATTTTTGTAAATCTCCAGAAAGGCACAGCTTTATTGTTTTCGGTAATGCTCTAGAAAGGCACAACTTTATTTTGAATTTTTTTGTCATTTTTTTCTTTTTTATTATGGAGAACCAGATGAAATGAAAGAAGCATAATGAAATGATGACTCATGCCCAATTTTCTATAAATACATTGCCCAAAATGATGACGCACACATTACAACACCCAAAAATGATACAAATATCAAGTAATGCAGACGAAAGGCCCTTCCCCCACACTCAAACATGATATAACCATGAAAAAATAATAAAAGTGCAGGTAGGTGAGGAAAAATTGGATTGTAATATGGCTTAAACCTATAAGGAAATTCATGGAATCTAAGGGCTTGCAAAGGATAAATGTAACGGTGGGTATTAGGATAAAATGTGTCTAGCCAAAGAGATGCCTCAATCATTTTAAATGTGGTTTTGTACAGTCATAGCTTTGACAAGTTTCAATACAAGTTCTAGCAGGTGGAACATCCCAAGATCACTCAAGAAATATGCTCAAGATAAAATAGGAAATATTTGGTATAGAAATCCTCTTAGGAATGAGAATATGATATTGTAAAATCACTTATGGCATGATTAATAATAAAAAATTAATTCACATGAATTTCAGAAATTCAAAGAATGAAAAATGGAAGGGAAATTTCATTTACATGAATCAATTAATTCCCTTAAATCATGAGTCCTTATTTCAATATCCTTGCTTCACTTTAATCATCCAATTATCCATTGTAATCACTCAATCTCATTAACATTGAAATCTAAAACATAGAATCACTGGATTTCTATGAAACTCATGTCTCCTAGAAAAGTCAAGTAAAACATGAATTCAAGCATGGGCATGCATTTTTTTGATTTATTCTATAATAGACTAAAAATATATGGAATAAAGATGGATAATATATAATTTAAACTCTTACTCCCTTGTCAAATGGGTTCTTTTCTTCACGATGTATAATCCCGCAACAAATTCTTCATTAATGGACCTGAAATATAAAAATGAAAACAATTTATAGTGCAGTTCTGTTCAATCATGCTGGTAAATGACTAAGAAGAAAAGTGGATAATGGGGAAAATGCCGGTTTCCTCCCTGTAACACCTTGGTTTAATTTTGTTGGCTCGACAAAACAAAAAAAAAATTAAAATTTTTGAAAAATCTCCTAGACTACAATATTCCCTCCACCACACTTAATTGATGCAGTTTCCTCAATGCATTCAAATGAATTTAACATGTAAGATGATTTGAAAATGAATCACACATCCAGAAAGTGTAAAGGAGAGGTATAACCCGATTTATTGGTAGTGCAACATTGAGTTAAGATTCTACATGTTTCTCTTTGAAACCTAAAAAAGTAAAAAAGATAACATAAGAAATTTATTATAAGAAATGAAAATGGAATTTGAATAAGAAAATAACGATAAATCCCGGTTTAATCTCCCAAGTGGGCCCTGGGTTTTGACTGCCTCCAGAGGGGCAGTTCTAATCAGTTATCCCCAATCTGATGATGGGTTAGGTATCTTCCTCATGAACCAACAAAAATTATTCTTTCTAGCATGTACGTTTTCCATTCTGAGGATAATTCCATGTATTGAGTACACCAGATCTACCCCGTTCACAATTATAAACCTATTGAATAGTGGGGGTAGGATGAAGTATGGAACCACCTCCTCTCCAGTTGCTACTTGAGCAAAGTTTTCTTCAAAATATAGTGGTTTCTCTAGATTTTCTTCATGAAAAGAATAATCAAAGGGAAATTCAACATTTATATTTGAAATATTAATTTCAAAATATTCCCTTTTAAGGTAAGAAACTTTTAGATTTGGTTCTTCATGCACAACTACTTGTATCTCTTCATGGACTTCCTCATGTAGATGATCAATATCTTCAGGGAGCTCCAGGTGTTCCTCAATAGGTGCATATTCTTTTTCATCTTCTTCTAAGGAAATTTAAGGATTGACCAAATCTGAAAATTCAAAATTATAAGGAGTGGTTCTCAAATCAGATAGAATGAAATAAGAAAAGGTATAGTTCATGGAAGGATCATCTCCCTGAGTTGGGTCTAGTTCAGTTACTCCTTCAGTTGA
This sequence comes from Viscum album, assembly GCA_963277665.1. Taxonomy (NCBI): domain Eukaryota; kingdom Viridiplantae; phylum Streptophyta; class Magnoliopsida; order Santalales; family Viscaceae; genus Viscum; species Viscum album. The sequence continues at coordinate 164,557,469 of OY728121.1, read as the reverse complement.
ATGTGCCTCTTGGATTTGATTATCACTGGATGGAGGGAGGTAGTAGGGCTCCTCTATCTTGATTTCAAATTCCACCAATTGGGTGGTGTCTTCCTTCCGCGGTGTTGGCTCTTCTTTTTTAAAAGGCTTGGGAAGATCAATATGTTCCTCACATTCATTCCAAAATTCATCCAGTTCTTGTTGATCTCCCATATGTAGCCCTGTAGGGAATTCATCTTCATTTTCATCAATCTCGGGTAGAATTGGTTGATGGATGATGAATGAGTCTTCAGGTACCTCATCATTACCTCCTCTAGTTCTTCAATGATGAGTGGTGAAATTTCTTCAACCACTATCTCATGTTCTTTCTCCGGATCAGGGTCGGGTTGCTCCATCATTTCATGAACATAGTCTAATCCCATTCCATTTTTCAGTCCAAATCATCCAAATTATTACTAATCCTTTCAACCCGATCATTGAGATCACGATAATCAATTTCTGGTTCTTGATATTGCACCTGGGAGTAATCTTCCCATGCATAAAACTGTGAATTTGAAAACATCATGGAAAAAATGAAATTTTTTTAATTTTTTTTTTAAATTTGAAAAAGTCAAATATTTACAAATAGGTTGTGGAACTTCCTCCCCGGAAACGGAGCCATGTTTGACGCACGCCTATCATGGGGCGTGGCAAAAAAATATTCTATTTACCTATATATAGTATAGAAGTTGATCCTAGGTAGTCTCCTGAAGAGGAGTGCACACAAAACAAGGTTGTCACTTTTTGTTGGTTTTCGTAAAAATTTGGGTTTCAATTAATTTGAATGACTATGAGAGAAACAATAAACAGAAATTGATTGATTTTAATAAAGGATAAAGATGGTGATCAGATTTGGTTCGGCTAGACTTAGTGTTTTGCCATTATGGTTTCCAAATTTTATCTCTTCTTATTCCTTAAACTGGTAAAAGAGATGTGATGAGAATTTGACTTTCTAAATCCTTAGATTGGTCTATCCTCCTTCCAATGTGTTTAGGGATGTAGAAGGTCTCTTGATAAATTAGAGAAATCCATGAACTGGAATTTTTGTTCCCTAATAAACCCAGATTTCAACATACAATCATAGACACGTGCTTGACATCTGTCGAGCAATCACCACCCAACCCTAATCATGTTCCACCGTATACAGATTATAATTGGGTGGAGGGAGATGTGATCATTGACCAAATCAATTTATAATTTCAGAATCAAACCCATAACACAACCACATTCAGAATTTAATACTGAATTAAGTATTAGAACCATAAGAAGAATTAAGAACAAATTTTATTCATTTCAAGCACAAAATCTCAAACACAACACATAGGTCCAACCTCCCCTCTTTCCGATCAGTCAAATGAAACTACCCCTCCATGGATGAGGTAAGAGAGATAATGCGGGAGAGGATAGAAATTTTAAAATAAAATAAATAAAAGAAAAAAATCTGAGCAGTTCTTCTCCTTGTTGTCCCAGAAGGAATGGGATGGAGAATGGGATGTCTTGAGGAGGAGGAGCTCTCCTCCTTTTATAGCCATATTTCTGTCCTCTGAATGTTGTCACGTTTTGGACCTAATGAATGCCCTTTTCACGCATTCGTCCCTTCTTCAATGTTGTTCATAATTGTCTTGGACGTGTCCCGTCAAACTCTCATCATATGTGGACAGGTATTCCGAGAGTAATGGCCCTTTTATGCTGATCATTTATTCTGTCTTGTCAGAATCTCTAAAACGCCAACCCTCAGATTAGGAAGAATTAATGGACCCTCAAACGGCCGAATCCCGTTGCCTTCCCTTAATAAATGATGTGATAAATGTACTTGGGCGTCTATCCACCGAATATCAAAACATTTGGACCCACCAGGAATGAGTTATGGATCCCACACCAAAACGAGGCAGAACTGAAAACCGTTTTCTTTCTCCCACATGTGAGCTTTTTTTGAGATTCCATATGGCCGATTCAACTTTTTCTTCCAAAAATAGTAAATGAATCCCTATATGTATAGAATCTAGAAAAGGAAGAATTTTGCAATTTGGATTAGTGTAGAAAATATTATGTCCAAACTACAGAAATTATATAAAACTGTTAAAAATAAAAAATGGCCAATTATTTCTATTCAACTCAAAATAACACCAAAATCATAAAAAATGAAACAATTCATCTTAGAGGAACACTTTTGTGAGTTTAAAACAATGATATTCATTATAAAATAATTGAAAATATTTTCTCTATCAGGGGTATCACAATTTAGGAACATATGACATAACATACCACATGATTAAAAAAATCATTACGATGTTACTATTAAAGAAGTTTATTTTTTTGGGAACATTATCTAATTAATATAAACCAAACCTTATAGGAATATTTTTGTAGAATAATGGTTGAATTTTCTTATAGAATCACACATGATTTTATAATTTATTTTTCGTAATTCACATTATTTTTTTGAAATGATTAAAATATCATAGATATTATAATATTAAGGAATATAAATTATTGGTGTGCGACCTTAAAAATGTTGGGTGTGTTTTGTGATAATTGTTAAAACAAAATGGGAAGAAAATGTGACAAAGACCTTCTAGACATTGGGATTCAATCCAGTGTTAGAATATTTTCATGAAATTTAAGGATAATTATTTATGGAATGATTTATTTTTAAAATTGGGTATTACCGTTAAATTTTGGATATTAATGTATTATTTCTTATTATGAAGGTTTATTAATTTGGTAAATTATCATACCATAAGATAACCATTATGTTTTTTGTTATTGAATAAAGATATAATAAATATGTTTTTATATTTTTTTTTGGTCGTGTGGTATTAAAAGAAGCTTATTTTTGTGCTAAATATATGATATTTTTCTATAATACTCTATTTTTAGTGAAAAAAATGATATTATGTTAGAAATACATTGAACTTGATATTCTGATCATCAAGAAAGAAATTTTTTTTATTTAATTATTCTATATAGTAATGTAATTCATAAAATACTGGAACATAATAAAGAATAAAAATATATAACCTATTTCCATCACATATGATGAAATTGATTGTATTTTCCAAAACTCATTTGTTTATGGTTTTGTGGTTGTGGACTTTTACAATATAATTCTATTTCTTATGATTAGTGATCTCGTTTAATCTACATCCTTAATTAGGCATCAAAATAGTCTTCTATGTATGTATATTGTATAAATCCAAATTTACCCTATTTTATTTTTTTGTGTTATTAGAGTGACCTTTATATTTATCATTCTCTCTTATAAAGAGGATGTTTTAATAATGATTTTTCGACATGGTATATTAGGAAAGGTATTTTCAAATGTAAAATACATAATTATTGATATCAAGTAAAAAAAAATTGAATGAAATTATCTAAATAATCTAGGTCATAATGAAACACCATGATATTTTAGAAAATAAAAAAATATTACAGAGTATACAAGATACACAACTACAAACTTAAATAAACCTTGAAATATTATTATTTATATATGAAAGTCATAACCTAGCTAGAATATTTATGGGTCTGAATAGTATTAACTAATATATGATATATATATATATATAAATTTTATACTCAGTTTATATTTAATGATAAAATCTATATAAATAATCAATACTTTTTTTAATGTAATTTTATTATTCAAAAACAAATTTTCTTTCAGAACTTTATTTTGTTGAATTTTGTAAGAAAATATTATGATAAATTTATTTAGATTTTATATTAATTTATTCTATAAAATATAATTAATTTTAAAATTTATCATACCCAAAATAAATTTCGGTGACATTTTTAGATTTTTCAAAGAATACATATTTTTTAATGAATACTAAAAAAACCGATATTTGTAAACCAATAATTATTCTTCCACAAACATGGTAATTTAAAAGATACATTATTAAATAAATTTAATATCATGTAAAATAATTTTTATTTTGTAATATAATATTTATTAAATATGAATAATCATAACATTGTATTTTAGTTTACGTTTATTTCTGTTCTTAAAAACACGTTTGTTTGCAAAAATATTTTAAAGAGAATAATGCATCTCTATTTTAATTAATTAAAATAGAACCTAATGAGGAATAATTTAATTTAAATTTATAGATATTATACCTATAAGTATTAATTTAAATTAATATTATGAATATTACTGAACAAAAAATTAATTTTGGGTTGTTTTATTTTCGAAAAATATATTTATTGAAAACCAAATTTTCAACATTTCTATATGATTCATTTGAAATTAAAATTTTCCAACATCATGAATTGAAATTGTTAAAATAGATTCAATATTTTTGTCATTATAATTTATATTATATTATAATTTCAAAATAATTTATTTTCATACTCAATATAAAAATGTGAATTTTTTTTACATTTGTTAAGAAGGATACCGGTTTACTGGGGGTTAAACTATTATGAAAAGGGCTAAAATGACAATAAAACATGTAGAAATTAAATTTTAAGGTAATATTTTGATAATATCTATTAAAATTCTCAATAATTCATCATTTTATATCCTTATAAAATTTTTCAAATTTGGTAATATCTTTTTCCTTTCAAGAATTCATAGTGTGTCCTCTCTAACACATATAGAATAGCAAACCAAAATATCTCCTCTACTAAACATCATTGAATTTAGGATGATAAAATATTAAAATTAATAAATTCATAATTTCCCTATACATTTGTAATATGCCTTTTTTTTTATAAAAATCACGTAGGATGAATTTTGGTGCAATCCTAAAGAGTCCATTCAAAGAAGTTGTGTTGTTCTTAACCAAGCATTATATTTAATTTATTATACCAAATTATTCAAATATTAATAAGAAATGATGATACAAAAATACAATATTATATATAATAATATTTTTTATTTAAATTGAATAACCTAAATCCATATTGACCTCCATAAAAAAGGGAACGAAATGATCATTCATGTGTATGGAAGACTACCTCCCTAAGAACTGATGTAATTCATTATCGATAATTACCTAATCTAGATAGTTGTGATGATTTAATATATATATATATATATATATAATAATTAATTTTTAATAATTTTATAAATTTAATATATCATAAAATTTCTTACAATAACACCCACTAAAAAAAGAAAGCATTGTTCATGTGTACGATAGACCACCACCACACAATGTGAGGTGATTCATTTTTTATTACCGAATCAAATTGATTTTATATGAAAATATATTTAAAGAAATCATTTTAAATTTATGTTATAATTATCATTATTCTATGATAAAACAATATTTACCCTTTTCAGAAAATAATCATTGAAAAATAGAAATATTTCTTATGCGTGTGTGTAACCAACTATCGTCACAAATGTAACATAGTTCATTTTTCAAAACATTCATTCATGTTTGGAATTAAAATTATAATTTATATATGAAAATTATAATTAATTAATTATTATTACTCTATATAATATGGAATTATGATCCCTTTTGCAATGGTTAACATACAAAATACTTGTTTTGAAAATATGGCATGAACATCCTCAAAATATCCAACATGTAATTAATTGATTAAAAATTTAAATATTTCATTAATGTAAATAATATAAGTAATTTAATTAAAATTTAATAATCTGGTAAAATGTTATTAAGGAATAAGATAATTTATATAATATTATTATATATGTTTTGAGTGACATACATGGAATGTTTAGACTCGAGGTATGTGTTTCTCATCTCAATTTTATTTCTATGAGACATATGTCATGGTCAACAATTTTTTGTATATAGTACTCAATTTTTTACAATATATAATTAATACATCATAATTGATTTTATTATTAGTTTTAAAATGAATTATTTTATACAAGGGGATATGTATTGAATGTTACTAACTGGTAAAGGGGTCTTCAACTCAATTCCCATTATTTGGGATAAAACACGTCTAAATTTACCCAATTATGAAATGATTATGTTTAAATTTCTAACTAATATATTTGATTATATATTGAAACTCTTTTGTGTGGATTAAAATTTTATATACATAATTATTCAATTTATTAACTTTTAATTCAACAATATGATCTTGATAAGGGTGATTCATCTCAAATTCCAATTCCTTGGGCCATATGTTTTATATGCCCCTATATTATTTAATGATATATATAAAATTCGACATGAATATTAGTACAATGAATCTATAAAATATCTTGATACATAAATTTTACATTGAAGATATTCTCTCTAGGGTGTGATGATTGAAAAAATAGAAAAATGTGAAAGAATTTATATTATAATTAGCATTGTTTTCAGTATTGTTTATGTTCAAGGTTACATTTAGCATGAAATAAAAAGATATAATTTTATTAATAAAAATTTAATTTATTATATTGTGGTTAGGAATTTTTTGAGAATGTTTAATTTCAATTTCAACTTATATATATAAAATAAAATCAAAAAATCCACATATATGTGATGTTAATATTATAACTTATTTCAGATCATGAATCATTCTCTTCAATATCCTTGGTAACTAAAGTGATTTTAAACATGGGATTTTTTTAACATAAAATATTTCTGAAAACTATATTACATGGTCTTTTACCTTCTTATAAAGGTTTTAATAAATAAAATTTCTTAATAATGTCTAAATAGGTCACATAAGACTCCCTCTAAAAAATGATTGAAAGTAATTTTTATTTTTAATCTTTATATCATGATTTGATATACATGCCATATTTTATATTATATTATATAAATATACAATTATAATGTTACATGGTTATTCTCATAGAAAAGTTTTTTTAATTTTGTTTTTGAAATTTATGATTTCAAATGATATTTTCAATGCGAAAAGTTTATTTTCTATAATAATTTTTTTATTATATTTCTATTTTATTTCCATTCAAAAAAATTAGTAACCCTTGATGTTATTTTTTATCCACTAGGGATAATATTTATTTATACCAACCTTATTATTTCTTATGATGGATTATGATTGTTTCAATGATATTTTCATGCCACCTAATTCTTTGAAATGTTTTAATCATGTTATGAATAAACTGAAGGTTATTTTTTGAGTTTTATAATGGAATGAAATAACTATGAAAATTATCATGTTTCGATAATTTTAATATTTTTAAATGATAGGTTGATCCCAATTATAGATTATGTGTGAGCCCAATATAGCTTATATAATGGGTTTTCCCAGATATAACTCTAATTCACTGGGAATAGAAGATGATTGTGTGGTTATTCATTTTGCATGAATTCTATAATGGTTATATGTAGATGATGTTACAATATAGAAACATCTTTTAATTATTTTTTTATGGGTTTTAATGATTCCTTTAATCAATATTTACAACACACTGTACTTGATTATTGAATCATATGACTATTTCTATTATTAATTTCATGTGACATGTTTCATGATTGAGGATCAAAATTTTGATGGGTAAGATTTATATTACTTTATTATCATGAAATTTTATTAATTCATCATTCCATTAGGTTAATATTATTCTCATTTTTACAATTATTTTAAAATTATTTTATTTTTATATGATGAGAATTTGAGCTCACATTTGTTTTGTTTCCATTCAACCAGGTTATCCAAAATTATTTTAAATGAATTGTGTATATAAATAATTCAAATTTGAATAATTTTGTAAGAGATTTTGAAGAACTAATATGGGATATAATGAGTTGGATATATTAGGTAACCACTCTATTTAAGCCATGAGTTTTGTTTATATAAGAGTTAGTCTAATTTCTAAAAAACAATAATACCAATTGTTTGAGGGGTATATGAATGAAAAAAGATTATCTTTTGATTTTTTAAGGTTCAGATGGATTAAATTGGGTTACATTTATTGGTATCAAATCTAGATATGTAATGATATTTTTTTCAGCATACCAGGGAGTACGGGTTCAGGGTTGTTATAGTGTACATAAAACGGGGTAAAAATTCAATATGATACTGAAATATTATAATATACAATTATTCTACACATTGTATTATTATGTATTTGTAGATATCCAATGATTAATTGTTCAAACACTCTGAAGATACTAGGTTGACATGTTTCTGTACTATAAAACAAAAACAAAATGATTTAATTTATTAACTATTTTACATTTCATTATACTAAATGGTTATATATTATAAATTTCTATTGATTTGTAATAAATCAACTCACTCACTAGTTATAACTCTATAAAGGGTATATCTCTCAGTAATTTTTACCTAAATTAAAATGGTCATATAGTGGGTTTTCTTTGGGTTTCGTAAATGTATATTTGTATTTAGGTATTCATTAGTTTAGTTAATGAAAATATTAATTATTTCACTACTTCATAAATAACGTTTTTGATATGTGCCTCCCATCTTGTAAAAGGATATGATTAGTTTTTTTCCTCTACGGTCTAAAATGGAATCTTAAAAAGAGTTTCCAATCTCAATTATAATTTAATTTTTTATGTATATCATAACTATCTAGGTATAGATGTGTGTAAAGAGTAGATTTTTTATCCATGTGATCAAAAACCCAATAAAAATAAACTGAGTTCTCTTTTCAATATTGTTCCAACCCTCATCATTCGAAATTCATAGTTTTTTATTATGATTAAATTTTTAATTCATTTTTACGCTAATATTTTAATTATTTTATATTTTATTTTTGATTATTTAATGATTTTAAATTAATCCACCAATATTGAATCTTTACCATTTGTATATAAGATCATACAAATGGGGTACTATAATGGATAGAGGAAATATATTATCCAAGTCATAATCACTCCCAAAATACCAAAGTATAAGATGATTAAATGTCCATATCTTTATCCTTCAATATGAACCTCAGAAAAGAATCTCAAATATATGGTTCAGGTGAGTAAAATAATCCCCGAGAGTATTTCATTAAACTATAAATCCCTTTAGAATACTCTACTATATTAAAGACACTACTGATGTCATTATCAGACTCTTGTGTTTTCATTTATTTAATTCTCTATAAGGGGATTCATAATTGACAATAGAAACTAAACGTCTAAAAAATAAAAAAGGATTTGGGGGTACTACACTTCAATATTTGAGTGATTCATTGGCCAATTACTGTCCGAAAACACTCTCTGAAAAATTATTAGGATATATTCAACATCACCATGGGAATATGATCCACATACAACACAAAAATAATTACACAACCAGCCTCTAATAATGAAAAGGAACCCACCATCATGTTTTAAATAGAATGATTTTACAAATAGTGTACACAATTGTCCAAATATATATCTCCGATCGGAAAATAATAAAAACACTATAGTGTGTAATAATACAGGGTGTGTTTCATTTAATACATAGTGTATAATCCCCAAACATCTAGTTTGGAATGTATCCTAAATTCATTACCCTCTAATCCCTAATATAATATAAAAACCAGTATATCTTATAGTGTGTACACCAAAAGTGTCTAGTGGGGAAGGTATCAATTCAAAATCATCATGTATATTGAGAATATATAGCATGAATTCTGATGTAAATGACATGTTATTCCACACATGACCTTGGGTTGTGTAATCCTAAAATAAAATACATATACACATGGAATCATGATGTGTGTTACCCAAGGAATAGTCATTTCATATACCATATCTCAATTCTTTCAACACAAAGCAATGTTTTTTGTAAATTCAGTACATGATAGACCTTTCATGGGGTGTATGGTGATGTCTGAGACCCACCATGAACCATTTTCTCAAGCCACAAAATCATTTGTATGTATAAATTAAAAAATATTTGATCCCTAACCTCAACATCAATGACACCAAAAATAAATTGGAATTTTTTAATCACTAATTTCTATATGATATGGATTTAAAGATTCAGATAACCCATAATCTAGCTCGAACATTGCATTCCGTTAGAAACAGATTATCCTCCAGCTATTAATCCTCTATTGACCACTAAATTTTGAAATAAGAATTATAAATAATTTAATATAATATTAAGGATAGTAAAAATAAAAAATGACAACTATACATTGAATTATTAATGAATTTATATATTCATGCTTATTATTTACCCTTTATCATTGAATCCATTGAAACTATCTCTGATCATGCTCTAAAAGTAAGACTTCAGTCATCATTCCACTCTCCCTATTGATACAACACCTTAATGGGGGAGTTATATTCCACCCAGATGAATAATTTATAAAGATTTAAAATGAAACAGGGAAAATAAAATAATAATAAATATAGAATGAGTCTCCAAAAATCTGGTTCTATATATGAGATTATGGATCACCTCGGTCTTACTGCACATTTCACACTCATCGGAAATGTAAAATCTTCCATAACAGATTGATTTATCCAAAAATAAATCCAAGACATAATAATAACATTAATTTACTTATTATTCCATGATATTCAACATCCGTATACAAAAATTGATCCAATATCATTCCTGTTTTTATGTTAATTATAAATCATATACATTTGATATATTTATGTATTATCATAATTGATCTAATGTGTGATTATTCTTGATAAATTTTCCATGACATGAACCCCTAAGGGCCACCTATAATGTAGTAATTGGATAATGTCACCCCGTACCCAACTCTAGTTGGTCACGGGATGGATACTTTTGTAGAGTAGGAATGTCAGAATCATAGAAACCCTTAACCTAAGTACATGTATGCACAGACACAAATGAATAACTCCATACACCACTATAATTCTATATATATATATAAAATATAGAAAATTCATGAATAAAATATGTCACATAATACAATAGAATAATTTTTACACAAATGTGAAGTAGCATATATAAAAAAACAATAAAACTACAGAGGAACCCAAACTACTAATAACAAGGGGAAACAACCAAAAACAAAGTCCTAAAATCATATGTGGTATGTCAGGAAAAACTATGTTATATCTCATCTTTATACTGTTATGAATATTTCAAAAATCATGTTGTCTATATAAAATATGATATGTGTGGGAAATCTTTGTACATGGATCATTATAAACATACACAGTAGAGCACTAAAAAATCACCAAAGAAAAAGAATCGTGAAAGTTGTCATCTCGTCACCAAGAATGGATTACAATAATAAAATGATACAATTTCCATAATTACTTAGATATTCTCCAATGAAACCCATGTGAAGATGGAATGTGATCTTTATCTCCCCATCCCAACTAAGAATGTTGATTCTATATGTATCTCCCAAAGGTCCATATTTGGTCCCAATAGCCCCATTCATTATCAGTATAATTTGAGTGGATATAAAAATCCTCAAAATTGTGCTCCACAACGAATGGATAATAATAGCATATCCAAACCTAATTTTTTCCTCTCAAAAATGAGAATGGGGGACCCAAACCTCGCCACTCTATATCATACACAATTGGAGAACAACACCAATGGAGGACACAATAGCTACCTAAGATCAAATATGGGGGAGTACCACTGGATGGATAGTCAACCAATACCATATATAATATGTGGTTTTTATGTATCTACCTATAAGAAGGATTTGAGGGTCCATTTTTTTGTAAGAATAGTTGATTAAAAACCCCGGTTGTAGCACTACACATATAGAGTACCCTCACCATATATGGGGGAGTTTTGTTTCAACTTGTAAAAGAAATATGGGGGATTCTCCATATAAAATAATTGGGGAGAACATCCCAAGTCATCTTTATGAAAATTAATTCTTATCACTAACATAATCCTTGAATAAATAAATGAAAAATATATCTTTTAAAACCTCATTTATTATATCTAATTTAAAAATTGGATAATACCCTTACAACCTATGTGAAAATAAAATCAATATATTCTTCTCATATTCCCAAATCCACATCTCAGAGAAGGATATACATGTGATAGAATGTACTTTGAAAATTACATGTCTTGTGTATTGGGATATCAGACATGAATATCACTGTATGGAACATATCTTGTCAAAATATCTCACATGACATTCATTTCTATTGATACAAAACATTTCCAATAGTTTTAAATGCCTCGAATAGATAGTGTCGACACATGGGGTGTGTTATTTACACATCTAATCTGGTTGTGCCTCTGTGTGATAGATATTATAACTTACATTGGAAAATTTGGAGTTCATTAAAATTTATATATAGTGTATTCCATATAACATAGCATGTAAGGGGAATGTCGGCACATGTAATGTGTCATGTTCCTATGATTTTGTGACCTCAAAAATATACAAGGTTTCCATATCACAGATAATGTTTGGGCCAACATTACTTATAGGTAGTTTACTCCATGTACTTAATGAGGTGGATGGCTTGGGGACCCTATTCATGTGGGAGGGCCACAAGAATTCTGATATTTAACCCAATTCTAGGACCTATACAATACATATAGGGGACTAAAAACATGTATTATTTCATAGAACATGTTTTGTATATATTGATTTCAATAAAACTCGTTCTAAATCACATGTCTTAGAATACGTGCTTATGCTACCTCTTGAATCATTATGAATCATGCCATGAAAAGTGAATTTGGGTTGGCCACCCTTAGTGGTCAACTAGAAATAAGATTTGGGCCATTACATTCTGGTAAAATGATCGTAATTTCCATCCCAAATAATTGTTCTACCTAGCCTATATGGACCCCACTATCTGTACCAAAACACGGTCATCATCATCACCAATAGCCTAATTCTGGTATCTCATAGATAGAATTCGCCCATCACTACTCCTATATTGAGATCTACTCAATTTAGCATACAAAAATTCCTTCACATGAACCCTCATTGGATTCCTATCATCACCCACACCTTTTTTTTGTGTCTATAACCCATTACAAACCTCATGAACGTGATATATTTCTATAATGAAAAAAATGCACAATGGACGTCCCTCCTGAGTATCATTGAAGCAATGGCCAATCAGAATACCGTTGATGAAAATTGATGAATAGAGGAAGAAAAAAATCACATCATCATAGAAATTAGAAGAATAGGTAGATAAAAAACAAAATATTCAAGGTTGAAATAATCCATTAATTCTATGATATAGGAAGATAAAATTACCCATTGCATAAAAAATGAATAACAATCCATGAATTATATTATATTTATTTAAATTATATTCATCTTAAAAGATAAATTGGTATTAAAAAAAACACCCCACCTCTTTTCTAGATCAATCGTTAATGAATAATGTATTATCATTGTTTCAATTAGTGAGATATAAGAACTCCATTGAATTTAATGATCCTTCAGGAACTATGATCATCGATCCTATGATCATAGTCCAATGCCCTCAACACCCAATTTTTCTATCATTTTATTATTTAAAAGGATATGTAGATAACAATAGGGTATTTATTAAAACATTGTTTATATTAGAGATAATAGTTCATGTGATTAATTATTGAAATAAATTAATTTATATATAAATCCAACCACATCGAACCATAATCAGAATTCCCAATGGACAGAAATATTAGGTTTAACTTAAGGAAAAACCAAAACATTGGATGTAAAGTAAGTACTTGTTTTCCAATCTAATACACTGTTAAAGAGATAACAAATTATTTTAGAAAATAGCGTGCGTGTGTTATAATATATTTAATATATTTAATATTTCAACACTGATTATATCCGGGCCCTGAAATCCAACACTGACTCAATGTCATAAAAAATATATTCCTTGAAATATTCCAAAGGGTTAAATAGAAATTTTATAGTTAATAAATGCATCCAAACATGTTAGTATTTTCTTCATAAAAAGGGAATAACAACATAGATAAGAGATGATACTGAGATTTTACTTGGATACTCTTACAATAATCAAACATTCCCCCATTGAAAATAACATCCCATGAAGGGTCCCCACTACCTGATATCAAATTCCACATATTATAATGAAAAGTTAACTCCACCCTCAACTTTTGTCTCACCCCAGACATCATCATAAAATATGTCATGCACATATCTCACCAATTGTGTCACGAGGGATACAATGTGTCACTGATCTCACTACAGTGATAGGGATAATTGATACACCACAATGATATCCCAATGTAGTAATAGGAAAAACACATATGGACCTAATATATTTCCTTCCACCATAAATTAGTCATAATAACCCATGTCGAGGTTATATTATTCCATACACAAGATCTCCTCATTGAACTCCAATTACTTCATTCATTGGTTTTCAAGGGACTCTTGATGTTTTTGAGAAGTCTATATCTTCCACGAGATGAAACAATCATTCACTACCATTACAATCACCAACTATAGGACCACATGTGTTGTTTCCCCTAGATCTAACTAGTACAACAGTGACGTGTCGGGTATACCGTACCTAGTATTGAATTGTGTTATACAGATGATTGAGTGATACCTATCATTACATGAAAACTCTCCTAATTTTAGTTGATCCTCCCAACTATAGAGAAAATAAAATTTAAACCCAAAGAATGTTATCTAGAACCGGAATTGCCTACTTTTAATGAACACATATCTAAGAGAAGATACACGATTCTCAAATGAAATTTAGTCCCAAATAATTAGATAATCCTATCCATAATCATGATGTAAATAATTGATCATTGTTTAAATGTAATTCTAGGAAAATATATGAATAATGACTACCAATTTCACACAAAGGGGTCCCAAAATCTCCACCTCCATCCTAGAACATCAACCTTCACCTAATAGATGGTATGGAATAATGATACAGACAAAAATACATGATGCCACATCATTATCAACCCAAATCGAAGCCAAAGGATCTCAGAATATCAAAACCTCTCCTTCATTTATTACTTATGAATGCAAGAAAACTCTTGATGAAATCCTCTATAAGGATGGTTGTTTTCATCACCTATCCTTGAAAAAGGATGATATGAACCCCACCTTAATAAAATCCATCTGGAACATGTCATGTTGAGATTAAGTCATCAAATTAATTTCTATTTATATCCCCATGATATTCCTCCCAAACAATATAAAGAAGTGGAGGGCTAACAACCATCGATTAGAGGTACACAACACCATCAGATTGATTAAGGTTCAATTTCAAAGAGGCAAACTGCTCAATATTCATTATCAATAATAAAAAATTGAATACCCTGTTGTGATCATTTGTTATAATTAACATGACCATTGGTGGCCAGTAAGCTAACATCTCCTCAATATTTATTGGGTCCCCTATCACCACCGATATATGAGAAGACATATTACAATAAGTGTTTAAAGACCCATAAAATTCAAGGAAAATTATTTATTCTTAATTTTTTTTGGGATTTTACAAGAACGCAGTTTCTGACGGCAGTTGATTTGGAGGCCCAGTGTGCCCGAAATCAGTTTTCGATGTTTATGCTTGGGTATGTTCAATAAACGAATTAGCAGGTATTCCTAACATTTGAATCTATGCTCGGAATCGAAATCCGAATGCATCAGTGAAACCGCAGTGCCAATAATTGCTTAAAAACACCTTTTCCAGAGTTGCGTTTGCTCAGGTGAGGTATTTAATTAAATAGGTTAAATAAGGAATAAAAATAAAATTTCATGCTATAGATTTTATTTATATTCTATGTAGTGATACACTTGGCATGGTGGTTGGAGTGGGACCCACTAATGTACTAACTCCTATGTACGATATTAGTGATGCAGGGCCCACATGAGCCCCACCCCCTTTATTTCCTTTTACCTCCCATGTGAATTTAATATGGTAACTCACCCTAACCCCAACTCTTAAATTCCAAGTAAACTCTCGCGTTTAATTGGATTATTAAAAGCCTCATTGACTAGTCAACGCTCGATCATTAAATTTTGTTTAAATTTTTTAATTTCAAAACAGATGGCGTGAGTAATAAAATAAGGAAAATCCTTATTTTATGATGGTTGTGTTGTGCGAGAAGATTTGGAGAGAATTTTCTCAAGTCTTGATGAATGTCCTTCCTCGTTAAAGAACTCGAAAGATGATTAAGTACGCAAGTTCCTCGGTGATCGACGACGCAATGCCGTATACCACGACGCTGACGATCCTCTTCTCCATGACGTTGTGTACCGTGACACCTTTGATCCTCCTTCCGCGACGCCGTTTTCCGCGATGTCGTCTTCCGCAACATCCCTTTCCCATGACAAACCTCGTTCGATGACTTGATCGAGGCAGTGGTTTGGTTTAATTTAATTTATGTAGATTATATCCTCGACATATGATTAAATTGTTGAAAGTCATTTAATCCACTAACGCAGTGTGTACGGACCAAAAAACATGTACGAACGCACTGATTCTCTATTCATGATGCATGGAACATGGGCGACAATGAAATGGGGTCGTTGAGTAATTGGAGGTCGTCGTAGTAATCCACGGGTCCCAAGACGACCCCATGTGCAGACATGAGCATGAACGGATGACCGGAGCAGCTCCACTGGCCCGCGGACTTCGCCGGTGGTGGTCGACTGCCCGGATGTGGCAGTGTCCTGACTCGCCACCAGGAGGGACGGCCGCGGCGGTAGGTGACCGGTCCCATGACCACACGAGACCAGGGGGAGATGCGGCACCCAGCGCCGCGTCCGTTGGCAAGGGAGCGGCCCCCCATAGTGGGGCCACAGTTTCATTCAAGGGGGGAAGCCGCTCCCCCTTTCTAGGCCGTGCTGACTGGGATGGGCTGCGTCCTAATGGGCCGGACACAGACCCGGGTCGGTTCGACCCGGTTCAGGCTGACCGAGGGGGTCTCGGGTCGGGTCGGTACGGGCCCAAAACCCCCTAAAACTGGACAGGTTCATTCTTTTTCCCATATCATGGGATACTGACCTCCGATCAATGCACCATCAGTTTTTTGGATATCAATGTAACGAGATGATCATTTTGATTTATTACACTCAAGGTTTTGGAGAACTTTGGGTATGGCCGGGTTGTTTAGAACACGAAACCAACCGGGCCCTCGGAACGGAAACACTTATAACTTGAGCTTCAAACGC
This sequence comes from Viscum album, assembly GCA_963277665.1. Classification (NCBI taxonomy): domain Eukaryota; kingdom Viridiplantae; phylum Streptophyta; class Magnoliopsida; order Santalales; family Viscaceae; genus Viscum; species Viscum album. Next base: position 164,540,464 of record OY728121.1, on the reverse strand, counting down.
CTGATTGACGTGCCATTGACTTTGATGGATTCCTCTTAGTGAGACAGACCTTTGGGCTTACTCCTCTAGAGGATTGTACGTAGTTAGAGTGCGGTCGGGTTGGTGTTGACTTAATAACCAATAGGGCCCCTGAAACGAAAAAGACAATAACTCTCAGACCGGGCGTCCGATTGATGCGACGTCTATCGCGTTGAGTTCCTATTGTAGAGAGAACTTTGGGATACATAAACTCTGAACTATGTGTCTGTTGATGTATCGACCCCCCTTTGGCTCATTGAGTGGACCCTCTTGGAAACAAACATGTTGTGTACGGGAACCCTAGAGCTGGTTGCGACTAATGAAGACCGTACTGAAATCCTCTGTGGGTTCGACTGCGACGAAGACTGCACTGAAATCTTCTGTGGGTTAGGCAGTGATGAAGACCGTACAAAAATCCTCCGTGGGTTCGACGGTAATGAAGAATGCGCTGAAATACTCCGCGGGTTCGGCTGTGATGAAGACCGTACTGATATCCTCCATGGGTTCGACAGTGATGAAGACTGTACTGATATCCTTCGTGGGTTTGGCAGTGATGAAGACCATACTAAAATCTTCCGTGGGTTAGATGACGATGACTCTATTCTTTCTATCCTACGTGGTTCTGGCGGAGAAGCTGGTCTGTATTCTATGTGGCTCCGACAGCTTAGCTGGTTTAGTATCCTACATGGGTCCTAGCTTAGATGAATGAGTGGCTATATCTGGTCATCTCTATCACCTTACGAAAAAGTATACATGTTTGATTTGACTCTTGACTTTCAATCATTATCTTCGATATGATTTAATTGCATTCCTATGTGGATTGTATTGTTCTTTCCTGTGTGTATTGGGTTGTACTATTCTTTGTGGACGTGATCGAACTTTGGCTCGGATGTTGGGTCCGTACTGGATTTGATGACTTAGATATATGTATGGTCATATACCTAAGTAGTGTTGGGTGTTCCTTCGTGATTGTATCTTTCCATTGAGGATTATCTTTTGTGGATTTCGGGAGACCTTCGGGGGTCTCGGGGTCCCTACTGAGTAGCATATACTCACCCCTGCATGGGATATTCCCGCACTACGTTGTGTTGGATGCAGACGATGGATTGAACTGATCGTGGTTGAGGCTTGTAGGGCAGGTCAGTATCTAGAGGTGGACCACTGAGCGATACATACACGGAGCGAACAACTAGACCTGAGGATCGGAGGAGGCTATCTGTACCCACCATTCTGGTGGGACTCCAGTGGACGGCTCGACGTTGCTGCTTTACTTTCAGTTGTTGTACATTCTTTCCATTTGAACATTACTTTCTTTTGTGGTTTGTATTCTGGCTCACTTACTTTTCCGTACTACTATTGTACCCAGTTTTACATAGTGTTTACTTTTTCAAGTTTACTATGTGGTGTTTTTTATCTTATAAAGGCAATGCCTTCCCATTTTTTTCAGAATTTATGCCTTGGTGCTAGTCACCATCCCCTAGCCTATGGGAGGCGGGTTTTGGGTAGTCACGGCACTGGTCCCGAGGACAAGTCGTGACAAAGTGGACTTCTCATACCGAAAAATAGAACTTCATGATAATCCCAAAATGATAGAACTCTTAGTGAATATCTTTAACCATACATCATGTTTCACACATGATCCAACCATTAAAAAAATTATACAAGGATTTCCTCAATAAATAGTTATAAAAATTTGATCCAAGAAGGGTGATGTGGTTTGATTCGTAAGTCCCATAAAAATATCATAGGTATTCATCATTCCAAAATTTATCACAATGAGTTAAAATGAAATTTAGTGTCTCTTGTAATCATTATTTTGTATACCCTCATCTCAATCCCCAAACTGGTGATAACCCATCCTAAGGTTGATCTCTGATATCCACACCACCTCTAACCATTGGATATGGAATTTATCAATTCTCATTGGTTGATACCTCTTCATTATGGTCACCTGGTTTAATAAATAATAATCCATTCCAATCAACAAACTCTCATCTTCCTTCTTAATTAAAAAATGATGGTATATCCAGGGGAAAGAACTAGGCCTAAAAAACCCGTGATCTATAGATTCCCCAACCACACATTCACTATATATAGCCATAGAGGGTAATCAGATATGTTTGTATAGATATTGGGTCTTCCCTTAGACTGGGACAATGAAAAAGATAATCATTGGATGGGGAGTGGGATGCCTAAAACATTCATATATAAAAATAACTCATATCCCTCTTACACTAAAAAATGGAAATCTCAAAATAATCATATTCTAAGGTTCATACTGTCCAAATTATATGAAATTGGATATAGCATATTTAACAAGAGATCATATTACTCTTCTTGGTATCCATTCAATATAATGAATGAAAACTTCATCATTCCAACTCATATATATTGAAACCCTCAAAAAAATATATTAACTGGGTATGGATGGTAGAAGACATGTCTATGCTATGGAAATCATCAAAGCTTATCAATGAACCTATGTAAAGTTTCCACATGAGACCCTTTCACTTCCTCGAATCAGTTCATACTATTTGAAGAATTGTGTGATCAATGAATCCTCTCTATAAGTGCCTAAAGAAAGAGTTGAGCTAAATGGATTCACTAACATTGCTATGTCATGAATATTGTATTTGTTCTAATCCTATTTTAACACCTTAGCACATCATTACAACACCATGAACACATGTAAAGGTAAATAATCCTCAACACCTTGATGCTATCCTAATTAGGCAGAACTAACTCACTCATATGATTTTAAATTGAGTCATAATAACCCATCTCAATGGGGGAACTCTCTATCATCCATTCATGTCTAAAAATATGTCAAATATCATCAACAAAATTCTATACCAATAACCGAAATCTCATTTTAGTAGACCCACATCTTGTACCACAATAAAGAGGGGTCCAACCCATGAGGAACACTCAAACCATAGGTTTGGGTAAATACAACACTGCCTGAGTAGGGGATTTACCTCACCATGTTGTGGAATAGTCTCAATATCTAATCCTTCTGAATTAACCATAGTAAAGGCGAACCAATTAACTATACTATCATGAAAAACATATGCTCAAACTTGATGTGGAGAACCAACAAAAATCATTAGTGGTAAGTTAACATTTTTCCCAATGTGTGAAGACATCACATTTTATAAAACTAGAATATCTATATCTTACATATTCCCCTAAAATTAATGCACTTCACTAAAAATATCTTGAGAATAATTCTAACATATAATAATCGATTTGTGTAATCATGCAGGAATCCATTATTAGTGAAGATGAACCATGGTTAAAAGATAATATCCAGAGTGGTGACTCAATATGGGCATGGAAACAAAAACCTATTCCTATAAGCTACATGATCAAAATTTGTACCTGCAACCAATTCCTACATATACATAGTAAAAATGATTTCTATCATAGTGGTTGTGAATGAGTACTTTGGATTCTTAAGAAAATATAGGTTCGTTTTTCCTGAGATCATGACTCAAAAAAAATAAACACTATTTCCCTAGTTCACAAACCAAACCTCAAATTTAGTAATACTTAAAACTATGGTTTTATAATAGACTCCTGTGATACCACTTATCATATCCTAACTCATCGGGTCTCTCCTAGCTGTTCATAATCCAATAATGGAACACCTTGACATCCTCTAATAGTTCAGGGTGTTGAAAATTGCATTGAGTAATCATATCACACACATAGGAGGCCTTAAGATAAATTACATGTACAAACACACACATACACACATATCCACATACTATTATAATAAAATACATATAAAAAATTAATACTGTAAAGGAATATGTAATATTGATCCTAAATTAGAGTACTATTAGTTGTAAAAAAGTGAAAAGGGCCAAAAAGAAGACATCCAAACCCACTTGAGAGCCCAAACTATTGATTTTCAGTGGGCCTCTACCCATGTGAAACTCATGGAACCATCCATGGTCCTAATATAATAAAACATATCCACAATATAATGACTCAACAAGGACTCTATTGAAAATATTGACTTCTATATAAAACCTGGAATATGTGGGATGATCCCATGAATATATGTGTATAAACATAGCCTGTCTGTGAACCTAATATCACCAAAAAATAAAATAAAAAGAGTAGTAATATGTAACGAAACGATGTTTTATAAATGGAAATTATGTTTCTTATTATCACATTAAATCAAAAAATAATGAACTACTATATACTATTTATCCTTTAAACATATGTTTGTCAATTCTGTGTGTGGATTTTCAAAAATATGACAAACATGGTTGCGTTGAGTATGAATTTCAGAGTCTAATAGAACAAACATAATATTTTATGAATAGTAACCTACCCTTATGAATAGTAACCCACCCTTATGAATATTAATATACCATTATGAATACTAATCTTACCTAATATATTATGTATGTATGAATAATGTGAAAGCATTATGTACATATATTTTGGAATTAGTAAATAAATGTTTTGAAAATTGTATTTTTCAAATAAAATACAATTTTCATAAAAAATTAAATTAATCATATTTAAATGATTAATTTTGAAAAATGGAAATCATTTTTTGATTCTACACATTGATAAATGGTTGGGGTGAATTTTTTGTGTTTATCTGAAATACTTCAATTTTTATGAATATTGAAAACCATAATTTACAAAATAAGCTAAAAAAGACAATTATATAGTAAGTCATTATGTTTTGCTGATGTATGCCCAATGTTTTTGGTTTCACATAAAAAAATTTCTATTTTTGGTCATGTAAAACCTATTATTCCATTTCTTTTGGGGAAATAATAAATTGATGAATTTTTTATTGAGAAATCATGTCTTCCCTCCACTATTAATACCACCCTTCAATCCCTCATTTACTCACACCTCTCACACTTATAGACTTGCAAAAAATCTACCAAAAATATTCCCTAGCACCTCCCCCACATATAAGATCTCCTGGTCTCATCCAAAAGACCATGCCTAACTTTTTTAAGGAGGATCTCCTATGGAGGATTCAAGAGGTTATTCCCCTCTCTCTTTTCTTTCATTTTCCTTTCATATTTATTCTCTTTTCATCTCTTATCCTCATCTTATATTATCCAAATTTCATGATAACACCAAAATTATTGATATAGTAGAATTATTTCATGTTAATTTAACATTACTCATTATATTCCTTCCTCCCTCACAATGTAAATAAAATGAAATCGTTTCCCAGGATGTGTTAATTTACCTAAATCTTTGGCGATGCACACAATTTTACCTTCAAATCCTTCTAGGTTCCCAATAAAGCCATAAAATGGTAGAAAAATTATATCAAATTTTATGACTTATCCCCTTTTATGTTTTGGAATTAAATTATATACATGACACAAATCTATAAAATAAAACAAGTTCTTTGTGATTGAAAATCATCCCAAATTTACACAAACAATTATCATTAAATTCTTATTTAATTATTCATCCAAATGGAATATAATATAATTAATAATATGATAATTTAAATATATTTAACATCATTAATAACATGAATGATCAATTCTGTATTTTTAGGAACGTTTTACATGAACATTCTTATATGAATTCAAGTGAACATCTGATGAAAACCATAAAAGCAATCATTCCGGAATAATGTTTTTTAACCACTATAACTCATCAAAAAAACCATAAAACAGATTAATGAAACCATAATGAGCCATATTAATGTAAATAACCTTTTAGGATTTTCATTTAATGAATTTAATTTGGTTAAACATGACATTAATGTGAAGAAAGAGTTCAGATACAAGGAAAGGGGAAAATTATTCAACACAAATTTAATTTTTAAGGTTCTCCCACTTTCACAAAATTTTTGATATGATTAATCCTTAAAAATAATTATTTCATCAATTTACTTCATTTTATGGGATATAAATGTTTTCCATTTGACTTTATGTTAATAAAAAAAATTCCAAGCACACACTTCTTTCTAGAACACACATTTTATTTTCACTCTCGGTTGATGGTTATTGTATCAAGTATGTTATTCTCACTTTCTCTTGGGTACACAACTACTATGAATGTGTTCTTATTAAATGAAAACCATTCCATTCTATGGGTTTTTAGGTTTATATATTTTCATTGTGGCATGAATGATAATGATAATGTTATTTTGTGAAGGATGTGCCCGGAATTATATAGTTCCATATGAATGTTTCAAAGTGATGGGTGCCCCCAAAATTTTACAAAGCTCCAATGCACTGTTTAATATGATAAATCTCATGAGTTAATTTCAAATGATGCATGAAAAATGATTCTATATTTTTTTTCATATGTATGTGTGGTTGATAACCACTAAGACAAGATATTTAATTTTTATGCATTTCCACATTTCATGTCTCTTATTAGTGTTTCCTCTCAAGTTCCTGAATCTTTTCCTAAGTTAGGGAAATTATCACTCATTTTTATATTATTAATATTTATCCCATTATTGGGATTTTATCTCACCACTTTTAATGTGTATATTAAGGTGACCACATGTACTACAGAGAGGTCCTGTGCTAATAAGAATCATTAGAAGAAGGAATTAAATAAATTTTTATGCTTGATTTTATAATTGTTATGTATAGTTCTAGTTTTACAAATACACTAAACCATTAGATCCTCTATATGTAATAATACTATGTTTTTTATCGTTATAATGAATTAATAGTACTGTATGAAATGTATGGTTTGAAAATTGTTGGTTTCAGAGGTAATGTTTAGTTAATTTTCGAATTTGGATTAGTGAACCCTTACGAAAACCTTTAGTATGAAACTAAGTATAAACATGAACATAAGAATATTTACATAGGAATCCAATAATTTATTATTTTAGTTAAAATTTTACATATTAGTATTTTATTGTTGACATTCACATATGTTTTGTTCTATCCTTTTATATTTTAGAAAATAGGGGAACTATGAGAAACCAAGCCAAGAACTCATGTGAGGTACAACACAACGACTGCTCGAATGACATCCCTAATGTTTTGGGCGGTGGATTTCAAAACCTCATGGTGATTATTACCCAACTATTTCAGGTAATGAACAATAAAAGGAATAATGGGGAACACCCTCCTTCAATAAAGAGTGGTGAAACTGGATATAGAATGTTTTATGTGGCAACGACCACTAACGTTTACTAGATCATTCGATCCACTAGATGGGGAATAGTGGGTCTACTCTAGGTAGAAAATAATTTTTTTGATTCATTTTTCTGAGAGAGAGAAGGAGACCCTTTTATTTTATCATCTAGTTGTAGAGGTCGATCAATGGGGGCCTTTGATTACTAACACCAATGCAAGGGAAAAAAATGAAGAGATGTGATGGGAAGATATTAAGATATTGTTTTTCAAAAAGTACGTCCCAAGAACTATTTCCAAGAAGATGGAGAGGGAATTCATAGATCAAATGAAAAAATAATGAGAATCGGTCACAACCTATTAAGTTAATTTCAAAAGAATTTCAAGGTAATCTTCAGGGTTTTGTTATCAACAACGATAGTAAAATTGATAGATTCTATAGTGTATTAGAACCACACCTTAGAAATTCTCTTGAAATTCATGTCCTTGGGAGTTATGAAGAAGTTGTTCGATGTGCTCTCAATATGGAGACAGAGTTTGGAGAATGGTCCATTGGTAATGTTGATAAGAAATTAATGATGTATTTTCTTGCTAGATGATATAATTATAATGGTGGGAAGAAAACTCAAAGACCCACATCCCAAAAATGTGGGATGTTGCATCATGGGAACTTCCCCAATGGGGTGGGGAAATTCTTCAAGTGTGGGAATGAATGAAAATATGATCAAGAGTGTCAAAAATAAATGATAACTAATGAGAATGTAGCCAGAGAAAGGAGATAACCACCCATGGTTCAATGCTAAAACTGTAGGGGGAAAGGGAACTATTCAAGCTAGTGAACTAAACCTCAAGTTGTAGAGGGTAATCAGTGTTAGTATCCACTAAAGACAAAGGTACAAGGGAAATCTTATTCCATCACTACTATTGATGTGGAGCATGATAATGAATTTTTACAATGTGAACCTTCTATTCACACAATAATGAAAAAAGTCTTATTTGATTATAGTTATACGCATACCATTATATCATACATGTTTTCTAGAACTATATAATCGAAGCCTCGAAACATTGAAGGTGATATATCTGTAAAAAAAACAAGGGGTAAAATCATTGTCACCTAAGTGTTTGACTCTTCTCCTGTTGGCATATATGGGAAGATTCTACCAGTGAATCTCGTAATAATTCTCTTAGTGTAATTCGTCGCTATAGTGGGAATGGATTGGATCTCGTTATATAGAGAACATGTCAACTGTCAGGAAAAGGAAGTATCTTTTCATATTTCAAACCATCTGATGATCTTCTGAAAATGAAAGGAAGATCATGAATATCCTTAGAAAAATCCTTCCGTAATATTGGTTTTGATTACCTATGAAGAATCATACCTCTATCAAATGGTTGAGTCAAATTATAGTACAAACCTTGTTGAAATTCCCATCATTAGGGAATATAATGATGTATTTACAGAAAAGTTACCCAGACTTCCCTCAGACTGTGATGTAGAGTTCTCAGTAAAACTAATACCTAGAGATACTCTTATTTCATAGTGTCCTTATAGGATGGTTTCTATTGAACTAGATGAGTTAAAGAAATAGTTTCAAGAGCATCAAGACCAAGGGTTCATATGCACAATTGCATCACCTTGGGGTGCGCCAATGCAGTATTTGATGAAGAAGGATAGAACAATGAGGATGTGTATAGATTATTGGGAAATCTACAAGACCACCATAAAGAACAAGTATCCTCTTCCAAATATTAACAACTTGATTGACTAGTTAGGAGAAGATAAATACCTCTCAAAGGTGGATATTTGTTCTAGATATCATAATCTAAATGTGGACAAGGAATATATTCAAGTGACTGCGTTCCGAACATGGAAAGGGCACTATGTGTTTTTGGTAATTCCATTTGGATTTACTAATTACCCTACAATATTCATGGATTTGATGAGTTGATTCTTTATAAATTACCTCGATAAATTTGTTGTATGTTTTAATGATGATATTATCATATACAATAAGAAAAGGAAGAACATAAAGAACATCTAGGAATTTTGTTGGAGACATTGAGAAATGAGTAGTTATATGCCATGTTCAGCAAGTGTGACTTTTGGATAACTAAAGTCACATACATGGGACATGTGATCCCATGTGAGGGAATTTTTGTGGACACTTAAAAAAAAGGTGATTAAAGATTGGACCATTCCCTCTAGTGTCACAGATATCTGTAGTTTTCTTGGATTAGCTTGGTACTTCTGATGTTTTGTGAGAAATTTATCATGACTATCAAGCCTGCTAAATAAGTTAACAATGAAAGGGGTAAAGTATGTCTGCATGGAAGAATGTGATGGATGATTCATGGTGACAATGATAATGCTAATCACTACACATTAACTCACACAACAGAAAACTGGAAAACGTTTTGTGATATACATTGGTGCATCAATGATATGATTGGTTTGCATAATAATGAAAAATGATAATGGGATTCCCTAAGTCTCAAGGCACTTGATGGACCATGAGCAGAACTATGCAACGCATGAACTAGAACCAGAAACTGTGATTTTTTCCAAGAAAGTTCTGTGAAACAACATTTGTGTTGAAATGTGTAACATTTACACTAACCAAAAGATCCTATAGTTTATATTCCCACAAAAAGAGATCAAAATTTTTCATACGAGATGGTTAGATATAATCAAGGATTAAGATTTCTCTATTCACAATCATCCTAGATAGGAGAACAAGGTAGTTGATGAACTATGCAGAAAAGAACCTGATACTAAATTCAAGTTTCGGATTTAGAAAAACCATATCTTCTTGGATATGAAAAGGATGGATTTGGAATTCATAATTGTAAGGTGGTACATCCTACCTTTCCCAAATGATTTCACAACTATCCATTCACGAGATTTTGAAGGAAGCACAAAGGGATGATGTAGAGATACAAAAGATGGTGAATGTAAAAAATGAATGGAAATTAAAGAAGTTTCATTTAGATATTGATGGTGTGATTCAGTTTGGAATGTATATTTTTTTGCCTTATTCTCACAAGATAATGAAGGATATATTAAAAAATGCATATAGCTCAACATTCTCTATCCATCATTGGAGTACCAAGATGTTCTGTGATCTCCAACAACACTTCTGGGGGGATAACCTAAAGAATGTGATTAAAGATATATATCATGGCTCTTGGTATGTCCACAAGTTAATGTATAGAGACAAAATCTAAAGGGATGATGCAACCATTAAATATACCCATGTGGAAATGGATGAATTTCACTATGGGCATTTCACGGATCTCCCGAAGACGTCAAAGGGAAATAATGTGATATGGGTTGTGGTTGATCGACTCATGGAGACTTCTCTTTTTATCACAATTCAGGAAGACCTCTCAATTGAAAAAATTGAAAAGATATATGTGAAGGATGTGGTGAGACTGCATGTAGTTCCACTCTCAATTTTCTCTGACCATGATCCAATGTTTATATATAAATTATGGAGGATCCTTCAACCATCTTTGAGTAATGAATTAAATTTTAGCACGGCCTATCACCATAAAACTTATGTCCAATCTGAAAATAAATATTTAAATACCTGACGATATGATAAGATCTTTCTATCAAGTATTCATTGGTGTATAGGATTAACATCTACCAATTGTTGAGTTCTCATACATCAATATCTTCCAATCTAGTATTCATATGGCTACATATGAAGCTCTATTTGGGAAACAATGTAGAACTCTTACTTGTTGGGATGATTTTGGAGAAATAATGCTAATTGTACCCAATATTGTGCAACCGATGTCAGAGAAGGTTAATGTCATCCCGATACACATCAAAGCTACTCATAGTCGAAAATTTTCTATGCTAACAACCGTGGAAGGGACTTGGAGTTCTATGTTGGATATAAATTCTTAATTCAAATATCACCATGGAAGAGAGTCATGTGATTTCGAATGAAATGGAAGCTAAGACCAATGTGCAATGTACCCTTTGAGATCCTAGATCAAGTTGGATCTGTGACCTATTGGGATGTACTTCCAGGAAATTTGGATTGAGTTCATGATGTGTTTCACATATCACTTCTATGAATGTACATACCTGATCCTTCACATGTACTGAACTCTGAGGTGGTGCTGCTGTAAGATGATCCCTCTTATGTGGAGTGGCTAGTGGAGACTCTGGACAGAAGAGATAAGTTTCCACCCAACAATACATCATACCTTTCAAGGTTTTTTTAGGAACCATAAGTTTGAAGAAGCTACTGGGGAACTCGATGAGGTGATGAGGGAGAAGTACCATCACCTTTTCAGGTAAAACGATTTTTCAAGGGAGAAATTTCATAAGTGGGGAAGAATGTATAGCCCAATGTTTTATAAATGTTAATTTCCTTTCTTATAATCACATAAAATCCATAAATAATGATCTACTAAGTGCCATGTGACCTTAAAGCGTAATTTTGTCACTTCTGTTCAAGTAAATTTCCAAAATATGATATACACAGTTGTGTTCATGATGATTTTTAGAATCTAATAGAACAAACATAATTTTTTGTGAATATTAACCTACACATATTAATTGTAACATACCATTATGAATTTTAATATCCCCTTATTAATAATAAACTCATCTATGAAATTATATATGTACAATTAAAGTAAAAGCATGATGTACATAAGTTTTGGAATAAGTAAACAAATGTTTTAAAAACTGTATTTTTCAAATAAATTATTATTTTAATTAAAAATTAAATTAATCATATTTAAAACATTATTATTGAAAAATTGTCTTCATTTTTGGATTCTACATGTGATAAAATTGTTGGGGTGAGATTTTTGGATTCTTCTGAAGTACTAGAATTTTTTTTTGAATTGTGAAAAACCATAATTTTTAATATAAGCTAAATTAGCTAATTATAGAGTCATGAATGTTGTGATACTGATATAAACCCAAATTTTTCAGGTTAATATGATAAAATTACAATTATTGGTCATGGAAGATTTAATATTCCATGTCTTTTGTGGAAATAATAAATTAATGAATTTTATATTGAGAAATCCCCTCTCCCCTTCAATACAAATACCACCCTTCACTGCATCATTTCCATACACCTCCCAAGATTAAATCCTTGTCTATAATATTCCTAAAAATCTTCCCTTTCACATACCCAAATTAAAAAATCTTCTGGTCTCATAAAAAGTGCTAACCTAGATTTCTTAAGGAGGTTCTCAAGAGGAGGATTCAAGCGGTAATTCCTCTCAATTTACATTCTTTTTTATCTTCCAATTTTCATTTCGTTTCATCTCTTATCCTAAGTTTAGCTTATCCGAAATTCATGAGAAATACAGTATTATTGATATATAGATATAATTTCATGTCAATGGATTATTACTCATCATAATCCTTCCTCCATCTCTTTTTTACTAAAATGAAATTGTTTCCCATGATGTGTTAATTTACCTAAATCTTTGGCGATGCACATCATTTATCCTTAAAATAAATCAAGGATTCTAATAAAACCTCAAAATGGTTGAAAATATATTTTATATTGTATGTATTATCCCCTTTTCTATTATAGAATGAACTTATTTACATTAAACTAAGGCATGAAATAGAAAAATTTCATTTGTGATCGAAAACCCACCAAATTAACCCAAACAATCATCATTATTTATTATATAATTATTCATCCACAAGGAATATAATATAATTAATTATAAGATAATTTAATCATCTATAATATCATTAATAACATGAATGATCCGTTCTAGATGTTTATCCATGTTCTACCTGAACTTTCATTTATGAAGGAATGTGATCCTTTCAAGAAAAACATAAAAATGAACATTCTCGAACAATATTTTTTAAACACTATAACTCATCAAAAGTCTAATAAAAAACAGAATGAAACCATAGTGAACCATAATAATTTACATAATGTTATTTAATTGTCAATTAATTAATCTAATGAGGTTATAAAAGTCAATAATGTCGTGTAAGAATTCAGATACATGAAAAGGGGAAAACTCTTCAACCCAACTTTCTTTCATTGAGTTATCGCTATTTAATTCCATTTTTATATAGTTACTACTTAAAAATAGTTTTTTCATCATTTTATTTCCATTTCTTGGATATGAATTTTCTCTAATGGAGTTTATGTCAAAAAAATGTTTCCCAAAAGAACTCTTCTTTCAAGAACGCATCTTTTATTTTCACTCATGTTTGATAGTTTTTGTACGAAATATATAGTTCCCAATTTCTCTTGGGTACCCAAATAATATAATTGTGTTCTTATAAAGTGAAACATATTCATTTTCATGATTTTTTTATGTTTATATATTTTTATGTTGTCATGCATGATAATTATATTGTTATGTTGTGATGGGTGCACCCAAAATTATATAGTGCAATATGAATGTTTAATTGTGACGGGTGCGCATGAAATTATTGAGTGCTCCAATTCATTGGGTAAAGTGATGAATATCATGAGTTAATGTCAAAATTTTTGTGAAAAGATTTTAACTTTTTTCCCAAGTATGGGGGGGTAGTTAACCACTAAGAAATGATATTTCATTTTTATGCATTGCCTTATTCCAAGTCTCTTATTAATGTCTCCTCTCATATTCAAGATTCTTTGCCTATGTTATGTATATACTCACCCATTTTTATATTGTTTTTATCTATCCTCGTACTGTGATTTTAACTCACCTCTTTTAATGTAAATCCTCAGGTGACTACACTTACTAAGGAGAGGTCATGTTCCAATAAGATGCTAGAGAAGAATGAACTAAATAAATGTTTATGTTCGATGATGTTATTATTATGTATGGTCATAGTTTTCCCAAGACAATAAACCTATGTATCACCTATGTATAATAATATTAATGTTTTTTATCATTAAAATGATTTAATAGTAATGTAAAAAAAGTATAGATTTCTATATAATATGATCAAGATGATTGAATATCAATCATAAAATTGTACAATAAACATAATAACAACTATTTCTTAAAATAGACTAATGTGAAGAGGGAAAGGGGATATCCCTATACATTCCCCAACTAATATTGATTATTCATCCTGATGCTCCCAAATATCCATCTCTACTGAAAGAAACAAATACCATTCTAACTAGAATATGATTGGATGTATTGAAGCTCTATAATACACATCACAGTCAAGGGAGTACTATACTATTTCCCTACATAATGTGTAGCCTCTCAAGAATAATTGTTGATGAACCCCATCATGCTAATGTGTATCAATGCTAAGGTGGAACAAATCAAATAAATGACCCACTCATCACCTGATTTTGAAGATAGAGAGAACAAAGACGTGGATAATAAACTATTGACCTCTACAATTTGATAGAGTTTGATATCTACCTGTGAAATGTAAATGGGTGACCCACAACATGGAATAATATAATTGGATATACCCTGGGAGAAACACTCCGTTGATAGATGAATCCCCCCCCCCATAAGGAAGAGATCTATATCAATGTGTGTAATATATATGCCGGGAACACTATCTAGAAGAAGAAGGGAGTAACAACAGCAGAATATCTCTGATAATGATGCCCAATAATTTCCTTCAATCTGGCATCACTGATTAATATTATTTCTCATAACACCATGTTCAGTATCTCTAATGCCAATATAAAGGTCACCATCATATTCTATGTTGAATACAACACAGTATAAGCCATATACAAATAGAAATACGAGTCCTCAGGAAGAAAATAAACATGATATAATATTCTATTGAATGTGCACACAATGTCCATTAGGGTACATAATGTATCTCTATGAGTACATAACTCCCTTTGTGTCATAATATGATAAATAATATCATTCTACAAATACAGGGTGTGTCCACTAGGGGTAGGCGTGGTATAAAGGTTGGGTCAGAACATGACGTGTTCCATTATTACAAGCCTTTATACTCTAGTCATGCTCATGTACACTAGCCATGCCCACCAATGATGGTCGTGTAAAAATACTTTCCAAATTCAATGGAGGTGTAATTTACATGACATGGATTGTATGGGTCAGGTTAACACTCAACATGTGTTGTCTTTAAAAGACCATTTACTCTTCAATGAAAATTGATTATTCCCCACTAGACATAGTGTGAGGGATGACATGGCCTCCTTGGATTGTACTCCATGTACACAATGTGCTAACTAACTATGTGTAATATGGTGTGTTGGAGGCCCACACAAAATGTGATATTTTACTCAACATGAATCTCTAGTTTCTACCCAGAGGTCACTATATGAAATTTGTTTTTAGACAATAATATATATATACATACAATGAATTAATGGAATATCTATCAAATTTATACATCTTCACCGACACCCCATCACTGAGAATCACACACAAAAACCAGGATCTGAGTAGAGAAACCCAATCAGCAGGCTGGAAGATTAATTATGGTTCATACACACAATTAAATAGACCATTATCACCATCAAAATGCACTACACTTCCCATACCCTAGGAAATCCACTATACAAACCAAAAATTCTACACCATCATATCCATTGGCCAGATTCTGACCACATGTAACTAAAAATATACCTTTACTACTCCTCTAGAGATATCATTTCATGTTGGCACACACATCCATCATCACATGAACACTCATCAGAATCACATTGTCACCACCACACCTCTATAAAGTCACTAAAACCCAACTCTGATCCCGAGAAAATGATCTGTTGTGGTAATAAATGAATTCAAAATAATCAATCCACCAAATTATTTTCAAATCAATGGAAAACCAAAACGTGCTTGATAAAAATTGAAATAATAGTGTGGGGAAGGTACATAACACAATTTTTTCCTTGATAAATTAATATATTCACATGGAAATAACCATTAGAATATTAAAAATTGTTAAATAAAAAATCAAAAAATTCAACAATGAAATAGGTCACATATTCAAATATCTAGGATAATAAAATCAATAATTGGAATAAATAGTGGAGAATGGTAAATGAAATAATTTATAATAAATTAATTCATATTCATCAACAACTATAAATGAGGATTAAAAAACAAAAAAATATGTACCAGGATTTTGTATTGAACATTGATGAAGAATGCTTCTTTATAGTTTTAATTATCATGTCCCATGAACTCCATTGATAGAGATGATCCTCAAGGTATTATGACCATAAATCCTATGATCGTTTTCCAATTAATTCCCCACCCAATCTACTCCTCCTTTCATTACCTCTAAGACAATTTTTATAACCCTAGGTAATTTATGAACACATTTTATTATATAGAGGTGATTAGGTCTATCGATTAACTAAACTAATTAATTAAATAAATAAATAATTTTAATGTAAATATTCTCACAACAACTATTAAAAAAACACCAAATGAACATAGTAATTATGGTATTTCTATGGTAAAACCTACAAAGAAGATTTAATTATATTATTATTTTTCTATTCTGAGACATTATTTGAGAATATAACATTATATTAGAAAAACAAAATCGGTGTCTTTTAATATATTTAATATTTTAAATATATCATCACCAAGGACATCCAAACCAAATAATCCCATTATAACTCCATGATATAATCCAAATATATAATAATGTGTGAATCAAAAAATTTGGAGACATTATAACTAGGATATACATATTAAAAATATATTTGTTAGACTACTAAAAATTTTCCAACATATCCCTCGTGCTTTATGATTGGATGATCCAAAAAGGCATTTATATGATTATAATGATTCAGTATTAAGTTTATTTATTAGGGTATTATCTTATTTATTTAAATTCTATAATATTTTACAATTCTTTTGATATTTTATTCAATTTTCCAAATTCACAATTATGCATCCACCTGGTTAAATTGGTTATGAAGATTTTGGATATGTTGAGTGATCGACTATGTAAAATAGAAACATCCATCAGTTATCTCATAGAATCACTTACAGATATTGGGTATGTCACAAAATCAGTTACTTGAGAATAAACTATTTATATGAATAACCTATATAGGAAATGACTATGTTGATGAAAATGATACGTTGAATCAACTTTATGGACAAATAAACTATGTGATTTGGATTCAGGGAATATTTTGAAATGTGGTTATATTCATATATTTGTTCATCTGTCTATGAAAAGATCATCTATGTGATCATGATCACTAAATAATTTGGTTATGTAATGAAATTATCTCTTTGAAGAAGGGATACATGGATGAGTTCTACTTCGCGATTTTGAATACTTGGATTTCAGAAACATGGTGATCTAGATTCTCCTACATCATTTTAAAAAATAAATGTGTTTATTAATATTGGAGGGTTTGGAGAGAAAATTAATACATTTTTCAAGTAATTAAATAATGAACATATATTTTATGGTAAAATAGATTTCTAAAAGGTTGCAAGTACTAATAAATAAAATTACAAATATTATTTTATTACTCATTTTTTTTCTAACGTAATTATAAAAAAGTACATTCAAGGTTTACCTTTATGATAGATTTTATTGCATATCATGTAGTGAAATATAATGTGGGATAACATAAAATAGTATTCTAATGAGATAAATATACATGTATTAAGAACAAAACACCCACACACACTCCCTCTCGAAGATTTTGTTTTGTTTCCCTATATTAAGAGAAAGAAAAACACGAATCATGTTTTCTAATGCTATAATATCAAGATATATATAAAATTTACTTGAATAATATTGTTAAATTATAATACACCGTTATTTTATCTCATGGATTACTCTAATCTGGTATTAGATTCATCTTACAATAGTGTGTTTCATTTTAAAATATATGATTATTCTTTGTCATTTCTTAAAGTGGGATTTACTTCTACTAAGTGTTGGAAGATATTTTCTTTATAAATCATTATAGGATAATAAAAAATCTCATAGATTTGTAAAAGTGAAGGTTTCTTACACTTAATTGGGGTGTCCCATGGAAATGGATTTTTTCTGATGAAATATTTTTCTCTAGGAATTGAGTATTTTTTTGTAGAACATGGGATATCTGTTAATATTGCCACAACTAACCTTATTTGTTTGATATTTTTTTTTTAAAATTTCTTCCAATTATTTATTATGATAATAAAATTTCATAATATTTCTTACCATAAATGACAGTAGTATTATGTAAATAAAATTTCATGAACTATGACTAATAATTAGTTTCATTGGTTGTGAATATTTAGTTATCAATACTAAAATCATTATAGATCATAAAAAATATTTATCATGAATGATAATAGATATTGTATATTTATATTTAGAGATCATAATTTCAATAGAAAAAATTTTGATATTTGGAAGGTAAAAATGAATTTTTATTTAAAGAGTCTTATTCTAAAGTTTTAAATATATTGAAGTAAGACATACCAAATTATTGATTGTGATATAGGAAAATAGGAAGCTATTTCAGAAGGAAAATATTATTTGTACATAAATGATATTAATTCTTTAATACGTGGAGTTGGTCTAGATGAGTTCAATATGTTTTCGCAGCATTCTACAATACATGATATGTAGGAAATAATATCAAATGATTACGATGGTATTGATAATGTGATATTTCTGAGATACAAAAAATGAAATGTTAATCTTTGAAACATTAAAATTATTTATGGTGAAAGTGTAATAGTGATGAATAGAAGAAAAATACATGATTGTGACTAATGTTTCTTGTTTAGGAGAAATTATTCCTAAACCAGTTAATGATCTAAAAGTTATTAGAGTGATACCATCTATGTCGATTGGAATTTTATGAACCAATATGAAATACACTAATGTGAATTATTTCAAATGTAAACTTTAATTGAAAAAATCATGATATATGAGGAAAATAGGATGAATAATATTTATATCAATAATGATTAAATATGAATATTATTCATTAGATGATTATACATTATATTTTGATAAAAACAAAAAAAGTATACAAATTAGGTAATCATCCAATGAAGATACTTTAATCAATTTGGATTATGATAGTGATCTTTCTTAGTTTTCTATGATGTTGTAAAATTTCTACAATAAGATAAAAGTATTTATGAAATACATGGACAAGTAAAAAAATATGATGGATGTTCAGAATATAAAGGTGCTACAAGTGAATTATTCTTGGAAATATTAATCATACTTTACCACAAATCCAAGAAATAAATAAAATATAATAAAAACCAAATGGAAACTAGAATTCATGAAAAAGTGCAACAGTGATATAAAGGAAACATGGAATCCATATAAGGATTAATGGGATGAAACATATTATTAATCGATTCTGAAATATCAAATAAATTGATAATCATGTCCATTGTAGAATAATCTATGTAGAAAAACATATTTTACTATTTAGAGAATGAATATGATTATGAAGCTAAAAAATATACATTTGAAGATTTGAAATAAATTTTTACTATAATCAAAATTTAATATACATTTAAGAAAAATAAAAATAAATTACTAAAAAAATATTATAATGTTTTTGTAAATTAAAAGTAAGAATTAAAAAAAATATTTTATAACTGAATGATAAACTATAAAATTTTGTTGCATCTTGTGCTGAACAAGTTAATAAATATTGAATTATTAGAAAACAATTCACTGACATTAAATATGTTTCATGAGTATTTAAATGATGAGAAAATAGATAAATTAAATCCATGGAAACAATAAATTCCAAAGTGATTTTTTGGAAGTGGATAAAAATATAAAAATCCAAATTTTTACATAAATATTAATTTTTAAGTAGTTCAAAGTACAAAAATCATCTGTAAATTTAGTTTTTTTAGTTATGGGGTACATAGAAATTATTATAATGGTTTTAGTCATATAAAAACATTGTTTTATTTTGTTAATCACTCTTTTATTTCAATAAATTTATTGAAATTCAGTGCTAGAATTTTTGGGAAACACATGAACATTAGGAATCTATAATCTTTTTTTGATTATATTTTAATACAAATGAGAATGTGATTAAGAAGTCTATTTATTTAAATTGAAATTATATTAAATATTTGAGGGGAAAATAGAAAAAATTATATGGATATTAAATGCTAAGGTAATATGAAAAAAAAGTTCTCAAATTTTAATTATTCTTCTATAAATGATAGAGGATATGTGACATTTGGTTACAATGCTATGTTAATATTTATTGTAGTTGGATTAGTTCGAAATAAATGTTGATTTATCATTATTAATATTCTTTATGTGTAAGGATTGAAAAAAATATTATGATTATTATCTATCTTTGCGATAACGATACTTTTATAGATTTCTCAAATAAATCATGTTTTATTTATACACATCAACACACGTTGAAAGATCCTAGAAGTAAGAAAGGTTATAGCTTAGAAATTAATTTTGTGTATATAGAAAAATAGAACTATTTAAATTATAAAAATACAAATCATGGATTTGGACTAGAATACATATAAATTTTAATGTTTATAGTTTGAAATAATTTTATATGAAAAATTTTATTTTAGATATACCTAAATGTAATTTTAATAATGAAAAAATATTTGATGCATTCCAAATGGGTTATAATAAAAAGTCAATTTTTAAACCAATTAAATAGTTTTCTATATCTATTCCTCTAGAAACATATTCAAATATATTTTTTAGACCATATAAAATATATATCCTATGATGAAACTATTGTTTTGTATTAGTTGATGATATCATTATATTTACATGGGTTTTCGTTTTTTAATCATAAAAAGGAATCATGTTATATTATTTTTTTTTTACTAAATTTGTTCAAAATGGTAAATAGTCCATTAATTTTTAGAAGTGGCCATAAGAGAAAATTATGTGACAATTTTTTCAATTATTATATATCAAAACATTGTGTCAAGTATTAATTATCATCCCCCAAGACACCTCAAAATAATGTAGATTTTGAAATGAGCAATAAAACATTATAATAAATTACTAAGACATTTTTATGAGAATATATCTTCCCCACTCACTTTTGGTATGAATATATATATATATATATAATCATTTCATTAAAAAATTTACATGTAGGCCTATTTGATGAAAATAAACCAAAAGATATAGTAAAATAGTTAACCAAATATATGAAACATTATGGTGTTTGGATAAAAAATATTCATAATAAATAAAAATGACAATCATTGAAAATTTGATCCCACGAACACTAAAGGAATTATTCTTTGTTTTACTACTAATACTAAGGCTTAATAAGTTTTTAGAAAAAGGTAAATTAATTTTTATTAATATAATCATGTGAAATTTTATTATTTTTATCCTCAATATCATAATATAGATGAATATGATGAGATAAGTTATTGTTTTGAAAGAATTATATCTAAAACATAATTTGAAATTTTAAAGTAAGATTATTTGAAACATTATTTTTGTCAATCCAATACAATAATGATTGATACTAGTTACCCTGAAATTGTTATTTCTAGATATCCTATAATCAAAAAAATCATCCCATATACAATTTAATAAGAATATTTTATCAGGAAATTTGGATTTATATTTTTATAGTGAACCTTTTAGATTTCTTTATCATTTTATTTAATCAAGATCTTAAAACCATTAAAGAAAAATTAGATGAGAAATGTTGGTTTATTAATATTTAAGAAGAGTTCAATGAGTTCAAATGAAACAAGTTATGGGAATTGGTTGATAGACCATCTAAATATCACATTTTTTGGTATAATGTAGATATTTGTTTAAAATTGGATGAATGATCATTGGATAATCCCTAAAAATAAGGTGATATTTTTTTCTAAAGTGTCGAAACTGTAATAAAGAATACACTATTAAAAATAATTATAACTGAATCCCGGTTAGAATCCATTATAATTGACCATTACAATGAATCTCATACAGATGTAAAATTATATTAGAATGATTTCAAAATTTCATCACTAAATAGTTTTCTAGAGGAGTAATATAATGTTAAAATTTTAACCTAGTTTTTTAAATCCTTCCAAATTATATTCCCAAACATACTAAATCTCTATATTATCTAAAACAATCACATATATCATTGTATGGGAAATTCAATACTGTTATTTTATCAAATAAATTTTTGATAAGAGTTATAAATCCCATTCTTTTCAAGAAAAATATATCAATAGATATTTATTTAGTTACGATATAATTATATGATGTCGTATTTGGATTGAAAAATATAAAAATCTGTAATAACTATTTAAATCCAATGAAAAAATATTTTAAAATGATTATTATGGGTGCGTTAAATTTATTTATGGTAGTTAAGTTTTTTTAAAAAACATAGGAATGGGATGAATCAAATAAAACAGATAATTGAATTACTGAATAGGTTTTAACATAAAAAATTAATTTACATGAAATCCATGAGATTTTTTTATAAAAATATTATTTTTATGACCTGTTACAGAGAGTAATAATTAATAGGTTATTTTATTTGACTTCTAATAGGGTATACATCATGTTCATAATATACTCATGTTCTTAATTAAAAAAAACTCAAGTAATCTCAAATAAATAAATAACCTACATTTTTATGGTATTTAAAATGAATAATTTATATATCCTTACTTTTAACAAAATCCTAAAAGTTTAATTTGAATTTTAATCCAAATTTTTTATTTTGTGGGTGTATAATTAATAGGAATATTACATCAAGAAACTCTCTCAATCTAGTTAAATCTCTATTATCCTCATCTAGAAAAATCAAAAACATTCAGTTGAATTATTTAATACAGAATTATAATAACTATCTAGTGGTACATTTTGTGCACAAGTATTATTGATGAAACACACCTTTATATATTTTGGATTTAATTATAATAATATAAGAATCAAAAGAGACAATGGTAGTTTTATAAAAATTTTCAATAATATAATAAAAAATTTGAGATTAATGAATATAGATTTGAGGGATCTATTTTTCACTAAGATAGTTGATATCTTTCCTCTATTTATCTCAAACAAAAATAAATTACATGATATTCATACTAATACTCTTTATTGTGAGTATCTTGATTTCACTAAGATGGAACTGGGTTATTTGAATTAAAATGAATTAATTAAATTTTCTTAAAATTTATTTTAATTATATTTAAATTTATACATTTTTTATTTTCTTTGTAATTTAATACATTATGAATTTAGTTTTCATTTATTTATTATCAAAATATATTCTTATTTATATTTATTTGGGTCTTAATATAATTATAAAAATTAATTATATTTTATTCAATAAATTAAAAAATTTGTGATGTCATTATATTTTATTCTTTATTTTATGTCACATTTGACCACAAAACCTAATCATTTACATTTCTCTCTCCACAATTGGGTACTTGAACAGACCCTGATTAAAACTCATTCCTTTAATGCAATTTATCTATGTAATATCTTATAAAACAAAACCATCACCCCTCGAGTCTTCCAACCATTGACCTATCTTCAAGAGATTGGGATGTCTATCATGGATATGATAGCGGTTTTGGATCATCGGGGAAGTAAAACTCTAGCGGTGCAGAACACAATTTGGGGGGGGGGAATATATTGTTATTGAGGAGTTTAAAGGAAAACATATGTTTTCAAATAAGCATATCTAGTTCTAGGTTTGGGATTTTGTTTTGATGGTTATAAATATGGTTTCTTGTTTTAATAAGAGGTATATGATATCGTGGGGAATATATATTTTTAGTTTAAAGAAACAAATTTTGTGATTCAACCAACATTAATGCAAAATATATTCTAGTTTATTTCACTAGAAATTTTGGAGTTCAAGCACTTTCCCCATGAAGGTGGATATTGTTTAATTTAATATCTAGTTGGAAAAAAACCCAGAAGGTCCCTTCGATGTATTTAAGATTATTTTTGGGTCATATTCTTTAGAGATGAATTTATTAAAGTATTTACTATTTGAGAAGTATGTAATTATTTAATATTTTTAATGAATATTATACTAGTTATATTTTTTAACATGCATCATCGTACTATAAATGAATTGGTATATACTATAAAAACATCATTATTTAAATGTTTACATTATAACCTCACCATTTTATTGTAACATAAGAAATTAATTATGTTAAATATTATATATATATATATATATTGGTCATACTCAATAATAATTTATTTTTAATGATTTTGAATTAATCCCATCATTTTCAGTGAGGCTATTTTATGATTCAAATATAACGATTGATAAAAAACTATTTTTTGGGTGGAATATTATAAATAATTTTTTTAAAATTTGTAAATTTTGTTTTATAAAAAGGATAAATTTTTTGATATCATATTATCAAAATTAGATCTAGTCAATATTTTTGTCTTATAAGAAAAGATTGATTTTTAATTGAATAGTAAAAAATATTGTTTTTTATTGAAAACATAAATTTCATTTTAAGTATTTTGAATGTAAAATCAAATTCTGGATTAATTTTAAATTTTAATTAGTTTGAGGGAAATAAAATAAAAAAATTTGGTTTTTATAGTTCTCTTTTTACATGAATTTTGTATAAAATCATTTTATATTTAAAAATTCTTTTTCATTGAAAATAACTTTCTTTGTTTTTTTCATGTTTAATTTTAAATAAAATAACCTGATATAAATGAATAAAATACTAAATCAAGAATTAAATATTGGGAATAATTTTTTCCAAACTTTTTAAATGGTTCCCATTTAATTTTGGAAAATATGAATAGTAACCATCGGTAATTCTTGTCACCACAATAAGGGTATTTGTGTAATTATGGTTTAAAATAATTTTATACGGACTAAAAATGACTTTGAAAAGATGGTTATCTTATTTTATGTGTTTATTTAGGAATTTTAATTCGATTTTTAGAATATATAACAACATGGATTCATATTTCATTGAGTTTGACCTTTATATTATTTTTTGTAAATAAATGTCAAAATTCCATTCACTATGTTTTATTAACTATAAATTTTAGACATTGGGTTAATAAGATAATATGAACTATTACAAAAGGGTTATTTTATTGATATATTATTTCTATTATCATGAAAATATATTTCAATCTTTTTTGGTTTATTTGTTACCTAAAGTATTATGCAATGTTGTTATAGTTAAATGAATAATAAAATATATTCTTTTAAAAATATTATATGTAATATAATCTTAATGAATTATTAAATTTTGTAATTTTTAGATATATATAACATGTTATAGATTTATTTAACTATTTGATTCAAAATTTTTTATAACATCCCAAAATTCATAAATATGAATATTTTATTCAATAGTGTATGTGATATGGATGACCGAGCATAAAATTGAAAATTATTTCTACAAATTTAATCCCTTATATAGTTTGAGGAACACACAACCCTAGGTTAAAGAGAACAATAATATAGTATCTCGAAATTGAAGATGTTGGTATTAATAGTAATTAAAAAATTATCAAAATTATGGTTACCTTTTGATTATAAAAAATAAGAATCATTTAAATATAAAAGAACTGTTTTTTTAATTGTACATTTCTAAAGGGTGGTTTAGTCTCTTTCAACACACAAGGAATAAAATTAAATATTAACCTTTAAAAATTATTTATAAAAATCAATTAATTTTTTAAATATGTTTTTATTTTTCATAAGGTTCTATTTTTTAATTTTTCTGAAATATTTCATTTTACTATAAATAGGGAAAAATTCAGAATTTTAATTGAATACTCTTTTATCATTAAAATTATATGTAATATTAAATTATGATTTAAATGTGTATTAAAGTAATATTACACCAATAATATATCTATTTATCTATTTTAGGTATTTAGAATTTTTCTTATATTGATTTTTTATTTAAACACTGTAATCTTTTAAACATTTGCTCTTAGAACCCCTAGTTCGTCATAACATATGTGGGATTAATTTTTAAAAAAATTCCAAATTATGTGATTGGAATTTTAAAAAATGTTTACACATTTATATTCATAATATATTATATCATCTAATGTGTTCAACATCATTTTAAAAAAAATAATACTTAAAAACGTAATAATCAATTACCGCAGTTAACAAAAAAATCGATTTACCTAGGGGTAAAACCTAAATGATAATGAATAAATTCACCTAAAACATGTAAACAATATATTTTATGTAAATATTATTACCCCATCATTTCTAAATGTTTATGATAATGTTTTTTTAACCTTTTCCTGAGAAAAATATGGGTACATATTTTATTTCCAAAAATAACAAGTGTTCCACTCTCCTTACTTTTAAAAAGTCATCCCATATCCAATCATCTTCCCACATTCAATCCCAAATGGTTAAAACAAAACATTAAGAAATAACATTATATATTTCCTCCCCTTATCTTAGAGGTATTACTTTGGGCACAAAGCTACCCTAGGAAGGCTTTTTATACTACCCTATGGAGGATACCCAAACAAGGGCTTCTATTCTTCTATTATCATTTCTATTTTATTTCTTTCACCTCATCCATAATTATTATAAAATCATGATTGTATAGAAAAATATTTTTTATTATATATAACAATTTATTTTTATGTTATGGGAATAACCTAATTGAATTCCCACATCCACCAAAAGTGTTATGAACTCATCATTTGAGTGTACGGGGGACTACGCCTCATGAACTAATGCCATTCGTTCTTCCATTAACACCTCCCATGGTTTTGTATTATGATGATTATAATGTATATATGTGATATTTGTAACATATTTATAAATATTTATTCATTATATCATATGTAAATTTTTATTTCTTATTGTATAAGGGATACAATAATCCCCCTCTTGTGTAGAGAGGACTATCACCTCGTGAACTGAAGTTATTGGACATTAAAAAACTCCCTAAAATAAAGGTGATAATGATAATGCTAAAAAAATATATGTGATATAAATGGTATAAATTTCATATTAATAAAGAATTTATCATTATTATTACATAATATTCAATTTTATTTCTTTAACATAATGAAGATAACATTGTTTATATAGGTATGGAATACAGCCTTCTTGAAGTGACTTGACAGTATAATCATCAAAACTAGACATGGATTATATTTATATATATATTAAATGAATTTTTTTATATATGATATTATATCCATTAATGAAACATAAATTATAAATTAACAACTTCCCATATTGGGTTTGAAAAATTTAAAGGTAACTCGTGTGTTTCTATAGCCTAATGTCTATGTGATCACAACATATCTCATTTCCAAGAGTCTTTTTTAATGATTAGTATTATGAGTATAATTGAATTTCAATTTTTAACTATGATATTTTTATTATGTTTGAGATTATGGGACTATATAATATACCCAATAACCAAATATTTTATGACAAAATAGGAATGAGGAAACATGGGAACACCTGAAATGATGAAAATAATGAATTATTATTGGTGAAAGGGTATTAAAATGTAATAATGGGTCACATATTATATATTAAAATAAAATTTTTCTATAATAAGTCAAAAACATTTAAAATCACTATATAAGTGGTTAAATAACATTCAATGAAATAGAAGAATGAGGTAAGGGATTCTGTCTCAATAGCCTTTCGTTGAGGAACATTTTCATGTTATGCACTTATTTATTTAATATGGATCTTATACTGACAATTTTACATGAAATTAATTGTATATTTTGTTCAAATTTTAATTATTTAATCCAAGAAAATTGTATTTAAAATTTATCACATGGTAAAAAATTTCAAGAATCAATATATTTTCCTTGTGATATTTTACTTATTCGTTGTCTTGGATATTATATGATTATGTGTGTAATTGTTTTTGATTTTATTTTTTTTAAAACTACTTGATTGGTTTGGATTTACATTTGATATTTGTAATATTTTCATCTTTTAATTCTCCCCTCAATATTATGATTTTTTTATATTTTCATTTCACAATCTCATTCAAATAATGATTGTTTATTCATGAATTCCTATTCAGGAAAATTATTTGAAAATAGTACAATAAAACAATTTTCTTATTATTTTCAGGTTATTAATAATATTTTTATATAATAGTAAAAATTTTATACTCATTGGTACATAATATCGATTATAAAATATATTCAATAAAATTTGATTTCATTTCACTCTTATGAAAGAAATCTATTTTATTAAAAAACATATTTCTAAAAACCCAAAAAAATAAAAATTTTAATATGATTTATTTATCATGTCCCATCCCTCCAAAGATTCCCCTCCCGATTTTGAAATGAGGGAATATAGATAATGAGCCATCGAGTCTCACTTCTCGTTGGCCCTAGGGTGGTGACCAACACCAAGCGTAATGAAATCTCTTAAAAAGAGAGGAATTAGCTTTTTTATCATTACCAGATTGGGAGTTATTATTAATATACAAAAAAAAGCAACACATAGACAAACGAATTCAAAAATCTATCCGACATGCATTTTTAAATTATAACTACCACAATTCAATATTCTCCAACGCTAATACCAAAAGAACAAGGCTATGAAGTGTTGCGTCAGAAATTCCCAAGTCTGAGCTATCAATTCCTAGAATAGTCCCTATAGTCCTCATAGATACCTGAATGAAGTTTTATTATATAGGTTTAGAATAAAAGTATACTATGTAGAAAATCCAACGTCTCTTGTTCGCATGGGGAGAAGCATACTAATTCCCATGTGAGAAAATAATAGAATCCAAAAGAACCTAACAAGGTTTTCTAGGCACCCCAACCTCAACAAAGGCATGCTCCTCAAATAATTAAATTCATGTAAATTAATATAGAGAAAATGGATGATAAGTTACACCTCACCCCATTTCTACAAATTAGCCACTCTCACAACATAAAAATAGACATCCTAGTGCCCCCACCTGTTCCGAAAATACCAGAAAACATTGCACCTGCAAATGCCTAGTACCTAAAACTATATCTAATCCTGACTGAAAACACCTAGGCCAAAAACAACACCACATCCTAAAGACATTGAGGTACCCACACACATCTCATCCAAAAGATAAATGGTAATCACAACTCACCCACAGACACATATTCTTCACAAACCACAACCTCCTCAAACAGTCTCGGTCTATCTACAAATGGAAGAGTAGCATTGAAGTGTATTTGGAAAACAAATCCTCCTTATACTATGATGTTTTGGAAGGACACCCACCACAAAAAATGGGGTTCTCAGAACATAATGGTAAAAAAGGATGCAGTGCATATAGAAATCACAGGGAATATCATGTATAAATTAATATGTACTAAAAAAATCATCCCAACCTATAGGGTCCAAAAAAACAACCACCCACAATTACACCTTTAATAATACCAATAAATACATTTATTAGGACAAACAATGGTCAATTACAATTTTGATGTAAAAAATACTCATAAAAACTGAAAGTTTTGATGTTATTAGGAATTTACTGGTTATTACATCCCTACCCGGGATACTATCAACCACATTAAACAACTAGCCTTAAAACCAAGAAAAAAAGATGAAGGAAACTATGATAAAACACTCAATATTACATGCCCCCCCTTAAAACCCAAATAAACAAATTCCATTATCATTATACAATGTAATGCATCCAAACCTAATCTAAAACCCCAAATTCAAATCAACACCATCCAATATATCATGTCACAACCAATCATTTCAACCCTGATGCTATCTGCACCATGCCCAAAAAAAACACAACTCGGTAGTAGTCCCATTGTGAAACACCACTCACCAATAAAAAAATAAAAAAATATCTCAACTTAAGATTCCATTGGACCCTCAAACTATCCACACACACTGTTGTGCTCTCAACAGTAGCACCACACAACACTTATAAAGCACAAGATAACAAATATCTAAACACATCACACAACCACACCAAACAAGGAAAGGTGTGTTCAGATTTAAAAAAATCATTATTTAATTCGACTTTGATAATTTATTTGTTATCATAGAACACGTTTGATCCAAGGGAATCCATTAAATTAAATATATATATATATGATTAATCATGTTTTATCGTACAAAACCATTCATTAGAAGAAAACAACAAGTATTCATGATCTTGGATAACCATAGTTTTTAGTATGAATACGAGAAACCCATTTCAAAACATGGATCAAAGTTAATAGATAAAAAATAAACATCAACATCATCTTCCATACCCCTCATTTGTTACTAAAGTTACATGTATGATTATCTATGTTATCATCACCATCCTCAAATAATTTATTAAAACATTTAAAAATGTATCCAATCGTATTCCAAAGAATACATCAGTATACCCATCTTTCTTGATACACAATTAAAAGATAGACAAAAGAACTCCTACCTAGATCAACAGATGATCAAAAAATCCCTTTTTCTACAAAATTTGGGGGTGCACAAGTAGTAGGAATGACTCCTAGGGAAAACTGGATACGAACGACACAACATGACACATGACTCTGTAGGAAAGAAATGATATAGGCACACCAATATAAAATGGGAGGGTTCAATGAAGAGAGGATCACAACCTTAGAAAAAGGACAGATCTAATATAAATAGAAGGGAGATTATTTCAATGTACATAAAATTATTTTCCTGTCTAGGACAATGTGACCTGGCCATTTCAAAGTCTTAAAGACCTTAGTATATTATGTAACTAATTAATATACTTTGTAATTTCTTTATAAACTTTAAAAAAATGATTTTATACAATATTTACATCAAAAAAATATAAGAGGGTAGAACGTGGAAAAACTGGGAAACTATGGAAATGAATCACCAATTGGTGAGTCACCAATGAAACCCACATGCACGACCCAATGACACCAACCACTGAGTCTACTAAATGACAACAAATCATCAACACAACCCACTAACGTGACCTACCTATAGAGAGTCACTGACGTGACCTACCGACAATGAGTCACCAAGGTGACCCAACTACAGTGAGTTGCCAACACCACCCACAGACATGACCTACCAAGATTGAGTCGCTAATATGACCTAATGACATTGAGTCACCAATGAGAACCACTGATAGTGAGTCTCCAACATGACCCACCGACATCGTGTCCCTGATGCGACCCACTGATGTGATCTAGCAATACTGAGTCACTGATGAGACCCACCGACGCGACCTACTATTGGGAAAAACTGGAAATTTGTAAACTCATGAAAAAAGATACTAGGACCACATGGAACACCCCAAAAAGTATATTTTCACAGAGGAATAGACTAGAGGGGAATCTTCTATTACATTAGAGACCTCTCAAATTATTCTTTATCTCATTAATTTAAAACCAATCCTTGAAGTAAGAGGGGTCCGAAGAACCACCTCCTATGATACCTCTCATGGATTAACCACCATGTTGGTTATAAAGATGAAGTGAAACCTCGGAATCCAAGATCACATCCTCCAAAATATACTAACCTTATCTGATGAGATGACACACCACATGATCAACAAAACCACACTATTCAGAAACATCAATCATGTAATTTCTTCCTCCATTTCGAGATACAATTTTTTCTAGGTGGCACTTAATCACCTGAACATGTATAATAGAATCTCAATTAATGCATTCTGATTTTGAATTGGCCCCTCCAATCCTCATTTGGTGGGAATTTATCACACATAAAAAATAGGGAAACAACTCAAAATATTGAAAACGTGGGTCAAACATTAAATAACAATGAAAAACACCCATGAAATTTTCAAAACAACTCCAGGTACTGGGCATGCATCTGTGATTATTACTCACATGTAATCTCCTATAGGCCAATATGTCTCTACAACACATTAACCAATGGTGTGGTCCATCAATGAATATCCTTCTCCTGATGATCCTAGTTCTCTAATGGACTCTCCATGAATATTATGTCATCCAAGATAGAGAACATTCCCATGTAAATGACAAGGATGTCATTGTGAAGATACCAATGAAGCTAGGTGCCAAGAAACAAATTTGGATCATCCCCAACTATGGTGGTAATGCCAATTGTTGTGACACTTCTCGAAATGAGCCCAACAACTCAAAGGGCCCGATGAACATATGATAATTCTCTCTTCCTCTACTAAAGATATGTTTATCTCATCGAGGATAATCTTTCCAGAACACGTGGTCCGAAACCTTGAACTCAAAGGGCCTCCACCTACAATTGGATTGTGACTTCTTCCAGTTTGGTGATGCCTTCATCATATCAAAGACTAGATGATCCTTCTCTGTCATGGTCAACACCACCTTAGGACCAAGAATAGTAGTCTCCCCAACCTCTTTCTAGCACAAAGGACGATGAAAAGACCTTCCATAGAAAGCTACATACTGAGTGATGAAAATAAAAGAGTGGTAGTTATGACTTTTAGATAACTCATCAAAGGGAATCTGCCACACAAAAGACCTACAGCATTCTAAGGCACATGCTCGTGGAATGTCAATTAACTTATGGATGGCTCGTTCTATATACTGATAATTCTAATGATGGATAGCGGTGCTAAGGGAGAGCTGAGTTCCAAAATCATGATTCAATACCCTCCATACTCGTGAGGTAAATCATTTATCCTAGTATAAGATAAGGGCCCTTGGAACTTCATGCAACCATTCCACCTCATCCCAATACCACTTCACAAAGGCATCCACTATGCCTAACTCCATGATTTACAAGAAGGGTGACGATATCATCCCTTGATTTACTACTACCCTGATCACATCACATCTTCCTTAGCTCTAGGTAACCTTGTGAAGACATATATATAGATTTCATCCCACTTACACTCAGGGAAATATAAGGGATGAACCCAACCTCCTAAAACATTGGTCTTGAGCTTCACCTAATATCACACTACGAACATTGCAACAAACTCAACCACAACCCACCTCATCCAAGGCCACCAAAACTACTCTCTCATGTTGTCATACATCCTAATGTCCCATGCATGTACTATGAATGGAGATCTATGAAAATAATGGAGACCATCACCCAACCCCATAAAAAGTAAAATATTTCTCCCATACAACATCATATTTCGAGAATCCCTCCATAGCATCACCCAGGTCAACATGATCACACGTCACCTATGCCTCCATGTCTCCACACGCAGACTCCCCCACCTTCTGTATCTAATTTGACTATACTATCATGTGAATCAAACATTCTCTAACACTATCCACTCATACATCAAAGTGAATGGTGTATAACTCTTCCACCACCTTCTAATCATCTGAAGATTCATGTAAAATTTTATTCTATGACATCCTAATGAAATCATGGTCCAAAAAATTCCCCTTCCTTGAGGTGTAATAGATCTATAAATCATTATCCTGAAGAAAATTCATACACATCTATTTTCGCAAGGTTAGGTATCATTGAGAAAGGATATACCTCAAGCTGCTGTGAGCTTGGAAGACCAAAAATAACTCCATAATGAGGTAATGTTACCAAAACATCTGTGTGAGCATTATTTCTTCTAGATCCTTATCACGGGAATTATAGTTAGTTTTCTAGGGACATAACTTCCTATACCCATTAGATACCATTACCTACTGTTGCATCCACATAAATCCCAAAAATAGACAATAATCATCCTAAATCACCCCAAAAAAACCACTTATTCATGAAACAATATCAATATAGACCTAACCAAAATCCCCATTAGATATCCAAAAACTTCTTGAAACTCGTCACTGAAAAAAAATTCCTAATATCTTCTAGTCAGTGCACTCAATGAAGATTAATATTTAGAGAAGTAATCAGAAAATCCCATGTAATATCCTAATTGAACAAGGAATCTCTGATCATCGGTCACATTCAAGAGTTCTTCCCAAGACACATCTAGTTCAATATTTTATGGTTACACCACTACACCCTATTGAGACAATGTATGTGCATCACTCGTGGCCAAATATGCATTTGGAAAACTTATTGTAGAGCTGGTGGCATCAGAGAACCTCCAAGACTGTCTGGAGATGCACAGTGTGCTCCTCCTATGACTTCAGGCAAATCATAATGTACTCAATGTATATGAAAATGAACTAGTCTAGTAACTCACTAAGTACATAGTTCATATGTCCCGTAAACATGACTAGTGTGTTTGTAACAGTGATATATATAACAATGAAATCAATGTTCCTATATCTATACCTGAAATAATTCATTGGGATGTCACCCTCTTTTACCCACAACTGGTGGTACCCAGACTACAAATAGATCATAGAAAACCAACATGATCCCCTCATTCAGTATAAAATCTCATATATAATCGAGAGAGGGAAACCATTCTTGATCATTACAAGATTCAACCTCCAGTAGTATATGTACAACCTCGAAACACCATCTAACTTTTTTGAAAAAAATATCATAGCACCCCATGACGAAACAGTAGGATAGAAAAATCCATTATGCATCCAATCATTAACTATTATACTCATCTCCCATATATCAAAAGGATCCATCCATTAAGGAACCATCAAAATCATAGAGTCACTGTGTTGTATGACTACACCGAACTCAACATACCGTCAAGGGGGTAAAGATAGAACATCCTTATGGAAGAAATCATAGAAATTTCCAAAAACATTTGGAACCTCCTCCATCTCAGCATCCACTTATTCCACTATAATATTATCAATCGAGGAATGATGAGGGTCCACATACTGACTACCCATCTAATATCTTCTCTCACCATAGAAATCTACACATTTTCCAT
Source organism: Viscum album (assembly GCA_963277665.1). Classification (NCBI taxonomy): domain Eukaryota; kingdom Viridiplantae; phylum Streptophyta; class Magnoliopsida; order Santalales; family Viscaceae; genus Viscum; species Viscum album. The sequence continues at coordinate 164,505,650 of OY728121.1, read as the reverse complement.
CCCCATGTAAAAACGTGACTCACCTCTAGAATATGTCAATAACCGTAGGAACATAGTAAAACCAATATACTCTGAGGATGAAATTTTTCAGCTACATCTATAACATTAAAATATCCCCCTAGGAATAATGTAGCCCCTTTATCAGTCTACATCCATAGTATACATCAAGCATGTAGGTCTAACTTACGACTAGCTTACTCAACACCATGGGAATAAAAAGACTCTCTATGTCTAGTCTCACAACATGAGATATAGAGGGTAAAACGAAGGAGTTTGAAGATCCTGAGTCAAACAAGGAACAAGAAATAATATTGAACAAGAAAATCATATGTCAAACGATCTATATACCTACCGAAACTACTGTCTTGGCACACTGTAACTGACCCAACCAAGATCCAATACCCCGCAGTTGAAGACCACCACATCTACCATTCTTAGTTAGATATCCTAGAGGAACACCCAGTGGTCGAACTACTTAATCTCTATCTCCCCTTGGGGGAGGAGGAACCTATTTTCCCTACGGTTAAGTTGTCCTGATCGGCATCTCCAACTGAGCCAGGCTCTGGACCTGCCCACCTCCCCCATGAAGTGGTCGAATGACCATTGGGACTGACTCTAATGGTCACATAAACCCTACAGATAAAACAAACCCTTCCCTTGAATTTAGGATAGGAAAAAGGCAAAAATGTTGAAATAAAAACAACTAAGGTTGACTCTTTGATAGCTAAAACCTCAACAATCATTGTTCTTGATAACTGACTCTGGTATATGTTCCCATCAAAGTACCACGATGGCTCCCTTATCTTGGTTGACAACCTTATTAGTGATTAATCTCATATATATCCTCCTTTTTAGGACCTCTTGTTGAGTCAATAAGGTTTTCCTTATGACTTTTCCATTCCTTCTTGTTTTGAAAATCACAAACACCTTATCTTTAAGGAAAATCGCTTTTGTAAGGAAAAATGCTTTCTTAAGGAAAATTGCTTTTATAAGGAAAAAGGCTTTCTTAAGGAAAAACGCTTTTATAAGAAAAATTTATCCTTATCATATTTTCATTAATATTTTTTTTCTTAAGTATGAAATTCGGATTCACTTTCTCGGAATCATAAAAACTTTGATATAAAAGTATTCTGTTTAGGATTCGGTTCTGGACAAGAACAATAAGGAAGTTTCATTCCGAATTCCGGATATGAATTCTGACTTAGTTCTATTCCAGATTCAGGATACAAATTCTGAAGAAGAATTCTCATTACGAATTCTAATGAAGAAATCCCATTCCGAATTCTCATTACGAATTCTGAAGAAGAATTTTCATTACGAATTCCAATGAATAATTCTCATTACGAATTCTAATGAAGAAATATCATTCCGAATTCTCATTACGAATTCTGATGATGATTTCTCATTACGAATTCTGATGATGAATTCTCATTACGAATTCTAATGACGAATTCTTATTACGATTTCTGATGACGAATTCCTATTCCGAATTCCTATTCCGAATTCTCATTCCGAATTCACCTATTAAACAGAATCTGATTATCATTGTTTTATACACTCTGAATTTATTCACTCCGAACTTTCACTCCGAAATTTCTATTCCGAACTTTTATGTTAGAGTTTAAAACGATGTCGTACTTTCTGTTACACTTGTTTTGTTATAAAACGATGTCGTCCATTTTGTTATAAACTTACCGTTGTCTAAGTGACACGTGTACAGGTCCCTCCGAACTTTAAGGAAAATATGACCGTTGGAGAGGAGCTGACCTTACCTATAAATAGGAGCTCATTTGAAAGAGCTCGGTGCTGATTACTGAAAAAGTGCTTACATGCTGTTGAAGTGATTTCTAGAGAGAGAGTCTCTTATAAACTCTCAAAGCTTCGTGCGACTCCGAATGTTGGTGATTACATTCGAGGGCTTCCGGGGATAGGAAGACAGAGGTGCCGACTACCTTAAAGATCGAGGGCTTTCTTGCTGAGAAAGACAGAGGTGCCGACTACCTTAAAGATCGAGGGCTTTCTTGCTGAGAAAGACAGAGGTTGCCAACTACCTTGAAGTTGAGGGCTTGCGGGGATAGCAAGACAGAGACACCGATCTTCGTATCGAGGGCTTACCCTGGTGTGGGTAAGACAGACTTTCTTGAAAGTTTAAATCAAGGGACCTTTATCCAAGGTTGTTGGATACCCTTCTCTTTGGGTTAAAAGACTATTATCTTGTTACTAGTAGTTTTACTACTTGTCTTTATTCCGCTGTAAATTTGTATCTTAAGGAAAGTATAATTTTCTTATACTTCCTTACTTACTCTGATTAGTTTAGATTCTATACGCTTTAAGGTAGAATCTCATATTGTAACTTTTGTTAAGTTTCACTTTCCGGAACCATATTTCCAGAACCTACTTTTGGAATCTCTTTCCAAGTTTAGTTTGGTGTTAGAGGTATTGTGAATTTACTTAGTTTAACTTTGTTAAACTTAGCCCTTTCCTTTTCTTAAGGAAACTCTAGTTGATCATAACTAACTTTAAAGGTTCCAAAGGAATTTTTAAAGTATACAATTCACCCCCCTCTTGTATATTGAGCATCTCATATCATATTTCGATCCTACAATTGGTATCAGAGGTTGGAAACCTCTTACTCTATACCATTCTTACATTTGGTATCAGAGCCAAGGTTACTGAAATACTTGTACTCACATACAAGATTTTCTTGCTCACTTTTCTATTCCGAACTTTGTCATTCCGGATTATCCATTCCGAAATTTTCCCATTCCGAACTTTTTGTTTACGAACTTTTGCTACTAACAAGTGTGTTTCCAAGTTATTTCTTTTAGTATGGCAGGAATGAATGTTGGATCTATTGACAATCTGAATCCTACAAGGCCACCAATCTTTGATGGTAATGATTATGAATACTGGAGAGATCGTATGAAGACTTTTGTTATCAATACTGGGGTAGATAACTTTGTCATGCTTACTGGTGATTATAAAATTCCTGACAAGGAAGTCAAAACCTTTACTAACCAGGAGAAGCAAGAATATCAACTCAACTACAAGGTACGCAATACTTTATTATGTTCAATGACTAGAAATATATATAGCCAAATTTCTTCTTGTGAAGCAGCTAACTGTATATGGAAGAAGCTAGAGGTTACACACTTTGGGACTTCTAAGGTGATTGAGACTAGAAGAGCTATGCTTAGAGCTGAATATCATGGCTTCAGTTTTCCATATGGAGAACCTATCTGTAAAGTTCAACAAAGATTTATGACTATCGTCAACAGTCTAAATTCTATGGGAGAGAAAGGTTTAGATGATGAAGCTCTTATGGACAAGATAATTGATATTATGCCCAATGAGTGGGAATCCAAGAGAACAGCTATAGATGAGAACAGGAAGGTTACTCAAATTACTCTTGATGAATTATTTGGAACTCTTCTACAACATGAGACCAGAATGAAGAGAGATGCTGACAACATCAAGAAGAAGAATGGAAATGGTACTGTTGCTTTTACTACAACTTCAAATCAGATGAAAGCTAAGACTCCTGAGAGAGTAACCAGATCCAAATCGAAGAAAGTCATTTTCCAATCCGAATCTAGTGAAAGTGAAGTTTCAGAAAATGAATTAGCCAATCTTGCTCGAAGGATGAACAAGATAGCTGGACAGAGAAACTTTCAATCCAAGTATAAGAAGAAGGATAGGAAAGATAAGAAAGATGGAGAAGTTACTTGTTATGAATGTAAAAGAGCTGGACATATTAGACCTGATTGCCCTATGCTCAGAAAGAAAGAAAGGAAGGAAAGACATTCAGAAAAGAACAGGAAGAAGTATTACAAAGCTAAAGCTAAGAAAGTATTGAAAGCTAATGATACCTGGAGTGCCAGTGGTGGTGACTCTTCAGATGAATCTTCTGAATATGAATCTTCAGGACATAAGAATCTTGGTCTTCTAGCCAGATTACCTATTGAAAATCATTGTCTTATGGCTAAGGTACGAAATGCTGAATCATTGACTAATGTTTCCTTAAATTCTAATGATAGTAAGTATTATAACTCTTCTGATGAAGAATCATCTTCTGATGAGGAAAATACTTTACCTACTTATGAAGAAGTCTCTAGGTTTGCTGAACTTCTTGAGATTGAGAATTCCAAACTCAACAAGAAACTTGATAAGGCAAATTCTAGGAATTCTATTCTTACTAAAGAGATATCAGATCTTTCTAAAGATCTTGATAAGAAAAATGCTGATTTTGAAAATATTTCAAAAAATCATGAGGAAGTAAGTTCTGAGAAGAATAAACTTTCTAAAGAATTAGAAAAAGTAATTTCTAATAAAAATGTTTTCGAGTCTATCTCTAGTTCAAAAACTAATGATTTTGAGGATAAAAACTTGGTTGTAAAACTCAAGTCCGAAATTTTTTCCTTAAAGAAGTGTTTATCAAACTTTACCCATGGTAAGGAAAATTTTGATAAGATGTATTCTCAAATACGACCTTTAAGAAATAAATCCGGATTTGGTTATACGCAAGCAAAACCTGTTTTCAGCAACAATTATTTTGTTCCTCAAAGTGCCCCATTTTGCACTAAATGTCAATGTGGTGGTCACTGGGCAAGAAATTGTTCCTTAAACAAAACCCAATCCTTAGGTTTTCATAAAGCTTACTTTTCTAAGAAAATGTGGATACCTAAAATTTTATTGTCTGGAAATCTCGGATCCAAACAAGTTTGGATTCCGAAAGTCTAACTTTGTTCTTAATTTCAGGAAAATAAAGAATGTTCCAGCAACAATATTTGGTACATGGATAGTGGATGTTCCCGGCATATGACTGGTAACAAAAGCTTTTTTGAAAAGATGATCAAAACGAAAGGAGGAAAGGTAACTTTCGGAGACAATTCTAAGGGAGAGATTGTTGGTATTGGTAATATAGTTCTTTTAGGTAAAACTTTGATTTCAAATGTTCTTTTTGTTAAAGGTCTTAAGCACAACCTCATTAGCATAAGTCAGTTATGTGATGAAGGTTACCTTGTGAATTTTAGGAATGATAAATGCTTAGTTCACAATTCCAAGGAAGAATTTATTCTCTCAGCCAATTGGCAAGAGAATGTTTACACCTTAAACTTAGAAGACCTAAGAAGCCAAGATTTACCTTGCCTAAGTGCAATGGAAGATCATTCTTGGTTATGGCATAGAAGATTAGGACACTGTAATCTTAGAAACCTATGTAAACTCTCTAAGAAGAAACTTGTTAAGGATCTACCGGATCTTAGATTTGATTCTTCTAAAGTTTGTGATCCTTGTCAATATGGCAAGCAACATAAATCTAATTTTAAGTCAATTGGTGAAGTCTCAACAACCGATGCATTACAGTTGGTGCATATGGATCTTTTTGGTCCAACACAAACTGGAAGCATTGGAGGAAAATACTATGTGTTTGTTCTTATTGATGATTACACTAGATTTACTTGGGTCTATTTTCTAGCAAGGAAATCTGAAGCTTTTTCTTATTTCAAAAGTTTTAGAGCCCAAGTTAAAAATGAGAAAAACCTTCCATTGAAAACTATTCATAGTGATCATGGAGGTGAATTTCAAAATTCTGATTTTGAAACTTTTTGTAGTAAGAAAGGTATTACTCACAACTTTTCAGCACCTAGAACTCCTCAACAGAATGGTGTAGTTGAAAGAAGAAATAGAATTCTTCAAGAGATAACTAGAACCATGTTGAGTGAATATTCTATTACTAGACATTTCTGGGCTGAAGCTGTAAGTACTGCTTGTTATACTATAAATCGAGTTTTGATTAGACCTTTTCTTAATAAAACTCCTTATGAGTTATGGAATGGTAGAAAACCAAGACTTTCCTACTTCAATGTTTTTGGTTGCAAAGTATTCATTTTGAATACTAAAGATAACTTACATAAATTCGCACCAAAATCTGATGAAGGAATTTTCTTAGGATATTCCACAACCTCTAAGGCTTATAGAGTTTTTAATAAAAATACTTGTACTGTTGAGGAAACAGTACATGTAAAATTTGATGAAACAGACCCTTTTGTTTTTAAAACCTCCCAACCTACATCTTCGGATGTGTTTTCAAAAACTGATTATCAACCTTTGATAGAAGAACCTTCTGATAAGGAAATTGTTCAAGAAGATACTTCTGAAACATTTACCCCAGAAGACTTTCTACCCTATGTTGATGAACAGGTTTTACAAAACCCAAATCAGATGTTTCTTAAGAATCATCCCAGTGATAGTATCATTGGTGATGTAAATCAACCTGTAAGGACTAGAAGTTACTTAAGAAATGAAGTAGAACATCTAGCATTTCTTTCCCAATTAGAGCCTAAAAGCACTGATGAAGCTTTAGGTGATAATGATTGGATCAAAGCAATGCAAGATGAACTAAATGAATTCGAAAGGAATAAAGTCTGGACCTTGGTTGAGAGACCTAAGGAAACTTCTGTTATTGGAGTAAAATGGGTTTTCAGGAATAAATGTGATGAGAATGGAGTCATTGTTAGAAATAAAGCTAGACTTGTTGCTAAAGGCTATAATCAGCAAGAAGGAATAGACTATGAAGAAACCTATGCTCCAGTAGCTAGACTTGAATCTATCCGTATTCTACTTGCCTTTGCAGCATTCTTTAATTTCAAACTATTTCAAATGGATGTGAAATGTGCTTTTCTTAACGGTTATGTTCAAGAGGAAGTTTTTGTTGAACAACCTCCTGGATTTGAAGATACAAAACATCCTGATCATGTTTTTAGACTTACCAAAGCTTTGTATGGCCTTAAACAAGCCCCACGAGCATGGTATGATAGACTCACTGGATTTTTGCTTCAAAATAACTATGTTAAGGGAAATGCAGATCCAACCCTTTTTATAAAGAAAGAAAAGAAAAATGTTTTGATTATTCAAATTTATGTTGATGACATTATATTTGGTTCAACTCAGCAATCTTTGACTGACTCCTTTGCTAGTCTAATGAAATCTGAGTTTGAAATGAGTATGATGGGTGAGTTAACATTTTTCCTTGGTTTTCAAATTTCTCAAAAACCAGAAGGAACCTACATATCCCAACATAAGTATATTAAAGATCTTCTTAAAAAGTATGGTTATGACAACACTAAGAGTATAAGTACTCCCATTGGTACCTCAAACTCTTTAGATCTTGATGAAGCTGGGAAACCAGTAGATCAAACATCTTTTAGAGGTATGATCGGAAGTCTACTTTACTTAACAGCTAGTCGACCAGACTTAATGTTTTCTGTATGCTTATGTGCAAGATATCAATCCAATCCTAAGGAATCTCACTTAAAGGCAGTAAAAAGAATTTTTCGCTACCTTAAGGGAACCATGGATCTAGGATTATTTTATACTTCTGGAAATGATTTTGTTCTAAAAAGCTTTTCTGATGCTGACTTTGGTGGATGTAGAATGGATAGGAAAAGTACATCCGGAACTTGTCATTTCTTAGGAGATTCATTAGTTTCTTGGTCATGCAAGAAGCAACATTCTGTTGCACTCTCCACTGCTGAAGCTGAATATGTAGCAGCTGGAAGTTGTTGTGCACAAGTGTTGTGGATGCAACACACACTCACAGACTATGGCCTGAGTTTTTCTAAAACTCAAATTTTGTGTGATAACACAAGTGCCATTGCCCTAAGTAAAAACCCTGCACATCACTCTCGTGCAAAACACATAGATATTAGGCATCACTTTCTTAGGGATCACACACTTAAAGGAGACATTATTCTTCAGTTTATCGGAACGCAAGAACAACTTGCTGTTATTTTCACAAAATCTTTACCTTCTGATAGATTTGAATATATTAAACAGAAGTTAGGAATGATAACCGTAAGGTAATCTTCCTCAATTAACTTTCTGTTGAAAAATTCTCCTTACAGTAATAAACTCCTTTTCATAGGGGGAGTACATTTGTTTGATTATTTAACAAAGTTTTTTTCAAATTTTGTTTTCAAACTTTTCGGAACGAAAAATTTCCGGAATGGAATTTCCAGAACAACAATTTTCCAGAAAGGATATTTTCGCACAGAATACTTCTGGAATGGAAGTATTCGTATTGAAAATTTCCGGAATGGAAAACTTTCGTACTGGTATTTTCATAACGGAACTTTCGTACTAAGTCTTCCGTATTGACTTTTTTGTATTTAGTTTTTCGTATTGAATTTTTCGTATTCGTCTTTATATTACCCATTACGAATAACTTTCCTAAGCTAATCCGAAAGGTATGATTTCCTTACTGAAGTTTTCGTAATCATATTTTACTTGCTGACAATTTCTTATAGTTTGTTTTTTGGTTTTTGAATTTCTTAAATCTTTACTTTAATAAAACCTCAAAAAGATCGGATTCAATCTTTCAACCGTTAGATCTGATCTCAGATCATTCTAAACCGTCAGATCAACCGAGGAAGTTGAACCGTCATCCCAATGCCTATATAAAGGGGACCCTATTTTCTCGTCCCACATCGATTTCAAGCTTTTGCGTGCTGAAGCTCTGACTCTCTGATTTAAGGCCATTCCGAACTTCAGTCTTCTCAGTTCCGAACTTCTCAGATACTTCAGATCCGAATGTCTGCAGAGTTAGCTTCTCAAGAGATGTCTTCAACCAAGCCCATTTCTCAGTGGTGAGTCTACAGAGAGCGGTTAGTTCATCCGAATTTCTTCAGAAATTATGATTCTATTATATCAAAGAATATCAAGCTGAATGGCTGGGAGGATGTTGCAATATCAAAAACCGGCAACCAAGATGAAGTCTACTCTGACTTGCTTGTCGAGTTTTATGAGACAGTTTCTTTCTTTGTGGAAGATAATAGAGAAAAGTTTTCCTTCAAATCGTATGGAAAAACATATAAGCTATCTTACACCAAGGCTGCAAGCTTGGTAGGGCTGAGTTATGAAGGGGAAGCTGAGTTTATCTCGCACGTTCTGCTAGACTCCTTGGGTAGTTTCAACAAGGAGAAAGCCTTAGAAATTCTCGGATTAGATGATGATAAGGCTCCGAAAATTGCAAGTCTTTCTACAAACTTCCGGATTCTGGAGTTATGGGTGCAAGGGCTTATCGTACCGAGAAAAGGAGACAAGGACAGCTTGAAGAAGAGTGAGATATACATCTTGGATTTTCTGATAAATCTAAGAAAGTTCAACCTGATGAAGCATATTCTTCTCAACATTGATAATTTGAAGAAGGGAAATCTGAGAGCTCAGATAGTTATGTACCCGGCAATATTGTCGAAGCTGATAGTTCGGTGCCTAGAATCCTTCAAGGTTGCTTGTAGTTCTAAGCCGAAAGTTTGCAAGATCATGTTGCTCAGTGATGCAACTCTTAAAAGGATGAATATAGCTTTTAACAAGGAGTCAGGGAAATTCATTGATCTACCGCCTCAAGCAGAAGTGACTCCGAAAGTGGCTGATCCGGAATCATAAAAGCCGGTAAGGAAGAGGAAGCAGAAAGAAGTGGTAAGTGAAGCTGAGGAACCCAAGTCTAAGGAAGTCCATTCCGCACCTCCTAAGCCTAAGAAGAAGAAGACATATACTGATGAGGTTGCAGAGAAGTGGAGAGCTGACAAGGAGAAGAGGAAGGAAGGAGATCCACAGTTCGGATTGGATCCTGCAGAGGCTAAAGCTCTGAAAGAAAAGGCTGCTCATGAGCTTGAGAAGCAAGCTAAGGAAAAGAAGCTGAAGAAGAAGTTGTCAGAAGCTGAGGCTGTGCAAGCTTTGTTGAAGTTTAATGAAATGGATTCAGCAACCATTCCCGTTCCAAGATCTTTTTCTCTGGAATCTCTACCCGAGACTTGAGGAAGAAATCTTGTAACTCCGGAAGAGGCTGTTCCTACTGAGGAAGTAGAGCAAGTGGAAGAGGTTTAAGAAGTGGCTGAAGGAAGTGGTGAGACAGGAGATGTGCTCAAACAAGTAGATGAATATAAAGGAACTCCTTCGGAACACCTGTCGCTCCGAACATCTGAAGCTCAATCTTCAAAGCTTGCTACTCCTGCAATGGAAGAAGAAAAGGGAGAAGAAGAAGTTACTTGTCAAGAAAATATTTTACTTGATGCTGCTCAGATGGGAAACGTGGAAGCCAATGTTCAAGAAGTTGCTGATGAGGAAGATAAAATTGTTCAAGTCTCTGATAGTGAGAACAGATCTCCGGAACAGGTTTCAATTCCAGAAAAACAAAAAGGAAAGCAAATTCTTGCTGATACCCCGAGTTCAGAAAAAAGTTTGAGGAAGGAAGCTGGTAGCTCTTCTAAGAGGAAATTGGAGCTTATTGAAGAAGAAAATTCTCCTAGCAAGTTGTCAGATTCGGAATCATCATCGTTGGGGCACGATTTTGTTGTTCAGTCCTTGAAGAAGTTGGTGGGAACTATTCCAACCTTCTCCAGTATTGACTCTCGGTGCCAGATGCTCCAACATACAATGAATCAGAAAACCGACTCTGTATCCATGGTTATGGATAAATGTGTTGAGATAGAAGCCCAGTTCAAAAATTTCTTTATTGGTTACGAAGCACATAAAAGATCGTGCAAAAGGATGACTAGCTGGTCGAAGAAGAATGTGGAAGAGATGAGGTTGCTGGATGAGTTTCAGGAGAATGTTAAGGATGCATTTCAAACCGAGGACAAGAAGTTTCATGAGATGACTGCCTCATTCGATGAGAAATTGACAGAGGAAAAGAACATTCGAAGTTAGGAAGTAAGAGATCTGAATGGAAAGCTCAACTCTGTTAATCAGAGTTGGAAATTTGAAAGAGATCATCGGATCAATTTTCTAGAAAGGATAAAGTCTCAGGAAGAGAAAATGGAAGCTCAGGAAGAAAAGTTGAAGGCTCAGGAAGAAATCATTCAAGCTCAGTCAGCAAGAATAGTTGCCTTAGAAAAGCAAGCAGAAGAAGATCATAAGGATCTCAAGAAGATCAAGACAATTCTCAAGGGGCTCATGTCAAAGGAGAAAGATCCGAAATGACCAATCCGATCTTTTTGTTGTAATCTGTTTTTGTTGCTGACATTTCAAATATAATGAAAATTGTGCTTGTTGTTTCTATTGCTATCGTTACTAATCTTTTCAGGTACTTTGTTATTTTGTTTTCATTCCCTCCAATTCTTTTTGAAAATCACAAAGGGGGAGAAGGAAAAGATCCTTAAGAAAAAGAGGAAATCTAATAAGTGCTTATCAAAGGGGGAGAAAGAAAAATACCCAAGGAGATAGAACTCTAATAAGAGTTTGTTTAAGGGGGAGTTTTTCTTAAAGAAACATCACTCCGGAAATATGAATACGATCCTTAGAGACTCAAAGCCTAAGGGGGAGTTAGTCGTATTCATCTATATTCTTAAATCAAGGGAGATAAGCTTTAATATGTTTCTTTCTTCTTAGAATAGCTTTTTCGTAAGGATGTTTGTGCTTTCCAAAAAGGGGGAGATTGTTGAGTCAATAAGGTTTTCCTTATGACTTTTCCATTCCTTCTTGTTTTGAAAATCACAAACACCTTATCTTTAAGGAAAATCGCTTTTGTAAGGAAAAATGCTTTCTTAAGGAAAATTGCTTTTATAAGGAAAAATGCTTTCTTAAGGAAAAACGCTTTTATAAGAAAAATTTATCCTTATCATATTTTCATTAATATTTTTTTTCTTAAGTATGAAATTCGGATTCACTTTCTCGGAATCATAAAAACATTGATATAAAAGTATTCTGTTTAGGATTCGGTTCTGGACAAGAACAATAAGGAAGTTTCATTCCGAATTCCGGATATGAATTCTGACTTAGTTCTATTCCAGATTCAGGATACGAATTCTGAAGAAGAATTCTCATTACGAATTCTAATGAAGAAATCCCATTCCGAATTCTCATTACGAATTCTGAAGAAGAATTTTCATTACGAATTCCAATGAAGAATTCTCATTACGAATTCTAATGAAGAAATCTCATTCCGAATTCTCATTACGAATTCTGATGATGATTTCTCATTACGAATTCTGATGATGAATTGTCATTACGAATTCTAATGACGAATTCTTATTACGATTTCTGATGACGAATTCCTATTCCGAATTCCTATTCTGAATTCTCATTCCGAATTCACCTATTAAACAGAATCTGATTATCATTGTTTTATACACTCTGAATTTATTCACTCCGAACTTTCACTCCGAAATTTCTATTCCGAACTTTTATGTTAGAGTTTAAAACGATGTCGTACTTTCTGTTACACTTGTTTTGTTATAAAACGATGTCGTCCATTTTGTTATAAACTAACCGTTGTCTAAGTGACACGTGTACATGTCCCTCCGAACATTAAGGAAAATATGACCATTGGAGAGGAGCTGACCTTACCTATAAATAGGAGCTCATTTGAAAGAGCTCGGTGCTGATTACTGAAAAAGTGCTTACATGCTGTTGAAGTGATTTCTAGAGAGAGAGTCTCTTATAAACTCTCAATGCTTCGTGCGACTCCGAATGTTGGTGATTACATTCGAGGGCTTCCGGGGATAGGAAGACAGAGGTGCCGACTACCTTAAAGATCGAGGGCTTTCTTGCTGAGAAAGACAGAGGTGCCGACTACCTTAAAGATCGAGGGCTTTCTTGCTGAGAAAGACAGAGGTTGCCAACTACCTTGAAGTTGAGGGCTTGCGGGGATAGCAAGACAGAGACACCTATCTTCGTATCGAGGGCTTACCCTGGTGTGGGTAAGACAGACTTGCTTGAAAGTATAAATCAAGGGACCTTTATCCAAGGTTGTTGGATACCCTTCTCTTTGGGTTAAAAGACTATTATCTTGTTACTAGTAGTTTTACTACTTGTCTTTATTCCGCTGTAAATTTGTATCTTAAGGAAAGTATAATTTTCTTATACTTCCTTACATACTCTGATTAGTTTAGATTCTATACGCTTTAAGGTAGAATCTCATATTGTAACTTTTGTTAAGTTTCACTTTCCGGAACCATATTTCCGGAACCTACTTTTGGAATCTCGTTCCATGTTTAGTTTGGTGTTAGAGGTATTGTGAATTTACTTAGTTTAACTTTGTTAAACTTAGCCCTTTCCTTTTCTTAAGGAAACTCTAGTTGTTCATAACTAACTTTAAAGGTTCCAAAGGAATTTTTAAAGTATACAATTCACCCCCCTCTTGTATATTGAGCATCTCATATCATATTTCGATCCTACACCTCTATGTATGCCATAAATGTGAATGGAGTAACAATATACTAGAAATATGGATGAAGTACATCCTCTAAGCGTCTTCTCACGTGTCCACCTCTAGATATTGATCCAGAGCGAAGTGAAGGGGATCCATGAACATAATCACAAAAACCATAGCAACATACTCTCTTACTATAGGGTTATTAGCTTCTATCTCTTCCCATACTTGACGGTCTAAGAAAGGAATTTTTCTTGGAACTCCTTCTCAAAATCGACCCACAGAACATCAACCTCCATTCTCTCCCCCAGGTACAATTTCCACCACTGATAAAAAGATACCATCATCTAAATATCTTCCAAAGGAACCCAGTACATATTCATAGTCAAAATTTGGCTAAAGGTGATCTTATGTTCATCAAGCCAACTCTCGGTCTCCATTTCAGAGACACTGCCCTCCTACTTTCCCAAGTTCTTCTGCTAGAATGAACATAATTTCCACTTCCACTGGTTGTCCTCCCTTTGATCAGCACTTCATCGATCATATAGATCATCCTACACATCCTATATATCATGAGCCTCTCATGGATGATGAATAGGTGGCGTAACATAAATGTAAACAATAAACTCTTAAGGTTGTGTATTATGGAATTTTTTAATGTTAATCATAACTAATTTTATTTTGATCATTTCAAAATTTCCCCAAGACACAAATTCAAAGAAGAACACAAGAAGTTATGATCCATGTACATCTCCTAGGGTCTCCACCCTACAAATGGTGTTGCCCCACATAGTTGTTTTGTAGGATTAGTATCCATACATTAGATCATAGTGGCCCCTAAAACCCCATGTCCTATCATATCTTCCCTAGACTATGTCATGAACCATGGTCACCAATAAATATTTCCCTACCATCCCATGAAATCCTCTGTATTACGTACTCACAACTCCATCCTATCTCACAACCATCACTATTGATACCAGTCTATTATAATCCCCTCTATCCAGAGATAACACTTCTTAGTTGGCAATGAAGGTAGAGACATAATGACCCCTGAGTCCCGCATCTAGTTGGAAACAGGGTGCAGACCAACACCTAGGGTATATAAATCATACAAAATGAGAGGCACTAACTTTTTTTAGTAACTAGATCTCACGTTAAGATGTATCAACCACAAAAAACTCTAAGAAATATATAAAATAATTCCCAAAGACAACCCAAATGCATGTTTTAAATAAAATTTCAACAAAAAAAGAGTCCATAATGAAATTACCAAAAGAACAAGGCTATGTCACAACACATCAATTGTCCCCTTGTTTGAGCTAGTAATGCTCGACTTGGTATCTGATGTCCTCTTTGAAACATGACAGCTGTTTTATATCATATGGTGAGGAAACTATTATACTCTTTTGGAAAACAAAATTATATCACCCATAAGTTGATATGAAACATAATGCCCCTATCAGAAAATAGTGTAAAACAGAATAACGTAACAAGGTATACTTACTACCCCAACCACACAAATGGAATTATCACTAAATATTGGAATTAATTTAAATTAATACAGACCACATCAATAATAGGGTTCCCCACACCACTTTCATACTAATTAGCTGCACCGACTCTCTAACGGAAGACATCTCGGCACTCCCACCTCTTCTGAAAATACCAAACCACATCACACCCCCATACTCATGGAACTCCAAAACAAATCTCATCCTTTCCACAGACACATGAGAAACAAATCACACCACATCTCTACGACACAATACAATGATAACACATCTTTTCTTGAAGACACCGAGGAACCAAAACTTTCCCACACATACCTGGGACTCACTAACCACAACCTGCATGAATAGTCTTCGGTTATCACGACCTGGAAGAGGGAGCATGTAAGAGGGTGTGACCATCCATCCATCCATCTACCAGGTTGTTGGGGAAAGACACCCTTCCCCATAACAATGGGGAGTTTTTAGCACATAATTATAAACTAACGTGGGTTCCATTAAAAATAATAAGGAACAACACACACACATAAATAAATAAATATATATATATATGTAGAAAAATCTCATACTAGACATTGGGGTTAAAAATAATTACCATCCCACAAAAATACCAATTATGCTACATCTAAATTCACGTATCGAGACGTACAATGGTTACTCCTAAAGTTGATTAAAAAAAGTCACTTAACAACCAATATTTTTTCTAAAATTATTCATTTACCAATTATTCGACCCCTACCTAGGAAACTATTAGCTATGTCACAGAACTCTCCTAAATACCAATCCAAACAAAGTAATCTTTGATAAATCACCAAACATCACACTCCCTCCCCACTTAGCACCCAAATCAACCACTACCATAATCTTTATTCAATGTAATGCCTCCCATCCAAGGAAAAAACCCCAAATCACAACAAAAAATTCCGACATATTACATCACAACTGTACTTGGAAGCCCCAATGTATATCCTCAGTATGCCTAAAAGAACAAAAAACTCATATCCTAGTAGTAGTCCTATAAAAAAACAGCACTGAAACATTCCACAACCGAACAATATCTCAAATAGAGATTCCATAAAACCCTCAAACTCTCCACACACACCATCATTTTCTAAACATCATCACCACACAACTTGTACAAATAAAAAGATTGAAAATACCCACACACAGCTCATAACCACACCACACAATGAATGGTGCAGTATGATTTAAAACACTCATTATTTAATTGTACATTGATAATTAAAGAGTAATAACAGAAAAATTATGATCCTATTGACTCCATTTAATTAACCAGATATGCATGATTAATCACATTTTCATGTTAGCAACCATTCATTAGAAGATTACAAACAAGTATTCATGAGCTCGGCGTGCAAACATGGACCGCCAATATCTTTGAATTTTATAAAGAATATAACCAAACAATTTCATAGTAATGATCAAGGATAAAATATAAAAAAATATACATCATGATTATATTCTATTCTACACATTTATTACTACATTTTTAGATATAATTATCTTTATTTTCATCATCTTCTGCCTCTCATTTATTACTTCGTATAAAAATGCATCCAATTTTATTCACTAGAACACATTAGCATACCCACCCTCCATGATACCCAATTAAAATTGAGATAAATTAACTCTTACCGCGAATTACATACAATCAGCTACTCCCCTTTATGCCAAAAATATGGGGTCTACGGGCTGTATGAAAGACTCTACAGGAAAACTGCATCCGAAGGGAAAAACAGAACACACGACTCGAAGGAGAAGAACGGCATTGTGTGCACCAATAGAAAGTGAAATGGATCAATGAAGATAATATCTCGAAGTTATAAAAATATTGTTCTTATATCAATGTAAAAGAGATAATTTCAATGTAATTTAATATTTAGTCATGGCCAAGATAATGTGGCTTGGATGTTTCAATGTCTCGAGGGTGTTAGGATATTAATGATATAATTAATATACATTGAAAAAGATTTATAAAAATTCTAAAAATTATTTAAAATAAATTTACATTTAAAAATGTAATATGGGTCAAACATGAAAAACTTTGAAAAAATGGATATTACACACCATTAGGTGAGTTTTTGATGTGATTCACCGACACGAATCACTAATTCCACTCACTAACACCACTCACTGAAGTCACTTTTTGACATCACTCACTGACTCAACTTATCACCACCACTAACTAATTACACTGACCGATTCCACTCACTGATTCCCCTCACCTATTCCTCTCACTAATAGAGAGTCCCCAATGCTACCGACAAATGCAACGAACCAACAATGAGTAACTGATGTCATCTACCTACAATGAGTCACCAACGCGACCCACCAACACAATTTCACCAATGCAACTAGGTGATAGGGATTAACTGATGCAAGCTACCAAAAATTAGTAACCATTTCATCCCACCACAAGTGAGTCACTAATGTGAACCACTAACACAACCCATTAACACGAACTATCGACAACGAGTCACTAACATGTAATACCATTGGGAAAAATCAGAAATGACTAAAACTCCTAAAATGATTCAAAAAGACCTCCCATTACATGTCAAACACAGGTTTTTCACAAATGAATAGACCAGAGGGGTTTCAACATTGTTATAGTATTTTACCATATTTTACATTTTTATTTTTTTATGGAATATTGTTTTCATTTTTAAAAAAATTCACATTTTTATTTTATAAAAAAAGTGAAAGGAATCATTGTTTCAATGTGTATGATATCAATTAAATTTACAACCTTCATCAACACTCAAATATTTTAAGGATTATTTTATAATATTTAAGGGTTCTCCTAATAGAAAATTATTTTCTATATTATTTTTGATCACTAAGTTTTGAGAAATGATTTTCAAAATGAAAATGATATTTTCCTTAAGAATAATTGTAACAATATTTAATAGTATTAATATTCATCAATTAAAAAATTACTTCATTCTAACCGCAATTGGATTATGTTTCATCGATACAATAATTATTATTTATATTTATAGATTATGATAATTTTGAAAAATGTAATGAAATTCACATTTTTAATTCATTTTTCATTAAATATCTTTACCTTAAAATATTCACAATTATATGATCGAGGGTTATTAAATTTCCACTAAATATCGATATTATTAATCATGGATATGTTAATTAATTAAACCCTATATAATTTTTATGTTTGGTTTATATATTTAATTTTATTTTTCTATATGCAGAATTATTGATAAATTCATATTCCTTACTCAATGCAGATATTTAATGATTTTGTACATTGTTACTGAATTAAATCAATTATTTGTTATATGAGGAATGCTTTGTACAAGGAGGTATAGGTGTGGCCAGTTGTAGACATCCCCTCAAGGAATCAATTTTCTAACAAGGCTTCTTTTTAAGATATAAAAAATCAATAGATCCGGCCATATTGGTTTATAAGTAGTATATTTAGACAATCATAAGGATAGGTATTAACGGCAGAGGAATATGGTACCAGAGAAATCACAAGAAATTATTAATAATTGACTTCATTAATAATTGTGTTTTTATTATCCATGACATTTTCACAATGATATTATATTTAAATGCATTTCATTCTTAGTTTATAGATTAAATTTCATGAGTTTTCAGTTATTTACCATTTCATATAGATTATTCAATATCCATATATGATGTTCATGTTATTGATTAAATTATTTTTTAGATATTTACAATTACATATTGATTACGATACATGTTATTTCTATATTAATATTATTTGTGGATTAAATTCATCCTAATTTTACTAACTACCTGGCCTAAGGGTTTATCTATTTCACATTCCATATTTTTTAATCGTAATGATTCATGATTTCTTTCGTTGTACTTACCCCTTTCTGGGAATTTGAGTTCACCATTATTTTTTGGATTCCCTTGGATTCCATAAAGGGTACTATGATTGATGTGAAAGGATAATATAGATGGAATAATGTTATATTTTTTTAAAAATGGTATGTTGTAATTTGTGTTTTTATGTATATTTAAAGTCTCCATTATAAATCTAGTTTACAAGAATTATTGAATGATTCATTCATTTAGGATGTGATTAACTACATTTTATGACAATGTAATAATTCAGACAGTATCTTTATGATACTAGGGAAAGCGTCTCTATAGTTTGTATCCGAGGAAGTTCAATATATCTTTACAAACTAGATTTAGAAATTCATAGATTAGGTATGATAACTATAAGATAGAGTTTGAGGATAAGAATTGAAGAACATTCTAATTTCATGGTATGGAATGAATTATTTTGATTTTACTTAAAATATATACCTATATGGATAAGATAAGTGTATGTGGTTCCATAACAAATGAACCTTGGGGTAATAATTCATAAAAAGTCACATTGGGAATAACCTTATCATCACATAGTGCCCAATAAATTGGCCTTACTATAAACCATATTTCAAAATAACTATGGATATGATTAGGATAATTCAAATTTTCATTAGAAACCATTATGAGGTATATAATATATTTTGAAAACTAATTATAATTGTCAAACCCACGGTGGCTAATATAGAAAATAATGTTTGTAAAATTAGACATTATATAAATGATTATATGGGGTTTCCACTAAATTAGTTTTATCACAATATACTTTTCTTTATATATAATGGTTGTAACATAGAATAATTGTATTAACATCAAACATGAAGGAAAATGGGGTGACTATGAGAAACCAAAAGGGATTATGATATGAGTGAAATAGATACTTATTATTCCCACTCAGTTATCCTAAAAAATGATTAACAACATATAACATAACCAATTCTCAGAATCACTAAATAAAATAATGATAGAGTTTGAGAAGAGCTCAAGTGATGTTGTCTAGGGATGGAAAAGTCTTGATTTCTATCATGAATTAAGTGTGTAAGGAGACCCCCAAGGAAATGTCTCAATATAATTGTAAATTTCATTATGTGTGGAATAGATGAGAATAAATAAATGAATTTCTAGGGGAAAATGAATATTACATTGGATGAAAATAGATATCATCATAGGTATCCATTTATATAACATACATTAAATGTGGAGAACCATGGAATTATCCCTGTCAATTCCTTCTTCTAAAGGAAAAAGACTAGACCAATGAAGGAACCATATAGAAAAAATATATAAAAAATTTATGTATTTGGGTTCATGATTTAAATTATAGAATTACTTATTACCAATAGTATTTTGGAAATATGAATAATGAAAAATCTATGTATTGTAATAAATTTTAGAATCATGTTAGTATTCATTTAAATAAGAGTTATTCATACCGTCAAGGGTATATTATTTTGATATTGATCATGTTATCAAATTATAAATAAACATTTCATAGATTTTATGTGATGATAGTTTACCAAAAATGAGGATATTTTGTTAGAAATTTATGGAAATACAACCCATTGGTTTTAGCATATTTTTCAGTGATAAAATCATTTTATGCATATTTCCTTTAAATTTAATCGACAAAAGTTTAGACGTATTTATAACGATTTGGGTTGATATATAAATAATATTACTAGACATGGATAATAGATAAGTTATATTGAATCCATATTAAAATAGGATATTTATCATTAAATTTTTATCAAGGATTTCCATAATATTTTTTTGACAATGTTATTGTAATTATGTTAATATGAATTTATAAAATAAAGACAACTTACTTGTAGGCGGAAAACCTATCCCATTTAAAAATTATATCGGGATTATACCCAGAATCAATGGATAATAATGTTTTAGATACTACCACTATCTGATGTGATATACTTTTTAATATGTCAATTTTTTAGTTAATTGATTTAAAAATTAAATAGTAATGGTGAACTAGTGGTGTTTCTTTTTTATGTTTAATTTTTTTTATATTTGATAAATTGTCTCAAATATATTGGTTTTTAGAAATAGTGGTCAAGTGGAAGGAGTTTTAACCCGTTTAAGGATGGTATGATCTATTAAAATCAAATTCAGGAGCTTCGAGTAAAAAATAATTTTTTCATATTCATTTCCCATTGTAAGGGATTAATTGTAAATAGATCGAAGGAAATAATGATGATATTATTCTTATAAAATATATATTTATCAAGTAAGTATATCTATTTATACTCATAAACAGTTAAATTATTTGAAATCCCTATGAAAATGAAAATGAAACAAAAAATATCTCCTATTATATTCATATTTGATAAATCAAATGGCCTTTTAAATCATCACAATTTACAATTTTGAGGTCCTTAACATTCTATTGATAATTCACTTATGTGTGATTCATGACCTCATCCATTCTCTATAATTATTATCTATTTTCAATCCTTTACATATCTCTACATTAAATGAATTGTCACATAAATAGAAACCTATTTATGTGTTTTTCTATTTAACCAACGTACTTTCCATTATCAATTATTCTGAGGATATTTTGTTAACACTTTTACAATGTTGGGTTTTCTACAATATTATTTTCTAATAACCAACACATGATTATTGTGATTATTTTTAAATTGTGAGGAATCTATTTATTAACAGTTGGAAAATGTAACATCCTGAAATTATAATTTAAGAAAATTTTATTTGATAACATAAGTTATATACAACACCTTACATAAAAAACCTAAAAAATATATTTCATTAAATTTAATCCCTTTGATAGCTTTCATAACAGACAAAAAATTGTTAATGTGAACCACAATATAACAGCCTAGTAGATTTGTTTTTGGGTATGAATATTAATATCAAAATTTTAAAAATTATCATTACAAATTTATTAGAAATTGAATAATAATTACTTTAAAGAATTAGAAATGTTTTCCAAAAATCTATACATTTATAAAGGTCTGTTTAGTTTCACATTCCACAGAAAATATAACTATAATTTTAAGTTTTTTAAAAACATGTTTTGAAAAAATATTCATCCTTTATGATATTATCATATCAGAATTATCCTAATATGAATTTTTTGTATTCTTTCTAAAATATTTCATTTTTTTCAATGAATCATGAAAAATAATGAATTTTAATTCAATACTGCCAATTAATTTTAATTATCTATAATGTTAAATATTATTTTGAATTGTTTTTAAAGTAAAATTAACTTTATTATTTATATAAAAATACAATTTATTATATTTTAATCATTTTCATGTTATATTTGATTTAAAATTATTGAAAACTATTGGAAGTTTTATTTTCGAAACCCTGTTTTTCCATTGCGTCTATTTGATACATTTTAAATTAAATTTTTTCACACATGTGAATAGAATTTTAAAAAGTATTATTAAAATATTTTAATCATAATATTTTATATTATTAAATAATTTTAATATTTTTTATGTCCATATTTAATAATGAAATAATTAAAATTAAATTTATCATGGTTAAGGTAAGAATGGATTTAACCCAAGGTTAAACCTAAAATATAAGGGTTAAAGTAGAATAAAAAATATCCTAAAATATATTTTATCAAAATAATTTAACCATAGAATTTTTATGTTTCAAGAATAATAATTTGGAAATTTTTTTCATGTTAAAAACGTGGTTAAAAATTTTTAATTCAAAAAATTACAAGTGTTCCACTCACCTCACTTATAATAGGACACACACTGTTCATTATCATCGCACCATCAAAACCATTTTTCTCTACCAATATTAGAAAACATAATATAATAAAATTACATAAACACATCAAATAAGCCTTATTTTTTGATGAAATCCAATCTATTATGTATTTTTGTACAAAACCAGAGAGGATACCCAGAGAAGAGGTAATGTTATTCCACTAGAGTTTTTATTTTATTTCATTCTCCAACTCATTAAATTTTATTAAAGTAAGAATATATAATAGCCCAAGTATATTAAAAATAATGAGATATTTTTATGTTGAGTTAATGACATATAACCATCCCCAATTCCATGAAATGGGTTGCGAAATCATAATTTGTGTGTACGGTGGAAAACTACCTTGTTAAACAATTCCAATTGTTATTCCATTAACACCTATCACAGTTAGGTATTATGATGGATATTATGTATACATAGGGTATTTATAACATATTTATACATCTAAAGTAATAATAGACTCTATATCATTTTAGAACACATACTATATGGGATCCGGTAATGTCACTCCTGTGTATAGATGTGTACCGCTTTATAAAGAGATATATTCAAGTTTCACATATGCATTACATGATCGTTGATACTGATAATGTTAATAAAAATCTGTTATATAAATTAAATTATTATCATTTGAAGGAAATATTTACCATTATAAATATATAACATAACATTTTATTTCTTATACTTAATGATGATAACACCATTCATGTATTTTTACACTATCACCTTCATGAAGCGACATGACTAAATTTTATGCCCTTCCAAAAATGGATGATATATATAAGTGGATTTAATTAAAAAATATGGAATATTTAAAATTATTATTCTTATTTATTGATTATATATATCATAACACGTCTCTATAAGTATCATTTGAAATGGAAACATTACTAATGCATACAAATGAATAATCGTCTCCTTGACCGAAACATACACCATTTCTCAAAATCAACATATATTTTTTGACTTAAAATTATAATTGATTGTTAAATATGATGATTATTGTTTGATTATTATTAATGATATTATATAATTATATAATATTCAAAATAATCATAGAATTCATGAAAAAATCCCAGTGGTAAAATAAATACATTAAAACCTAAAACAATGAAAATATTGATAGATTATTAATGAAATAGTGAAAAGATGTTATAAAATGATTATATATTATACTATAAAGGTTACTATGGTTATATAATAATTCCATAACACGTTAAAAATTAATATAAATATGTTTAATGCAAGTGAAACCAAATGGAAGGGTCTGGTAAGCGAGTTTGTATGAATTTCCTTTTAACAATGTAGATTTTTATTTTACCTTCCAATTTCATTTATATGGTGTATATAACACCCTTTTTAATTTTATAATATGTTATTATAGGTTTATATTTTAATTTTTTCATCCAAGGGTATTTGATTTATAATTTAACAAGTGATTAATAATTTCATGATTAAATTTCATTTCATTGCGCTATATTACATATTCATTGTGTTTAATATTCTATGATAATGTATTTAATGAATTTTTATTGTCATATGTATTATTTAATTTTTTTATTTAAATATATATTTGATACAAATAATCTATTTGTTTATTAATTCTCACTTTAATTTTATGATCATTTTATGGTTTCTTTCACAATCTCAATCTAATGGAGATTTTTTATTTTTGAATTTTTGTTCAAGAAAATTATCTGATATTTATCCAATAAAACTATTAAAATTCCTTATTATATATTAATTAATGATATTATCATGTAATATTACCATTTCATACATTTTGGTACTTAAAATATTTTATAAAATATTTTAATGAAAATTAGACATTATTTCTCTATTTCGATTTAAAAACCATTTTCTTCTAAAACTAGGTTTTCTAAAAATGTATTCAAATATTTTTTTATCTATCCAAAATGATTTATTAAAATAATTTATACCCATTTTATATTTTTATCTTTTTTAATGTAATCTTTGTTCCATTTTTAATATAATTTCTCTTTGGATTTTTTCAGAAAATAAAAATAAATCACCGTTTTAATGTATTTTTCATGAATGTAATTTCCAGCAATAATGACCACCAAAATTATTAAATATTATTTTATATCATTTGAGTTATATCTTAAAAAATAAAAGTTCAAAATTTTTTATAATCATTTAGCTTTAAAAAATAATTCTCCAAATAAAAATGAGATTTTCCAAATTTTTTCAAGATATTTTTATGGTATTTCAATTCATGAATGAAAATAATCCTTTATTCTCACTTCAATTGGTATATGTTTCATTCACACAATCCTTATTATTTAAATTAATGGTTTATAATCATTTTTAACATGTAAATTATTGATATTATAGTTATTATATCAAATTTTTAGTCATTATCCTTCGCTTGAAATATTCTATTTCCTATGATCATTAGACATTAAATTTCCCCAAAATATTCATATTATTTAGCATCGATATGTTGTGTGTTTATACAATGAAAGTATTATATGTATAATATTATAAATTTAATGTTATTTATTCATCCAGGTACATGTCAATAAATATTAATTTGCAACTCGGTATCAATATTTGATGATAAAGAACATTATTCATGAATTAGATCGATTGTTTGATATATACAGAATGCATTTGGCATGCCGACACAGGCGGGAATGGTTATAGATATCCTCTTGGTGAATTATTATTCTCCTGAGGTTAATTAGAAATGAATAAAAATATAAAATGTACAATCCTTATTGGTTTGAAACCAGTAGTTCCAAACTATCTTGAGGATAAGTATTGATGGTAGAGTTATCATGGGCCAAAGATATGATGTCTAATAATTATGAATTTACTTTACATAGAATTCAACTATTATTATCCATGATATTTTTATAGTGATATTATTTATGGAAGAATTTAATTCCCATTTATTTGATTAAATTGAAATTGGTTTCAGTTATTTACCTTTCCATATTTATTATTCATTATCTAGTCATGATAGTCTTGTTATTTTTTAAATGGAATTTTTGTTTCAGGTATTTATCATTCCATATTGATTATTATCCATGAAATTTTCTTATTTTTAATATTTTTGGATGGGCTTATTGATCAGTTTTTTGACTACATGTCATGTGTGTTCAATTATTTACCTTTTAATATGGATTATTATTATTGAATCAAGAATGAAACTATTTTAATTAACCATTATTTGGAATTATAAAATAACTTAATTTTTTTCCTTTTCTAGTATTCCCTGACATGTACTATGATTTATATTAAATATTAGTCTTGAGGTAATAGTTTAATATTCCTAAAAAATATTCTATAATTTGTGTTTTCAAATGTCACATACGACTCAAGTATGTATATAGTTTAACAAGATTACTGAATAACTCAGACCTTATGGATATGATTACTTGTATATTATTCCAATGTAATAAATCAGACACCATCTCTAGTATACTATGGTCCTATTTTCTTGAATATTTGGTTTCATGTTGTTTTCAATATCATATTAAATGAATAGTTCAAATGAAATAATTAATAAATGTATAAAATAATTAGTGCATTAAAATTCCTAAAAATATTTATTTATTTATAGGTAATTGGATATTGTTTATAATGACAATAATAATGAATTTATGTCTAAATTATCCTTTTATTATAACTATCATTACCACTAAATAGTAAAAAATGTTGTAATCAAGATAATGGTCAAATAAGGTCAACACATGTTAAAAAATGATAAGGGTAAAAACATCATATAACCATTCCCAAGTTTTATTTAATGTGAATATTTTGATCCATAATCATCCAAAATTAATTTATATCATTTTGGTATCAAATTTCCATAAAAATTAATTTATATTCATTTAAAGCATTATTTAATTTTAATAGATCCCTCACCTCAATTATAGTAGGTTACAAGCTCTAATCATTTCTTAATAGTGGAAAATATTTTTTGAGACAATAAATACCCAAATATTATCCTTAAATCCATTTCCACATCCTATATTCCATGTTTTGATAAGAAATAAATCAAAGAGGGTGTTATTTCTAATCCTAAAGATGCAATTCGATTAAGATGCATAGTTTGTAACTGATCATTATAATTTTATTTCTTCTTATAACACCTTAAAATAATAGTCATCCATGAAAATATAATATCACTAGTATATTTTTATATTTATGTATTATTATGTTAATATAATAACCTATATTATTCTCTTCTTCCATCAATAGCAAAATTAAACCGCCATTTGTGAATACAATGAACTACCACAACAGGAACTGATCTAATTCATATTTTATCAATTCCTTTAAAGGATATTTATGATGATGTATTCCAATTAAATATAATATATTAATGAAATATTTATAATTATGGTAATCTAATATAACATATAATTTCTCATAATTCAATTTTTTGAAAAATGAAAATGTTTTGCATCAAACATGTTGAGTACTAACTCCTCAAAGCGATTTTATTTGTTTTTTCATAATATCACCACATGGATTGTAAATGTTAATTTATTTAATAAAAAAATAATGTGTTTATGATATAATTACCATTATTTAATGATAAAATAATAATTACCTTCATTATAAAGTTATTATTGAAAAAGAAAAATGGTTTTCATCTGTACGTACGTCCTACCATCGCCGGTTCATTTTTCATAATAAACAATCATTACTGGTTATAAATTTTTAATTAATATATAGAAATTATTGTTATATCATTGTTATTATTTTTTATATTATGGAATAATGAACCCTTTTCCCCAGTTAACACACATGATTCATTTTGAAACTATGAACTGAACGTCCCTAATGTACCAGATGTGGACTTGACTGACCGTGTAATTAAACCTATCATTAAAGTAAATGAATTTAATATCTTAAGTATAAAATATTAAAAATAATAATGTTTCATAATAAATAATAAAATAATTAAAGTTTATTATATAATATTTAATGGACATACATCGCAAGTCGGGACTCAAAGTAAAGGATTTTGACTCCATTTCCATTCATTAAGGAATATTTTAATGTTATGTACCTAATTTATTTTAAATGTTTTGTATAATACCAATTGATTTTCATTTATAATGAATAATTTATACATAATTATATTTCAATTTTAAATTAAAATTATTTTAACCAATAATATTTGATATAAATGTTACCAAGTGTTAATAAGGTTCTTAACTCAATTTTTATTCATTAGGAATACTTCCAAATCGTTGTTTTGGTTTTTCCAAGATTTTGTGAGAAATGATATTTTATTATATTATTATTTTCATATAATTTTTTATTTACAATTTTCTCACATATTATCTTCATTGATCAATTCTCACTTAAATTATATGTTCTCTGTATGAGTTACTCATCTCAGTTTTTTCGATGATACATATTAAATATTCATCACTTTATTTTTCATACGGTGTATATACAACCGATTTTATATAGTATTACTTAATTAAATATATATTCTATTTATTTAATTATTTTTCTGATGTTATTTCATTCACGAGGATTATGATTAAATAGTTACGATATTGGTAAGTGTTTATTTCATAATTTTAGCATTATTCAGACATTTTATGTTTTAGATTCCAAAATAATAATGATATGATATTTTTATTTTCAAACCAATACATCTTATTACCATAGATTTTTCTTAATATTTGTTTTACTTTAATTTTAATTTTTTAATTACACAATATATATAAATAATTATTTAATAGAAAATCAAAATTTTCTCAGTAGGGAATACTTTTCATTGAATGTATATATTTTCCATATAATTGTTTATGATATTTTTTATAATTATATAATGTTTAATTAAAATCATTTATAACTGTATTTTAATTATAAAAAAATATTTTAAATAGATTCAACTTATCATTTTCCAAATTAGATGCATTTTTAATTTTTACATAAAATGTTAATGGAAAAGTTGTTTTAATTTACTAAGGATGACGAAAGTTCCCACTGTCAGGATAAATTTATTCATTGGGGATTACATTATATTATATATGATTATTTTTAGAGGGATTTTTTTCTAATATTATAGATTTTTTAAAAGTGATTTTAAAAGTAAAAATTGTATTTTCTTTAAGAATAATTTCATCACATTTTAATTGTATTATTATTAATTAAAAACATCAAACATTAATATAAATTATTATACACTAGGGATATGTTTTAATGGTTAAATTGTTATTCATTCACTTATTGAACTAGGATTGTTTCAAAGATATTTTTAGGGATCCTATTTCTTTCCCATAAGTAAATCAATCTCTGAATGAACAACAATTATTATTATATCAAAAATTATATTCCTCTAATTGTTTTCTTCATATTAAGGTAAATTGAAATGTATATGAATGATTTATGGGTAGTTATTACATAAATCAAGGATTGGGTGTTCAATTATAAACTATGTATAGGTTGTTTAATTGAAAACTTAGGATGAGTGGGTCCATTGTATTCCTACAATGCATTGGGTAATGAGATGAAGTTAACTAGAAGGATATTACACTTAAGTAATAATGGAGTTTACTGGTTATAGGATACTCCTATGAGATATGGGAATTATCTAGTAAATTAAGCCCATTATAAATTTTTTATGTTTAATGTTACCTATAGGTCTTCTCTTTTCTTTCGACATGTTATAATTATTTATTTTCTTTAGGATTATTTCTCCATGGCATATATTATTGAATTACAAGAAAATTTTTAATGGTAAAACATTATATGATTTTTTATTCTTTGATGTTCAATGGTTTTCAATGTTATGAAGTCACTTTTTTTATGCTCGTGAACTTTGGATATGTCATTATACCACTATTCTCAATTTTTTCATACTAATGACATTAAATTATTAATTAATATGTATACCATTGCTAATTATTATAGGTCACCCTTCATATGTTTTGTTTTGACAAGGTTATAATTATTTTTTATGTATTTTATTTCTTATAAGGTTCCTATATGTGAAAAAAATAGTGGGGAATGATGTAGACTTTTATGAACTTGATATTTAGGTATCAAATTTGTTATGTATTATTTTGACCTTATTATTTAAAAATCTAACACTAAATGGTCCTTAGGTATGTAAGTGATCCACTAGGGCGTGGGATAACTTATGAAACTAGAGATAATGTTTTATCCAATCTAAAATTACATATAGTTTACAATGGTACCTCAATATTTACAAAGGTAATTTGATATTAAATATTATTTAAATCCTATTATACATTATTTATATTAATATTAATGAATTTATCATCATTGGAATTATATGAATAAATATCAATAATATTATGTTATTTTATTACACTCATATGAAACAATTGATTAAAAATTCTACATACTATCTATAAACATTTTCAGTAGTTTCATTATGCAACTCAATAAATACAGGATAATTTTCAATGCACTTATCTCCAATGAAAGATAAAAGATTCGGTATTTTTTAATTATATATTATATACCATTTTTGTTAGATTAATTATATATATATATATTACATCATCAGTTGTCTCATAAAACATTCAATTATTTAATTTTTTATTTTCATCATTTTTGCACTACAAAATGGTATAAATACCTCACTAATAACATCTTATTGTACAAAATTTTAAAGGGAGTAAAACTTTCTCAATGAATCATCATATGATTATTTTATTGTATACAACAGTTTAAATAAATTTTATCTTAAAAATATTGAGTCATTGTTTCCATCCACTTTACCTATCCCATCTCAAGATGCCTTTTATTAATTCCCTAATGAAATTAATTTTTTGTGTTGTGTATGGAGTTTTTTTTTCAAATTCGATACCACTACTAGAGAGGTATGATTAATATTAGTTACTAGTAAAATCATTTTCATTTTCATTTTTCATATTTTGGATGTATACAGCTACCCCATTATGAAAATGACTTTTCATTATTTTTGTGCCTTTCCACAACTTAAAAAACATACATTTTAAATGTAAAAATTACATGGTGGTAAAATTATTAATTAATATGATAAAATATTTTAAAAACTTGGAGGAATTATGTCTCATTATACTATATAAATTAAAATTAATTATTATATATGTCATGTTGAATTTAATCATCACTCTATAATTTTTAGCTTGAAATCTTTATCAATTTTGTCATGTTTCATATATAGTTTATTTTTCTTTGTTTTGTTGAAAGAATACCCAAAAATTTATTTATTAGAAATAATGTTCAATATTATTTATTCAAGATGAAAATTATTGATACTATAGAGCTCTTTATAATTCATTTTAATAAAATTAATGGGTCACTTTTGTTTACAATTTATAATAGATAACTACTACTTATTATTCACTTAGTAATGAATTATTTATCCTTAAAAATTTTGAACATGTAGTAATTTATATATAAATTAACTCACTAAAATTATCATAAAATTAGCTGACACTAGAGAGAATTTTAATTACCCATCGTCATATAAAACCACACTAGAATCAATTTCAAAGAATTAATCTTATAAAAAACAAGTCTTTATATATTCAATGAACTATCATTATCCTGGTAACCAGAATTCCATAATAAATTTAAAAATATTTTAATTCATTCTTTATATTTATTCATGTTATAATATCATCTTATATCACGAATCCATGTATTATCCAAATTACATTATCATAATAAAATTTCAATAACAAATGATTCATCAATTTTTATTTTTTATGTTTTAGAGAAATAGTTTCTATCATTATTCTATGATTGTTTTGAAAATAATACTATCCAATAATTCTCATAATGTCTATAATTTTCACATCTCCTACAAACATATTCTACATATTTAAATACCAATTGATTATTTATATTCAAATTAATTTGTTCAAAATAATTCTTCTATTCAATGTAGTTTCTCAAACATTATTGATCGAATCCTCATAATTTCATAATTTATTCTCCACCAAGTAAATTAAATATTATACAAAAAAATATACATTAATCCGATCTAGGAAACCAATACTTCCCTTCAAATCAGTATATTTATTTATAATTTTAATTCGTTATGAAGAAATTATATTGATGTCCATATGAGTTTAATTCCATTTTATCCCATACAATTAGTGAATTAATCCTAATTATATTTCCTTCTAATTAATTTGATATATGATTTGTATATTCTAAATATAATTTTTAAAATATTACCCAGTATAAAATTAATACCATAAACTATTTATTTAAAATCATTTAACAACCTATTTATTTACAAGATAATATTTTACATACATTTTACTATCAAAATTAATAGAATTTTATGATCTATCTTGCAATTCAACATCATTTAATAATTTTCACTTAAATATTTATGGTTTTCCCAACATAAAAACCATTGATTGAAACATATTCAGGTCACATTCATTAACAATCGTTTTTTCATCATAATATATTAACATTGAATATTGTTCAGAAACACTATCATTGAGTGGATGTATTTCTTAAATAAATTTAGATTATTTTATAATTACCCTATCATCATTTTCTTACATATTTTTAGCTACCTCATTCAGTAATATATTTAATTTATTGATGTTATCATTTTTATAAAATGAATACACACAATTATCTTTCAATATCTTTTTGTTATAAATCATTTAATTTTTTTCAAAAATATTTTATTATTGTTCATGCTTTTAGACATGATCTATGATTTATTTATTCTTATCATTGGTTATTTGAACTATGAACAATAATACCTGAGATTAAAACTATATTTTTAATTAATATAAAAATTATTTATCTTAATTCATGGATTTTCAACCTCATATATATAAATTCATTATCTTTTTTTGTATCCTATTCTGAAATATATCCTCTTTCCCATCATAATTAATATCACTATACTTCATTACTGGACTATAAATTGAAAAAATGATAAATTCCATAATAATCAAAAAATAGAATTTAATGTTACCATTGTATTCTCCTCTTCCTATTATATAACTTATTAAAATATGATATTGGAAAAATAAATATTCCTTATAAAGTTCCTTATATTATTAAGATTTATTAGGGATATTAATTCAATTCACTTCCACAATTTTATTGTTTTTAATACAATACTTATCTTCAACTCATAAGAAATAATTGTATTCTATGTATCATCATGATATTGTTGATTTTTATATTTTCATTTATATAATATCATTTTACAATAAAATCCATCTTGAAGAATCCTTAATAGATATATAACAATATTGTAATGATATAATATATATCTAAATTTTTTTGGAATTTTTTATAATGTAATTGACTATTTCAAATAAGGAAAAAATTAATTTAAAATTATATATCTTTAAATCATAAAATTTGGCTCTAATTATTATTTATTCCATTTTTATTATTTGTATAGGTTTTGGGCCAAGATCTTTTTAATTAATAATAAAAATAAATCTTTTTGATTGGGGTGTGGTGGAAATCATTACTTTAACTGAATGCCCATTTGTTTTATTAAATAAAACATATCATGATGGGAATCCATTTTTATATGCTAAATATTCTATATTTTCTTCAATGTTTTTGGTTTCATGATAGTCTGACATCAGCATCATCATACACTACCGTCTATATCGGTATAAACTATCATCAACTCCTACATCACAAATTATCGGATTATCATTTTTAAATGACGTTTAACTAATTATGGTTTATTTAAAAAAAATATAATCCATGCGATTGGATATTGGGAGTATTCCAATTATTCTATTGAATATTGTAATTTACATAAAAAATTAATATCAATATAATCATGAAATAATTATAAATATATACATAATTTACCATAAAGAATATATCTTTAATAGGAATATTGAATTTAAATGATAATTATTTTTATGTATATGTTTTCTAATTAGAAAAAATGAGAATGTCATTTGAATCACTTTTTCTCTTATTAATATTTATTTTTAAATTAAACCCTTTGAATGATTATGTTTTAGATCAACTCAAAATTAAAACTAAACCTAACACATATACATTAGTTTATTAAACTATAAAACATTAATATTGTATTTGTGAATGCTTTACCAAAAATTTGGGTGACTATTTATTTCTTGTTTTCATAATAATTTGAGATATTGGGTCTTCACTAATATTAGAAAATGAATATTTTTTCAGAATCATTTATCCATAACCAAAATGTAGTTTCAAAATAGTATTATACCCCAACTATTTTTTAGAAATATATCATCGATTTAGAAATGATTTCCTCACTAAAATAGAAATTCCATTACTGAATTTAAGATACATAAATAGAAAAATATAGTTATTATCTAAGACATCAGTTCATACATAATAAAAACCACTCCGCTTTATTCATGAACACTATTTTCCAGTGAAATATATAAAAATATAATTTTCACACCATTTAGAGTAATTCACTTATTTAGTATTTATCATCTTATTTTTATAATTTGAAAATCCTTTACATAACAGTGTAGATTATTTATAATAATTAAAAATAAAATTTCCAATAAATACAATGATCTTCAATCATCATGGTACTTTATTTGATGTTATTTAGTAACTAACATGAGAATAATTTATAAGATACCTCAATAGAATCTACTTTAAATCAATATATATATGTAATTTAAAAAATATAATTATTTTATCATGAACTACCTCATTTAATTATCTAGAAACACCATCATAAAATTTTTGTAAAAAATAACCCATGTTCACAGAGTACAATACTATATTTTTTAATATTATATAACCTTTGAAATCACCATAGTTAGATCTAGTTATTTATAAACAATAGAATATTATTCATATATGATGTTTTAATATCCCCTTTAATTAAGATTAAAATATTATTAATTATTTTGTGAGTTTAGAATAATCATATATAGAATTTAAAAGGAGTATTTATAATATCCTGAGTATCATACTCAATTTTAGTTATATTTAAATTCCTTGAAAATAAAACCCAGAAATATTTTTTCCTAAAGGATTTTGGATATTCGATGCATAAAACATCAACTAATAAATAAACTATAATATCATTATTTTAATTTTTATAATGTTATTCTAAATTATTTTCAACATATTTTAATGCATGGGATACCATTTAGACATAAATAAAATGGTGTGATATAAATCATAGAAAGGGAAAATATCAGGAAGTATAATATATGATTCATGAGTTATATCATGATATCAAAAAGTTATAAAGACATATATATAATCAAAATGAATAACATGAAAAAGAATATGATATAAAAAGAACATGAAATCGTAATATTGTGGAAACAACATTAATAATTACATGATAAGATAAAATCAAGTCTAACTACAATGAAAAAAAACAATGTGTGCCATTATTTTTTCCATGCACTAGAAAGGATATCTCAATAGAATAAATAACCATTAAATAAGATTGGTTTTTGGATAATATTTTTCCCACTCATCATACCATGACATGTTAATGATAAATTTACCACATAAAGAAAATAAATCATACAAAATAAATATTAATGATAATTTCATGGAGAATAAAATAATATAGATAATCATGTCAAAAATCATAACCATATGATGTATCACAAATATTTTAAATTAAATAAAGGTTTATCATTTTTTTAATATTCATAATGGAATAAAAAATCATAGGCCATTAATATGGATACATTTGATAGAAAATTTATAAGAACATTGTGGAGAATAAAGAAATTAAATAAACCTCTTAAACATTATTATCATAAAAGATTAAATAAAAATAATGATGAAAATCATATGGTTTTTTTAATATAACCATAAATGAACCAGAATGGTTTTTAAAGTAGTGATGCATGAAATTTAATAAGTAATAGAAATGTTTCATTTTTTCTAGTTTTATTTAAATTGATGATTGATATCGGATCTGGAAAAAAATTACAAAAAATGAAAGCTAAAATAAACAAGTTATATATACAAGGAACCTATATATAAAATATCAACTTTGTAAATGTGTAGGATAAAGAGAGAGAAATAGGTAAATACATATAAATCATAACTTGAATATAAGGAGGGTGGATTGGGAGTTCCAATTCCTTGGGTCCTGACTCACATTGTATACTCATTTATTATCTTGAATAATCAATTTTAATTTATTAAATACTCGATTTAGAAAAATATTATTATATATTATATATTTCATTTTTATTTAATGATCGAATAGGATCAATTTCAAGACATTATATAAATTTTCACTATCTCATGGATGTTTTTTCATTGTTATAAGGTTTCATTAAATTATATATAATGAGGGTGTATTTTTTAATTTGTGAATAATTATAGAATTGTATAAGTATAGAATATTAATTAGTCAAAAATATCAAATGATTTCAAATATATATGAGATTTATATTAGTACATTTTATTATTGTGTATAAATGTAATTGTATAATAGTTTTCTAATTTTGGTGGCATTATCGACAACTATTAAAGTAACTTTTCTTATTAATTTTATACATGTTTGGCCATTAGATAAATAAATATTATTATTATATAATTATTAAGTTAATATTTCACCATTAAATTTTTTAATTACATTCAAATTTGATAGTAAAAATAGTAGTTTTATAACAGCAACCATGTAGGGGGTTATAACCACCATGATAGGAAGAGTGTTAGAAACAAAAATAAAAATAGATTTCTTGAAGAACATGATTTTAAAATTCATATTATAGAATAATTTTGTTCTTTATAATATGATAATTTTCATATTTAGAATAATTATAAAGACTGTGTGCAAGGAAAAATAATAAAATTGAATAGTGTAATAATTATAAAACATACTTTGACACTTTTAAGTGTCTCATTTACACTACACTTTAAGCCTTATTTACATGAAAATTTGATGAGATATAAACTTATTACACATCGATAAGAGTTTTTAATAGGAATTTAGGTAGGGTTTAGTGAAAAACAATGTTTTTAATGTGATGAAAAATGTTTATAAGAGGGTAGTATTTTGAAAGGGATTAGAGAGGCATTTTCGAATAAAAATATAGAATAAAATAATATTTCATTAAATAATGATGAAAATGTTAATAAATATTATGGTGAATGTGATTAAAGTTTAAATGAAACATTAATATATTCATTTGAAATCTACAAACATTAGAAATTCATTCATATAAACTATTACAAAATAAGGTATATGTTTGAAATTTTACTGTTTACCACTAAAATTAGTTATTTATGAAAAATTACAAAACACCACCATTACCAAATTTTGAGGTTCTGATTCCAATAATGATTTTTTTGAATTTTCATATTAAAATAGGAAATTTTATTTTCGGAATAAAATTATCATTTAATGAAAAAAAATTTCTTTTACAACATCATCAATCCTATGACCCTTTGAATAGTTAATTTTTTTTATAAAATTTTATCATCCATTATATATAGACATTTAGGGTTTTATAAACCATATTATGAAACTAAAATTATTTTTTTATTCTTATATTTAGAAATAAAATGAATAAAACAATATATTTAAAAAACCAATTATTGATTTATTATGAGAAATTTTTTTTATCATATTTAAAACTTTTATTTTTTATGATTATAAATATTACTTATATTTTTTATTTAATAATATACCTAAATATTTTTTTACTTATCATACATCTTGGTTTATATTCTAATAGTCATGTTAATATTCCTAAAAGTTTGGTTGTTATTCCAACAATATTACATTTAATGTTTATATAGTTTTTATTGTTACTTTAAGAACATTATTTTATATTCATTAATAAATAAATTAAATTTAAATCATGTTTCCCATCAACATTTTAAAAAATATCATTTATATAAATAATTTTTTGTTTCTTTTTTAAAATGTAGTTTTCCTGGGAGATTAATATTAGAGACCAAAGTGATCAAAATTCAATATCATTTTTTTTATTTTTTTTATATTTAATTTCATAATGTATTATTGTTAAAATATTTATCAATATTTATCCACTAAGTGTAAATTTTTAAATAAATTTAATAATATTTATTTACTTTTTTATGTGGTGAATGTGTTTTATACTATATTGTGTAATATTAAATTTATTATAAATTAAAATTCCATATATAAATATTTATGTCATTAAATTATTCAACCATTTGAAATTTAGACATAGAAATTTCATTTCACACATAAATATGGAAATAGATAAGGGTATTTTTGATTCATTTTATCCTTAGTTTTCCATGATTCAATTTATACTAACCCCATATATATTTGTTGTATTCCTAGATGGATTTTATAATATCAATCATTTAAATGATTATCTTTGATCATAATATATTATGTTATTTAAATTCAACCATCGAACATAGAGTTATATTTTTAATCCCATCTTAAGAATTATAAAGTGAAATCAAAATTGACGGCATGAATATATTTTCGTCTGTGATCTAAACTAGTGGGTGATAATGATCACAACCACTTTAAATGTACATAGAGAAATTTCATACCATATCCTCATGTTTGTAGATATATCATTCATATTTTCCACCAGAAGATGATTTTTAGGACATCCTAATTTTCAACTCTGTATTTAAATAATATTGAATATATTTTCACAAATTGTTGAGAAAAATAGATTTTATATTAGATAAAATAATATTTTATGTTCTATATGGATTCAATACTTATTTTATGTTTATCATTGACTGTTTATTGACTGGTAAGTCCATTAGAGATATGATTAAACGAAAAGTATTTATAATATGATTGAATAAAACACATATGGTGTTTTACACAATGGATTTATTTTGTAGACCCTTGAAAAATAAATGATTATATATATAGTTTTCCTTTATACATGTGTAATTCTTTCATGACCCCCACATATTGTTTCAATTTCTCCATTATTTTTTGGTATAAAAATCACTATGATGTAAAATTATAATTATATTTATATTTATTTTTCTACTTGCATTTATCTCAGTGAACATTATTAAATATTTCACATCTATGGTAGATATAAAATGTTTATCTTGATCATAATATCTTATTTCAGTCATTATTTCATGATTTGATGGAATTTATAATCTTTTCCCAAGTCTCGAAAATCATTTTTTATAAATCTTAAATGTAGATTATTTATCCATCCTTATTAAATAACTTTATTTTATTTTTAAATACCCCACTAAGATATTTACTAATAATTTCCACTATATATTTTTAAATATTTTTTGGGGTGGTTGGTTGTTTTTTTCTTCCATTTTGATTCTCATGTTAATCCTTTTCACATATAATATTTTTAGATCATCATAAATTCACCTCATGGATATGGTTACTAGATAATTTATAAATAGATCCCCTTTTACATTATTCTCTTACCCATGATGGTAATGGATTTTGAAGTCATTGTCTTTGATCACAACTATCAACATTCATTAGTGCATGTTGATATCTTTATGTCTGATAATGTAATTAATTCTCTTATGATATTTATATATGTAATATTTCTCTCTATAGAGATAATACCACTAAATAATCTTTTAAAATTTTATTAAAACTAACTCTAAATAATGAATAAGACAATTTTATATTTAACATTAAATTTTAATTAGGTACATACTCAACCTTTATAATTTTTCTAGTGTATATAACCCATTTCCTATTTTGATATATTATGGTATATCAAAAATACAAAGCCTCTTTAGAGTAGTGTGATTTTATATGTAGAGATTAGATTTATCATCAACTCCTCAAAGATTCAATTTCATTTTTTGTTCAATAAAACATAACTCATATATGAGTTGGTAGGTTAGTAATATTGATAATCATGGACATATCCTTGAAAATTATCAAAAATTTATAAATAGTAAAAGAAATCATTTTACCTCTATTACATATATTATTCTAGAATATTTTTTAATGTTTAATTACCTATGTATACCACTATAATTTGATATCATTCCCCATTAATGTTAGATTCCCTATTAAAAAAGTCACATTTACAATAATTTCATATAACATAACCTATCTTATTGAAATTATAAGTGTAATGAAATTAAAGTTGTTTTCATATTTTATTCTTATGTATTATAAAATATCTTTTATAAATACTATTAAAATATTTGAAGGTAATCTCTAATGACTCTATACATCATGTCTATTAAAATTTATGGATTGTTTTTGTGTCCAAAAGGAATCACATTGAAGTCATAGGGCCCATACGTTGTAAAAAAGTCAATCTAGGAATTATCTTCTTTACTCTCAAAAAATTATTAAAATCCCAACCAATGAGAAACATTATAAAATAATTTATCCCCAAATTTTTTATCATGTATGTCATCAATATATAAATGTATATTGTTTTTCTCTATCATGATCAACTTGAGTTCAATATAATCAATGTAGAGATGCATTGAACTATCATTCAATCTGGAAAAAGGGACTGGTGCACCCCATGGGGATGTACTTGTGGTTATAAAAACATTGACCTGATTCTTTTATAGATACAACATTATATATCCAGTTCAAAATTTTAATAAATTTTTTTTTAATGTTGAACATTTGTGTAACACACTGATGTTTTTAGGAAATATTTTTTAAAATAATTTTGATTCTTCAATATCATTCATTGGACACAATTGTGAGTTTAAAGGAACTATGAGATGCTATTGGTAAAAAATGACCATTATAGCAAATCATTTAGGTTGGTAGGAATAAATATAACTACTATATGAAATCATATGCTGAATTATTATCTAACAATTACACATGAAAAATATAAATCAATTACATATTTTTATTTTGGTATTAATAAATTTATTGAATTAGAATTATTAAATGAAGTTATTGAAATATATATTTTATATTTTTTAATAAATATTTTTTATATTCATAAAATTGATTTTTTAGTCATATGATATGAATAATCCATATTTTTTGTCTAATAACCAATATTGTTCAAAAGTGTAATTTTACCCCCTATATGGGAGAACACATTATAAATTAACATTTTGAAATATTAATACTTTTTATATGACAACATTATCTTATAATTTTGAAGAGGCATATAATAATTTACTTTTTATGATTATTTGATATTGTTTTGAAAACATTCTTGTATTGATAAATTGTGGAAATATACAAAAAAATTTTTGAAAACAATTATTAAAATAATTTATATGGTTATATTATATTATTGAATATTTTTTAGAGAATAAATATAATATTTTATTATAAATTAATGAAATTTAGATCGTTGGCATTAATTTTACATTATATTGAAATTAAAAAACAATTCAATCTTTTGTAATGTTTTAACTTTTAAAACCCATTTTATCATTCTAAAAATATATTAATTTTAATTTAATTATAGATACTTCACTGTTTTTAATTTGAAAAAATAGATTCCATACTTGGATTAAGTAATTACAAATTATGTAAATAACCTTATTTTATTTTTGTGCATTATGAATAGTATCTTCGGTATGTTTTTTTAATACAGTGAAAGAATAAATCTGGTAATTAAGGGAAAATAATGTCATTAAATATTCCTAAAACTTATCATTATTTTATTTTATTAGTGTGTTTTGAATGAAATCATATTTTGGTAGAAATGATATCCTTTGAAAGCCACTTGGATGAGATTTAAACACTTAATTTATTTTATTAAATGAAATGTTATATATGTCTTACATAAATTTTATTAACCATATCTTTTTTAATATAATGTTATATAGAATATAAATTCAAATTTAAAAATTAATTTTTATTTTTAATTCTTTTTCCTCGTTATTTATTTTCTATTTTTTTCAGGATAAATAATTACCTCAAACACATATATATTGATGATGGAGAAATTATTTAGTTGATTAGAAATTAATTTTTTTAATTAAAATAATAATACCCATTAAATTAATCAAAAACATTATTAAATTTTATTGGACGATTATGTATCCACTAAAATAATCCAAGGTTTGAGTTTAAGACAATTTGGAGCCATGTAGAAAGGATTATAACACTTATAATATTTTATTTAATGTGAAGTTAATGGTTTCCCAGTCATGTATTCATTCTTATAAATTTTTTAATGTGGGAATTTTCATAAAATATATTTGATTATATGTATTCATATAATAAATTGAGGATTTTACTTCTTCATATTATTTTATATTTAACTTTTATTAAACAAATATGATTATTTAATAAATTTAAAAAGATAATATAGTAATCATTTTATTAACGGTGATAACCAATATGTGTGATTAAAAATAGTAACATAATTATAATTTCGGTTAATTAATATATCCAATGAAATATCTATATGACATAGACCTCATTTAAATATAATAAAATTATTTTTTCTTAGTTAAGTTGTTATCTTTCTATTTTTTAAAATCGATACATTAAATCGTCTCAAAATTGACACTATTGTTTGATTATCAAAATATTTTATATTAAATTATTTTAAAATAATAATACATTTTAAAAAATATATAATATTTATTATATCATCTAAAATGTTTTAAATAATTCATTTATGGTCTAATTGAATAAAATAAGTAAATGTTTCACCCTTTTAATATAGAAATAATTTTCACAATATTAAATAATTAAACAGAATAAATGAGAGTAAATTAAAATGATAAGGGTTTTATTCAGAAAAAAACATGTCTAAAATTTATTAGTATATTATAATACAACATTAACTTATCTAATCTGTTAAAATATAACATTTGGGAAGTTTTTATGGTTTTTTAGTTTATTATAAATTAATATTTTTTGATTTTCCATAAGCACCTCTCAGCAAAATTATAAAAATGAAAACTCCTCCATCACTTCTCCACTTCATATTGAACTTTCAAGAACATAAATTACTTATAAATTTCCCTTTTCAACTTCCAGAATTACATTCATGAGGTTATGTCCTTCTCACAAGACCAACTCATGTGCCTTTAAAAGTAGATCTATGGGGAAATCGTCAAAGAAAATATAACCTCCTCTACCAATTCATTCAAATATCGTTCTTCTTATACATCCTATTCATGAATTGATTCTATTACAATGTAATATATCCATTATTAATTATATATTGATATGTTATTATGTTTATAGAACATCTATATTCCACCTTCTATATATCCTACAAAAAATGAATACACAATGTGTGTGTACGTACGACTTACTGTCTCTATGCCATGGTATAATCTGTTTTACACCAAAAAATTACATGGATGGGTATAATGATGGAAAAGTAACTATATATTTTTATTATAACATTATGTGTATTCTATAACAAAATATATACCATCCACATCCATTAAATTTCATAATTATCGGTATGATATCACCGATCATGCGTAGGTATGACTTTCTGTCTCCATGATACAGTACAATTACTTCTACATGATATACATTAAATAATCAATATATTAATGTATATAATAAATACATATGTTAATATTATGTTAATTTCTTTTTTATTGCTAAAAATATTACCTAATAAGGGGAACATGAACTTTTTCGACAAAACATGTATAAGAAAATGAAGTTGTTAATACCTGAATCACGAGTAATAATTAAAATTTAATAAAATCAGATGATAATTGGATAATATATGTTATCATAAAAATTAATATTATTATGGAATATGTAAATTAAAATTTTAAATAATTATACAATATTTATATATATTTACAAAGAATATCATAACAAAGGTAAGGGATATCTTTTAAATCTCCATATTGTCAAAGAATATTTATACCTACGAATATGATGGGGTTATATTTCTCATACATGTACTTGTTTCCTTAATATATAATCAAAAATATTATCTATATCCGTCAAAAAATTTATAAATTCAATTTTAAAAACAGTTGATTTTTTATTAAATGGTATAAAAGAGATCTTTTTCCATTTTGGATACACGGTACTTTTTGTATTTCTGACAAAAGTATGAGAAGAATTTTTTATTTTATCTTAAACAACATGGAATGGTTTTTAAATGTTAATAGCTATTTATTTCCATAAATCATACATTATATTATTTCTATTTTATTTTCAAAAAATGCTATAATTTTAAAATTTTGCAGCATTAA
Organism: Viscum album; assembly: GCA_963277665.1. Taxonomy (NCBI): domain Eukaryota; kingdom Viridiplantae; phylum Streptophyta; class Magnoliopsida; order Santalales; family Viscaceae; genus Viscum; species Viscum album. The sequence continues at coordinate 164,462,240 of OY728121.1, read as the reverse complement.
AAAAACATTTTGGAAGAAGTATGGAATTTTTCCTGCGGAATTAATTTGATGTGTTGTGTCAAAAATATATTCCATATGAGATTATATTATTTATTATGGTTATATTTATATTATAATATCCTGAATGATCCAAAGGTAATATTTTTTTTATAAGGTAATTCAATATATAAAATACATTTTCATTATGGATTATTTCGTGGTGGAATGTTGTTTAATTAAACCCTTTTTATTCCTTGGGTTATGATGAATGATTTATATTATTTTCGAAATAGAGTGAATTATTTCATTATAAGATGGGATGGACCTCTATCTACCTCCAATTCATTGGTAAAATATTTATATCTCCTCATATTGATTGGCATGTAATGTAAAATGATATCAATTCAGTAATAGAAAGTTGGAACGAGGAGTGAACTCAGTTCAGTAAAGGAATTTGTCTTCTATGATGGTTTGGGAAACAACCATTGACTAATATGAAATTATTTTATATTCTTATGTGTATGGAAGAATATTTCTTGTCTTATTTTATGACTTTTTAGATTTTATTTCATTGATTTCTATGAACATTTATGATTTATCCCATGACCTGATTTCATTATATTTCTTATGAATGATAAGATTTTGAAATGTTACATTCTAATGTCTTCTGATTATGATATGATTGATATCTCCATTGTATTCCCTTATAAATAATATAATAACACTATTTATTATGTTTCGTTTCCCTATGTAATTAAGAAGGGTATTATGTAAGATATGTCTGAAACGGGTCCAGTATTGAAGGAATAAGTGGGAGAAAATGTAGATTTTATGTTGTCAAATTGTTTATTTTTCCTTGATTATAATGACAATAATTCTATATGATCCAAAAAAGGTTTTGTAATTTTTTGTGATGAATTTTAATAAATTTTGAAGTAATATATATGATTGTAATGTATGGTCCATTGTAGTTGGTCTCTAAGAAAATGTATAGTTGACCATTGAAAACTAGAATGTGAGAATATTATAAAAAACCCTAAGGATAATTTAATGGTCATGATTCAATCCCACTATTTTATAAATGACCAGGAATTCCATAGGATAAAACATAATGTTTCCAAAATTGAAATTTTATTATTTATAATATTGTTTTCCCATTATTATTGGTGTTTCTAACACTATGCTTCATGATTTTAGTAATGTATGGAACCCGAAGGAAACAAATTTATGTAGAATGTAATGGGAAATGAAGTGATTATACTCCCAAGAAACCAAATGATATGGGATCTAGAATTCAAAATCTTGTGGCTATTCTCATAGAACATTATCATGATATTAATTATGTAGGAATACCATATGATAAAAGGAAGGAATAAAATTATTTTTAGTCCTTCATGAGGTAGCATCCACCTTCTCTTAGGGATTCTTCTGAAACATCAATGGTTGAACAATGGACTAGTAGAACTGAAAATATATTTTTAGTTCTCCAATGATCAGAGCACAAAAAATTCATCTTGGAAGTCTATCATTTTGAAGGTGAAACTAATAAATGGTTGAATCTTATCAAGAATAAAAGGCAATTCTATTTAATTTACTCAATGGTATATGATATATTCAAGATATTATTTTTTAATACATATATTCCAAGTATTTTTAGAACAATGATAGAGGATTTCCATAGGCATAAAAAAGGACAATGAATTATTTCTTACCTATGAAAAAAAAAATTTAAAAATTTTATAGTTATTATTCTTGTATAAAAATCTAAATTGAAAGTAAAATTGATCAATGCCTTAGAGGACGAAAACCATGTCTCTAAAGGACATTGTCTATAATGGAATTTAATAGCTATGAGGAAATCATTCTATGTGATAGGAAGGTTGATATGGATATTGGAGTAACCCATCAGTCCTATGTGGTTGTCAATAAAGGGATAATTGAATTCAATGGATAATCTAAAGACCACACTAAAAAGAATATGATGTTTTTATTTTTCTCAATGTATGGATAGAAACATGGATGAAAATTTCTTAAAATTACTAGATTATGTTTTTAGTATGGGAGAGAAGGTCATAAAATAGATGAATAATGAAGTGTGGGGAAAAATATTTCTAATGATGAGAATTGATAAAATGATTCCCTTAATGATCGTCCTATACTTAAATACAACTCATTCATGTAAATGGGTCATTACACCAATAACTTTCCAAAACCCTTAATTGTCCAGGATTATCGACATTAGAGAACCTTTCAGGCCAAATATAATGGTATGTCACATGCTATCACTATTTTCATTATGGAGTATGATAATGAAGTGGTGAAAGGTTCAATTACCTTCCACTCTAAAGTATAAAATGATTTATTTTATTCCACGTCCTACCAATCTTTAATTTATGAATCATTTTAAAAGGGTGTCACTATATTAGTTCAACAATTATATGTTGATTTTTCTTTGACAACTCCTAATAGAAGAATGGACACATCGAAAATTTATAATTCTTCTCCAATTGTTGTTTGCAAGAATGAAATTCCTCAAAATCTAGTGGTCCTTCATTTAGTGTAATTCTATTTAATTTGTTGCATAGATTGTATTTCTCTATATGGAAATCATATAAATTTCCGTGAAAGGGAAGTCAAGTTTCATATTCTAGATCAATCTAAAATCATATATTGATTGAAAGATGAATACGACCATACAGTAGAAATTTATTCCATCTTATATGTCTTGATTTCAATAAATGGTGGTTATCTATCTCAAAGGTCTCAGGAGAAACTCACCATTAAGAATACACATATTTTATGTGATTTTGTAGATTTATTTCTATAATAATTAATAATTCTTCTGTAGAATCTTAATTTTTAGATTTCAATAGAGCTTATATCGAGTGTTATTTCTATTTAAATGACACTTTATATAAGGCCCCCAATGAGTTTCAGGATTTGAAGTTGAATCTCCAAGAGAATCATGATAGGGGATTCAAAAAACCAAGTGAATCTTCTTTGAGATACTCTATTCTATTTTTTTAGAAGGACGATGTATCACTGTGACTCTGCATTGATTATTGAGAACTAAATTCAACGACACAAACTTTTATCCATTGAAATATCTCTCCATATAATTAAATTTATAATTATCTAAGATGGTTGTATAACATATTAACTTATTTGTATTTATGTTTATGGAATTTAAAATATTGTTTTGAATTGTGATCATTGCAAATATAGCTGTTAAATATTGATTACATGATTAGTATAAATATAGAGCTAGAACAAATCCAATTTACCAAATAAATTGGTGCAATGAAATTATCCAAAATAATTTCTTCATAAGAATCCCATTTTTTGGAGCTCGAAAATGAGGTGGCGTCATTGGGATTCACTCTTATCAACTTTTAAATATAGCTTCAACACATTAAGCTCGAACAGATCCACCTTGGGAGAAGTGGAAGCTGATAGAGATAAACACCCGAGCAATGTTATTCGAGCCAACCCAAGAGTCTGTCACCATCGAAAACCTTATCATTTGGTCTTATACGTGTGTTATAAGGGGTTATATAACAAAACTATATTACTATGATTATTTACATTAATTTTGTATTGAATAAATATTATACATTTATTTTACTATTGTAACATTGTAAATTGTTTTTAATGCACAAATAGTACATTTAGTTAATATTCAATTAAGAAATTTATTTTGATGAATTATTAGATTTTTGAATTAAAAAATATTTTAATAAAATATTATTTATAAAATAATTTTTATTAAATATGGATGATCATATAATTTTTAGGAATACAATTGTATTTTTTTATTAGAGTTTGAATTCTATTTTTGTCAATACCCTTGAATATTTGATAAATTTATGTTTTTATTTTAAATGTATATATTAAGATATTAATAAAATTATTTAGATAAAATAAATATTATTTTTTTAATTAGTTTGTGAAATTATCCAACAGTAATTTTTCATAATTTTAAAATACAATCGAATTTTTTGGTAAAAATTAAATACTGTTTAATTATATAATGTGATTTATGATATCATAATGACCTAAGAGTGTTGTAATTAAATTAAATAAATGAGATGTTCGGACAATATATATTTTTACCATTAAAATAATTTTATTTTAGGTTTGTTTTATTTATTTTACAATGCTTTTTTGGACCCTTGAACACTTAATAAACACTTTATGTTTTTAAATTGATATTCGTGAGACTGTGATTAACCTCCGCATAAGCATCCCTATTATTTTAAGATGTTAATGAATTAGACATATAAAAATATGTTTCCACTCCCATTTGGTAAAAATGATGGTCCAAAACCATGGGTTTGTTTTAGGGTTTTATTATTTTAATGTGTGGTGTCCCAATCCTATATAATAAAGAATTTCATCTCCTTTCCTATATAAACCCACCCACGCTCTCACATTCTATTCACTCAAAAAGTTTGGAGTTCATACAACTACTTCAATCCTCTCTCTAAAATCCTACTATGGGGCCCCAGGATCCTAATAATCTTGTATCAATCCTCTCCCAATTATTTGGGATCACACTTCTAAGTAAGGGATTCCTTCCATTTTCATTTATTCTAGGTCTCTTAGTATTGTTACGCACTTTTATTTTCCATTAAAAATTTTGTGTTATGAATTATAACCTCCCCCCATACTTCCCTCTTTATGTTGTGAGGATGGGATTCCCCTTTCTCTACCATTAATACCTCCCATGTACACTTGTTACCTTGCCGAAAATCCGTAATGAATTTCTCCCATCACATTTACATTCATGAAATTACATTGTATTATGAATCTAAATTCCATAAAAATTGTTGGTACAAGTATATATATGACCCTATTACTGTACATTACATATAAATATGTTGATTCACCCCTTTCTCTCTCATAAACCATTTTTATGAATTCTTATGTCACGCAGTTATGCTGTTGAAATTACCCCATGATTTCCCAAGCCAAATTCATTTTTGTAGTGAATACCATGTCCATTTCTCTATCAAGGGTATTCAACATTATGAAAATTTACTTATTGATTATATAGATCCATTTATTTATTCCAAATTCCCTTTTCATTTAATAAAATATGATCGTTAATGATTCCATGTTGATTGATCCATCTGGAACAGTTATGCAAGAAATGAAATGTTTAAGAAGGGTGAGCCCCACTAGCGCTCCGATGAATTGGTTGGAGGTTATTTTAATGATACGTCAAGTGAAATTAGGTTTTACCCATTATAATTCATGTAAAAAGCTGGTTTTCTCATTCACCATGTTCTATGATCCTTGGATCATATTAATACCATGTTAAGTCTTGTTTCCACATCTCTATGTTATGATAATCATGATATATCATACCAATATGTTCATGTTTCTTTTAAGGTCTGTTTATATTCCTATTGACTAAAATGTATTGTATTATACATGTTATACATTTTTTATTCCCATATTGGGCTTTATAGATCACCCATTTCATATACATGTCCTTATGTTATCCCATGAAATGTTATGTATGTGGGAATGTAGTGGTCATGTAAAGGATGCATTCAATAAAGATGATGTGTTTCAAGTTTTTTATGTCGTTATGTAGTGTTCCTAAGCCATAATTACTCTAGAAATCTTGATATTTTATGTTTTATCAAGTAAATATTTTATGTAATAAATCATGTTTAACTGTGTAAAAAAGAACATGGTCACTATAGTTGGTATGAGAGGATAGGTTTAGTTTTTTTGGGATTAGGATTAGAGAACCATAGTGAAATCTGTAGGGATACGACTATGTATAATAAAAACATCTGTAAATTTTGGTGGGTACTGAGTAAGTTGTTTATCCATAAAATACACCCCTATTGGTATTCAAGTAGGTAGAGGTGGATCTGGCACAGATGTACCTAGAAGTAAAAACTCCGACAAGGAGTTTTGGTCTTGAAATGGAGTATCCTAGTACATGACAACATTCCTTGCGGAACTCTTGGTTACAAAACTCCAAGATGATATTATTTTGTAAATTCACAATCATAGTATTAACCATTATTATGGGAATTAAAAAAATAACCCTAAGAATGTATGTTATAAAGTAGATCATATATAACATAGATTGAATCCTATAGATTCATAAATTATGGTAATCAATCTTTTTTATAATTCATCATGTTATTTCCTTGGATTAACCTTTATGTGTTACCCCTAACATTCCTTTTATTCTAGCCTATGGCTGGTAATATGAGGACTCAGTATAATGACCCATCCATAAACATTACATAATCTTGAATTAAATAAATAATTCATATTGAGTATCTTTTCAGGTTTATATTTTTAGAGAATTAGGTATAACAATTACATTACAACTCAAAAATTACAAAGTACACACTTCTACTCAGTTTCCTTTTTTTCATAAAATAAATACTCTTTAATATATGAGACATGTCTAGTTCCATTTTTTTGACAACATGAATTTTACTAGAGCCCATCTTTTACCGTATTCCACTTTATGTCCTCTGAAAAAAAATTCCAAAACTTTGGATGAGCATAAAAATCTCATAAAGGGATACAAAAAGAAGGAAAACTGTTATATTTTCAAAACAACAAGTAATCCATTAATACATTATCATAATTAATACTTTTCCCCTTTATGAAGTTTTAAGTACTCTTCATTGAAAAAAAGATCATTGCTTCCCCTTCTATAACCAAAAGATTACTATAAAACCTATATAAAGAACACATAACGTATAAAGGTAACTTGGGACATATACATTCATAAGTGGAATAGCCATATGAACGACTTCCACAAATCCCACTAAATGGAATAGCCATATTGCCAACTTTCATACCCAATGCATTGGATGTTATATTGTAACCACCCATCTTGGTTTATCACGATAACACCCATCATTTGGTTTATCATGTAACCACCCATCAAAAGTACATGTACCATCATAACATATAAAATATTGAAAATATAAACATTTCACCAATAATATTTCATTTGAAATTACAAGAAGTAATTTTAAGATATTGAAATAATCATTACATTTTCATAAACTATTTAAAAATTTAATTTTGAATCAATGTGTCCCATACGACTTTGGAGATTTTAATGAAATTATTACTTTTAAAAAATAATATCCATATAAATAAATACTCAAAACCCTTTTTTTAAACATGGACATTAAAGGTAATGATTTAGAATAATAAATCATTAAATCATTTAAAACTGTCTTTTAGTTAAATAGTTTTTAACAAAATGAGAGACTCTTGATTAAAAATTATTAAGGAATAACATTTTATCATAACATTATAATATCATGAAAATAATGGGATTCATGAGATAAATGTAAAAGAAAAGTATATAGACCATATAAGTGTGAATTGGTTCATAACAATAATGAAGTCTTAGTGGATATTAAAATTGAGATGAAATCCATTATAAAGAAGTTATCCTTAAATTAAGGGTAAATAAATCACATAATTATGTGTGAAAAATATAAATAAACCAAATATAAGTGGATATTAAGTGTAAAACAATCAGAGGTCATTCACACATTTTCATAGTATGAAATATTCAAGAATTACAAGTTGAACCCAAGGAATTGAAATTGTGTTATGAAGTTCCCTTATAAAAATTTGACAACCTAACAATTTCACATTAAAATTCATAAAAAATAGTTAATGAGATAAAAAGGGTATCTCATAACTTGGACATAAAATATAAATCAATAAGGATATATAATAACTTATCCTAACATAATATGATGTAAATTAAATGACATAACTAAAATAAGTCTTTTAAAAAGAGGAGGGTGGATGGTTCCCTTACCGATTTGATAACATACAAAACATACGCCACGTGAATGAAGGACCATACAATTTATATGTAAATACCCAATAAATGAAGTTATATTACACAAAGGTTATAATAATGGTAATTAAATAAAACACTCAATGGAAATAGTGAAAATATAGCATGAATCTCACGAGAATAAAAAGTGAGATAAAAACCCCTTACCTCATTGTAATCAATCGATTCCTTTGAGAAAAAGATAATAACCACAAAATGAATCACAAAATACCATGAATATAAAGAGAATCATGATAACATATATCAATGGATGTTTACATTACACCACACACAATAAATAAGTGGCAAAAAATAGAAATCTCACTGAATTAAAAGTGAGATATGATATCCCATTACCTCGTGTCCTACTGACTCATTTGATCATTGTTCATACATAATAATAAACATAAGTAAATATCTACTTCAATAAAAAAACATTATGTTTATTATTAATTTTATATAACTTATTTTATTGCTATAACAACTAGTTAATTATTTGAGTTCATATTGGATATTTTATCAATGTTTGGAACTTGAGTAAAAAATGAACGTGTTATATTTACAATTTTTCCATGTGGTCAAAATTCCATTATTGAAAAAATTATATACATGGTTTATATATCATATATATCCAATTCATATGAATTTATTATATTCCATATCATTTGGAGTTTTGAAATGAAATGCACCGTTCATGGAGACTGTAAGCCGTACGTACGCATGAATGCTACTTTCATTTCTATTTTATATTTAATGGAATGAAAACTTAATGATACATTGTAATATTATAATTACAGTATAATATCATATGATATTTTATTTTACATAATTTCATTAACTTCCTCCTTTATATTTTCCATGTATGTCATGAACGAATCATATCACCATGAGTGGGTGGTGGTCCGCACTTCCTCAAATGAAATAATCTTTTTGAACCATAATAAAAATCAAAAAGGTATTCTATAAATGAATAATAAATGCATAATAAAGGATACATAAACATAATATACATCAAATAAAAATAATTTTTCATCTTAATGGCCACCATCTTAGGTGGTAGAAGATAATCGAACAATCATCGTTTCATTAGGCGTTAGTTTTCCATCCATAAAAATAGAATGTTCTTCACCCATTAGACGGAGGTGTGCCTAAATGTAGATAGAATAATTCTCATAAAAACATAATAGTATATTTAGGGTACTTTTTTCATTATAAAAAAAGGAATAAAAATAGTTTAGGGGTTGGAGAAGTAAAATAAAATAAAAGAAGTTAAGAGGAATCATTACATTTAATTTGGTTATCTTCTGTTGGTTTGAACCAAAAGGACTTCTTGAAATGCCTTCTTTCTAAGGTAATACTTCTAGGAGGAGTATACGGATGTAGGGAGCTTAATTTTGCAGAGTTTGGACGAGAAAAAAAGGCTTGAGAGGTGTGATTAATTGGTTAGAAGTGGTGTCCTTTTATAAGGGGGAGGAGGGGCTCTTTAGGAATGTCTGCAAATATTATTTTATTATAAACCAATATTCAGATTATAAAGATCCAAAACTTATTAATGATGATTATAATTTGTCTCATGGTCGAAATAATATCATCCAATAATAATTGTGGTGGTTTTGAATGTTATTTTAATATTTATAATTTTATTTATTTAAATCATTTATTAATGAGGTAAATACTGCATCATTATTATGTCATATATAATTTAATTTATATAATGTCTAAATATTATAAAAAAAATAACATGATGTATTAAATATATTTATTTTTCTAATTAATATTTATAGTTTAAATGATAACTTATATAACCCCATGTAAAAAAAATTACTAAAAGTTAATTGTTGGTGTCTCGTTTTCCTTTACGTTCAATTAATTAATCTAAAGTGACATTATCACTCTTAATTGGATCCATGGGGTCCCCAAATCGACTCAAAGATTCCCATGGTCGTCCATGACTCATAAATTTAGATAATTTCATGGGTTAAGTTAATTTGATATTATCATGATATTCTTTTTATCTTGAATTACCCTATTAACCTTTTACCACGACAAATAGTAGTCAAAAGTTATTATTCATCTTATTGAACCAAATTTTACTTACTAAAAAAAACCATGTATGATGGATTTGAGAAATATAATTTACAAAAGTGGTGAAATGTTATTTAAATGAAAAAGTCATTTTTTTAACTACTACAAAGTGGTTTCACTATTCATCAAAAATTGATGTTTTTTAGAGAAATACCAAAAATTCAGCCTAAGCCTTATTTGATATTCCAAATTCAAAATTGATGAATATTTTACCAAAATTAAAAACATTGAATTTTCATTAGATAATTTAAAATTAATTTCCTTTGTCAAAAAATAGCATGTTTTTATGAATCAATAACTATCAAAAGATTGAAACTAGTTTATTTCCAATTTCAAAGTGAAATTAATTCGACGACCAAAATTAGATTAAACGGTCAAAATATAATATAATTAAACTTTTAAACCAATTAAAAAGGTTATATAACCATATAAAAAATTCAATTAAAAGGGTGTTTTGAATTAAAATATAGTATTCTCACTATTCATCAAAAAATTGAATTTTATTATAAAAATTCAAAAAATTTACCCAAAGTGAATTATGATGTCCCATTTCTATATAATAATTTTATTTTCTCAAAACAAAATATTAAAGTTACCAAAAGTATATTTAAAGAGGATTCTCCATCAAAAGGTGGTAAATCAACCTTTTAATGTAATTTTTTCTTAAAATTAGATTCATTCACAATTTAAGCCTCTAACATTAATTAGATAAATGAAAAAACATTTAACAAACATGTATAATCATATTTTAGTTAGTTATATTCATTTACTCTAATACAACGACTAGGCGTTAACTACCATTAAAAATAAAAATATTACACTATTATTGTGCAACGTAATACTTCAAAGAAACCTGTTGTTGCGTATCAGGTAATCCATAGAACATAGCATCCCCATTAAGGTAAAATTAATATTTAATTCACAAATAATAATAAATATTAACTTTTATTACTCGTTATTTACCTAGTATGTTACGTCTTTCCCCCCTTTTGGAAATTGTATCCTCGTAATTTTTAAAACATGGCATCTAAACTTAATTGAATTCCCCACATCAGAATAAGATTCAATAAATATATAACCTTAAATGAAACAAATAGAGGTACAAAGGTCACCCATGATACTACCATACTAGTATTCAGTGTAAGAAATCAGGGATATGGAAGTGAAAAAAACCATCAAGTTCAGATGGAGTGTGATTGAAAACATTGTTAGGAGAAATTTAACCACCAGAAAATCACAAACATTAGATGGATGAAAAAGTCTTTGATTCCCCAGTAGGAAAAGCTAACAATTAATGATTTTGTTTTTAGTTACTTTTCATAAAGATGAGGAATTTATTTATGAGCTTAACTAATAACATAAGGAAACATACATACTTTTCATGTAGACTTTCATCCTTTACTAGCTTTCTAACACATACTCATATTTACTCCACATGATGAGTATTTAGGATGACTTTTTTTCAAATTAAATGCACTATAATCAACATCGAAAGAATCAAATAATCCACAAAAGATAAACTATAAATTTCCCATGTATTTAGACCTTAACCAAAACCAAAAATGATAGTACAAGATTAGATAATCCCCAAAAAGGATAATTCATTATAAATTGAAATACAATTCCTAATCTCCAAAATTCAACAAACTGTACCCTGATTTCAACAAAGACCATTAAATAAACAACATTCACTAAAATTATTCAATATAATCCAAAATAACATTTAAAACCTAAACTCAGAAGAATTTAATTCAATTGTCTTAACATTTATCTTCAAATAACATCGACTACTTTTGAAGTATCATACTGAAGTGTAATTAACCAAATCAAATATTCTCTATGATGGGTTAATAATTTTTATATATAACCAAAAATAAAATTATTCATTAGATCATCAAACTAAAAATAATTATTCATATTAACCAGGTACATCATGTAGTCCAGTGTTACGTGATAAATCCTAGTCGCACATTGGTTGGGAGTTTGATTCCCACAGCTTTTTCCGACACAATATGTTGTCACACGGTATGTGTTTTGTCCTTTTTCAAAATCTATATAATTTTATAACATTCCCAAAAGGATAAAAAATCATCAAGAATAACCATAACATGTTTTTACCAAAAATTTTATCCAATAACTTTCAATTTTCATCCCCAAATATATTAACCTGTCATTTATTCAAATTCAAGGGTTATATAAACCCAAATGGTTCATTATAACTATATCCACAAAAGAAAACATAATTATTCCTTGAATGAAATTTTCATATATCAAACATCAAGGTTACACATAATATAAAACATCATATAAAATAATCCCATAATCAAAAGATCCTTAATACTTATAATCATTCAATTATCCTAAAATCTACCACAAATCATGAATCCCATATATGTTGAATTATTACTCATTCATCATTCTTCCTTATCAATTAACCATTCATTAGAAAATTATTCTGAAAATATATTTTTCCAACAAACAAAATAATGAATCGTTTCATAAGATTCAAAAATTTCAAAACATATGTTAAGAAATAATCCATACATTTCATTGGTAATTGTCAGTTACTTTATCCTCAATTGGAATGAAATTAGGTATTGGTCAACAAATATTTGTATGATCATAGTGATCCCATTCCCGAAACATCTTCGTAGGTCATATGTTTGCATAATGATCATTCACCCCAAATTTAAAACATTCAATTGATCCCTCATAAAGAAATACTTTCCCTTTCCTAGAGTCAACTGGATGCTTTATTTTTCCATGGTAGGTTCTTGCTTTAAGACCTTCATTCCCATATCTATAAAATCTTCCCATCCGATTGATGCATTTTCCATGGTGTTTCATTCCACATCCGTGATACATGGTTTTTGAACATACTTACCTTTATGATTATTATATAAAATTCCATATGGATTTGTTTATCACATATATGATTCCTTATAAAATTCACCAAGGATCAGGTTTTCAATCATGACTACAGATAGTTGGTTGGGAATAAAAACAAGAGTTCTCATTGCAGATCACATTTCATTCAGTTGCTCGTTCAGAAAACTATCACAGTTTTCATCACATCCATTGTAACTTTGGTGCCTGCTAGATCCATACATTTACTAAAACCAAAAAGGCTAGTGTGAGTATGTCATTAAAATCATCATATAATATCTTATGAGGAGGGTAAATACTTATTCATGTTATCTCAAACTCATTCAAAATAAATATGACGCTTTTTAATTTTCTAACTATTACAGTTATGTAACTTATTATAATATAAAACCATAACTCCTATAGTTATCTAAACCAGAATCTGATACCAAATATTAGGACCTGACCTTAAACATTACATAATTTTGAATTAAATGAATAGTTCCCATCGATGATCATTTTAGATTTAGAGTTTTAGAGAATTTGGAAAAAAAATTACATTACATCTCAAATATTACAAAGTAGACACTTTTACTCAGTTTCCATTTTTTCATAAAATAATAACTCTAGAATAAATGACACATATCTTGTTCCTTGTTTTAGACAGCAATAATTTTCCTTGATCCCATCCTTGACCCTATTCCACTTTATGTCCTGTGATTTTCTTTAAAAACATGGGATGAGCATAAAAATCTTATTAAGGGATACATAAAGACGGAAAACATTTATATTTTCAAAATAACATGTAATCCATTAATACCTTTTCATATATAATACTTTTCCCCTTTATGAAGTATTAAATACTCTTCACTGAGTAAAATATCATTGCATAATCTTTTATAACCAAAAGATTGTCATAAAACCAATATAAATAACACATAACATAAAAACGTAACTTGGGAAATAAAAATTCTTAAGTGGAATAACTATAAAGTCATCTTCCACAAATATCACTAAATGGAATAGTCATATGGCAGAATTCAAAATCCAATGCATTGGAGGTTGTAACATAACCATCCATCCTAGTTAATCACGACACCACCCATCATTTAGTTAATCAAGTAACCACCCGTAAAAAGTCCATGTACCGTCATAACACCTAAAATATTGAAAATATAAACATTTGACTAATAAAATTTCATTTGAAATCACAAGAACTAATTTCACGATATTGAAATAATCATTTCATTTTCATAAACCATTTAAAAAGTGATTTTTTAATCAATGTGTCCCATATCACTTTAAAGCATTCAATTAAAAATATTTTTTTAATACATTAATAAAAATTTAAATAAATACTAAAAACCATTTTTAAAACTTTGAAATTAAAGATAATTATTTAGAATAAAAAATCATTATAATATTTAAAACGATATTTTAGTTAAAGAATTTTTAACAAAATGATAGACTCTTGATTAAAAATAATTGAGGAATAAAATTTAATCAGAACTTTATAATACCATGAGAATAAAGGGATTCATGATATAATATAGAAAAGGATAGTATATACAATATATAAGACTGAATTTGTGTATAACAACAATGAAGTCTTAGTGGAAATGTAAATTGAGATGAAATCCCTTATAAAGATGTTATCCTTAAATTAAGGATAAATAAATCACAAAATTATGTGTGATAAATATAAATACACCAAATATATGTGGATATTAGGTTTTAAACAATATGAGGACATTGAAACATATTCATAAAATGCCATTTTCAATAAATACAAGTTAAACCCATAAAATTGAAATTGTGTTAAGAAGTTCCCTTGTAAAAATTCTTCAACCAAAAGCATCACATTAAAATTTAGAAAAATGAGTTGATGAGATAAAAGGGAATATGATCACTTAGACATAATATTTAAATTAATAAGGATATATAATAACATATCCCAACATAATAATATGTACATTAAGACAAAACAAAAAGAAGTCATTTAAAAAGAGGAGGGTGAAAAGTTCCATTACCGATTTGGTAACTTACGAAAAATCCTACACATGAAATAAAGGACATAAAATGTAGATGTAAATACCCAATAAATGAAATTATATTACAAAAAGATTAGAATCATTGGAATTACATACACTACTCCATGAATATAGTGAAAAATATAGCATGAATCACATTGGAATAAAAAGTTAGATAAAAACACGTTACCTCATTGTAATCAATCGATTCATATGACCACAAGATTATAACAACCAAATGAATCACACAATACCATTAATATAAATAAAATCATGAAAATATATATCAATGTCAGTACACATTACACCACATGAAAAAATAAGTGGTGAACAATGGAAATTTCAATGAATTATAATTGACATAAGAAATCCCTTTACCTCGTGTCCTAATTGACTCGTTTTACCTTGTTCTTACGCAATAAAAACATAGGTACATATCTAATTCATTAAAAAAAATTAAATTTTATTATTCATTTTATATCTCATATTATCTGGATATAACAACAAGTTAATTATATGAGTTCATATTGTATATTTTATCGATGTTTGGAACTTGAGTCAAAAAGGAACTTGTTATAATTACAATTTGACAAAGTGGTAAAAAGTAAATAATCTCCAAAATTATATAAATGTTTTATATATCATATTTATCATATTTATCCAGTGTATATGTATTTATAATATTCCATATCATTTGGAGTTAAGAAATTAAATGCACCATTCATGGAGATGGTAAGCCGTACTTACGCATGAATGCTACTTTAATTACTATTTTATATTAAATGGAATGATAAATTAATGATAAATTGGTATATTTTAATTCAATTATAATATAATATGATATTTTATGTAACATAATATCATTAAATTCATCCTTTAAATTTTTCATGTACGTCATGAACGAATCATATCTCCTTGAGGGGGTGATAGTCCACACTTCCTCAAATAAAATTATATCATTTAACCATAATAAAAATAATAAAGGTATGATATAATTGAATAATACATAATAATAATGAAAACATAAACATAATATACATCAAATATAAATATATTTCCATCTTAATGGCCACAATGTTAGGCAGTAGGAGATAATCGAACAACCATTCTTTCATGAGGAGCTAGTTTTCCTTCCACAGATACAATATGTTCTTCACCCATTATATAGAGGTATGTGTATTTATAGTTAAAATAATTCACATAAAAACATACTATTATTTTTATGATACTATTTTTTGTTATAAAATAAATGAATAAAATGAGTTTTGGGGTTGGAGAAGTAAAATAAAAAAATAAGTTATGAGGAATCATTAATTTTAATTTGGGGAACTTCGTTTGGTTTGAACCAAAAGGAATTCTTGAAGTGCCTTCGACATAAGGTAAGGATTCTAGGAGGAGTATAAGTATGTTTGGAGATTAATTGGGAAGAGCTCGGACTATCCAGAAGGCTTGATAGGTGTGAGGAATTGGTTAGAAGTGGTGTCCTTTTATAAGGGGGGGGAGGGGCTCATTAGAGTATATTGAAAATATTATTTTATTATAAACCTATCTTTGGTTTCTGAAGATCTAAAACTCATTAAATATGAAGATACGATGTCTCATGGTAGAAATAAAATCATCCTATAAGAAGTTTACATGTTTTGGATGTTATTTTAATATTTATAATCTTATTTATTTATATTATTTATTAGTGCCATAAATACTGCATCATTTTGTGTCGTATATAATTTAATTTATTTGATTTATAAAAAGTAAAAAAATTACCTGATGTAGGAAATAATTTCATCTTTCCAATGAATATTTATAGTTGAAAATATAACTTATATAACTCCATGTAAAAATTAATGTACTAAAAGATGTTTGTTTTTGTCATTTTTTCCATTACATTAAATTAATTAATCTAAAGTGTCACTATCACTCTTAAGTGGATCCTTGGGGTCCCATAATCAACCCGAAAATTACCATGTTCGACAATGACTCATATAATAATTTTAGTACAACTGTTTAGGTAATTTGGTATTATTATCACATTTTTTTCCCTGAATTACCCTACTTCACTTTAACCGCGGTAAATAAAAGTGAAAAGTTACTATTCACAAAAAAAATTATTTTCACCTTATTAAATGAAATTTTACATACTAATAAAAACCATATATGTTGGATTTTTGAAATCTAATTCATAGAAGCGGTCAAATTTCCATTAATTGAAAAAGTCAGTGTTTTTACTACTACTAAGTGGTTTCACTATTCATCCAAAATTGAAGCTTTTTAGAAAAATACCAAATATTCAGCCTAATCTATATTTGATATTCTAGATTCAAAAATGATGTATATAATACAAAATTCAACACATAAAAATTTAATTATTTAATTTGAAATTAATTCCCTTTGTCAAAACAAATAGCGTGTATTTAAGAAACAATAACTATCAAGAGATTGACACTTGTTTATGTCCAATTTCAATGTGATATTAATTAAAATGACCACCATTGGATTAAATGGTAAAAATATAATCTAATTACACTTTAAAACCACTAAACATATAATTTAACCATATAATAAATTATATTAAAAGGCAATTTTGAAATAAAATACAGTATTTTCACTATTCATCAAAAAAACTGAATTTTTTCAGAAAAATACCAAAATTTTACCCAATGTGAATTTCTATGTCCTGGTTCCAAATAAGTGTTTTATTTTATGAAAAAAACATATAAAATTTAACCAATGTATATTTAATGAGGGTCCACCATCAAAATGTGGAAAAATCAATATTTTAACATAAATTTCTCTTAAATATTGATTTATCTACATTTTAAGCCTCCAACATTTAGTAGATATATTTAAAAACATTTAACAAACATGTATAATCATAATTTATTTATTTCTATTAATTTCCTCCAACACAACGACTAGGCATTAAAAACTATTTAAAATAATAATATTATATTATTAGTGTGCAACGTAAGATTTCAAAGAAACCTGTTTTTGCGTATCAGGTAAGCCATCGAACAAAGAATCCCCTTTAAGGTAAAATTAATATATAATTCAAAAATATCAATAAATATGAAAATTTATTACTATTTATTTACATTGGATGTTACACTCGGGATATCAACTGCTTGAAGATCAATGTGATGAATGTTCTAATTATAGGCCCAATCCAATGGGAATTGGAATCGTGAACATTGTCACGATAATCTCTCAGTTAACTAAAGATTTAAAATAGAAACACTAGTAAAGATTAATTTTTAACCCCCCCACCCCTAATATATATAATGTCTCAATCAAGAGATTCATGAGACAAAGGTATCATGCTTTTAATGGATCATTTATTCCATCAATTATCGAACAATGGATCAACTGCATTGAAAAGATCTTCTCTATCCATAAAATTTCTGAACAAGAGAAGGTTATTATGGATATATATCATATAGAGGGTGAATCTGATAAATGGTAGAAATTGATCAAAAATAAGAATCCTAAGAAAGAGATCAGGTGTTGGAATAGATGGATTTCCAGAAAATGTATTTCGATAAATATTTTCCATGCAATCTCTAAATTATGATGGAAAGGGACATACTTTCCCACAAGAAAAAATGAAAATGAATCTATCAGAGCATATGAGGAAATCATCACAAGGCTTGTATAATATGAATCTGGTATGGTGATTACCCTTGAAATCAAGCTTTACAACATTTTGGGTGGGATGAAACCTAGCATACCGAAAACCCTGGCAATCCATGACATTGATAGGTATAAGGAAATTGTCGAATGTTCCTTCAAAGTAAAAATAGAGATCGACAAATCTGAGGGGTATCACGGGGATAAGAAACGTCAGGTTGAATTCAATTCTGGAAGACCAATGCAAAATTCCAATGGTGCTTAAGAGATCTATCACCCAACTTTCAAATGGTGTGAAAAGAAGCACCACAAAAATTACCTAAAGGGGGTGAGGAAATGCTATAGGTGGGGAAGAGAAGGGAACCTAGCTGTTAACTACCAACAAGTCAAACCTGTTTCTATGAAGGAGGAGAAGAATTCTTTATTCGACTCTCAACGCGTTGTTCAATACTTCTACTGCAAATAATCAGGGAACCATGTAAATTAGTGCCCAAAGACACGGGTTCTTGGAGGCAACCAACAACTTTCAAGGCTTCAAGGGTGAGATTTTCCCATCACTACCACTGAAGAGAAACCCAACAATGATGTGGTGACAAGTATTCTAGTAATTTATTCAATAATGGAGAACACAATTTTTTATTATGGTTCTACACATTCTTTTTTATCCCAAGAGTTTAAGATCAATCCCAACAATAGAAAAAATCATTGATGTAAAGATGTTGTTGCATACGAAAAACAAGGAAATCATTTCATTCATAGAATATAACTCCTCCTGAGTGACAATCTATGGATTAAACTTTCCAGAAAACCACATCATTCTCCCTTTGGTGGAATTTGATTCAATTTTGATCATGGATTGGCATTCCTTATATAGATACAACCAAAATTGTCGTGAGAGGGTAATCACTCTCCATTTCTAGAATCGACCCCTGATTCAATACAAGTGTAGGGATGAAGATTAATCTTATTAACACCATCATATCAATCATGAATATTAATGACATATCAGAAGATGTATCTTTCATAGATGATTGATTATAAGGATGAAACCATCCATGATTAAATGCCTATTATGAGGGAATTCGAAGAAGGGTTTCCTGATGGGTTTCTTCGTCATCCTCCTAGAAGAGATGTTGAATCTCAATTGAAATTATACCTGGTGAATTGCCAATATCCAAGAATTTTTATACAGTGGATGTTGTGGAGCTTGAGGAGATGAGGAAACAACAACATGATATTCAAGATAAAGGTTATATTCGGCCAAGTGCTTCACCATGGGGTGCACCAGTCCACTTATTTATGAAGAATGATTGTCCAATGTGCCTTTTCATTGATTATCATGAGCTCAAAAAAATCATAACAAGGAAAATGTATCTTCTTCCGAATTGATGACTTGTTTTATTAGAAATATATAGTGAAATACATCTCCATGGTATATTTTCGGTCGAGATATTACCAAGTAAGGCTGAAGAAGGATGATTTCACGAGACTGCTTTTAGTACATGGTGGATGCACTATGAATTCATAGTAATGCCTTTAAGACTCACTAATGCTCCATCAATATTCATGGAAATGATGAATAGAATCTTTAGTGATTACATCAAAAAAAAATTAGTATTTAAATATTATATTCTATTATTCCCCAAAATCAAGGAGGAGCATGAACAGTGTATCTACGAACTGTACTAGTGACCTTTCAGGAGGATGTGCTCCATGAAAAGTACATAATGAGTTTGTTTTGGTAGAAGGAGGTCTCATTCTTGGGCCATATCATCACATGACTTGGGATATCTGTAGATCTCTCCACGATAGCCACAATAGAGGTAGAGCCAAGGCCAACAACAGTAACAAATATCTGTAGCTTCTTGGTGTTATCTATATATTATCTCCAATTTGTGATAAATTTATCACAATTTTCCAAAACTCATACAATGTTAACAAGGAAGGTATTAAATATTTCTAGGAGGTATGAATGTAATATAGATTTATGGAGTTGAGAAGGAGGCTTATTAGTGCGCCAATGCTCACATTATCCAAAGTGGAGAAATTTTTGTGGTATTTAGTGATTCTTCAAAGAAGTTATTGGGATGGGTCTTGGTATATAATGACAAATTCATTGCTTATCCTTCAAGGCAATTGAATGTTCATGGGAATAACAATACAACACATTATATGGAGTTGGCTTCAGATATCATTTATTTAAAAATTTGAATTATTACCTATTTTTGGAGAAGATAGAAATATATACAGACCATAAAATCCTCAAGTATATATCCCCATAGAATGAGTTAATTATGTCCCAAAGAATACAGTTAAAATTGATCGAAGACTATGAATTCTCAATCCATTACCCCATAAGAAAGTGAAAAAGGTGGAAGATTCACTAAGTAGAAAGGACCCATCGATTCTGTCATTGATGAGAATTAATAAGGATCCATTCTTCTTATAATTTATGAATATAGAACTGGGAATCAAAAAGAATGTAACATCATCAATACTTTCTCAAATTATTGATTAAAAATATAATTTAGAAGAGTTAAAGGAGGCACAAAAGGATTATAAGTGAATTCAGATGAAGGTGGTAACTATCAAGAAAGGGAAAACCTCGAAGTTTAATGTCAACGAATATGGAATTATGAAATTTGGGTCAAGATTGTGTATTCCATTGAAACTTGTGTTAAAGAAAGAACTTTTGGATGATGTACATTGATTTATTTTCTTGAGTCACCCAGGAAACAAAAAGATATATTAAGAGGATTATTGGTGGGATAAGATGAAGAAGGAGATCACATAGTATACATCAATGTGCCTAGTGTGTTAGAAAGTGAATACTGAGAGGTTGAAGTTTAAGGGGATGATGCAACCATTACCCATTCAATCATGGAAATCTGAGATCCTCACCACGGACTTCATCACTAGACTTTCGAAGTCATCCAAAGGAATCAATGTTGTCTTGTTTGATGTGTATCGTCTTATAATGACTACACACTTTATTATTATTCAGGTCGATTTGTCACTGGATCAAATGGAGCTGATATACATCAGAGACATGGTAGTTTGGCACAGAGTACCATTATTGACTGTATCCGATCAGGATACAATAATTGACTCTATGTTTTGTAAGAATCTTCAACATGCTCTGAATACTATGTTAATCATTGGTATGACCAATCATCCTCAAACTGAGGGAAAATATAAGAGTACTATCCAAAACCAAGAGGAAATATTGAGATCAATCGCAATAGACTCAATGGATGATCTGATCAACAACTACCATTTTCTATTTTCTCAGGAAAAAATAGTTTCCACTCAGGCATCCTAATGGATCCTTATGAATCCCTGTTTTAGATGAGGCTCAGAACACTGACATGTTGAGATGATGTTGGGGATAGAAAACACCTAGGTCGAGAAATGGTCAATGAAATAGTGGATATGGTTATAATAATCCAACATCACATTAAAGCTGCACAATTTTGAAAAAGAGATATGCTAACAATCATCAACGAGACCTACAGTTTATTGTTGGAGATATATTATTCTTCTGCATAGAGTTATGAGATATTTAATTAAGTAAATGCTTAGTCCATGTAACATCGATCGTTTTGAGATCCTTGATCGCATTGGAGCGGTGGCTTATCGACTACCACTGCCACCGAACCAATATCATGTACATGATGTATTTCATGAATCAATCTTAAGGAAGTACATACCTGACCAATCACATGTTCTCCATCTAGAGGTGGTACCTTAAGAGAAAGACCTTGCATATGAAGAGAAGCTGGTGAAGATTTATATCAAAGGATAAAAATTTCCATGAAATAAGGAAATTCCCCTAGTCAAGGTGTTGTGGTGAAACCAAATGTTTGAAGAAGAAATGTGTTAATCAGAGGATGTGATGAAGCATAGTTACCAAAATCTCTTTTAATTTGGGAAAATGAAATTTCTAGGGTGGAATTTCATAAGGGGGAAGATTTTAATGACACCAAATTTTATCAAGGAAAATTATATTTGATCCAATTAAATGTATTATTATATAATATTGTTGTATAACATATTCACATATTTGGATTTATGCTTTTGGATATTAAAAATTGTTAATAATTCTGACCATTAATAATATAGTTGTTAAAAAGTTATCACATGATTAGTATAAATACAGGGCATTAAAATTACAATTTACTCAAAAAATGACGTCATTGAATCATCCAGTAGAATTTATCCATACGAATCCCATTTGTCAGAGTGTGGAATGGAGGTGGCATCAATGGGGTTCTCTCTTGACAAATCCCAAGATGAGCTTCAAAATGTTAATCTTGATTGGAACTGCATATGGGAGAAGCGTATGTTGATAGAGATTACCTCCCAAGCATAGTTATACGAGCCCCCCCAAGAGTCTATCACCATCGCACACCTTACCGTACAATATTATGTAGGTTATATCTGAGGCTATGTAACAGGACCCTAGTACTATGATTATGTACATTATTTTTGTTTAGAAAAAAATAGTATACATTCATTTTACTATTGCTACTTTGTAAATAGTTTTTAAAGAACAAATTGTATTTTTAGTTAATATTCAATTAAGGAATTTTTTTTAGGAATTAATGGATTTTTGAATTAAATTATTTTTTTAAAAATAATTGTTACTAATTTAATTTTTATTAAATATGGTTGATCATATAATGTTTATGAAACCAATTGTAATTTTTATAAGAGTTTGAAATCTATTTTTGTCAAACCCCATGAATTTTTGATAAATGCATGTTTTTATTTTAAAATTAAAAATTCCTATATTTAGGAAATTATTTAGAGAAAATAAATATTATTGTGGGAATTTAGATGTTGAAATTATCCAATGGGGAAGTTTTCATAAATTTATAATATAGTCAAATTTTTGGGTAAAAATTAAATACCATTTAATTATATAATGTGTTTTATGACATCATAATGAACCAATAGTGATGTAATAAAATAACATAAACGAGATTTTGGTATAATAAATGTTTTACCATTAATATAATGAGATTTTTTCATTTTTTTGATTTATTTTCAATGCATTAGTGGACCCTTCAAGACTTATAAGACATTTAATATTTTTAAATTTATTTCCTTAAGAGTGTGACTCACCTCCACATAAGCAACCCAATTATTCTAAGAAGTTAGACCATTGTACATATAAAATAATGCTTTCTAATCCCCTTTGGATGAAACCATGGGCAGAAAACATGGGTTTGTTTGTGGTTTTTCTTAGTTTAATGTGTGGTGTCCCGAAACTAAATAATAAAGAATTCCATATCTATTCCTATATAAACCCACCAAATCTCCCACATACTCTTCAATCATAGCCATTAGAGATAATCCAAACTCTTCCATCGTCTCTCTATAATCCTTACAAGGTGCCTCTAGCTCCCAATAATCCTCTTTCATTCCTCTCTCAGGCATTTGGGATCCCACTTCAAATTAAGGTATTCCTTCATTTCTCTTTTATCAATGTTTTTTAATATTGTTATGCCTTTTTATTTTTAATTATAAATGTTGGGGTATGATTGAGAACCTCCCCCATACTTTCCTATTTATGTTATATTATTGAGATACCCCTTAATCTCTCATTAATTCTGCCCATGTTAACCTATTTCCATACTGATATTCCATAAGGAATTTCTCTCTTCTCATTTACATTCATACAATTATTTTGTGTCAAAAATATAAATTCCATTCCATTTAAGGGGAAATATTTCTATATGACCCCCTAAATATACCATTAATTTATGTATTATTAGACACCCCTTTATCTCTCATCCACCATTTTTGTGAATGCTTATATCACGACATTATGCTTTTGGATTTACACCGTGATTTTACAGGACAATTTAATTGTGCAGTGAATACCATTACCATTTCTATATCAATGGTATTCTCCATTATTTACATTTAATTATTGATTATACAGTTTCATGTATGTATTACACATTTTATTATCATATAAAAAATGATTATCTTTAAGTTTTACTTGATGAATGATCCATGTGTCACAGTTATGCATGAAATGAAATGTTTAAGGTGGGTGCTCTCTGATAGAACTTAAATGCATTGTGTAACGATTAGTATCATGATATGTCATGTGAAACGAGTATTTACACATCATAATTAATTTCAAATGAGGTTTTACTCATGATCAATGTGGGATGATCTTTGGATCATTCTAATTCCATGTTTTGTGTTGTTTCTACATCTCCATGTTATGATAATCTTGAAATATAATGCCTTTATATTCATGTTTCTTTTATCCTCAATTGATGTAACCATTTCCTAACATGTATTGTATTTTTATTGTTATCCCTTGTTTACTCCATTTCTAGGTATTATAAATAAACTGTTCCATATGCATGTCCAAAAGTTATCCCATGAACTATTAAGTACGAGGAAATATAATGGTCATGTAAAATAATGTTTTCAATAAAGATGTTGTGTTTCTTATTTTAAGTCATTATTTAATTTTCGTAATCCCCAAACACACTATACCTATATATCATCAATGTTTTATAATGTGAATAGTTTATGTAATAAATCATGTTTATTTGTGTTAAAAAGAGCAGGTTCGTTATACTTAACAAGATCACTATTAATAAAAAATATCCTCTTCTCTGAATTTATGACATATATTACCAATAATGTGGAACTCAATACTTTTCCAAGATTTATCTTAATTTTCAATGTAATCAATTAAGGGTCAAGAAGGATTATATACCAAAATATGGATTTCCCTAAAAGGTGTGAACACTATGTATTTATATTGATGTATTTTGGTCCTACTAATGCTCAGATATCATCAAGAACATTATGTATAGTGTATTTAGAGACTACCATGATCAGTTTGAAGTAGCCTTTATAGATTATATTATGGTTTATTAATGATAAAGGAACAATATGAAGAAAACATTTGAATTTTATTGAAGAAACTGATATAGGATAATCATAATGAAAAATTTACCACGTGTGAATCTTAGCATCCGAAAGTTTCATTTTTGGATCACATTATTTAAATATTGGGGATATCTGTGGATATAGAAAAAACTGAAGATATTGAATATTTTCCTATACCAACAAAAATAACTGAGATATTATTTTTTCATTGCATTCCTATATATTATTATGGTTTTTATAAGGATTTTTAGGACTACTTATCCAATCTCCATGTTGACTCAGAAATCAGTTAGGCTCATGTGGATGGAGGAATGTGATGCAAATTTCAAAGGGCTAATATGAAGGCTAGATATTTAACATATGCTCACACTAACTTATAGTGGATAATGGGTTTTTTATTTATATTGATCCATAAAAAAAGTTCCTGGGATGTGTTCACCTGAAAAATCATATGGTGATATCTTATGCCCCATGAAAATTGAAAATAAATGAGGAAAATAACCCAACTCTTGTTTTGATATTAGCGGTACTAATATTTCTTTTGATGATATAGAGGAATTATCATTATGGAAAATGGTGTTATATTTATACATATCATAAAAGTTTAATGAATACTTTCACACAAAAGAAGATGAATATGGTAAAAAAAGATGGTTGGACTTGATTAACGATTATGGGAGATCAATACATTACCACCCTGGGAAATAATATAGGTTGATAAATTCATTTAGTTGA
Organism: Viscum album; assembly: GCA_963277665.1. Classification (NCBI taxonomy): domain Eukaryota; kingdom Viridiplantae; phylum Streptophyta; class Magnoliopsida; order Santalales; family Viscaceae; genus Viscum; species Viscum album. The sequence goes on along the minus strand of OY728121.1, from coordinate 164,436,149 downwards.
ATGGACAATGCTTGCCTATCCATGATGAGTATCTGAAAAGGAATAAAATTTATTGATTTATGAATGATGGACCTTGTCATTTTAAATTAAGGTGAGAAATATTATCTTTCAAAAATTTATGTTCAACCATCTATACATCTTATGATTCAGGAGGCATAGAAGGAAGATTTATATAAAAAAAAAGAAGGCAAAAAATGATCTTGAATGCATGATTTATTATTATGGTATAATAATTTTCAGGAACTGGGTTTGAATTTCTCCCATACCATTATTAAATATGAAACTATTGGTTGAGTCTCATTGTTCTTCATTCCATTTTCATCCTAGAACCATAAGAGACGTACAAGGACCTGAAAGAGTATTTCTTGTTGGAAGACATGAAAAGGTTTGTTTCTGAATATGTATCTTAGTGATTGGTTTTTCATCAAGTTAAGGTTGAGATATAGAAGTATAAGGTGATGTTAAAACCATTACCCAAACTATAATGGAAATAATAAAAAATCTCTATGGTCATTGACTTTAGACATCCCAAAACATATAAAGGCCATAATACTATATAGGTTATAGTTGATCAACTTATGAAGTCGAAACACTTAATTAATATTATATATGTTTATCCCATTATCATCTTCTATTGATATATGTATAGGAAGTGGAATGGTTTTATGGACTACTACATTAAATTATATCTGATTGGGATTCAAGGGTTTCCTTGATGTTATAGAGAAGTCATTAGTGGGATTTGTATATATAGTCATGTTTTAGAATTTCATATAATATTTAGATAGATTACCAATGTTATAATACAATTTATACTCTATAATACATGATTATATTTTAATCTACGGATTTAAAGGGTGGTTTAGATCATCACATGTGATTGGTATAATTTTCTTACAACAATATATTTCACTCCATTATTCAAATGGTTATTAATTAATCCCTACACTAAATAAAGTGTAGAACTCTCAATTTATGGTATGGAGTTGGGGAAGTAAAGGTATTTTGGACATGACCTAGTAAGTCAAATAGTAGATAATGTTATTTCAATTCAACAACACCAATGATCATATCCCAGTTGAAATAAATGTTATGAAGAAAACCAAAGAAAAGACATAGAGTTTGAATTGGGTGATAAGGTGTTTCATGAAAAATCACCCTAGAATAGAGAAATTAGGTTTTAAAATAAGGATAAGCTAATCCCTATGTATATCATATTTTTTGATGTTCGGTTTCATTTTGTAAAGGTATCTTATCAATTGGGACTAACAAAAAATCTATCACAAGTTCATGATTTCTTCCATGTATATATCCTACAAATGTACATACCTAGTCCTTTAAATATTCTAATACAAAATTCATTCCCATAGAGCAAGTTATTTTTTATGAAGAACAACTAATATGGATTCTACATAATAATGAAATGTTTTGTGAAACAATACTACTCATTTGTTTAAACCATTATAGAGGAATAACCAATTTCAGAAAGCTATGGAGAAATTGAGGATGTAATGTGGAAAATGTACCTCATCTATATGTATCCAATTGTAGAATTCTGAAAGTAAAATTATTTTTAATTAGGGTAGAATGTAACACTCGAATGTTTTCATGAAATATTTTTCTTCAAATAAATTTAATTCTACAATATATTTCATTCCATGGAATGGTGAATTTAAATGAATCAAAAGATCCCATTATTATATAATGAACATTATAACCTAGATATCATGTTATCATGAATTAATGTAACAAAACTATTGAAATGTATGTTGAATTAATTCCATGCTAATTATTTAGGAAAATATAAATCAGTTATATATTTTTATTTTTATATTAATAAATTAAGTGAATTACACATATTAAATGAAATTAATAAAATATATATGTTATATATTTGATAAAATTTTTTCGATATTAATAAAATATATTTTTTAGTCATAGGATATAAATAAACCCTATTTAATGTCTATATACCTATATTTTTTAAGGGTAATTTTATTGCAATTTAATGAAAACAAATTTAAAATTAAAATATTGACAAATTCATATTTTATATATGACATGATAAAAATATTCATTATAAAATGGTTATAAAAATTTTCTTTGGATGAATTTTATTATTTTTTATAGCATTCATGTTATGATGAATACTAAAAATACACAAAATTTTAATTGAAAGAAACTTTTTTCATCAAAATAATTTATTTGATAAATGTTTATTATTAAATGGTTTTGATGTATAAATAGATTATATTATTATTAGATAATTTAATGTAGGTTGTTTTCATTATTTTTAAATTTAATTCATATGTAAAAACATTTCAATCTTTTGCAATGTTTTGACAATTAAAATTTGTTTTCTCATTCCAAAAAAGATATTAATAATAATTTACATACTGTAAAATTAGCTGTTTTGAATTTGAAAAAATATGTATTCTATATTTGGACACAATAGATAAAATTATGTAAATATCTAGATTTTATTATTGGGAAATATGAAAAGTATCTTCGATCATTTTGTTTATAAATACAGTAAAAGGGTTAATTGTGTAATTGAGGGTAAATTTTTTATTATAAAATCACCATTACACTTTTATTAATATAATTCTATGAGGGTGTTTAATCATATATAATCCTTGGGCCAAAATGTTATGATTTTGACGCCATTTTTAGAAGATTAGGACAATTAATTTATATTACTTAAAGAAAAATTAAAAATATCATCCTCAAATTTTAACAACTATATCATTATTAATATAATGATATAAAAAATATAAATTAGACTATAAATACTTATTTTAAATATAAATTGTTTTTAATTATATGGGTAATTTATTTTTAATTATTATAAATAAATTTTTACCTTAAAGGAATATACATTGATAGTGCATAACTTTTTAAATCAATGAGAAATAGATGTATATTTTATTAAATTGATAATAAGAATTAAAAGACACAAATAGTTGACCAAATATCATTTTTAGAGTATATCTCAACAAAAATAAATCAATATTAGAGTTATTTAACATATTGAGATATATTTAACGTATTATGACTCTTATAATATTTTATTTAAAGTTTTGTTAATGTTGTCTCGTTCATGTATAAATACATCTAAATTATTGATTTTTGGTTTTTTGGAAGATATATTTGACTATTACTACACTTGTAAAATATATAGGTCTTATATTTTTTATATTAAATTTTAAAAAAAATATTAATGAATTTTTTTATTTAATAATTACACAAATCTATGGATTTAGTTATAATATTGATGGAAAAAACAAGTAAATGTGATTAATAATACTTATAAAAATATAATATTGGATAATAAATATATCTAATGAATTTTTTATATGTCCTTGACCTATTTGTAATTTTATAAACTATTTTTTTGAATGTAAATTTTTAAATTATTATTTTCTCAACTAATTAAATTGAATAGTGTCAAAATTGAGACAATTTTTAAACAAAAAAATCATTAATTAAATTATTTAAAAATATAAATAAATTTTTAAAAATATATCATTATTATTATATTATTTAAAATATTCTAAAATATTCATTTATTATCTAATTTAATTCAAATATGTAAATTTTTCACACATTTAATTTCGAAATATTTGTTACATTAAATAATCCTTAAATACAATAACTATTATTTAATTAAAATGAAATGTTTTTAATTGATTGAAAAAGATGAATACAATTTTTTTTATATTAAAACATTATCATATATCCACTTCAAAAAATATGAAATTTTTTATGTTTTTTGATGGGTTTTGAGTTTATTATAAAATAAGATGTTCGGAGATTCCATAATTTCCCCTCACCTCTATTATAAAAGGGAATCTCTTCTCTCACTTAATCACTTCATTATGAATGTTCAATTTCAGCCATTACCCAACCATTACCCTTATCAACGTCCCTATTAACATACTATAGGTTATTTTTTATCATAATAATGTCACTTGTGTCTTTTAGAGGAGATCTAGAGGGAGATCATTGAAGAAGAGGCAATATCCTCTACCAATTCTTTCAATTTTTATTCAACTTCTACATCGTTTTTCATGAGTTGATTTCATTAGAAAGTAAAAAAAAATATCTCATATAAAATTATATTTTATTATGATAATATAAAAACAATATTTTTCTTTTTATCCATCATATGTAAAACGAAATCACCATGGAAGCGTATGTAAAACATACCATCTCTACACTATGGTGTTATGTTTTTTTCCACCACCTTACAAGGATTGGTATAATGATAGAAATAATAAGTATATATTATTATTATAAAAGTATATAGATTATAGAACAAAATATATAATATCCACATCCTCATCATTTCATAATTATTGGAATGATGTCATCGCTCATACGTACGTACGACTTACCCTCTCCACAATGTGGTGCAATTAATTATAAATGATATCAATTAAATAGTGGTTATATAGATGAATATAATTAATATATAATGTATATATTATGTTAATATAATTCATTAATGATATAAATATGTCTTAATAAGGTGAACGGTTACTTATTCTATAAAACAGAATAAGAAAACAAAGCTCTTAATACCCGAATAATGAGTAATAATTAAGTGTTATTTTGAAAATGTTGATAATATGATTATATATGACATCATAAATTTGAATATGATTATATCATATGTAAATTAAAATATATAAATCATCTTAAAGGTGGTTCATATTCATTCAAATTATATAAAACGTATTAAAAATAATAATTTTTCAATCGCATTTGTATACGAAATTGTTTAAACGTAAGTATATAATAGGTATATTTGTCATCTGGATTCATGATTCATAAATTTATACTCCAAAATATTATTTATATTATATTATTGGTTTTAAAATAAATTTTATCCATTTAGGAATATTTATTAAATGGTATGAAATGAATATTTTATCGTTTACGATATGATGTAATTACTGAATTTCCCACAAAAGTACGAGAAAAATGTTTTATTTTAACATATACTGCATGAATAGTTTTTTACATTTTCATAATGCCTTATTTTACAAAATCGTGCTTTATAATATTTAATTTTTATTTTGAAATAAATTATTTTCATTTAAAATTGTGTGGAATTTTGAGAAAAGAAAACAATTTTGAAGAAGAGTGGATATTTTACTCATGAATTAATTTCAAATATTCAATAAAAATTATTTTCCATATAAAATGTAATTAATTAATATGATTATGTTTCATCTATAATATACATAAGGTTCCTATGATTTTATTTTGTTTTTTATGGAATGATATTTATGAATTCCAATTGTTTTACAAGGATTATTTTATGGTTGAATGATGTTTAATGAATCCCATTTTATTCATTGGGTTATTATGAGTGCCTTATGTTTTGTGGAACACAAAAGAATGAATTCATTATGAGATTTTTGGGACCTATATATACATCCAATTCATAGGTTAATGATTCATATCTAATCATAAATACATGTATGGAATGAGAAATGATATCGGTTCAGTAACACAGGGTTGTAACAAGGAGTGAACTCTGTTTAATAATAGACATTATCAACTATGAAGGACACAGAAATAATTCTTGAATAATATAAAATGTTTTTATACAATTATTTATATTCCAAAAAAATCTTGTCTTAAGTTTTGACTTTTAGAATTTTGATTAATGATTCTTTTGAACATTTATCATTTATCCCATGACATGATATCATGATCTTTCATATTCAGGTTAAGATTATAAAATTTAATGTTCTTATATCTTATGATTGAGATATTATTGACACATACCTTGATTACCCTTATAATGAATTTTATCTCACCCAATCATATGTTTCTTTTCCTTATGTTATAAGAAGTTTATTATGTAATATATGTCAAAATGAGGTGTAGTTATGAAGGAATAAGTTGGAGACAATGTATATTTTATATGAATTTATTGTTTGTGTTTCCCAATTTCTAAATACACTAAACCTATAGGGTCCAGGAATGATTTTTTATGCTTTGTAATAAGTATTCTTCTATTTTTATGTAATATATTTGTATGTAAAGCATGATCCTTTTTAAATTGAATACATCTATATATTATTCTTGTTATTTTTTAGAAGTTGTAATGGAGTTAAGGGTTCCACGTGACATCATAATAGAATTTATAAAAATATTATATATATTAAACCATAAGAATGAATATATTATGATATAAGAAATTTAGATTAGAATAATGTATCATATAAGAAAACCTTGATTTCCATAAAAAATGTTGGTTTTATCCTAATCCGAAAATAATATTTCTTCAAATATAACTTCATGGCAGTGCATAGTCATGGGTGAATATTAGATAAATTAAATTGGTTAAATTTAAAAATTAATTATATTTTCAATTTAAAAATTTCTGAAAAGAGATCCTATATTTATTCCCCTTTATGGATAATATCTATGGTTATCTGCATAACCATATGATATTAGGGAAAATTAATCATGAGGGGAACTATTTTATCTATATAGAGTGGAAACAATATTGACTATATAATCAATAATTGTTGTTAATGAAATCAACAAATCCTACTCTTAAAAATATTATAAATCCATCAATTTTATAAGGTTAATTATATTTTTATTATCTGCATTTTATTTTTATTTCAATAATTTATATATTTTAGGATTCAAATTCTTGTTTTATTTTAACATTTAGGGTGGAACTAAGGAATTTTTTTTCCTTTAGCAATGGAACAATTATTCATAGAAGAATTTTATTTTTTTATTTTGGTTTCTAATTTTTAAATAAGGTGATGAATTTTTATCCATCGTCAATAATATCACAATATTAATTATATAATTCTCCCCTCATTATATTCTTGTTCATCATTGGAATATGGTTGGTCGAAAAATCACCTACAGATTCAGTTTGAGATGTGGTAGCACCTAGGATCAATGATTGGTTTTGTGATGAATGCTCAGAATGAAGATTTTCAAAAGTGATGAAAGTAAAATGGTGGATTTTGTATAGTATATGTATAACCCAACTCATGGATGATGATGTAAGGAATGTTAGGATTTTCAGGGTCAACCAAAATCTGAATTCCTAGCCTTTGGAAGATGAAAATCAATGTTCAATGAATTTTCCATTCAGATATGGGCCATGGACATATTTTTGAGTGAGATTAAAGAAATAAATTTTTTAATCAATAATAAATGGGGAAGAAAAAAATTGAGTGATAAATTCACAAAAACATGCCCTATAGTCCACATGTCATAGTGGATAATATTTAGGATGGGTTAGGTATCCCATGACCATGTATCTGAGAGGACACATTATATGAATCTAGTATGATAACTAATAAAATAATAGGAGTTCATTCCTTGGACCCCTATTTGTGGACCAGGTCATGTCCCATAAAACACACGTCACGTATATAACCTTTTACGCTCTAAATGGTTCAACATGTCCAGACCAGGTTTGGACCATGGATTACACCATATATATATAAAAGGATATTCCAAGTATTCTTTCTACAATATTATACCTACCATATCTTATACCGTGAGCGTAGAATTATACTAATGATAATTCCTTCCTTTGTACTATTGTGTATAGGGTTTGATGATGGCCATTATTTCGATATCAACAAAGTAGTGTGAGATTTATTTAGTGGTTCACATCATTAGTCACATGATTCTCTTTCCGATACTCGAGTTTGATCTCCAAATTTACATAGGGGTTGGTTCCCCCTAAAACAATTTATATGTTGAAATATTAATCCCCCAAATCCATTGTAGAAATATGATATATAACCTCATACCCACTGAGTTCATGGGACATTTACTTTTGGAGAAGATTCCCATCATTATTCATCTTAAATGATACCTTAGATGTTACATAGTGTATAATACCACCATGAATGTGACAAGCCATTAGAATATCATGGGTTCCTCATAGTACACCTAGACATGTGACATTAGGATACTAGAATTGAGATAATAAAGACATAATGCTATGGGAAGTCTCATCACTCTTAGATCGCTAAGATGATTTGGATCTCTCTATCTCTATTAGATTCAATTTATTCAATGAAAATAAATATTTATTGGGATTAATACACCTATCTCATTATTTTTTGTTTAAATATCTATTAATCAACTATACTTCCTTTTTTTATGTCATCAACGTAGTGTGCAATTGAATTTACTTCAAGCACTTCATTAATGTCTTCTGAAGATGTTAAATAGTAAGATTGTGAAATTCGATATCCTAGTGTTGGATGTGTATAATAGTACTCTATGTTGGTGATCTAATGTGGATGTAATTACTTTTATTTTTCTGTGTATCATTTATTATATTTGTTTAGATTACGAGACCAGACACTGAGATGATGTACGATTCTGAGACCTAGTGTGTCCATAAAAAATGGATGAAATGTATTAAAATAATTTATATCATAGACACATGGGGTTCAATTAAAATTATATTAACTCCCAAATAGGTTCTTGTATAATAAATATGGGGGCACCATTGAATGTATAAAAATGAATTTACCTTAGACACAACGTAACTTTTATAACCATGGGTTATATATATAAAAGGTGAACAAGGACATAAACATAAATAAAATTATTTTAATTTTAAATTATAATAACGTGGTAATAAAGACTCATTTTAGAAATTTCAAACCATCTTGGAGTTCAAAATGTGGATTTTTCCATTCCAAAATTTAACATAGGTCACTGTGAGTGTTTTTGGAAAAGATATTGGGCCACAAAATAGATAAAATAAAATAAATTTATTTTATTTTTTTAAGAAATGGGTCCTCTTTCGTCTATAATATTATATATATATATATATATAAATTTTCATATGGTTGGATGCTTAATCCTAGAGACCGAGACTCCATTTCAGGAGAATATTCTTTGAGGAAAATAACATATCAATATCTGAGCATGGACCGTTGCTCCAGTTGAGTTGAAAGATATCAATAATAGAGGCAAAATAACCAATCCCAATCAATAATCGATCCAAATTCCATCAAGAGCATGTGTTTAAATTGTTTAAATATTCATTATTAATTTCTACTATGATCGTAAATCAATAGATAAATGGTTCAGTTTTATGATCAATAACCTTATAAGATCAGATTGTTATTGGGTAAAAATTTAATGATTTTTTCCCAAATAACTTCATTGATTATCTATTGGAAGCAGTTCAAGATCGAAGGGAACATCCGTCAATGTTCATTCCTCATGTACTCTTATGTTCCATTCTTTGTTGACTCATCCTTCATCTTGAGAATTTATATTTTGTTCTATGAAATGAATATTCATGATCAATCAATCATTTCACACCTATTTCATTGTGAAACGGTCGAATATCATAGATATAGGATCGACATGGATCTACAGATGTTTGATTATAAATACATAGTTAATCAAATGATAGGTGATTCTCTATTTCATGATCATCTGCATTCTTTAGTGGGAAACTAATTTTTTTTATCTGATTCCCAAGACGATCTAAAGATTGAAAACATTAGCAATGGAGACCTTGGATATTCGATTTTGTGGAGAATCGATCACAGAATCGATGGGGGAGAACTATATGTTATGTGCAGAATAGTAATGATGATTGTATATAATCATGAAGAACACGATGTGTAATCTAAGATTAAACAGCATTTGGGGCCTCTGAATATGGAGCTTGGCTTTGGCCAGAGTTAAGGAACACATGGTGTGTTACCCAATTCACATGGCATTCGACCCTCTCCGGATGACTTGTTGTGTACTCTTGGGAGTTTATGGACACAGGTACAAATACAACACCAGATGGAATAATGTTTACAAAGACACAAATAATTCATGGCATACATAGACCGGTCCACGAACATACCATTCATACAAAATCATGGAAAGATGACATGGGTAGATAACTGTGTATCTCTAAATTCTGTGTACTCTTCCTAAATTTCGTGTATAAGGAGATTAAATGTTGTCTTATGTTTCTCCACAAAGGCCATCATTGGGATAATAGAACATGTTATGTACCCCTGGGGACACAATGTGTACTCCCATCAAGAGTAATTGGGGATATTTATTTTCTTAATTTGGATTACTATAGGTTGAGTGTGTTACCTTGGTCCTTTAAATAAGGGGTCTTTCCAACATTACATCCAAATACTTATATTGTAATCCCTTATAGAAGCTAAGTCTCTGATACAATATGGTATCCCTCCTCGAGACTAGTGTGCAATTATTTATCACCACTAGTGGAGTCTGTGGAATCGTGTGAACTCCTTATGCATGGAGCTAATCCTCCATCTATTAGGAAACATGAGTAAGGTCTAGGATATCCTCAAGTCTGTCCGGAAATGATCCCCTACATATCGGTTTATCCATATTGGGTACTTAGTATGACATAGTGAGTTTGGGCACCATCTGTGGTGTCCCCCAGTCAGTTCATGGCCTGACCCCATCTCTTTGTTTCATAGACATACATGACCAATACTTTCTCATTTGGTAAGGTCCCAAAAGAATAATACCTCTTCATGAGTGTCTCTAATGTTTTTATAGTTGAATAAGTGATTTTTTCTAGAATGAGTGTGCTTCAAGTAGAATCTTATGACTAATAAGTTTGTTATGACTGCATGACCAATTAGTGATACACTTGAGTATATTTGGGAATTCATGTTATAGGTGTTGTATACATATACATGTTTATATATGAATATACTATCCTTTGTGGAGATACATTATTGTTTCATGTTTCTAACTTTGTATTGTTGTACTAACCCCAGAATGGGATTTTCCCACAACTGTTGTGCTTTGTACTAATGATATACCATTTGAAAGATTCCCAGGTGTAATAAGACCATGTGGTGCTTAGTGAGACTGTAATGATTGAAGTGTGTTCCCATGGATTTCAAAAAACAATCACAAATCCTTTTTTTATGTTGGACTTGTGTTATAGTCAATGTGGGGTGGGATTGTATTTGGACATGTTTACTTTCTAGTACATTTACTGTCATAAAATGGAGTGTGATATAGTGGTTTTCATACCTAGTTAACATTGTGTTATTATATTCTTCCTTTTTGGATTCGAGATTTTTTCATTCATACCTGTGCATTAGGCTAAGGCCTCCCAGTTTTGGGATATGCATGCTCGGTAAAAATAACCTACCCTTAGAATTTTGGAGGGTGGATTAGTGTAGTCACGATATGGTACTCTATAAAAAATATTAGGGAAGAGTGGTATCAAAGCTGGTCAGTCCTATATTAGGTCCATGATTCTGTGAGATTGGTCTATGGAAATAGTTTTAATTGATTATGGTCCATCTTTTAGGATTGTGACTCTAGTGTTTGTGTGGTAGCTGACATATCCATACACCAAGACTCCGATTTTTTAAATTTATACACTGTACAAAAAAACAATAGGTGTAGGGTAAAATAGTGGAAAATTAATCATATAGGAACAAGTGTTTTACAATTTCGTTCTTTAGTCATCTCTCCATATATACACAATTAACTATTATTCAATTTTTTTTTTATTTCATGATACCTCCTTGTAGACAGCCAACTGTGACTCAACTATGCAATCCTGACGATTATCAACCTACTGATGAGGAAAAATTAAAGATTATTGTTCCAATATTAGAACCATTGGGTGGGTTACCATATGTACCACCACCTGTCGAGTAGTATCTACTACCAACACTACCTGATTAGGATGCACGTAGGTTGATTACATATACTGAATTTCAAAGGTAGTGACCTCTATGTTTTCAGGGTGAGATAGAACCCCATAAGGTTTATTATTTTATATAGGAAGTCACCCTTGTTATCTACCTTGTGATGACACCTTCTGACCAGGTGATATTATTTTCCTTGAGTCTTTTTTATGGCTATGTGGGAAGAGGGTGTATCTTGGTGGCTCCATCACACAACGAGACAACTCTATCCTTTATATAATTCAATCATCTATTCATTTTGCAGTGTTATATGGACACATTATGATCCTTATTCTTAGAGGTTCTCCTAAATCTGTTTTATGGTTGTATAAAAGTGGTATAATATTCAAAAAATTCTACTGATCGTTCTCAGTACTCACTGTATATGGTTCAAGAACAATTATTTTGGGATTGGACATTTGATAAGGTCTTACATAGGTGCATCATGACCTCGGTAGTATCCCATTTCATTTATACCCATCCTTGGGTACATTATCGAGCCCTGTTAGTGGTATATTTTCTAGCAGATCATACACTGGTAGTGGGAGATAGCCGTGGGAAAGAGGGAGCTAAGACATAAGGAGTAGGTTTCTAATATAACTAACAACAATCCAATTGGGACTGACACATTATGGGTGATCTATGTTCTCAGGTTCAATGGTGCAGGGATCCTAGGGTGTCTTAAATTCACGCACGGAAAACCCGTTTTACTGATGCAATGGTCAGGGAAAATAAGAACAATATTTTGTAACCCATCAAACAACAGATTGGGAGATGGAATTTTGAGTTTAGATAAGTAGTAGAGTGGAAGAAAGGGAATTAGGATATGTTTAGAGTATTTCCCTATTACCACCACCACCCATCGGTGGTCCACTCCAGGCTGAGGGGGTTGGTGGGAAGGCATGAAGTCAACTATTGGGTATGAAGGCTTATAAACCCGGATCTCTAGGCATGACATAGGTACGATCCTTTTCTTTTCCACCATAGTTGTAGTTTTGATTGAAATACTTAATATTAATTCTTTTTTTTCCAAAATCCTGGTCTGGGACTCATAAATTTTTGTTGAATCATTTAATTGACCCTTCTTCTTGGAGACTTATACTAGAGGAGACTCGATGATCAAACACTAGTGCTGACAGTTTGAGATGACTCCTGGAAGTGATATTTTCGGTTGGGATATATTGGAAACTACATAGAGTCCTTACAATGTCATTCAGGTAATGGATTGGTATTACACGGTTCATGCATTGATTGATAGTTTTAGAAAAGGAGTGTAGTGTGTTCGTAGTGAATGAACCATTATTTCTTTATTTACTAAAAAGGAAATAAATGAATTGTGGAATGTAATCACACATGGGAGGGTGCAACTGACTACTCATCATTTGTCCAAACTCACTCTTAGTGGAGTGGATGATATGAGTCATTAGTTTCCGGTATTGGAGGAGGATTATGTTGACTTCTTTCATGATGTTGTTTTAGGTTTACCTCTCTATAGGGATTTGGACAACATTATTAATGTAATCCCCAGGACGACACTCATATCTACACCTACATATCAAATGGATCCGGTAGAGATTCCTGAGCTGAGAATTCAGTTTGAGGACTTTCAGAGGTAGGGAGTCATAATACCCACTGTTTCACCCTGGGAATCTCCATTTTTGTTTTTCAAGAAGGATGATGGGATATTGAGGTTATGTGTGGATTTATAGTGCTCAATAAAGATGAAATGAATAAAAAATATACCCTACTGAGGATCAGTGTCCTAATTGATTAGTTGAAAGGGGCATAATGGTTCTCCATGATATACCTCAGATCCGACTATCAGTAGTTTCAAGTACTGTATGAGGATATAAAGAAGACATATATTATATATTGTTATGGTAACATGTAGAACTTTTTTATGCCTTTTGGAATGGAAAACACAAATGAAGTGTTCTTTGGACTCATTAACCCGAAAATTCAACCTTACATAGATAGGTTCATGGTGGTCTTCATTAATGAAATCCTAGTTTATTCATTGTCTGAGGAGGAGCATTCAAGACACTTGAGTTGATGAAACATGTAGAAAACCAAATTTATGAGATGTTCTCAGAGATTCATTTTTGGATTCAAGAGTTCTTTTTTCATGGACATGTCATCTCAATGGTTGGACTAGCTGGGATACACCGAATGTTGAGGCAATGATTTCTTAGGAGCCACCAAAGAGTGATACCAATCCCTGGAGTGCCATTGTACTCTAAGGGTACTAATGGACGTTTTTTCATATCATCTCTATATTTTTAGCACCATTGAAATCTTAGAAATGAAATGGGAGGCCTTTTTGGAATAAAAGGTGACAAAATTTCTCTCATGAGTTGAGGAAGAGGATAATGAGAACTCGCGTCCTTAGGTTACCAGAGGAAGGAATCGATTATGTGGTGTTATCTGATGCATCAAGGACTAGTCAGGGTTGTGTCAGGATGTAGAGGAGAGAAGTGATTTCATATTGATCATTCTAGTTGAGACCACACATTCTGAACTACGTGACCCATCACCATGAGTTAGAAGCTGTAATCATCACATTGTTGATGTGGATACAAAACTTGATAGAAAATCATTTTATAAACTACTCTTATCATAAGAGTATCAAGTATATATTCACACAAAAGGACCTAAGAATGATAAATTTTAATCAATTAGACTTCCTCCAGGATAATGAATTCATATTTTCTATCCTTCAAGTAAGGGGAATGTGGTGGAAGATGCTATTAGTGGGAGATCTAGTTTGTAGTTGTTGAACGAGGTGTTGGAGAAGATGGACTCATTAGAGGTATCCATTATTGAAAGAGATGGAGAAGATATCCTTTATTCAATAGTTTTGACCCCTCCACTCTTATAGTGAGTTTGGGAGGAACAACATGGGGATAAAAACTATGAGACTATGTGTGCTTTGATATCAATAGATAATAATCCTAATGGATATTCTAAATGTGGGAGCACAATTTTCTTTTTAGAGGATGCATAGTAGTACCATTGGAATTGGGGGATGAGGTTCTAAGGAATTTCATAAATCCCCTTTGGTGGTAAATTTAGGGGTATAAAATAAGTTCTAGAACATCATACATTTTATTTGTTGGCTAGAAATGAAGAATGGATTTGTAGAGATTCATTATCACTGCCTTATTTCCTAGTAAGTAAAGGATGAGAACTAGGTACCATCGGGATTTGATGAACACCTTGAGATAATGGAATGGAATGGTGATGGAATATCACTGGACATTATGAACAGTTTAAAACTTATGTATCAAGGACATGATGCTTTATACAAGAGATAGTTGAAGTCTATGGAGTTCCATTGATTATTTTTTCTAATTGTGGTTATCTCATTACATCCTGATTGTGGAAGCAATTACAAGAGTATGTTGGGACCCAACTACACTTGCGTACTACATATGGACCACATATACACAAGCATACTTAGTGGACCATTCAGGTTCTGAAGTACATTTTATGGCCTTGCATGTTAGACATTAGAATTACTTGGGGGGATCACCTATGACAGGATGATTTTCTGTGCACAAAAAAATATCCTTCCACATTTTGTATGAAACCATTCAATCCCCTGTATGGGAGACCCTGTAAATAAAAACATGGCTGGACTGTCCCAGGAGAGTTAGAAATCATGGGCTAAAATTGGTTTTATTAAATAAAAGAGACAGTGTAGATCATCCATGATAGGATGTCGACTGAACATAACCGAAATAAGAATTATTGAGGAAATTGAAGGAGTCCATTTGAGTTCTATTAATGATAACATCTGTTCATTCAAATTTCTACTCAACATGGATTACAATGATATGGATGGGAATAAAGATGAATTATTGGTTCATCGACCCTTTTCAGATATTAATTAGAGTTTCTATTGTTTCCTAACACTTTTCCCTACCACCATAGTTAGACTAGGTACACGACATCTTCGACTAATCATATATGAGGAGGTATGTGCATAACCCATTGTATGACACAGAGTAGGGAAATATGGACATCGATGATGGAGTGACCTTTTCTATGTACCTTGTAGAAATTGAGGATCAGTAGAAGATGATCCCTCATGGGTGGTCTATTAATGTGTCACATGTCTGGTGGAAACATGAGAATCTCCAAGAGATCACATGAAAATG
Source organism: Viscum album (assembly GCA_963277665.1). NCBI lineage: Eukaryota > Viridiplantae > Streptophyta > Magnoliopsida > Santalales > Viscaceae > Viscum > Viscum album. The sequence goes on along the minus strand of OY728121.1, from coordinate 164,420,269 downwards.
AGTGGCATAGATTCAAGCTGAGTACCCTCCTCTATTTTAGTTGTCCTTTTAATGGGTTTTTGGGACATAAATCCCCAAGGTGTGGAGAATGTATCATATCATATTTTTTTCATGAATTATTTTTTGATATTATATGGATTGATTTCGAGATCATGTTCTAAGACAGCGTGTTATTCCTCGGCCCGGTGTGCCCAGAAAAAAATGGTTGGTAAATATTAAAATATTTAATAGCATGTTTTCATTATGTTCATGAAAAAGTGTAATATCTCCCAAATGATTTTCTTGATCAGGAATCCAAGGGATCATTTTAATATTAACAAAATATTTACCCAATACATGACCTTTGTATTTTTCAGCATCAGTCATCTAACGAGAAAGTAACCATTGAAATAACTGTAAATAAAATAATTAAATAAATTAGTTTATTTTTATAACTTTATAACTCATGAATGGGGAATCATATTGGAAATCTAAGACCACTACTATGTTTGGTAATGGTGTGTTTTTCCCTGGTGTGACATAACTTAGGTCAGTGTGAGACTATTTTGAAAAAAAATTGTTGGGCCGCAAAAAAATTAAAAAAATAAATTTTTATTTTATTTTTCACAATGGCCGGTTTCATATATAATTTTAAGGCTACGAAAATTTTCAGGGTTTCAAAATAATACATATATACCTCAATTCATTTGGAGGTGAAAATTAACGATAAAAAACAATTGATCTTGATCAAATCATGGATCGTTGTGCTAGCGGAGTAGGAGAATCTCATCAACAGAGACAATATAACCAATCCTCATCAATGATTTATCCATACTCTAGTTAAGTCGTGGGTTTTGATTGTTTAACTCCCTCTTATAATTTTTTTTGATGATCATAAATTAATTGACAAACGGATGGGATTTCAGAACGATCACCTTGTGGGATTGGTTTATTATTTGTTAAATATTATAATTGTTTTTCCAAAATATCTTATTTGATTATCTAATAGAAACGAATCCATATCAACATGAACATTAATCATAGTTAATTCATCTGATTTTTCATATTTCATTCTACCTCGATTCATCACATGTTGTAGGCATTCATTGCTTGTCCAGGACTCAAGTATTCATGATTAGTTGATCATTACATACATGTTCCATGTAACAACAATCTAAAATTATTGATCTAGGATATATGTGGTATGCCATAGGTGTAGAATAGTATTTGGGTAAATTTTTATTATAGATGATTGTCAATGACACATTCTTCATAATTCTTTTTCGTGGAATGAAGAACATATGTTTGAGCTGATTCCTATACAAATAGGTATACAGAACACAATTTCCAATTATGGTGATGAAAGGGAGACCTTGTATTATTGAGTTAAGGAATCAATAACTAGATTAAAGGAGGAGCATCAGAATGGATGCCTGGAGAAACAATTTTGGTTTAGAAACATCCCAAAGAACATGACATGTAATCTTGGATTACACGACATGTGAGGACACCTTGTTGTGGTTCTAGTGTTTGGCTAGAGTTAAGGACCACATGGCATGTGAACCCTTTAACTTGGTATGTTTCCCTCCTCGGATGAATTAGAATCAACTATGGAGATTACATGTAAATAATTAATAGTTCTTGGCTAGATGTCATGTCATGTAATTAGATATAGACACAATTTAGCATACACGAACCAACACACAGACACAACTTTAGTACATAGATAGAACCAGGAATCATGAGTAGAGAACAATGTATCTCTACACACTATGTACTCATCCTATATGTTTTGAATATAGAGACTACATTTCATGTGACATTTTTCAACATGGTAAAGACATGTGATAGTAGAAAACATTGTGTACCCCCAAGACACACCATGTACTCCGAATAAGGGTGCTTTATCCTCTTCAATTAATGAGTTTGGACCAGTATAGGATGAGTGAGTTCCCATCGTCCGATCCTCGAGGGTTAATTGTGAAATTACATCCACATTAATGTATTGTAATCTCATATATAGATTAGTCTCATATATAGTAAGGTATCCCTCACCGAGACTATATTATGATCCACTATATCCCCTAGTGGAGTCTTTATAATCATGTGTCCTCATTGAATATGGATAAGAACGTCCATCTAGAGTGTAATATTGATAGCATCCTTGGTATCCCCAAGTTTTTATGTGAATTATACCCTATATAGTAGGTCGATCCATATAGTGTACATGGTATACCTAGTGAGTCTGGGCGTGATACATTGTGTCCCCTAGTCAGTTATGGGATTAAACCTCTCTTTATGTATTATAGTGTTCCATTACCAATAAATACTCATTTGGGCATATCCCAAATGAAATAGACATCTACATGAGAGTCTGTAATGACATCATGGCTCAAGTAGTGAATTCTCCCAGAACGAGCGTTCGTCAAGTGGAATCTTTTGGATGAAAATGTTGTTTATGATCACCTGATTGTGTGGTGTCTCACTTGAGTATATCTATATATTATTATTATATGTGTTGTAGAAATATACCTTTAAAAAGATAAATGTACTTTCTTTTGTTGTCTTACTTTTTTGTTTCACAGTGTCATAATGAGTATTGTTTAACTCACCCCTTTATGGGATTTTCCCACTTGTGTCATGTCCTGTGCAGATGATCAACCTTTGGCAGGAGTACTAGGTGGACCCGGACCAGGTAGTGCTTAGTAAGACTAGACAGAATGAGGTGTGTTCATGTGGCTTTCAGACAATAATCCCAGTACCTATACATTTAGGGTGGACCTATGTTATAGATTCTTTGTGGTGGTCTTGTATTTATTCACCAATACTTTCCATCACATTTTAAATCATACTGTTGTTGTGGGATAGAAGGATTTTCCTGAACATTTTACTAATTGTTACATTATCTAATTTTATGATAAGAGATGTTTGGGTTCATAAATATACTTTTGGATACTGCCTCCTATTGTTATGATATGCCTACTCTGTTCTATTCAACATCCCTGAGCCTCTTGGATGTAGCATTTTGTTAATCACAACACGACCCCCTCTTGGATGGTTTGTGATAGAATTATTAAGTATTGATGTACATGAATAAGATTTTACCACTTTATTAGTTGTTATATTGATACTCCATTTATTTATGGTTGAGAGTTAATTTTACCATACATACGCTGGATATGTTTATATTATTTCACTATGGTTCACCTTAGATTTTCTTCCATATGTTGTTCTCATCATGAGATTGTAAATTCATTATTACCTTGAATGTTAATGATTTATTGAGAGTCTGTGTGTGAATCTTTTTTCTGGTTAAAGCCTCCATATTGTGTGATATGTATCATCAAAAGTATTTTCCTACATATATACTATAGGTTCTAGTTTTAGGGTGTGAAATGTGACTTATATATAGTCCAGGTGGTCATTGATGGTTCATTTTATGACATAGTAATAGCAGATTTTATATTTAATTGGTAATGTGTGTGTAGTTGTACCCGTTATGTGGATTGGTTGGGAAACATAAGGAAATAGTGATAAGTTGTCTTGAGTTTTAATATCAGTATAGGAAACCCAGTAATGGTGTAACATCCTATGTATCGAGGCATAATGGCACCTGTAATCTGTCCATATATTCAACATGTTTAGATAACTGTTGAATATAAACAAATGGTGAACAAAATATATTGAAATGGGTCTTTTATTTACATTCTCTAATTGATCCCTCACCCTAGATATGTCTATCAAAGCATTTTTAGTATTGATAACTTTCTAGACACCTCCATGACGATAAATAGAAATGATTATAAGAGGGCTATTAAGATGTAATGTTGAGTGATTTGGATTTTTTTGTATGGGGATATTCATATTTTGTTTCCTCCATACAAGAAGATAGTTTCACTTACACATGTTTTGAAATAATGGATGACAAAAAATATATAAACTATCTATTTTGGAAAATGTATTCACCCAAAATATTAGTTGGTTATACTCATGGAAAGTTGTATTCATGGACTAGTATGGAACTGGTGGGGTCCAATAACCAAGAGCCATAATGATAAAAACCTATCAAGGATATAATTTTGATACTTATTACATTATGAGTTCTATTTATCGACCATAAGAATTGTATTGATTTTGTATCTTATAAAATAGATTCATGGTTATATTTATTTTTCAGATTACATATCTAAGTTCATTGACCTTACACACAACTCTATCTATATAGCAAGAGATGGATACTTATGGGTAGAATTTTTTTTTTCAGTTCCTCCGTAGGGAAATTAATGATATTATGGCCACACTATGAATTTAGACTATTATTGATGGTCCAAGGTGGAAATTGGTGATAGTGTGTTTACTTGAAAATTAGAGTCATAAAGATGGGGTAGAAAATATAAATTGTAGATCTTGGCCATCTAATACATAAATTTAACATCATATTGTAGGATATTGTTGTTGTAGGTACTCACATAGGCATGGTTTGTCTCAGTGACCATCAATAAAGGGATTCCATAAAAGATTGATTTAACCAATAGTTATATGGTGTTATTGATGTCCTAAATGGGTTCGCAATTCATGTTCGTTTCTTACCTGGAATACTTAATAGGGAGGCTAGATAATATATGGTCTTCTACAACACATGGAACATTTCCATCAGGGATCTATAATGAGTGGTCTGGGTGGACCCCTGGGAGGATGAATTGATATATAAGCTGATGTATCTATATGAGGAGTTGTTGTAGGTTGAAGAATATTTTATGAACAATATTCACAATGATCCCTAGGTTCTCCATGCTTGGCTCAGAGGACATGTGGCTTAGAGTGTATTTATTTTCATGGTATGGGGAGATATGATCAGTTTGTTCAATAGTGAGTTAAAAATATGATACATATCATTTAAAAAATATAATTATTACTTAAATACATATAATTAATTCATTTCATTATCCCCTATCCCTATTTCAAAAGAATAGTATTCTTATAGATCCATAATCCCGTCACACGTGGTGGGAAATTTCAACTGGATTAGAATCCACAATTTCACACATATTTAAATAATGCGAGTAGATGCTCACTAGATTGAGACTAAAATGGAACCTCTTATTTGTTACAATTATGTATTATGAAATCATTTTGGGTAAGTACAATATATCCATGATTTGTGCAAGTATATACTGTCGTCTATAGATTGGTACATCCCTATAGGTGGATGAGATGATATTATCCATCAAAGGTGACAAGTACCTACTTGAATAATGAGAGGTGATAATGACCTAGAATCAAAAAACAATCTCCCAAAAGTTACAATGATTTGACCTTGGTGTAAAGTGTTATTTAGACACTAGGACACTAGAGGAAGTTGGTGAATACATGAATGTCTTCTATGCAGATATTCTGGTAAAACATCCATGTAGGAATATTTACTTATCTATTGAATGGAACCCCAAGAACATTATAATACATTTTGTATCATATATTATGGACCAATTTGAGCTCAATATTCATGTGTCTAGTTAGGGGACATTTAAGAGAAGGTATTTATCGGAATCATTATTACCCACTGAGTGGATCATGGGTTGTTCTCTAAGAATAAAGATGAGAACAAGAGGTTATAGACTTATAATTAGATTGTTATTCATGCAATTATAATGAATAAGTTTTCCATAACACTTTTATGACCACTTTGACTAGATGAAAGGTGTATGATGGTTCATAAATATTTACCTTCCCTCGGGCTACTAGAAGTTGTATGATTTTTAGGTGGAAAATTTTAATATGACTTGTCAATAACCATATAGGCCGATAGAGTTCTTATTGATAACCATCAGGGTGAGAAAAAGAAACCATTATCATCATTGTAATCATGAAATTAATCTTCCATAAATTCATGGATACGTTCATGTTCATCTTTATTGATGACATTCTAATTTATTCTTTTTCAGAATAGGTGTATGCATATAATTTTTTTATTTATCTAAAATTACTATAGGAGCCAATGTTATAAGATAATATCTCATTGTGTTAAATTTTAATTAGAGAGGTTCACATTCTATTTCAATTCAAATTAGAACATGGTGTGGCTATGGACCGAATAAGGAAAGAGGTAGTTCTATCTTATGTCACAACCAAGGTCATTGTAGAGGTGAATAGTTTACTTGGTCTTGATTTTTACAATAAATTATTTATTGTAGAATTACCTAGTATTTCATTCCCTTTTTCATAAATGAATTATAATTTTAATTTATTCACTCAAACCAAGTATTTTTTGAAAACATTCAAAAATTTATTGAACATGGTGGACAATGAACATGTTTTTAGAGATGTAGAGGTAGGTGTTGACAACGTGATGTTCTCAATGCCACTAGTTTTGGAATTAGGTATGTTTTGATGAAGATGATTATAAAGATAATAATTTATTATATATATTATATTTTTATACCCTATGACTATAGGTATACATCACACAGATTGTAATTGGAAATAAAATAATTTTCCATCAAGTTGTACATTTGTTTTCTCATTGGAAAGATGTTCATAGTAAATTTTGAGCACTAGAGTTTTAGTAACATCTTTTCTTATATAGATAACATCAGGTCCTGGAGGATTTTTCTTGAATTCCATTATGAATATAAATTCATAATAGAAAATAATCCATTAATGGGAATCACAGTTTCTGATGATTTTGTAGGGTATCTCATTATCTCTTAATGAAAGTGGAATCTAAGCTATTAGAATCACTCTAGCTGGACCTGATTAAGGAGAGTGTGATAATGTATCTCTATTATATTTAATAATATCCACAAATTTTACATCATATGAGAGAATCTTAGTAAGATTACATTAATTTAGTAGTTATATGAGTTTAGATTCACTATGATGGTGCACTAGGTGTATCTTTTAAAAGTTGGGGAAAATGTACACTTTTAAGGATGTACTATATTCAAGTTCATAGTTCAAGAGAAGGTGTAGAGTGTAACAGCCCCGACCTAGAAGCCACTAAACCGGTGCTCCGAGCCGGGTGGTTACATGACTTTAATCATGCCTCCTCGTACACTAATGGCTGACAACGAGCAGCGGGGGTCTATGGGGTCATGTGGGGAAACTATACCCCCTTTTTATCAGAGTAAGCAACAACAGAATAACCAAATAGTGGAAATAATAACCAATAAACAAGTAACATATATAACAACCATTTCCAATAATAAATCTGCCATGTCACACTACAAGTGTAACAGTGAACAAAATCCCAAAAAAATAAATCCAACAGCCAAAAACCCCTTGATGGTTCCGACTCCAAGTCTGGATCCTCCACCATGTTCTAACCATGTCCACTTAGCTATCTAGCAAGGACCCTTGCCCTTGTCCTGACCGAAAAACATGAAGTCTACTCGGGTACCCAACGACGGCCCAAGATGGGTGTGAGTACAACTCAGTAGGCCACCACCAACAATGTCTACAAAATATACATTATAAACAGGTAGTGCATGCAAAAGGAAAATGAATGATAAATGCAAAGTAGTTAATTAAGATTCAATTTACCAGTTCAGAGCAGAATCCATTTCCATTCAATTACCATCCATTTATTACCATTTACCATCACTTACCATTTAATCACTTTTCCATGATTTAGTCACTTACATTATGTTACATGGATCTATGTCTACCAATCACATGCAAGATTGTAAACACATTGTTGTCCTATATCACTAGGACTAACTCCCTCATAGAAACCATATCCTCACCTCAAAGCCTCAGTTTGGGTGGATGCAACCATTAGGAGAATAGTCCCTCAATCCCCTTTCCTAACCCGTGCATTTAGGGTGGTGTTTAGAGCATCATTCTTCGCTCAACCCGTGGGCATAGATCCTCAAGTCATACACTAGTCTACCAAGCCATGTGAAAATTCTTATATATAAGTTACCATCATCCATCCATAACATTGCCCTTCGACACACACTATTCACAGCAACCCCCCATGGGAATTCCACATCCTGACTTAACCCATTAACACATTACCTTTTGAAATCATTTAACCATTCTCCCAATTTCCATGTGTTATGCCTAACTCACTAAGGATTCTACACTAAACCCATAACCCATTCTGTTATGGTCATTAATAAATTAATACATTAACCCATTTAAATCATTCCTCATTTCAATGAATCAACCATTTTACTCATTCTATTTAAACCTCCGGTTATTACCAAGTCTAGGTGCATCACGTAACTTCTTTCCCAAGATCATCCAATCATTACAACATGTTTATCAAGGGATATAACCTTTATTAGAATAAGTTCACATGTTTAATCTCATTCCCTAATCCCGGGAGAAGCCGGCACATCCCATGGATGGCCCCAATTAGGTCAAGTCAATCCCAACACATCCCATGGGGATCGTGGGGGTTCCCATTTTCCATTATAAACACCATTAATTCTGAACATGCTAAGGTTTTCCAAAACATAACCAAAGGAAAACAATAACATAACTAAACATGCACAAATTACTCAAATAACCATGGGATATAACGTGTTGACCACCTACCTCAAAACTGCAGTTGAACGCACCCTAAATCGAGTCCTTAGACTTCAATTCGACCAAAACATGGAGATTCAACCTATTTCTCACCCAAAGGATTGGTTTTTAGAGATTCAGAACAAGAGGGAGAAAAGAAACAAACCCCAAACCAATAAAAGTACCAAGGATGGGATTAGCCATACCTGAAGATTCGATCCGCAACAAACTACGGTCTAAAGGACCATGAATCTAAGGAGAACAACCCTTGGGAGGCATGGGTCTTCCAAGTTTGTTGCTAGGGTCGAGGGAGGAAGAGGGAGGAACATCCCGAGTGGGTTTTAAAAGTCCATAGTGGAAAAAAATGTAATCTTTAAAACATTAATTGGACGCACAGTTTGCCTGCACGGTCTGAAAAACCGTGCGCAAACCGTTTCCATGCCATTTCCCGGAAGAGGAGGGTCGCACGATTCATCTGCACGGTTTGTCAAACCGTGCACAAACCACGCACATGCTTCTATCCGAAGGAGGAGGAGTTGCATGGTTTTGCCTTGGAAGGCCACATTGTTTTCCTGGCTATGCGCAGGTTGTGTGCCTTGGCCTGTCTTTCCCAGTTTTCCTTTCTTCCATGCCCCGAGCCCCTAAAACACCCCAAGGCCTCCCATACATTTAGAAGACATCCCTTGAATCCAAAAATATGGGAATTAACCAGAACAAAATGAAAAAAATTCCATTCCAAAACCAGGATCTTACAACCTCCCCACCTTATTACGGCCCGTCCTCGAGCCGAGTTCCCAAGTCTCATTGATCCACCGAAGAGAAGAGTTCGGGCCACTGATCCCACATATCCAATTCCTGCTCCCATGTTTCTTCCTAGACTTCCCCATGCTTCCATAGTACTCTCACTAATGGAACAACCATGCCTCACAAGACCTTTTCACAATGATCCACCACATGAACCAGATGCTCCTCAAAGGACGTATTAGCCTCAAGCTCCACATCCTCAACATCAACCAAATGAGAAGGGTCTGGGTGATACCATCGAATCTACGACAAAAGAAACAAATAATGAATCCCATATTACCATTGTGGAAGATCCAATCATTAATCCACTGGTCCGATCCTCTCTAGAATCTCAAAAGGTCCCACATACCTGGGTTCCAACTTTTCCTAATTTCGTATCTGACGGTGACCCAACATTGGCGACACCCGATGGAACACTTTATCACCCACCGCAAACTCAAGAGGTATACTCCTCTGATCTACATACGACATCTTCCTACTATGAGCCGTATCCATCTGCTTCCTAATCAACTTTAACTCTATCTGAAGTCTCTTGCACGAGACTTTTCTCCAACAACATAGATTCACCATCCTCTAGACAACACAATAGAGATCTACATGGCCTCCCATAGAGTTCCTCAAATGGATCCATATGAATCTTAGACTGAAAACTATTATTGTAGGAAAACATAACCAACGATAGATGCCTATCCAAAGAACCGCCAAAGTCTAAGATAGAAGCTCTTAACATCTCCTCCAACACCTGGATCGAACGCTTTGACTACCTGTCCATCTCGGGTGGAAAGTTGTAATCAAAAACACCTTCATACCAAGTGACTTATACATCCAGTGCCCGAAAAACGATGTCAAACGTGGATCTCGGTCAGAATCTATGGTCTGCGGCACCCCATGAAACCACTCTATCTTTCGAACATACATCTCACCCAACTAGTCGACTGTATAGGTCTCCGAAATTGGTAATAAATGAGCCACTTTCATTAACCAATCCCCGACCACCCAAAATCCATCATTCTTCCATGGTGTCCTCAGAAGAACCACAAAAAAAATCTATTTTTACATCATCCAACAACTATTCCAGACTGGGCATTGGATGCAACAAACCACCGGGCATTAATGATCGGCCTTCACCTACTGAATGGTAAGGCACCATGCCACAAAGCTAGCAACTTCCCTCTTCATTCCAGGCCACCAAAACTACCTTCATAGATAACGACACATCTTGGTCAAACCAGGATGCACTGCCCACTTTGATGCATGGAAATCACGCATCAACTCTTCCCAAACACCTTTATGCTTTTCCTTCATGTACAAAAACATAGGATCATCATGCTGACCTTCCTTAACTCGACCCAAAAGCATAGAATCCATCATTAAGGAAGTAAGAGTGACCTGACCACTTTCCTCCTGCACCTCTTGGTGCATCTCTGCAAACAAAGCCATCACCTTCTACTCAGTGCTGGACTCCTGAACAGCCTGATTCTGAACCTTCCTTCTTAGAGCATCAGCAACATTGTTTCCCTTTCCCGCCAGGTACACTAACTCAACGTCAAATGACTGAAGATATTCAACCCAACTTCGCTGCCGAAAATTCAGATCCCATTGTGAGAAGATTTAATTTAAGCTCTTATGGTCCATAAACATGGTAAACCCTTCCCCCAACAGATAGTGCCTCCAGCACTTCAAGGCGTACACTATTACGGCCAACTCAAGATCATGAGTGGTATAGTTCCTCTCATGGGGTCTCAACTACCTTGACCCATAATCCACAACACACTCATCCTTCATCAACACATCCCATTGTATGATTCCAGATGCATTCCAAAACACGATGTACTTCTTACACGGCTCAGGTATGATCAAGATAGGTGTGGTTGTCAATCACATCTATAATGAAACATACTTTACATACATTGTTATTACTTTAAAATTGAAGAATACTTATTACAAAATATTAGAAAACCATGGTTGGACTGTATAGGAATAGTGTCTTTAGAAACTGGGAAACATAAACAACTGGTTCATAAAGCATCCACATTGTCTCCCATTTATTTCATCATATCTATAGTGCCTTTTGGAATATCCTACTTAGTACCCTTCTTCCTGACCTGGGGAAAAGAAAACATACACAAGGGTGATCTCAAATGCTCAGTAAGGGTTAACAAAAGAAATATCAATCATATCATAGTCATAAGAACATAACATTTAGAAAATATTAACCTGAAAAAGAGATCATAATATCATAACATGTGATAAATAATAGTAGTGAAATGTAATCCCAATAATCATAACATGAAAATGAAACCTTGTGGTATACAAATATAATCATATAAAATCATTAAATATTAGTCAAGGTTCTTTTTCAAGATTATCATAGCGGACAAAGTCCATTTCTGAACTGAGTTCACTCCTCATTCCAGTCCTATATCACTAAACAGGTTTAACTTGAAGATATATCCATGTTTATCTCATGAGATATAAATATTTACCCAATGCATTGGAGGGAAATATGGGTACCACCAATCTCATAATGAAACCATTATCATGTGTTCCACAAAATCGTAAATCATACATCATATCATAACCTATATAATAATAATGGGATTCTTAAGCATCATGACATCATACAAAAATTCATATTTGATAAAAGACATCATAAAAATAAATCCATCACAACATAATCAAATTAATTTAATACTTGGGATAGTAACAAAACCCTATATTAACTTATATGGAAAATAATTTTGATAAAACTCTTTAACTCCATTCTTGAGGAAAATATCCTTTCTATTTCAAAAACATCATTCTTTTCTTAACAAGTCATAACATTTTAAACTAAAAGAAGTTAATTAAAGATAAAAGTAAAATTTTTAAAAGGAATATACATGTAAATAATGTAATATGAAATCATAAAAATCCATTCATGCTGTATAAGTTAAAAAAACATTCTTCTCGTACATTGGCCGGAAAAGTCAAAAAGTACCTCGTACTAAAAACGACAAAAGATAACTTTCATATCTTTTACGGAAAACACAAAAATAGGTAAAATTGGATTTAAACAATTGTAGGAGGAATGAAATAATATTAAATATTTAGGAAACATGGATGTGGATGACAAATATTCCCCAGTAAATTCTGATGTATAAACAATCTCGGATAAAAAAATGAGATTGCATGATTTTCCCTTACCTTAGGTTTGATTTGCTTCATACATTTCCGAACCTCATGTAAAATGATATAAATAAATTAATTGACTTATTAAATAATCATATTAATTGTTATGATATCATATATGGTCATATTCTTATCTTCTTGTTAGTAATATTTCATTTCTACTTTTTATTTGGCTGTTCATTGCTTTATGTTCTTATTCATGTTTTGTCAAATAAATTCTTAATCATCTTTTTAGGTTATAGATACCTCATTTCCAGAATGGTATTAGTGTAATATATATCTTATTAATTCATTTAATACATTTATATAATCATTATTCAATGAATATCTTGTAGAACAAGTCACATCACATTGTGGAGATGGTAGGCCGTACGTACACACGAGTGATGATATCGTTCCCATGATCGTAGAATTGTATTGAAGTGTATGTATACTATTTTAGAATCAATATCACTTTATAATAATCATATACGGTTATTCATTACACCATTATTCCCATCCATGTAAGGTGGTGGTGGAAAACCGATTACACCATAGTGTGGAGACGGTATTCCGTACGTACGCACGCGTGGTGATTTCGTTTTCCGTAGGATGGATAGAAGGTGAAATAGGGCTGTTTAATATTTATAATAAAATATCAGAACATGATTGATACTTATGTTATTATTTAATAATGAAACAACTATAGAATGTGAAGTAGGAGATGAAATAAATTTCAAAGAATCGGAAACAGATATTACCTTTTCTTCGACACGCCTCTTTGAAACCTCCTTTTAGGGCACTAAAATTGGGCTTTAAAGACAATCAGGACCTCTAGTATGTTTCTAGGGAAGTTGATATGGGATTTGGGAAAGTTTTGACGGAGAATTAAGATTAAAAATTTTGTGTGGAGGAGAGGGAGGAGTTTCCCTTTTATAAGGGAGGAGAAGGGAACCTTAGGAAATACTTAAAATATTATTTTATAATAAAGTCATATTCGGTATATAATAGCTAAAAATTGATTTATTTCGATGATAAAGTGGGTATGGGACGAAATACTCTCAAAAATATGTTTTGGATAAGTTTAGGTTACTATTTTAACATTATCATTAGATTTAACTCTAAGTTAAATAATATAACTTCTTCCATCTATTCTTGTTTTCTTACACTATATGGTAAATAAACTTACTATAATAAGCCAAACGAACCCCAAGTGGTTCATTATTAATATATATAAACTTATCTATGTCATTTTTAAGAGACTTGTATTTTTAGGAATAAAATCACAATTAATAACATAATATTTGTTTTAAAAACTATTTTATGTCAATTTTGAAACTATTTTGTAATTGATTTTTGTGAAAATCATAACAGCATGATTAGTTCGAAAAAAGTTAATTAAATCAATAATAACATGTCATATTAACCTATAAAATTAGTTTAATTCCTTAAAAGTCTCATATTACTTTTATTTGGGTATTTATAACATCAGTTACGTTAATATTTTATTAATAAGGTAATTACTGCATCATCATTGTGTCAAAAATAAATTACATTATTTAATGTCTAAAAATTATAAATAAAATACCATTATGTGGGAAATATTTTTATATTTCTATTGAATATTTATAGTCTAATTTATCTTATGAATAACCCTGTATTAAAATTGTTTTAGTTATTAAACATTGATTTTAACTATTTTAACTATTCTTTAAATTAAATAATAATAAATGTCCTAATCTAATCCAAGTTGACCTAAAGGGAAAAATTTTATTCCTAAGGTTGTTTTTGGTCTAATTACACTTATCCAATAAAATTATGACATCTGTTAGGGTAATAATAATATCATTTTTACCCTTAATTATCCTATTATCTTTTAACCATGGGAAATAAATGTAAAAAGTTACTATTCATCAAAAATTATTTTTATCTTATTGAAAAACCTTTAACTCCTTGATATTAACCTTCTCTCTTGAATTTTCTAAATTCCACTCATAGGCGTGGTAAAATTACGTTTTATGTAAATTTGCAAATTCTCCTAGGAGCTGTATAAAAGACGGTGAAAAGTTAAATAAAGTTTTTATATATCTAAAATTATTATAAAATGACTTCATTGAAATAAATTGAACTTATATAAGTATTATGTATCAATTTTGACCTAAAATAAATTTAAATAAAATAAATAATTATTTAGATAAAAATATGTTTTTTAACTATCAGGGTGTGACATTCTACCCCCTTAAAATGAATTTCACCCTCGAAATTCGTCACTTCGTAACAAACAGATGAGGGTACCTCTCCCTCATCATATCATGAAGCTCCCATGTAGCTTCTTCTAATTTTTGGTTCCTCCATAAGACTCTCACCAAGTGAGTGGTCTCATTCCGTAGAACATTTTCGCTACGATCCAGAATCTCTATCGGTTGTTCTTCATAAGAAAGATCATGCTCCAGAAGTACAACTTTTGAGCTTAGTACATGTGAAGGATTGGTTATGTACATTCTCAGGAGAGATACATGAAACACATCGTGAACATGACATAGATTCAGTGGAAGCTCTAATTGAAAGGACTGATATACGTAGGGCTCAGCTTTCCCTTCGTTCCAAATCTCATTACTCTCTTCCAAGGAGATATTCGTAAGAACACATTATCTCCCACTTCAAACTCTAGGTCTTTTCTTCGGTTCTCAACATAACATTTTTGTCAACTCTAATCTTCTCTTATCTGTTGTTGAATAGATCTGACCTTTTCTTCCATCTCATCACCAAGATCAGGTCCTAATAGCTTTCCTTCCCCAACATCATCCCAGCAAGTTAGAGTTCAGCATTTCTTTCCATAGAGAGCTTCATAAGGAGACATCTGAATACTGGAGTGAATGCTATTATTATATGAAAATTTCACCAAAGGTAGGTGTTGATCCCAACCACATTTTAAATCCATAAAGCAATCTATCAACATGTCTTCTAGTCTTTGAATTTTCATCTTAGACTGACCGTCTGTCTAAGGATGATAAGCAGTACTGAAACTCTACTCTGTATCTAGATTATGCTGAAGAGTTTGCCAAAACATTGAGGTAATCCGCGGATCCCGATCACATATAATGTGAAGTGGTACTCCATGAAATCTTACCACTTCCTTCACATATATCCTGGCAAGATGGTCCTGAATGAAATCTTCTCTAATAGCAATGATGTGTTCCGACTTCCTAAGATAATAAACTATGACCGGGAAAGAATTATTACCTTTGGATATCTTATGAAGTCCGGTGACAAAGTCCATAGTGATGTCTTACCATTTCCATTCAGGTATGGCCAATGGTTTTAACATCCCCATAGACTTCTATCTCCCAGCTTTAACTTGCTGACAAACCATGCATCGAGAGACATATTCAGCAACAACTCTTTTCATACCATCCCACCAGAATTACTCTTTCAGGTCCCTATACATCATCATGCTTCCAGGATGAATAGAGAATTAAGAACTATGAAAGTCATCCAGTAGCTCCTTCTTTAATTCTAGGATGGGAGGAATACATACATGGTTCCTGAAACTTATTATTCCCTCAGAATCATGGATGAATTCAAGAACATTTCTAACTTTCATTTGTAACTCTAAATCTTCTTTTTGTGCCTCTTTAATCTTCACATGTATATATGGTTAAAATTAATTTGAGAAAGATAGTATTTCCACCCTTCCATTATAATTATATTATCCATACTTTGTAAATCCATAAATATTGGATATTTTGTGATCCTCATCATGGATAATCTAGCATGGTCTTGTCAACTTAATGTGTCGGCCACCTTGTTTTAATTCCCAAGGTGATAATGAATTGAGAAGTCGTAATCCTTAATCAACTCCAACCATCTTATTTGGGGCATATTCTTCTCCTTCTGAATGAAAAAATACATTAATCTTTTATGATCAGTATAAATATCACACCTTTCACCATAAAGGTAATGCCTCCAAATATTTAATGCAATGATTACCACAGCTAAATCCAAATCATGAGTAGGGTAATTTTGCTCATGGATTTTCAACTGTCGTGAGGCATACGCTATCACCATATCATGTTTCATGAGAACACACCCCAATAACTTTTTGGATGAATCACTGTAGATCACAAACCTTTATCCACTACAAGACAGTGTGAGCAAAGGTGCACTTGATAACCTTCTTATTATCACGTTGAAATTTTTTTCACACTCCTCCGTTCAAAAGAACATAACTCCTTTTAGAGTCAACCTGGTGATTGGTTTAGATAAAATTGAAAAATCTTTCACAAAACATTGATAATATCCAACCCAACCAGGAAAATGTCGGATCTCAGTTACTGTTGTTGGGCTCGACCATCTTTCGATAACCTCTGTTTTTGCGGGATCAACAAATATCCCATCTTTTGAGATTATGTGACCCAAAAATTAAACTTTTTGAAGCCAAAATTCACACTTGGTAAATTTGGCATAATGCTTCTCCTTTCTCAGGTTCTTTAATACAAATATCAAGTGATCTTCATGATCTGCCTTTCTCTTTGAATAGAAAAGAATATCATCGATAAAGACTATCAGAAGCTGATAAAGATAGCCTGTAAAGACATTATTCATCATATGCATGAAGATAGCAGGGGAATTAGTAAGACCAAATGGCATCACTATAAATTCACAGTGTCCATACCTTGTACGGAAAGCCTTCTTGGGTATATCCTCCCTTTTGACCCTTAATTGATGATACCCTGAATGAAGATCAATCTTGGAAAAGTATTGAGCTCCACGTAGTTGGTCAAATAAGTCCTAAATGCATGGGAGAGGATATTTTTTCTTGATAGTGATATTGTAAAGTTATAGATAATCATTGTAGTGTCTCATTGATCCGTATTTCTTCTTAACAAACAGAACATGTGCTCCCCAAGGTGACACAATAGGGAGTATGAATCCTTTATCAAGATTCTCTTGGGGTTGCTTCTTCAATTCCTGCATCACAATTGGGGCCATTCTATAAGTTGTCGTTGAAATAGGCATAGCACCCAGTAGGACTTCTATTGAAAACTAAACATCACGATTTGGTGGAAGACATGGAAATTCCTCCAGAAAGACATCATCAAACTCTAGTACAATGGGTGTATTCTTAATCGGGAATTTCTCTCCAACCATTTGAGATAAATATCATTCATTTATTGGAAGCAAGACCCATAATATGGAATATATTTCCACTGGAAGGTCATGTTCATCCTCACATTGATAGATGATCATAGATTGATCTGGAATATGAAATTTGACTTCACATCTTTGGAAATTGATATGTGCTCCATATTAAGAAATCCAATCCATGCCAAGAATCACATAAAATTCCACCATAGGAAGGATCACAAGATTTGCAGGAATCATTTTCCCACAAACATCAATCAGAGAATAATTATAAAATTTTGATGCGACCGTTGTTCCATTAGGAGTTGTCACAACTAACTCAACATCTAATTGCCGATGTAATACGACGATACCCTTAGAAACTTCTTCAGAAATAAAATAGTGGGTGGATCCAAAATCAAATAAAACATTTTATACATTAGAGTGGATGGTAGGTGTACCTTTCCCCACTTCGTTATCATAGTCCACATCATCGATTGTAATTTCATGTGCCTTTCATTTGTCTTTGTCCTTAAGAGTTTATTTAAATCAATCATCATCAACAACCCTTGGATTTTGGCATTTATTGGCATAATTCCCCATCTCCTTGCACTTGAAGCATTGCAGTGTTGGAGGTGCATTCTGTTTATCCCTTATTTGTTCACATCATTAGATAACTTATTCCCAATATTTCGACATTTAATTGCCCGATGACCTTCTTTTCCACACTGAAAACATATTCTTGTTCCATTAAGATAATTCCCTCCATGTTTCATTCCATAATTTGAGCATAAAAGAGAACTCATCTTCGTTTCAGTGTGGCCTTTATATTTTTCTTTGAATTCCATTTTCCTCTTCTTATCAAACCCATATGATTTATGGGTTACTCAAATCATCATCTCAGACATGAGATCACATCGAACAATTTCCTTTTATCTATTGAAGTCCCTTATGGCTAACGCCCTTTGAAGACTTGGTTTTAAGCCCCTAAGGAATCGATCGATCTTACTCTCAGGTCGGATAATAATTCCGGAAGCGTACATTGAAAGTCTTGTAAAAGTATATTCCTAGGTACCAACAGTGTCATAATCCTTTTGCTTCTGTTCAATAAACTCCTTCTCCATCAATTTTCGAAGAATACGAGGGAAATAATTATTGAAAAATAAGTTCATGAAATCGTTCCATTCCATGGACTCAATTTAATCCCTTTTCCTCGTATTGTTGATAAGATTTCACCATTGACCAGCATCACCTTCCAAACGATATACTGCTAAGATGACTTTATCATGTTCAGAACAATGTTGAACTGAAAATAACTTTCCAGTGGTACAAATCCATTGTTCAGCAACTAATGGATCAGATGACCCACTGAATGATGGTGGATGCTGCCTCATGAAGGATTCAACAGAATGATGCTCCTTCGGTTGCTCATTTGGAAGTCCAGAAAAGATTCATAGCTTGATAATGTTTTCTGAGCATGGCTACATGATTTTTCATTCCAGATCCCATAATTTTTGTTTGCTCATGGGAACAATCATTTCATTTCCTGTCACATTTAGCATTAACACAGTTCCTTTGGGTACCAACCATTTACTAAAAACAAGAAGCATAGTGTGAGAAACACCAAAAATAATTGGAAAACCATATAATGAAGAATAAAATTTCACACTTTAGGTCTTATCATAGGTTGATCATGGCCATTTCTAAAACACTAAAATTATTTTCTAGGCTTAGATAGATCCTTATGGTTCTTACTATGGTTTTCACATCGTAGTTTCCAAAGGATGACTATTCCTTTCCTCTGATACCAACTATAATGACCCATAATTTACATACATTGTTATTACATTAGAATTGAATCATACTTATTACAACATATAACAAAACCATAGTAGGACCATAAAGGATTAGTGTCTTTAGAAACTGGGCGACATAAACAATTGGTTCTAAAGTATCTACATTTTCTCCCATTTATTTCATCATATCTAGAGTCCCTTTTGGAATATCTTATTTAGTACCCTTATTCCTGACCTATGGAAAAGAAAACAAACAAAAGGGTGAGATCAAATGACCATTAAGGGTAATCAAAATAAATATCATTCATATCAAATTCATAAGAACATAAAATTTTTAAAATCATAACCTACAAAAGAGATCATAGTATCATAACATGTGATAAATCATAGTAGTGAAATTTAATCCCAATAATCATAACATGAAACATGAAACATTATGGAATACACACATAATCATAGAAAATAATTTCATAATAGTCAAGACTCATTGCCAAGACTATCATAGCGTACAAAGTCCTTTTCTGAACCGTGTTCACTCCTCATTCCAGTCATGTATCACTGAACCAGTTTTACTTTCCATTCCATCCATGTATATTTCATGAGATATAAATATTTACCCAATGCATTGGATAGAGATATAGGTCCCACCCATCTCATAAAGGATCCATTATTATGTTGCCACAAAATCATATATCAGTCATCATAGCATAACCCATGTAATAAAAATTGGACTCTTAAACATCTTGACATCCTAAAACAATTCATATAAGATAAAGGACTTCATAAAAATTATTCCATCACAACATAATAAAATAAATGTATTAATAAGGATATAAATAGAACCCTATATTACCTTATATGGAAAATAATTTTGATAAAACACTTGAACTCCATTATTGAGAAAAATATCCTTTCTACATCAAAAACAGTTTTCCTTTTTTAACAGGTCATAAAATATTAAACTAAATAAGTTAATTAAAAATAAAATTGAAAATTATAAATGAATGTTCATGTAAATAATGTTCTATTAAATCCTAAAAATCCATTCATGCCGTATAAATTAAAAAAACATTCTTCTCGTAATTTGGCCAGAAAAGTCAAAATGTACCTCGTACTAAATATGACAAAAGATTCATTTCATATCTTTTACTAAAAACTCACCAATGGGTAAAATTGGATTTATAAAATCATAGTAGTATATAAATAATATTAAATATTGAGGAAACATCTATGTGTATGATAAATATTCCCCAGTAAATTCTAAGGTTTAAACAATCACAGATCAAAAACTTATATTGCGAGATTTTCCCTTACCTTAGGTCTGATTAGCATTTTATGTATCCAAACCACCTGTATAATGATTTAAATAATGTCATTGACTTATTACAGAATCATATTCATTGTTATGATATCATATATGGTCATATTATTATCTTCTTATTAGTAATATTTCATTTCTACTTGTTATTCGGGTGTACATTGCTTTATGTTCTTATGCATGTTTTGTCGAATAAATTATTATTCATCATTTCAGGTTATATATATCTCATTTCCAGAATGTTATTAGTGTAATATATATCATATTTATTCATTCAATTCATGCTATAATCATTATTCAATGAAGATCATGTAGAACGAGTCGCATCACATTGTGGAGACGGTAGGCCGTACGTACTCACAAGTGATGATATCGTTCTCGTGATCGTGGAATTGAATTGAAGTGTATGTATACTATTTCATAATAAATATCAATTAATAATAATAATTTATGGTTATTATTTAAAACATTGTAACCATCCAAGTAAGGTGGTGGTGGAAAACAGATTACACCACGACATGGAGATGGTATTCCGTACGTACGCATGCACGGTGATTTCGTTTTCCATAGGATAAATATAAGGTGAAATAGGGTTGTTTCATATTTATAATAACATATCGGTATATGAGTGATACTGATGTCATTACTTTATATTGAAACATCTAAATAAGAGGATGTAGAAGAAGAAATAAATTTGAATGGATTGGTAACAGATATTACCTCTTCTCCGACATGCCTCTTTGAAACCACCTTTTAGGGCACTATGTCTTTGACGAATACCCGGACCACTAGTATGTTTCTCATGAAGTAGATATGGGAAGTGGGAAGGGTTTGACCGAACTGTATGGCTCAAAATTTTGTGAGGAGGAGACAGAGGATTTTCCTTTTTATAAGGTAGGAGAGGGGCACCTTAGAAAAAACAGAAAATATTTTTTTATAATAAAGACATATTCGGTTTATAATAGCTGAAAAAAGATTTATTTAAAAGATAAAGTGGGTATGGGTCGATATTATCTCTACAAATAGGTTTTAGACAAGTTTAATCTACTATTTAAACCTTATCATTTACATTTAACTCTAAGTTTAATAAATTATATTTTACCGTGTATTCTTGTTTTCTTACACAATATGGTTAATAAACATACTATAACAAGAAAAAAACCCCAACTGGTTAATTATTAATATATATATATATCCGTATCTAAGTCATTTGGCTAAACCATATATTTTTTTAAATATAATAACAATTATTAATATAATACTTGTTTTAATCAATTTTAAAACTATTTGGTAATTGATTTTTGTGAAAATCATAACATAATTATTAGTTCGAAAAAAGTTAATTAAATAAATACTAACATGTATTATTAACCTATAAAATGAGTTGGATTCATAAAAAATCACAAATTACATTTATTTGCGTATTTATTACATCAATTATTATAATATTTCATTAATAAGGTAATTACTGCATCATCATTGTGTCAAAAATAAAATAAATTATATAATGTCTAAAAATTATAAATAAAATACCATAATGTAGGAAATATTTTCAGCTTTATAATTAATATTTATAGTCGAATTTATCTTATTTATAAATCTATATTAAAAATATTTTAGTTATTAAACATTGATGTTAACTATTTTAACTATTCTTTAAATAAAATTATAATAAATGTCCTAATCTAATCCAAGTGGTCCCAAAGGGTAATATTTTATTCCAAAGGTTGTTTTTGGTCGAATTACACTTATCCAATAGAATTATGAAATTTTTCAGAGTAATAAAAATTTCATTTTTACCCTTAATTACCCTATTTACTTTTAACCGTGGTAAATAAAAGTAAAAAGTTACTATTCACCAAAAAATTATTTTTACCTTATTGAACAACATTTTACTCATTGATATTAACCGTGTCTCATGGATTCTCAAAATTACACTCACAGAATCGAAAAAATTTTGTTTTATGTACATTTGCAAATTCTCTTAGGAGGTGGGTAAAAGACGGTGAAAAGTTCAATAAATTTTTATATATCTAAAATTATTATAAAATGACTCCAATGAATTACATTGAACTTATATAGGTATTATTTATCAATTTTGACCTAAAATATATTTAAATAAAATAAATAATTATTTAAATAAAAAAGTCGGTTTTTAAATAGTAACCCAGGGTTTTCACTATTAATCAAAAAATGAATGTTTTCAGAAAAAATACAAAAATTTCACCCCAGGATAATTTCAGTATTACGAATCCAAAAATGAAAACCATTTTGAATGATAAAATTTATAATATTTCAAAAAGTGGGTATTATTATTGATAACGGCTAGTTTATATAATATTTTAATAGCATATCGTTGTTTAGTGAAACTCTGTATTGCGTACCACACATGTTATTGTGGAAGGTCGCAATTGTGTGTAAAGCAAGCCAAGATAGTGTTGTGTGTAGTGAATGATTCCTTTGATGTTGCTTATTAAATAAGACAATATATATATATATATATACTTATTATAAACTATTAGGGTGTTACAACTTCTTCAATTATTGGAAGGCATCCTCACATGCCCACAACCACTCGAACCTGATTCCCTTCATGGTCAATCCCAAGAGTGGTGCTACCAAGCGAGAGATATCCTGAATGAACCTTCAGTAATACCCGACCAGAACTAGAATACTCGCAACATCAGAAACACTCTTGGGATGCTCCAAAGATAAAACTGCCAGCACTTTCTATAGATCCAATTTCACACCTGCCTCTAGGATGATGTGACCTAGAAAATAAACCTCACCTATCCATAATTGACACTTTGATAGCTTGGAATATAGTCGATTCTCTCATAGAGTACTAAAGATGATGTTATGGTGGTGGGGATGATCATTGTGAGTTTCGGAGTACACTAAGATATTTCCAAAAAAGAGAAACCCAAACGGATCTTGATAAGGATGAAATATCTGGTTCATCAAAGCCATAAACATTGCCGGTGCATTGGTCAAGCTGAAAGGCATTACCACAAACTAAAACAACCTGTACCGACTCCGTAAATCGGTCTGTGGTATGTCAGAAGACCATACCCACAACTGGTGATATCCCAACCTCAGATCAATTTTAGAAAACACTGATTCACCCCTCAACTTATCAAAAAGGTCATCAATTCTAGGAAGAGGGTACCGATTCTTCACTGTCATCTGATTCAACTTTTGATAGTCCACGCACAGCCTCAACGAACCATTTTCCTTCTTTGCAAAAAGCATGGGAGATCCCCAAGTAGAGGTACTAGGAAGGATAAAACCCTTACGCTCCAACTCCTCTTGTTGAAATTATTCTTCATGGAGTTCTGCTGGTGCCATTCGGTATGGATGAATAAAAACAGGCTTCGCTCCTGGCCGCAACTCAATCATGAACACGACATCCCTCTCGGGTGGTAACCCTGAGAAATCCTCCAGAAAAACATCCTGAAATCGATCCACAATGGGTATAAAATTAGGTTGTTCCCCTCCCTCACCATAATCAATCATGATACATGCCATGTGAGTCGTGAGTCCCATCATCTGTTGACAAAACAGCCCCACACGCACTGCTCGAACATCCCATTTTCCACAGTGGACATAAGTGTCGCCCTCAAGAGAACTAAACGATACTATGTGAGATAGCCGTCTATGTGCACCTGATACAACAAAAACCAATCCATTCCTAAGTTTAGGTCAAACCCTAATATCTTGAGAATGAACAAATTCCAAAGATAATGATACCCACCATCTTCCGAGGCACATCCCTAGCACTGCTTGATATCCTCAACCCGTACTCCCAACGACGTGTCAATTGACATAACTCCACACACCCTCTCCACTGGTAAACCCTGCAACACCACAATTTGAGCAATGATAAAGGAGTGTGTGGCACCTGTGTCAAATAACACACTAGAAAATGTAGAATCAACAAGGATCATACCCCGAATAGTCGACGGTCCGGCTTTGCCATCACCCTATACAAATTAAACATCCTGAAGCTGACACGCCCCTCTACCCTGGGCTCCAGCCTGAACGCCCTGCGCTGCACTGCCCTGTTGGCGCGAGCGATCATTCCCTGGAGTTCCACATCCACTGCCTATGCCAGTACGGCCCATAGAGCTCCAACTTCCAGCCTAATACGAGGCAATTGATCCCCTCCCCGTATCTGGTACCTGTCTTACACCATCATGCTCACCTACCTGCTGAGGATTCCTGCAGAACCCATGCACATGTCCCATCCTTCCACATGAACGACACTCAACTGGAGGTCGAGGACACTAACCACACACATGCCACGACCTACCGCACTAATTGAAGAACCCCTGATCCCCACTCTGAGTGGCGTACCCTCTCTTCCAGCCTCTTTGCACACTTCTTCCATGATGTGATCCCTCATGGCGTTGCTTCCGACCCTCGATAGTTTCACTACTCTTCTACCCCACTAGAACCACAAGCCCACTTCCTAAAGATCCATTCAGTTTTCCTTCTGAGATCAGGGCCTAATCTACTACCTCTGCGAACCTCATCAAGTAGAAGATTTTTACTTGAGACCTGATCTCATGTCTCAGACAATCCTGGAAATGCCTTGGTTTTTCTGCCTCATCCCCTGCTAATACAGGGACAAAAAATCTCAAATTAGTGATGTGACTAGCATAGTCCATTAAAGATAGTGATCCCTGAGTCAGGCTCTAATCTCTGCAGCCCGCTCCTACCTCAGAGTCTCTGGGTAGAAATTCTCCAAGAATGTTTCTTGAAAGGATTGCCATGACATTCCCTCATCCCGCTCGATTTGGTATTGAATGTCCCACCAAATCCTAGCTTGGCCCCGCAACATATAAGCGGAAATCTTTACTCGCTTCTCAACCGGGGTCTCCAGATGATCTAATATCATCTAGACATACTCTATCTAGAACACTGCTTCCTCTGGCCCACCCTCTCTAGTGAAGGTCGGAGGGTTCTGCTGCTGGAAATCCCAGGTCAGCTCAAACATACTTGGTGCAACCCTCCCTGGGTCCCGATCAATCATCTGTATAAGGTGAGCCAGGTTCTCTTGAAACTGGTCTTCTCTACCGTCATTGATCACCATGTTTTTTTTTCACTTCTACTAGAAGAGTGTTCTCAGCAACATCATCTCATTGCCCAATTGGTAACCAACATCGTGGTGGAATTTCTCTACATTTCCATTCTTCGTATTTAGCACACCTTCCACCAAACTCACACAACATTTTACAAAACATTTTTCACATCATTTCAAACAATTATATTTCATTAAACATCATTAACCCGCTTGTTAAATTTCATTCTTCTCATTGTTTCTTAGTTACATAAAATGCATGATGCACCCTCCCTTCCTGCCTCACACACCCATCCCATGCGTGTTCCTAACAGAATCCATGTCACCTATCTACCTAGGTTCCTACAAGGATGCATGAGTGAATATTCTTGTTCCATTAAGGCCACGTGCCAAATATTCATAAAAAAGTCACATTAAACCACATGATCATCACCCAACAGTGAAATATCATCAACTGTAAAAACACACAACCAAGAAAAATATTTCCCACCCTGGGTGACTTGGGTTTTCCCCCATACCTGGGTTAGCTACTCCCAAGACCGAGAACATGGCCAAGTCTCGACACATCCTCACCCTTGGCTACCAATACCAATAAAACTATACATCCGATAAGGATAAGAAATACCTCTCTATGATACCACTTTGTAACATCCCCGACCCAGAACCTACTAAACCGAATCTCTGAGTTTCCTGGTTACATGACATTATGTGTGCCTCCTTGTATTCCAAAGGATGTCGACTAGCAGCGGGGGTCTATGGGGTCATGTGGGGAGACTATACCCCCTTTTAATAAGAGAAAGCCACAACAGAATAACCAAATAGCAGAAACAATAACCAATAAACAAGGAACATATATAACATCCATTTCCAATAATTGATATTCCATGTCATACATAAAGTTCAAGAGTGAAAAAAATCCCAAAAAAATAAAGACAAGAGCCAAAATCCTCATGATGGTCCCGAATCCATGTCTGGATCCACCACCATGTTCTACCCATGTCCACTCAGCTATCTAAAAATGACCATGCCCTTGTCTTGACCTGCAAACATGAAGTCTGCTCGGGTACCCAATGGTTGCCTGAGTAAGGTGTGAGTAAAACTCAGTAGGCCACCACCAATAGTGTCTACAAAATATCCAGTATAAACTGGTAATTCATGAAAATGGAAAATGAATGATAAATTACCAGTAATTAATTAATGTGCCATTAACCAGTTCAGAGCCAAAGCCATTGCTATTCCATTATAATCTATTTATTTACATTTACCATCACTTGCCATTTAATAACATTTCCATGAGTTAATCACATACATTATGTTTCTTGGGAATAATTCCAACAATCACATGCAAGAGTGTAAAAACATCGTTTTCCTATCTCACTAGGACTAACTCTCTCATATGAACTATGTCCTCACCTCGAAGCCTTAGTCTGGGTGGATGCAACCGTTAGGAGAATATACCCTCAGTCATTTTTCGAAACCCATGCATTTAGGGTGGAGTATAGAGCATATGTCTTCGCTCGATGCATGGGTGTAGATCCTTAAGTCATACCCCACTGTACCAAGCCATGTGCACATGCTTATATATAAGTAACCATCAACCATCCATACCATTGCCCTTCGGCAAACACTATTCACAACACCCCTAGGGGAATTCCACATCATGCCTTTAACCATTAACAAATTACCTTTTCTACATCATATAACCATTCTACCAATTCCCATGTGTTATTTCTAACTCACAAAGAATTCAACACTAAACCCATAACCCATCCTATTATGGTCTTTAATCAATTTATACATTATCCCATTTACCCATTCCTCATTTCCATGAATCAACCATTTAACTCATACCATTTAACCCTCCGGTTATTACCAAGTCTAGGTGAATCACCTAACTTCTATACCAAGTTAAACCAATCATGAAAACATATTTATCAAGGGATGTACCCTTAATTACAACAATTTCACTTCTTCAATCACATTCCCTATGCCCGGGAGAAGCTGGCACATCCCATGGATGGAACCAATTAGGTCAAGTCAATCCCGACACATCCCATGGGGATTTTGAGGGTTCCAATTTGCCATTATAAACACCATTACTTCCAAACATGCCCTGATTATCCAAAACATAACCAAAGGAAAACAATAACATAACCAAACATGTACAAATTACTCAAATAACCATGGGATATAACATTTAGACCACCTACCTCGAAACCATAGTTGAACGCACCCTAAATTGAGTCCTTAGACCTCAATTCGACCAACCCTTTGAGCATCAACCTAATTTCCACCCAAAGGATAGGGTTTTAGAGATTTGGAACAAGAGGGAGAGAAGATACAAACCCAAAACCAAGAAAAGTACCAAGGATGGGATTACCCATACATGGAGATTCGATCCACAACCAACTGAAGTCTAAATGGCCAAGAATCAAAGGAGAACCACCCTTGGGAGGCTTGGGTCGGCCAAGTTCATCGCTAGGGTCGAGAGAGGAAGCGAAGAGGAACATACCGAGTGGGTTTTAAAAGTCCCGAGTGAAAGAACTTGTAATCTTTCAAACATTAATTGGTCACACGGTTTGTCTGCACGGTCTGGAAAACTGTGTGTAAACTGTGTGCATGCCATTTCATGGTGGAGGAGGGTCGCACTATTCAGCCACCTATTTTGCAAAAATGTGCACAACCCATGCGCATGCTTTTGTACGAAGGAGGAGGAGTCGCATGGTTATCTCTTGGTAGGCCGCACGGTTTTCCTGGCTATGCGTCTTGGTCTGTCTTGCCCAGTTATCCTTTCTTCCGTGGCCCGAGCCCCAGAAACACCACAAGGCCTCCCATACTTTTAGAAGACATCCCTTGAATCCCAAAACAATGGATTTAAGAAAAAAACAAAAAACATATCGTTTAAAAACCGGGATCTTACAACCTCCCCACCTTATAACGGCTCATCCTCGAGCCAAGATACCAAACCTCATTGATCCACCGAAGATAAGAGTTCGGGCCACTGAGCCCACATATCCAATTCCCACTCCCATGTTTCTTCTTGGACTTTCCCATGGTTCCATAGTACTTACACTAATGGAACATCCTTTCCTCACAAGACCTTTTCACAATGATCCACCACACGAACCAGATGCTCCACAAAGGACGCATTAGCCTCAAACTCCACATCCTCAACATCAACCACATTAGAAGGGTCAGGGTGATACAATCGAAGCTACGACACATGAAACAAATATTGAATTCCATCATACCACTATGGAAGAGACAATCAGTAATCCACTGGTCTGATCCTCTCCAGAATTTCAGAAGGTCCCACTTACCTGGGTTCCAACTTACCATGCCTTCATATATGACAGTGAACCAACATTGGAGATACCCGATGAAACACATTATCACCCACCACAAACTCAAGAGGTCTATGCCTATGATCAACATACGACATCATCCTACTCTGAGCCGTATCCATCTGCCTCCTAATGAACTTAACTCTCTCGGAAGTCTCTTGCATGAGACTTTTCCCCAACAACATAG
This sequence comes from Viscum album, assembly GCA_963277665.1. Taxonomy (NCBI): domain Eukaryota; kingdom Viridiplantae; phylum Streptophyta; class Magnoliopsida; order Santalales; family Viscaceae; genus Viscum; species Viscum album. The sequence continues at coordinate 164,390,973 of OY728121.1, read as the reverse complement.
ATTCACCGGCCTCTAGACAACACAACAAAGATCTACATTGCCTCCCATAGAGTTCCTCAAATGGTGCCATCTGAATCTTAGCATAAAAACAATTGTTGTAGGAAAACATAACCAAAGTTATATGCCTCTCCCAATAACCACCAACGTCTAAGACATAAGCTCCTAACATGTCCTCCAACACTTGGATCGTACGCTCCAACTACCCATCTGTCTCGGGTGGAAATCCGTACTCAAAAACACCTGCATACCAAGTGCCTTCTACATCCATTTCCAAAAACGTGATGTGAAACATGGATCCTGGTCTGAATCTATTGTCCGCGACACCCCATGAAACCACACTATCTCCCGAGCATACATCTCACCCAACTGGTCGACTGTATAGGTCTCCCGAATCGGTATGAAATGAGACACTTTCGTTAACTGATCCACGACCACCCAAATTACATCATTCTTCCTTGGCGTCCTCGGAAGACCCACCAAAAAATCCATTTTTATATCATCCCACATCCATTCTGGAATGGGCAATGGATGCAACAAACCACCGGGCGTTGATGCTCGGCCTTCACCTGCTGACAGGTATGGTACCATGCCACAAATCCCGTAACTTCCTTCTTCATTCTATGCCACCAAAACTACCTTCGGAGATAACAATACATCTTGGTCAAACCAGGATGCACTGCCCACTTTGATGTATGGAAATCATGTATCAAATCTTCCCGCACAACTTTATGTTTTTCTTTCATGTCCAAACACCTAAGATCATCAAAATGACCTTACTTAACTCGACCCAAAAGCATCAAATCCATCGTTATGGATGTATGAGTGACCTGACCACTTTCCTCCTGCACCTCCAGGTGCATCTCTCTAAACAATGCCATCACCATCTACTCAGGGATGGACTCCTGAACAGCCTGATTCTGAACCTTCCTTCTTAGTACATCAGCAACATTGTTTCCCTTTCCCGCCAGGTACACCAACTCAAAGTCAAATGACTAGGGATATTCAACCCATCTTCGCTACCAAATATTCATATCCCGCTGTGAGAAGATTTAATTTAAGCTCTTATGGTCCGTAAACACGGTAAACCATTCCCCCAACAGATAGTGCCTCCAGCACTTCAAGGCGTACACTACTACAGCCAACTCAAGATCATGAGTGGGATAGATCATCTCATGGGATCGCAACTACCTCAACCAATAAGCCACAACATGCTCATCCTACATCAACACATCCCCATGTATGATTCTATATGCATTCCAAAACACAATGTACTTCTTACCTGTCTCGGGTAAGATCAAGGTAGGTGCGGTCTTCAACCGCTTCTATAATGACACATACTTTACATACATTGTTATTACGTAAGAATTGAAGAATACTTATTACAAAATATTACAAAACCATGGTAGGACTGTATAGGTATAGTGTCTTTAGAAACTGGGAAACTTAAACAACAGGTTCATAAAGAATCTACATTGTCTCCCATTTTTTTCATCATATCTATAGTCCATTTTTCCATATCCTACATAGTACCCTTCTTCCTGACCTGGGGAAAAGAAAACATACAAAAGGGTGAGATCAAATGCTCAGTAAGGTTAAACAAAACAAATCTCAATCATATCATAGTCATAACAACAGAACATTTTGAAAATCTTAACCTGCAAAAGAGATCATAATATCATAACATGGGATAAATCATAGTAGTGAAATGTAATCCCAATAATCATAACATGACCATGAAACCTTGTGGCATACACATATAATCATATAAAATCATTTCATATTAGTCAAGACTCATTTCCAAGACTCTCATAGCGGACAAAGACCATTTCTAAACCGAGTTCACTCCTCGTTCCAGTCCTATATCACTGAACCGGTTTATTAATAATCTTTGAAAGGAGTTTGTATTATTTTATAACATAAAATATTAAACACATATAAAACATAGAGAAACCAAAAACACATTATTTATGTAATGAAAATGAATACATTATATAGTGAAAAACCCCATTAAAATGCTAATGATTACAAGAGGTTAAAAAACTATTTAAAAATAACTGGAAAATATGGATTGTCGCAGTCTTCTTTAATTATGCCTCCCATGAACAACACAATAGAAAAGAAACCAAATATTAGTATAACAATCAACATTATCGGAAATGAAAATATTTAAATTTTAGAGTAATTGGGTTGAATAATAAATTAAAGAAGTTATTTTTATATATAGTATGTAATTTGATCATCAATATAGAAATGTGACCATTAGAATGTTAAACTGGCCATTGGGAATAGTAACCAGATAGTTGGGAATTGTAAAATGATTAATTGGATAATGATATAACCTCAAAATAATAACTAGTGAAATAAATAATTTTTATCATTAGTTATATAAATATATATAATAATTATTATTATCAAAAATAAAAATCATGATTTATAAACACAAATAAAATATAGGCGCATTTTTAATGTATTTTATAAATATGATAAATTTTAAATTAACATTTAAAATAACATATATTTGAAATTTAATTTTATACAATGAATATAAATTTTAAAATATTCACATATAAATGTTTTGGGGTTATTTTGTTTTTTAATTTTTTGAAATACCTCGATTTTCATGTCAATTGAAGAAATATAGTTTTTACATAATAGATGTCTCTTAAATTACATAATTGATGATGTAATAATGGAAAAATAATTTTATTATGATGATGAAAATCCAAAATATATGTCATTCTATATTTCATAAAAATAATATAAAATTATTTTCCATACATGAAATGTATTTTGCAAATTCTAATGTATTACATAAAAATATTATTTTTTCATTTTCCCAAGATTATATTTGACTAAAATAATAAATTTAGATTTTAATGCATTTGAATGTCTTAAAATAATGTTTATTATTTCATATAAATTTTATAATATCATTAATATCACTATTTCAATGTTAACCGTGGATATAATAAATTATTAAATATTTTATCCTTAAAACACCAATATCCTAAAGTATTAATAATTCCACTCCCACCCATTGGAAAACCATACATCCCAATCTTAAAAAACCCAATAATATACTAAAATACACCCCCTAAATCCCGTTAAAATAACTTCGATAATTGTTGATTAATCCAACTCCAAACATCAATGCATTTTTATTGTATTACATTAGAAGCCACGCCATGGAAAGAGTTTGTTTCCATTAACACCTCTGTTTTTTCATTCCTATCATTCACATTCCAAATACATTTCAAACACCACTCTTATAAAATATATAAGTAATTATTTTAAAATTATATTCATTTTCAATACATACATGATTTTGATAAATTATCATATATATATATATATATCAAACATCCTTTCTTGCCCATTCAACAATGTCCAATCAATGATCGCTTAATTACCAATGAGGACATCTCCAATATTTTTTAGGTCATGAAATATATATATTTTTATAATTAATTATATATCTTATATATATTTATAAAAATATTTATTTTATTATTATATAATTAATTAAACATAGGTATAAATGAAATTGAACAGAATACTAAAATCGAGGGTAAAGGAGGGTTTTATGGAAAAAATGATCACAAAATGAAAAAACATTAATGAAGATATCTATTCAATATAATCAAATATTTATAATTAAAAAATACTGTAAAATGGCAATAATTTAAACTATGTTCATTTTTTAATAATTCAATGTTTTATATTCAGGGGGTGAAAATGGACAAAATAAAGTGGTACTTAATGTAAAGAGACTCAAGAAAATAGACCAATTAATATTGGTTATCACACTATAACATTATTTTCAGTATTGATATTCGTATAAAATACAAAATTTATCAAAAAAATACCATTTTTCAAAGAAAATCATTTACTCCACTTGATTTGTTTCTTATTTACAATATAATGTTGAGGTTTATGACCAATAATTTTTTGTTTTTTCATTTGGGAACACCAAGATTATTCATGAAATAATTATAAGTGAAATCCTTATGAAACCCATTATTTTCCATTGGTTATTTCATAACAATTATTTTTTTATATTCTATGTGACATGAATTATTATATACTTATTTTGATGTGATGTGTGGTCCCAAAATTATATATCCATCCAAATAATTTGTTAAAGTGGTGTATATCAGAATATAATGATTATTATGTGTGACTATGAAGATATAATTATTCAATATGTTGATGTCATGATTATGATTTTTTTAATAACCAACAAGATGGTATCATTGTTCACAACTATGTGTGGTATTTGACCACTATTACATGATGTTTTACATTTACGAATCACCACATTCACTGAATTTATAAAATTCATTCCACTATTGGTTGATGATGATCTTTTTTTATGATATGATGATTATTATTATGCTCACCCATGTTCTATTGATTCATGTATCTAATTTCATATTTTTAATCATTTATATTACTAAGATTTTAGATAAACCCATACATTAATGTATATCTTCAGGTGACTACATGTTTTAGGAAAAATTATTCTTTTAAAAAGATATATAAGATAGATATTAATACTTTTTTGTGATTATTATGTAATAGTGATTTACGGTCGTAATTATAATAATATGTAGACCCTTTTACTATTGATTATTTAACTATCATGTTATTTATCATTAAAATTATTGAATATTCATGAATCAAACATTCAGGTTTCTATAGTTTGTCTCAGAGGCACAATTTAGTTAATTTTGGAATTAGAATTACAGATTGTCATTGAAAATCTAGAGGATAATTATAGGTATATGTAAAAATAAAATAATTTTCTATGGAAAAGGATTAACATATAGATCCCATAATATATTCCTTTAGAGTAAAATAAAAAAGTTACATATAAATGATTTTCTAATTATTAGTTTTTCAATCATTTTCTATTTTTGAAAATAGTGGGAACTAGGAGAAACCAGGAGAGTAACCTATATGAGCATCTATGAAATTATTATCTAAACTACATAGCAAATTCCATTTTAGTTAGAGTTAAAAACAACATAGTAATTAATACCTACATTCCATAGGATATTAATATTAACATTAAACTTGTGTAATATCCTCCCTTACCCAAGAAGGAGAAACTAGAAATGGACTCATTCATTTGGAAATTTCCACCTACATTTATTGGATATTCAAAAACACTTTTCATTTAAAAATGGGTTAAAACAATAGAGAATATTTTTTTAGTTCACTATTATTCTGAGAAGAAGAAATTTAATTTTTTTTCTGCCATTTTGAGGTATAATCCCATCAATGGAAAGAATTTATAAAGACAACAAGGGGAAAGATGGTATGGAATAGATAGAGTGGATAGACAATAGAAAAATATTTCTTAACAAATATTTCCCTAAATCTCTAAAACAGATGTTGGATAAAAAATTCATAATAATAATGTATAGATGATGGTGAATTTATCATGTTTTACATGGGAAATAGAAAAAGGATTTCAAGATACACCGCTTGTTATTCTATATAAAATTATTGAATAATATATATATTCCTTAGTGGTTTAATTTGAAAATTTGATAGGTTAAAGATATATAAGACTTCATGAGTTATGAATATGTTGTTTATATTATATCAATGTATAGATGGACATTGGATATTTGACATTTGATCAAGGGGATAAGAAGAGAAGAATTGAGATTCAGGCTTCTACGTCATGTGACAAAGGATGAAAGGGGATCCTACCACTCACGTGTTAAAAACATGGGAAGAAACATCATGGGAATTTCCTCAATGGGATGAAGAAATGATTCAGGTGTGGGAGATAAGGACAAAATGATCTTTAATATAATGGAGGCATGAGGAATCTGGCCAGAATTATATAGAAATAGAGGGAACCACATAATTCACCACCCATATATCAATACTTCAATTGTAGATGGAAAATTAACTAATAAATACAATTCACTAAAACATAGTTCCTTTATGATACTCATCAACAATATCCACCAAAGTCAAAGTATTAATGGAATGGTTATCTAATCACTACTACTGACATTGAGTGTAAAAATTATTTTACACAATCTAAAAATGCAATCCATTAAATAATGGAATTTTTCTATATGATTCATGGTCTACTAATACCTATATATCTTTTATGTTTTCCTGAACTATTTAATTGAATCTATAATACCTTCAAATATAGATATTTTAAAAACAAACTAATGGTGAGATCATTACAATCCGTATTTTGGACTTATATCCTATATGAATTGTTTCTATCATTCATCAATAGAATATTGTAATTCATCACTTTGTGGAGTTCGATGTTATACTTATCAAGGATTAGATCTCTATATACTAATCTCACCTAGACAACAGGAAGTTAGAAAATATTTCTATATTCTAAATAATAATATTCTATGATAAAAGTTCATTGATTTCCATAGATAATTTACCAATGGAGTGGCTAATGATACCCTGTGAAATAAGTATACCGTTCTCAAATGGTTAAGTCAAAATAAAGTATAAACCTTGAGTTAATTTCCATTGATACGGAATAAATTTTTGTATATATGGATTATTTATGCAGAACTCCCCCCAAATTGTGATGTAGTGTCTTCAAAATATATTACACTTGGATTTACTAATATATCTAAATTCCTATACAAGATGATCAAAATCAAACTGGAGGAGTTAACGAAGAAATGTTAGTAGAATTTTTATAAACAATTTATACAACATAGAGAATCATCGAGGTGTGTTATAGTGATATATTTACAGAAAAGGATGGATCAATCTAGTTTTGTATATTTTACCAAGATCACAACAAGTTAACTATAAATAACATGTATCATCAATAAAATATTGATGACATATTTAATAAACTACAAGGATTACAATACATGTCATACATGGATCTTCATTCTAGATATCATAAGATGAAGGTGAAGAAGGAAGATATTCAGAAGAATATTTTCATCACTATGTATAAGAAGAATGAGTTCATAGTGATTCCCTTTGTACTTAATCATTAACCTGAAATATTCATGAATTTGATCAAAAGAGACTGTAGAGACCATCAAAATCTTATTTTGGATGTTTAAAATTATGATATATTATTTTTATCTACGATAATTGAGGAAGATGAATAGTATATGAGTATTTTATTAGCAACATTAGGGAAGTAGAAAATTTAGGGTATGTTAATAAATTTTACATTTTGGATGATATCAATATCATTAATTTGGAAATAGGTCAAAATTGAGGTAATTTCTATAGAACCTTAAAAGATAATGGTAATTGGGAAATAGCCTGGGCCCACTACTATAATAGAAATTCATAGATTTCAAGGCTTATTCGGGTATTATTGTGGAATACTAAGAAAATTATCATGATCTTATAACCCATTAACTAGGTTATCATGGAATGGATTAATTTATATTGGGACATAAAACTATGAGGAATAATTTTAGGTTCTCATGAAGTGGCATATCACTATTCCTGTACAGACACTACCAACTAGTGGAGAATGTTTTTTTGATATATTGTGATTCTTAAAAGATAATATTCGGTTGTATACTCATGATAAATTTGAAAGTGATAACATATGACTTATGAAAGATTAAGTTCCTTGAGGAAAACTAGTTGATTTATGATCTATAGTAGGCAACACAGATCATTTCAAAGAATATATGGAGACACCACATCAATGGTTAGAAGTATATAATAAATACTGATGATAAGTGTATACTATATATTTCATCATATAAGGATATCAACAAGAATCAAAGAATATTGTATGATATAATAACAGACTAAAATTTATTTATTAAACACCATCTAGGAATGGAATAATAGTTAAATGATTCTCTTTCTAGGAAAATACTTGCCACTCTCTCCATGATTCATATTTTGAAAGAATCTGTATTCATTTTTATTAAAAGGATATATTTTTAAATCATAATAAAATGGAATACATCCAAAATTTCCTAAATAATTAAAAATATTTTATCTAGGAGAAATCAAGGAGAAAAAATAGATAATATGGAGCTTCAAATAAAAGAGAATTAATGGATGATTTATGAATTCTATATCATGGATAATTTGGTGATTCTTTTTGGAACTAGGTTTTCTGTCTCTTCCTCAATTGGGTTAAAGAAAGAGTTATTGGATAATACAAACCACTCATCATTCTCAATATATAATTAATGTACCACAATTTATCATGGTATTTGATAACACCTGTAGAGGGAAAAAATGAATAATGTTATTTCAAATTATATCAAATGGTTCATGGTATGTCAAAAAATTAATTTGGAGTCAATGAAGTACAAATGGATGATAAAAATATTTCCAATTACTATGTTGAAATTCGAGAATAACACTATGTACTTATTCACGGATATCCTGAAGATAACTAATAGAAACTATGTGATATTGGTAGGGGTGTGCTAACACACCATGACATCCCACTTCATCTATTTTCATGAAACTTTATCTCCTGGAAAAATTTCCATGACATGTATAATGGATGAGGTGACGTTGCATGGGGTACCACTATCAGTGGTCTCTTATCATGGTCGAATGTTTACCTCTACATTCTAGAAAAGTCTCTGTCATTATTTGAGTACAGAATTGAATTTAAATATGAATTATCACCCCTAAACTAATGCCCAATCTGAGAGTACTATTCAGATTCTTGATGACATGATGAGATATTGAGATATAGAATTTAAAGGAGTATGGTGTCAACATAACCCATTAATTGATTTCTCATTCCAAAAAATCTTCCACACAAGTATTCAAATGTATCGATATATTTATATTTGGTATGATATATGATATAGAACTAAAATTTTTTGGGATTATACTGGTAAATGAATGCTACATGGAAATGATCTTATGCAGGAGATTAAATATAGGTTATAAGCCAACCAAAAACATATAAAATACTCTCATAGTCAACCACGGAGATATGAAGACAACTGTTAATGGGATTTGGAGTATGGTGTTAGTGATAGTGTTTTCCTTTAGATATCACCATTTAAGTGAGTCATGTAGTTTTTTAGGAATTGAAGATTATCCATAGGGAAATTGACCCCTTTGAGATCCTTGATCATATCGGAGCAGTGAGCTATCATATTTCACTTCCTCCTAATATGGATTGAGTTCCTAGTATGTTATACATATCTCTATGAAAAAAGTGATTATCTATCCCCTCACATGAATTGAATCTTAAGGAGGTACATCAAGAGAATGAACTATCATATGAAAAGCAGATAGTGACAATATTTGACTATATAGACAATGTTTTATCAAACAAGACATCACACATTATCAATGTTCATTGGATGAATGATATGTATGAAGATGTGATATAGGAACAAGAAGAAATAATTAAATATTAGTATCCTCGCCTATTCTAAAATGAAAATATGATTTGAAATTTTCAGGATCAAATCCTCAATTATGGGAAGTATATAACAACCTGTATTTTATAAATGATATTATTTCTTGAAAAAAATGTATATTATATTATATATTATATTATTATAAATATAAAATGCATTGGGAAACTAATAACACATTATTTAATAAATTAAAATAATTACATTATTCAATAGATAAAACCTTTAAAATATCATTTATTACACTACAAAAAAAACTAGAAATACTAAAATGGAAAAAAATCGATCACTCTAAACTACTAGAATCAACCCTCCAATGAAAAAAACATATATATAAGAAATAAAATATTAGTAAACAAAAAAATATTTTATATAATTGATATATATAAACTTTTTATTAATTGAGATTAAAAATAAAATAACTAATGTATTTGTGTATATATATATATATTAGGAAGTTTTCCCATTTTAAAAGGAATGTGACCACTGTAATAATAACCTTACTATTGGGAATAGTTACTTAAACATTGTGAATAGTATCCACACCATTAGAGTTGTAATTTTATAGGGAAAAAATAATGTTTGATATATATAATATTTATCATGAGTAATATAAGTAAATATATGTATCAAAATTCCAAAAACAAAAAAACAAGATTAAAATTTCAATGAATTTATTGGATCATTTTTTAATACACTGTATTTTAATGTACTTCATAAAATTGTAATTTTTAATGTAAAAATAAAAAATTAAATGTTCAATTTTTTTGATAAAATTAATAACATTTTTAAATCAACCTATTGAAATTTTCAAGGGTGTTTTTTGGTAATTTTTATAAATACTAGAATTTGTAGGTGAATAGTAAAAATACAGTTTTTCACATACATTGTATATCTTATGTTACATAATTCATGATATAATAATGACCTAATCATTTTAGAACCTTGGGAATGGGAAAAATATATTTAATTACATAAATTACTCACTAAAAAATAAAATTAAATTAAAAATCGTTAAATTATTTTTTAAAGTCTAGTGTTTAATGTATTCCATTAAAATATTATTTTGACATTTTCCCATCATTTTAATTATAATAATAAATTGTGATTTTAAGGGCTATGAATGTCTTATTATCATGTTATTTAATTAAAATTAGTTCTACAATGGCATAGATGTCACTGTTACATTGATTACCTTTGATGTAATATATCATTTAATATTTTATACTTTAAATTCCTCTCTCCTCAATTATAAAGAACCTGAATCCCTCCCTTTGGAAAACCACGCATCCCACTATTAGTAAATAATGTCTTCTAACCAAATCCTTCCTAAAAAACCCATTAGAATTCCTAGGGATTTTTTAGATTAAACAAACTCCAAAAAACAGTGGATATTTTGTATCATACAAGAAAAACTACCCCGAGGAAAGAGTAATTTTTCTATAAACTAATCTCTTTTTTATTATTCTTTTAATTTATACCAATTGTATTAAAATATATCTAAAATTAATTATGTATTATTTTAACATTATTATAATGATTTTATACTATTTTATGTATTATAATTATAACATATAAAAATTTCAAACTTCATTTCCCTCTCTTTGGAAAATGTCCAATCAGTGGTCGACCAATCAACAATGATGTCATTTACAATACTATTATTAACAAAAAAACTTATGGTTTGATACAATAAATTATTTATGATATTTAATTTATTAAAAATATATTTTATTATTTTGGATATAATTATACTTATGTATACACAACTTTGAAAAAAATATAAAAAATCGAGGTAAAGAGGAAAATTTATAATAAAATTATTATATTAATATGACCTCCCATTAATCATAGGAATTAAGAAATATAATCAACTAATTAAAATTGACAAATAGTTTTAAAAATGAAAAAAGTTACTTTTTATTAATTTATTAACAAATATATGTTTATTATTCAGGAGGAGAACAAACAATGAAATAACAAGGGATTAATGGCTAAGCGATTCTTGATCCAGACCCAATTTCATTGTGTTATGACACATTTATCTTGTTTTCATCAAGTATATTAATCTAATTTACTTAAAAATCATTTAACTATTATTCCCTTTTATTGTGGTGAGATCCATGTTTCAACCTTGATTTTATAGTTATGTTTGGTGTTTTTTTTGAGAAAGTATTTTCTTTCTAAAAAACATTTTTTACCCCACATGAAGTGTTTCTTATTTACTCAAGAATGATGATATTTATTAATAATATAGTTTACATATCTCGTGTTTCAACCCATTTTTTAATCATATAATATTTTTTTACAAAATCGTTATGAAACCCATTCCTTTCCATGGGTTATTTCAGGACTATGTTTGTTATATATTATTTCTTCCATGCCAGATGATTTAAATATTATGATGAGACTGGTGTGATTAGAATTTAATATCTGTCCAATTAATTTGTTAATGTTATGTTTCTCATGGTATAATGTATATCATTTGTGAACATGATGATAGAATTTTTTAACAACAATTATGTTATGATAATGAACATATTTTATGAGAGAACACGAAAAACATTTGTTTACAACTATGTGTTGTATTTTACAACAATAACATTATGTCTCATTTTTATTCATTCCAACATTCCATTACCATATCATATATTTCCCACATGATTCTTATTAAAGTCATATTATTATGATATGATGATAATAATTATTCTCACAAATGTTCTATTGATTAAGTTCTCATATTTCTACTACGTTATCCTTCCCGTTACTGGGATATTATCACACCCCTTTCATTGATATATATCCTCAGGTGACTTCTAATACTATTATAAGATTCTATTTTATAAATATAACTAATATTAATTGAAATAAATATTTGTTATTATTATTTAACATTGATGTATGATCCTAATTTAACCAACATATAAAACTTTTATATCATTTAATGTTTAACTATAATGTTTTTTGTCATTAAAATTATGTAGTAGACATGATAGAAAATTATAGTTTTCTAAAATCCATCATAATGTCGAAAACTTATATCTAGATTATATATGGTAGTTTTTTGGATTGTTATGAGGTATTTTGTTGCCAAATTGTTTTCATAATTCCACACTTATAGATTTTTGAAGGAAGAGCTTCCTGTACTATTATGTTTGAAAATGCCTCTTGATGCTCTATAGTGTAAGTGGGATAACATATTTATAGATTTTGAGATAGGGATTTTGTGGATAGGGAGAGTACATGAAACTATTTTGTTGATTAATTATATACATACCATGTTTTATAACATAATAGGAATTCATGAATAGAGTTCATTTTAGAGTGTAGGGTGTTTATAGATGTGTTCTATTTCCCAACATCATGGCTTACTATAAATGATTGTCTTTGGCTTCAAAACATACATCATTTCATAAATGTGTAGTGCATTTTTAGTGGAATATAGTATCATTTTACATATGGTAAAAGTGTTCCAAACCCAATTAAATGGCTAGATATAATGATCAATTCTATTTCTAGAGGATATAATAAGAGATTAATTTTTATAAATTGGGAGAAGATGGGATTATTAGATAACATTAGGAGATATTTCATACAAAAAAATTAAATACACGCTACTATTGGTAAAGAATAGTTCTAGGATATATATGGTAAAAACAATAGGTCACCTAAAAGATATATGATGATAAGGAACTCATAATTAATGGGACATGTGAATGTGTAGGAAATTATGTAAAAATATAAATTAATCTATGATTGAATGAAAACCACTAAGAGTAGATAAAAATCATCCGTAGAATTTTGTTTCAAGGCCTTTGAGTTTGAGTTTGGAGACCATTGTTTATGATGAGTCTCTGAAATATATGGGTTATGAAGATCTAGTTATGGTATAGAGAAACCCTTTATGTTCACCTGAACATTTGAGATACCACATTGTGAGGGATAATTATTACCTATTGGAATGATAGTTTATATTGAAATGATTTCCTAAAATCCTCCACATTTCATTGATGTGGATATTCATACATGGACCATCACTAGTTATTCTCTATAATTTGATTATCGTTAAGGTTAGATATACATTTTTTGAGTACCATATTTTCATTTTGTATTAATAAGGTAGGACCCTTCATTGGTAAAAATTTTAACTGTTACAAGTTCATTTGTATTAGGTGAACCTCCATGATAGATTTTAGGACTCAATTTCAAATACAGGCTCAATAACCTCACTATTTAATGTATGCTTACATTTTTTGTGGGAAACTCATAATGTTGGAGGATATTTAAGGACTTTGGTTCTTTTATAGGGACCCTTATAAAATTTTTAAATCTTTTTCATGTTTATATTCATATTTAGAATGGATATTAGGGTGTCATAGGACCCCATGTTCAATGTTTTAGAATATAAAATATATTAACTCATATTGATGGATATTTTCATAAAAAACCTACTTTCTCTTTAAAAAATAATTTTCTAGGGAAACAAATACAACAATTGTATCCAAAACATGGGTTTTAACCCATACGCAATGTATGGTTCATTCACTTCAGAATCTAGATCAATGAAAAGTTGTGGAAATTTATTAGATTAAATTACTTGAAAAAAATAAATAATTAATTTAATTTTCTAATAGTAAATTCTAATGTATATATATCTTATTTAAATTTTTTTTGGAAAATATCTAGGTTTGGCCCCATAATCTAAAGAAATTAGTGGAATTTAATCCTTAAGGAATTTCATGGACCAAGACTAATAAGTCACCGGATTAATTAGAGAAATAAGGATGGTTTCTAGTGGTAGAAACGTATATCCATTTCTAGCTGATTAAAAATCAAAAAATGTGGTAGGGCACATTATTTTGTGGTTATTTCATTTTTTTATTTCAATAAAGTATAAATTATATTCTTTGATATCTTATTTATTCCACTCATTTTTTATGAGCTTGTTGGTTTATAATTTATATTTACAGGTAAATATTTGTCTGTAAAGAAATTTCTCCTCTACTTTTGTTATCCACATTTGATATTGATGGCCAGATTCACAATAACCACTAATGATCTTCAATTTTTTATTATGGTTATCCACTTAATTTTTGGGTATTAATAGTTGGACAATGGTATGATGACTATTTCACTACCAATATAATCTGAGTCACGATTGATATCTGGAATCATGGTTGGTTGTGTGATAGGTGATGGGAATGATGATGTATAGAAGAAATTATAAATAAAGGTAGATTATAGAATTATTACTAATTAAAACCCCCTTAGGTATAGAAAAACTTTTGTTGGGATTCTTGTGGGTCATTGAGAATCCTAATTGTTGGCCAATGATGGCTGGAAATTGATGATAAAATATGTTTCCTTCATGATAAGGGCATTGGATGAATCATTTTGTGATATTAATGTGTGAATTTATATAATCATGAAGAAATGGTGAATAATACAACCTGGTTTGAATTTCCATACCACTTTTTTGTTTCACATAGCAACAACCATTGTGTTGTCATTATGTTTTGGCGGTTATGATTATGTGACATGTTTAGTATCACATGGTCATGTTTTCTGGATGATAGTTCATGTGAATTTAGTAGTATAGATAATGGTGTCTAAGGTGTACACATCTAGGACCATGGGTAGTACTTCACACAGATTCCATTAGGGGATACACACTATCTATGTCCTTTTACATGACAAGTGTGGTAGGAGAACATGACCAAGATTTAACTATAGAGTACATCCTTTATAACTCAAATGGAAATGACCAAAAATTTCTCTCGAATATTATATATCTCATATATCATCTCATTATATTAATATTTGACCCATAAGTAGTATTTCTTAGATATAATTCTATTTAGGGTGTGATAGTGGAATTTTTTTATTTCAATGATTTAGAGTGAGGTTTAATTAGTGGTAAAATTATTACATCATGTGTTGTAGATATCATGGATCTAATGTGATTTAAAGAGTATCATATGTGTTTGTACCCCATGACTGCATGCCTATTTTAGTGTGTATGTCCTCTTTTTCCTTGATAATTATAGGGCCACTTCCCCTATACTAATCCAGAACATGTGTATTATATTTTTGGTTTCATTACCACCACATTTAAGAGCAAAAAATTGGAATAGATCACTCAGTAGTGGTTGGTAATCCATTGATCCTAACATTAAATTGGTGAGGTTTTGTTCATCCATATTTGATCAAGTGAGGTTATGTTGGGTTACTAGTATCACGAAAACACCGATTAAAAGGACTAATAAAACTCATCATTCCTTGCGAGCTAGAAATACTAAGGCCTCCCCCCCCCCCTCTCTATTTCACTCAATTTCATCTATGATGAAATTTTTTGGTTTCTTATTCTCTTGTATTTCTTTTATGTTTATATTATAGTTTATTTCTTATTCTACCATTTTTTTAGTATGTATTAATGAGTAGATACATACTCATCTATGAATGAAATTTTCCTACAAATTTCTTGTAGTATTATGATAATACAATTTCTAATAGTGAATTAGTATGGTTTGGTGTTGGTGGGTATTTTTAGTAATTGATGATGGTGATCCTATGTCTTGTTTGGTATCATATATATTGAGTACTTTTGAACCTTCTCATCCGTTATTAGGATAAGACTCCATTTTTAATTGGGAATGATTTTCCCCCTTCATACTCCAGATATAGGTTTACTATTTCACGGTAGAAATTATTATATATTGTCACATACATTGTTTTACACTTGATTTATTATGGTGTTTGTATTCTACATGTTGGGTACCTTGAGGTGTGTGTTCACTAGTTGAAGAAAACATATCCTTTCATGGGAATGATATTCTGAAGAATATACATCATTCTCCACGATCATTTAATGAACTAAAGTATGTTTTTTGATATAAAGTGTCATTTAACTCTCTCAGAAAGTGATCTTGGATCTATATATATAGAGTAAATCCTTTACCAGTATAACCTCCTATTTCAATAAATAGTGTATTACCGGGTTTTAGCATATGTTATTTCTAAAAATATTTTCTAGGGATATATTTTATAGTTCTGATATAATAATTTCACAACATAGTGCTTTAATGGATTAATCGACCTCTTCGTCTTTTGGTGGTGTACGAATATTCCCATGGAACTATAATCATGTAAAATAATTCAGTAGAATAGAATAAAATATGACATTGGATATTCATTAATAAATAACATGTATACATATTTCCACATTATAGAGTAGTGATAACTTAATATCTTCTTTTTTCACATCAAATTTGTAGATTTTTTATCAGTTATCCTTTGTCTTTACTTGGATTAGTGTATAGTCTTTTATAGTTCTTACTCGCATTGAAATTGAAATGTTATACCTTAAATATATTATTGATTATTACGGTATTTCCATCATTTTTATTTTTTGTCTTAATCATCCACCATGGAAATTAATTTTCATTATACAATTAAATTTTAGACTTGATTCAACAACTTGTAATCATGAGGCAGTTTCTCAAATTCGTCTTCCAAAAAATATGACATGTGGGTAGTTGTATTTTCAAAGATATGTTTGATTTTTCCTGTTAGTACTCTAGAATTTAACTATGTTATCCTTTCATATCACAATTTTAGCACCCTGTGTTTGTGTGTGTAACCTTTCTTAAAGAATTTTTATAAATGAATTTTTTTTGGGTAATGTATGGGAGTTTTTAAGAATTTTTCATAATGCTATTGGGTCATTTCCAATGGAGAGAAATTTGGGGAAACCGTACATGATTTCCAAAAAACTGTTCAAGTGGAGTTAGTGGAATATACATAGCATTTTCAATGTTTTTCAAACTGTGTGGGGAAACTATATGGGGTCCATGTTGAGGCAGTATGAGGCACACAGTTATCCTAACCATTCATGCTAACCTTGGACAACAAAAAAATAGGGGTTTTTAATTAGAGGTTGACATTGGATTATCCATAAACACATCCTCTATTCTACCTTATAAAACCCTACTCTGTATTTTTGGTTCTCATGGGTCAGATTGGATCAAAACCTCATTTTGGATGTGAATCAATGGGCATTCAAAGTGTGGAGAAGGCTATTCTTCTATAGTATGTTTCCTCTCTTCGATCTTTCTAGGTTTCAATTGATATAGTTATCTCTCTCACTTGGTTTTCCAGATCTACTCCCATTTCAAATATATTTAGGGTTTTTGTTGCTTAAAATTGTGATATTGAGGAATTTTCATTTTATTAAATGGGATTTAATGTAGTTTCGGTGGAGATTTCACAATTATTTGTGGTGTGATAGTGAGTTGGATGATTTCTATGAAACCCTAATGTAGGTGGCTTCTCATTCAACTCTATTTTGATATAAATTTAAGCCTTTATGTCAATAAATTATTTTTTTTCTGGAAATTACAATGTTATATTCATATGTGAATCTTGATTTAAATCTCCTTTGTGATGGTTTTAGGATATTTTGGGAAAATGTGTGATTTCAGAAAAATATTCATTATTGATGTTGTATTTTAAAATATTGACATTAAAATCTATTTATTGGGTTTTTAAGGAAATGGTTTGTGAAAATTGGTTTCAATAAAAAATTAGTTTTATTGAAACATGAATTAGAATTTTTAACGTCTTATGGGATTTTTTGGCTATGAAATAGTTGTAGTATATTGTTATTGATTTAGTAGGGTTTTTTTGTTAATTGGCTATATAATTTTCTGATTTTTTTAGAATAATGAGTAGTTATCAAGGAGTACCACTAATAAAAGGGGTTACATAGTGAATGGATTTTCTATCATCAAGGATAAGTAGGAAGGAAAAACCATGGGATATTGAAAATACTAATTTTTTTTGACAGGAAGTTCTACTGTGATTGTCACATCATGATGAGTGTGTAAAAAATTATGGATATGTTTGATTATTCATGTGTGAAGTCAATATTAAATTTTGGAGCTAATGTGTTTTTTTAAATGGATTATGGCTTTCTTGTTGTAATTCTGTTGAATAGTGTGGATTTGGGTAATAATGGATCAGTAAGGGTTTGTATGTCTTGCTTGAAATTATTAGAGTAATTTTTTATTAAATTATTTGATTTATATAAATACACTAATGGTTCTATATTAGTGGATTGTGTATAGAATTCATTTGGCGAAAACCTACTGAGTATTGGTAATCACCCCTTTCTTTGTCACTTTGGTGCTTTTGCTGATGTCATTTTCTGAGACATGTGTAAGGGTAACAATTATCATTTTGATTGTGGTTCATAGTGATGATCGGGATGTTTTTTGGTTCTTAGTGCATTGATATTGGGGTGGATATATGGATTGTGTAATGGTTTCCATCAGTTTTTTGTTGAGTCTTACAAATTGCACTCTGTTTCTGGGATCATTTTGAAATGGGTTTGTATTGGGATTTTTGGAAATATTATAGAAGTGTTTTGTTTTTTGGTTATACTTTTATAAGATATTGTTTTTTATCTTATTGATATACATCATGTATATGTGGTTGGTTAAGAATTGATTGGATGGTTGATTTTATTGTAAGGGAAATGTGTTCACTAATTTTTCATAAATGCTTGGAATTTAATTCAAGCATTGGTAACCTATGTAACATTTCGTAAGGCCTAGTAGATACTCACCCCATTATCAAGCCAATGTGGAAGGGGTGGGATGTTAAAATTGGTATATTTTTTTTGGTCATGTACTTCTAAGTTGTTTGGTTTCATAGCGCCAGTTTTCAATCATGGAGTTATCATTTGTTCTTGTACTATTCATCATGATGGATAGTAGAAAGGACTATTATTTTTAAAACATAAAATTTATAACATAAAAGTATTTATTAATCCCTTTTATAATGAACTTCAAGTTACCAAGGATTTGGTTACATAAGAGTTTTGGAGACCCATATAGGCCTTAGAAATCTCATTTTCATGGGTGTATCCAATGATATGATCAAGGAATTCATAGATGAAATGACCTCCCACTAGGATAAATATTTTATTTGGAATCTATAGGGGTATGAATATATTAGTTTTTTTAAAATTTGGAAATTATTTTCGTGTTTAGAGATTTGAAATGTGGATAGTTGTGGAATTTTGAAAATGGATTGATTTTAAAAAATGGTGCCACATGGGAAATATGAAATTATGGAAATCCTGGTTAAGATTGTTTCAATATAGTTGACATTGAAATTTTAAAAATTTTCTTTTTAAGGGAGTAAGAAATATGGTGGATTTTGTATTGATACAAATGGAATAGGGTAGGGGTCTTATTAACCAACCAGATGAGGCTCCGGAAAATATTCTCGCACCTGAACCCCAAGTGAACCAGTAGCTAGAGTAAAGTATAGTGAAATCATTCCAAACTACGTAATGTGGGAATAAATTGGATGACTAAATTCATGTGAACCATGTGGTTTAGTTTTAAAAGAAAAACCCTCTCCATTCTATGGGTGATTTGGATCACGAAAATGAAGAAACTTTATTTAAAAAAATAAATACAATTTTTAATTGATTGGAAAACTGATTGTATTGAATGTGTAGCTAAAAATGTATATGTTGAAACTTCATTACCATATGTGGTCGGATTTGGTATTCCAAGATTAAATAGATTAAGGAATGACATGAGAGGTAATTTAGTGTTGTTTAATAAACAATTCTACCCTCAGGTTTTGAAAATTCAGTGTCAAACAGATTTATTTAGGCTGAAGCAAGAGAACCTATCAGAAAAAGAATATGAGGAAATGTTTATGAATGTAATACACATTACCCTCAACGTGGTTTTTAGTACAACATTAAAGGAATTTATTTTTGATGATGGGTGGAGAATGGGAATTCATTAAAAAAATCAGTGTTATGTATAAATGATTAAACAAAAAAGGGGAATTAAGAAATAGTGTTTGAATGTGATATTATGGGGGATACAGGTGGGGTAAGCATGTTGGTATGAATGAGAAATGGTTGAAACTCTACTAATGGGAACAAGTAGAAGATGGACACTTATTTACTGGTTTGGAGTATGGATTAGAACCTAACATTAGTATTAGTGAATCTTCATCCCAAGCCTCATAGTAAGCTGGAATGTTTTTTTGTGTTATTATACATGCCACATATTGTGGGACTGTATAACACAAACTTGAGCATGTAATAAATGTAAGAATATGTGAAATCATTATCGGTATTTTTATAATGATCTGAGGTGAAATGTTCGTTATACTCCTTAGGGTTTAATGGGTTCCTATTACTCAAAATTATGGGAAAACATCACACCCATCGTATGTAGAGAAATGTTATTCATAGTGATTCAAGTAATAAAAACACTCCTCTGCAATGAAGTAATGATAAATGTGTGTCAAGACTGAAATTATTTTCATCAAAGGATGTTGTGATGGATGATCATCTAGGACCATCCATTGTTTGAGGTATGATAATTTTAAACTCAACATTGACGAAAGAATTGTTTAAAATAAGTTCTTAACATTATTAATTTTTTTTATCATTTTTTAGTTTTATTGGGTTAACTATGGAAATGATCCCTTAAATTTTAAAATTTCAAACCCATTTGGTTTAAACAAAGTGTAGTTCCCTTCAATTTAGATCATGTTGTATAATTTTTGATGGGTTTTAATTGATATGGTATTTATCAGTGCATGAGATGAATGATTGAGATATAATCATGGGAATGGATAGGTTATAAATGCTTAATTCCCAAATAGTCTATTCAGATGGATTAATTGGTTTCCAAATGCATGGTGGTGTCAAACATCTCTTTAGAGGTGAGAAGAATGAAAAGATGTGTTCAATAGCCTTATTGGAACCATCAGTTGGATAATTATCATATTAGTTTGTGGAAGTTTTGTTGGAATCAATGGAAGGAGATGAGGAGAACATTTTTTCAGCAATTTTTTATTAGTTTCTAGATGCCTTTCCAAAACAATTCTCATGGTTTGAACCCATGAGATATATGGAGTTCATAATCGATGCCCTTCTCGGTACTATTCTAATCTCACTTATTTTATACCATATGGAACCAAAATAATTTAGGGAATTGGAAATTTAGTTTTAGGAGTTTCAAAATAAATGGTTCATCAAGCCTAGATTGTTACAGTGGGTAGTTCCCGTTTTGTTTTTCTAGAAAGGCAGTTGTAAAATTAATTCTATACTTCAATTATCATAGGCTTAAAAAATTCATGATAGACAATAGTTATCAACTTCTTTTAATTTATCCTTTATTCAATCATTTGAGAGTATATCTATGGTTCTAGATGTTAGACTTGTGACATGGATATCATCAATTGCATTTGAGAAAGGAGGATATTCCCAAAACATCTTTCAGAAGTAGATATAAACATTATGAGTATGTAGTTATGAAAATTGGTCTGAAAAATTCACCAATAGTTTTTGTGGGATTGATGAATATAATATTTCATAAAAATCTGGATTCTTTTGTATTGGTATTTGTTGATGATATATTGATGTCATCATTAAAAATGTTACAGTCTTAACAAGACTTGGAGATAGTCTTAGGGATATTGAGAGATCACAAGTCTTATTCTAAATTAACGAAGTGTGAATTTTTTATAAAGGATGTTCATTTACATGGACATGTTAATTATGAGAAGGTTGATTTAATGTATTTTAAGTAGATAGAGGCAATTATTTCATGGTAACTACCAAAGAATGTTTTCCAGACAAAGAGCTTATTTAGCCTAAACTGGTATTATCAGCATTTTGTTTGTGACTTACCATGGTTATCCTCACTGATCATAGTTTTGAGTAGGAAGAATGATCCATTTCAGTGGAATGAGTAGGGTCAAAAATATTTTTAAGAACATATTTTTCTCCTTATATCAGCACAAATAATGGTTCTTCCAATACAAGTGAAAGGGTACATGGTGTATCGTGACACATCAGGATCATGGTTTGGATGTGTAAACATGAACATGGATTATGTGGTCTCATATGGATCAAGTAAGTTGAGAGTTAATGAGAATAACTATTGAAAACATGATTAGGAGTTGGTGGTAGTGGCTTATTCTCTGAAAATGTGGTGTCATTGTCTAATCGATGAGAGATTCATGGTATTTACTGATCATAATAGCATATAACATATTTTATCAAAAATATATTTTATCTTGTAGACAAGGATAGGGATAGAGTATCTCTAGATTATTGATTTTGACTCCACGTACACACCGAGTAAGGGTAATTATATGATAAATGTATTATGTAGGACGTCGTAAGCTCAGGAGGTGACACATACATAAGATCAGTGGTGGTTGATATTAGTTATAGCTGAAATGGAATTAGAATTTAATAATTGGTGCGATAAAGTAGTTTTAATTCTAGTTTCATTGATTCCTGACATAGTTGACTTGGTTAAAGAGACACATATGTCTGGTTCTATGTTTATGGAGGTGAGGTCCAAACTCAAATGTGGGGATTCTGTTGAGGGTTGAGAACTAAATAAAAATTAATATTTCTATTTTCAGTATCATATTTTTGTACCGGTGGCTTGATAAGAAGAATTGTATTTTCAATATTGGATTGTTGTACCAGTGGCATTTTAAGAAGAAATTCCAAGAGATTATCATCATTCTAGATGGTTTTTCCTTCCTATTACTCAAAAAATGTATAAGGAATTGTGGCACAATTTTCTGGGGTTGGTAAGAAATGGAATGTTGATGAAATTATATTAAGATGCATGAATTTTTGACAATTCGATAAAGAGAATCAATGGATTTATGGTACGTTGAAATATTTAACTAGTCCTTTCTTTATGTGGGAACAAATAAAAATGGATATTGTTATAGGTCACCAAGGAATAGGAAAAATAAATGTTTCCATTTTTATGATAGTGGATCAGCTCACAACATCATCCCATTTCATCCCTCCTCATGACTCTCATATGGTGGAATATTTGTAAAAATTATATATCCCTAAATTTGTATAGAGGCATGGTGTTCCACTTTCTATTGTATATGATAGAGATCTGTGGTTCAAATCTCATTTTTGGAAACTCTTATAGAAATACCTTCTGAACAGTTGACATTGATTATAGTGTATCATACTCATACAGATAGGAATATTATAGTACAATGCAAATTCTAGAAAATATCCTATGAGATTTTATGATGGATTTTGGTTTATCATTGGATGAGAACTTGTCATTAGTGTAATTATCCAATAATAATAGTAATGAGGCCTTGATATATATGGCTCTATTTGAAGAACTGTATAGAATCTATTTTATTATCGGCTTTGTTGGGTGGAAGCATGTGGGTCCTTGTAAGTTGGGCCACTCCTAGTCTAAGAAACTATGGAGAAAATAATGTTGATTAGAAAAACAACGAGAATGGAGAATTGTTATAAAAAATTGTTTTCAGGTCATCATCGATGACTCTTGTTCTTTGACGTAGTTGATCATGTGCTATTAATAATATCTCATTGTCTTGGACATCGTTGGATAGGAAATTACGGTGTGTTATCACAAATGTTGATTGGGCCTTTTGAAATACTATTGCGAGTTGGAGAGGTGGCTTATAGAATGTATTTTTCCTTAATTTTAGTGCAGTACACAATGGATTCCATGATTCTAGTTTAAATTGTATCAACTATATCCAGACCATGTGATTCGATGGGAACATGTTGAGATATATCTTGATGCTTCTCTTGTGAATATGACATTACATATTGTGGATAGGAAATAGAATGTCATGGATGTTAAAAGAATAGGAAAAGTTTGGTTTTTGTGGAAACATGGTCATACTTGGTAAGAGACATGGTGGTGGGATAAAGTGTTGGTTGAGAAATATCCAAAGAACTATCAGAAAAGGGATGGTTCTTTACATTCTGTGAAAGGATTTTCCAATGGTGGAGAGAATGTAACACCCTGGAATTGAAGAATTTATACTTTTTTATATATTTTTTTTTGTTTTTAAAGAGGTTTTCTAATGTTTTAGAGAGTTTTTGAAGGTGTTGGAATGGTTTGGGGCATTTCTAAGGGAGAATAGTTTGATCATAGTTAGGGGAAGTTGTGTCGGATCTCCAAAACCCATGGAGGATGAGGTAGTGGGAATTAAACATTTTGTGCATGGTTTGTCTAATCATGCAAGGAAACTATGAGAGGTACCTGTTGAGGTAATATCGTGATCATAGTTAGTGCATGATTTTCCTAACCATTCAATATAAACATGCACTTCAATAAAAAATTCGCTTCCAAGTACGGGTTCACTCAATATTTTCCCAAAAACTCCTCCTCTCAGCTCCCATATGAATTTTACAATGTATTTTTTCTTAAGGGTTAGAGGGGCTCTCAGTCTCATTTTTCCAATTATTTGAAGGGGTTTTAAGGGGTAGTAAAGATGAATATTCTCTAGAATGTCTCCTCTCTTGGATCATTCTTGGATTTCCATAGATCATGTTTTCCATCCTTATTAGTTTTCTAGATCTTCACCCGTTTCATGTAGATTTAGGGTGTTTTTTTTTGCTGAAAAATGATTATATTAAGGCATTATGATTTTATACAAAAGGATCTAATGTGGTTTAATTTTGTAAATTTCAACTGAATTTGTGGTGTTGTTATGAGTTTTCCTATTTCACCAAAACCCCATGGTTGGTGTCTTCTCTCTAAACTCTTTTTCGATTGACCTAAAAGACTTGGATTCAATAAATTAGGTTTTATTAAAATTATATTGTGATTATGATCTGTGAATCATTATGGAAACACCCTAGGTGATGTTTTGTGGATTTTATTTTGTGAAAACGAGTGATTTATGTGAAATGTTCTTTGTTGTTGTTGGATTTTACAATATAAATTTTAAGCGAGGATTCCTAATTACTAGATTGAGCATTTAATTCTTGGGTAGGAATAATAAGAAGTGGTTTGGGTGTAAAGATATTAAAAGGAGATGGATAGTGTATAGAAGTGACACCATCAAGTATAAGTGGGTGGGAAGAACCAATCAAATTGGGAAATAGTAAATGGCCTTGGATTGGAATCTCCATAATGATTATTACACTGATTAGAGTTTGTAAAACATTATAGAAATTTTTTTAATATTTATGTGGACATGGAAGATGAAATATTTTTGTTAATGTGTGATAATAAAATAAATTACGGCTTGTTTGTTGGGTTTCCCTTATTTTTTTTGGATTTTGGTAAAAATGGATTGGTAAGGGCTTGTTTGTCATGCAAGAATTTGTGGTACTATTTTTTTTATAAATTGATTTATATAAATGTGAAACTATTTCTTTCTTACTGTCCTATATAGAAATGTAATTTGGGTAAATTATAATGAGTATTTTTACTCTCCGCCTGCTTAGGCCCTTTGGTGCTTTTGAAAATGTCAGTCTACATGACAAAGGTATGGGTAAAATATCTCATTTTGCAAGTGATTCATCGCGATTCTTTGGAGGTATTGTGGTGCTTTGAGAATAGTTTTTTATGTAGAGTCATGGTTTTTGTCTTGGTTTCCTTTTGGTTTTTTGTTGATTATTCCTAGTCGTACTCTGAATTTGGGATCTTTTTTGTGATCGAGATAAATTAGTTAATAGGAATTATTATTGGAGAGTATGGTTGATCAATTGTCCTTTGTTATGGAATTTTTTTGGTTTAACTTGTTGACAAGCATCATGTAATTGAGGTTGGTAAAGCCCTTTATGGTTGGTATGTTCTATTATTAGGGAATAGAATTCCCTAATTGTTCTAGAATTCATCGTTATTTATTTCCAGCCATTGGTGCCTTGGTAACATCACCTTAGGTGATGTAGAATCCATCTTTGTTCTCAAAAAAATGAGGAATATGAAGTAAATTACAACAATCCTAATGAGGAAACAATGTATAAATAATTTCCATATCAATTTTATGGTAACTCCTTATTTTATCCATATATCTATCAATTTCTTGAATTACTAATTATTTTCAAAAAACTAAAATTAGACGCTAAATAAGTTGAACAATATATTATTTTTTTGATGATAATGGTAATAGATTAACTTGTAATCATTTTGATGATTTAACTTAACAATCAACTGATTAATCCTCCCTTTGCATGTGTCTATGAAAATATATCAATATATTAATATTAATAGAGTAATGCAAACATTGTTTAAAAATATTTTCTGGAATTAATACCAAAATATTTTTTATTGCATAGGTTTTATATTTTTGAATAGTCTCAACCAATGATCACATTATACCTTTATCTGATGAATGAAAAATATATCATTCTCTTATATAATTTAATGGGGATAACAAATATCTTCTACTTGTATAGATACATTATTTCGGATTTACCCAATTAAAAATCCACTAAAACTGGAAGGTCTTTGTCATATAAAGGACTAAATCACAAATTGTTATCATTTTATAAAGATAGGTAGTTCCATGTGATTCATGTTATTATTCATAACTTGATTCAGTTTGGTATATACCTCCCTTGGGTTCTCAAATCCCACTCACATTATACAAAACATCTCATTTTTTTTAATTTTTATACAAAGAATCAAATGGGATGTTGAGGGGATTTTACTAATTTTCTAATATTTAATAAAACAAAATAAAATTATGGATAATATTAATCACAATAAAAATGATATAGAAGGGAAACTAATGAAGAAAAATTGGATAACTCATAAATGAAATATATATCCCATATTATGAATTTTATGGTTTCAATAATAGTTATTGAATATATATTTATAATTAGGTTCACAATCCTAATTACTAAATAAATTGTACCATTCAATATTTTTAGCTATAACATATGTAATCACATATAAATATTATTAACTTATTTCTAACATAATGATATATAAAAAACAACTTATTAATCTATAGACAATGTTCATTTTTGGGATTAGGTGCAAAAAATATCAACCAAAAAAAATTGAAACATATTTATTTCAATCTATATAATGTGATCATAAATTACTTTGATATTATATAACTATATTGAATAACTCATGGAAAAGAAAAAAATTAATATCATTAAATCATAGAAAGGTAACAAGCATGATCATAAATTATAATATATCAGTTAATAGGAAAAACATGATTTCAAAAAAGGGATGGAGTATATGTATAATAACATGGAATCACGATAAATATTAAATTATATCATAAGATTATAGATTCATAATAATGTGAAAAAATATAAAACATACATCATAATCATATGTTAAGGGACACTATAATGATAATATACCCTATTTTGATGGGCTAATTTTCCAGGCCCATTACATGGCATCATAATAGATGAAATATCACCCGATGAATTTTGGGGATGTATAATTCCACCCTTGTAAATTAAATTATATAATTTACCCATATATACATGCTTTACATATAAAAATGAATTCAAATATAATTTATATGCATGTTAAAATCCATGTGAATGAAAATTAGTACATAATCATATTTGAAATAATTACAAAATAAGAAATCATAAATATTATGAATAAATAAGGGATTATATATTTTTTCATGTTCAAAAATTAAAAATTAATTACATGTCCTGAATATAGAGTTCCTGTGATGATACATTCAAAAAAATAATATTGATAAATAGGTATAGAATTTAACCACTAAAATTATGTTTTAATAAATGATTAATGAACATCTAATAACATAATGCACATAGTGTTTTAATTAAGAAAATAAAATATAAATATATTTTTGTAAAAAGAGAGGTATTATTTTTAAAAAATAATGATTAATAATGATAATTTAAATGCGAAATAAAAAAATAGGAAAATGAAATAGAAAAGTTATTTTTAATATGTGTTTTAATAATGAAATTAGTGAGAAGGGCACTTAATAAACGTATATATCCCTAGAAAAGGACAAAAACTAAACTAGTTTTATATTAAATTAATATATATATATATATTGTAATTATTTTATGTGAAAAATATATTGAGAAATATAGGTGATGAGTGAAAATTCATAACAAAAAAAAGAATGGTGTTGTTGTTATTCCTTTACCTCCTATACTAACTCACTTTCTACATATATCTAAATTCAAAAATAATCAAATTAAATATAAAAGTTTTTCCTTATGAACAAATTTCATCTATATAGTATTTAGTATTTTTATTATATGATTTTTTATTATAATTTAATAAGCACATTATGATTTTGTTCAGTATCGTATGGATTTTTCATATAGGGATACATGTTAGCATGTGTTTAGAGATAATAATGAAATTTCCAATCAAATGAGTCCATAATCCCAAATTTTTTTAGGTATAGAGTATTAATAATCAAATATGTAAATACAAATCTAAATATACAATTATTTTTAATCAAAATAATTTTCTATTTAGAAAAATTTCTATCATTTAAGGGTTTGTTCATTTACTTTAGTTTATAAGGAATTATGATTTTTTTGAATATTTAAATTTTGTACTTATCATTCAATTCAATAAAATTATTCAATATATTATATTATTGTTATCTTTATATTTAATAATTTGTTTTTATTATTACCATATAAGAAGGTGG
This sequence comes from Viscum album, assembly GCA_963277665.1. Lineage (NCBI taxonomy): Eukaryota > Viridiplantae > Streptophyta > Magnoliopsida > Santalales > Viscaceae > Viscum > Viscum album. The sequence continues at coordinate 164,362,096 of OY728121.1, read as the reverse complement.
TAATAGTTTGTCTATCATTATCTACAAAGATGGTTAAAACTAGACATAATGGGAAAATTTTTATAAAAAACTATACAATTTATATAATGAATTATATAATGATATATTTCATAGTATAGTAAATTTAAAATCATCATTTTATGATTATAATTAAATTTATAATTATTTGAAATAATATGTATAGGAAATAGAGAAAATCAATAGAAAAGTGAAATAAATAAACAACTTACATTATCACATTGATGTGGCTCCTTTACAGTACATTGTTTGACTTCATGTATTCCCGTTTTTGTGAGACAAAAAATATATGATTTATATAAGATAGGTTGTGGGTATATTTTTTTGAACTAAAATGTGTTTTGAACGTGATGAGAAACTGGTATAGGAGGGTGTTGTTTTTAAGTAGGGGAGGGGGACGTTTTAGAATAAAATATTCAAATGGAATATAATATTATTAAATAGAGACCATTCATTTGATTCTATAGAAAGGGGATTGTGATTAAATATTAAATTTATAATTTTCATATTTATATAGAATGTAGAATTATCAGAAATCAATTGATATAACATATTACAATGTATGGAAATTATATGAAATTTTAATATTTTCTTCAATATTTTATTATTCATGAAAGATAACAAAACATTATCCTAAATATAATCGATGTGGTGATTTAAACTATGGATTCAATTTTATATAAATAATATTAATAATGTTATTAAATTAATTTTTAATAGGAAATTATTTATTTAGGAATAAATTTAAATTTTTATGACTTGATAAAATTTCAGGCAATCAATGAAATTATTTATGACATTAATAATGTATATTATAATTTCATACAAATATGCGGTTTTTCAAATTTTTTAGGAAAAAAATCAAATTTATATCTAAATTTAAAATATATCATAAACATACATATTAATGAAAGTAAATCATATATATTTTCAATAAAATAATTAGTAATTATTTAGGTAAATATTTTTTTTATTTAGATTTTACACTTTAATTTACTTTTCTTATCATATAAATTTCTCATTATTTTATTAATAAAATATCAAAAATATTTTTAATGAAATCCATATATCTGGTTTCTGTTCAAATAATTATATTATAATTATTAAGGGTCAATTTATTATTTTAACCGTCATGTATCCAACGACCACATATTTTTAAAATTTCAAATAAAACCCTCAAATATTAATGATTAATAATTCAATTAGGTTTCCCATAATGTTATAATCATCATTTTTAATTATTTATTAAATTAATAGTGATTTGTTTATTTATTATATTTTTCTTTTACTGATGGGATTATTTGAAGACACCTATGGTGATCCTCAATTTTATATTTTTTTTTATTTTTTTGTGATGTCATTTCCATATTTTATTATTTTCAATTTTATTTTTAATAATTATCATTTAATTGCAATGTTATCAAATAATATATCAATTCTACAATGGTTTTTATTATTTTGTGCATGTTTTTAACAATATATTACTGTAAATTTAATTTTTTAGAAGGAAAATTCGACATATTAAATTATCAGTCACTATATTGAGTTAACCATTTTTATTCTTCAAATTTCAAGAACATTCCCTTTAAATCTATATTTTTCTTCCTATATAGATGATACATAATATATTCTACTCTTTTATCGAAAGTTATTTATCATAGTTACTTATATATAGATTCAAATTTACACATATATGAGATTTATAAAATCATGTATAATCATTTATATATAAAGGAAAATCATGTCTAGTCATACCTAGCTACACAAAAAAACGGAAAAAATATTATCAGAAACTATATAATTCTACATAATTTTCAAATAATATAAAATAACTTATGCTTACAGAATTTAACTCAAAATCATTATGACCTATAAATAAATGATTCAAAAATTTTATAGAATATACAAATATCCACCGATAATTCCTTCTCCATTTAAAAAATAGTATTATATTAAATGAAAATACAGATGCAAAAATATAAGATGATATTGGAATTTAGTTTCTAACAAACCTTCCCACCATATACTTGTTTCTATAGATCATTATATAGGTAGAATATTCCTCTACATGGAATATAAAAATAAATATAAATTATTGTAATTATGTGATAGTATTTTTCACGAACAAGATTTTTTGATAATTTGTAACAGAAAGTATTCTGTAAATTACCTATACAAATATATTTTTTATGAAATGTTTAATAGTTAAATGGAAAAGTAAAATTTTCACTAAAACTATTACACCCCATATCACTCATACAGAAGGGGATGAATATAATCATTATTTAAAACATGATATATAATTTAATGGGTAATAAAAATTATAATTTGGCTATGGTGTTGGGTGAACCCATTTAGGAATATAAAAGATCGTATATGGAAATAATTAAAATGTTAAAAAAAAATTTGTCATGCTGAATGTGGTTTCACCTTTTAGTAGGCATGAAATTGTTTTTATATTTTGATACCCATTAATTGAATTTTAACCCCTATATGTAAAAATGAAATTATTAATTTATCTATATTTATTATATGGTTGAAAGGAATATCGTATGTAAACATTGAAGCATAAAATATTATGTTTGAGGTATAAAAATAATAAATAATCAATCGTTGAAATTTTCTCTAGGGAGATAATATTTTTTCCTTCATAGATATTATTAATTATGTGAAAATTAGGTTCCAATTAAAATTAATCCTTCATGGTAATCATATATTTTCCAAATGATATAGTGGAAGTATGCGATTATGACCTAAAATCCTTAATAGTGAATAAAAATTATTTATCTTATTTATAATCTTACACCATCATCATATTTTTTTACCCTATTGATTTTATCACAATATAAAGAGCGAAATTTCATGATTTTTAAAATTAATTAATTATTATTTTTGAGACATCTAATAAATATATCACAATTATGAACGTGGTAGTTTTTTTTTCTATTTTATTTTTACCATTGATATACATTCATTTTTAATTTGATTATTTCAAAATTTTGATTATAGTGGACATTATTTTAATATATTTTTGTCATATTATTTTATTTTGATGGTTATATTAGATTCATGGTTTATCTTTTATATTTGGAATGACTATCATCAATCAAATTAAAAATTCAGTGGAATTTGTTTAACCTATTTGTAAGACATCAACCCAGGGTCTCCCCATTTCTTGAGTAAAACTACCAAAATACTTCAATCTCACTCCCCAATCACTAGAGAATTAAACAAAACAAGGGTATATATCGAACCATTGGGTGACCAATTTCCCAATAGGACACCAATATACACATTACATAACATTCTTCTAAAACAATGATATATCTTGTATTTATATCAATCATAGAATAAAATAAATCAGAAAATGAACCCCCCCCCAATAGAATAAACAATTATTATAAATAGAATCATTAAAAATAAATAAATTTAATTTTTTATATAATTTCATTTCATAATAAATACATAGATTTATAATTAAACATATAATGTATTAGTCATTCTAAAATACATGATAATAAGATATAATAATGTAAACATGGAATATAATTAATATGCATGTTTTATAAAATAATACACCAACAAAATTCCATTATTAATTGATAAACATAATACAAATATGTAGTATATGGTTAATGTCAAGTATGTGATCCATTTAACAACCCAACGAATAAAAAGATTTCTAAAATATCTTCTCATTACCAAAATTATAGCGACCCGAACTATTGAATGTCAAATATAACTATCAACACATTTTTATGAAATATATTGATATATACTATTATATAATTTGAATCGTATAACCTGTATAACTAAAAAACTCTAACTTGTTTTATATAAAATGTCATAAAACGTATAAATAATTACAATAAAAAATAAAGAATATATGTTGTGAAAGTTAATTTATTTAAATTAAATAACTTAATTTAAATAGTCTATTGTGGTTTAGTATCCTATTTATATCATTATCAATAAAAATAAATTAATAGGATACAAAAACAATAAAAATATAATTTAATCATTTTAAATGATGTAGATAACCATGAGAGAAAACTATTTAAATAATGGATAAACTAAACAAGAGGTACATATAAGATGTATAATGACATTTTATCATTAATATAATAACATAACCATTATAATTATAAAAAAAATTATTATAATCCTTGATTATAATGTTTATGTTTATTTTAATTGTTAGTAATCATGTTTATCTTGAAGTGTTATGATAGTTTTGACTTTTGTGATAGGCTTAACGTCAATATTTCAGGTGTTATGAATGATTTCAGAAATATTATTATATATTATGAAGGGTTTATGATGACAAGCTATGGGATATAGAATAGTGTGTCCATGTGTCTGCTTACAATTTATTATATTATGGTGGATCAAAATATAGAATTATTGGTTACATCATAGTGAGATCCTATATATGATTACATTCCAGTGCTAAGTTGAAACACACCACAACCATGTAGGCTATATCGTGATGTATCCATGTTTTTGGATGTTGTGTCACAATAATAAGGGATGCCTTATAATTCTATGATAGAAAATATTGGGCTCTCAATCAAGGGTTCATTAAACAATTTTCCTATGTGTTATGATTCAATTTATGTTCAGGAGAGATTGGGAACATTAATTTTTGAGAGATATTGAGTCATTTTGGTCATGATAATGCCATAACCTGTCACTTAGAGGTATCACAACTCTTTAACCATAATTTTCGTTTTGAAAACTATGTACATATGCGTTCTTATGGTTTTATTGTTGATAATTCCCATTAGTACCTACATGAACCATCCTCTCATCTTTCCTTAGGACTCACTTGAATTTAACACATATTTCTGCTCTCCAACAGTGTTAAAAGGTCTATTAATCTTATTCCCTCCCAATATAATGTTTATAAAATTTATGGTGTTCACCCTAGATTGGTATGAAATAATTTATCACATATACTATTATCTATCCTATAATTTAAATGACTTAAATTAGAAATCCATACTTCTATTGTTTTATGTTTGATTTTAGGGACTTTGTGGTTGAGTATTGAGTAAATGGACATTAATTGACATGTACAATACTGTAAACATGAAATATGGATCTTTAACTTGATTTGATTTCCATAAATGATTCTATGTCCTAACATTCATTTAGGTGTGTGATTTTTCTAAATAATGTCTTTTTTAGTTTGGAAGTTATTGGTGGATCTAATTGATGTAGTTTTCAATGTATATGTTATAGAAGTGTAAAATGTATTTCAATGGGTGAAACCACTCCCATACTATGATATTATGTTGGAATCTACACATGGGAGAAATAATCATTGAGTGAGCTATTTGGACATGATTATGGATTTAGTATTTTTGTATATTGAATCATTTTTTATTAATGAAGAAATAAATTATGAATATGGTGGGTGTTCGAACATTGATATTGTGTTTAACCAAGATAGTTTGGTAAATTAGAAGTCAATAGTAAATATTTACTTTATTCATATTAATAGAATACCTCATTAAGATAGTGACTGTTCATTTTATATGTCATAATGAGTTCATATTTACAGTTCTTATTTCATTAAATGAAATGATAGTTTGCTTGGACCAAATCCGTAGTGGGAGGATGGTCAGTTTTGATCTGATTTTATGGGAATATTGATATTGGGTCCACCCTGAGTGAGAGGGTTGGGAATGAGAGGGGATGTATGAAACCTAATGATTTAGAGGGGATGTTACGAGAAATGATATATGATATTTATTAAGAGAGTGTTTTTTCTCAAGGACATGAAATGAAAATTTACAAGTGTCCTAAACATATTCAAATGGAATGGCCCTGGATAAGGAATGAGAGTTAATGTGTAACCACCGAAGAGGGAGAGGGAATAATAGAGTTATTGATATGGGTTAAATGTGATTCTTTTTGTGGTACTATAAATTTTTCTAAAATGGTCATGTAATGATTTAGTGTATATCATGAAATGTGAGGTATATTCTTCTAATATGGAATCGATTCATGTATGGTATTGTTTTGTGGTGGCATAGTTAGAACATTCTAACACAACATGGATAAATTATTTCTTATTAGACATTTCTTCTTATGTTTATACTCTCATATATTTATTCAGTTATTATAATTATGCAATGGTTGTGTCATATAAGGTTTATTACTCCAATCGTCTATATGTACCGTAGTGAACATATAGATTTTCATTCCATGGATATAGCTAAGGTCGAGAGTATAGTGTCGTGTTGTTGATCACATGGTTCTGGATGTGGGGTTCAAATAAATTCTAGTACATACTCCAGGACCTTTTATAGTTGACCCTCAAATATAATTTTATTCTTTTGTTTATGAAATTTCACGAACAAACCTAGGTTAACCCTGAATGGGTCACTCAATCAGATCCTTGATAATGACAGACAAACATTCTCGTTCCCCATATGCTAGAAACTAGTGTCAAGAATCAAAATAAAATAGTTTTAATTTTTTTCCCATAAATAAAGAAAAAATAATTAATTTATTCAAAAAAACAGAATAAGTATAAATATAGAAAAAAATTTCACAGCTAGACATATATCCTTGTTATCTTTTGGATCACCCCAAAAAATAAAACAAATCTATATCCACATGTAGTCCAGAACTAGATAAACCTGAAAATAAAAAATCGTGTGAGCATGAGAATATATATACTCTTTAAGAATGACATGGATAAACCACTCCAAATTCTCTTACCATTTAAAATAATCAAAATTCATGCTAGTTTGAAAATAAGTCATAATAGAATAATATTTTTCATTATTCTCAAATTAAAGTAATAAATTTTTCATTTTCATGGAAAATCATTTCTCATACACTAAATTTTCAAAATAGATACCTTTCAGGCATAAAAATTTCAAAATAAAAGAAAATAAAATTAGATTAATAGATGGTTTTCATAGAATATAGATCAGGAAATAAAAAAATTAAAAGAAAATCATATCACAAGAACCATGGGAAATCCCAATGTAGATAGTGTAAGTTAGGTACCATTGATCCTTGTATCTTATTGAATCATGGTATAACAACCAAAAATACAGTGTTATCATCTAGGAGCTACTAGTAGGGGAACCCCCATTGGCCTAGTGGTCTCTAATAATAAAAAATATTAAGTTAGTTTTATTATAATCAATCATAATAGAAAAAATTGCAACAAACCACATTCAAATAATCTAGCATACTAGTTATAGACTACTCACCCAGGTACCTAGGGTTACCCATGTAGTCTATTCCACATGGTGGGAGATTTTATCATGAAAAAAATATATTTGAATATCATATTCTTTATCCAAAATCCCTTAAACTTCCCACCACTGATCTCCCTCTTTATGATCATTCCACTGTTTACATTGCACTGTAATGCACAAGCCTCTACACTCGGAACATCTCACAAATAACACATTGACACTTTAATCACATTTCTTAACATGGGGGAATACCTCAATAGGGGTTTTACAGTTTTGAAACCCATTATTAATGTGGTAAATGAGCATAATTAATTAATAAGGGGTATTATCCATTTAGAAAAAAACTATTTTCAACACCATTATGTTCTTAAATCATTTTAAAGTACAATTCACAACAATGGCACAACACATTTAAAAGTAATTTGAAAAACTTCTTACCCTGAATAAACCCATTGTGAATAGTCATTAGAGACTAAAACCATCATGTAAACAAATTTTAATGACATAAAAATAAAGATAAATTGACCATTTAATATTATATCACTATTTCCCACAACATGAAATGCAAGCCTTAATATAAAAAACATGCACTAAAATGATAGATAAATAATGTAAAACAAATGAACAACTATTTCTGACAATAAAAGATAGATCATATACATGTAAATACAATATATTTATAGAAAATATATTTTTAAATAATAAATCTATAATTGATTTATAATTATAGTGCGTGGAATCATGGTTCTATCTCAGGAAGTGGAAGACCTAGCAGGAATTCCTTGACACCTGATGACTCTGACAACGTCAACTCAGGTCCATAATTTACACAAATAAGTACATTTATTTAGACATATATATAGATATATATCAACAACTTAATTTCACATATTACTCTATCTAGGAGGTAATATGTTCAAAGAGGGCATTTATATATTTTCCTTACCCTATGATTTTACATATAGTCACTCTTGACACCCGCAATCCAAAACTATAAGAATGAGGTTCGACACACCATATAAAAATTATGGACAACTAAAAAATCACCAACCTCTTTATTAAAATTAATAAAAATGAATAAATCTAAATTCCTTAAGCAACAACCATGAAGAATCCACTTCCTTTTCCTACAATATTTTTAATGATCCTCAATAGGGCCAATGAACACAAAATAATAAGAATTTTCAAAAAGGAAACAACCAAATGAGATACGGTTCATCCCAAACCTTAGTAACCCCATGGCTGAGATGAAAGTCAAAAAATATATGTATAATCTTAGAGAGGTGGCTTAGTAGATTGAATTTCATCCAAAATAGAGAGATGGTTCGGTCACAAGAGGGAGGGAGTGGTGTAGTAGAGCTCTCTAGGCTGGCTAGATCACATGGGTAGGAGGATAGGGAGGGGGGAGGGAGGTCAAAATCATGAGAGAGGATAATAGAAAAGGGTTCCACACAAGGTTAAAGTGGAGGAACCGCTATATGTTTGGAGGTGGTGTACTGTAGGGTTTTGACGAAAGGGGGTCACATGCATGGATGGAGTACCATAGAGGAGGCAAGCCATACCGGGGAGAGGAGTGGAAAATGAGAAGGGAAGAAAACAATAATGAAAATAATGAAAACCCTTAAATATTCCAAAATATTATTATAATAATAATAAATAATAATAATAATAATTTTCATAATAATAATTTAATCATTATTATTATTTTTAATTCCTTTTATATTTTTTTTATTTTTTTTAATAGAGGTAGGCCACACAGTTTTTACATAGAGTCTTCTATACTGTTAAACAACCATGTGCACCATACGAGAGAGAAGGGGAACACACACAAGCAAGTCACATGATTACCAAACTATGTAGAAACTGTTCGGAAAGCCTCAATCCTCTTACAAAATTGAACCACATAGTTACCTCATGGTTTCCCATGCTATGCACCTCATCACAAGACACATAAAATTTTCCTTGAATTTCCAAGGGATATTCTTAATGGTTTTCCTAAAACATTTTTTCCTTTGCGCTAGATGCTTTGAAGCCCAAAAAAATCTGTTTCCCAATAAAAACTCAAAAAATACAAACCATGACTCAACCCGAACCTCGATAAAAATATCCAAACCCACTAAAATAAAAAAAAGGAATTTTAATTTTTGGTGTGTGATAATTCTCCCCACAAATAACTCCAAACTTCCCCCATTTTTCACCGAGCTGAAATATGAAAACAAATATGTTTTCATGCATGATCAGAAATAAATGAATCCAAAATAATTGAGGTTAATTTTAAATGTTTTACTCATATAATAAATATATAAGATAATATTTAATGATAATAACCATAAATAAAAATGGAGGATTTTCCCCACTACAATAACCTCAAAATCATTGTCTATATTAAGAATTTCCACACGGGCTAACTCAAGAACTGCTTACTTAAACCAATGTGGAAACCTCCAACATAGACTAGAAACTTCTTCCCAGGCCAAATCGTGATGAAAACAAAATAGGATCCATTGTGGGTCTCCCCACTATTTTAGAATCTTCCAACATAGTCCAACTAGTGCAGACTGACATGGGAACAACCAACCCATACCAGAAACCAACAACTCATGGGAAAACAAAAAGAAAGTTCTCAAACCAAACAAAAAATAGATCCTTGATTCATCATTTCAATAATACATATATATATATACAAGATAAACTTGATTAAAAAAATATTAACCGACTAAAGGGGAAACCACATAAGAATGAGAACAGCTTAGAGACTAACATTTGATGAGTCACAACCACTTGAATTAAAAGAAAACAAGATCACCACAGATTCTTATAACCAGTGTAGATAATTCAAAGAACAAAGAAAAAATAATAACAAGACCTATATGCATCTTAGTCCCAAATATAACTTTCAATGATGATAAATTAATAAAATAGACCTTTAAAATCTCACCGTTTCTAGCACTGGATTGAAAATCTAGACCTAGTTCCTCAACACCCAATGATTTCTTGTCTATATAAAATTATTTTAACTATGACCTATGAGTGGAAAATTGATGATATGAAGAATATGATTCCCCAAATCAAGGATCTAATGATCACAAATAAAACATAACTTTTAGTAGTGGAAATCCTAAAACCCCTTAGGTAACCAAAGACTCCTTTCTGAATGGAACATCTTTTCATCTACAAACATGAAATTCTTCTATTTTTCAACTATGGTAGGTATGAGATTAACCAAGAAGTATTGGGTGTGGTATAAGGTCAGGGATGTATAGTCTCTACCAATCAATTGAGACTTTGATTAGAGTAGTCAATTAGAATTCCCATAGAAACAACCATTCATAATTTCATCAAAAAAACTATATCCACCTTAGTTTAACTAGATAATACCACTAAATGATGACCAAAACTGATTCTCAAAACCATCCATCACATAAAAATGGAGAAATAAACCCTACAGTCATACTGTTCACTCCTTACTTGGGATTTTATGGGGAATACTCAGAGATAAGAAACACAAACCAGAATCCAAACACATCATAAATCAAAATACCACACTTCATTCATAAACAAATACCCAAAATCAATTCACAATTATAACTACATTATCATCATGTAAACAAATTATCAAAATAAATAGAATTCTAAACCAAAGAAGAAAATAGAAAACAATTTATCACTAACTTTTTAATACAATGAAATTCCCCTTTTGGAAACCATTTATCAGGAAACAAAATGATTTATCACTCACCATTGGTATTCCATGAAATATAACCTTTGTAAATCGATGTTATACATAAATCAACCATCGAAACAAATCTCCAAATATCCCAATACCTCATCCATAAATTAATATGTTTGGTCATTCATGTAAATGAAAGGGGAAAATTCAAACCATTTCTTATTTCCCAAACAGATCATTCAACTTAAATTCCAAATTCCAATGAAACATTCAACTCAATTTCTAAAAGGTATTTCCACAACCCTAAAATGATTTCCTAAACACATTCCATTTGAAACCTTAAAACCACACAATATATTAAAATAAGACAACATACATGGATCATTTTAATTTTAAAAAACAATTTTCCTCTCAATAAACCACATTCCCTTTTGAATAATCTTTTATAAAGACCCTGTTCAATTTTGAAATCCAATAAATAAAACCAAAACGAATCACAAACATTACACACATAAAAATAATAATAAAAGACTTGTGGAAATTCCAAAACCATCATCATGGTTCAACAAACCATGCTCTGAGTGATCCTCAAACACATAAAGTATCTTGAACTATGAACTCAGGTTGTACATGGGCCACGACTCCCTACAATCTCATTTCATAACACTATATTAATCCATTTTCATTCATAATCCACATAAATCATCTAAAATAAAAACTCAAATACCATATTACCACTGGAAGCTCGTGGTTCATAATGGTTGAGGTTTCTTGATTTCCTTCTCGCACATACCTCTTAAGTCCTTACATTCCTGATATCAATGCTACATGATGAACCAAAATAAATTCCACATATGGTAACAAATGTTCTCAAACAAACCCAATTAAACCCTTAACGAGTCTCCCAAGCTAGTCCACAATTAAGGCCCTAATGGAATTCCCGATCCCCATATGTAGGAAACTATTGATGTGAATTGAAATAAAATATTTGGGAACAATTTTTACCATAATGAAATGAAAATTAATAAATATAAACTGCAGAAAATAAATAAACACAAGTAGTGGAAAAACATAAAAATGATTTATAGCAAAACATACCTCCATGTGACATCGTGGGTCACCACCAAAAACAGAGCCACACTTTCTCCAAGAGTGATCCAAAAATAGAGAAAAATTAATCTAAAAAATAGATTATGTTTGAGCAACGAATTTACCAGTAAGAATTCCATTGATAAAAAACACCCTATACCCTTACCATTAAAAAGAAACCAAAATATTTCCTGTTTAAAAATTGTAAATAAACGAATAATGTTCATAATTGTTTTGAAATTCATGTTACAATTTTTCATTATCACGAAAAGAATTCCCCTTCCAATAATGTTTCGAAATAAATTCCATGAATTCATTATCATTAAAAAAGGAAAGGATATCCATTTATATCATTATGTGTTTTTTATAAATGATTGATAGACCATGAAACAACTGATATTAAAATAACATAACAAGAACTATGTGAAATCTCTAAGAATTTATTTTTAGTTGGGGAACTAGTATCCTCGTCCTTTACTGAAAGGTGGTATTACTACAAAAAATAACAGAGTTCCCATGCACGATCCACTAAGAGGGGAAGTCCAATAGACCCATTGGTCACCAAACATCACAAGTGTTTAGTTTGTGTTATAGAATCAATCCTGTTAGTTGATACTGGGATGAACCACTTTTGAGCTATCTACCATACTTTTCCTTTTATGCCGACCTTGGTACCCGGTGATACCCTTGTGCTCTATTCCAAGTGGTGGTGAGATTTTATCAGGAAATAATATTTGATGATGTAACATTATTTTTCCAAATAACCACTAAATATCAAACCACCAATCTCACACCTTAATAAAGCTTCAACTTTTTATGCCACACAAGAATTCACAAGCATCTACAATAGGAACATATCGATAATCACACATTAACACTTGTATTACATTTATTAAATAGGGTGAATGACTCAATAGAGGTATAAAATTTCAAAATTAATTTTTAAATCGTCAAAATAGAATCATTAATTTTATGGAATATTATCAGTTTAGAAAAATACTTTTTTTCAAAACCATTATGTTCCAAAATCCTTTAAAATCATAATTTCACAACCAAGGAGCAACACATTTAAAAGTAAGCAAGAAGAATTTATTAAACCAAAACAACACATTTGGATTACTCATTACAACCTAAAACCATCAAGGAAATAACTTTTAATGATATGAAATTAAAAATAAAATTAACATTAAAAATCACATCACTATTTCAAAAAAATTCCAATTCATGTTTCAATATGAAAAACATGCACTGGGAGCATAGATAAATTAAGTAAAACAAATGAATAATTATTCATTACAACTGAAGCTATACCTCATATCATGTATATAACATAAAAATATGAAACATATTTACAAAAATAGTAATTATATCATTTATTTAAAAGCAATTGTCTATGCATTGGGATACAACCATAGGATAAAAAGACCAATCCAGAATGCCTCGGAACATGATGACAATGACAACAGAAAATCATTTCTAAACATTTGTCTAACACATATATGAATTTACAAATAAATATATATAAAAATAACCCTAGATACAATGCACATTTTCCATTTTACACAAGGGAATAATTAAAAATAGGGAATATTTATATATGCATTACTCTATACAAGTACACGTAGTCACTATCAACACCCATAATCAAAAACTACCACAATGTGGTTTGGTGAACTATATACATATTAATGACAAATCAAAAATAAAAAAATACCTTAAATATAATTAATCAAAAGTTATGAAATTAAAAACCCTTACTTGAAAACTGTGATGAATCCATTAATTATTTTCCAACCTTAACTTGAATGATCATCAAAAGGGCCAAATAACCATAAATAACCTAAATTTACCAAAAGAGAAACTACCGAATAGGTATGGGTTAGACACATATAGTATAGACCAAATGTTAGATATGAAAATCCAAAAATAAAGGGATAATATGGTTGATGAGACTCATATGAGAGATCACATGAAAAATCATGATTTGGAGCGACGACTGGAGGGAGGGAGCGGCGTGTTAGAGATCTCATGGCTTGCTGGATCATGCATGAAAGGGGGGGTATCCATGAAATATGGGATACTTAGAAATGGTTATGAATTTGGTGAGGGAGGAAGAACCTCTTCCAGATGGAATGTGTGGTGCTGGATGATTCCGGCGGAAGGGGGTCGTGTGCGCGTATAGAGAAGCAGTGTAACACACCAAGATTTTTTGAGATATATTCTCTTTAATTAACTTAATGCCTTCTACTGTACTATAAACCAAGAATATATTACTTTATACAAAACACCATTTTAGCTATTATTATACACAACACTATTATATTCTTTCATTACATAGAAGAGTGACCTTCTTCAGTAGCTTGCGTTGTATGCAATACCGAGTTTATATAATGAACGACATATTATTAAAACATTATTATTTAATGGGATTTAAAATAGTTATTATGAATAGTATTGACAATATTTTTAATTTTATATAACTTTAAAATTCACCTTATAAATTTTTTAAAACATTTTATAAGAACATATTAAAATTTTCAGATAAAAGAAGTATTTTTCAAAAACAAAATGCAGTTTTGCTGGCATATGATGGCACACACATTTTAAATCTAAATTTTAACACATTTAAATTAATTTCTACCAATTACGTGTTTTTAATTATTAAAAATGGGTTACATATTTAGAATCAATGAGGCCAAATTATTCTAATGCATTACTTTTATTTATTTATTATATTAATAATAACAACATAAATGTTTTTACCACACTTAAAGGTAAATCAGGTAAATTAATGATACTAATAATATAAAAAGGACAATAAAATTATTCTAAAAAATTCAAAAATAATATTAAATGAATAAAATTATACCATTAACTTTTTTTGGTTCGATACATGGCCATTAAATGTCATCTTGAAAATTAAAATTACATAGATATTAATAAGTCTAATGAAATTGGCCAAATGTCAAAATCACATTTATTATAAGTATAATAATTATAATATATGGATTACCATGTGATATCTTAGAACATAAATAGTATATGGAAATATAAAAAAATTACTTACATCTTGTAAATTTATTCTTATCTTTTTTGAAATTATTAATTAACTTAATGTTATATACTTTGATGATGTAAAAATTATTTAATTGATGATAAATCCAAAAAATAATTTTAAATAAAATAATAATACCCCTAAAAAGGTGTAAAAACATGAATAAAATCATATTGCTCGAGTATATATCGACCATAAGAACCCATTTTCTGAGAATGTGACAATTTGGATCTTTATAAAAGATATTATGACCATTATTTTATTTTAATTAAATGAATGTTAAATTTGTCATATTCATACTTAAAAAAGGATGTCATTTTTAATGTTTTATTTTCCATAAGATAAATTTGACTACATATATTCTTATTAAATATAGAAAATTTATGTTTATCATTGTTATTTATTAAATTTATTTATTCAAATAATATGTATGTGAAATAATTACACAATATTGAAGTAGTTTTTATATTAATAGTGGAGATATCAAATAAACTTTATTAAAAATTTAAAAATAAAAATAATTTGACCTAATTATTTTGAAAAATGAATTTAAAAGATGAGCTTGAACCATTAGAGAAATTATAAAATTTTTTTACTTAGGATTACACATTTTCTTTTTATTTCTAAAACCCATGAAATGAATAGTGTTAAAATTGACACAATTAATATTTTATTGAAATAATGTTTTATAAAATTATTTAAATATAATATAATAATTATAAAAGTATATATTAATTATTATATGGTCTAAAATGTTGAAAATTATTCATTTATGGTATAATTAAAATCAAATTGGGAAATATATCACCATTTTAATATTGAATCATTTGTTATCTTAATAAATAATAAATAGAATAAATAATTTTCAATCAAAAAGATAATGTTTAAATTGACATTCAAAACTGGTCTAAATTTCATTTATTTATGATATTTAAATATTATAATATCATATATTCCAATTTATATAATTGTTGAGGTATTAGAATTGATTTTAAAATTATAGAAAATTAATATTTTTGATGATTCAAAAAGTGCCCCTCACCTCAATTATAATAGGGAAATTCCTCCATCAACTCGTCCCATGATTTTTACCCTACAAGCTCAAACATAATCTTAAAGGTTCCATATTAAACATCCATAAAAACATAATATAATTCATTGTCTTCTTCAGATACCAACTATAGTTCTCTAAGAGGAGATTTAGAGGAGGTGCGTCGGAGAAAAGTTAATATCATTTATTGATTCTATCAAACATCATTTTTATTTTACGTATAATTCAGGAGTTGTTTGATTATATAATAATAAAACCTGTATCAATTATATACAAATATGTTATTAAGATTATGAAATAGTCATATTAAATGTTCTATCCATCATATGAAAGAAGAAATCATCATGTGTGCGTACATACGACTTACCGTCTCCACGTTGTGGCATAATATTTTCTTCCACCACCATACATAGAAGGGTATAAAAATAGATGTAATAACTATATATTATATTTGTAAAAAGTTATTTATTCTTAAATATAGTAAACCAATCAATTAAATATCATTCCATAATTAGGGGAATGATATCGTCACTCGAGTGTACGTACGACCAACCATCTTCATGACCTAATGATATTTATTCTCCATGATAACAATTCAAGTATTATTCTAATGAATATATATTAAATAAGAATTAATTATATCATCTTTTGAAGATACTATATTTATGTGTATATATATATCTGACATTTACATACTTCTATTCAATTCATTAGGGAAATGGAGACAACATTCATGCGTATATATGGTCTACTGTCTCCAAGAAAAGTGTATTCTATTTCATTTATCAAAATATTAAATATATATATATATATATATCCTGATTATATATGATATATAATTGATATTTTAAATTTTGGAAGTAAATAATTATATATATATAATAATATCAATAATAACAAGTCAAAACATGTACAATAAATAAAACGATTATTATCGAAAATGTTGATTTAACACAAAATTGACAAATGAATAGGTAATATAATTTATTATGAGAATAAAATAATATATCATAAATATTTTTATTATTCTATTACAAGTTAATAATATTTTAAATTTATTATACATAATGTTCAGATACCTTTGGATCTTATCAGACCATGTTAAGGTAAAATTTCACATTCTCATTATTAACTAGGATTTTTTATTTGTAAGTATTTTCTAGGGTATATTTACCATTCACATACATGTATTCAACATATATAATTTTATTTATATTATAACAGTGTTTTTAATAAAAATATTACCCATTGGTGATTTTATATTCTACATGTTGCAAGGAATCTTTATTTAATTTTCCATATGAATTACTTTTTGACTATTTTTGGAAAAGAACATGTAGAATGTTTTTTTGAACATACAAGGCACGAACCAAGTTTTACATTTTAATAACACCATATTTCCATGTTGAATCCTTTACCTGATTTCAATTTTATTTTCAAATAATTGGTTTTCATTTATAATTTAATGGGATTTTTAGAAGAGAAACCAATTTTGGAATATAGAGGATATTATCATCAATAATTATGATCAAGTGTTTTATAAAAAAATCATCTATGATGACGCTCTTTAAAATCGGTTATGTTTCTATCCCTTTAAATAATTATTTTTTATTTTGTTAATGATGGAATTAGATTTTATATGGTTTAGTTAATGATGAAATGATGTTTAAGAAACCAATTTTATTTCATGGGTTATGTTATGATGGATAATTTATGTTTTTGTGGCACATGTCTGAATGATATCATTATTTGATCGGTGAGACCTATATATCCCTCCAATGCATTGGGAAAATATTTATATTTCTTGAGATAGACGTGAATGGAGGCAAAGTATATTCAGTTCAGTAATCAATGGTTGGAACAACATGTAAATTCGGTTCAATAATACATATTTGGAATGGAATGTAATCCTAGTTCATTAGTGGATATTTCCCACTATGATGGTCTTGGAAGCAATGTATTTGAAACTTTGAAAATCAATATATGTGCATATTTTTTCAACAATTCTATGTCTTATTACAATTATATTTTATAATGGTTAATGTTCCGTTATGATATATGACTTACATAAAACAAAGATATAATTCATGACTTAATACATTTATGTTTAAACATTTTGTTAATGTTTTTAAATTCATATATTTATGGTCAGTTTTGTGGTCTCTATGTCTACACTAACCGAGCATTTTAGCTCAAACTTTTTATGTTTACTTTTCCCAATGATTTAACGATAGGATTTATGAAGAAAAAAAGGAGGGGATCATTATTGGAGATGATGAAGATCTATCACTATGATAGAATATTATGTTCCATGTTTCCAAAGACACTAAAATAATACGGTCTTTGGGAATATTTTTGTGTAATGTATTATGTATTCAAAAAATGTAATGTAATGTCCACATATGTCATGCATGGGTTTCTATTATCAGGGATGAGGCATGCAACACATTGGGGAGTAGAGGAAAAGTGAGAAGGGAATAAAAAAAGATAAAAAATAAAATAATGAAAAACCAAAAATAAACCGAAATATAATAATAATTATTATAATATATAGGATAATAATATATTCATCATAATAATATTATCATTATTTTAACTATTAATGAAGTTTCTCTTTTATTTTTATTTTATTTTATTTTCATTTTCATTTAAATTATTATTATTTTAAACATAGGATGGCAACACAGTTTGGCTGCATAGTCTACTAGACGATGCTCCAACCTTGCACAACTGACTAGTGAGAAGTGGTACACACAATGCCTGGCCACACGTTTACCAAACCATGCACCAACCATAATGAACTCCTCTGTCACGTTCTATAACTGAACTGCACAGTTTCCACATGGTTTCCCAAACCATGCTCCAGCCATGTACCTCATCACAAGAAAACAAATATAAGCCACATAGTTAAGAAGGAAAATCCACACTGTTTTCCCAAAACCCTATATTTTCATTCCACTAGTTGTTGTGATGCCCAAAACATCTATTTCCCTATAATAACTCATAATTTTAAACTATGTATCAAGCTGACATTGAAAAAATATACAAATCCATGAACATAATAAGACACAGAATTTCAATGTTTGGGGTTTGACAAAAAATCTATTGATCCCAAATATTTTGGAAGCATTTTATATTGATATATGAATGAATATGTCTCATTTTAACACAAAATGTGATCATATTTATCATTTTTCTACTTACACTATTTTTCCCTTCTAATTTTTATGTATTTAATTTATTTGTAAAACTATTTTACAGTATGGGAACTTGACAACAAGGGTTTGGTCACATTGATGAATGAATTAGGAACTCACCTATATATAATTTTTACATATATATGAGGAGACAAAAAAGTAATCCTTTACAACAATAGATCTATCCCAATGAATGTGTTTGGTTTGTGAAAACATCTACTAATATCTCATTTATATTGTTTTACTTATTAGGAGATTGATAAAAAATTATATGGTATAATAATAACATATGAATGATTATTTTCTTGTGTTCATTGAGAACATATATAGTGTAACATCATCTATTTAAGGACAATGGATTGATTTTATTGGTTATGTATTTATTATTTAATTCTATTCCTCAAATTATGTTTTAATTTTTTAATTAATGGAACATTCCACTTGCTTATGGTGGCATATAATATGTGTATGGAATCATGATTTGGAACCTGGATTCACAAGTCATGAATTTTATTTGCATTTATTGATGTACATTGAATTATTTTATTGAAAAATATAATATATTTATTAATATTCAAATTAAATGTTTCCAAACATCCAATTTCATTAACTATAATATGTTAATAATATATTTTTATATGGATGTAACTAATGTGTCAAAAAATCCTACCATCCTTGGCCTTGGGTTAGTAGCGGTTTATGAGGTTATTTCTCTTCTCAAAATACCCATAGAGAATATATTCTATCATTATTTTCATGTTTCTATGATAATTTTTTTAATCATTAATAAGAATTATGATTTTAGATAAATTCCTAAAATTGGAATACCAAAAATTTCCAAGCTGTGATGTCTGGTGTTCTAACCTAAATATGTGATTATTGATGTTATCAAAGTTTTTAATAATCCCATTATAAATCTTTATATTCAGGTGGGTGGGGATAGTAATTCTAATGAATTTTTAATAGTATTGATATTGGGTACACATTATCTGGGGTGTTTCATATAGTATAGTTGAAAGGAAGAGGTGAACATTAGGGTGGACCAACCATGGTGTATTTATACTATGATTTAAAGATATTTAATCCTCGAAATTTAATAAGTATAATATTTCAATGGGATATATGGGATGTGAATATAGTGATGAAGTTTGTCTTCATGTCAATAATTAATCCAAATGATATGTTGGTGATGATTATGGCCAATATTCAATATAGACTTTTTGAGAGATGCTAGGTGTGTTATGATAATAGAGAAGTGGCATGAGGGATTTTCATTTTAGGACATCATTGATCTATTATTAAATGATTTTTTATTTATTCATTGTATCGTTATTAGGATTATTATTTTACATATCTACAACATGGGATAATGTCTATGATAGTATCTAATATACGAGTACACCACTAATGGAACCACACACCCCTAGTCTCCCTCTTTGGTCATTGTAGGGTTTTTTGTTCTAGATTCTCTTTCACGACATCTCTGGTTCCATACTCATGATTCCACATACATCATCCAATTATTTTCTTTAGTTTTCTCTCATAGGATTCACCATTTAGTATTGTACTTCGATTTCCCTTTCCCAACATCTCTGTTCTTCGTTGGATCTATTTCATCCTCAACTCTTCTTTCTATCATTGCACTATAGTTCATCCGTCTCCTATCTCTAGTTTATATAGATCTTGACTAGATATGGTGTTAAATCAGAAAGATAAGTATCTCATTTATGGTCGTTCTAGATTTGATGTTTGCAGTTCCCTTTGGTTTTGGTTTTAGTGATCTCGACCCAAAGTAGAAATGGAATTTCTTCTTTATATTTTTTGTGACCTAGTGCATGGAAGGTTAGTACAGTCACTTGTAGTGGTGTGATAGGTGTAACGCTTCCATGTTATGTTTTTTCCTCAGTTGGTTTATGTCATTTTATTTTTTTCATGGTGAAAATATAAGATAAAATGGATCATTTTTTATTCCTTGATACAATAGATTTCTTAAAATTGGCTTTTTCAATTTTATTTATTATTTTTTGATGATTTTTACTAGTTATATCAAAATTTAATTGATTCTATATTGAATCTTCTCATCAAATGGATGGTTTTATTATGCGTTGGTTCTATGTAGAGTTGATGTTCTAACAATGATGGAGTCGATGATGGAATATGGTGGTAGATGGATTGATTTTTCATGGGCCGATGAAAGTGACATGAGTTTGGAATTTCCATTATTCATTATGATGATGATGAGATGCCAATATAGGTAAATCTGGGCATCTTTGAAACCTACATTGAACATTTTTCCCTACATTTATCATATGAATAGATCATGTCTACAAGGGGGTCTACTATTTGATTTTTGAAATTTGAGATCAACTGTTTGAATATAGTATTTCAGTATGAATTTGAAATTTAAAATTTCACAATTATTAAGATGGAGATTATGTAATGGTTCATAGTCAACTTCAAAATGTTTTCTTAGAAAAAATAAAAAATATTAAGTGAATGGTATATAATATTTTTCTTGGATATGATACTTTATAGTTATATATTGGCACATAATGCATCCATGAAGGGCTGAATTTTTCATATTTTCATTTGACCAAAAGTGAGGCACTAGTCTATGATCATAAACAAGATATCATACAAAAAATTTCCTTCCACGGTTTTTAAAATAGATAGTGAATTATTGGATGATTATAGAAGAATTGACTTTCTTATATTTACAGATTCATATGGTTGCCTCTCTTGTAGAGCCTGCGGAAGAGTACATTAGATGATTCATTCTTTAGTTGAAGGAGATTGTAAGGGAATATGATGAGTCCATAATTCTTTCCCAAAAACGAGGTTACCCTTATATTGTAATTTTATAATAAGAATCAAATTTACAAAGTAAATTTATGATTCTATATAATGAGATTATTTAATGTGGTAAGATGGGTTACTATTTATGCTTCTATTTGAGGATCTCTCAATTGGGATCATATTAAGATTTATGGATGATGTCATATTTTTTACCATAGATAGGGGTATATCCGATTGATAGAATAATTAAATATGGGTTTCTTGAAATTAGAAATTTCTGATGGTCCTTGGGGAAACATTATTTGTAGTATCTTTAGGGATCAGTCTCCTAGGATGGATTTGGGCCATATGCTTTGGGCAATAGATCCAACACTGGTTGTAATTATTATTAAGAATATGATACAATTGATAAATAAGTGGGTCGTTATAAAATTATAGGTATGATTATAATTTCACTAAATCATTATTTTTTTCTTGATATAGTGGAATATCATGCATTTAATTCATTCATGGAGGTTTCTAGTTTGTGATTTTCCATAAAGTTATACCAAATGATATTGGCTCTTAAAACACATCTATGAATGATTTATGATATCAATACGATATCAAAATTATATTCTATAGATTTTGGGTGATATATAATGTTTTGGGATTCACATATTCTGTACCTAAATAAAATCTATGAAATTTTTATCATTGATTGGATGAAACACTACTAAAATAGAAAAAATTTATACAGGATATGGGTCAATTTTTCCATCCTTATGGGAGAGAAGTATGTTATAATGGTGGAGTGGTATGTGGGTGTTGTTAGAGTTGGACATAGCCTCATTTAGATAGGATACATTATAGTATATGTGGTAGGTATGACTCTCGCAATGAAATTGGTGATTTTTTAACTATATTCTCTCTAATATTGGACTATTTTCAGAACATGCCTCATGAATAATTCTAATGATTTCCTCATATTAGGGACATATTTCTCATGGTAAATCTTGTATTAGGTGATAATAAAATAGAAATATCCCTTACAATATGGTTTCAATAAATTTTACAGAGTTTATGTCATAGATTGAGGAACTCAAGGGGTTTTACTCACACCATTACCTCTCCTTAGGGTGATCATATTTTTCACACCAAAATGTATATGGAGAAATTAGTCTGTAAATAGATTACCAGAATAAAAAAATATCATAATTAAGAACATTTATCCATTAATAAGGAAAAGTTCATTTAAATTAGTTTTTTGGGTCCCAGTAGTTCTCTGAGATTGACTTATGGCCACACTATCATCATCTATGAGTTAGGGATGTGGAATTTATAGAGACAACGTTTATAATATGATATAGGTTATATGGTAACTTATTACAAAATATTATTTTTAAAATGTGATGGTAGTGTACATGGATCTCAGGAATTAGATTTTACATTCATGTATGACCACTATTGTGGCGGTGTTTATTGATGACATATTTTTATAATTACAGTCATAGGAGTTAAAGACTGACAACATGCAGACCATACTAGGTTTTATTATGTATAATTAAATTCTTCCAGGAACTCAATTTTAAAATTTGGATTAAATTCATATTGTTTCTAAAATATTTTATTTCATATATGGGGATCATTGAATATGTAGAGAAGGTATAGTTGGTGATTTCATGGAGTCATCCAAGGAAGGATTTAATGATCATGATTTGTATTAAACTGATAGGGTATTAAATTGATTTATTTAGGAGTTCACCACCTAGAATCACCAATCATAATGACAAATAATAATGGGGATAAATTTTAATCTATTATATTGAGTGAATATAACTTCTATTAATTGAATATGTGATTGGTTCCACTATGATATTGATTTTTCTAGATCCATTGAGTTGTATTAACTTTTACTTTGATGAATCATGGGTTATTTAGAGATGTATATAGATGTGAAGGATTTAATATTTTCATTTACGACTCATAATATATCACCCCATGATATAATCTACCCAAGCCACCATACTGATATTGACACTATAGTTGGACCATTAAATTAATAACTTCATTTTATCTTCAATGATAGATTACTAATACACATTGGAAACATGTTATTTTATTGTTATTTCATATTAATTGGACATTATTATGTGTTATAGGATTTGTGTGGAGTACCTATAGAAAAATTAATTTTAGATATTCTATACCTCATTTAATAGTGAAATCATTGAATATTTTCTGATATGTAATATAAAGGATATTGTTTTTTAAACTTTGGATGAGAAGGGGAACCTGATTCGTTTTTTGAAGATTTGTATATCAATGTGTTTGTGGGAAAACTGGTATTGAATATTTCTCCTATGATTTTTATCTCATCACTAGTGGCCTCTTTTTAGGATTATTATAGGCTTGAATAATATATTATTCATATTTGAGAATATCTCTTGGGAATTAACCTAGTACCAATATGGCTAGTAGAGGAGGATATGGTCCTCTATGTCCATTTCATGGTTCTTTTCCCAACATATAAGAGAGTGTTGTTGGTATTGAAAAATTGTGAATCAAGTTTGGTGGACCATAAAATATTGACCAAGATATACCATAAAATTTGAACTCATTGCTAGTGGTTGGGAATAGTGGAAGATCAGGTGTTATATTTCTTATAGATATACCTACTATGGGATAAAATTGGACCAACAATGTCTAGTTGTGTTACATAAAAACCTTCATGTTTCAATATGGATTTTTGATGTGGTGACCATGAACATAACCATGGTTCTACGAAATAGAAATACGGGTTATGAAACATTATGGGTTGTGGTTGAAAACATGATGGTGACTATACACTACATTCACATTTGAGATAGTTAGTTGGTTGATGATATTATCATGTTACATCTGTAGGAGATAATGAGACTTAACGGGGTATCTAAAAGTAATAAATTGAATTAGTATGCATGTTTCATTTCATGATTATAGTAGGGCTTATAGAGGACAATTGAGTGTCATCTGATTCCAATAACCAAATATCACCTACAACTAGAGGGTAGGTCTGAGAGGGTCATTCAGATACTGTAGAATAATTTAGAAGTACATGTACACATTTTTGGTGGATTTTGGAATTTATATCTATCCATGAAATATTTTTCATATAATTAAAGATTTCAGGTATCAATCATGATATTTTCCTCTTATTATTTATTTATGAGATCATGATTCTCACCCCTTTGTAGGTATGAGGTGGGAGAGTTAGGGGTTATTAGTATAATCTTATTTTAGAAAACTAAAAAGTGGGTACAATTTAACTGAAAGTGGTAAATTATATCATAGATATAGAAAATATAATATTAAATACTTTTGTGATGACAACAATAGTTTTACATTGCTAACTGTTTATTCTTGTGGTGATTGCCTCAATTGGTGTATCAAGGTTTGAGTATGAATGAGAAATCTTCATTGTGATTTTTTGTTCCTTCGAGATTATGGAGTGGATTGGTATAGTGGAATAATGGGTTTGTTTTTGTAAATTAAATTTAGTAATTCATGATAAATTTCACATATATAGCTTCATAAATGTATTACAGACCTAGTACTTGTGATTAGTCATGATGATGTTGAATTTTAGATAGATTCATTTTTAGAGGACCTTCTAATATATATTATGGACTATAGTGAGATGGTGATTTGGGATAAGATTGTTCCTATGATCATGGTATTATGAAATATTTTTAATTAATATAATTATAACTATTAGTAAGATTGAAATATGAAGGACCATTAGTTTGATCATTTCAATGATGGGGCCAACTGATACTTCATGAGGATGAGAATACTTTATACGAGGATTCTTTAACCAAAATGTTGTTTCATGGTTTGTATAATTTATTTTTAATCATGGTTAATTTGATGATTTGGTGTTGATTTTTGTTTTTGGGGTAGCCAAATATTTAAATTTAGGGTGTCTGGAGAAATTCTGGGCAATGAATTATACATGATATTACGAATGATCCCACAACACTATTGTGTGAAGTGAAGTGACACTTCATATGAATAAATATTATATTTCTAGGGTGTTTCAAGAAAAAACGATGTTGGTAATATTATATTGTGTCTCAATTTATTATTATATTATATTCTTTTGATTGATCAAAAAGAAACACAGGTATCCGCACACCGGTATTTTTTGGGTGGGGGTAGTTGTAGAGATGAACTTGGGGCTGTGTTTTAATCATACCTATCATAATTATAGGACCTATATTAATGGTTATTTGAACAAAAATATAGATATTCACACATTTATGGATATCTTAGATATATAAGGACACTATATTTTTTACGGATAGTGTGCCAAGGTGTTTAGGGTCATGTAACAGCATGTCCATTGGATGGTGTGTTTCACTATAGGATATATGTTAATGTAAAATGAGTCTTATGATAATATAGTTCTACATGATGATTAGGAATTTTCCAATAAGAACACCCGTAAACACTATTATCCTCACCCATAAAACCAAACCTAGATTGGGAAATATTTAGAGCTTCCACATAGTTTTCTAAAATCTTGCATGATCCATCTTTCCATATTAGATGGGTCACTCATCATAGGTTTTGTCTCTTGGTATGTATATCAGTTTTCATGCCCATGGGTATTATTTAACTCTCTCTATATGTAAACTTTTTTATTTTTATTCCAACCTAAATCCATAATTATATTGGATTCAGTTTTAGATTAGGGATTTTTTAGTATAGGTTTGAATAAAAGTTAAATAGATGAATAATGATCACCCCAAATATCATTATTGTAGTTTCATGCCCAATTTTAGAGTTCATAAGTTCTTTTATATGATGGAATACATGAAGTTTGTTGAACTATCATGATAATAATATTATTATTGTATTTATTTTTTATATAGATTCAAATTGATACAATAGAATACTAAAAGGGTAGAAATTAATAAAACATCTTGTGTAGTGTGAATCCTCACCTGAATAAATTGTATAATATATGAATTTCTACTGCACTAAATTGTTCCCAGAGTGGGATTCTTGAGTGGAGTTCATATTTATATTAATGAATGTATTTTCACATTTTTTGGGTGGGAAAACATTTGATTATAATAGTGGATTGAGATTAATCTTCAATGGAATGGGAATTAGAGAGGGGTAGGATTGGGATACATTGATAGATTATCTTTTTCATATTCTCATTGATTGTATATCCCCGTGGTCTAGTGGTACTCCTTTGGAATTGGGTAATTTAGTGATATCCCCACTAATTAGTTATTTATATGTTTTTCCAAACTAATGAGAACATTTAATAACTATGATGATAATGGGTAATGTGAAAGAATGCTTTTTTGGATTAGGGGTTTACCCTGAGTGAGAGGACTATACATGGGATGTTGATGTATAAACTCCCCTATGTCAGAGGTGATGGTTAGAGACAAGATATATGACAAAAAGTGATTGAGATGGCATGATGTTGGAGTTGTAAGAGAATTTATGTTTGAAATAACTTTATTATGAGGGAATGGTATGGGAAATTCATGATATCGGATATGAAAGCCTCCTAGGGAGATAGTGTATGGTATTTGACATGATGTTGGTATGATGTGTGGCCGAGTATGGGGAATAATACTAAGTATGAAGGGACCAGTTGTAATTCATGGTACATATTATTATAGGATTATTCTTCCTATAGCGTGGAACTGAACCTAGTATTTAAAATATTCATGGTGGATTTCTTAGTGATAGATAAACCATCTGGTTTTTATGCTCTATATATACTAATTATGACCTATTCATACTCTATCATATATTACTTCATTTATTATAGGAGAATGATGTAGGTTTTCTAATTGGTTTATTAACCACACAAAACATTTTCACCATTGTGCGCATAAAAATATTCTTTTTTAGAATCTATCCCAGGGCCTGGGCCATATGTCAGGATGTTGAGCATGTGGATCTTGTTATGGGATTTGTGGGATTTAAGGGTATAATATAATATTTTTTATAATATCACTCTTTTAATTTTTTCCTTATCCTATTTATTGAATTTCCATGTGTGGGGAATATCTAATATGGAAATGTGACAAGATATGTCTCATTTGGAAAGATCAAATGATATAATATTTACACATTTTGGAAATTTTGTTTTATAATTCGATGGTTTATTTATGGATTTTATTTTTTATCTGTATTTATGGTTTCCTAGACCAAAGGGAATAATCTACCAACAATATGGAATATGCCCCAACTAGTAGTAAACTATCATGTTTATATTTAGAGGAAAATATGAGGCCTCATGGAATACCAGATCGATCTAGGTGAACCTGGATATGGTTTTTTATAAAACAATAAAATAGTAACTTTATAGTTTGAATATTAAAATTTCCATTATGTAATATTTACAATGATGAAAATAATTCAATATATTTATTATAATTACAAAAATATATATTCATATTAGGTAATCTATTGAAATTATTAATTTTTATTTTTAATCTGACATATTTTTACAAATTTTCAAAAAACATAAATTTTTAATAATATATTAATTTTGAAAAAATATAAGTACATAAAATAAATAAAAAAATCTATATAGTTTTTGATATTATCATTTTCATTATAGCTATGGGTGAAATATTTTGTATTTTTAGAAAAAAACATGAATTGTGGGGAGAAAATTAAATATATATTTAGTCAGATAGGAATAGTATTATGAGATAATATTGATGTTTTATGGAAAGAATGAATTAAAAATTGGTTTCTACAGCATCGGTTATTTTTACATAGACAAAAAGTTATTTGAAACATTTTAATTAATTATTAAAAACAACATTTCCATTCAAAATTATAAATAGATAAATTTTCATTAAAAAATTATTTTTGATATTTCTATGACTGTATTCAATATTTTTTGGATATTTGAATTTAAATGGTGGATGTGATATAATTTTAAAAATATATACATTTTTAATTATATATATATATATTAGACGTAGATAAGAATAATATTGATCATAGTTGCCTAGAAATAAATTTTTAGTCATTATATGAACAAAAAATATATATCCCATTGAAGTATTAAAACCCGATCTTAAGACATAGAAAATCAAATTTCTCAAATTTTTCCCATTTCACATGATCTTCCTAAATCCATTATCTTAATCCTTTTGGGATCCTGATATTTTTTTTATCTCAACCCACTCCAAGATAATATATTTTGTTGGACAAAGAAAAGGAGAAAGCCAAAAGGATAAGGTGATATTCATTCTTTTTCATTTTAATTTTTCTTCATCCAATATTATATTATAATTTCTATTTAAATAGAAATAATATTATAAAAAATTATAATATTTATATTATATTGATGAAATTATTTTACTAGGATATATTTTTTCATTATACCCACACATTAATTGACACTCTTTGTCTCTAAACATTCCAAATTTAGGGTTAGATTAACCTATTTGGATGTTGTAAATTCATTATTTATAACTAAAATCCTGGTTATTAACTATGTCATATAAATAATATATATTTTCATTTGTATTTCAGTCATATTTTTTTGTGGTAATATAACAAATTATTAAATTATAATGATAAAAATTTTAATTTTCAGATGAAAAAGTGATTCATTAAAACAAATATATGATGATTCTGTTTTTTTATTTAACAACAAGTTAGTAAAAAAATTATAATGAAATTAATTTATCATTAATATCATAAATTAATATCATAATATTTTAGAATAATATTTTTATAAACCTAATTATTCTATACATGATGTTTAACAATAAAGAAAGAAAATTAGAGAAAAGTTTTGGTTTATCATACTCTTTCCCTTTATTTTGGGTATATAGTCATTATCTTTATTAATTTACCCAATATTAGTTATAAATTATTATTTTTACCAATATTGATTTTTTTATTTAATTATCCTTTTCCTTATTTCTAATCTATACTTTTCTTTATTTCCATTGGATTAATTCATATCCTCTACCAATAAGTTTGATAGAATTATTTTTTTAAATCTATCATTTATACATTATTGATGTTTATTATTTTCATAATGGAATTTAATCATTTTATTCATTTATTTTACCATTAATCATAAATATTAATGTTATTATATATACTATTTGGCAGCAACAATTTTTTTCCATAAAATATGGTTTTAAAAAATATCAAATTCATTAATTTTGGCATAGTTTAATTTCTAATTTACACAAAATGTATTTCTCCTTTATATATGGAACATACTATTTCGAACATTTTGGTGATCATACCAGTGGTCCTGTAGTTTTATATCCCTCTAATTAATTTGGTAAAATATCCATTTTCATTTGATCATTTTGAATATAAATGACCATATTTGTCTATAATGTAATGCATGAAAAAGATAATGTTAGTCGTGTGTGTTATTGTTATAATTTCTCAGATGTAAACATTTAATATTTTTTAGAAATGTCTCATTATAATATAGATGACACATCCCATGAATTATATATATTAGTTTCTCATTTAATGAATTTTGACCATATAGGTATGGTGAGATAATAATTACAACTATTATCCATGAAAATATGATTATTTTCCAATTCTTTTAATACATCTCATTATAACCCTCACATAGATATTATCTCACCATTTTTTTATGTATGTCATAAGTTGA
The DNA here is from genome assembly GCA_963277665.1 of Viscum album. Classification (NCBI taxonomy): domain Eukaryota; kingdom Viridiplantae; phylum Streptophyta; class Magnoliopsida; order Santalales; family Viscaceae; genus Viscum; species Viscum album. Next base: position 164,331,335 of record OY728121.1, on the reverse strand, counting down.
TATAATGTATTTTAGAGTGTATAAAATCGTATATAAGGGCTATATTGGAAGGGAAATATAATATATAAAATGTTATTTTCTTTTTTGTAATATGAATATAATTGTCTACTAAAAAATACTATTTATTTTTGGATTATATTTATTTCATTAAAAATAATGTATTAATCATATAAGTCATTTTTTAAACTACAATCATTATCATTGGATATTTTACTTAATTTAATAAATATGATAGATAATAATAAAAAATATCATTTATTCTTATGTATAACATAAATTTATACCTTGCTAATTATTTAACTATTTGAATATATTTAAAATTTCTTTTTCATTTTAATTTGTATTATTCAAACCATTTATATGTTATATAATTGTTGGAAATAGAGAAAAATGATCATAAATGTGTTGTAATAGATAATGTAACAATTTTGGGAAGTAAATCCCAAATTCAATAGAATGTTGTTGTTAAACACTCAATATTATAAATATCCTTTTGTTCTCGGATATGATTAATAAATTAAACCTTGTGGAATTTCCACCTCAGCCCAAAATAATCAAATATACTTTAATCCATTTAAATAAAAATTTCCACCTTAAATTTTTTACCAGGAAGGCTCAGCCAGGGCGAATTCCCTGACCATTTATTAAAATAAAAGAAAATGATAGTAAACACGCACCAAAAGCCAAAGGGAAAGAAAGTTACATATCACAAACACCATACCCATCTCCATATTCTTCCTCCACTGTGGCTGTTTCCCATTCCGAGCTTTCATAACGCTTAAGAACCTTGGCATATTTCCTTTGCAAATTCATACGCTCCAAGGATAATAGCTCATCATTGCCTCCAGAGGATCTGGTGGCCAACAGCATTGGAAGATATGAGTAGTCTTTCTTTTCCCTCCGCCGCGGTGGAGCAGTTAAGACTTCAGGAGCATTAATCGTCTTTATCGTCCCTCCTTGGACCACATCACTGAAGGATGGTTTTCTCATGTCACCATAGTAATCCGGATCGCTCTCGTAGCAATCTCCCCACTTTCCAGTGATACACACTTGCTGAAGCATACCATCCTCACCACTAGGATGCTGACATTGGCCACTGTCATCAATTACCGTAAGACATCTCGACTGTTCCAGAGATTCCTGAGTAATTGAAGCCCCCTGCGCCACCTCTGTTGAGCCATTTTCATCTTCCTGCACAGCATACTCATGTTGGAATACAACCAAGGAGGATTCCTCCTCTCCGGATTCATTTTCCAGCCCCTCAAATCGATTTGCAGTGGCCACAGTGAAGCCCACCTGCCCATCCATTGTAGCCCTTCCTTGCACCCCATTCTCAAAGACAACATTCTCTAAACCGCCACTGCCTCTTCTGATCTCATCCTGTATTCCATTCTCCACCATTCCTGCCTCTTTGCCCCCATTTTCAGCCATTCTAGTAGGAGCCAGCATACCCACCCCATTCTGCGACTCCCTCACCACACTGAGGTCACCAGCAGAACCTCCTCCTTCGCCTAAGCCACAGCCCTCGCTGGCAACAACACATCGCACATGCTCACCCAACTGTAAGTCATGTTTGAGCCTGCCGAGAACAGCAGACATAGCAGGATTAATAGAAGCCTCAGCACCGCTCCTCGCAGGGAAAACAAACCGCTTCCTCACATCAACCGCAGAACCATAAGCAACACTCCCAACAGGCAGAGCACCCGGGCTAGGGGACTCGACCAACCTCTCTTCCCGGCTCGGAGGTCGTCTTTTCAGCATCTCAGAGCCACAGCGCGACACAAGGTGCCCCAACCGATGGCAATTGTCACAGTAACCAGCCCGGGATTCTAACACCACGGGTTGCCTCCAATGAAATTCCTCACCAATGGTTAACCACACCTAGTTGACAGCAGACTGATCCATGTCCACCTCCACGCAGATCCGCGGATTCACAGGATGACTTATAGTGGATGTGCGGACATCCGAGTAGAGGTATCGCCCCACCAAATTACAAACCATACGAAGAATAGCAGGGTTTTGAAAAGGGAGTGGGAGTTGCGGAAGACTAACCCACGTCGCAGTTGTTGACGGACCGCGGTTCATGTGAAGATCAAAAGACCATCGAAGGAGAAAGAAACGACACCCTTTGCATCTCCGCGGCGCATTAGACCAGGCGCGAATCAAATCTTCTTCTGAGTTGAAGAGGATCATGAATTGTCTGCTGTCTAGCAGCCCAACAACAACACGTTCCTGCAAATCCCATTTTCCGAAAATGAAACGGTCGAACTCATCAACCGAGGGCCTTCTGCGATCAAAGAGAGCAACCATCATCAAATCTTGGTGACTCGAAGCTTCGAGGAATTCGGATGAAGAGATCGGCAGCTGAGGAGCCCCCTGATGAAGATCTGGAACCTTCGGACATATCGAGATCGTCGGGAAATCCGGGAGATAGTTGGGGTTCGAGAAAGGGATGAAGAGTTTCTGAGGCGCTGGAGGTGGTGAGGCCCTGTCCTTCGCCTCCCGTCCAACTCTTGGAAGCGGAGGGAAATCGTCCCGAAGCTCCATCTAGGGTTTCAGCGCCGTCAAACGCCATAGCCAAGCCTCTAAGCGCCGCGATTCGAGAGACGCCATCTCCTCCTCAATTATTCATCATAAATTTTTTATATTACAAACTAATTATATCAAATTACGGTTTAATTATATGGAAATGATATTTCCAATTCCAGATTTACCTTAAAAATTGAATATTATAATACCTTTATATGGTTTTGAAGTAGAATCTGGAAATGGGTGTACACTATTCAATAATAAACATCTAGAGGATTATGTTGAATCAATGGTATTTGAATAATATAAACTAATATTTCCTTATAAATACAATCACCAAACCCTTTATATATAAATAAGGGATGAATCTTTAATGAGAGATAAATAGGATAATGAATATATTGTAATATATGCAGTGATTTTTATGAGAGTTTCATAGTGGTAATCTAGTTTTGATAAAAAATGATAAAAAAATATATTTACTTTATAGTTTTATAAAATGAAATATCTAAAAATCTTATCATACTAAAAAATATTAAATTTATGTAGAATTAGTTAAAATTTCATTTAATGTACAGATAGATTTTGGAAAATATTTATATAGACATAATGATAAGTATTAAATGTAAATTTTTCATAATAGAGGATTAAATGAAAAAATCAAGGGGGGGGGGGTAAATATCCAACTACCTCATCAAAAACTCGTAGTAAGAGGAATCCATGGAATTTTCTTTAATTTAATTTGGAAATTATTTATGTGTTTAATAAGAGGGTATCCAACACCACAGTGTATAAGATACTTTAAACATACACTCAATAAAATATTGGAATTGATGGCTCCATATGTTGGATGATAAATGGTTTAATACCTAAAATATATGTAAAATGGGACTATGAATGCAAGTGATCCCAATAACAGGTGTTTAATAATAAATATTAATGGAAATAAATAATTAAATGAAATAGGGAATGGATTATACAATTTTCACCACTGAAATTGAGTATCAAATTATTGTGGGGATATGGACACTCACTATTAATTCAAGAATATTGAATGATTTATTTGAAATATTATTTATTTATTCCTTCATATCTTTCATTATTTCTCAAAATATAGAATGGATCACTTAACAAATTGATGTAGAGTTATCTATGAAAAAAGATAAAAGTTAACTTATTTAAAACCATGTGTTTGAACCTTTCCCAATTATCATTTTATGGGGATATTATTCAAGAAAAACATATAATTATTAATTTTTTAGAGTTTAGTTTCATTAGTTTGCATGAATTGTATCAAATTATAACTACGTAATCACAAATTATATGAATTAAAAATATCAATCCATATCATAATTCATTTAATAATCCTATATAAGTTAATAGATTAAAAATCATATATATTATAAAATATTTTAAAAGTATTGTTATTTTTACCCAATAATGAATCATATCCTTGATAAATTATTGATATGAAATGAAATTCAGTTATAATGTCATTCATGTTTGGTGGTAATGTGCAGTTGTACTCCATAAAGTGATTCAATTCCTTACCCGATATAATGTGGTAAAATAATCAATAAAAAATATATCGACATTAGAATATACATGAAATAGACCCCTTATAATTTTATGTATGTGTTAGACCAACTAGGATAAATAAAATGAGGGGAGTGGGGTGAATCATGGTATGACTGATTAAAACAAATGTCCGTTTAGAAAACAATTAATTTTATGAAAGGTTCTTCTCACCCTTTCCGGTTGCGATGTATGAACAATAATTATATCATGCATGAAACCCGTCATTTTTTGTGGTTCATGCTTACTAGGATATGTCTAAGGAAAATAAAACTAAAATGTTTTGATTTAAAAAATCCAATAAGTCTAAATTCCAAAATATTTTTTGAGAAAGTTCAATTCTCTGCCCATGATAACTACCCTTACAATGTTCAGTGAAAACACATTCTCAATAGTGAAACTTCCCTCTCCTACATTACTATTTCATCATTATAATAATAAAAAAAATAATAGTATTACACCATGAGTATCCAAATGTTTAGTGTATTTGGAAAACTATGACTAAGCATAACATTTAGAACATCAATCATAAGCAATTATTTAATTCCTTCTTCTCTAGATTATTATTAGAACATAACTTATCCATTGTACTTGTAGTCCCCTGATCATATAAATGAAATAGGTGTGAAATAAAATCATTTTAACATGATTAATAAGAACAATATAGCATGGGGTTTGAATAATCATAGCATCATCATTAAAATCATTAGAGGAAAATTGAATAAAATACATGAAATGTGGAAATGTATAAAAAGAAACATGATGTATTTGTGGTCCTCTACCACAAGTAGTTGTTAAAAAAGATAGAATCATGTTCAAACATCATTTATCATTAACTCATGATGTTCATCACTTCACTTGATTCATTTGAGACCAATATAATAACGATCGCACCTGTCACATCATAACATTTATATCGCCCTATATAATTCTGGGCACACCCATAACATCATAACATTTTCATTATCATTAATGAAACATAAAGAATATATCAATCATAACCATGTAAAGGAATTATATTCAACTCATAATAACACTTTCATAATCATTGGTTTCCCTAACAAAATAGGGAATAACATACTAGATACCAGAACCATCATCCTTGAGAGTGAAGTAAAAGGTGTGTTTTTGAAAGAAGATTTCTTTTTGAAAACTTTTTTTTGAAATAATATATAATGGAGAACATTTATATTATAAATGTGGTAAAATAATGAGGAAAAAATAATTTTTAATGAGTATCCATATGGAAAATGGAGTGAAAAAGGGATAACCTGAAGAAATGAAAATGGGTTCGAGAATTTCCCCTTACATTTAATCTGAATGATTTATTCACATTAATGTTATATATATAAAAATTTGTTTCATTATTTAAAAATTAATAAATCTATTATGAATTTATACGGTTCAGTAATGTTTTATTAAGTTCATTTATATTTTTTTTGAAGAGTTATATATTTTAAATTCATTGTTCATGAATGTTTATTTTTATGGTTATCTTGAATGGTTCACAAGTATTTTTGAGTGGAAGTACATATAGAACTTGGATAAACATATAGAAATGATATTACATGTTATTATTTATATTAAAAGAGTTTTAATTATCTTATAATTAATTATTTAATATACCATGTGGATGAAACATTAGTTAATATTTATTGATGATCAATTTAGGTTAATTTGGGTTGTTTTTTGATCACATCGAACATGATTTGATTTATAACATAGTAATATGTGAATAAGTTAGTTACAAAACATTAGATAGCATATAATACATATAACATAATCTGGATCAACCAAAAAAATGGATTCATGACCAGATCTGTAGGTGGTAAAGGAAATTGAAAACATGTCATTCTTGAAGGTGATAAATTAACACCTTAGGAACATCATTTTCTTTTCTAAAATAAAAAAAAGTGAATAAGGGGGTAGGAAGATATAATATACCATTAGTATCATACAATTACAATAAATTTATGATTCTTAAGATACCAATCCATGTGTTTGAAGATAGGTGGGGGTGAATAAGAAAATAACATGAAATTGAATCTAAATTAAAAGAAAAGAGAGGGGAATTACCTCTTGAGTTATCTTCATGAGATCCTCCACAAAGCACCTTGAATTTTACTTTTAATGAAACTAGAAGACCTTTGACGTGGGGGTGGGGCCATGGAAGAAGATTTGGAAGAGTTTAGATAAGGTTAGAATCTTGAGAGGTGCGGGGAAATGAGGTTTTGAATGGTTGTATTTATAGTGGAGGGAAGATGTGGTTTTCTCAATATTATTTTCATTAGTTTATAATTTTCCACAAGAAAAGGAATATTGTGTATTCCAGGACCAAATAATGAAATTTTATCATGTGAATGGGAACCATAATTTCTTACATCACCAGATCATCACTTATAACTCTATAATCGATGAATAAACTTATTTTGTTATTTATTGTAATTCACTAAAAATAACAAATTCTCCCCAAACATTTATCAAATATTAGAATGAAAAAATGATTTCCATTTTTAAAAAAATACTTTTCTAAATATGAGGAATTTAATTCTTAAATAATGTAATATTTTATTTGAAGAAAAAAAAATTTTAAAAATTTATTTTCTTATTCGAAGATATAGGAACATCATTCATTCAATGAAATCCTATATATATACTATCATAATTATAATTACTATTAATTAGGTAATTTAACTATTCATATGGTTAGAATTTATATTCAAAAGGAAATGTTACTATTCATCAAAATTATGCTTGTACAATTAAACTCCAAAAATCACCCTGAACACAACAGTGTATGTCTGATTTTTTGAAATTCAAAACACTAAAGTTGGGAAAATTTTGTTTAATGATCACATAGTATTTATTATCTTAATTTTATATTTTTATTTCCAAAAAGATTTACTATAAGTAATAATTATATAAAAGTAATTCAACTGATAAAACATTGGGTCATTACATTGTATATCCTATTTTACAACCAATCAGATATTGAATGCTCACTACTCTCCCAAATAATTTATTCCCAATACTCCACTAGAAAAATATCATTCTACTTTTAATCATCGTAAAATTGCATCACACATATATGTGTGTTCCATGATTTCATATTTTCACTTAGACGATGAAATCCACTTTTCTTCATTTTGGTAGATTGCGTAATTTTTTTTTGAAAAACTAATTTATTCCCTTCTGGAAATCCATTTCATCCTCAATGAACTATATGAAATATAATAAATACAAAAACAATCCATGTAGATTGATTTATTCATAGAAAACCTTTTCAATAAGTAACTCCTCTACTTAATGGATGGATAATTCCTTAATAACTTTTAATGATTCACAGAGTGCCTCAGATTCATTGACAGATGATGCCTTGTAAAACATTGACACGTCACAAACCTCCTATTCTTCATTGAAGATTAATCCATCATCAATTACATTCTCAACTCACCAAATTATTCCAGCGATGATCTTCTCTGATGAAAGTATCTCTACATTAATTATCTTTTTAGGTTTCAACATAAATGAAAATAGATAAACAAAACCTACTAGTCAAAAATAACAACTATATTATTATGGTGAAACTTCACTGCAAACCTACTCTACTATCCCAATATTTCATATAATCATTCACATCACATCTTAAATCACCACATTCTATAATAGGAAAGCCACCCACGAACTGACCTAATGGGAGTTCAAAACATTTTCCTCATCTTCAGTTTGGAAATATACTAACAGAATTCCAATGTGGTTCTCATAGAATGGAATTCATTTCTTGTAGTCATTCTACACAGAAAAATTTCCTTCATTAGATTTTCTTATCCATTATATGTACAAAATTGTTTTCATTATATTATAGCTATTCTACTATGAATTTTTTGGACACCACAATTCATAGTCCATGAACTATAGTCTTTGAAATCCTTTGAGGAAAACAATCCTACACCATAAAAATAATTCTTGATATTTGGGCCAAAAATTTATGAAAAACAAGAAAACAAGCCACCTGAAACATATCTACTTTATAAACACCAACCATACTGAAATGTGGTCATAAGATTTCTTCATCAAACATATTCATCCAAACACATTGAGATGATACCTTGATGGATTTATTAACCATCTATCTATCCCTTTAGGTTTGTTAACAATTCATTACATTTTGTTACCTTATTAAGGATTCGTCCATATTCCTCCAATATTTAATCATTTTGATATCAATTAAAACCAATGATTTACTAAACACTCATTATGATCCCACATGATCCATGATAATCATGATAAATAGGAGTAACATGAAAACTTCTCTAATGGATCACATCATTCCCAAAACACTCAACTGTGTTCATCATGAACCCCATATATTGTGATATATATACAATGATCAATCATATTTCAAATCATCATATTTAACACTCCCTCAACTTTAATTCTACCCCTCATTTGATTAAAACATTTTATCCCCTTTTATGTCTACAATTTCTACCCTGTTATCCTTGAAAATGATGGTCACGTTGTGGTGATCTGCAACTGCGTAACGAACAGATATCCACATAATATGTAAAAAATACACCATACCCTAGGAAGAGGTGTCCAAAATCCACACATTTTGAAGATATGGGAATATACTAAACTCTAATATCCATTATATTATTTTCAAAAGCTTCCTAAGATATGGTCTTTGATAGAATTTCCATAACCTGTTGTTCTGTAGGAAAACACTACGACATCACAAGACCTTACTCAATATTCTAGATGATAAAATGATATTTTATTTCAATTTACATTCTCATAGAGGGATGGAATAGATTATTACTATGATATATATAAAAATTATTTTCACAATGGATTATATTCAATGACTTTAATAAAACTCCCGTATCATTAAGATGTTTTTACATCCCCATTAATTTCACATGATCTTGACTGAAATAAATATATTAATCTTATACAGTACTTAATGAAATGAAATATTGTTTCATTATTACCCATGAAAAACACAATTTGACATGATAGAATGAAACAACATATGTTTATTATTTTTAGCATATACTGAACCATCCTCATATTCACTTGGATAGTCTAATACCTCTTGCCATGATTTTTCATCATTTGGAAAATAATACACTATACCCTCGATAAAATTAAGTATTATATTTATATGAATGAAAGTGGAATCATTATGGATTCATTTTATATAATTAAACATTGAATGTGAAAAAATGGTATCATGTCTTGTTGTTTACAATGTTAATAGATTGAAAATGATTTACCAGTATTCTCTGAAAATAAATGCATTACCTTCATCATCACTTGATACTTATATCAAGGTAGCAAAAATATTCATTAATTACTTATATTTATCCTTTCCAAATATTATAAAATCTTCCTTGGAATTTTTTATATTGTGAAATTAATGTTCCATTCATTCCTTGTGTAACCTCTAATCTAAGGAAAATGTCAGTTCCCCAATAATTGAAATTTAGAATTCACATTTGATGAACATTGAGAACTGTTTGCACTATTCATTATTTAATCCCCCAAATATCATGTATTTAAAATAATCTTTCACCAACAAACATTTATTTCAATCATTGTTAAAATAGAGATGATAATCAACTCCACCTTGTTAAACACCAATCTTCCACCTAAATTGACCTAGTCTTGAATACCATGCTCTTATTGCTTTCTTCAAACAATATGCCACATTATCTAGTTGAAAAAATATGTTATCGTATTCACGCATGTGAAAAACAGATATATAATAATTGTAAAATTCCTATTCTAGAACCCAATTCATTAATTCGAATGTTAAGTCCATCTGGATAACTTTTAACCTTCATTAAACTATTCTGGAAAAAAATAATCAGATTTTATCTATCCTCACAATATGTGTAAATATTTTATCAAAATCAATACCCTATAGGGTATAGTACAATTTAAAAAATAATGATTTTTTAATTAGTATTCCATATTCATTCATATTGTTGTGAAAGACCTTTTGGTCCAAATGAAAATATTATTTTTGGACTTGATACAATATATGTTGTCTCATTATTTTCAATTTCATCAAGCTTGTCATTCATATCCTAAAACCAATTCTAATTAGCAGGAATTTCATCAATACATTTTAGCTCTAAATGAGACAATAATGTTTCCTACAATAATTATTTTATACCTTGTGATTAAACTAGGGATTAATGACCACCGAAGATGATATATCGTTAAATTTTAGCCTGAAAATTTAGTTTTCACGAATTTATAGATTTTAATACTTCTTGTTCATGATCAATATATTCTATTGAATCTTTGTTTTATACTTCAACTCCCCTTGATTATCTTACATCCACTTCACTTTTATCTGGGAACTATTCAATATGTGTTTTTATATTCTATACAATCTATAATATAGTGCAATTATAGATTTTGATTTCCATTCCTAGACACATGCTGAAACATTTCTATTCATTTCTTTTTCCAGAATATTCTAAAAATATCCCCTCATCACAATGTTACTCTAATTCAATGTGTTAATCATTGTTGATAAAAATATTACTTTTTATGATTTTATATATTTTTAATGTTGGATTCATTACATATAACATCATATATAGGTTATCTTATTCTTTTAGATAATATGGAGCCATGTTAGACATGTATTCTGATGTTAAGACTACTTCCTTCCAAAATTTATCAATTATGTCCTCTTCAATATGCATTATTTTGGATATTTTGTTTTATATTTGATTTATAATCTAATCTAATCCATTTAATTGAGGAGTTTATATAGAGAAAATATGATTATTATCACATATTTCCCATGATAATAGTCAACAAGACTATTTTGAAATTTAGTAGCATTATCATTTTCAATATTCAATCTCTTCTATCCATTCATTATTTTAGATTCATTACAATACTGTTTTATGCAATTGGACACATTAGACATGTGGATAATGAAAAATACCAATTCCATCATACTGAAATCATCATTGGAAAAAATATAAAACCTATTTAATCAATTCAATTTCGTATGAAATGTCCACATACATCTACATAGTCTAATTTAGTCACTATGTTTACTTTTTTCTTTTTCTTGTACATCAATATGATGATCTTACCTTGTTGAAACACATCACCCATATGAATATTGTATAATGATATATTAGGAAGATGTCGATCTACCCCAAATTTAACCCTATATTCTAAGGATGGTTTCATCAATGAAAATGTTTTTATGCCACAACCTATTCAATTCTTCTCGAGATAAAAATCCAAAATCCATTTCTCTACAAGCAAGGTAGTGATTCCCATTTTTTCTTTTTCCATGTAGAAAAAAACCATACCTCCCTTTTATAGTACACATATTCTTAAAAAATATTATATAATAATGCATGTTAAATTGCTCAATGTCACAATGCAAGTTATAAAAGACATTTAACAATGAGGAAAAAATGTGTATCGTTTATTTTTTCCCAAAGTATTGTTTTTCTCATGATAATAATATTCATGATTTAATCATTATAAGATTTTAAAAAAACTTCCTTTTCATTTTTAATTATTTTAAAAATATCACTTTTATAGTTAATATGGTATGTTCATATACTATTAAGTAGACAAACACCAAAACAATCTAATGATTTATGGGAAATCTCTGAAAACATTTCATTTAATTGTATTTCCTTTTTTATCTATGTTTTCGTCAACATACCCCATATGGATTTATTGTCCTGATATACATAATGTTATAATGGGAAAAAATCATCTTGAAGACTGTAAATTCAATTTTTCATGTACATCTCATTTGATAAAAAATTGAACTGTTGCTTATGGTCACATTTAGTCTACTTCAGGAAATTTTGTTATTTTATTGACAAGCTATATCATTCCATGTAATTAGAGCCTGTACACATAAAACAGTGAAAATAAAAATATGCCTTATATTATTGATCTTTGTTTTACTACCATGTTTATTCTGGTTAACTTTAGTACCTATTTTCTAAGGAAAATACACTTTGAAATTGTCCCATATTTCCATAATAATAAAATAAAATTTTAGTGGAATTATTTTGTGCAACTACTTCATTACTAGATTTCCCTTGGGTTCTCTGAATCATTCTGTTTTGATTCATTCCCATATCAATTTTCCTTCTCATAGAGGGTTCTTATAGTATAAAATCAACCATTACTACATTCTACTTTCTATCATGACACATACTGACATTATCATTTCAATTCGATTATTGCATCATTTATACTGGACCTATATGCTCCAATTCTATCTCTTATATCACCAAAATTATCTTCAATCATAATTTCATGTTTGGAGAAATATTTTTTTATCATTAACTTTTCTTCACAAGTTGGAAACATCCTCTTCCTGTACATCAATACCTTTGATTTGATCTTTTTCTATGTTATTAAAACCATCTATCACATTTTTATGATGCTGAAATTTTTTTGCATGTAATCACCTAGTATAAAATAATTAATATATTCAATTTGATCGTCCGACCAATTATTCTAATCATCTTTCTATTTCATATATGTTTTGAATCACAATCCACATTGTATTATTTCTTTGTTTTGTATATCCAGTAATTTAAATCATTTATAAAAAATTCTAATTCATTAGCATATCAACTATTACATTGACATCATCTTATTTATTGCCACTTTTTTATTTTTCTTGGACCAATATAAAACTTCTACCATGTAATCTTTCCCATCATCATTACAGTTATCCACCTCTTCAAGATCAGTTTCAGCTAAAAAGTCATTTTATTTTCAAAAAAGAATATTCATTTGAGAAAATATCCGTAAAAAATTTTCTTACATTCACATAGGATATTAATTCTTCATGAAAATATCAAAAGCATACTCATTATATTAATGATTATTATTGGGGGACCCCACAACATTATATCCAACCATTCCATATTAAAATCATGAAATTGGGAGTTTACCTATAAACATTCCATTTTGTCATTATAAATTTGATGAAGGAAATTAATGGAATTAATATATCTCTTATTCTTATTTCCCATATTCAAAAGTAAACTTCTCCATGGCCATGAATTACACATCTTTATAATTCCCATTTTCCTCATAGTCATTACCATCATTTATCATCTCATTTCAATAAGAGTACTATGAAATATTTCCATTGTGATCTCCATTGGATAATTATCATCAAATACAGAAACATTAGAATTGAATAGAGGAATAATTTCTCTAATAATATGATTTAAAAGAATTTAATCTTCAATAATTTTCTTAAACTGTACATTTCTTCCAAAAAACAATCATCTATTCAAATAATTCATCAATAAACTCATTAGGATTCATTATTATATCATAATACTTATTATAAAAAACTTGGAATAATGATTATATAAAATTTTAGTATCTATCATAAATAATTAGAAAATTTTACCACATATAATGTGATCACATTACGGACATCACAATTTTATATATTTCATTAGATATGTCTTACAGTAATGCAGTTATTATTTTTCTGTCAGCATCCAATTCAATTCATTCATCTTTTGATGATTCGCCATTGTGTATAATGGAAAAAATTAAATATAATTCTATTTTAAATACAGATATTTCTTATGATTTAAAAAATTTATTCAAACAATTATTATACAAATGAAAATTGGGTTTATCAATAATTCGAATTCATTCATGACTGAAACCCACCATTGAATCCTCTATGTGAAAAACACCTAAATCATACATTGGAACTGATACCAACTTATATCATAAGTAGGTAAAATAATAGGAGGGGGTGAATACATGTGTGAAATATTGTTGTAAAATAATTTTTAAATAAAATCTTACTTAATTAAGGAAAAAACATACACTATACATTTCCCATTGAAATGTATGAATATAAATAAAATCATGCATGATACACAAATGTTTTACATGGTTCATCCTCACTGGGATTTTCCCATGGGGCATACTATGAAAATTTGGAAAAGTCCCAAATACAGTAAGGATCACTTTGAAAATATGTTTTGGTCTTGATAAATTATTTTCCTATGATAATTGCATTTACTAGTTTAAGATAAGAATACTTGTCCCTCCTATTTTACAAACAAATCACTATTTGAAATATCAATTATATCTCAACTGATTTTTCCTCACATATCCACTAGAAGAAAATAGTTTTCTTCTATTTCAAATTTTATTTATTTCAAATATATATTAGTTTTCCCTGAAGTCATGTTTTGACTAGGTATATGATATCTAATTGTCCACATAATCTTAGATTGCATAATTCCCTATTGTATACTATTTTAGTCTATTTACAATATCTCTACCACCCTCTATGAACTGTATAGTATCCTCTATGAACTACCTTAAACCATCTTGTGTTAGTGACTTAAGGAAAATATCTTCGTCAAGGACCTCATATACTTAGTGTATGTATGATTCCTTATGAAACTATGATGCATCTAAATGTACCTTTACTTCCCAGACAGCTGATTCCTTATGAGCCTCTCAAACTTCACAGTGTACCTACGATTTGTCGATGGATAATTACTTGAAAAATAAATTGGAATTATCTTAATTATTCTAGAGATGATATTTTATAATGAAATTATAACTAATTTATTTTTCTGTTAATGGGTATCTATATATGAAAATATATCCACATTAATCACTAATAATAATCAATAAATACTTCAATGTGGAAAATCATCACTACAAACTTGCTATGAAATAAAAATAGTGAATGAAATAATTCATAAGGAACCATAAATCACCACCTAATTCAACTGATATGCCGCTCTTAATCTAACATCATTGGGGATTCAAATCACCAACCTAATTTGGAAAATTTGAATCACCCAAAAACAACCTTTGCAGTTCTCATAGCAAATTATGAGGTATGCGAAACATTGATTCACAACAATTACATCTGTGAAATCCATTATTCTTGTTCTTTGTATTACAATACGAGACAACCTTTGATGAAAAACTTCAGCTTAAAGAAAAAAAATACCAAATTTTTTGTGAATCAAATTAGAAAACACTGGGAATCATTGATACCTTAATCATATCTATTTCAAGAACACACATCATAAAAAAAATGTTTTCACCCACAATCTTCCTCAATCATAAAACCCTAAAAACATAATGACTGTACCATGATGGATTTTGTCTAAATATTATATATGTTAAGTATTTATGTATGTAATTAATATTGAATTTTGGAAGAGGTTTTAATATGACCCAGTTCACCACTATGGGGTGAGATGATGTAATTTTTTTTTAAATAATGATTGGATAATATGGATTTACATAGGATAATAAGTTCTAAAAAATATCACAATATAAAACCAGTATACATTGGAATAAATTGATTACTCATTTCACTGATATCATGGAGATAAAAGCTAAAAAACTGGACTTTTATCTTGATATCAGTAGATAAATACGGATTGAAAATATGTTCAAATGAAAACATAAGGTATAAGATAAGTACACTATATGTACACAGTGACTCCATTAAAACTCACATATAATGGAAATATTCATATTCTAGTTGATTATATTATTTCATAACTATTTTAAAAAAAAATCTTGGTTTTTAAAAATAGTTATCTCATGTCCACGAATTCATAGTAAAATCATGGAGAACCTCAAAAAATTGTGTTGAAGAATTTATAAAATGATTAGTTGTATTCAATGTTTAATAACTGTGTTTTTTGGATATAGTAAGACAAATTCTCACAGAATCATATGAAATTTTATGTAATTTCATTAGATGATAAAAATAAAATGGAAATTCTTAAATGTAACATATCATTATATTCCATATATAAACATTGTATTCTTAGATTATAATGAAAATGAAAATTATATTTTTATAAATTTATCTTGAATAGTTTTCCCAAATGCAGTTTAATATAAATTTTTGTAATGTATATCTATATGGATTAATGTAAATTTAGAATTAAGGAGCTCACGAGGTGGTTGTACAATACAATTATACTCATCATATACTATAATAGAGAAGTGATAATAATATATAATGATGATTTAGATAATTTTTTAGTTTTTTAGTAATGAAAAATTAAAATGTTTTTGTATAAGCCTCATAAAATTGAATATCCTTGAATAGATGTAATTGAATCAGACCATAGAATGAACAGCTGTGATATTTTCAATAATTATGTGGATGCACTATATATTTGAAAATATGTTTTACATATATAATAAAAATTATTTTAACAACTAATTGATAAAAAATGATCCAAATATAAAATATTGATGATGTTTGGTGTTTATTAAAGAAATATATTACATGATACATTACCCATAAAGGGATATAGAAATGATTATCTTAGTTTAAATGAACCCGTAACCCTATACATGACGTGGATTAACAATTTATCATTACACATTTATATCAAAATGATGAATAGAAAATATTAATTCTAGATATTTAATATTATATTTCCAATAATATTTTATGAAAATCATTCCATTTAACAATCTATGATTTTAGAAATATATTTCCTTTCGAAATAAACATGATGTTTTTGGTAGCTTTTTTTATACACATCCCTATGTCTAAATGATCCATGATACATTATACTATTATATCAAATCTGTTAGAATTGGGGATAAGAATATTATTAACCAAATTATGAAAAATATGTTAAATTGTTAATTATTAATAAATATGTACACAATCATTAGTTATGTCATTTTATATGTTCTAAAAAAAATTCATAAAATTTTCAGTGTGGATATTATAATAAATTACTACCACTTTTTGAATTTTTATCTGAAAAAATTTATATCATTTTTTAAATTATAAAATTAATATTATCTCATATTTATTTTTTTATATTTCTTTTAAAATGTTTTATTTTTATGTTAATATTGAATGGAATAATTTTCATAAAAATGATTTTAATTAATTAAATTTTTTAATTTAAATGTATCTTCTTATATTGAATTTGGTCATTAATTAAATTAAACCCAATTTAATTATAAATTATCTAATTAATTACATTGTAATTATCAGTAAACATGGTTCAGGTCTAATTTCCATTTTTAGATTAATAATATATTTTTCAAAATAGTATTTTTATTGAATTCTATGGCAGTGTTTTTAAAATTAATTATACATATTATGGGATGAAAATATTACAGTATTGAACAAATTTTTGTACTAATTGTTTCCATATTTTTTAATGATTCAAATTTTATTTTTTAGATTATGAATAGTTTCCATGTTAAAATTTTAATACGATGATAACAATTAAAATTGATTAACGGTGGGGTTGTACAAAAAGGATAACAGATAAAATTATCAAAAAATTTATTAATCCTATTAGATACTTATTTTTATATCCTTTATCTTCCTCATTTCTATAATAAACTAATATGGAGCAACATTTATTGAGTATGTTATTAATATATACTATTCTTTTGAAAAATTCAATGTATGCCCTCTACCTCAATTATAAAAGGACAGTACCTCTCACAAATTCTGAAAAATTTATGTTCCTTATATGTAAAACAATACCTACAAAACAACATAATAACATATTTATACTTGATCTAATGGTCCTGGTTGGATAAAATTTATATCCACAATTGGGAAATGGTGTAAGCAAAAAGAGGTTGTCCGAAGAAGAGGTATAACTCCTAAATGAGGGTTCTAATTTTATTTCTTGTTGTACCTCATTAAATTTTGTGATATAAATTATTAAATAAATTAATTATTATCTCAAATATATATTTTTTAATTTTTATATGGTGATATATTTATTCATCTCTTTCTCCATCATATGAATCTGAACGCATCGTTCGTGTGTACACGCATACTACTACCTCCCGAGGAAATATATATTATTTTTTAACACCATAAATCATTAGTATTTATATTAATGAATTTATTGAATTTATATGAAATATATTAATTTATTATCCTTTTTTATTTACATGGTATAATATTCCTTCTCAGTCTTATATCGGTTTAAAAATGATAACGCCCCATTTGCGTACATGTAGATTAACACCTCCTCAAAGTGAAGTGATAATTTTTAATAAATGATGAAGACATATATAATTAAACAAAAATATGTGATAAATAAACATGATACTTATGTCATGATTAATACTCATTACGTTATCCAATCAAGACCATGGAACAAGTAGCGGAACCAACATAGTGAATCATTGAATAAAAACATTATAGTATTCGCCAAAAATTTATTTTAAGAAAATAATTTAATAAAATGATTTATGAAAATTTAAATAGAATGGTAGAAATAACGTTATTTTGTTAATATTATTCTAAAATATGGTTATAAAAAATATATATTTATTATATAGTAGTATAGAATGATTATGATTATCATCGAACTTGTGGTAATGGATTTATGTTAAAATTTTATTTATTTTATGGATTATCTGAAATTTATTTCTATTAAGGATAATTATATTATGATTATCCTAAAAAAATAATTTATATTACTTAATTATGGTTATTTATAAAATTTTAATGTGTTAATTCCATTCTCCTCTCTTTGGTATACAAAACCATTCAGAAAATGCTTCTATGAAATGTATAACATATTTCTCAACTTTTGGTTGGTAATATTTGGCCACCATGTCAATGTTATCATAAATGGTTTCAAGAATTTTTTTTAATTCAATTAATTATTTTTAATTTCATTTTTACACATGTTTTAAATTAAATTAAAATGTATAAAAATTATTTTTTATCATTTTCTAAAGAGGGTATATTATACTAATATTTTGAAAAGAATCATTGTTTTAACTATTATGCCATGAAAATAATTTCCCAAAAATCACGACTAATAAATGACTTAAATCATACATTATATCATTCCATGGTTCTACCTAATGAAAATTCAAATATGCATATTTTGAATTATTTATTTCAAAATTAAATTGGTATTTCAACAAGGAATATTCAAGAGATATTTTAAAAGATTTTTTCAGGGATGATAACATATTTTTAAATGAATTTTTATTTATTAGAGATATTATAAAATTATACCATTATTATTATAGAGGCCACACATTTTCCTAAATTATTATTACATCTTTTTAATGATATGATTCAAAATAGTGCTATAAGTATAGGATAAAATATTTTACTATATTTGGAATATTCTGAATATACATTACTTTTACATAATAAAAAATAGAAATAATTTATATCCAAATTCTATAGTGTTTTACTAGAATTCACATTATCATGAGTACAAGTAACACCTGAGGATATAAATTAATTAATTAGGGGTGAAAAAAGCCTAGTAAGAGGTTAAATAAGGACATGATTCAATATAGGATGTGGTGAGAAAATTGAAATTCATCAGAAAAAATTCCTGAGGTTATCATCATAATAATTATAATAAACCCTCAACAAAGGCATGGAATGTGGAAAGGAAAAAAAATGAATCATCATTCCATACTACTCACATGAAAAACATATTTTTGAACATTAATATCATCATGTAACTACATAATATATGTGAACAACTATAACATCATCATTGGGGATAATAAGGTAATCATGTTCACTAACATTGAATATTATATCAAGAGAAACATCAAATTACTCAAATCATTGGAGTAGTATATAATTATGGGTGGACCGGTCACATAAAAACATTTATATAATCATGCATAACACATAAAACATATATTAATCATGGTCATCAAATATCCCATTACATGGAATAAATTTATTTCTATATGAAATAAATTCATGAAAAATAATGGGGGTGACATAAATAGAATATTATATTGGTATAAAAATCATCAAACTTGACTGGAGAAGAAAAAATCTCAAGAGATATAAAATATGTGTTTTTAGAAAGAACAATTTTTTTGGTAAAAATAATTTAATTTTTCAAAAAAATTAGGTTTTAAGATTTTATATAACGTAAATGAAAATGTATCGTCCATGAATTTTTTATAAAATACTAAATTGAATTACCCAATATAACTTATCCTTAAATAGGAATAAATCAAATAATGGAAATTGGATTTGAGAATCCCCTTACCACATGGATGAATGACTTCATTACATTAACATCCAAGATAATGAAATAAGAATCATTAATTAATAAAACCATAAGACTTATAAATAAATTTAATTTATTATAACTATATTATGTTCATTTTTCCACTATAATGAGGTATAGTGTTATTTTTCATCATTTAGGACTGTTCATTTTTTTTGATTTTCATGTTCGATTCAAATTTATACATATATAGAAGATCTTGAAAAATGAGACTAATTGTCCAAAATTTAAATTTTACGTTATTAGTGAACATAAATATGTTTAATTGGTCTTATAAATTATTTATTTCTAGATATGAGGAAGACTAATTAGATATAATGTTAATGATAATAAACTATATTTATTTGGTTATTTTTCGTTCACCACAAAATATCTTTGTTTAATTATATAATATTATTTATAAATGTTTCTTCCATAACATAAAAAGGGTTACAACATAAATTTTTAAATACTTCTCAATAATTATGATGTTTTCATCACTGACCATGAATGTGTTAATGGTTGTTGAAAACATGTTTTCCTCGAAGGTGACAAATGACCAACTAATTGATGACGTTTTTTAATAATAAAATTTAGTAAATAAGATTTTCAATGATGGATTATTTCTTTAACATAACAAAATTATTATATATATAAGATATTTTAGTTATAATTCTATATGTATTACGGTAGTACATGATAGAACTATAAAATATAATAAATTGAATTAAATTAACAGAAAAAGAAAAAGGAATTTTATTTCTTTTGTTATTCTCCTTGAGAGCCACCTAATAGAAATTGGATTAGGTCAATTTATTAGGAAAAAGTATCATGGAAATGGGAGCGGGGATTGGAAAGTGGAGTGGTATGAAATTTTACAAGCATAATTGCATGAAGGGTGCGTGTTGAAGAGTTGGTAAGGGATGGTATTTATAGGGGATCAGAGTGGTGTTTTTCATTATTTTATTATTTTCCATAATGATATCAATAGTTTCAACATTATAAATATATATATTAAAATGATTAAATTTTTTGATATTATGGGCTTACATAATTCATGCATCATATACAAATGAGTAATTCATATATTTTTTAAATATCATAAATTAAAGAATTTTAATATTTGCAAAAAAATCATCTATTTTAGGAAAATACAAAAAATCCAACCTAATCATTTTTAGATGAGTTTAATTCAAAAATAAATTCCATTATATGAAAAAAAATTATATGAGAAATTTAATTCTAAATTTAAAAATTTATTTATTCACAAATTATATATTTTAATAATATAACTTATTTTATGACACTTTGAAAAAATAAATATGGTATCATAAAATTACATTATATTAATACGAAAAAACTATTAATTTATGTATAAACATTGTGAAAATAATTTTTTTTCCAAAAATTATTTTAATTATACAAATGTAATTAAATATTTAATACTTATTGAAATACCAACACATAATTTATCATTTCAAAAATAGTTATTGTCATATAATAACTTATAAATATATCATATTTTCATTTATAGTAGTTACAATTCTTATTAACACATTAATAGGTAAGGTTACTATTTTATTGGCTGGTTTTCTTCTCCCAATTGTCACATTACAATTGCAATGGTCATTTTGTTATTCCATTGGTATATGTTCATAAAATTTTAGAAATACTTCTTATTTCATACATTATACATTTATATAGTCTGTATTGTGTTCTCAATTCAATTTTTTGTGCATTATACAATATGGCATAATTATTAGAAGGTAATTTCTATTGTCCAGATTTTTGGGAGTTGCATTCGTCCCCCTTTTGAAAATTTTCTCTAAAAATTACATTTTATATACTATGGTAAAAACATTAGATGGTACTTCTATTTCATTAATTCCTCTAGTTCCAATGTTTCACTATCTTACATTTGATTTCATAATAGTACTTTAACTAGGTGAGTAGTCCTCTTTCCTTTAAATTTATATCTTAATTCAAAGATCTTCCTCGACTTCTCATTATAAGAGAGATTGTTTACCAAATATACCACCTTTGTGTTCAATAAATTGGTGTGACTTGGTATGTAATTCCTTAATAGAGATACATAGAATAAATCAAGTACATAAGACATGATAGGTGGACATTCTATTAGATAGTCCACATGACTGACTAGATCAGGAATTTCAAAGGGGAAAATGAACTTGGTAATAAACATTCTTTTCATCCCTAATTCCATTGTACTCTTCCATGGAGATATAATGATGAATACCATGACTCCAGAATTAAACTATAGGTCCTATCAATAATTTCCTGTATATGTCTTCAATTAACTGTTTGTCACCTCGATGTGATGCCTAATGGTTTTCAACTTATCCACCATTTCTTTAATCATTTCAATTCCTATCTACTTACATTCACTGAACTCATCCCATTATACCGATGTTATGCATATTTTACTATAAGGGTAATCATATAGAGAATTTTTTATTATCAAGTGAAAATTGTTATTATAAAATAACTTGTCCAGAGGAAATTTTTTTCCCATCCTCCTTTGAATCCCATAGAACATGCTCTGAATATTTCATCCAGTGTCTGAGTTGGATGTTTAGATTGTCTGTTAGTTTTAGGATGATATGTTGTAATAAAGTTCATCATAGTCTATAGAGCATTTTTAAGACTTTTCTAAAACATGGTGTGAAATCTTGTATCTAGATCAGATACAATTGATAATGGTACTTCTTGAAGCATTACAACTTCTCTAATGTGTATTCGTGATATTTGATCTAGTAAGATATTCTCATTAATTGCGAAAAATTTAGTTGTTTATATATGAAGACAAAAAACCCATATATAATTCACTCATATTTATATATTCAGATGTTTTGTGACAGAATCCAAGGTGATTTATTCCTATTTTAATGTTGGTATGGGTAATGGTTTCATCATCACCTTGGACATTTGATATTCACCCTTAACATGATGATATACTAGGAACATTGATGAATATTCGACGATCTACTTCTTCATGTTATCCCACTAATAATTCCCTTAGTGACCTTAATGTATCATTGAGCTCTATTGGTTAATATAAATGGATGATCTAGGTGACCAACTGAAATTATCTTTCATTATCTCTGGATTTGTTGGCAGTCATAGTTGTTACTAAAATCATACAATTCCTTCCATGTTACTTTAATCGCTACACATTTCCCCTTTCTCATAGATTAATCCTTATTTTGAATTTTAAAATCATTTAATTGAGAATCCTTTTTTTACCCATGATGGATGATGGAGAAATAATTTGAGAGAGGATTTATGATTCTATTTCCATAATCATCCAATGGACTTCCATTTCAAATATATGAAGTTTGGATCCCTATCAATTGTAATCATTTATATTTTTGTAGGATCCTTTCTACATAAAGTATCTCATACATTATTCTCTTTACTAGGATTTCTATGTATTGTTCATTTATAATCTATGATGATCTCTAACCATCTTATTTGGTGAAAATAAACCCCATTAATTATGAATATATATTTTATTCTCTTATGATCAATATATATTTCACAGTTCTTCTTATAGGGATAATGTGGCCATATTTTTATTGAGAATTCCATATCATCCAACTATAGATCATGCATGGGAGAGTTTTTCTTATGACTTAACATTTTGTGAGGAATAAGAATTCAATTTATCATATTTCACCAGAATACAACACGAGAACATATTTTATGCTTTTCTGTATACCAGAAATGATTCCCCACTTCTCAAAATTATTATTACTATTGTAGTGATAAGCCAGATATTTAATACATTGATGAAGTCTTAAAATTTTATATTCTCTAAAAAAATTTCTCTCTTCCATGTTTTCTTGGTCTTTAGATTAGAATGTCCTCAGACAATCATCCCTACTTTTTGGTAATACCCTTCTAGACCATGTAAAATATGGATCTATGTTGTTGATATTCTGCTAATCCACTAATTGATTTACTTTTTGAAGGAAGGGTCCACATATATTCCATTACTGGTGATAACATACAATAAGAATGAAACTTCCTCTATCTAGAACACACATTTACTACACTTTACCTAAATATTCCAATTCAAAAATTCATTATCATACTAGAAAATTATAATCATGTTCCTTGTTTCTCTTAGAGTATATTAGAATAACATTGATAAAGACAACCAATATTTTTTAGAGGTAATATCTAATGACTATATTCTTTAATTCCATGACTAATTTCAGAACATTTTTGAGTCTAAAGGGAATCACTATGAAATCATAGTGTCTATACCTTGTCCAGAAGGATGTCTATGGAATATCTTCCTTCCTAAACATTAATTGTTGATATCCCAAATGATTGTCTTCCTTAGAGAAATACATGGTTTAGTGTTGTTGATTGATCAATTCATCTATCCATTCCATATGATACTTGTTCTTTATCATGTTTTTTTGTTCCCACAATATCAAATGTAGTGGCCCAATGATCCATCCTTATTCTTGAGGAAGAGTACTAGTTCTCCCCAAAGTGAATCACTCTGTTTTATAAAACCACTATCTATAATCTATTTTTTCCTCTTATTAACTTCATACAACTCAATGGTGGCCATTAAATATTGTTTTTTCATATAATAAGAGATCTAAAAATTTGTTTAATTTAATACCCAATATCTAGGTTGATGGGAAGACAAGATAATTCTTTAGGGAACATATGAGTGTTGTCCCTCACAATGAGTATATCATCAGAAATGATTCTTTCCATTGTCCTAATCATTTTAGCTAGAAATTCTTACTGATAAGGAAATAATATCAATACCTGAGAATGTGAATATGAATTTGATTTATCCTCACACTTACATTTGAATAAAATTGGAGGATTCTTCGAAATATGAAGAGTTATCCCCCTTTCTGGATAGTTTATGTTTTATTTGAATATTGATCCCCAATCCTTGTCAAATATTGCATCATACACTACCAAAAAATGTATGAAAATATTTTATTGGTGGTTAAGTCTAAAATTATTAACTGAGGAAGAGTTATATACATTTATTTAGTAATTTATACATTTTATATTCTCAAAGATAACTTGACCTCCTGTTTTTTAAGATGAGTGTTAATATTAATAATAAACATTATTGACATGAATGAATGTGTAGAACTAGAATAAAATAGTATTTTTATTATTCATGAATGAATAACTAGTATACTAATCACGAAATCATTTTGATGCACCTATCTATTAGTAGGGAGACAATTAGTTTTCCCTTGCTCCCTTGTCTTTGGTGGTTAATGGAACAGATTATCCTTGAAAACATGAGGAATAATGGATTAGATTACATAGTTCCATTTCTCCGTACTGTTGAATAATTTATCTGTGGGTTTTACTCAAATTTCTCCCACCATTGTTTTTAGGATCCTCATGCCACTTCGACACTCATGATCCTGGTGGCCTACAATCCCACAATTGAATAATTTACCCATCTTGTTGAGGAAATTCCAAGGATTATTCTTCCCACACATTTCATACGTGAGTTGTTAATTTTTCATTCCTCATTTTTCATTAAATCCCCCACCTTGAAACCCAAAATTTCAATTCATATCATCATATCCATGAGACCACCCTCCAAAATCCATCTATCGTTTTAGATAAAAACGAACAACTTCTGTATATCATCAAAAGTATTAACATTTTAAACCATGTCCAAGGTGTGGTTTTAAACCACTGAATAATCTATTTATTTTCCTATCATTCTTAATGATACGACCCAAGGTGTGAAATTAAATCCCTGGGAGATTTTATTCATACATTGTGGCAGATTCACCTTCCTTTTCCCTATTATATATGAATTCAATCTCTATCTTCAATCGGCTCCCAACATTGATTTGGTGGTTCCCACTATAGATGAGATCTATGTATTGATGAAAGAATCATGTATGAAGGATACAAATAGTGATATGGCATAGGAATATATCATAAATTCCTAAGAATAAATGTTGATGTAGTATATATATAATAATAGTTCATAAGAAGATGTTGATAGGATGAATGGAATAATTCTTCAAGTTACAGAAAATCAAGATCAATGTATGTGGATCGACAAAAAAGATGTTTTCCTGATATAAATTTTCATTGTATGGAAGATAAATATAGTAGAGTACCATAAAATTTAGGAAATTTAATCCTACCATTATGATGATCTCCTTAAGGGTGAACTAGATATGAGATTGCCTTCCCCCTAATGGAGTTTATATTTGGATATCTCGTCATGTAAACTGAAATGGATTTTAATAAATTTTATACTTGTTTTGATGTTGGCTGACATTATTTTCTCTCATGGGGTTTTAATTTTTTTTCCATAAATGTGTTTTATTAATAAAAAATTTAATTTTTAGTATGTCCATTAGGTTTCCCCAATGTTACACAAATATTGGTTTAGAAGATCCACTAAATGAATATGGCAATTGTTACATAAAAGACTCAATCTCCAATTTCTACCTCTTATGCGAAGGAATAAATTCCATGTTATTCTGTTTATAGTTCATATACTTATACATCTAGGTATGAATTATAAAGAATATTTGAACTCCACCTCCCAAGGGATTGGGGATGATGTCCTATAAATCACAACCTTATCCCTATCATGGGGTTTTCTCTTAGTTTATTTTGGTTCTAACCATTTTAAATAATATAAAAGGACTGAAGAAACCAAAAGTCAAGAAATCATGAATATAAAATATATTCCGTTGATAAATTAACCTTAAAGGAATATCTTGTGGGATCCATATGTTAACCATTTTTTAAAACAATGCTTCACAGATGAATATATATATATATAGCCTCTTATTATGGGTTTTCACTAATGTTCTCTAATCAGAGTTCACAAATTAATTAAATAGTCATTTGATAAAAACAATAAAACCTTTATTTTTCTTACATAACAATTACATCATTGTAAATGACAATGAATATAATAGTACTTAAAATCTAGGATCAAACAATTTATTATATTTATATAATTTTTTTCTAAATATCAATTTTACATAATAAAACATAAACATTATTTGATTTCTTCTTCTATACCTTCATAGTGGCCTTCACATTCTACATACTACTTGAAATCACATGAGGATATACATCAATTAAAGGAGTGATCTAAAATCCTTGAAAGAAGATATATGAGGATATGAATCAATATTCTATTGGGTGAGAAAAAAAATAATCATCATAACATATTCATGTGACAATAATCATAATAATGATAAGAATCATTGTATAAGGTCATGGAACATGTCCATGCAGAATACATAAGCATAATGTCTTAGTGTTCTAATACCCCATAATGTTTTGGACAATGATTTCTTCATGTTCATGCATAACATATGTTCATAATTATAGAATAATAATTTTGAACAATGAAATCATCATGTTAATTCATATTTCACATTATATCATGAGATAAATCATTTTATCCAATGCATTCGAGTGTTGTATAGTCCAGGTTTCAGTCGTCACATCCTAACCAATACATAATCTTGACTCCCATATAGAACATATATCAATATTATAAATAAAATAACTCATCAAAAAGAGTGGGATTCATTTAATAATATATATATTGAAGAAAAAAATTTGGCATTACCAAGTGTAATAGAACACCAGTATTGGAATAATTCATATTTATTGAATAAGAAACAATTTTAAGAGAAGTAAAATATGTTTTTTTAGAAAAAAGTGTTTAATTTTTTGAAAAATAATTAAATTTAACATTAAATTATATTTTAAAAATGTATATACCATAAATGTAAAGGGAAATAAAATGAAAAAAATATATGAGGAATATTAAATGAACATCCATAGTGAATGTTTCTATGACATATGAATAACCCGATGAAAAGAAATGGGTTCGAGTATCCCATTACCTTATGTATGAATTATTTATTCACCTTAATATATAGTATAATAAAATAATATAAATTAGTTAAAAAATATAGAACATATAATACATTATTTGTTTTTTGTATATTTTTTATGATCATTTATGGAATTTATGATGTATTATAGTAATCTATTTCTTCGTTCTGGAGTGTACATTTTTATGATTTTCTTAATCGGTTCACCTATATACTTGTATGAAAGATCATGTAAAATGATAATAATTTTTTGGAATTTAAATTTGATGTTATTAGTGACCATAAATAAGTGTACTAGGTCTTGAATGTTTTTATATATGAAGATGATTCATTATATAACATGTTAATGATAATCGTTTAGATAAATTTTGAAGGTTTTTGGTCACAAAAAACTCGTTTTATATTATTACACAATATTATGTATATGTGTTAGTTAAAAAATGAAAAACGTTATATAATAAAATTTACAATATTTTTCTACCATTATGATGGATTTATCACATTCCTTGACATCATTAATGGAAAACGTAATTTTTTCTAACTCGAAGGAGATAAATCCACACCTCATGGACAATATTTTTATTTTTTGAATAATAGGGATAGGGGACGAGTTTTGGGGAAGGATTATTCCATTAAAGAAATAAAAATCATGTATATATAAGATATTTTGTTTATAATGTCATCTTTGTAATGTTAGGTTATTATAGAATAAGAAGAGTAATAAAATTGAATGAAATTAAAAGAAAAATAAATAGTATTTTACCTCTTGTATTCTTTTCTTTCAGAACATCCATAGGGAAATTGGATTTCGAATTTATTTAAGACCAATGATTATTATACATGGAGGAGGGTATATGTAAGATGTTGGTCATAAATTGGTAAAGATTCAACTATTTTATTATGTGATCAGAAGATGCGGTAAGGGTGGTATTATAGGGAGGAGATGTGTATTTTTTCATTATTTTATTCATTATTTTATTATTTTAGCTCCAGAATATCAACACATTTAAAATTATATCTAAATATATTAATAAAATTAAATAATGTTCTATATTCTGCTCTTACAAAAGGAATACACCATCTATGACAAAATAATTCATGTATTTGTTAAATACTATAAATTATCGTATTTCACTATTCACAAAAACTCAATTATTTTAGAAAAATACAAAAAAAATCAAACCAAATTTTTTTTAAAGTGTAGAAATAAATATTGTAGACAATGTTATGAAGTTAATTTTAAAAATATTTTGAATTTTATTGTTAATTAATATCATCATAAATTATAAAATAACTGATTTTAATATTATAACCGATTTTATAACACTTTTAAAAATTAGTTAAGTTCTCATAAACATATATTATAATTATACAACAAAAAATATTAATTTATGAATAATGTTTATGGGAATAAAATTTCTATGAAATAATTATATTAATTATTGAATTTTAATTAAATATTTATGACTAACAAAAAATAACAAAAATTAATTTACAATTTCTAAGATATTTATCTACTTATAAGAAGATATAAATATATCAAAATTTCAATTATACGATTTCATATAAATATTTACAAATTCATAGGCGAGGTTTCTATTTTTTAGCCGATATACTATTCCTGATTGTCACATTACTATTACAATGGTCAAGTTACTATTCCATCATTATACTAGATGATATAGTTATATGAAGTGAATTTACATTGATAAAAGTTTGTGTCATTACACTTATTCTTTATCTAGATAATTCATGATTATGATTTTGATACATTTAGGGACTTTTTTTTCAATGTGTTAGTCAAGGATGATATAATGAATGCTTTATGATTTTATGGAACAGATATATATTGATTTAATTATGTTATAGGAGGTAACGGAATTATATAGATCTCTAATTCATGATGTAAAGATGGATATCTCATCTGATAAAAAGGATTGGAATAGTGAGTGGACCAAGTCTTGTAAGGAACTTTTCAAAATAATACAGTATTAGGAGTTAACAATGACTATGGAATAGATAGAATGTAGAGTGACCTCAATCAACTTTGATTTTCCTTATAATGATACTTAAATAATGAAATTATTTTTTCTGATTATGTGTATTCCATGTAATTATTTTCTTATGATTACAATATTCATTTATGGATCATGAATTATTAATGATGAATCCTCCGACTTATGAATCAGAGATTATGATCAATTATAGGTTAGTTATGAAGATGTATATTTCTTATCATGACAGAATACTGTAACGATTATCTTAGACATTCAAAATATTATACGTTAATATCTCTATTGTCTATGTTTTCTAAATATCTTTTCTCACCTGTTCTTATATTTCCTATACCTTGGTTATAAAGAATGGTTTAGGTATGATGTGTCAATGTAGGGTACAATTATAAAAAAAATTATATGATATTGAATATATTTTACTCATTAATATTTTAATGAATCTATCGTAAAAAAACAATAAACATTTATTATTCTTAAGTGTATATAATTATAATATGTATTTATTTTTCATCTAAAATGATGCAATATTTATATATGTTTTTATCATGTCACTTCAATTGTAATTTGTATTGGTTTTATTTAATTTTGTATATTGGTGATTAAAAACGTTTTTGGAAACCCTTATGATAATAAAAATATAAATATTACATCATAATGATTCATTAATGTATTGATTGTGTAGTTTGAATAGAAGAGACACCCCTTTTAGACTACTATAATGTGGATATAGTTTGGGAATAAATATCAAAAGTGAATGTTTTTACATTACAAAAAATTTAAACATATTATTACATGATATTAATCATACTTTTCCATCAAATACATGCAGAGAATCAAAAATTATAGTGTCTTTTGAAGATCATATACATAATTATAATGCATGAATTCAAAATATTTTTTATAATTTAACATTCATAATGACCACATAAAACCCTTTGAGCCCTAACATATGTATGTTATAACATGTGGAATACATGAACAATTGAATGAGATAAAAATCCTATTATTTGAAGAAAAACATAAGAATAAATCATATCACATGGGTGAGGAGGCATAACTTAATTACATAGAAAATCATAATACTTTAGAAGAAAAAATATTGAATGTGGGATCTTATAATGATGGAATCATCGTAATTTGGAAGAAACATAAATCATTATATAATCATGATTCAAGACTCACTTCACATGGAGGAGAAATATTCATGGAAACCCACCAAGATTGTTACACTTGGATCACGAGTAATGGTTAACCACCAAGGCCACTGCACATAACATCTTATCAGACAAAACATTACCCAATGAATTGGAGTGACATTTTGGTGCACCCATCATAAATTTTCATTAATTTCTGACAAACATGAAGATTCATATATAAGGAATCTTACATAAACATATGGGTTACAAAAGAAAATAATTTGGTATATTAATTAGGTTAGAAGGCATATCAAAAGGGAATTTCATAATAATGTCCATGAATGAATTTTTTTTAATCGAAAATTAAAAATTTTAAGGGAATATAAGAATATTGCATGACAAGTGATATCGATTTTTATTAAAATAAGTAAAAAGAGTTTTTCTGAGACATTAGAAATAAGTCATTTTAGAGTAGTTTATGGGAAAATTATCATGATTCATCAAAAACTAGTTTTTATTAAATAATTAATAATATATATATATATATATATATATATTGTATCATGAAAATTAAATAGGATGTAATAAATATATTATAAAAATTTTCAACAATAAAATGGATTTATGATCATATAATAAGGTGGAATATGAAATTTGAAACTCAGCATCTTGGAATGTGATAAATTAACACATCGTAGATGATGTTTTCATTTTTTGAACAAAAATTGGAGGTTATAAAAATGATGATGGATTATTCCATTGTTATAATGAAATTGAATTAAATTTTAAATTATATTGATATTATTGAACTTGGATATTGGGATGTAAGAAGATAATAAGAAAAGGAAATAATTTGAGAAATAATAAAGTTAAAGAAAGAGGATTTTACCTCTTGAATTCTACTCCATGAGAACCTACATAGGGAAATATATTTTAATATTTTTTAGAGAAACAAGGATCTTAAACATGGGTAAGTGTCCTAGAAATTTTATTGGGTAGAAATTGGAAAATCATAAAGGCTGATGTGGTGTGAGGAGAATAAGTGGTGAGAGTTCTTGTTTATAGTGGAGGATAGGGGTGTTTTCGTATTATTTTATTCATTTGTTTGTTATATTCCATAAATTTAATATATATTGATAATTAAATGACAAAATATAGATCAAATAGAAAGATAATTATAGATTTTTGGGATTATATCATTTAAAACACATGTAATAGCATATTTACATTATAATGTATATTTTATAAATTATCAATTTTTACAATTCACCCAAAATTACACAATTTTAGAAAAAATTCCATAGTAAATTCTAACCTTTTTTTAATATTTATGATTCAAAAATGAAATAAAATTTATGAAAGTAATTTTATAAATATGAGAAATTTAATTTTTAATTAAAATTATCATTTACATGGAAGATAGAGATTTTAAAATTATAAATGATTTTATAAAACATTAAATATGTAATCATGGTCTCCAAATATTATATTATAATTTTTAGAGAACAAAAATATTTATTTATGAATACATTTTTATGTAATAAATTTTCTATTAAATAAATATTTTAATTATAAAACTGAAAAATACAAATTTATTTTTTATATAAATATCAAAACGAAAATAATAATTTCTAAAATATTAGTTTACCAATAAAATGATATAATTATATCATATATCCATTTAAATTATATTTATACTTAATGGGTGACATTACTATTCTATGGGATGGTTTTCAAATTATATAGTTCATATTACTATTTCTATGGTCATATTACTATTCCATTAGATTTTGTTATTTAATTTCTAAAACTGCACATTATTTCATTAATTATTCTTCTATAATGTTTTTATTGTTTTATCTATTTGATTTAATGTGGTTCATACTATAAAACATAATTATAATGAAGGAATTTTCATTGATAAACTTTTGGGATGTTACATTCCTCCACCCTTATGAAATTTCATCCTCAAAATATCATTTTTCATACTTACCTGGTGAGGGTACATATCCTTAATTTATTCCTTAAGTTAGCACGTTTCATAATCATACATATTGTTTTACCAATTTACATTCACCAGTTGATTAGTGTTTTTGTGTATAACCTTATCTCTATGGTCAAACATTATTTTTGGCTTCTTCGTATACGATATATCACTTTCCAAATGTACCACCATTGGATTCATTATAAGTGAGGGATCATGTAAGTAATTCCTCAATAGGGTTACATAGAATTAATTGTGTACATGAAATATGTTAGGAATAATTGCTAGACAGTTGGTCACAACTCGAAAACGATTAGGAATATCAAAGGGGCCTATGTACATGGGATTTATCATTACCTTCTTCCCAAATATCATGATATTATTCTGTGAAGATATGCAATGAAATACCATGTCTCAATCCTTAAACTCTAGTTCTAGTCAAATATTTTATGCAAAACTCTCCATTATGATTTGGAAATCCTGAATATGATGTTGATTGGTTTTCACGTTTTCTACAATTTCTTTTACGATTTCACATCCAACCAGCTTACGTTAATTAACATCAACCCAAAATTCCATTGTTGTGTATATTTTCCCATAAATGGGTTCACACTGACCAATTTGGATACTCTTGTGGAAACTATTTTTATAAGATAACTATGTCAGAGGTATATATTGGTCCCATCCATCTTTGAATCCTTAGAAAATTATATCAATATTTCTTAAAATGTATGACTTTCATAGTCATATAGGACATTATTTTGTGTACGATTGTTCATACTGAACTTCATCTCAGTGATTAGTGTCTTTTGGAGAATTTTTCAAAACATAGAGGTGAATATAAGATCTTGATTTGATACAATTAATAGTGTAACTCTAGGTATACTTAAAACATCCATATATATATATGTATATATATCTGAATATTTTAATCCATGGATAAGTCCTATAAAATTGTAATAATGTGTGTTTTATTTGTAAGATGATCCACAATAAACCATATAGCATTATTTCATTTGCATGTGCTCATATATCTGTCATCAAAAACCATACTTATAGTTCCCCATTTCCATTTTGGTATGGGTA
Organism: Viscum album; assembly: GCA_963277665.1. NCBI lineage: Eukaryota > Viridiplantae > Streptophyta > Magnoliopsida > Santalales > Viscaceae > Viscum > Viscum album. The sequence goes on along the minus strand of OY728121.1, from coordinate 164,297,024 downwards.
ATGGATTCATCATCCCCTTATAATTTTGTCATTAAACCTTCAGTTTCTAATATACTAGGAACTTTTTTATATATTTAGTGATCTCCTTTTTTATATTATCCATTCTATAGTTTTCATAGATATTTAAATACATTTTTCAGATCACTTGTTAAATAAAGAAGGGTGATCTTTTTGTCTCTTTAATAATATATTAATTTATATATTCAGTGGTACACGTTTTTTGACCAAAATATCATGACTCCTTCCTCTCCCTTTTGGAACTCTATGGATTTCCCATTTATAATATCATCCACCCTTTTCTGAATATTAATAACATTTCATAGACCATCATCTATTTTTCCCCGAGGGATGTTTGAGAAATAGATCGATAGGGGTTTTATGATGTTCATTATTTATTAATTACCATTAATATCCTCTTTATTTATATAATGATTATATCTTTCTCAATTCTAATCATCGATATGTATTCTATATCCCTTTTATATAATGAACCCCCACCCTAATTTTAATACCAATATAATAGTGTATTGAGAAGTCATAATCTATGATGAGATCTATAAATCTCCACTAATGCATATCAATTTCGGTTTATGTTAATATATATCAGATACTACATGAATCTGTATATATCTCAAGCTTCTACATAAGGAGATTACGCTAATATATTTTCAATGAAATGGTCCTAACTTCCAACTACAGATCATGTTTGGGATAGTTTTTCTATTATATTTTTTAACATCCTTAAAAAATAGGATATACATTATCTATTTTTCATCAGTAAAAAAATGGAGAAATTATATTAAGAATCATTGTACAGAATAAATAATTAATCACTTGATGCTACTATTAGAATTGGTATTGTGATAAGCCAATTTATCAACTCTTTTATCTAGTCTTCACATTCACTGGTCAAGAAGAAATTTTCTCCCTTATATATAATCATAGTCAGTGGGTGTTAAAATCATGATATATTCCTTATAAATAGCCTAGAATACCCACCTAAACCAAGAAATCAATATAAATCTATTATTGATATTGTCATGGGACACTCTTCGATTTCCTTTGTCTTGGATGGGTTAATAACGATTCCATTTCTAGTGATAATATGTCCCAAGAATGATAATTCTTTCATCTATATTTCTTAATTAATTTACTTTTCTAATTGTTTCCCAACCTACAATGTCTTCAAAATACTATTTAAAGTACATTCTTATTTCTCCATAGTGTAAGAGTATATCAGAATATAGATCATAAAGAATACCACAAACGTTTTGAGGTCATATCTAAATAAAATATTCATTAACCTGATGAATTTAATTTGAGAATTAGTGAGTTCAAATGGAATCACTATTAACAAATAGTGTCCACCCCTCATTCAAAAGTTAGTATTGCAAATATCATTATTCTTCATAAAATTTTGTTGATACCATAATCATTGTTTTATCTTAGACAAATAATTATCCCCATGTAGTTGATTGAACAAGTAATATATCTATCAATTTTGATAGTTATTCTATTCATTGTTTTATTGTGGTCATGATAATCATTACCGAGTCACATTGATCTATTCCCTTTAAGACCACGAAGACTGGTAAACCCCACTATAATGCACTCAGACATATAATATTGTTTTTCATATTCTATGGTGTCATCTACTTCAGCTATTATAACACAAATAAATCCATTTTATAATTTGTTTTTGATATAGTAAGAGATACTATAATAAGTTCAGTAGAAGATGTAGGATCAAAATAATGATGTAGTAGATCAATATACAAGACGGGAGGTGAATTGTACACTTTAAAAATTTCCTTTGGAACCTTTAAAGTTAGTTACGAATAACTATGTCTTCCTTAGATATAGAAAGTTCTAGGTTTAAAAAAGTTAAACTACGCAAATTAACAACACCTCTAACACCAATTGAAAAACTGGAATAAGGAATGATGTTATAAACATCAAGTTCTATGTACTTGATTAAATCTAGAAAGAGATTCTGAAAGTATGTTCTAGAAGTATGGATCTGGAAATTGAAACATAACTAAATATTACAATATGAGATTATACCTTAAAGCATATAGAATCTAAATGAAACAGAGTACAAGTAGGGAAGTATAAGAAAGTAATACTTTCCTTACAATACAATATGTTGTGGAAACAAACAGGTAGTAAACTAAAAATACCAAAATATAAGTCTTTTAACCCAAAGAGAAGGGTATCCAACAACCTTGGATAATGGTCCATTGATTTATACTTTCAAGCATGTCTATCTTACCCACACCAGGTTAAGCCCTCGATACGATGATCGGAATCTCTGTCTTGCTATCACCGCAAGCCCTCAACATCAAGGTAGTTGGAACCTCTGTCTCCCTCAGCAAGGAATCACTCGAACATTAAGGTAGTCGGCACCTCTGTCTTCCTATCCTCGGAAGTCCTCGAATGTAATCACCAACATTCAGAGTCGCATGAAGAAAAAACTGAACAAGCGGTTCAGTACTCACAAAGCATGAAAATCTTTCTCTCTCTAGAAATCACCTTAGCAGTGTGTGGTATCTAGATCGATCAATTTCATTGTTTTTTTGAGATCTTTGAAATGAGCTCCTATTTATAGGCTCGATCATCCTCCTTTACAATGGTCATATCTTCCTTAAAATTCAGAGGGACCTATACACGTGTCACTTAACCAACGGTTAGTTTATAATGGAACTGATGACATCATTTTATAACAAAACAAGTGTAGCAGAAAGTACAACATCGTTTCAAAATTAGTTAAAAAGTTTGGAGTGTAGATTTGGAGTGTAAACAAAATGTCAAAGAGTAGAAAAATTATAAAATTGTAATCAAAATTAATGTTCGGAGTCTAACCAAAAATAATATTCGGTGTCTAAAAGAATTCGTAGTTTATAATGCAAAGATGATCAGATTCTGTTTAATAGGTGAATTCGAAATGAGAATTCGGAATGAGAATTCGTCATCAGAATTCGTAATGAGAATTTGTAATCAGGATTCGTCATTAGATTTCGGTTTCGAACATCATGATAGTTCATATCCAGAATTTGGAGTAGAACTTTATTAGAGTTTGTATCCTGAATTCGGAGTGGAACTTCATTATAGATCTCATCCAAAATTCAAAGCCTAAAACAGAATGCTTCATATCAAAATTTTAAACGATTCTGAGAATATATTAATGAATCCAATTCTTATACTTAAGAAATATATGGATATATATAATGAAAATATGATAAGGACAATTTTACATATAAAAGCTATATTCCTTATAAAAGTAATTTTTCTTATAAAATCAATTTTCCTTAAATATAAGGTGTTTGTGATTTTCAAAACAAGAAGGAATTGAAAAGCCATGAGGAAAACCTTATTGACTCAACAATCTCCCCCTTTTTGGAAAGCACAAAAATCCTTACAAAAAATAAAGACTAAGGAAAAAACATTTAAGTCTTATCTCTATTTTCATATGGATGTTGATGAATATGACTAACTCCCCCTTAGGCTTTGAAACTCTGAGAATCGTATTCTATATTTCCAGAATGGTATTCCATTAAGAATAAGAATGTCATCTTTAATGAAATAATCCCCCTTAGATAAACTCTATTAGAGTTATTTTTCATTCTCCCCCTTTGTTAATGTTCTTTTTCATTTTCCCCCTTTGGTAGGGTTCTTTTTCCTTTTCCCCCTTTGTGATATTCAAAAATGATTCGAGGGAATGTAAAATATTACAATGTACCTGAAAAATTAGTAACAAAAACAAAAGAGACGAGAAAGCAGGATTTTCATTAGGTTTGAATGATAAAAAAAATAAGCTAGGATACCACAAAAAGATCGGATTTTTATATTTTGGATCTTTTTCCTTCGACATAAGACCCTTAAGAATAGACTTTATTTTCTTTAAGTATTTATGGTCTTCTTCGACTTGCTTCTCTAACAGAACTATTCTTGCACTTTGAGATTCAAGCTTTTCTTCCTGGGCTTCAATCTTTTCTTCCCGAGCTTTCAAAACTTGTTCGTGCTTTAACAACCTCTCTTCAATCTCAATTCGACGATCCCATTCATTCATCCATCTTTGTGCAACAGAATTAAGCTTCTTATTCAGATCTCTGTCTTCTAGAATCTGGAAATTCTTTTCAGCTGTCAAATTTTCTTCAAAGGAAGTAGTGAGATCATTTAGCTACCTATCTTCTATCTCAAATGCATCTTTAACATTATCTTGGAATTCATCCAAGAGCCTCATATCTTCTATAGTTTTCCTTGACAAACTAGTCATTTTCTTACAAGACCGTTTGAGGGATTCATAGCCGACAAAAAAAGTTTGGAAATGAGCCTCCATCTCAAAACATTTATCCATAACCATGGATACAGAGTCGATTTTCTGATTCAAAGTATTTTGGAGCATCTGGCATCTTGAATCAATACTTGAGAAGGTCAGAATAGAACCTACTAACTTTTTTAAAGACTGAACAACAAAGTCATGTCCCAATGAATATGACTCGAAATCCGAGACTTTTCTTGGAGAATTTTCTACTTCAAATTGTGTATCCTTCTTCTTAGAGGAATCACTAAATTCCCTTCTCTTTACAGCCACTATGCTCGGCGTATCGACAATAAGTTTCTTTCACTTGTCCTTTTTCAGAATGGATTCCTGTTCTAGGGTTTTCTATTCACTATTAGACACTTGAACAACATTTTCTTCATCATCAATATATTTTTGAGCACCATCATCTACATTCTCCATTTGAGAAATATCATGTAGAATATGTTCTTCCTCTGCATGATAAGCTACTTCTTGTTCTCATTTTTCCACATCCTTCCCTGGAGTGACTATCTTAGAGGACTCTGCTTCTGAAGTTCGGAGCGACAAATGTTCTGAAAGTGTCTCCATATATTCTTCTATTTGCTTGAATAGATCTCTGGTCTCACCACTACATTCAGAAACTGCTTCATCCACTTCCGCTTGCTCAAACTGCTTAACTTCCTTAACATGCTTAGCTTTTACCTTACCGGAGTAAAATAGTTTCTTCCTAGAGTCTTAGGTGGAGATTCCAAAGAGAAATATCTCGGTACTAGAATGTTTTCAGAGGCCATCTCATTAAACATCAATAAAGACTGAACCACCTCAGCTTCAGACATCTTCTTCTTAAGATTATTTTGTTTCACTTGTTTTTCTAGGTCAACTTCTTTCTTTTCCTTCAAGGCCTTAGCCTCTATAGGGTCCAAGCCAAACTGAGGCTCCCCTTGAACTCTCTTCTCTTTGACATCCCTCCACTTCGAAACTACCTCATCAGGGTATGTTTCTTCTTTTTCGATTTTCAAGGTGTGGAATGATCATTCTTAAATTTAAGATTCTCTGCTTCAACTTCAACTTCTTTCAAATTTCTCTTCTTCAATGGCTTAGAAGATTCTGGTTCAGCAACATTTGGAACTGCTACTTCTTGAACTGGAAAATCAAAGAACTCATCAGTCTTCTTGTTGAAAGCAACGTTCATCCTTTTAAGGGTATCATCACTCACCGACATAATTTTTCAAATTCTTGGCTTAGACTTGCATGCCTCCTTGAAGGACTCAAGTCACCGAACTATTAACATCTAGATTATTGCGGGATGCATTACGATATGAGCTCTTAGATTCCCTTTCTTAACATTCTCAATGGTAATAAGAATGTGTCTCATCAGATTAAACTTCATTAGATTTATCAGAAAACCTAGAATAAATATTTCGCTCTTCTTCAAACTGTCTTTGTCACCCTTTCTCGATACGATAAATCCTTGTACCCATAATTCTAGAATCATAAAATTCATAGACAGACTAGAAATATTTAGAGCCTTGTCATCTGAGAGTCTGAGTGTCTTCAAAGCCTTTTCCTTGTTTAAACTTCCTTTTGAATCCACCAAAACATGAGTGATGAACTCAGCTTCTCCTTCATAGGTCATCCCTACAAAGTTGGCTGCCTTGGCATAAGAAAGCTTATAAACCTTTCCATAAGACTTAAACGACAATTTCTCCCTACCATCATCCTTAAAGAAGGAAACTGTCTCATAGAACTCTAAAATCAACTCCGAATATACTTCATCTTGATTCCCGGGCTTAAACACAACAACATCTTCCCATCCATTAAGCTTTATGTTATTGGATATAAGAGAATCATAATTGTTGAAGAAATCAGGATGAACCAACCTTTCTCTATAAACTAACCACTGAGAAATCAGCTTAGAGGTTGACATGTCTTGAGAAGCTACATCCACAAACATTCAGATCTGAAGACTTATGGGAAGTTTGGAACGGGGATTGTTGAAGATCGGAACGGGTTTAAAATTGAGAGGCAGAGCTTCGGGACACTGGATCTTGAAAAACCAATGTGGGACAACCATTCGAGGTCCCCTTTAAATAGGCAATGATATAACGGTTCATCTTCCTCGGTTGATCAAACTGTTGTAAAAAAAACTATGATCATATCTAACGGTTGAAAACAAATTCTCAAGAAAACATGAATCTGATCTTTTGAGGGTTTTATTATAAAAATGATTTAAAAAAACTATAATCCAAAAACAAAATATAAGAAAATACCAGTTAGTAAAGTATTATTACGAAAACATGAGTAAGGAAATCATACATTTTGGATTGGCATAGGAGGATTATTCGTAATGGGTAACATCATTATTCACCAACAAAAACACATAGATCGTAAAACACACTACGAAAAAATAAGTGCGAAAAACCCGGAATGAAAAGAATACTAAAAAACCATTATAATAATTTCAGTATGAGAATTTCATTACGAATATCTCAATATAGAAGTCTTACTAAGAAAGTCTCAGTACGAAAGTATCGTTACGAAAACCCTTGTCCGAAAATCTCCATTCTTGATGTTCTTACTCAGAGATTTTCCATCCTGAGAAATTTCAGTTCTAGAAATTACCATTCCAGAAATTTTAGTTTCAGAAAATTTCCATTCCGAAAACTTATATTCTTGAAATTATAACTCCAGAAAAAAACATTTGAAAAACAAATTAGGAAAAGTAAAATTTAGTAACACTAATAAACAAATGTACCCCCCTATGAAAAGGAATTTATTACTCTAAGGAGACTTTTTCAACAGAAAGTTAATTAAGAAGGATTACCTTACGGTTATCATTCAAAACTTCATTTTAATATATTAAAATCTATCATAAGACAAAAATTTTGTGAAAATATCATCAAGTTGATCTTGCGTTCCGATAAACTGAAGAATAATATCTCCTTTTAGTGTGTGATCCCTAAGAAAGTGATGCAAAATATCTATGTGTTTTTCATGTGAGTGATGTGCATGGTTCTTACTTATTGTAATGAAACTTGTGTTATCACACAAAATTTGAGTTTTAGTAAAACTCAATCCATAGTCTGTGAGGGTGTGTTGCATCCACATCATATATAACCCTATTTAAAAATTGTTTTTCTAAAAGATATATGCTTCTGTCATTTTTGTATTCATTTTAACTTAATTAAAATAAAGTTTCCCTATCACCTACAAGTGGCTACATGGGGTCCCAAAATCGACTGAAAGATTCATATGGTCGAACATGTATCAACCAATAAGGCTAGGACACGTTTTAGGGTAATTTAGTATTATTATAATATTATTTTTAACCCTTATTTACCAGATTTACCCTTAACCATGGTAAATAAAATATTTACCGATGTAATTATTCAAAATGTCTAAACCTAAAAGTTACCTATTTACACAATTTGAACATCCTGATTCCAAATATGGAATACATTCTTCCATATTCAAAACACTGAAGTGGCAGAAATTAATTTAAAATTAATTCCTGTTGTTAAAACAAAAAGCTTGTTTTTAAGAGATAATAACTATCAAAAGATTGACACGTGTTTATGTCCGGTTTAATTTTAAAATTATGTGCAATGAACAACATTTTATTAAATGGTAAAAATATATATTCTAAATATACTTTAAACCCACTCAAATTAATAATTTATCACTATTAATTATTTTGAATAAAAAAGATGTTTTTAATTAAAATTTAGTAATTTTCACTATTCATCAAAATATAAGTGTTATCCGAAAAGTTCTAAAATTTCACCCTAGGCTAAATTTGATATTCCGAATCCAAAAATGAAGTCCATTTTGAAATATATAATATATATAATTTCAAAAAGGATGTATTACTATTCATAATGGCTAGTTTGATTGGTTATGGTGTGTTAGAACTCGGTATTGCGTACAACACACGCTATCACATTATTCAAAGAGAAGCGTACCGTAGAAGCTTGGGGTGTTACATTCTCCCCTCCTTCAAATAATTTTTTCCTCAAAATATCTAGAATATTATCGCATGAAAAGACTCAGGTGGTTCTTCATCATAAGTTACATGAGATCCCACATTTCCTCTTCCATCTTATGGTTTCTCCACAAGACTTTTACCAGACGAGTCATCCGGTTTCTCAGTACTTGTTCTCTCATATCAAGAATCCTGATGGGTTCTTCACAATAAGACAGATCAAGTTCCAGTTCTAATTCTTCATAGGTTAGTACATGCGTTGGGTCAGACATGTATTTCCTCAACAGAGATATGTGGAACACATCGTGAACTTTGGAGAGACTTGGTGGCATTTCCAATCGGTAAGCTACAACCCCAATTCATTCAAGAATTTCGAAAGGTTCGATGTACCTGGGACTCAATTTACGTTTCTTACCAAAATGTATGACTCCCTTCCATGGAGATACCTTCAAGAAAAAATGATCACCTACTTGAAATTACAAATCCTTCCTTCGATTATCAGCATATCTCTTTTTCTTACTTTGAGCTGCTTTGATGTGATTTTGGATTACCTTCACCTTTTCTATCGTTTCCTCCACCAGTTCTAGCACTACAAGTTTTCTTTCACCAACATCATCCCAAAAGGTTGGTGTGCGATATCTCTTTTTGTATAACACTTCATATGGTGCCATCTGAATACTCGAATGGAAGATATTGTTATAGGAAAATTCTACCAGAGGTAAATACTGATCCCGCATACCCTGGATGTCAAGTGAGTAGGATCTCAACATGTCTTCTAATGTTTGAATAGTCCGTTCTGATTGTCCGTCGGTCTAAGGGTGGTAGGAAGTGCTCAAATGAAGTTCATTATCCAGGGATTTCTGAAGACACTTCCATAATCTTGAAGTACAATGGGGTTCATGATCAGAAATAATCGATAGGGGTATTCCATGATATCTCACAACCTCAATAATATATAGTCCTTATAGATGTTACAGTGGTAGATCTTCTCTTATAGCATGAAAATGTGCTGACATGGTAAGACGATCAACAATAACCCATATTGCATCATTTCTTCTAGGAGTCTTTGGTAGTCCCATGACAAAGTCCATCGTAATATTGTCCCATTTCCACTCAGGTATGGGAAGAGGTTGCAATACTTTACCAGGTTGTTTCCTTCCAGATTTCACTTGGTGACAAACCATACATCTTGTCACAAAATCCGCAATCTCCCTCTTCATATTGTCCCACCAAAAATTTTCCTTCATATCTATATACATTTTTGTGCTCTCATGGTGTATAGAGAAATTGGAACAATGAGCATCATCCAATAATTCCCTTTTTATATCAGGTATATCGAGAACACAAAGTCTCTTCCCAAATTTCAAAATTCCATTTTCATACACAAAGTCTCTCAATCTCCCATCATTCATAGTATTAATCTTCTTTTGAAATTCTTTATCCTCGGTCTGACAACTCTTAATCCTTTCTAGTAAAGATGGTTTGGAAACCAATTGAAAAAGCATTGATGTTTCACCTTCCCTGGTTATTCCCATGTCCATCTTCACTAGATCCCTCAAAACTGGATCCCTTTCAATTCTCATCACGTTCAAAACTCCATGGTCTTTTCTGCTCAAAGCATCAGCCACCTTGTTTTCTTTCCCCAGGTGGTAGTGTATCGTACAATAATAATCCTTGAGTAATTAAAGCCATCTCCTTTTCCTCATGTTGAATTATTTTTGTGAGAAAATATACTTCAAACTCTTGAGATCAGTATAAATCTCACATTATTCACCATAGAGGTAGTGCCTCCATATCTTCAAAGAAAAGATCACAGCTGCTAACTCGTGATCATGATTAGGATAGTTTTGTTCATGAATTTTCAACTATCGTGATGTATTGGCAATAACCCTATCATTCTGCACAAGGAAACAACCAAGTCCTTTCTTCGATGCATCACTATAAATAACGAACCCATCATTCCCCGATGGTAGAGTCAATATAAAATAATTGACTAATATTCTCTTCAGTTCTTCCAAATATTCTTCACACTCTTTTGTCCAATCAAATTTAACACCTTTACGTGTGAGCTTCGTTAATGGGTTAGCCAATCATGAAAAATTCAGGACGAAACATCGATAATAACCTGCTAAAGCAATAAAACTGTGTACCTCGGTTATACTCATCGGTGCTGGCCATTATTGGATTTCCTTGGTCTTAGAAGGATCAACGGAGATTCCATCATTAGAGACAATATGGCCAAGAAAAGAAATCTCCTGAAGCCAAAATTCACACATTCTAAACTTCCCATATAATTCATGTCTTCTCAGAGTCATCAAGATAATGCGCAAGTGCTTTTCATGATCTTCAGAGCTTTTGGAGTATACCAAGATATCATCAATAAATACCACCACAAATTCATCGAGATACTCCTTGAAAACTCTATTCATTAGATCCATGAACACAGAGGGTGCATTAGTCATTCCAAAAGGCATTACTGTAAACTCGTAATGCCCGTACCTGGTTCGAAATGCTGTCTTCATAATTTCTTCTTTGTTCACACACAACTGATGGAATCCAGATCGAAGGTCAATCATTGTAAAGTATTGAGATCCATGCAGTTCGTCAAATAAATCATCAATGTGAGTTAGGGGATACTTGTTCTTTAGCGTTATATCATTGATCTCCCTGTAGTCAATACATAACCTCATAGATCCATCTTTCTTTTTAACAAAAAGAACAGGGGCTCCCCATCGAGAAACACTAGGGAGAATAAATCCCTTATTACTCAATTCCTCTTGTTATTCTTTAGTTCAACTAATTCTACAGTTTCCATTCTATAAGGGGTCTTTGATATAGGCCTTGATCTAGGAATTATATCAATGGAAAACTCAACTTCTCGTTCTGGAGGATGTCCAGGTAAATCTTCTAGAAATACATCTACATATTCTTTAACAATAGGTATATCCCCTATTTGAACATTCCTTTCCTCACCCACAATTATTTCATTCTCTTCCTCCTCAATAATATAATTTAGTTGAGCTACTGGGGGTGGATCTAGATAAGAATTAGGCGGTGACGATTCTACTCTAAAGATAAGGTGTTCCTTATCATCATCATCAAGAATTGTACCATCTTTCTTCTTAAAATAAATACTAGCATCATAGTCTGAAATCCAGTCCATACCGAGGATTATATCAAAATCAATCATAGGTATGATGATGATATCAACAGATAAAGAACATCTATGTGCTCTAATTTGGACTGACTCACAAATCTTTGTTGCAGTGATACTTCCCTTAGGAGTTTTAGCTGACAACTCCCTTGTTAAATCAAATTGGAAATATCTAATTTTCATAGCAAACTGGGAAGATATGAAAAAATGCGATGATCCAAAATCAAATAATGTATTTTCTAAACATGAGGAAACCATTAAATTACCAGCCACCACGTCTTTGGAGCTTCTACATCTGCAGTAGTGATAGCAAAAACATGGCCTTGATCCATTGGAATTTTCTGAGGTATGTTATCCTAACGCTTAGGACATACATTTTCATAATGCCCCATCTACCTGCAATTTTAGCACTGAACATTGGTAGCTTCCTTCTTCCCCTTGCAATCACGAGCTTGGTGGCCTTTTTCACCACACTTGTAACAGACTCATGTTCCCTTCAAGCAAGTGTCGGGGTGTTTCTTACCACATTTACCACAGTATGGATATTCAACCATTCCCTTCTTCCCCTTATTTCCATTCCCAGATTGATAAGCAGGTCTCTTCATCTCTTGCATTGCTTTAAAGTTATAAGACTTAGAGAATTCCTTTTCAGTATTGATAGCACATGAGACAATGTCTTCATACGATGAGAAGGATTGTGAGACTAATGCTCGATGGAGAAATGGATTTAACCCATCAAAGAAACAATCAATCTTACTTATTGGGTTATGTATATAATCTCCATCATACGTTGCTAACCTTGTAAAGTTATCCTCATACTTTGCGACATTCTCATCCTCCTTTTGTCTCAGACTCAGAAATTGCCTTTCTATATCTGCTCAATGGTCGTGAGGAAAGTATTTTTCTAAAAACAGATCTTTGAACTCCCACCATTCCATATTTGATACTTCATAATCTTCCTTCGTATTTTGAATCAATGATCACCATTGATCAGCATCTCCAGTGAGGCGGTAAACTGCCATGAAAAATTTTTCCCTTTCACTACTTCCGAAAGCCTGAAATTTTTTCCCTAGGGAACTTATCCATTGCTCAGATACTAAGGCATTTGTACTCCCATTTAACATTGGTGGTTGTTTCCTCATGAATCGATCTAACATTGATCCTCCACGCTGCGGATCAGGGTGCTCCATACGGGTAAGGTTATTATTCATAACCTGAGTGAGTTGTCCCAGTATGGGGATTAGCTGATCGGCACCAGTTGCATCACCATCTCCACTATAATTAACTTGAGCTGGAGGGAAATCCCTACATTGAGTGAGTGCATTGATACGGTTTCCATTTCTAACACTAGGCGCCATTTCTAAAAAATGTCATAAACTAGATAAGTTTATGAATCAAAATACATAATCCCATACTTATAAAACATTTAACATAAATTGAACTATTTATGGATATAATCTTTAATCATAAAAATGTTTTCATTGAGTTAGTATATAATCATAAACCCTTCATAATGATTTGAAATAAAAATGAGAGTTATCCAAAGCATATCCCCCGGGAGTGTCGTAACCAAGAGTGAAGCAAGGCTCGTTGTCATGCACCAGTTCCCGTTTGAGTCTAGCTCAAAGCGGTGTTTTTGGGTTTTAACCCTAGGTACATCTGTGCCATAGCCGCCTCTACCTACTCGTATCCAGACAGGGTTGTATTACTCAGGAAACTCACAAAATCTCTACAATACAAAAATTCTAGGATGTTCGTCTATACTAATCCTCAATGTCCATCATAAATCTATGTTCTCTAATCGGAGTTTATCTAAATCTAGTTTCCATGGTTTGTACTAAACTTCCTCTAATACCAACTGTAATTCCCCGACCACAGTTACCTAGAGTCGGTGCATTATTACATAACATTGGCATGATCACAAGAAAGATGAAATCTCGAAAGACCGATTGATTTAGTAGCCTTGGAAACACTAGATATATTCATAAGTCTTACATTACATCATAAAGTGAAAAAATACAACAACAACATATTGTCTCCATATTCCACACTCATATCCCCACATAATATCCCTACAGGTCATTCATAATTTACTTCTTCACTTCCTGGGAAAAATAAAACATAGAAAAGGGGTGAGCTCAAATGTCCAGTAAGGATAACAATATAGAGGAAACATTCATAAATAAGAATAAACATTTAAGGCCATGTATAACTAAAAAAAGTCTTTTAAACTAGAACTTCATCATAATATTGTAAAAGTAAAATGAAATAATGTCATTTACTTATTCACATGGATATTCTACTAATCAAATAATCACATGCAATATCAATAACCACTTTCATAATGATGGAATGCATAATTCCAGACTATCATAACCACATAGCCAAGGCCTCATGCCAAGACTACAAATAATATTTTGCCAAGGCCTTTTTCAAAGACACTAGTTTATCTCATGAAACCTACCGATGCATAGAGGAGCTATAGCGGGCTCCACCCGTCACATATTAAGTCCAATGCATTCCCATATGAAAATATTTAAACATAACATAAACATTCTTATTAAAACTAGCATATGAAATGCCAATACTCTCACCATAAACTATGAACGGTATAAAAATAGCATATCCACATTCATACATATCAAAAAAACTTCAATACAATATAGAAGTTTTGTATCATAATACATCAACTTCAAATAAGTGTAAAATCGATCAAAGGATGTTGACACAGATAAAATCAAAACTCATTTTAGAGAAATATCTCTTTCTATTTTGAAATCCATTAAGAGTCTTAAATTTATGAAATAAAACATTTTATATTAAATTATTATTATAAGCTTGTATGGGAAGCTTTTATGATTTTATAATGGTTGAAAATAGCCACACCCGCCGTATAAGTTAAAAAAACATTCTTACCTTGATTTTGTTGAAAAGGATAAAAATAACCTTGTTTGGAAAACGACGGAATGATTCCATTATAAACCTCTTATAAATATTCATTAAAGGGTATAATTGACTTTAACCCATATTCTAGTAAATAGTAAAAATGTTTTGAAATTCATTTTAAAGAAACATGGATATGGATTATAAATAGATCCCAGTAGATTATTACGTATAAACAACCTCAGATAATGAAGAGATTGTGAAATAACCCTTACCTTGTACTTTTCCACAGATGGGGTAGGCTAACCTCTTGTATAATGGTGAAATAATTGTTATTAAATTATTAAACAATCATATACATTCATATGATTTCATATATGATCTTTTAACATTGCTTTGTTAATAATATCTTAGTATTATCGTTGTTTCGGGTGTTAACATACTCGTTTTCTTTTATATGTTTTGTTACATAAGCCATGTTTCTCAAGGATAGGTTGTATCTTAATCCTATCCAGAATGATATCAAGTCCTTAGATACTATTATTAATCATAAAATGAGAAATATACTTGAATGGATACGATGGAGAATGAATCTCATCGTGTTCGTGGAGACTGTAGCCCGTACGTACGCACGAGAGAAAATATCATTCTTTTGATATAAAATAATATATATTTGGATGGTATATCATATATACAGAATCATTATCATGTTACATTTATTATTTACATGAATTACACATCATTATTATACCCATCCAAATAATAATTTATTGAATAACAATTACACCACAACATGGAGACGGTAAGGCGTACGTACGCACGTATGGTGACTTGTTATTCAAAGGACAGATAGAATAATGAATATGGTTTTACCATATTAATAATAACATCACAGTATATATATGTTACATGAGTTATTATTTTATAATGGTAACAACAACGGAAGACGAAGTGGAAGAAGAAAGGAACTTGGAAAAGGGTGGTGAAATCATTACCTCTTCTTCAGGTTCTTCCTTTTGATTTGATCAAAAGGGATCCATAGGTTGGCTTTATGATCAAACTGAGGACTCTAGGATGTAGTGAGGGAAGTCGGGAGAGTATTTGGGTAGAGTTTGGCCGAACCAAAAGGCTTTGAAGGTGTGAAGAAATGAGAAGGAGGAGTGCCTTTTTATAAGAGGGGTGAGGGGAACCATTGGAAAAGCTAGAAATATTAATTTATAATAAATTTATATTCGGTTTCTAATGGATCCAAAGTTTATTATTTGAATTTTAAGGTTTTTATGGCTCGAAAAACACTTAACTAATAGAATTTAGACAGTTTTGGGTTACTATATTAACCTTATCTTTAACTATTAACTCTAAGTTAATTAGTTTCACTTTTACGATGTCTCTTTGTATTTTTATATTATATGGTTAATAAACATACCATAAACATCCAAGAGACCCCCAAGTGGTCCATTAATGATACAACTATCATGATATAAGTCTCTTGGAGGAACCTTAGATTTTTAGGAATTTAATATCAATTAATAATATAATATTTTTTTTAAAACTAATTTATATCAATTTCGACACTATTCAATAGTTGGTTTTTTGTGAAACTCATAACATAATGATTACTTAGAAAAAAGTTATTTAAATCAATCCTAATATGTAATATCATCCTAGAAAATTATTTTAATTCATTAAAATTCTCATATTATATTTATTTGTGTATTTATAATATCAATTATTTTAATTTTTCACTATTATGTTAATTACTGTATCATTATTGTGTCATAAATAAATTAAATTATGTAATCTTTAAAAATTATAAACAAACTATCATTAAGTAGGAAATAGTTTTAGCTTTATAATTAATATTTATAGTAAAAAATTCAACATATATAACCCTATGTAAAAATTTTTTTTCTAAAAGATATATGCTTGGGTCATTTTTGTATTCGTTTTAATTTAATTAAAATAAAGTGTCCATATCACCTACAAGTGGCTCCATGGGGTCCCCAAATCGACCCAATGATTCCTATGGTTGAATATGTATCAACCAATAAGTCTAGGACACGTTTTAGGGTAATTTATTATTATTATAATATTATTTTTTAACCCTTATTTACCGGATTTACCCTTAACCATGGTAAATAAAATATTTATCGAAGTAATTATTCAAAATGTATAAAAATAAAAGTTACCTATTTACACAATTTGAACATCCTGATTCCAAATATGGAATCCATTTTTTCAAATTCAAAAAACATAAGTGGAAGAAATTAATTTAAAATTAATTCCCGTTGTTAAAACAAAAAGCGTGTTTTTAAGATATAATAACTATCAAAATATTGACACTTGTTTATGTCCGTTTTAATTGTAAAATTATGTCCAATGACCAAAATTGTATTAAATGGTAAAAATATATTCTACATATACTTTAAAACCACTCAAATTCATAACATATCACTATTAGTTATTTTGATTAAAAAAGATGTTTTTAATTAAAATTTAGTAATTTTCACTATTAATCAAAATATAAGTGTTATCCGAAAAGTTCCAAAATTTCACCCTAGGCTAAATTCGATATTCTGAATCCAAAAATGAAGTCCATTTTGAAATATAAAATATATATAATTTCAAAATGTTTGTATTACTATTCATTATGGCTAGTTTGATTGGCTATGGTGTGTTAGAACTCGGTGTTGCGTACAACAAACACTATCACATTATTCAAAGAGAAGCATACCATAGAAGTTTGGGGTGTTAAAAAAAAGTTAACTCACCCATCATACTCACTTCAAAATCAGATTTCATTAGACTTGAAAAAGAGTCAGTTAATGATTGTTGAGTTGGTCCAAATATGATGTCATCAACAGAAATTTGAACAATAAAAACTTTTTTATTATCTTTCTTTATAAAAAGGGTTGGATCTGCATTTCCCTAAACATAGTTATTTTGAAACAAATGTCTAGTGAGTCTATCATTCTAGGATCCTGGGTCTTGTCTAAGACCATACAGTGCTTTGGTAAGTCTAAAAACATGATCAGGACGTTTTGTATCTTCAAAGCCAGGAGGTTGTTTAACAAAAACTTCCTCTTGAACATAACTGTTAAGAAAAGCACATTTCACATCCATTTGAAAAAGTTTAATATTAAAGAATGCTGCAAAGGCAAGTAGAATACGGATAGATTCAAGTCTAGCTACTGGAGCATATGTTTCTTCATTATTTATTCCCTCTTTCTAATTATAGCTTTTTGCAACAAGTATAGCTTTATTTCTTACTATGACACCATTTTCATCACATTTGTTCCTGAAGACCCACTTTACTCCAATAACAGAATTTTCCTTAAGTATTTTAACCAATATCCTGACTTTGTTCCTTTCAAATTCTTTTATTTCATCTTGCATAGCTTTGATCCAATTATCATCACCTAAAGAATCATCAATTCTTTTTTGTTCTAATTGGGAAAGAAATGCTAGATGTTCTATTTCATTTCATAAGGAATTTCTAGTCCATATAGGTTTATTTACATCAGAAATGATACTATCACTAGGATGATTCTTAAGAAACACCTGATTTGGGTTTTGTTAAACCTTGTCATCATTATTGGGTAGAAAATCTTCTGGGGTAAATGTTTCAGAATAATCTTTTTGAAAATTTTCCTTATCAAAAGGATCGCCTCTCAAGGGTTGAAAATCAGTTTTTGAAAACACATCTAAGGAAGTAGGTTGGGCTAGTTTACAAACAAAAGGATCATACTCATCAAATTTTACATGCACTGTTTCTTCAACAGTACAAGTATTTTTATTAAAAACACGATAATCCTTAGAAGTTGTGGAATAACCTAAGAAAATTCCTTCATCAGATTTTGGTGTGAATTTATGTAGGTTATCTTTAGTATTCAGAATGAATACTTTGAAACCAAAAACCATGAAGTAGGACAGTCTTGGTTTTCTACCATTACATAACACATAAGGAGTTTTATTAAGAAAAGTTCTAATAAAAACTCGATTTATAGTATAACAAGCAGTACATAGTGCTTTATCCCAGAAATGTCTAGCTATAGAATATTCACTCAACATGGTTCAAGTTATCTCTTGAAGAATTCCATTTCTTCTCTCAACTACACCATTTTGTTAAGTGGTTCTATGTGCTGAAAAATTGTGACTAATACCTTTTCTACTACAAGTGGTTTCAAAATCAAAATTTTGAAATTCTCCACCATGATCACTATGAATAGTTTTCAATAGAAGGTTTTTCTCATTTTTAACATGTGATCTAAAACTTTTGAAACAAGAGAAAGATTCATACTTTTTTTTCTAGAAAATAAACCCAACTAAATCTGGTGTAATCATCAACTAGAACAAACACATAGTATTTTCCTCCAATACTTCTAGTTTGTGTTGGACCGAAAAGATCCAAGTGCATTTACTGTAATACATCAGTAGTTTATACTTCACCAATTGATTTAAAACTAGATTTATGTTTCTTGCCAAATTGAGAAGGATCAAAAACTTTGGAAGAATCAAATCTATGCTCCGGTAGATCCTTAACTAGTTTCTTCTTAGAGAGTTTACATAAGTTTCTAAGGTTACAGTGTCCTAGCCTTCTATGACATAGCCAAGAATGATCTTCCATTGCACATAGTCATGGTAAATCTTGGCTCCTTAGGTCATATAAGTTCAAATTGTAAACATTCTCTTGCCTATTGGCTGAGAGAATAAATTCTTCCTTGTAATTTTGTACTAAGCACTTATCATTCCAAAAATTCACAAGGTACCCTTCATCACATAACTGAATTATACTAATGATGTTGCGATTAACACCCTTAACAAATAAAACATTTAAAATCAAAGTTTTTCCGAGAAGAACAATATTACCAATACCAACAATTTCTCCATGTGCATTGTCTCCGAATGTTATCTTTCCTCCTTTTGTTTTGATAATCTTTTCAAAATAGATTTTGTTACCAGTCATGTTCCGGGAACATCCACTATCCATGTACCATTTATTTTTGTTGGTACTTCTTATATCTTCTGAAAAACAAGAAAATAATTAGACTTTCGGAATCCAAATTTTCTTGGATCCAGAATTTCCAGACAACAAAATTTTAAGAACCCACACTTTCATAGAAAAATAGGCTCTATGAAAATCTAGAGATTGGGTTTTATTTAAAGAACAATTCTTTGCCCAGTGACCACCACATTGACACTTGGTACAAAATGGGTCACTTTGTGGAACAATGTAGTTGTTACTAAAAATTGGTTTTGCATGGGTATAACCAAATCTAGATTTGCTTTTTAATGGCCGTATTTGAGAATACATTTTATCCAAATTTTCTTTACCATGTGTAATGTTTGATAAACACTTATTTAAGGAAAATATTTCGGACTTGATTTTTATAACCAAGTTTTTATCTTCAAAATATTTAGATTTTGAACTAGATATAGGCTCGAAAACACTTTTCGTAGAAATTACTTTTTCTAACTCTTTAGAATGTTTGTTCCTCTCAGAACATACTTCCTCAAGATTTTTTGAAATACGTATAAAATCATCATTTTTCCTATCAAGATCTTCAGAAATATCGGATATCTCTTTTGTAAGAAAATAATTCCTAGAGTTTGCCTTATCAAGTTTCTTATTGAGTTTAGAGTTCTCAATCTCAAGAAGTTCAGAAAAGCTAGAAACTTCTTCATAGGTAGGTGAAGTATTTTCTTCATCAGAAGAGGATAATTCATCTGAGGAGTTATAATACTTACTATCATTAGGATTTAAAGATACATTGGTCAATGATTCAGAATTTCATACCTTAGCCATAAAACAATGATTGTCAATAGGTAATCTTGATATAAGACCAAGATTCATCTTTCCTGAAGATTCATAATCAAAAGATTCATCTAAAGTGTCACCACCACTAGCACTCTAGGTGTCATTTTCTTTCAGAACTTTCTTAGCTTTGGTTTTGTAATATTTCTTCCCGCTCCTTTCAGAATTCATTTATTTCCTTTCTTTATTTTTTAGTAGAGGGAAATCTAGTCTAATATGTCCAGCTTTCTTGCATTCATAACAAGTAACTTCTCCATCATTCCATTCATTCCTTTCCTTTTTCTTATACATGCATTGAAAATTTCTCTGGCTAGCTATCTTGTTCATCCTTCGAGCATGATTTTCTATCACATTTTCTGAAATTTCACTTTCACTAGAATCTGATTGAATATCTACCTACTTAGACTTGTATCTGGTTACTCTCTCATGAGTCTTGGCTTTCAAATGATTTGATGTTGTTGTAAAAACAGTATTACCATTCCCATTCTTCTTTTTTATGTTGTCATCATCTCTCTTCATTATGGTTTCATGTTGGAGAAGAGTTCTGAATAACTCATCAAGAGAAATTTGAGTGACATTCATATTCTCATCTATAGTTGTTCTCTTTGATTCCCACTCATTGGGAATAATGTCAATTATCATATCTACAAGGGCTTCATCATCTAACCCTTTTCCTCCCATAGAATGTAATCTGTTGACAATAGTTATAAATCTCTGTTGAACTTTGCACATTGGTTCACCATACAGAAAATTGAATCCATGGTATTCCGCTCTAAACATTGCTCTCCTAGTTTCAATCACTTTAGAAGTTCCAATGTTTGTATCTTCTAACTTCTTCCAGATACAATTAGCTACTTCATAAGAAGAAATTTGGCTATATATATTTCTAGTCATTGAACATAGTAAAGTATTGTGTACCTTATAATTGAGTTGATACTCTTGCTTTTCCTGGTTAGTGAAAGTTCTAACTTCTTTATCAGGTATTTTATAATCACCAGTAAGCATAGAAAAATTGACCACTCCAGTGTTGATAAAAAAAGTCTTCATTCGATCTCTCCAGTACACATAGTCATTACCATCAAAGTTTGGTAGTCTTGTAGGATTTATATTGTCAATGGTACCAACATTGACTCCTGCCATTCTTAAAATACCCTTCAGCACACAAACTTGTTAGTAGAAAAATTTCATAATCACAAAGTTCGGAATGATAATTTGTAATGACAAAGAACTTTCTAAGAAAGTATGACGAATAAAGGAAAATGTACAAGAAAAACATATACATGAGTATATTTATTTCAGAGACCACCTCTAATACAAATTATAGGATCGAATTAATTATGTAGATGCTCAATATACAAGGAGTGGTGAATTGTACACTTTAAAAATTTCCTTTGAAACCATTGATATTACTTATGAATAACTATGTTTTCCTTAGATAAGGAAAGTTCTAAGTTTAACAAAGTTAAAAAAATAATATTCACAACACCTCTAACACCAATTGAAAAATTGGAATAAGGAATGATGTTATAAACTTCATGTTCTATGTACTTGCTTAAAACTAGAAATAGATTCCGAATGTAGGTTCCAGAAATATGGATCCGGAAATTGAAACTTAACTAAAGATTAAAATATGATATTCTACCTTAATGAGTATAGAATCTAAATGAAACAGAGTACAAATATGGAAGTATAAGAAAATAATAATTTCCTTACAATACAATATGCAGTGGAAACAAATAGGTAGTAAAACTACAAATAACAAAATATAAGTCTTTTAACCCAAAGAGAAGGGTATCCAACAACATTGGATAAATGTCCCTTGATTTATACTTTCAAGAAATTATGTCTTAACCACACCAGGGTAAGACCTCGATACGAAGATCGGAATCTCTATCTTGCTATCCTCACAAGCCCTCAACTTCAAAGTAGTTGGAACCTCTATCTTCCTCAGCATGGAAGCACTCTAACTTTAAGGTAGTCGGCACCTCTATCTTCCTATCCTCGGAAGTCCTCAAATGTAATCACCAACATTCGGATTCGCACGAAGCAAAAAATAAACGAGCGGTTCAGTACGCACAATGCATGAAAAGAATTATCTCTCTAGAAATCACCTTAGCAGCGTGTGGTCTCTAGATCGACCAACTTCATTGTTTTTTTGAGCTATTTCAAATGATCTCCTATTTATAGGCTCGGTCGGCCTCCTTTCCAACAGCCATATCTTCGTTAAAATTTGGAGGGACATGTACACGTGTCACTTAACCAACGGTTAGTTTATAACGGAATAGACGACATCATTTTATAACAAAACAAGGGTAACAAAAAGTACGACATTGTTTCAGAATTAGTTAAAAAGTATGGAGTGAAGATTCAGAGTGTAAACAAAATGTCAAAGAGTAGACAAATTATAAAAGTGTAAGCAAAATGAATGTTCAGAGTCTAACCAAAAATAATATTCGGAGTCGAAATAAATTCGGAGTCTATAAAGCAATTATGATCAGATTCTGTTTAATAGGTGAATTTGGAATGAGAATTCGGAATGAGAATTCATCATCAGAATTCATAATGAGAATTCTTAATCAGGATTCATAATTAGATTCCGGTGTCGAACTGAATGAGAGTTAGTTTCCAGAATTTGGAGTAGAACATTATTAGAGTTCATATCCAGAATTTGGAGTGGAACTTCATTACAGTTCTCATCCAGAATTCAGAGCCTAAAACAGAATGATTCATATCGAAGTTTTAAACGATTCCGAGAATATAGAAACAAATTTTATTCTTATACTTAAGAAATATATGGATATAGATAATGAAAATATGATAAGGATAATTTTCCTTATAAAAGCAATTTTCAATATAAAAGGCATTTTCCTTATAAAAGAAATTTTCTTTAAATATAACGTGTTTGTGATTTTCCAAACAAGAAGGAATAGAAAAGTCATAAGGAAAACCTTATTGACTCAACAGAAAATCCATCTCTTGGTCAAGAGGTAGACCAATAAACTCATTATGGAACACATATGTCTAGTTACTCATAGTGGGTATGACTTTTAGAATGATTATCTGCATTGATTCCATCATTTGAGACAGATATTCTTTCATATAAGTGTTTCATATAAAAAATTGAGATAATTATTCTGAGGGAGATTCAAATTACACAATACAGTTGTACATAATTGAAGGATGCACTGTGATGTGAAGAGTGATCTCTATTTCCCAAAAACTGATGACGGATTTGTATAAAGATATACAATAAATTCCCAATATACCATCAATTTCCAAAAAATAATGTAAAAATTTTATTTAAGGATTAGTCCATAAAAATTAATCAAGGTGGATGTATATACTTTTTATTCAACAATTTCCCAATTTTTTTCATAGATAATACAACCACTATATTTGATGTTTGTGTTTAAATAGTTCTATTAAAAATTATTTATATTAAAAATGTGCATAACTATATTCAAATAGTAAATTCAATATTGATGAATAAATAATAAGCATAGCTTTTACCACATTATTTTTAGGCTCCACCTATATAGTAATGATAGAATATGCCTTTTTTTACTACCATAGAGGTTGTTGATGTTGATTTCCTCTAACAATGCTTGGATTAAGGAAATGGTTCACATAAAAACCATGTTCGTTGTAGTTGAAACACTACACTACATGCTGATTTTCCATAGAAACATATATATATTTATCAACATTAGTTTTATTCATCATATCCCATGAATAGTGGTCATCCAAATTCCCCATTCTTATACATTAAAATCATTTATTTATTCCCTTTAGATTGTTACCATGATGTTTTTCAGTTCATTTTGACATATTTGATATTGATTTTTATTTCATTCATTGAATATATCAATTTATACACCCATATTAAACATTGTTTTGCACTTTTTAAATCTAACACCATGAGACCATGAGAATTCTCTAATATTTATTTCACCCATGTTGAGAAAACATACAATCTCTTCATAGCTTCCAAAGTCACAAATCAACAATGATTTTTATAGAGGTAGATTTAATCATAGAGTAAAGTGATCCACCTTTCATTCAGTGTTGTTGATATTTCTAAAGTCTTATCATGAAAGAATTGTGAAGCTTTCCCCATATAATCTAATATATTAAACTTCCTTTTTATTTTGTCTAATTAACTCCCATTCCATCATAAGATGGAGGGTTCCAAGAAAATATTTATTGAAAATTATTTTCTTAAAAAACTTCCCATTCCATGGAATCAATTTCTTATTTGAATTATATGTTAGTTATCAGTTTCCACCAATTATCAGCATTCCCATTTAAAAAATATAACACTATCACAACATTCCCTTCTTTTATGAACTGGAGGGTATACAATATCTTCTCAATGTAGAAAACCCACTATTCTATGTTGATGAGATCAAAAGATCCAACAATATTTGGAGGCCTTTGTCTCATGAATGATTCAACCACAATATGATTTTTTGTATAAGAATGAGTTAGCTCCAAGTTAATCATTTAATTATTCATATATTTTGTATGTTGATAAAGAAAATTCTTGATTTTTTGAGAATCTGTTACCATCATATTTGGAATATCATTATGGAAATCATCACATATCATATAATATTTATTATTTGAAAAACAATTTCTATTAATAGCCACTCACTATGAAAAAAAATGTTCAATTATGGGTCTTGAATAATTAGTTAATAATCATAATAAAATAAAATATTGAACATTTAAGGATATACTTTTAAAGTAAAGTATATCATATCTTGTGATAACATACGTTAAATTTGATGTTTTCATGAAGATAGAATTATTCGTATGGTCAGTAATAATGTTATCTTCTCCTAATTACCAAAAATAACTCAACCATTTTTGATACCAACTCTAAAGGAAATAACGTTTTACACAAATTATTAAAATATTTTAATCACAATTAATCCTTAAATACAATCCATGGATCCAAATGTATAGTTCCCATGGAAGATTAGATACAAAATTATAAATCATGAAAAAAAACATATTTTATATAATCATAATAATGTGATCCTAACACCCTTTGAGACCATACATATATATTGGATAACAAATGTAATACATTCACAATGGAATGGGATCATAATATTAATAAATAAATTAACAAAATAATAATGCATATCACATGGATTAGAAGGAATAACATGATGAAATAAAAATGAATAAACATATGGAATAATAACATAGAAAACATGGGATCATGTAATCATTTAATGACAGTAATATGGAAGAAACATAAAAAATGGAATAATAATGAGTCAATTCTCATTGCACTTAGAAGAGCATATGTCAAAGTTACACTCCAAGATCATTGCAGATGGGGACAAAGTCATGGTTAACCACCAAGACTGTTTCACATGAAGTCACATGATACAATAATTTAAAAAATGATTTAGGGCATTGTATGGGAACACCTATCATAACATCTTTATCAGTTTGTGTGCAACATGAATAATCATACATATGGAATGTATCATAAACTTAAGGGTTAATCCTGAAAGTTATTGTGTATCATGATTAAGTAACAAGGAATAACTAAAGGGAATATTATAATATAGTCTATAAAATATTGGGTTTATATCATACATGGAAATTCATAAGGTAAAACAAGAATATATCAAGATAATATAATTCAATATGTAATGGATATATTTAAAAAGAGTGTTTATGATATTTTTGATATAAAAGTTTTATGTTATATTTAATGCAATATTTTTGACACTAATTAAAACAAAAATGGAAGAATTTTTTGTATAAAATCAAAAATGAAACAAAATTATATTTAATTTTAAAATGACATAAATTATAAATATAATTATGGCCTAAAATATATTATAGTGTTAACATAAAAATGGTAATACATCGGGAATTTACCTTTAATTTGGATTGCATTTCGGGAATAATTGAGAGTGTAACCTTTTTACAAAATATATTTCCCCATAAAATAAGGATGTAAGGATATGGATAAATGAGTTCGGAACATATACATAGAATTTAAAATAATTTCCTAAAAGTAAATAAAAGTTAAATTATGTTAATGAGAGATATTTCAAAACCTGTACAAAAATAGAGGTTCAGAAAGAATCCCTAACATTATATCTAGATGTGTTGTGAACCTTATGTTAAAGTCAAAATTTTTTGATTAAATCAATTAAATAATTTATATCCTTTTATACATGTATTTTATTTAATAAAATTTTATTACGATAATTCATTTCCTTTTTATGAGTTTTAATTTATACTTTTTCCATTTGGGAGCATTCATTTCCATGGGTTTTAATAGAAGATTACTTGTATACATGTATGGAATACATTATAAAATGATATTTATTTTACTATAATTTAATTTCTATGTTATTAATTAATACTTATAATATGTAATTGATATATAATTAATTTTTTTATTTTTAGTGATGATTAATCATTAGAAAAGGTTTTTGTGATAATAAGTTGGATTATTTTGGTAGTTTTTCGATCATCACAAACAAATATTTTTATTAATTAATTATATATATAATTGTACCATAAAATTAAATAATTTGTAATAGATATATTATAATCTATTAAATCAAGAAAAACGGATTTATGACCATCCCTCAAGGTTGTAAAGGTAATGGAAAACTTATCATCCTTGAATGTGATAAATTAACACATCACGAATGAAGTTTTCATTTTTATAAAAATTTGGAGCGGAAGAATGAAGATGGAAAATTCACATAAGAAAACTATATACTAGTATATACGAGATACTATAGTTAACAAGCCACTTGGATGAGGGTAGTTTAATATAGAATAAAAAATGAAAATAATTTGATAGCACATTAATGAAAATGAAAGAGGATTTTACCTCTTGAATTCTTCTCCTTTAGAACCTCCTTATGGAAATTATATTTTTTATTTTTTAAGATAAAATGGTAATTAATGTGGGTAAGAGGATTTTTAATAGTATTATAATGATATTGGGATATCTTCAAAGCATTGGAGGTTGTAGGAGAAGAGGTAGCGAGTGGTTATATTTATAGTGGATGAGACGAGTGTTCTCTTATTATATTATTAATATGTTTATAATTTTTCTCAAGAAAAAAATAGAGATAATTTCATGAATAATTAAATTAAATATAGTATGATTATTCTATATTGGGTTTTTCAAGTCAAAGAAGACTCAATGAATAGTTTATTTAATTTATAATGTATACATACACTAAATTTCATAAATTTTACTATTCCACCAAAATTTAATAATTCAGAAAAACATAAAACACTAACCCTAACCATTTTTCATCATGTATAATTATAAAATAGGTACATTTAATTCAAATATTTTTTTAAATATTAGAAATATATCTTTTTTATTAAAGCTATCTATCACAGGGAAAATGCAAATTTTAAAATTACAACTGATTTTATAACACATTGAAAATTTAATCAATGTATAATAATATTATCATATAATCATAAGTTATAAAATTATTTAATTATGAGTACATTTTATGAAAATTAATTTTATTTAAAAACTTTATATAAATTAGAAAATTAAAAATATAAATTTTTTAAAATATTGATAAATAAATAATATTTTATTAAATATTTATTTACTTATAATATGATATAATTATATCATATTTTTATTAATATTATACATAAATTTTATTCATACTTTCTTGAGTGTGGTTTCTATTTTATAGACTATTTTACTATTCATATGGGTAATATTACTATCCTAGATGTCAAGTTACTATTACATTGGTTTAGGTTCCTTAATTTCATGAAATATTTTTATATCAATTATTATTCATTTATAAAGACTTTATTGTATTACCTATTTGATTTTATTTGGTTTATATTATATAAAATAGTTATAAAATTTAATTTTTTATGATAAAATTTTTGGCCGTTACATAACAACTCTAAATGTGATTGATTGGTAATTAACTCAATCATCTCAAATGCATGATGAGTGGGCCTAATACATGACACGAATATAGAAACTCCAAGGGTTGATCTTAGGTCAATTCACATTTTCATTACGAACCCTTACAAACAATTTTACTAGATGATTATAATGAATGTCCTACGATTATCAAAAGGTGCTATATACTGAAAATAATGTTCCCTTATTTGGATATCAAATGAATTATTTTTCTTGATTACATTTTCATTCAATACTATTATTAATAATCATGGTAATAATTTTTTTCTAGTAATTTAATTATGGTAGGAATATAAAGATGATGTGGTGGTAGGAATGCCCAAAAATTTAAGTAACACATTTGAGATTAGATATACGAATTACATTATATTATTAAAATTATCTAAGGATTTTTATTTTATCATCAATGATAAGTTGATCAATTATTAAAAAACATTAAATGATACTATTATCACATCTCATAATTATATACCATCTTCAATTGATTTTATTGGATATGTGATTCCTATAAATCTTTTCATACCCCAGAAAGATTAATTTATTTTGATTTTGGGAATAGATTGGATCCCCCTATATATAGCCCTTATAGATTTCCAATGAAGGGAAATAACATTTGATTTTCTAGACCACATTATAACCATATTTCAATATGATAACGAATATGAACGTAAAATATAATTTACTTATGTTTCTTCAATATTAATACATATTCATAAGGGTTATTTTTGTAAAATTGTAAATATTTAACCCATAGGGGCCAAAATTGCCAATGAAAGTCCATTCCACCACAACATGAAGCCTTCCTCCATAGGCCTAGGGCTGGTGACAAGTGTCGAGTAGATTTAACTAAAATGGGCGACCATTCGTAAATGTTCTGTTATGTACACACTCAACCATATCCATGTACAAGTAGAGATGAATAAAAATAAAATATAGTAACGTGAAAATTTAAAAAAAATCATGTACTAATATTTAGTGAATATAAAAGACAGTGAAAATATAATATAGAATATAAAATGTAAAAATACACACCCAACCCAACAAGATGACTGAACCTAAAAACAATAAAAAATAAACAAATATATGAGATCTAGTATCTTGATCTCTATTTATGTCTACCACACAATGTCCAAGCAATTAGGAACCACAATGATCCACCATAATCACCACAGATCTATTTTTCATTTTCCTAGTATGAAAAATGTTCTTGAAAATCCCATATAGGGGTAAGTATGTAGATACCCTATAAGATTACCTAAAAACTAAAGATGAAAGAATAATAGATATGATAAAATTATTCATCTTATCCAAAAAAAGGAATTACTATTTGAATATGATAACGAAACATAAATGATAAACCCAGATTTTCCCAACATAAATCCCAAATGAGTTATAAGGAGGATTTCTATAACCACGGACCAGATAAAAGTGACCAGTATACATGTATCTCCAAGGAACCATATTTGAACCAAAAAACATGAAAAACCGTATAAGAAAACATGTTGAGGGGCTCACTCTACACAAAAATTCCCTATATTCAAGTGAACCACATCTCTGGTCAATGTATCACACATATCCTCACAAGAATATGAGTGGATGGGCCCTCTCACAAAAATTTCAGTCCAAATAAGAGGGATCCATAACTCCCATAGAGGACCCTGATACCCCCAGTCCATTAAGATAGGTTAGTACCACTCTGTTTGAGAGAACGCTCTCCCTTTGTAGTATGTGGGAGTCCTGAATATATTTGTTTAATGAATATGGGGAACAAATAGATTAGTGAGATAATAGAGTACTAATACTATATATAGGGAAACATCACCATATTGTGATAGGGGAGTGTTATCATTATTTTTATAAAGAATATGGGGATAATTTAAAATATATTCACATGTCATTATCACATACTCGGGTTCTTGTAGAACATATGGCACCCCACTCGCTCGGAGTTTTCTCCCTGCTTCTACTCTTGGCCCCACCCTCTCCTTCCTGGGTAGCATGTTATCCATGACAATGATGGTACTTCCTCTACCTTATGCTTTAGGTTTTTACCCCTCTTCATTACCTCTTAATAGTTCATTCACCCTTATGGTCTTGCATTTTTCATGCTTCTGGAGCTTTCCCACTTTATACTCTCCCACCCTTGCTCCAATGGTATGACCCATTTCACTGAGCTCCATTTGGTTGGTTGTGTCAGTGCATAGACTGGTTTAAGACTATGGAGGTGTGATTGGGTTCATCGTGGTATTCTCTATTTAGTGGTTTCTTCTCTTTTCATCCTTATATGCTCCCCAAATCTCTCTCTCTCTCTCCCTCTCATTTTCATATTCTTCCTCAGGTTTCAACGGCTGGATTTGGAGTGTCCTTATTCTTATTCCTAGGGTTTCTTCCCCCGATGTGTTTCCTTTTATTTATGGTTTCATCCACGATTTTGCCTTTCGGTTCCCCATTTTGGTTTTCCTATTAGAGTTTGAGTCCCATTTTCTTCTCATGGGTTCCATGGCTATTTTGGTTTGTGAATCTAGTTCTGTTGGGGTGTCGCGATGGTGTTCTTTATTTTTCTGTTTATGATTCTCCTTTGAGGTTTTATAGCTTGACGTTGAGGTTTTATGGTGTGGTTATGGTGTTTTATCAGCCGTGGCTTGTTGTCGAGGACCTTTACACGCGTACTCCTCTCGGGACTATTGGTCCTCGTATCCCTTATAGTTCGGTTGGGTGTGATTGTCTAAAAGAGTTTTTGGGTTCTGTTGTGCAATGTGGAGGGGGGATTCCAAGTGGTGCGTATAGAGACAATAGAGAGGCTTCTGTTTTTGGGAAATGTGGTAGTGGTAATAGGAAGCTTCGTTGATGAGGAATATGACATCAGTGACGGGGTAGAGGCAATTGTATGGCTATGAAAATGGAAATGTTGTCTAGACCTGTCCTTCCTTTATGCAGGTTCTTCGAATGGATCACTGGATCTGTGTGTGGAGCGTGATTTGTTGAGGTAGGGGATCTCATTTCTCGGTGGTGATGGAGGGTTCTAGGGGTTAGGCCACGGGTCGTCGTTTGTGTTTGATAGTTGGAGATGATGGTGATGGACGTGTCACAGTGCACTACACGAGGAAACTGAAAATCTATGATTTGATATGCTCTATTTATATTTATCAGAATTTGTGGGTTTCCATGTGGATTTCATGACATGATAAAATGTTTTGATGGTGATGTGGTAGTTATTTTTGAATTTGAATTTTGTTCTGGATTTTGTAATGTTTTATGTCATGGGTTATAATGTGGGGTATGTGGTATTTTTTATGTGCGGTGATGTTGTGGAGCTCGGTTTCTGGTTTCCACTTGACCAAAAAGGTGATTTTAAAAATACCAAAAAATGTTTTTTGGTGGCATAATGAATATGGGGAACCCACACCATGGTGTGAAAGGTGATTAATGACCGTATAGTTAGATACCCCTACCATGGTGTTAAATGGGTGTAGAAAAACTATCTATATAATAGAAATGAGACACCCAAACCTTAGAGGGATAACTGAGTAATGACCTCATCGAGAGAGAAATCTAGACCTTCTATGAATGGGAATTAATAGCCTAATATGAACCTAAAATATGAGGAACCCACATGTTGGTGTGATAGTATAGTACTCACCTCATAGATAGAGAAGCTACACCATGTTGTGAGAGTGTTGTACTTATACCATTGATATAGACCCCACACATTGGTTTAAAATATTAAAGAACATATCTATTAAAGAATATTTGGACCACTCATCCTAATGAAATATGGGAGCACAAACCCCATAAATTTATAACCCTTTCCATTGTTTGATATGGGGAGTACTGAAACATTCTATATAATGAATACAGGTAACCTATTCCCAAATGTGATTGAGGGGTACTAACCATGACATCACTCCAATGATCTCACCAGATCAATACCATTATTGATGGTCACCTATATTGGAATAAATTTTAGAAAAACTCACATCAAATCA
The DNA here is from genome assembly GCA_963277665.1 of Viscum album. NCBI lineage: Eukaryota > Viridiplantae > Streptophyta > Magnoliopsida > Santalales > Viscaceae > Viscum > Viscum album. The sequence continues at coordinate 164,264,941 of OY728121.1, read as the reverse complement.
TGTAATACAGAATAAGTTTCACCATAGTTTTATACCATGAATTATTCTCAGTATAGGTTACTCATGGGAAAATAATCGAGTCCAATCAAAGAAGATAACAGAAAAATAATTTTTGAAGGGAAGTGCATTGAGTGTATAGGGGTCCCCATGATGTGTGACCCCATTTCATCACATGGATTCATTATATTATAGACATATATTTTATGATATGGAATCTTATATGACATGTACAAGTATAACACAATGTGACTCAACCAATTAGGGATTTTCCATTTACAGCTAGTCGTGCCTTTGTAGTTTGGGTTGTGCATGTGTACCATGATGTACAAATAGCCCGACTTGGGTACCTTGTTGTTCCTGGTAACAGAGCTATTCTCAGGTCCCCATGTGAATTCCCATGTACTCTCATAGTACATAATTTCTGGGAAACATCCGGATGAACACAAAAAAAGAAGTTAGTCCATCATGATAAAACCTTGATCCACCAAGATGTCATCACATACGACCATGAATATAATTAATTATCATACCATTTTGATCCTCATGGAAAAATAGATCAGGTTGGAAATTCACATTCCAAATTTGGAAACCCATTTAATAATTTCATTTATTCATCCCACATATGTACATTTCTTAATTGGTCTTGGAAGCATGTCCAAAAAAGGTAAACAAATTTGTTTTTGAATGATCCGCCAAAATGTATGCATCACGATGTTATAGAAAATATGTCCTTACAAGATCATATTAAGATGTTATAATCAAATACTATTTTAATTATAATAATAATAATAATAATAATAATTTTGAAAAAGTGTGTTGAGATTCCACCACTTGATATATGCTTCCATCCAGATGGCTTTCAGGAAGTCCTCTCCCCACCCCTCTTCATTAATTAGTGGATTCCCAATCAATTATTATAAATTAGTAATATATTTATATTATAAGTATAATTGATAAATCATAAACAATATTATATGTTAGGGAATCAACCCCCAATTTCCCATGTGTCACACAAACAAGATGTTTGTGTATAAGAGGCCCATTTATAAGAGAACATATCATTCAATGTGGTTCCCTTGTATATCAAATTAAAATTATTAGATTAAAATATTAATTATATAATACTCATTTAAGGAGAACATGTCCCCGTAAATTCATAACACAAGGGGGTAAACAACCAATACATGAAAATCATAATGAGGGAAGATTAGTAATCATGCCCTATCATTTCTTCTAAAACAACCATACAAACCATCACTCTAGAACACCACCACCCACACCTCATCGGATCCCCTCAAGAATTAGTGGTTAGATTTTGGTCACTCATTCCATGTAATTTTCATCCACTACATCCCCAAAAATATCTACCTGATCCAACTCTGAGATCATCCATTACCCGACCTATCAGTGGATTTATTTCCTCTCTACCACACCTCTATTTCATCTCTAAAATAAAAATCCAAATATGTGACGAAGATTCATTTTCTAAAAGAATGAACAATCAATGTTTGTTATTATCAAATACCATATAAACTCAAATAAATCGATTAATAATTTTGAATAGAAATAATAGAGGGATAAAGGATGATGTAATAAAGTTTAAAATCATTATTGGTCAACGTTATCACATCTAATCATCGATTAGTGAAGAGTATGAGGTTATCAAATGTCGTAACAAAATAAATAATTTTTTTAAATAATTACAATTATTGAAGATGCTAATGTAAAGGGAATATAATCATTAACCAATAAAAGAATATATGAATCCACACTCAAGATTTTAAATAAATGGGGAATACCATAATTCATAATCCCTACAATGATTATGAATCAATCAATACTAAGGAAAGTACTCACCATCGACATTGAGGTCTCACTATTTTCACTTCTCTTTTATCCTCCCTGATCGAAATATTTTTCATCATTCAATGTCAATCCACCACTGAAGAATGCTCAAATAATTGTATTATATCTTGATGGGGTTTGAAGATAGATCATATCATACCATAATAAATTCGTATTTATAGACGATTTAAATTATGAAATTTATTAAAATGTAAATAATATATTTATTTACATTTATTAATCATCCTCTCTGATAACATCCTTACCCAAATGTAAGGAACTAAACAAACATAGGTCAAACCAATGGTCAAAAATGCATTCCATACTAAACAGTGGTGTCAAATTTATTATTAGATACTATTTTATATATTTATTAATCTTTTTTTAGGAGAACTATGTTCAGAGAATATTATTACAATTTATATTCTTATAACATCAATTATGGATTCACTAGGCCTGACAATTTCACATATTTTTATCACCTGAATCTAAAAATATTCATTGAAATACTCAAATGTCACACATAAAAAAATAATTCTCTACATTAATATCAAATTAATTTATTTTATTCATTGAAAAGTACAAACTAAAAAAAGTTAGGGATATAAAGCCCATATATTTTTTCCCTCTCTAATGAAATTCCTAAATTCTTCAGTTCTTTTTAACAAAATAAATTGAGTGGAACAAAATGTACATTATGGTTCTTCCCAATATAGTTCAAAACCACCACTATGTAAATTGAAATGAAACTCGACTCCAGACATATAGATGAACTGGTTCGACACTGTGCAAGAGTCATGAACTTGTCTGCCCAGATATGACATTAGGAAACACAAAGCACCAATTCTTACTGAATTAATTTGAATAAATAGTAAAAACCCTCATAAATTAGACATATTAAATGGAAAAATAAAATAAAATTTTTATAGATAGCCAACTATCCTTGAGAAAATAACTTTGATCCGCAACATGGAATCATATCTCGGAACAGATGATCTCCTTGTCAATCTATGAAGGCCCTCATCATCTGTCTATAAATGACCCCAAATATTTTATTATTAACCCTCTTCTACCCCAAGATGAACTTCACCCCCAATAAAAACCATCAATAGCACCATCTATTTCCCTATAAACTCTTACTCACACTGGGTTTTACTGGCTTTGTGTAAACCAGAAGGGTTAATCATACATTGCCTTAAATGGTTCTTATATGATGGTGGAGTGATTATTGTTGAGATTTAGGCTTCAAATATGGTAGGTGTTTCAACTATATGTGTCCATATGCAATCATGAAATCATGAAGAATGTTATACACAACATTAAGGGTCTACACTCCCTAGATATCTTTATAGTGTAAAAACAGTAAGATCATGTGGAACTAAGTACCAAAGGCCGTCAACAACCTCTCCATAATAATTACTTGATGTGATAACCATGGTCTAAGTGATCGTTGTGATAATTCCAAGGATTTGGACTACCTACTTCTTGTACAAGAATCATAAACTGTTCACTAAGATCTTCTCTGGGATGGGTAGAAAGTGGGTCAACCTAGTGAATATGTCAACGAACAATCATGAAGCATCAGGATATCTCATCAATCATAGAAGGCCCTTCATGAGAAACACTGGTTCAATATCTGACTTCCACTTCCACTCCACACCTCAGTATCTATCTATAGGTAGGTGATATAATGATAGACAAATTCTCCAACAAGACAAAACATCATTGTCCACAAAACCCATCACCAATGGATCTCATTATAACCACCCTTCTTTGTGGTGTACTCATAATGGAAAAAAACTCATTATATTCTATTTATAATTATTTACTAGTTCAATCTACCATCCGTTTTTGACAATTTCATGATCCTCACCATCAAGGAATCTAGAAAAAATTTATCCCATGAAAATATGGTAATACATTATCTCTTTGTTGATATACACAATTTTGCCTCCCTAACTTACAGAAGAAGCTGAGGGGTAACAAAATTTGACTGAGGGAATGCAGAAACATCCTCACACATAAGCATAAACTGAATATAGGTCAACTACATCATCACCCTGCTTGATAAAAATGAATGGAAAAACGATAGTGTGTATCTTCTAAAATGACCATGCCCAAGGTGGATCTCAAGATCATACTTCCTTAACCACTTTCGGCTTGAATTTCATTCCCATTTCTGATATAAAGTATTCGAATATGTATTTTTTTAAAACATGAAATGAATCCATGAAATCTAATATATGACACGAAATTCCAGACTGTGTCTAGTACCAACCTCCAGTGTTTCTTGTGATCCAACACTAACACCATGGACAAGAGGGTACCATCAAATAATACTTTCATGAATTACTACAAGAATGGTTAAGGAATATTCTCATTAGTGTCACTAAATTAGATGGGGAATTCAATATTCCAAAGGTTATCAAATATAACTCAATGATACTGTAAAGTATCTTTGAATCCAAACAAAATACATCAACCCCTAGAACATGTATTTGGGGATAACTGATCTTACAGTCAAACTATGATATCCATTTCACATCCATCCACTAGTTTAAGTGGGTATTGATTATCAGGGGTAGATTCTCATTGAAGATAAAAACCTGGATTAAGAAATTATCATTCACAATATACCTTAATATCTTATCCATATATAAAGTAGAAAACAAAAGGTTTCATAAGGAAACACATTGGGTATTGTGAATCAAAAAAATTCATTAATTTTCCAATCACACCTCCATCTACAAAAACTACAATAGTTCATATTTTATGATAACATAGAAATTAGGTTGTCCTTGATACAAGTACATATAGAAAACAAACTCTTGATTGTAGTGAAAACATGGAACATATTTATGAGGGAATACCAAATATTCCTACATTATTGTTAAAGCTATAATCTCATGGATTCTAAGGATCCAAGTGTAATTTTAGAAAACAAATTATATTGTTAATATAACGTATTACAAATGAGCCCATCCTTAACTTCTCAATTATCACTCCATATCAATGGAGGAAAATCCAACCCAAAAATTAGTATAATGCTAAAATCACTAGTATAAATAATTTAATCATGAATGGTAAACAACCAGACCATATATAAGAAAATATCATAGGGTCACAATAACATTATGTAATGATCCCACATGAAGATATCTCTCCTCATAGAGTCAGTTAACACTATAAAAATGTTTTATCACTAACCGTATTTGTGGTATCCTTCATCACAAGGGTCAAGTAAATTTCTCCCAAAAGAATTAGTTGGTCTTGAATATTTGTTATCTACATGGAATGTGTCAAGTCAACAGACACCAAAACTATACCTAGAGTAGAGATGTTATATGTTTCAACTCAAATACACCCAGATACTCCAGATCAAAAGACTCCGTTTTATAAAGCCATCTTTCCCTTTGACTACATTTTCTCAATAACTAGTGGTAGATCTCAAACATTCCCATTGGAACGATATCATATATACATGTTAAGAACCTTGTATTCCACACCTAGACACTATATATTTTTGGATTCACTAACTCACCCCCATTGTTTTAAATAATTTTATAAGAACATGTCTGAGTGGTTTTATGGTCCCCCTTTATATCATTTCTTAATCAAAATCCAAAAATAACCCAAAAAATCTAACAAATTCCCCATGTCACCATAAAAAATACTCTTAACAATGAACACCATCAAGAGGGGTCTTATTCAAGAAATAAATTCATTGTAGAGGCTTTCATGAGTCCTCTAAAATTTTAGATGGGGGGTTTGGATCACTATGAAAACATGGACATATCAAATTAATGTGGCCTATAATACACACTCAATATAAGTGCCTCATATATATATACCAATGTAGAAAACATAATCTCATTAGTGAAGATTGATATTCAATGTGACTATATGATTATCTAGGGTCTACACAAGCTTTAAAATCGTACAATTACCCTGAGAAAATCCTATAATTATAGAGGATCTATCATATTGTGAAACCATAGTGATATTCATCCTTAGATGTCACATAACTATATGAGAGTATTCATTCCATTATTCAATCCATTCTAGAGCTACTAATTTCTCAATATACTAATAATAATATTGTAGATCCAAAAAAGTATCAATGCCCTAATAAATAGGTGGTCACACTATTTGATCCAACATTGAGAAAGCAACTACATGGAAACGCCCCAAAATCAAGGCATCATCACTCAACAACTGAATTTTATGATATTAAATTTAAATTATAGCTAGATTTCATCATGGAGAGATATTTATTTTTATAAATATATTCCATGGTCAATGAAAATATCTAGGGAGATGAATCAAGAAGGACATTCAAAAGAATCAATCACGTATGTAGTATTGACCATGTTCTCTAAGATTTATGTGTTAGTATTATTTGTCAATATTTATGTAGTCAGTGTCCTTGTGTATAGATATGTTGGCTGTCCCACCAACACTAGTAACTTATTCACAAAAGCTACAATCAATACAATTTCAAAAAATGACCTAAATTCCCAAAAAAACTCATACAGGTAAAAACTCCAAATACCATCCTGATTTTGAACCACTACCGATACCACTCTATAATGATCCAACCCACTATGGCCCACCTCATTGGTGGAAGACAAGGCCACCACCCCACCAAGCCCTCCTACATAGGCCATGGGCTATAGAAAATAATTGATTGGGGATTACTAATATTTTTGGGATTTTCATAATGTACATATACAAACTCACAACAATCCAACTCTATCCAGATGAGGATAGAAATAAAAATAAAAGACAACTAGATATATAGTAAAAACTATGCATATGTTAATCTCTATGGAATAAAATAGTGTGTGATAGTATAATCAATAATTTTACGTGGGAAAATATTTAGCATATTAAAAAATATTCCATTACCAAAAAATAAATACAAATAAAGATATCTTGTATAGAGAAACTCTTCATCGCCATGTCGGAACACATTACATGATAATTTCACCTTTGTATCACCATGATCCACCGATCTATTTATCATATGAATAAGACATGAAACGAACTTGTAAATACAATTTAGGACTGATTATATACACACATAGTTGTAAACAATGAAAATTGAAGAGGGTGAAATATGATACATGATTGAATTATTACGCTCAACCCCGAGTAAACCCATATCTATCAAAATATCATAGTACAATCATAAAAATAAACCTTGATATGGTGAAAATTAATACATATGATATATAAATGAGATCTTCAACTTCATAATCAATCTATGAATGGTGAGTCTACCCTATGATCCAACGGTATTTTTTCAAACCCAAGATCATGAAAAGCCACATCTGAACCATTATGGAAGGGCACCTCCTTTACGATGTGAACAACAGATCACAGAGTAACAACTCTTATCGATGTATCCCACACAACATCTCCAGAATACGATTGAAGAGGAAATCACCTACCAAATGTGCCCTATATATGAGGGAGCCACATATCCCTTGGAGGAAACACACACTGTTGGAGCTCAAATATCGTGGAGTACCGATCAAAATGATAGAGAGCCTACTCTCTCTGTAGTATAAGGGAGTAATAACTCTATCTGTATAATGAATATGAGAAACATGTTCCATGGTGCTATATGGGAGTATTGATCCCATTGATAGTGAATTCACACTCTAGTTTGATAAGGGATTACAGACCATATCTATGTTGAGAATATGGGGAAACCATTCCCCAGTGTGAAATAGGCGTACTAATCCAATAGATAGAGAACCAACAACATGAATTGGAATGGGATCTCTCATCATATACATATAAATAATATAGGATACCTATTATAAATAATTATATAGAAGTTATAAATCTATTGATAGATAACCCAAACCCTGGTGTGAAAGAGGAGTACTGGACATATCAATATAAAGAATATGGGGAAATGGTGCCCTAGTGTGACATGGGAGTACTGACCCCATAGATAATGAATCCACACCCCTGTGTGACATGGGAGTAATGGTTGTATCCATATAAATAATAAGTTGTACTCCCATCATGGTGCATTTGGGGAGTACAAACCCCATAGATAGAAAACCAATGATATAGTGTGAAAATGGTGTACTAACCCAATTTTTATATTGAATATAGGGAAGCCATACTCAGATTTAATGGGATATACTGACCCCATAGATAGAGCCATTGCACTATGGTGACATATGGAATTACTGAATCAATTTTTATAAAGAATATGGTGAAGTCCCTCCTATATGAATCAATTGAGTACTGACCCCGACATCTCTTTGATGACCAAACCCGATCACATCCATTATTGACCATCACCTAAACAGGTGTCCACTTGGAACACCTAGAATCATATATCGTAAGGTACAATGATGGTAACTATTGTGTTCTATGTTGAAAACTACTCCTGATAGGATACTCTTTGGCCAAAACATGAGTGTAAACAAAGGATATACAAGGGGAATAATTTCTCTAGGAAATTGCATATGGTATATAGGAGTCCATATAGAGTGTGACCTCACCTCATCACCTGGCCATGTTCCCCTTTATACACTGTTTGGATGCCATTCCATCATACATGACATCTAGATTTGGCACATGGAAAATTTCAATTTCTTGGGTCACATATATGTACTATTGTTCATTCCTATGATGTCCAAGAAATATCTAAATACATGGAAATGTACTTTCTTTCACATGGATAATTGGCAATTATTGAGTATGAGGATACCCGTGTACCCCTAGGTGTGCCCGTATATGCCCAGAGTACACATCATGTTGCAAAAAGGTCCCAATAAAACTGTGATTATTTTCATTGCTCTATTAGGATAAGACTAAAATCCACCAAAATATTATCACAAATAACAATGAATTCCCAGACCAATCACACCATTATGATCCTCATAAAAAAACTTCGGGTAGGTTATTCACCTCGCAAATTAGATACATTGAGTTAAAAAAATTCATTTAACATGTACTCATGTAACTTCATTGATCATGGACACACATCCAATAATTATAGCCAATAATATTCATGAAATGGACACCATAATTTCTATGTATTTATTCTGTGGATGTCTCATCATTATGACGTCGTATGAAAAGGTATGAGGGAAAATAAATTTAATAACAATTTTTGTACTATAATAACAATAATAATAATAATAACGTGGAAAGGGATTCCACCCCCATTCCCACACATATATCTATAAGGGATTGAGGAAGTAACCTCTTTAACTATATATTTTTATGGGTGGATCCATAATCAATCATTCCAAAATAATAAAAATTTTATTATAATAATAAATGATAAATATGATGATAAAATTTGGAATCTCTCCCCATTTACCAATGTTCTTGTATAAAATAATTCTATTTACAAGTTTTATTCTCTCTCAGGTTATGACCATAATTGAAAAAATGAAATTAATATATTATGTAATTTATTAAATAATATTCATTTAAGGAGAACATGTTAACATACAAACATATCACAAGGGGAACATCACCCAAACACATGCAAATCACCATCTGAAAACATCACCATTCATGAATTATTATCATATATTGAAGCTCCTTGTAATCCAACCTATGGTAATACCACTTCCCTCACCTCATAAGACCTCCACTATCAAGGGAATTTCGATTATGACAACAGACTGCTCGAAATCTCCATCCACTACTTCCTTAGGTTTATCCACTTGATCTAGCTTATAGATCCCCCAATACATGACCAATCATTATATTTATGTTATCATTGTCATGCCTATATTGTATCTCCAAAATCAAAATCCATATTTGTGACATTGATTTGTAATTTAAAAAAATAATGCAAAACTATCAGTTTTCATGTATATTGTAAAATAACCAGTCAAGTAGTTACAATTGAAAATCATCCGAAATAGAGGGAGAAAGGAACAATCCATAATGTTGATAATCATAATTTCATGATAAAATCCTAAAAAACAATAAAAATGTGACGTGTAATATTTGATAGAGTAAAATGAAATAATAAATATTTTATTAAAAAAAATAAAATAATTGAATGGGATCATGTGAAGGTCAGATAATTGCAGATCAAAAGGAGAAGATCTAAATCCATGATAAAAATATTAATTAAAAGGTTAAGAAAATGGCATGCCATACCCCTATAATAGATCAATGGTTGGGTATGAATTATTTTTATAGTGATAAGGAATAGAAATTAATTTTATACAAATTGATGGACATTGATATTATCATTGTTCATTATGTTATTTCTATGTACTAAAGATTAATGTTCTCTTCCACTGTTATATTAAGAAAGGATTATGCATCTAAGCATAAACAAACCATAATAAGAGATTATTAATATTGGATTATAATTAGGTAAATTAATTAAACAAATTAATTAATTAATTATTTTATTTTATTAATAATACCCATCAACAACTACTTTATCCGAATTTACAGCCTTAGGTCATGCCTATGGTAAAACCCACATTATAGAATCAAATGGGTTATCTGATTTTTGATCGAAGGAACCATTTATTTGTTATTTTATATTTCCTTGAAAAAATGAATGCATGATATTAAAAGATTTCATATATTCATAACATGTATTCCAGGATCACCATTCCTTGGAATCTAACATCTTTATAGTACCTGGATTCGAATATATTCCTAGGAATATTACAATGAGTTGCATAATAAAAAATTATTTTCCAAAAAAAATTGTTGTGGAGAATACTGACATAATGATATTCATATTGTTCAATATTTTATTATGTCTTTTCGGGATAGTGTCATAGTCTTCCCAAGAATAATAAAGCTATTATTTCATCATATCTCTTACCTAGTGATACACCTATTTCAATGTCTTCATATAGAATGAAAAATATTTACTTCTATGAATTGAAGAAGAACTTTTAATAAAATATTTTTAAGGGATTCATATGTTGTATGTATCACCATGGGGAGAACCTATTATTTTTTTTAAAGAAGAAGGATGGGTTAATGAGTATTCTTATTTATTTTGATAAGTAAACAAGATAATTATGAAGAAAAATTATCCTCCACACAATATTAATTACATGATCAATCAACTTCGTAGAGCTCAACAATTTTACATGATTTATGTTTGTTCTAGATTTCAAATACGGATGTAGAACGATTATTCAGGTTACTAAAGTAGCATTATACCTTGAATTGAAGCAGGTATTGTTTGGTACTATTGGAGGAAGAACTATTCATCTGTTTGGGATTTCGGTTCACCTATTTGATCATATTGTCCTTAAATACCATTAATAAATCCAATGCCTCTGGGCTAGTATGTCATTCAGGCCACCACTCGGCTGTCGGCCCACCTCAAGGAATTCAGAACACCTAATTTCTAGTAAGCCATATAAAATTGAACATTAAAGGGACATGACGACTCTACTAGGAGTATTCTCAAGAGAAGGATTTAGAGTAGGAATATTCAAAAAATTATATCTAATTAATTAGGAATAATGATATGGAATGGTAATTTCGATTTGGGACTATCCTGTGCATAAATGGGAAGCCTAGATGAATAACCAGGTCATGGTGGACAACTGACATCATCATACAGATGTTTGAGATGAGTAGATATAAGTAGTTATAGTTTGGATGAAGTCCTCTAATACTTTCAGGTCTTGTAATTTCTCAATGACTATGGGCCATTTTAGGTTTCATCTTCAACCCTTAAGAGGGGTATTATCCAAAATGAATAAAAATATAAGACCTCAGGCCATTCAGAGAAGATCAAGATGGATGTTATACACAATAGATCCATTCATTTGAGATGTGGCCATTATTATATTTTTTGATTCCAATTTGAGTTTCCAATTCTAATGATATATTAATTGATTTAATGAGTAGAGTAAATTGAGATTACCATGTTCAATTTGTATTTTTTTATTGATGTTATTATTATATATTATAATAGAAATTTTGTACATTAATTATATTTGAGTATTGTTAATAAGACCATAAGGAACGAAAAAATGTTTAAGAAATTTTTATAGTCTAAATTCATTCTATAGGTATATCAATTCATGTGTAATATAATCTCAAATTAGATCATATTAGTATATTCCTTAATGTTTGATGTCATTGAGAAATGAACTATAATAACCATGGTAGCTGAGGGCCATATTTTTTTGGAATTTCTATATAGTAATTTTGCTTTGTGATATTTTTTCCAAGTAAATAAAATTTAATATCTCTATTTATTCAGATAGGAGCCAAGTTACTTTAGAACAATAAATGTGATGAAAATTTTAAATAGTAGAACTGACAGATCTTCATTGAACATATTTTTACACTACCCTACAATAGATAAGTCATTGTGATCTATAGTGATGTATCAATGAACGTATTGAGACTAATCATCATATATAATTAAATATTGATAACGTATTCTTCAAATAAATTGAATATTAATGAGAAAAATTACATCAAAAATGATTTGGGGATGAAAACTTTATATTTAACATTTAATATATAAAGGATTTATCATTATTTAGATAGGTACTATATATATGTGTCTGTGTGGTTGTGGATCATTAAATATTAAAGTATTTATTCACAAAAAAATGTTGACTGTATTAAAAAATATATAGTTTCAATTGATTATTCATGATGACTAATCAATATACAACCACTTAGAGAACATAGACCATTTGTGTAATGTTGTGAGTATGAAATACAATGATATTTTTTTAATAATGTGGATAATAAATGTTACAATATTTATGGATTTTTTTAATATAAATCTTTTATTAATGGGAAAAGGGAATATATCATATCGTTCTCAAATAAATTTCCAACCGTCCAGTAATACGATTATTAAAGAGGAATAGAATGATCTTGTGGATCTAAATTAGAAGGTCATAAATGTTCTTGAATTCATCCATGATTTTAATGGAATTATATAGAAAAGTAAAAGTGTATGTATCATATTAATTCAATAGTTGATGCTTGATAAATTGGATGAATCCTATATTTCATCCTCTATATTCAAAATTGATGTATAAAGATTTATAGATATTTGAATGAGTATTTTAGTTGGGAATATATGAAAATAAATATTACAAAGTATATATTTCAATTCTTGTTTAAATAGAATGTTGAGGTTTTGAGATACATGTCTAGGGGTATGTTACATCCATTACCCATACAAGAATTGAAATTGGAATACATTACAATTTATTTTTCTCATTGGAATACCTAAAACTTATATAGGGAATAATTCAATACAGGATATATTTGATTGACTTATGAATTCATCACACATAATTACTATTAGATAATATTTATCTCATGATTTACAAACCCTGAAATACATTATTATGTGGTATGGTTAAATGGATTACATCATTATATTATACTTATTAGGGCTCAGAGGTATACCTTGAGGTTTTGGAGAAAATTTAGATATAATTGTATATATAGATGAGATTTAGATATTTATATCATTCTCATAATGATTTTCATTAAAATATGTCAATTGAAACACTTTAGTATATTTTGATATCCTGTTATATTTATTAAAAATGTGTATGTTATTAGAACCTTTCTCTTGTTGAGTTTTATTATAAAAATATCTTCCACATGATAATTCAGATATCCCATTAAGGGAATAATTGAATAACACCAATGTGTTTGGATGAAGTTATAGATATAAATATTTTTATAAATTATCATTTAGAAAAAAATGGAACAGATAGTTATTTTTATTCATCATCACATAAGGTTAGAAGATAGTGAGTAAAAAAGTCATACTAAAAATATTAAAAAAAATAAAATTTGATGTTAGTGAAAATTTATGCCTATGAATATTGTGAAATAATAAGGTTATGATATTTTGAAATAATGTAATGTCATACCTCATATATGATCATACTTTGATATTATTAATCATATCAGGAAAATTCCTTATCAATTGAAACTTCCAAAATATCTCTCTCAAGACCACAATTTGTTACACATAACAATCATGGGGAATTACAAACATGATCATTCAAATTCAAAAATATTAGATATGATTCCCCTAGGGGATGATGAACCTTTTTAAGAATAACAGATGGAGTGTATAAATTGAAGATAGAATTTTATGTGTAACATTACCACTTGCCTAGTAAATGATTAATAAAGATAACGTAAAATTTTGGAAATTTATTCGGATCTAAAATAATTAATGAGGAAATGCGTCCTTCTGTTTTTTATTAGAATGATCCATTTTCACTGGTTAAATTCTATTAAGTTGAAAATAATGAAACACTTACAGATTATTAGTATATATTCTTTTAATATAAAAATGAATTTCTCAGTTAGTTATTTTACAAACAACCTCGAGTCTAAATGATATCTGATATCGTATATTATTATAACATAGCCATTGAAATTTTCAGAATTAATAAATTTAACCACATTATGAATTATATGTATAATGGTAAATGTAAAATAATATGTAATGAATCCCATGAAAATTTATTTAATATTTTTGTAAAATACGGGTTTAATGGAACATTGTGCATATAACGTATATTTAATTTATACTATTTGTTTTTGGAATTTTAGCTACGGAAATTAAAATATAATTCTATATATAAAATTTTTATAATATATTAGGTTTTATATTTGTGAATTTTATGAAAATATTTTTTAGGTGAATATATAAAACTACTGATGTGTTAAATCTATATATTTTTTCCATAAACAATTCAATTTAAATGTATTATTGTATTTTGAATTTTATCCTAAATTAAAATAATAATAAATTAATTAAAAAATATAATTAATTTCTTATGAATAAAAATTATACTTTATTTATGTATAAGTTCATTTTAGTGTTTAGATAATCGTTCCCATAAAAACCATTTTTCATCACATTTTGTGGGATTGTTTTGAACATTAAATATTCCTATTATAGAAATTGAATTTGATAAAATTTAATCCATAACTAAAATCATGCTGTAATTTTTTTCATATAGAGACATTAATTTTTTGTTATTATTTATAGTAACCACGATAAAAAGTTCAATATTATATTAAATGTTAAAATATATTTACATGGATTAAACTAAAACAATAATGGATTAAATTACATAAAAAAGTCTAAATACTACTAGATCTGTATATGTTTTCATATATCATAACCTTATATAAAATAATCCAAATTTGTTCTCCTTGTCTTGAGAGATATTGTAATATGTATTAATCATATGAATAATTTCGTGTCTGTCCTCTCCCACCCATATAAAGGTCAACACCTCTCCAATCTAACTCACCCATCATGAGTTCTCAAGAACATAAAATTCGGACCCAAATACCTTCATAAAATATATCCATAATTTTTATTTTATTTTTTATCAATGTAATGACTATATATGTTTAACCTACCTATCTATTAAAAGGCAATAATGTCACATGTGCGTACATGTGGAATACAATTTACAAGTAGTGATGTGGTTCATTTTTAATCTCCACTTATTATAATTAATTATTGAATAATATATGATGAAAAAATATTATAGTAATATCACAATTATACTTCCTTATAAAATGAAATCATGACCAAGGTACATGTACATGAACCATCAAACATAGACATGCATGAAAAAAGATCCATTTTCACCAAAATGATAATTTTGATGAATTTGTATATAAAATAATAATTAAAATGATAATGAAATGGAAAATATTATGTAGTTCAAAATTGGATTCTTGAATATATATATATATTTGTTATACAGGTCGCTGATGAACTTATAAAATAATTATAAAGTGAGGCACTGTATTTTTATTAAAATTTAATTTCTTTTTTGGGGTATCTATGAAAAATATCAATTGAGGTAAAATATATGATCCTTAACAAATAAAACCATTTTATTTTATTTTAATTTGGTTATTTAACAATTTTTTGAAAGGAATCATTATTTTTAATGATTACAACATTAACAATATTTTATAATATCATGATTGATAAATGTTTGTATTCATGTTTTATAATAAAGAATTTATATTTAAAATGAAATGTTTTCCAAAATATTTACAGAATTTATATATTGTAAATTTTATATATCAATTTGAAGATGGTATTCTCCTCATATTATTTTCCAATGGTATTTTAAATTAATGTTTTATCTATAATAATATCCTTTAATAATACTAATTATTTACTCCATGTATGATCCAATGATTTCATCCATATTATTCCTCTGAATGGTTTTTGATTATGATTATGAGATGATTACAAAACACATTTGTTTTAACTGGGTTATTCTATGATGATATAATGATTTTTTTATGATCTTTTGGCACTAATATATATAAATTTCATTTTTTTACTATTGAGCGTATAAATTTATATCCCTACAATGTATTGGATTAATATGGATATCACATGAGATGAAAAATAATGGATTGAGGAGTGAACCTAGTTTATCGATGTACACTGTCTTATAATATATTCTTTAGAGTGATCTTTGATTGGGGAAATGATGGAATAGTTATTGAATAGAATCCACTCAGAGATTCTGGGTTATGACCCCTGAATAATGAAATGTTTTACAGTTCTTATTTAAATTCCATATACTTTGTTTCTTATACTGATGATAATATTTCATTGATAACAATAAATTAATTATTATTTCTCCCACAAAGGACTCATCATTTATAATCTATCATGAAATGGGTTTGAACACTGTATGTTATTATCATGAAAGTATACTATTTTGTTTATAATATTCATTAACATTTCATCGAATGATTTCTATTATTTATATGACTACTAAAAATATGAGAAAACTCTTTGTTTTGTTCTCTTTCAAATGGGTTAATAAGGAGGGTTTTATGTGTTATATGTCTAATATGGGAAAACTGTTAAAAGCATTATCTACGATATGTTGTTTATATTTCTGAAAATATTTTTTTATGTAAATAATTTAAAATAAAAATAAACCTTGAATGATCTTGGGAATGTATAATATTGATAGGTATTGAAAAATCATCTAATCTGGTGTAATATTTTATTACGTTATGTTCAGCTATTCTCCATCCATGATGGAATAAAATAGGGAATGTGCATAATTGTGAGATTTAAATTAAAAAGATAGAAACTAGAAATGTTATTCTTAATAAATTCAAAATATATAAATACAGATTCAATTGGTTCGGAACTATATGATTTGCCAAATTTACACAAACTAAAAATGAAATTCTAGATGATTGGAACATCTCAAGATATTATATTCACCTAGAAAATACAATAATTAACGCTTATAATTAAGAGTATTTATTGACTAAAAATAAGAATAACGATATTTTAGAGTAAATGTAAATGATAATTGTATTCCCAAAAGATATGGAATGTGGTATAAAATCCATGGGGATGGTGAAACTATAACCCATTCAAACATGGAAATAGGTTAACAATAATGATTGTTCTTTTCACAACATATCAAAATACATATAATAAAATCAATTCCATTTGTGTTTCATTGGATAAAAATAAAAAAAATATTATATCATCTCTATTAATGAATACTTATTGAAAAATTCTCTAGAAATGATATATGTTAAGGTGTCAATAAGGATTTATGAGACATCAATTTCCACTATATCTAATCAAAATCAATGAATCACTTCTATGTTCTAAAGAATCCTTCAATGCACCTTGATCATAGATAAGATATATAATATGACTTTTCACATCCATTTATATTGAAAATTATACGGGAAAACTAATACACATGAGAATATGAATAGATCTTTCTTGATGTATTTTAATGGATGTTTAAAACATTAAGATTGGGTTCCCGGGAAATGACTGAACTTTTACATTATATTTGCGGAATATTAATAAATATACTATTATATAGAGATTGTTCTTTTTTTTAATTTAAATGTGAATATATTCATTCTATATTAATATAATTGAAGTGTAATAGTACATCATTTATATATTGATAACCTATTAACTCTATGAAAATATTCTTAAATAAATATTTTTTGTTGTATAGATTCATCAATTAATAGAAATTAGATGACTCAACATCATCTTAATAGAATTATGGGGTTTTATCCCTTACATTTAATCTCTTATAATTGGGTATTTTTTTTTGAAGAGTTTTAGGAAAAAAATAACAAAAATTGGTGGAACCACGCAGTAGAGGAGTGGGATATGACCTGAAGCTATTAACATCTCTATATTAGTACCATGAAGTTAATTCCATGTCATATAGAATATTGATGTTCCTTATGGACCTTGACATATTATGGGGAAGTCATATTCTTATCCTTGGTGGCCTGTTCATGGGGGCTGAGCTGTGGAGTTTTTTACTATGATATATATACCATTTATATGTTAGTTAGGGTCAATCATTTAGTCTCAGGTAGTTTTTCCATTCAATATGATGTTTCAAATTTAATTAGAGGTACAACTGGGTGCCTTTATTTCAGTTTTTGAGATGTTTAAATGAGGGGTTTTAATGTAGATGGAACCCCTATAAATACCTCTATTTATTTCATCAATTATTTTTATCTCTCATGAGTTACGATGGGCAAGATTATAGACTCCTCACTATATTTGTTTTCTTTATTACATTGTATCTTGTGACCTAGACTGGTTCTATACTCTAATGTTTCAATATTATGATTTATAAGTGTATTTATTGGTTTAGTCAATGAATAAAATCCCATGATATATCATAAATTTCATGTTTCAATGATTTATATTCTCTAAAAGTCCCATAAAAAGTATGGAGTTTCTCATTATTCTACAGTTGTGCAATCTATGTCATGGTTTTCAATTCAAGTACACCACCACCTCATGGTGTTCCACCATAAGATGCGTTGTTTCATCCTATGTCGTAGTTCCTACCTTTCATTGTGGAGGATCATAGATTTTATTGGACTTCACTAGTTCATCCTTGAATCATGGTTTTGCGATATATTTATCATGGTAGGTGTTTGTATTCATTTTTAGATCCTTTTGAAATTCATTGTTTCTTAGGAATTCATAGACATGAATTATTTATTATAAATACTTTTTCCAAATATATATTTTTTGGTATATTATATAGATCTAATCTCGATGATTTACTCATGGAATAAATAAAATGAATATTTTCCTCACTATTTATTAATTTGATTAATTCCATGTGTATATTACTTCACATTCTGATATATTATTATGAATGTTTTGAAGAATATTGTGTCTTAGGCCCATTTATTTATTTATATGGAGACATGCTAAGTTTTTAATTAAAATAGGGTTATATACCAAAAATATTTACATAAAGATTAAAATTATTGAACTTTTGAAACAAAAAAGATCCCTTTTTGATTGATTTTTCATTTATATTAAAATGTGGTTCATGGATTATTTAGAATGATGAATTTGTTTACATTAAAAAAAATGGTATAGACCCAATTTTATAAATGAATGATATAATTTTTAAATTGTTAATATTACATTTAATTAAAATGGGATATTATGAAATAAAAGTCTGTATTATGGGATCATTTGGTATTTTATTATAGAATTATGAAAGGAATCGTGTATGGATAACCTTTTGAATTTGGAATTGAGGAATTAATATATGAATTGAAATTTATGATTATTGATAGCACATTAGGAACATTATGATGAACCTGTCTACTAAAAATACATTGTTATACCATTTTCTATTCATATATTCTCATTCATGGGTTTTGAAAAAAGGATTATTTTTGTTGAGGGTGTATGGGGGTTAGATCAATTCATGACTAGAGGGCATGGTCCCATGATTGAAATGATTATTGAATAATCCCATTTGTGATATTTATAAGGTGCCTCTTTATGATCCTCAAATCAAGATTATCTCACTCACCAATTTTGACATGTCATGGGACCCTATGTAGTTATATTGGATTACCTAGATTTATATTCTATAGTAGATGCACTATAATATCCCCAAACCCAAATCCCAGATCTAGAGAAAAAATCATTAAATTTACATTTACCTCTTTAATGCCTATAATAGTGACACATGTCTTTCATCCAAACCATACAATATAAAAACAAATATTTTTTTCACATATATTATAATGGACCATTTATGTTTAATGTTTTAGAGAAATAAAAAAACTCAAACATAAACATTACCCATGTGGTTAAATGATCATTTCTACCCCATAAACCAACTTCTCTTATTTGACATTAATTAATCATCATTATCAATATGAAATCCCTTCTAGGGATAAATTTCTCAGCATGTCTCTGTATATAATAGAGAAAAGGAAACATAAAAATAATGAGCTCAAATGTTATGTTATAGACATCATAATCATTAAAAAACTATTTTCATATTTGAGAATAATAAGATCATTAGGTCATGATTAACATAATGAATTTTAATGAGTATAAATTAAGAATATTCATAACCATAAATAACTTGATAACCAATCAGGAAAACATGGAAAATGTATTTAACAAAAGAATGAGTCATAATAACCAATAATAATGAGCCATTTAATAAGAATCTTGGCCAAATTGAACCTCATACACCCATATATTTCATAGAGAAACGTGTTGGTACCTTCATACATCATGTTCATTTAAACAATTACATAACCATTAAAAAATTTAATAACTAATTGATGAAATAAAATAATACTCTATTAAGAAAAAAATATTTAAATATAATAATAGTGCTATATGGGTGCACCTATCGTAAAAAATATAATGATATCTCCCAATTATAAATGGTCCACATGATTATATAAACAGTAATAGGGTCCCACAACAATATCTAGGTCTCCGCATTGTATAACCTGTAACAGTCCCACCAGATGCTATCTGCGAAACCCCATCATATATGTAAAGTCCATGAAGATAAAAAATAATAAAATACAAAGATATTTCATCATTAAACTCATTTAAATATTAATTGTTACTTTTATTACATGATTAACATTTAGAAATGAAATTGCATGCATGTTAATATATTTGGAAAATGATTTATTGGTTGAAAAGAAATGGGTACCATAAAAAACGTTTTGAAAATGGTTAATTCTTGGAAAATAAATGGGTTCCATTGAAATATATTGGAAACATGGTCAACCCATGGAAAATAATAGGGTTCAACAACATTCTATAGGAAATATTATTAACCCATTATAATGAAACCGGTTCTATAATGATTTTGTTGAAATAATATTACTCCATCCCAAGAAGGAAGAAGGATGTTATAGGTACACAATATCACCATTAGATGATTTGTAACAATATGTTTCATTTATGTTTATATGCGGAAATATCATACGAAGATCTGTAATTTATTTAAGGAAAATAAAATTTTAATCTTTAAAATAAATTTTTAAAAACGAAAAAGATCACAAAATTATATCCCTATACGTTTTTTAAAAACAAATAAGGATACCTATAAAGAAAGATTTTAAAAAATATTTTAAAATTGTAACAACCAAAGATTTCATAGTGCGTTATTTATTAAAAATAATTCAATAACATGAACTACAGGAAACATTGAGTTCAAGTGCACCACGACTTACCAAACTAGCTGTTCAAAAGCGGTTATGAATAGTATTAATAGAATTTTAAATTTTATATAATACTTATAATTTTAGAATCCATATTATGATTTTTATAGACATAATGTAAGAACAAATTCATTTTGTTTCAGAAAAAATAATTATTTTTAAAAAATGCATTTTTACCAACATTAAATAGTGAACCCTTTTTAAATATAATATTTGAAACTTATATATATTTAATTATACTAAATAAATTTTTTCTTCACATTGGTGAAATGAAATTTACATTGTGCAAATTTGTGGAATATTTCTGATAAAGTTCATTTTTTAATGAATCGTGAAAAATATTGTATTTTAATTCAAAAGGGCCTTTTAATATAATTTATTGATATGGTTAGATTATATTTTTAATTGGTTTTAAAGTGTAATTATAATATATTTTTACCATTTAATCCAATGTTGTTTATTAGAATTAATTTCACTTTAAAATTGGACATAAACAAATATCAATCTTTTGATAGTCATTGTTTCTTAAAAACAAGTTATTTGTTTTAACAACGGGAATTAATATTAAATTAATTAATGCCACTTATATTTTTTTAATTTGGTAAAATAGAATTCATTTTTGAATTTTTAATATCAAAATTATCTTAGGATGAATTTTTGGAAATTTTCGGAAAACATTAAAATTTTGATGAATAGTGAAAAACACAGAGTTATTATTTAAAACAACCGTTTTTTAAATAATTATTTATTTTATTTAAAATTATTTTAGGTAAAAATAGATAAATAATTTCTATATATGTTCAATGAAATTCATTGGAGTAATTTTGTAATAATATTTGATATACAAAATTTTATTGAACATTCAACCGTCTTTTACCCACCTCCTAGGAAAATTTGCAAATTCACATAAAACATAACTTTACCAATTCTGTGAGTGGTATTTCCAAAATTCAGGATACATGGTTGATTTCAGTATGTAATATGTGGTTCAATGAGATGAAAATAATTTTTGGTGAATAGTGGCTTTTTTACTTTTATTTACCACAATTAAAAGTAAATATGGTAATTAAGGGTAAAAATGAAATTAATATTACCCTAACACATGTCCTAATTCTATTAGAAATGTGTATCTCGACCAAAAACATCCTTCTGAATAAAATATTATCATTTTGGTCCACTTGGATTAGATTAGGACATTTATTATTATTTAATTCAATGAAGAGTTAAAAGAGGTAAAAACAAAGTTTAATTACTAAAAAAATATTAATATAGTGTTATACAAAAGATAATTTCGATTTTAAATATTAATTAGAAATATAAAAATCCATCCAACAATATAGTATTTTATTTATAATTTTTAGACATTAAATAATTTAATTTTCTTATGTCACAGTGGTGATGCAGTAATTACCTAATTAATGGAATATTAAAATAATTGATATAATAAATACCCAAATAATTTAATTGAGACTTTGTATGAATTAAACTAATTTACTAGGTTAATATTACTTATTAGGACTATTTATATGAATTTTTTCGATGTAAGAATGATGTTATGAATTCATCAAAAAAAATACACAATAGTGTCAAAATTGAAATAAAATAGTTTTTTTAAAAAATATTTTATTATTAATTAATATTCTATTCTTAAATATCTATGGTTTGGCCAAAGGACTTTTATCGTGATAGGTGTATCATTAATGGACCACTAGGGGGTCTCTTGTATGTATATAGTATGTTTATTAACCATATAATATTAAAATACAAAGAGACATGGTAAATGTCAAACTAATTTACTAAGAGTTAAAAATAAAGGATAAGGTTAATAATGTGACCTAAACCACTCTAAAACCAATTGGATGAGTTTTTTGACCTATACCAACCCTAACATTTAAATTATACACTTTGTAGCCATTATAAACGAATATTAATTTATTATAAAATAATATTAACAGCTTTTCCTAAGGTGCCCCTCACCCCTCTTATAAAAGGGCGCTCCACTTTCTCTCTAATTAATAACTTCAATGCCATTTGGGTTGGCCAAACCCAGTCTAAATATCCTCCAAGCATCCCTCAATTCATCCTAGTGGGCCTCCTTTGGTCAGAAATCCATCTTAAAGGGCCCTTTTGATCTAATCAAAAGGAAGAACCCAAAGAAGAGGTAATGCTTTGACCACCCTCTTTCAAGTTCTTTTCTTCTTCAATTTCATCTTTATTTTTTATTTCCATTCTAAAATAATAACTCTAATATATTCTATATAATGTGATTTTATTATAAATATGGTACTACCATATTCATTATTCTATCAATACATTGAAAGACATGCCCCTATCTCTGCGTACGTACGACTTAACGTCTCCACGTCATGGTGTACTTGTTATTCAAAACATTATTATTTTGATGGGTATGATAATTATGTGAAATAGAATTTAATAATAAATATAACATGATATTGATTCTGTATATTAGATATACCATCCAATTATATATTATTTTACTATCAAAAAATGATATTGTCGCTCGTGCGTACATACAGACTGCCCTCTCCACGAACGCGATGAGATTAATTCCCCATCGTATCCATTCAAGAATAATTCTCATTTTAAGATTATAAAAAATATTTAGAGACTTGATATCATTATAAATATGAATAATATACAACCTATCCATAATAAACATGGATTATGTAATGAAACATATAAAATAAAATGAGTAAGTTAACACCCGAAACAATGATAATTCTATGATATTATTAACAATGAAATGTTAAAAGATAATATATGATATCTAATTAATGTATATGATTCTTGTATGATTTAAAAAAAATTATTTCACCATTATACTGGGGGTTAACCTACCCTCGATCAAGGAAAATACAAGGTAGGAATTATTTCACAATCTCTTCATTATCTGAGGTTGTTTATACGTAATTATCCTCTAGGACCTCTTTATCATCCACATCCATGTTTCTAAAAAAATGTATTTCAAAACATTCTTAATATTTTATAGAATATGGGTTAATGTCATTTATACCCTTTTGGAATTTTTATAAGAAGTTAATAAAGGAATCTTTCTGTCATTCTCCAAACAAAGTCCTTTTTAACCTTTTCGACAGAATTTAGGTAAGAATGTCTTCTTTAAAGTATACAGTGGGTGCTTCTATTTTCCGCCATTATAAAATCATTGAAGCTTACCTTTCAAATTTATAAGAATATTTTCAAATTAAATGTTTTCTATTATAATTATGTGACTTTTAAATGATTTTAAAAAAGAGATATTTCTCTCATATAGTTTTTATATCATCTATGTCATCATCCATTGATGGATTTTAAGCTTATTTGAAGTTGATTTATTATGATAAAAAACATCCATATGGTATTGAAGGTTTTTGTGATATGTTTGACTGTGGATGTGTTATTTTTATACCATTAACTATTTATGGATAAAATTTTGACATTTCGTATGCAAGTATTAATACGAATGTTTATGTTATGATTAAACCTGATCAAATAAGGAATGCATTAGACTTAATAATTGATGGGTGGAGCCTGCTATAGCTCTTCAATGCATCTGTAGGTCTCATGAGACAATATAGTTTCTTGTCACGCGGCCTTGACTGTAAGAACCAGGTTTTTGGCTATAAAAGACTTTGGATTAATCTTTATATTATTCCAGATCAGCACCTTCAGACAGCGTGCGATTCCGAGCCCCGGTGTGGCCGGAATTAAATTTTCAGTGTGTTCACACATAGAATGCCAAATAAATGAGATAAATCCTAAACGGTGATCCGGATCTGATACCTGAGTGTACGGATGGGTCTGGAAAGGGGTGTTTACCCTAGGAACGACATAAAACATGTCGGCGTGGGACGTTTGGACCCCACGCTCGCTATCAGAGCGTGGAACAGATAAATTAATTAATTAATTAATTATTTTAAAAGCTCAAACTCAAGTATTTCATAAAAGGTTTCTCATATGGGAAAACTGAGGGCACCGTTGAGTCCGGAGTGTTCTGTTTACCCTAGGAGGGGTGTAAAAGTTGTGGGCACGGGCCTGCTATGAGAGATGCCACCTAGGGGAAAACCCATCATTTCGAAGTGTCCACATTGTGATTTTTATCACCAGAGTTATTTCTAAATAACATTTGAACGAAGTCTCGGAATATAAAACCGAGACTTCCATTGAGTTCGGAATGGGGCGTTTTGCCTAGGCGTGACAGAAAAAAAGGCGGGTGCAGAGGTTTCAGAATCCGCGCCCGTTGGGAGAGTTTTAGTGAATTTCAATAAATTCACTAAGTATTGGGAGAACCAATTTCTTCCCCCACCCTCTCTCCATATCTCTCTCCATATATCTCTCTCTGTAGCATTCTTCGCCGTTCTTCAGCGTTCTGCGTTGTTCTTTGCCGGATTGAGGCGTGGACTCTAGTTGATCAGAGTGGGATCGAGCGGGAACGTCGACAACGTCGAACGACCGGATCAAGGTTGGTGTATTGATGTTTTTTTCACCATTTTTCAATTCCATCATTTTAAATTCTTTAATTTTATAATTTGGGGCGTTGGCCGAATGAACACGGCCAACGTCCGAGCCCCATTTTGTTTATTGTTCATGTGCGTTCTTCGTCCAATTTTCGGATGCGCCAAATAATGTTGGATCAATGGTTAGAGGAAGGAGCTGTGAAGGCCTCATTCTGAGGAACCCATAACCACTTTCAATTTTGGAAACGGGCCACGAGAGCGGTTGCGGAAACCGTTAGAATACTCGGCTCCGGAAAGGGTGGTTTCCGGAGCTCGGGGTGGCACAACAGAAGGTTCAGATGAGGTGGCCGGCACGGTTGGGGTTCGATTTGAAGTGGTGGTGACCAGGCAGTGTTGGGTGTCGCCGGTTGGAACTAGAGTGGTGTGCGGCCTAAAAGGCCGCACAGTCGAGCAGAGTAGCCGACACGGTAGGGTGGTCGGTGCGAGTGGAGAGAAGCAGGTGGCGTCGGTCCGGTGTGCGGCGTAGCGATGAGGAGCCGGTGGAGGTCGAGCCGGGCTGGAGGAGGTGCTGGGGCGCGGCAACCTTGGGGGAGTGCGGTAGTGTGGCTGCGGAAGGCGGAGGAGCCAGGGGAGCCGGGCCGGCCTGTCGTGGTCAGCGGGGGAGGGTGGTACCGAGGCGGAGACCCAGGGTTGTAGAAGGAAGCAAGGACCCGCTGTTTTGCGGGTCCTGCTGGGGTGATGCAAGAATACCGGTCGTCGGCCGGTCTATTTGAAGAACTAGATCCGAGTGTCCGGTGGGTTGAGGCGGGTCGTGGCGTAATGGGATGGACCCGCGGCTGGGCTACTGGCCGGCGGTTCGGACCTGGCCGGGCGGGGTGGACCGGGCCTGTTAGGCCCCCCTTACATTCGGGGGCCGTAATTTCTAAACGTCATGTCCGATTGACGCGCAGTCTATGGATGTAGGTTTGTGTCGACAATACGGACTTTTTAAAATGTTTTTCGAGGTTTTTGGGTTCCATGGCCGATGATGGGTGACTGAAACACGTTAATTTAATAATAATAAATTTATTATTAGAGTTTCGATGGACGTTGCTCGCAAGCCGGATGTCCGTTTGACGCGCCGTCAGAGGCGTGATGGCCCCGGAGCTGAGGAGGTCCTCCAAAAGTTGGTTTGGAGCCATTGCGATTTGGTTTCATTACTCGGTGGCACGAAACGCTTTATACAAACTATTAATTAATTTAATTAATTAATTAATTGTTTCATCGGACCTAACTTTTGTTTGGGATGTCCGATGGACGCACCGTCAGCGGCAGCATGACCCTAGTCCTCGTGCGAAATTTTTGAGATGCTCTCTGAAGTGTTCGGGTTTGTGACAAGGTGTAGGCCCCATAGGACCCAGTTCGCACGTTTTATGATGAAACATCACTTTTTCACCCGACATCCGCATGGGGTCTTTGAGTACTCGTTTCTGAGTGTTTTTACGATGGGATTGCAACAGTGTAATCTTCCCGCTTATATTGAGGTATGATGTGTGGGCCCCACGGGGTCACGTTTGCGTATAATGCGGGGTGTTGCATCTTCTGCATTCATAGTCCATTTTAGGCGCCATCAACGGCGTTGTGACGCTGATATCGAGGCCGAATTGACCGGGGTGGTTTTAGGTGTCGAATTCGGAGTTGAGGCGTGGGCGCCATGAGCCGTCTCTTGAGCTGTGTGTAGCGTTTTTATGCCTTTATCACCAGACATCCGGTCGAGGCGTTTGAGTAGTCTTTTCCGCATGTTTTTTCGAGAGCATTGCGATGGCACAGTTCACATGATGAGTATCGGAGTCGGGGTGTGGGCCCCACATGGGATGGCTATAGTGAATAATACCATATTCATCGGTTGTCCATTTCGGGGGAGTAAGTAGTCCATCTCAAGTGTTTTTCCATGGGGTCTGAAACAGTGTAATCCTTTTGGGCATGTGGTGCCTCTTTTGATATCATGTTAAATGTGGAAACTTGGGAGGGTGTAGAACAGAGATCCCTTTTGACGCACTCCAAACCAATGCATGGTGGCATTGATAGTCACACCTAGTGATGTCAGTAGCTGTGCGAAGCCATCAGACCTATTCCGGATCTACCCTATAGTAGGTCTGGGCAGTGGGTCGCCTGTCAACTTCTTCAAGGTCTACCCTATAGTAGGGTTGGGCAGTGGGTCACCTATCAACTTCACCGAGGCCTACCCTCCAGCAGATACTAGGAAGTGGGTCGCATGTCGACTTGTTCGAGGTCTACCATACAGCAGGGCTGGGAAGTGGGTCGCCTGTTGAATTCTTTGAGGTCTACCCTCTAATTGGACTGGGCAGTGGGTCTCCTATCGACTTCATCGGGGTCTACCCTCCAGCAGAGACTGGGCAGTGGGTCGCCTGTCGACTTTTCGAGGTCTACCCACCAGTAGGGCTGGGCAGTGGGTCACCTGATGATGTTTTATGGTTTACCCTCCAGCAGGTCTGGGCAGTGGGTTGTCTGATGATGTATTATGGATTACCCTCCAGAAGGACTGGGTAGTGGGTCGCCTGATGATGTATTATGGTTTACCCTCCACCAGGGCTGGGCAGTGGGTCACCTAATGTTGTATTACGATTTACCCTCCACCGTGGTTGGCCAGTGGGACACCTATTGGAATTCCAGAATCATTCCTTTCTATTTGGATATTCTGTGGCTATCCTCTGTGATTACCGAAGCAGGACTCTTAGTTGTACTGGTCATTGATGGAATGACCTTGACTTTAAGAAGACCTCTCGACTGCGAGGTAGTGATGAGGTCTGGATTGACTTTTCCTAGAACTCTCAAGTACGAGGGGCACTTTCCCACCGAGACACATCCTTTTGATGCGACTCAAAACCATGCATGTGATTCAGTGCCGCCCAAAGCAGATAGTGTCGAGGTGTAGTGATTTGAGCCCCTTGACATGCAGTTCGGGACAAACTTGTGGGGTGATGGGCATCAATTTTGTTTACTATTGGGACTGTTGTTGACTCGTATTCTTGGCCTGAGCTATGGGATGGATATCCCCTAGAATCTTGTTCGGGATTCTTGTTAGAGCATATGAATATGTATATACCTTGTTACAGTAACCTCTTCTTGGGTTGTGGTTACGCTTCTTCCAGTGGAGGCGAAGACGTGCGAGGTATGCCATGGGATTTCCGTGTCTTGCTTCTCATGGTTGGATGATTCTACTCTTCGGCTATAGGTAGCGAAGACTCGACGAGAATTTTATCCACTAACCGTTTCCAGATCCTTGTTTCTGGATGAGACTACCAATTTTCTCTCAATGGGATGAGCTGGACTCTCTACTATTACTCTTTTGTACTATCTGTTGTACTCCTTTACTTTTCCCTAGTTCATCTACTGCTCAAAATTCAGTTCCTCCTTTGTTTATCCCTCGAGCCTTCGGGGTATCCTATTGAGTATTTTAATACTCACCCCTGCATGGGCTTTCCCCACACTTAGTGTGCCCTTGCAGATGACAGACATGTTGATTGTGACGTTAGAAGAGCTTATGAGTTCAGGAGCTTGGACCCCGTGCAATGGTCATAGTCACATTCTAGGTGGGGGACCCTTCCAGCTGTTTTTCATTGGATTTTACAGTTGTCGGGTTGTGTCACTTTTCTGGTTGGGTGCATGGTTTTCCCCTTTTCTTTTCAGTTTACCTTCAGACCCTACTTTTACTATTTAGAGGTCGATGCACATTTGTAGTTTATTTATAGTAGTTGGCACTTTTCTTTTCTTTTACTTATCACTTCATCATTGAGTGGGCTACGTGTGTGTGTACAGGTACTCGGGAAAAGGTCTCCCCAAGTTGTCTAGCCTTCGGCCCTTATCACTAGAACCTGGACTATGGAGGCGGGCTTGGGGTTGTTGCGGCTCGAGCTCGTGTAGGGTCGGGTCATCACAAAGTGGTATCAGAGGTGGTTCATTCCTTGGGACATAGTTCGGATGTCCCAAAAAATTGAATTGGTTGGTATTTAGGGAAACAATGTTAAACTTTCTCAATAGAAACTCTCAGGCCAGGGAGTCCAATTATTGTGCGGTAGCTCACATATCCATTCACCAGGACCTTGATAACCCGATTGTCAACTCGACATGCTGAGAAACTTGTTGTAGGGGAAAATTGGATTGCGCATCACATAAGATTGAGTCTTTGACTGTCCTTCTTGAGTCAACTCCCCATTGTTATCACCGGTATATACATATATGCTCATCCGACTATGTCACTCCTCTATTACATTCACGATGTCTCTGAGAAGGCAGCCATCTAAGATACCAGCTTTGGTTCGTGACGATGACCACGTGAGCTACGAGGCCTCCGTCCAGGACCCATCATGCAAGTCCCTTTCACCAGGTGGGCCAGTAGTAGCACCCCCAACTGTTGAGCAGTAGACAGCCTCCGTAGAGAAGACTGATGTTGAGTGCAGTTTGAGCGCGCTCCATGAGTTCCAGTGACAGAGACCACTGAGGTTCAGGGGTGAGCCAGACCCTCAGGCAGTAGAGGTTTGGCTAGAGACAGTGGTTCACCTTTTCAGGCATGTGAAGACGCCAGCATATCTTACGGTGGATTTGGACACCAACTTTTTCCGTGGGGCAGCTTGGTGTTGGTGGAGTCTGGTGACTCAGTTTCATGACAAGTCCTCACTTTCATGGGGCGACATTCAGTTGTTTCTTTGTGAGGAGTTTGCCCCCCCCCCTCCTTACTATCTGTTCTGATTCTGGAGCTCCTGTATTTTTAGCAGGGAGGGATGTCGGTGGCTGAGCACGCGACCAGTTTCGCGAAACATGTACACCTTTACCTGGACTTGGTCAATGATGGTAACTTCCAAGCACAAACGTTTGAGCAGGGTCTCCGCCGAGAGATTTGTGCTGTCATAGTACACAAGGGCATTCCCACTTATGCATGGGTGCTAGAGCAGGCGCAGGTGATAGAGATATTCCTATCACACTCTATAGTTTTTGGGGGCATCAGGCCCGATAGAGTCTGGATGTCTTCCGCAGCTAGCAGGTGTCACAGACAGAACCTCGAAGTAGGAGGATTTTAGATAACCGGACTCTGGGGCGTGTTCGTACACCACAATGATGCCATAGGTCACCAGTGTATCCCAGAGAGAGTTGGTATTATGGTTCCGATTATCTAGGTCACCTAGCACAAGATTTCCTAACCAGACGCATTGAGTATATCGGGCAGGCAGCAGGTGCACCACCACGGTAGAGGCAGTGCCATGATCGGAGTGGTAACCAGAGAGGTGGTGCTAGAAGTGGAGCGGGAGGAGCTGGTAATGGGAGATGACGTCACCAGGTCTTCTAATCCCCAACTGGCAATCCACATCCGGCTCCGGGAGCTGACAGTTAGGATTGTGGATAGACGCGATATTTGGATGTCTACAGTCCTGCATAGCATGAGGTGATAAAAGGTACACTCTACGGCTCTTCTACTTTTTACAGTAGAATTTTTAGACTCTATGTATGAAATGCCTTCCTCCCTGCTTGATGCTTGATTTGTTACCAGGGTGATGCGGGGCGTCAGTGTAACCCTGTGTCGGAAAGGTAGAAGGCGTGGAACCCTTTCTATTAAGTCGATGGTAGTGACCCCTTCGCCTTTCGGGCGTGTAAGAGAGTCTTGGTCGTGGTTCAACGACTGTGAAATCGTCTGTGACCAGATATCCTTGGGTGTTTCACCATATGGATATTATGGAGGGAATCATCCGGCATTATCCTAGGTCCAAACGGTGAATCCAGTTGCGGCGTGCTATTTAGGAGTTCGGTTCCAGAGGTGAGTTACCCCTGAGGGCATTAGGGCCATTTGAGGCCATGTGCGGTGGCGTAGAACTGTGCAAGAGTTTTTCTAGGTACGGGAGAGCCAGTTGTGGGCTCAGTATCATGAGTTGTTCCCTGGTTTTTCTTCTCGGGGATGAAAAGAATGAAGGAGGGAATGATTTTAGAACATAGTTTTTGGCTATAAAAGACTTTGGAATATTCTTGATGTTATTCCAGAGCAGTGCCTTCAGATGGCGTGCGATTCCGAGCACCGGTGTGGCCAGAATTAAATTTTCAGTGTGTTCACACTGGGAACACCAAATAAATGGGATAACACCTAAACAGTGATCCAGATCAGAATCTTGAGTGTACGGATGGGTCCATAATGAGGTGTTTACCCTAGGAATGACATAAAACATGTCGGCACATGACGTTTGGACCTGTCACTCGCTATCTAAGCATGGAACAGATAAATTAAATAATTAATTTGTTCGTTTAATAGATCAAACTCATTTATCTCATAAACGGTATCTCATATGGGAAAACCAAGGGCACCGTTGTGTCCGGAGTTTTCTGATTACCCTATGCGGGGTGTAAAAGTTGCGGGCGTGGGCCTGCTGTGAGAGATGTCCCCCACGGGAAAAACCGTCATTTCGAAATGTCCACTTAGTTATTTTTATCACTAGAGTTATTTATCAATAACATTCAAACGATGCGTCTGAATTGAAAACTAAGACTTCTGTTGTGTTCGGAATGGAGCGTTTTGCCTAGGCGTGAGAAAAAAAAGGCGGGTGCGGAAGTTTCAGAATCTGCGCTCATTGGGAGAGTTTTAGTGAATTTATATAAATTCACAAAGTGTTGGAAGAACCCATTTCTTCCTCCCTCCCTCTCTCCATCTCTCACTCCATCTCTCTCTCTCTAGCATTTTTTATCATTTTTCAGAGTTCTTCGTTGTTCATCACCAGATTGTGGTGCAGAATCCGACAGATCGGAGTGGGATGGAGCGAGCACGTCGACAACATCGAACGGCTGGATTGAGCTAGGCATTTTGTTGGTTTTATCTGCACTTTGTCAATTCTGTAGTTTTAAATTATTTAATTTTACAATTTGCGTAGTTGGCCAAAAGAACACGGCCAACGCCTGAGCCCCATTTTGTTTATTGTTCTTGGGCGTTCTTCGCCCAATTTTCAGATGCCCCAAATCGTGTCGGATCAATGGATAGAGGCAGGTGCTGTGAAGGCCTCGTTCCGAAGAACTCGAACCCGTGTTCTATTTTGGAAACGTGCCATCGGATCGGTGGCGATGACCGTCGGAAGACCTGGCTCTGGCAAGGGCGTTGGCTGGAGCATGGTGTGGCGCAACGGAAGGTTCGGATGAGGTGGTCGGCGCGGTTGGGGTTCCGTTTGAAGTCTCAGCGACCAGGCAGTGTCCGGTGTCTCCGGTTGGGGCCGGAGTGGTGCACGGCTGAGGAGGAAGCACGATCGAGTAGAGGAGCTGATGCGGAAGGGCGGTCAGTGCGAGCGGAGAGCAGCGGGTGGCGTCGGTCCGGCATACGGCGTATCGAGGAGGAGCCGGCGGAGATCGAGTTGGTGGAGGTCGATCCGGAGCGGAGGAGGCGCGGGGGCGCGACAGCCTTGGGGTAGCACAGCAAAGTGTGTCTGCAGAAGGCTGAGGATCCAGGGTAGTTGGGCTGGCCTGTCGCAGTCAGCGGGGAAGGGCGGTACCGAGGTGGTGACCTCGGGGCTGCAGAAGGAAACAAGGACCTACTGCTTGCGGGTCCTGTTGTGGCGATGCTAGAAGACTAGGCTTAGGCCGGTCGGTTTAAAGAACCGGACCCGAGGGTCCGGTGGGTTGTGGTGGGCTGCGGCCAGCGGGCCACGACGTTACGGGCCGGACCTGTGGCTGGGTCACGGGCCAGCGGTTCGTACAGGGACGACCGGGGTGGACCTTCCCGGTTAGGCCCCCTAACATTCGAGGCTCCGTAATTACCAAACTGTGTGTCTGATTGACGCACCGTCTGCGGCTATAGTTTCCTGTCGACTAGATGGAAATTTTGGAACATGTTTCAAGGTTTTTGGGTTATGTTCCTAAAGATTGGTGACCTAAATTTGTCAATTTAAAAATAACAAATTTATTATTTCTGTTGCGACGGACGTGACTTGCTAGTCGGACGTCCGTTTGACACACTGTCAAAGGCGAGGTGGCCCCGAAGATGAGGTTGTCCTTCCAATGTTGGGTTGGATCCCTTGCGGTTTGGTTTCATTGCTCGGTGGCATGAAAGGCTTTATACAAACAATAAATAAATTAATAAATAAATTAATTAATTGTTGCATCAGACCTATCTTTTGTTTGTGATGTCTGATTGACGCGCCATCAGTGGCAGCGTGACCCCAGTCCTCGTGCATAATTTTTGAGATTCTCTCCAAAGTGTTCGGGTTGGAGGCAAGATGCGGGCCCCACAGGGCCCAGTTCACACATTTTATGGTGAAACACCACTTTTTCACCTGGCATCTGCTTGGGGTGTTTGAGTACTCGTTTTGAGTGTTTTTCCTTAGGGATTTTAACAGTGCAATCCGCCCACTAAAATTCGGGTCCAATGTGTGGGACCCATAGTGCCTCATTTGTGTATAATGCAGGGATTTGAAACTTCTACATTCATAGGTATTTTTAGGCACATTAAATGGCATTGTGACCCTAGCATTGTGGCGGAATTGATTGGGGTGGTTTCAGGCATCGAAACCGGAGTTGAGGCATGGGCCCCATGGGCCATCTCTTCAGCTGTGTGCAACGTTTTCGTGCCATTATCACTAGACATCTAGTCGAGGCTTTTGATTAGTCATTTCCACATGTTTTTGGGAGAGCATTGCGATGGCGCAGTTCGCCTGATGAGTATCAGAGTCGGGGTGTGGGCCCCACACGGGCTAGCATTGGTTAATAGTACTATATTCATCGGTAGTTCGTTTCGGGCGAGTATGAAGTCTATCTTGCGTTTTTTTCTGCGAGGACAGCAATGGTGTAATCTGTTTGGTCATTTGGATCTTCTTTTGATATCATGTTAAATTTGGAAACATGTGAGGATGTTGAGCGGAGATTCCTTTTTGACGCACTCTGAACCAACGCACGGTGGCATTGTTAGTGACACCTGGGGATTTCAGTAGCAGTGCAGAGCCATCAGATTGATTCTGGGTCTACCGTCCAATAGGACTGGGTAGTGGGTCACCTGTCGACTTCTTCGAGGTCTACCCTCCAGTAGGGCTAGGCAGTGGGTCACCTGTCGACTACTTCGAGGCCTACCCTCCAGAAAAGACTGTGCAGTGGGTCGCCTGTCAACTTCTTCGAGATCTAACCTCCAGTAGGGCTGGGTAGTGGGTCACCTGTCAACTTCGTCGAGGTCTACACTCTAGAAGGGTTGGGTAGTGGGTCTCTTGTCGACTTCTCCGAGGTCTACCCTCCATTAGAGACTCAGCAGTGGGTCGCCTATCGACCTCTTCGAGGTATACCCTCGAGGAGGGCTGGGCTGTGGGTCTCCTGATGATGTATTATGGTTTACCCTCTAGCTGGGCTGGGCAGTGGGTCGCCTGATGATGTATTATGGTTTACCCTATAGGAGGGCTAGGAAGTGGGTCGCCTGATGATGTATTATGGTTTCCCCTCTAGTGGCGCTGGACACTGGGTTGCCCGATTATGTATTATGATTTACCCTCTATCAGGGATGGGCATTGGGACACCTGTTGGCATTCCAGACTCATTCCTTTCTATTAGGCTAGTATGTGGATTTCCTCTGTAATTACAGGAGTGAGACCCTTGGTGGTACTGGTTAGTGATGGAACAACATTGACTTTGAGGTGACCTCTCAACTACGGGGTAGTGACGATGTGTGGTTTGACTTTTCCCAGAACTCTCAAGTACGAGGGGAACTTTCTCCACTGAGACGCATCATTGTGACGTGAATTAAAATCGTGTGGGTGAGTTAGTGCCACCCAAAGCGGATAGTGTCGAGGTGCGGTGATTTGAGCCCCTTGACTTGCAGTTCGGGATAGACGTGCGGGATGCTGGGCATCGATGGTGTTTACTACTAGGACTGTTGGTGACTCAAATTCTTGGACTGAGCTATAGGATGGAGATACCTTTATGATCTTGTTCGTGTTTCTTATTAGAGCATATGAATATGTATATACCTTGATCCCGTACCTTCTTCTTGGGCTGTGGTTACTCTGCTTCCAGGGGAGGCGATGACTCGTGGGATATGTGACGTGCTTTCTGTGTCTAGATTCTCGTGGTTGTACGAGTCTAATCTCCTGCTATATGTAGAAAATACTTGATGATATGTTCATTTCCTCACCGTTTCTTGCTCCATGTGTTTGGATGAGTCTATCTCCTTTCTCCCATTGGGTTGAGCTAGACTCTCTACTATTACTCTTTTGTACTTTCAGTTGTACTCCTTTCCCTTTCCCTTTTCGACATACTGCTCACCATTCTGTACCTCCTTTGTTTCTCCCTCAAGCCTTTCGGGTA
This sequence comes from Viscum album, assembly GCA_963277665.1. Lineage (NCBI taxonomy): Eukaryota > Viridiplantae > Streptophyta > Magnoliopsida > Santalales > Viscaceae > Viscum > Viscum album. The sequence continues at coordinate 164,228,762 of OY728121.1, read as the reverse complement.
TCATATTGAGTATTTTTATACTCACTCCTGATTGGGCTTTCCCTGCACTTGGTGTGCCCTTGCAGAAGATGGACATGTCGATCGTGACGTCATAGGAGCTTATGAGTTCAGGAGCATGGACCGCATGGAGTGGTCGTAGTCACGTTACAGGTGCGGGACCCTTCCATTTTTTTTCTTTTGTTTTACCTGTTGCCGGGTTGTGACACTTTTCTAGTTGGGCGCATGTTTTTCCCCTTGGCTTTTCAGTTTACCTTCAACACCTCATTCTACTGTTTAGAGGTCAATGCACATTTGTGGTTTATTTGTAGCAGTTGGCACTTTTATTTTCTTTTACTCTTCATTTCTGTATTGAGTGGGCTGTGTGAGTGTACAAGTACTTGGGAAGAGGCCTCCCCGAGTTTTCTAGCCATCGGTGCTTGTCTCCGGCCACTGGATAATGGAGGTGGACTTGGGGTTGTTGCGGCTCGAGCCCGTGTTGGATCGGGTCATGGAAAACTGGTATCAGAGGTGGTTCATTCCTTTGTACATTTTTCGGACATCCCTAAAAACGAAATGGTTGGGATTTTGGGCATCAATGTTAACGTGTCTCAAGAGCGGCTCTCAGAATAGGGAGTCCAATGATGGTGCGGCAGCTGACGTATCCATTCACCATGACTTTGATAACCTGCTTGTGGACATGTCATGCTGAGACACTTGTTATAGGGAAAAATTGTATTGTGCATCGCATAAGATTGAGTCTTTGACTATCCTTACTCAGCCAGATCCCCATTGTATTTAGTGGTATATACATATATTCTCATCTGATCATGGGACTCCACGATAACATTCAGGATGTCTCTGGGGAGACAGCGAGCCATGATACAAGCTTTAGTTCGTGACGATGACCCTGTGAGCTACGAGGCCTCAGTCTGTGACTCGTCATGCGAGTCCCTTTCTCTAGGGGGGCAGTAGTAGCACTACTAACTGTTGAGCAATAGACAGCCTCAGTAGAGCAAAATGAGCTTGAGCGCAGGTTGAGTGCGCTCCACATGTTCCACCGACAGAGACCACTGAGGTATAGTGGTGAGAAAGACCCTCAGGCAGCAGAGGTTTGGCTAGATATAGGGGTTTGCCTTTTCAGGCATGTGATTTCGCCATCATATCTTATGGTGGATTTGGCCACCATCTTTTTCGGTGGAGCAGCTTGGCGTTGGTGGAGTACGGTGACTCAGTTTCTTGATGATTCCTCACTTTCATGGGGCAACATTCAGGTATTCTTTTGTTAGGATTTTCCCCCTCCTGCTCAATCTCTGTTCGGATTCAGGAGCTCCTGCAGTTTTAGCAGGGAGGGATGTCGGTGGTTTAGCACGCGGCCAGTTTCGCAGACCGTGCACACATTTACCCAGACTTGGATGATGACGGTATCTTCCGAGTGCGGAAGTTTGAGCATGGTTTCCGTTGAGAGATTTGTGTTTTCATAGTACCATTGGGCATTCCCACTTATGTCAGGGTGCTAGAGAAGGCACTGGTGATAATGATATTCATGTCATGCTCTATAGTTCATGGTGGCTGCAGGCTCGACAAAGCAGGGACGTCTGCCGCAACTTGCAGGTGACAGCAGACAGAACCTAAAAGTCGGTGGATTTTAGATAACCGGACTCAGGGGTGTGTTTGTATACCACAGTGGCACCAGAGGGCACCAGTGTGGCCCGAAGAGAGTCAGTGTTATTCTTGCGATGGGCTAGGTCACCTGGCACGAGACTGCCTGACTAGGTGCACTGAGGATATCAGGCAGGTAGCAGGTGCACCACCACGGCAGAGGCAGCGCCGTGATTGGAGTGGTAACTAGAGTGGTGGTTCTATAAGAGGATCGAGATGAGATGGTAGTGGGGGACGACATCACAAGGTCTTCCCATCCACACTTAGAGATCCATATTAGACTCTGAGAGCTGATAGTTGGGATCGCGGATAGTCGTGAGATTTGGATGGCTACGATCCTACAGAGCATGAGGTAATAAGAGGTACACTCTATGCCTCTTCTACTATTTATAGCAGAATTTTTAGAATCTTTTTATGAAATGCTTTCCTCCGTTATCCTTGCTTGAGATGTTAACAGGGTGACGTGAGGCATCGGTGTAAACCTGTGTCGAAAAGCTAGAAGGCATGTAACCCTTTCTGTTCAGTCGATGGAAGTGACTCCTTCGCCTTTCATGCATGTAAGAGTGTCTTGGTCATGGGTCAACGACTGTGAAATCTTGTGTGACCAGATATCCTTGGGTGTTTCACTATATGGATATTCTGAAGGAGGGAATAACCGTGAAATGTCACAGGTCCAAACGTTGATTCCAGTCGCGGCATGCGATGTAGGAGATCAGTTCGGGAGGTTAGTTACCCCTGGGTCCTTAGGTCCATTTGAGGCCGTGTGCGGTGGCGTATAACTGTGCAAGAGTTCTTCTGGGTACGGGAGAGCTAGGTGTGGGCTCAGTATCTTGAGTTGTTCCCCGGTTTTTCTTTTAGGGGACGATAATATTGAAGGAGGGAATGATGTAGGAACCTGGTTTTGGCAATAAAAGACTTTGGAATATTCTTGATGTTATTCCATAGAAGTGCCTTCAGACGATGTGTGATTCTGATCCCCGGTGTGGCCAAAATTAAATTTTTAGTGCGTTCACACTGGGAACACCAAAAAAATGGGATAACTCCTAAACGGTGATTCGGATCAGAAACCTGAGTATACGGATGGGTGCGGAATGGGGTTTTATCCATAGGAATGACATAAAACATGTCGACGCAGGATGTTTGGACCCCTCGCTCTCTATCAGAGAATGGAACGAATAAATTAAATAATTAATTTGTTCGTTTAATATCTCAAATGATTAATTTCATAAAAAATTTCTCATATGGGAAAACTAAGGGCACCATTGAGTCCAGAGCGTTCCATTTACCCTATGATGGGTGTAAAAGTTGTGGGCAAAGGCCTGCTCTGAGAGATGTCCCCCAGGGGAAAAAACGTCATTCCGAAATGTCCACTAAGTGATTTTTATCACTGGAGTTATTTCTGAATAACATTCGAAATATATCTCAGAATTGAAAAATCAAGAATTCCATTGAGTTCGGAATGGGGCGTTTCTCCTTGGCGTGAGAAAAAAAAGGCAGTCGCGGAGTTTTCAGAATCCGTGCCCGTTGGGAAAGTTTTATTGAATCTCTATAAATTCACTATGTGTTGGTAGAACTCATTTCTTCCTCCCTCCCTCTCTCCATATCTCTCTCAATATCTCTCTCCCTCTAGATTTCATCTCCGTTCATCGACTTTCTTCGTTGTCCTTTCCCGGATTGAGGTGCAGACTCCAACAGATCGGAGTGGGATTGAGCGGGCACGTCGACAACATTGAACGTCCTGATCGAGGTAGGTGTATTGATTGTTTTCCCAACCCTTTTTCAATTATATCATTTTAAATTAATTAATTTTAGAATTTGGGGAGTTGTCCAAATGATCATGAACAATGCCTGAGCCCCGTTTTGTTTATTTTTCTGGGGCGTTCTTCCTCCAATTTTCGGATGCGCCAAATCGTGTCGGATCAACGGTTAGAGGCAGGCGCTGCGAAGGCCTCATTTTGAGGAACCCGAATACGCATTCGATTTTTGAAACGGGCCACCGGAGAGGTCGCAGTGGCCGTTGGAAGTCCCGGCTCTGGAAAGGGCATTGGCCGGAGTTCGGGGTGGCGCAGCGGAAGGTTCAGATGAAGTGGTCAGCACGGTTGGGTTTTGATTTGAAGTAGCAGGGACCGGGCAGTGTCGGGTGTCTCTGGTTAGAGCTAGAGCGGTAAGCGGCCGACGAGGCAGCATGGTCGAGTGGAGGAGCCGACATGGAAGGTCGGTCGAAATGAGCGGAGAGCGGCATGGGGCATCATTCTGGCATGCGGCGTAGCGAGGAGGAGCAAGTGGAGGTCGAGTCGGCGGTGGTCGAGCCAGAGCGGAGGAGGCGCTGGGGCGCAACAGCATCGGGGTAGCACAGCGGTGTGGCTGTGGATGGCTTAGAAGCCAGGGTAGCCGGACCAGCCTGTTGCAGTCAGCGGGGGAGGGACGTACCGAGGCTGCGACCTCGGGGCTGCAGAAGGAAACAAGGACCCGCTGTTTGCGGGTCCTACTGGGGTGACACAAGAAGACTAGGCTTGGGACGGTCTGTTTGATGAACCGGACCCGAGGGTCCAGTGGGTTGAGGCAGGCCGCGGCCAGCGGCCACGGTGTGACGGTCCGGACCCACGACTGTGCCGCAGGGCAGCGGTTCGGACCGGGCCGGCCGGGGTGGACCGGCCCGGTTAGGCCCCCTTACATTCGGGGGGGGGGCATAATTCTCAAACAGCACATCCGATTGACGCGCCGTATGTGGATATAGGTCCCTATCGACAAGACGGACTTTTTGGAACGTTTTCCAAGGTTTTTGGGTTTCGTTCCTGAAGGTGGGTGACCGAAATTTATTAGTTAAAATATTAATAAATTTATTATTAGTGTTGCGACAGACGTGGATCGCAAGCCGCATGTCCGTTTGACGCGCCGTAAGAGGCGCGATGGCCGCGGAGCTGAGGTGGTCCTTCCAATGTTGGTTCGGAGCCCTTGAGGATTGGTTTCATTGCTCGGTGGAACGAAACACTTTATACAAACAATTAATTAATTAATTACTTAATTAATTAATTGTTGCATCAGACCTTACATTTTTTTGGGATGCCTGATTGACGCGCCGTCACTGGCAGTGTTACCCCAATCCTCCTGCGGTATTTTTGAGATGCTCTCTAATGTGTTTGGGTTGGAGGCAAGGTGTAGTTCCCATAGGGCCCAGTTCGCGTGTTTTACGGTGAAACAAAACATTTTCACCTGACATCCTCTAGGGGTGTTTGATTACTCGTTTCTGAGTGTTTTTACATGAGGATTGCAACAGTGCCATCCTCCTGCTTAAATTCGGGTCCGAAGTGTGGGCCCCATGGTGTTTCATTTTTATATAATGTGGGGAGTTGCAACTACTACATTCAGAGTCCGTTTTAGGCACTATCAACGGCATTGTGACCCTAGCATCGAGGCAAAATTGATCAGGGTGGTTTCAGGAATCGAAGCCGGAGTTGAGGCATGGGCCCCACGGGCCATCTCTTGAGCTGTGTGCAACGTTTTCACGCCATTATCACCAGACGTCTGGTCGTGGTGTTTGATTAGTCGTTTCTGCATGTTTTTCCAAGAGCATTGCGATGGCACAGTTCACCCAATGAGTATCGAAGTTGGGGTGTGGGCCCCACACGGGCTAGCTTCGGTGAATAGTACCTTATTCATCGGTTGTTTTTTTTGGGCGAGTAAGTAGTCTATCTTGCGTGTTTTTTCGTGGGGAATAAAATGGTGTAATCCATTTGTGAAATTGAAGCTTTTTATTATATCATGTTAAATGTGGAAACATGGGAGGTTTTTGAGCAGAGATCCCTTTTGACACACTCCGAACCAATGCACGGTGGCGTTGTTTGTGACACAAGGTGATGACAGTTGTAGTGCGTGACATCAGTATGATTCTGGGTCTACCCTCCAATAGGGATGGGTAGTGGGTTGCCTGTCAACTTCTTCGAGGTCTACCCTCCAACAGGGCTGGGTAGTGGGTCACCTATTGACTTCTTCGAGGCCTACCCTACAGCAGATACTGGGCAGTGGGTCGCCAGTCGACTTCTTTGAGGTCTACCCTCCAGCAGGGCTGGGCAGTGGGCTAACTGTCGACTTTTTCGAGGTCTACCATCCATCAGGGTTGGGAAGTGGGTCTCCAATAGACTTCTTCTAGGACTACCATCAAGCAGAGACTGGGCATTAGGTCACCTGTTGACCTCTTCGAGGTATACCCTTAAGCAGGGCTGGGCAGTGGGTCTCCTGATGATGTATTATGGTTTACCCTCTTGCTGGGCTGGGTAGTGGGCCGCCTGATGATGTATTATGGTTTACCCTCCAGCAGGGCTGGGTAGTGGGTCTCTTGATGATGTATTATGGTTTACCCTCCAGTGGGGCTGGACAGTGGGTCGATCGATGATGGATTGTGATTTACCATCCAGCAGGGCTGGGCAGTGGGACACCCATTGGCATTCAAGACTCATTCCTTTATATTAGGCTTCTCTGTGGATTTCCTCCATGATTACCGAAGCGGGACCCTTGTTTGTACGAGTCAGTGATTAAACAACCTTGATTCTGAGGATACCTCTCAACTGCGGGGCAGTGACGTTGTGTGGTTTGAATTTTCCTAGAACTCTCAAGTAAAAGGGGTACTTTCCCCACCGATATGCATCCTTGTGACACGAATTAAAACCGTGTGGGTGAGTCAGTGCCGCCAAAAGCGGATAGTGTCGATGTGTGGTGATTTGAGCCTCTTGACATGCAGTTCTGGAGAGACATACGAGATGATGGGTATCGATGGCGTTTACTAACAGTATCGTTGGTGACTCACATTCTTTGGTTGAGCTATGGGAAGGAGATCCCCTTACGAGATTGTTCGGGTTTCTTGTTAGAGCATATCAATATGTATATACCTTGTTCTAGTACCCTATTCTTGGGTTGTGGTTACTCACCTTCTAGGGGAGGCAAAGATGCGTGGGGTATGTGACGTGCTTTCCGTGTCTATATTCTCATGGTTGTACGAGTCTACTCTCCTGCTATAGGTAGAGAAGACTCGACGAGATGTTCATCTCCTCACTGTTTCATGATCCTTGATTTTGGATGAGTCTACATCCTTTCTCCCGTTGGGTTGAGCTAGACTCTCTACTGTTACTCTTTTGTACTCTCAGTTTTACTCCATTCCTTTTCCTTGTTCGATATACTGCCCACAATTCTGTACCTCCTTTGTTTCTCCCTCAAGCCTTCGGGGTATACTATTGAGTATTTTTTTACTCACCCCTGCTTGGTATTTCCCCTCACTTGGTGTTCCCTTGCAGATGATGGACATGTCAATCGTGACGTCACAGGAGCTTATGAGATCAGGAGCATGGACCGTGTGAAGTGGACGTAGTCACGTTCCAGGTGGGGGACCCTTCTAGTTGTATTTCTTTTGATTTATTTGTTGCCGGGTTGTTAGACTTTTCTGGTTGGGCGCATGTTTTTCCCCTTTTCTATTTAGTTTAACTTCATCACCTCCTTCTACTGTTTAATGGTCTATGCACATTTGTGGTTTATTTATATCAGTTGGCACTTTTCTTTTCTTTTACTCTTCAATTATGCATTGAGTGGGTTGTGTGTGTGTACAGGTACTTAGGAAGAGGCCTCCACAAGTTGTCTATCCTTTGGTGCTTGTCTCCAGCCCCTGGCCTATGGTTTTTACTAGTGGGACTGTTTGTGACTCACATTCTTGGACTAAGCTACGGGATGGAGATCCCCTTATAAGCTTGTTCGGGTTTCTTTTTAGAGAATTTTAATATGTATATTCCTTGTTCCAGTACCCTCTTCTTGGATTGTGGTTACTCTCTTTCCAGGGGAGTCGAAGACGTGTGGGATATACCACGTGTGTTCCGTTTCTAGATTCTCATGGTTCGACGAGTCTACTCTCCAACAATTGGTAGCGAAGACTCGACTAGAAGTTCATCTCCTCACCATTTACGACACCTTGTGTTAAGATGATTCTACCTCATATATCTTATTGGGATGAGCTAGACTCTCTACTCTTACTCTTTTGAACTCCCAGTTGTACTCCTTTACATTTCCCTGTTTGATCTACTACTCACCATTCAGAACCTCCTTTGTTGCTCCCTCGAGCCTTCGGGGTATCCTATGAGTATTTTTATACTCACCCTTACTTGGGATTTTCCCACACTTGGTGTGCCCTTGCATATGACAGACATGTCTATCGTGATGTCATAGGAGCTTATGTGTTCAGGAGCTTGGAACGCATGTAGTGGCCGTAGACAGTTTCCAGGAGGGGGACCCTTGCAAGTATTTTTATTTTGTTTTAACTGCTACCAGGTTATGGAAATTTTTTGGTTGGGCACATATCTTTCCCCTTTGCTTTTCAGTTTACCTTCAGCAGCTACTTGTACTGTTTAAAGGTCTATGCATACTAGTGGTTTATTTATAGAAGATAGTACTTTTATTTTCTTTTACTCTTCACTTCTGCATTGAGTGGGAAGAGTGTGTGTGTACAGGTACTCAGTCAAAGGCCTCCCTGAGTTTTCTAGCCTCCGGTGCTTGTTGCCAGCCCCTGGCCTATGGAGGCGGGCATGGGGTAGTTGCAGCTCGAGCCCGGGGAGGGTCGGGTCGTGACATTGATAAAATCATATTTGTAGTCTTGGCACAAAGCCATGACTATGTGGTTATGGTAGTCCGACATTATGCATTCCATCAGTATGAATGTGGTTATTGATATTTCATGTGATTATTCTACTAGTAGAAAATTAATGTGAACATGTAAATAGAATTATTACATTTTATTTATTCCATATTATGCTAATGTTCAAGATGAAAAGGATTTTGTTTTATTTATACATTACCTTAAATGTTTATGCTTATTTATGAATGTTTCCACTATATTTTTATCCTTATTGAGCATATGATCTCACCCCTTTCAATGTTTTCTTTTTCTCAGGATGTGAAGAAGTATTTTATGAATGACCTGTAGGGATAGTATGAGGGGATATAAAGACAAGATGTTGTTGTAGTTTTAATTTTATGATGTAATTGTAAGACTTATGAATATATCTACTGTTTCTATGAATACTAAACTAATCGGTTCTTCAGGAAATGATTCCTGGTGATTATGCCAATGTTATGCAATAATGTACCGACTCTGGGTAACTAGGGACGGGGCATTACAGTTGGTATTAGAAAAAGTTTAGTACAACCCTTAGAAATTAATTTAGATAAACTCTTATTAGAGCACATAGACCTAAGATTGACTTTGAGGATTAGTATAGAAGAAATTTCTAGAATTTTTGTATTGTATAGATTTTGTGAGTTTTTCGAGCAATACATCCCTTTCTTGATATAAGAAGGTAGAGGCTGCTCTAGCACATATGTACCTAGGGGTAAAACCCAAAAACACCGCTTTGAGCTAGACTCGAATGGGAACTGGTTCACGACAACGGGCCTTGCTTCACTCTTGGTTATGACACTCCTGGGGGATATTCTTAGGATAATTCTCACATTCATTACAAACCATTATTAAGGGTTTATGAGTATATAATTCCTCAAAGAAATTTTTTTTTCTGATTATGGATTATATCCATAAACTGTTCAATCTACGTTAGGTATTTTACAAGTTTGGAATAATTCATCGCAATTCATAAACAAACCTAGTGCATGCCAATGTATTGAAATTTCACCCAATATAAGGAATGTGAACTCCAAAAAAACCTATGATCCAAAAAGTAAGAAGGATCATATCATTCATGGTATTAAGAAAAAATTTAGACAGGAAATTTTTTCCCATGTATTCTCAACATATAAAGAAATAGTATCTTGTGTTAAAAAGATAAGTAAAGAATTATCTGAGTCCTATGGGTTTGAAGGGAAGAAAGAGAGGGAAAGGATGGAAGAGATAAAGATCCATAAAGGGAAGAAGTAAAAGATGAATTTAATCATATGTGATAACTGTGGGAAGAAACACACTGGAACTTTCCGGAAGGGAATGGGAGTTTGTTATAAGTGTGGAGAAAAAGGACACCATTTATGTGACTACAAGGGTAATAAAATGGTTTCAAATGTACAATGCTTCATCTACAAGGAGTTGGGACACTACACAAACCAATGTCCAAATAATTAGCGTATGCCCCAAATGATTCTATTGGATAATAATCATGTTAATCTTCTACCACAGATGAGGAGGAATGATTAGAGTTATTATGCTGTTATTAAGGAATTATGTCATTTGAGTATTGTATCAACAATGTACTAGTTATAATAATTATAGAGTATATAAGGATTGTACTGCAACACTTTTTCATTAAGGATTTGATATTCTGTGGAACCATGAAAAGTGAATCAATAGCATGTTAAATTTTTGGAAAATATATAGTTGAGAGAATGATAAAACATAATATGGTACTGATCCCGATGTAGTTATTTTTGAATAATACATGACTGATATAGATAAATTATATTGGATATTCTTGACAACCTTGAAACTTATTAATGATTTTTATATTCAATCATTGTTGGAGTATACAACATTTTTGGATAGAAGGCGTATATCCATTATTCAATAATGAATAAGGGATCAGGAATGTAATCAATATGGTTTTATGGTAATTCAGGATGCTGCAGTGTTTTAAAAGAATACATTATGAAGGTGTTCACATGTTATTACACGGAAAAATGGATCTTCATTGTGTTTACCTTCCTTATAAATTTTGGACTGTGAATTTGGACAGAAGTATATTGTATTGTTTTAATTTTGGATTATTTTTGGATTTCCATAAAAGGACATCCCGGAGGTCGGGCGGCAACCCGTCACGTCCGGCAAGGCCGCGCGACTTGAACCCACAACCAAAGGGCAACAAGGGTGTATCACCTACCCATGGCCCACGTGATGTCCTGGATTAAATATTGAAGTTTTTTAAAGGTCTGGTGGATTAATTATAAATTCTTTTTTTTGAACCCTATCCAAATAGGATAAATAGAATAATTTTTACGTTCTATTATCTTTTAGCTTGAAAGATGAGTTTGTGGTAAAAATTAGTTAAAGGATGGAACTCTACTTGTCAAGTATATATTATTCTTCTTCTCTTATACTATGAATAAATAAATTCTTATACATTATTGAATGGATCTTAAAATAAAAAATGTGTTATCTTAATACATTATGATTTTTGAACCGATTTTATTTCAAATCATCATAGATTGATGAATTTAAGGACCTCACTTTTACACTTATTTGTGATTGATGAACTCAATCACTACCTATAAATATTTACTTTTTTCATCCAATTATATGTCTCTAATTTCCACAAATGTTAACCTAATTGAGATCATAATTTGGTAGTGACCCTTTAATTTCTCTTTTCCTCCTATTAAGACTAAATTTTATTAACCAAATTTGTGATGTTGCTTTTCGCACAAAGATAATTTGTATTCGCAATATTTTAATTTCAAATAAAAATTTCAAATTGCAAAGAAGCAATTTATTGAAGGTGGGGAGAATGTAACACCCCACGATTTCATAGCTCGTTATTTATTCAAAATTATTTGATAACATGCACTACACGCAACACCGAGTTCAAGGGCACAACGACTTACCAATCTAGCCATTCAAAAGCGGTTATGAATAGTATTAACTGAATTTTGAACTTTATATAATCCGTATAATTTTAGAATCCATATTATGAGTTTCTTAGATATAATGTATGAGCAAATTCATTTTTTTCAGATAAAAGAATTATTTTTCAAAAATTCACTTTTACCAACTTTTAATGGTGAACCCTTTTTAAATAAAATAATTAAAACATATATATATTCAATTTGACTAAATATGCTTATTTTTTAGAATGGGGAAATCAAAATTTACATTGTGTAAATTTTTGGAATTTTTCTAATAATGTTCATTTTTTAATGAACAGTGAAAAATATTGTAATTTTATTCAAAAGTGCCTTTTAATATAATTTATTTATATGGTTAGATTATCTTTTTAATTGGTTTTAAAGTGTAATTATAATATATTTTTTCCATTTAATATAATGTTGTTTATTAGATTTATTTTCACTTTAAAATTGGACATAAATTAGTATCAATCTTTTGATAGTCATTGTTTCTTAAAAACATACTATTTGTTTTAAAAGGGGGGAATTAATTTTAAATTAATTAATTCCACTTTTATGTTTTGAATTTGATAAAATATACTTCATTTTTAAATTCAGAATATTAAAATTAGTTTAGGATGAATTTTTGGTAATTTTCTGAAAACATTAAATTTTTGATGAATAGTGAAAAAAACTGAGTTATTATTTAAAACTGAGTTTTTATGTAAATAATTATTTATTTTATATAAATTTATTTTAGGTCAAAATAGATAAATAATATCTATATATGTTTAATGAAATTCATTGGAGTTCGTTTGTAATAATATTAGATATACAAATTTTATTGTCCTATTCACCGTCTTTTACCCACCTTCTAGGAGAACTTTCATATTCACATAAAACATAATTTGAGTGGAATTTTAAAAACCTGAGATACATTGTTGAAATAAGTAATTATAATGTGGTTCAATGAGATGAAAATAATTTTTTGTGAATAGTAACTTTTTTACTTTTATTTTCCATGGTTAAAAGTAAATAGGGTAATTTAGGGAAAAATGATATTAATATTACAATAACACATGTACTAATTCTATTGGACAAGTGTATATCGACCATAAACAACTTTAGGAATAAAATATTATCACCAAGGTCCACTTGGAATGTATTTGGACATTTATTATTATTTCATTCAAAGAAGATTTAAAAGAGTTAAAATCAACGTTTAATTACTAAAACATTTTTAATATATTGTTATACATAATATAATTTCTATTTTAAATATTAAATTGAAAGATAAAACGATTTCATACATAATGGTATTTTATTTATAATTTTTAGACATTAAATATTTTTATTTATTTATGACACAATGGTGATGTAGTAATTACCTAATTAATGAAATATCAAAATAATTGATATTATAAATACCCAGATAAATGTAATTTGAGACTTTTTATGAATTCCACTAATTTTATTGGCTAATATGACACATTAGGACAGGTTATATGAATTTTATTAGAAGTAATAATTCTTTTATTAATTTATCAAAAACAAATACCCAATAGTGTAAAAATTGACATAATAGTGTTTTAAAAAAAAATATTATATTATTAATTCATATTCTATTCTTAAAAATATATGTTTCGGCCAATGGACTTTTATAATTATAGGTGTATCATTAATGTAACACTTGGGTGGTCTCTTGTATGTATATAGTACGATTATTAACCATATAATATAAAATTACAAAGAGACATGGTAAATGTCAACCTAATTAACTAAGAGTTAATCCTAAATGATATGGTTCATAATATGACCCAAACTAGTATAAAACCTATTAGTTGAGTTTTTTTTGACTTATTCCCACCTTAAACTTTAAATAATCCACTTTGGAGCCATTATAAACAGAATATTAATTTATTATAAAATAATATTTCTAGCTTTTCCTAAGGTTCCCCTCACCCCTCTTATAAAAGGGCACTCTCCTTTCTCTATAATTCATAGCTTCAAAGCTATTTGGCTCAGCCAACCCCACCCAAATATACTCTCAACTTCCCTCACTTCAACTCAGAGGCCCTCCTTTGGTCAGAAAGCCATCTTATGGAGCCCTTTTGATCAAATCAAATGGAAGAACCTGAAGAAGAGGTAATGTTTTCAAAACCCTCTTTAAAGTTATTTTCTTATTCAACTTCTTAATTAATTATTATTTATATTCTAAAATAATAACTCCGGTATCTTATATATATTGTGATGTTATGAATAATATGGTACTACCATATTCAGTATTCTATAGATCCTTTAAATGACATGTCACCATACGTGCGTACGTACAGCTTACCGTCAACATGTTGATGTGTAATTGTTATTCAAAACATTATTCTTTGTATGGGTATGACAATGATGTTTAATATAAGTAATTAATAACTATAACATGATAATTATTCTTTATATTTTATATACCATCCAATTATATTTTATTTTAATATCAAAAGTGTTATATTGTCGCTCGTGCATACATACGGACTACATTCTCCATGAACGCGATGCGAATCATTCCCCATCATATACATTGAAGACTAATTCCAATTTTAAGGTTTACAATAATATTTAAGGACTTGTTATAATTATAGATATGAGTAATATACAACCTATCCATAAAAAACATGGCTTTTTTAATGAAACTTATAAAAGAAAATGAGTAAGTTAACACCCAAAAAACAATAATACTAAGATATTATTAACAAAGAAATGTTAAAAGATAGTATATGATATCTTATTAATGTATATGATTCTTGTATAATTTAATAACAATTATTTCACCATTATACATGAGGTTAACCTACCCTTGACCAAGGAAAAGTGCAAGGTTAGGGTTTATTTCACAACCTATTCATTGTCTGAAGTTGTTTATACGTAATTATCTACTGGGACCTCTTTATTATCCACATCCATGTTTCTTGAAAATGTATTTCAAAACATTCTTACTATTTTACAGAATATGGGTTCAATTAATTTATTCCCTTGTTTTACTTATTATAAGAAGTTTATAAAGGAATCTTTCCGTTTTTTCCAAAAAAGATCCTTTTAAACCGTTTCGACAGAATTAAGGTACGAATGTATTTTTTTAACTTATACAGTGGGTGGATCCATTTTCCGCCATTATAAATTCTTTGAAGCTTCCCTTACAAGATTTTAAGAATATTTTCAAAGTAAAGGTTTTATTTTATAATTATGTGACTTTTAAATGATTTAAAAAAATAGATATTTCTCACAAATAGTTTTGATTTCATCTATGTCATCAACCTTTGATGGATTTTAAGCTTATTTGAAGTTGATTTTTTATGATACCAAACATGCATATTGTATGGAATGTTTTGTGATATGTTTGACTGTGGATGTGTTATTTTTATACCATTCATTGTTTTTGGAGAAAATTTTGACATTTTGTAAGCTAGTTTTAATACGAATGTTTATGTTATGTTTAAACCTGTTCATATGAAGAATGTGTGGGGCTTAATAAGTAATGGGTGGGGCCCGCTATAGCTCCTCGATGCATCGGTAGGTATCATGTGACAAACTGGTGTCTTGGAACAAGGCATTTCCAAAATCTTATTTGTGTTCTTGTCCCTAGGCCTTGACTATGTGGTAATGATCGTCTGGCATTATGCATTCCATCATTGTGAAAGTGGTTATTGATATTGCATTTGATTATTCAAATAGTAGAATATCTATGTGAATAAGTAAATGGAATTATTTAATTTTATTTTTTCCATATTATGCTGAAGTTCAAGTTGAAAAGGCTTTTTTTAGTTATACATTCGAATAAATGTTTATTCTTTTTATGAAAGTTTCCGCTATATTTTTATCCTTACTTTGCATCTGAGCATACCCCTTTCTATGTTTTACTTTTCCTAGGATTTGAAGAAGTATTCTATGAATGACCAGCAGGGATAGTATGTGGGGATATGAAGAAAAAATGTTGTTGTAGTTTTCATTTTATGATGTAATTGTAAGAATTATGAATAAATCTAGTGTTTCCAAGAATACTAAACTAATCCATCATTCGGGACATGATTCTTGGTGATCATACCAATGTTATGTAATAATTCACCGACACTAGGTAACTGGGGTCGGGGGGTTACAAAAATATTTACTAAGGAAAATATTTTTATAATTTCTAAAAAAGTTTTAATTTATTTAAAATAATATTATTTTAAAATAACCTTAAAAAATATAAATGAATCCTCAAAAAAAATAATTTTTATGATTGTAAAAAATTATTTTCAATACTATACACAATAAAACAATGATCCCTTTCACATTTTTGGCAAATGTAAAACTTCAATTTTTTAAAACAAAATAATGATACATGTTAATTTTATAAAAAAGTTAATAATTGCGTAAAAATGTATTTAATAAATTATTTGAAAAATATTTTATTTTAGAACAGTTATGGGAATTGTTGTTTTGGTAGAAAAAACATTTTTCACAGTAGAAAGAAATGAAGTATGACTTTCATAAAAAAATTCACAATTATTCTTATTAAAAAGTAGTGGAAAACGGTAAAATTGAATAAAAATATAATTATAAACCATAGGATTACAATATTATAGTGTATTTTAAAGTTGATAGTAAGTTCTCATCATTAAAATTTTATTCATAAATAATGTCTATTAATAATGAGATTGTTATAGAAGACTCTTACCAATTTGGTAAAATTGATTTATAATCCCCACCAAATAATATTTTTAAATGAAAATTATATTCTAATTAAAATTAGTTTATTATTGATAAAAAATATAAACAGGGAATTATATACAC